>JAEIFR010000003.1:1915000-3342500 GCA_018904105.1 Zaprionus tsacasi | reverse complement strand
ACGTACATACAGACACACATCGACTAAATCGACTTGATCGAAGGGTTTTTCAATATGTAGAAGCTCTAATCTAAATCCCTTACTCTATGAGAGAGAATGGAACAAACTACAAACTATTCAAATTGATCCCTTAAAAACAAATGCAAATTTCGAAAATACTTTTCAGTTTTGGCTGCATTTACTTAAGAACTCAACTTCAGTTGGCATAGAAAATGTGTAAAGTCAGGAAAATGTTTTCTATAATTCGTTTATTTTTTCCATCTTTTTTTTTTTTTGATAAACTGAAAATTTCCATGCGATTTCGTTTGATTCGATTGTGGATTAACTCAAGTTGACAAACTGAATGCGATTTTGGGATCTTAGGAACTTGCCTAAGTGCTGCGTCAGCCAAGGGTTAGTGGGGGAGGGCGGGTAAGGGGTGGGTATAGAAGGGGGGAGGGTAGGGCGATGCGTTAGGCAAATAGTTGCAACTTTCTGTGGCAGCTGCAGCGCGCATTGTGTTGACATCTTGGCAGACAGTTCTTTTCCCTACAATGCTCGCGCTCTATCAGTCAATCAATCAGTCCATCAGTCAGTCAATCACATCGTCAGTCAACGCAGATTGAGGTTTACTTTGCCGCCGGCTGACAAAATCGCTGCGTGCTTTGCTATTAAAAGCCTTAGCTTGTTTCAAAATAAAAGGGGAGGATTGGGAGAGGATGAGGATGGATTGATAAGTAGATGGGGTGCAGGCGAAAGACTTAAGCTGTAAAGAGGAGGAGGAGGAGGAGGAGGAGAAGAAAAGTCGTCATATTTGCGCTGCTTGCGCCTGACTTGCCTGGGGCTGCGATGCGATGCTTATCGAGCAAGGAGCGAGTAGAGAAGGAGCGAGAGCTGAAGGAGGGAGCTAAGGAATGTAGCTGAGGGATGCTCGATGAGTGGGGGAGGGGGTGGTGGAGGTTGGCAAAATCATTTGTCAGTTAAGACAAAATGCGAGCGAACGAAATGATTGACTTTCCACTCGCACGCATCGCCGGGCAGCGTCAGCTGTGTGTGGTATCCATTACAGACTCCCCTCCCTGCTCTCTCCTCTCTCCTTCTTTCTCTTACTTTCTCCCTGACTGTGTGCGTCCCGTATTAACTGCACATGTGTGCGTTTGCTTAGGCAGCAGACAGATGCAAAGACAGATAGCGAGATGACGGCCTGGATAGGCTGCCAGACAGACAGTGGAATGGAATGAAAGAGGGAACAGAGTGGTTAGCACAGTGGGCTGGGGCTTATTTGCATATCAATATGTGCCGTCAGGCGATAGACGAGGTCATGTTGCCTGTCGGCATTTGCTTACAGTCTGCTCTCCCTCTCTCTCTCTCTCTCTCGCTCTCTCCTTCTGTGCCTTCTCTCTCTCTCTCCTGCTGCCTATCTCAGTTCTCCTTCTGTTTTTGCTGTCAGAGCTCAAAACGCTAAGCGGTTGCATTAGTATGATTTGAGCATACATGCTCTCTCCCTCTCTCTCTCTCCCTCTCTCCCCATCTCTTTCTCCTGCTTTATTCATGTGTCAGTTGTGCCCATGTCGCCTCTCTGCTTGCGCCGAAAGACAAGTGTAAAAGGAAATATTTGCATTAGATTATGAATTTGTATTTATCATAATCCAGCGGGGAGTGTTATAAATCTGTGACAAATTGAGTGGGACAGATGATGGAGAGATGGGGAGATGGGGAAGGAAAAAGAAGAGGCAAACAGGAGAGAGAAAGAAAGCAAGGGCAAAGTGATTATGTGCGAGTCTATCTGGCTGTCTCTCTTGTGGGAAATCATTATGAGCTCGTTAGCTAATCGATTGTGCAACGATAAACGTGTTATCGATAGCTGAAATTTCTGTAAAAACTTACTTCAAGATGTTAAAATATAATACTAAATTTTGAAGCTTCTATTCTTTATAGGATCTGTGAGATTTGGCAACTCTCTAGACTGCCATAACCACAGCATGGGTGCAATTAATCACATATTTCCTGTCTTTGTAGCTAGCATATCTCATAGCTGGCGTTATTATAAAAACTATAGATGCCAACTCGTAGGCCCAGAACCCAACTGGGATCGCCTTAGACTGGCTTAATCCCAAAACATTGCCCTTAAATTCCAGAAATTCTTTACTTTCGCAAGCATTCCTCCTACGTACCTTCCCCCACTTTCCCTGGGTGCAACCCTCTCTTAGGGGGGGTTTTTTTTTTTCTTATCCAGCAACCGATACGAGCTGCATAGATGGCATGCCTACCATGTTCCTATTGGGATTAAGTAGTGCGTATACCATACTGCTTGCGCTTTTCCCCTTTTTAGTCTGCCTTTAATAAGTCCCTGACCCAGCTCTACCCAGTGTCTAAACCCGCCCCCTATCCTATACATCCCTATACATATAATCACATCGAGTTGACTCCGCAATGCAACCGACTATCAATGGAGCCGGCGAACTGTGTAGGGTTCTCTCTCTCTCTCTCTCTCCCTCTCTTTCTCTGTGGTTAGTTCAACTCCTGTGCCACGCCCCAGAGGCCTGAGTCAGAGGGATCGTCTTTCTATACAGAAACTGTTAAATTGCTGTCGCAGTACCGTTAGTTTGCCGCCGTGTCTCCATCTTCCATTTCTTTCTTTTTTTTTTTTTTGTGTGCGTATTTTCTTTTGGCTTCTTTTTAAGTTTTCTTCTTTATTTCTTTCTTCTTCTCTTTTTTGTCAAGGCCAATCAAAGTGGAAATCCCTGAGGGGGAGGGGGTGGGGAATTTGTTTGCCCATATGTCTGTGATTCTGTCTTTCATTACGCCGCCATTATGTTATGCACACGCAGTGGCAGTGGGAGAGAGGGAGAGAGAAAATGTTAGTGTGGGGTTCGGGGAGTGTGTGTGTGTACTATGTGGTTTACGCTCTGGAGGTGGAGGTTACGGACCCTACAATTGCGTGTGGGCGTCTGTGTTTTTTTTTCTCTGCTCTCCCTCCATCTCTCTCTCTTTCTCTCTCTCTCTTGAGTGCCACGCGCCGAGCCCATTGATTCATGCCAAGGATTTGGTCGTTATCATCCGTTTATCTGTCTGCCCACACCAACACACAGCCGGCCCCACTGTGCGTGTGTGTGTTTTGAACGTCTTTGGTTTTTCCTTTTTCTTTTTTTTTTGTTTTCTTTTCTTTTCTTTACGCGGCCACTGAATGAGTCCCCATGCTGCAATCCAACTTGGATTTCACAGTGAACTTGTTCCTAATTCGAAATCAGTTTGGCAAAGGCAGCGCGAACCAGTTAAGGGTTAAGGCTCATTCAGAATAGAGTAAAAGTATAAATAGTAATATAATAAAAACATATTTAAGAAATCCAAGCTAGTTCAGGGCTTAATGTTTCATTTCTATTTATAAATCTTGTTAAGTGCCTTATAAAAGTCAAACTCTTTTTCTTTTCTAGCGAATTCCACATATTTTTTATGTTCCCTGCACTTCGATTAAATTTCGTTTTACGTTTTCACATGAACTTCCAGTTTTTTTTTTTTTTGGTTCCTTTTCAATTTCCAATCGTTTTTGTTGAAAATTCCTTAGACCCTGCCTAAAGCAAATATCTCAGTGATTATTCAGAAACTTTCTGGGCAAGATTGGAGTTGGTTAGTAGCGATGCCAGGGGCAGCTCTAAGTCGATTTGCCTGCGCCCCAGGCAGACAAGTAAACACATTACTCTCTCTCTCTCTTTCTTCCGCCACACACTTCTAACCTTCTTCCTCTTTGTTTCTTTTTTTCTTTCTTACTCTTCTCTCTTTCTTGCCTCTAATTGCAGCGCCAAAGGGTCAAATCATACGGCTGGACTTTCGCAACTCATTTAATATCGAGGCCAAGGAGGAGTGCAAATTTGATTTTCTTGAAGTAAGTAAGTGTTGCAATGTGCCAGCAGCAACAGCAACAGGGGCAACACTGGCAGCAGCAGTAGATGGGGCAACACTGGCAACAAAGGCAATTCAAGTTGTTGGCGCAACAAAATACTTTTGCATTAAAAAGACACAGCAAAAGAGTCAAGTTTGTTGCAAGCAAACAGCAGCAGCAACAGCAGCAGCAGCAACAACAACAGCAGCAGCAGCAGCAGCAACAACAACAAAAATAACAACAATGACTGCAAAATCTAAACAAAACTTGCCCTGTCGCTTGTGAAAACTTTTTGAAAATTGTTTCCCTTTGTGACGATGAAGAAGCCTTTTCGCCCGATTTTTTTTCCAAGGCAATTTTTACACCATACCCCGCCAAGTTTTAATTGAAAATTGACATTGGGCAGTTGCCCCTGTTGCTGCTGCTGCTGCCTTCTGCTGCTGCCTGCTCTGGCCACATGTCGTATGCGCAATATTCCTCTACCGGAAGCCATTTGCATTGGCAAACACGCCGAGTGCGCGAGGTGCGCTTCAAAAGTTCTAAATCGAAAAGGCGTGTTTGTATAGTCCAAAAGAGGGAGGAAGATTTTTTGTCCGATTTTATAGGGTATACACGGGTTTATTAGACTGGTTTTTCTTTGAAAAATATGCACATGTATGTAAGTATGTTTATCTGTCTGTCTGTTGTATGCTTAAGGCATAACTACAATAAGGGTGACCATATTATACAAAAACAACAAGTATTAACTAAGCTTCAATTTGGTAATTTAGAGTGACCATATTATGACCTAAAGAGTTTAGCTTAAGGCAAAAACACAATTAGGATGACCATATTATACAAAAAGAACAAGCTATTAACTAAGCATCAATTTGGCAATCAGAGTGACCATATTATGAGCTATAAAGTTAAGCTTAAGGCATAACTACAATTAGGGTGAACATATTATACAAAAACAACAAGCTATTAACTAAGCATCAATTTGGTAATCTAGAGAGACCATATTATAAGCTATAGAGTTAAGCTTAGGGCAAAAATACCTTTAGGGTAACCATATTATACAAAAATAAAGAGCTAATAACTAAGCATCAATTTGGCAATCAGAGTGACCATATTATGAGCTATAGAGTTAAGCTTAAGGCATAACTACAATTAGGGTGACCATATTATACAAAAACAACAAGTATTAACTAAGCTTCAATTTGGTAATTTAGAGTGACCATATTATGACCTAAAGAGTTTAGCTTAAGGCAAAAACACAATTAGGATGACCATATTATACAAAAACAACAAGCTATTAACTAAGCATCAATTTGGCAATCAGAGTGACCATATTATGTAGAGTTATTGGAAATATAGAAATACCAAGCGCTGCTTGGTTCTTTTAAATGCCAGTATACTTTAAGGGTGAACATAGAGTGACCATATCAGACACAACATTTTTGTTCGAATTTTTTTTGCAAAGTATTTAGCAATCTTACATAAATCTAGTGCAGGCTGACCATATTGTAATACAAATGTTGGATTTTAGGGTGACCATTTCTATCATTAATTTTCTCGATTTTTTGGCCAATCCCCACTCGTATCATTCTGGGAGTTACCCCCAGCATAGTTCATAATTTTCCACTCTAACTGCCATGTGGTTTTATTTCGTTCTCGGTTCCCCTTTCCCCCCGCCTCCCTCTCTGATGTCTCATGCACGCCGGGGACATGCAACAGATACGCGACGGTCAATATGGTTTCTCCACACTGATTGGCAAGTACTGTGGCACAGATTTCCCACCGGAAATCACCTCAAAGGAACGATATCTGTGGCTGCACTTTCACTCGGACGACACCATCGAGTACACCGGTTTCAGTGCGGTCTATGAGTATCTGGACAGGAATCGTGAGGCGCCCAGTACGGATCTCAATTGCACCATCGAAAAGGATGGCTATGAGGGATTCATCAACTCAACCGATGTGCCCACCGAGATCAGGGAGCAGGTGATACGTGACAAGATTGCACTCGATTGCATTTGGCGCATACAGGTGAAGGACAATTGGAAGGTACATATGTCCAGAGAGAGGCAGGGTATCTGCGCGTGTGTCACTCAACAACTTGTGTTTGCTTTATCTTCTTGACAGATATTTCTAAAATTTCTCGACTTTCATCTGAGCAAACCCAACGACTGCGAGACGAACTTCCTGGACATTTTTCCCGAGCAGACGGTGATGCCGCTGAGGTGAGTACGCGTACGGGCAGGGAATAGGGTAGGGTAGGCGGGTAGGGTGGTTGGGCTGGTTGGGCTGGTTGAGCACAAACCAATTTCCGCTCGGCGAGTGAAGTCAGCCGAAAAGCCAATGTAACGCTGCGAAGATCAAAGCAGGCCGTGCTGAATTTCAATTTATTACCGAGTGAGAAGCAAATTTGATGCCAGCGGAAGCTGCGACGGCGCCTTTGACTCACCGCTAGCGGGTGTGGGTTGGGTAGCTCCGGGTGAGGGGGAGGAGCAAAGGAGTAGGAGAGTTGAAGTGATGATTCGAGCAACCCACATTGGGCACATTTTCCATTCATGCGCATCCTGCGAATTCTCACAACGGAATTTCCACTTGTTGCTGCCACTGCGCCTGGACCGGCTCACCCCTCCCCCCTCCCCTCCTGCGTGGGAGTAGGCAGTGGGCAGTGGGCACTCAACATGATTGACTGACTCCGCTTCGATGCGATTCGATTCGATTTGAGTTCGGCCTCGAATTGCCTCGACTCGTCTCGGCTCGTCGTCGGTCTGAACTGGACTCGTCTCTCGGCATGTGGCTTGCTCTCTCTCCCCTTCCCCGACTGGCATTGGCATTGGCATTGCAATTAACCCACCAATGGGTCACATTGGCCATAGCATTTGCCCCGATTGTCTTCTCGTTTTTCTGCCTCTCGAAGCGCGCACTCAAAAATTGTTGCAACAATTTGGTTAACGTGTTGGCCAGGCAACATGTCTAATCACTGCTGGCTGTGCCTGACAGGCAGGCGGTGGCATAAGGCATACTCGACTTTGTAGTCACCCATTTTTTGGGGTGACCATATTAAATATTACCCTAAGAAAGACGCTATGATAAAGTACTTTCATAAATGCGCATTCTACTTGAAATGCCAATTTAAGGTTGACTATATTACTTTAGGGTAACCATATTCTCATTTTGTATAGGCATATTTACTCAGGGGTGACCATGCACAATCTATATACTCTTAATACTACCACAGGATGACAATTTTAGGCACAATATTTATTTTAAATTAAATTAAAAAAAAAAAAAAAATTATTTTAAATCACATTCCAAGTATGCTCTTCGTTTACTACTAAATTGTATATGTTGGTATCTACTACATTTTTCGGTATATTTAATATACTAACTCTTACTTTGCATCCTTTCCAGGGTATACAACGAAGTCAATCACCCTGTGCATAGTCACTTTTTTTTAGATTTTCATGTCAATGAAATGTGATTGCAATGGGTGATTGCAATTTCCACATCTCCCTCTCTCTCTCTCTCTCTCTCTCTATCATCTCTCTCATCATGAAAGAAGGCTTGTGATAAAGAGGGCGGGGGTTATGAGTTATGTAAGGCACCTATGGGGGCTTTCAGGGCCTGAGCCTGTCGACGAAAGCAAATTGAAAAGAATTTTCATGCCTCCTGCTTGGCCCTTGATTGTTCTTTTCCCTTTTGCTCTGTCGCTGTCTCTTTCTCTCTTGACTGTTAACTGACATTTTCTAACTCTCTCTGTCTCTCTCTCTCTCTCTCTCTTTCACAGAGTGAAAAACTTCTGCGGTTCGGCGGGCGAGAGCATCACGACCGAGTCGAACATTCTACACATGCGTTTCTATGCGGAGCAGAGCGCGATTAACTCCACATTTGCTATACTCTATACCGCATTCCGGGAGAAAGGATCGGGAGGTAAGTCCAAGTCCATGTCCAAGGTTATGCCACACACACACACACAAACACTTCCAGTCTGCGGTTTTAACAAGGAGAACGCGAGGAAGCGAGCGGAACCCTGCGAATCCTTCAAATTTGCCGCACGTGCGTTGCGCGTACTATATAGTCCGGGGGGGCAGGGAGGCTGCTGAGGGCAGGGCAAGAGTGGGCAGGAAGCTGGCAAAGCCTGAGCAATCCCGTGTTAAGCTTGCGCAATCCCAAGCCGCACAAACACCGCGTAATCGTAACAATCGAGACGAGGCACGCTGACGTTGAAGGAAGTGACGAGGCGACGCAGCTTTGCTAGGCGAAGATTGGAGGAGGAGCATGGCGGAGGAGCATGGAGGAGGCCGGAGACAGGAGTGGGAAGGCGGCACGACTTTTTGGCTGCCCTTTTTTGCTGGCCATTTTTGGGCAATGCCTGCGGCTGCCAACTGCTCTCGCCAACTGTTTGTCTGCCTGTCTCTCTGTCTGTCTGTCTGTCTGTCTGCCTGTCTCTCCGTCTGTCTGTCTATATTTCTGTCTCTCTCTCTCTGTCTGTTTGCCTGATTGCCGCCTGTTGCCAAAGGCTAAGCACTCTTTTGTCATTGGCGACGATTGTCCTTTGTGCCTTGCTCCATTGTCAGACCTAGCCCAGGCCCAGGCTGAGCTGAGCGTGTACTTTTAGTTGTCACTGTCAGCAGAGAGAGAGACAGAGAGAGAGAGAGAGAGAGAGAGAAGCATTGCAATTATTGTGGCTGGAGGACGATTTATGTTCGAGATTACGTGTATTTGTTTTGTGGCTCCTGCGACTGATTGCCAGGCACCCCACCCCCCTCCTCCTCCCCCTCCCACACTCCTCCTCTTTGCTCTGTCATTTATTTTTGATTCCCTTGCGCTATCTTAAGCAAGTTCTGACTGTGATTACATCTCTCTCTTTGTCTCTCTCTCTCTCTCCCTTTGGCCAGCCTGCACCGATGAGGAATACGATTGCGAGGACGCGACCTGCATATCAAAGGACCTCGAGTGTAATAACCGGGACAACTGTAAATTTCGCTGGGACGAGGAGAAGTGCAAGGTGAGTTGAAGTTGAGGAGAGGCACGACGACCTCATGTCATGTCCTTCTCGCTGTCGCTGTCGCTGTGCATGCGTCTAATTATAGCCAAACTCTCTATCTCTCTCTCTCTCTCTCACACACTCTCTCCCATCATTATACGCCTATGCTCAACACGTTCGCACACACACACACACACATTGAAGTTTAGCAAACACGTTTTTGTTGGCAAACTTCGAGGTTTGTATTTCAGACATGCCTCGTCGCAAGGTCTCCCCCCCCCGGTCACCCTCCCCTGTTTGCTGGCCGACAATTGTGTTAGATCATTAGATCTGATAAAGAGCTCTCGTTCCTATTGTGCGCCATAAAAGCGGCATTTGGGGCAGACCGCAAATAGTTCGACTCGCTCTCACATCTCTCTCTCTCTGTCTCTCTGTCTCTTTCTCCTTTCTGCTCTCAATCTTGTGCAAATCGTAAAACTCGACTAATTGTCCGACTTCAAGTGGCCCAAAACCGACAACACAAAGAACAACAGAGCGGCTAGAAGAAGCAGGGGGAGGGGTGGGGGAAGAAGAAGAGGCTAAAAGACGAAGCTGAAACTCAGTCGAAGCCGGCGAAAAGACCGCACGTACTTGAAAACTATGAAAACATTCAGCTCGAGTATTTTACGACAAACGAGTGGGAATGGATAAAAAAAATAAAAACTCCAGCTGAGTCAGATCTTAAACAGTAGGGGAAGGTGGGGGAGGAGAGGGGGTTTGTTTTTTGCACAACTTTGTTTTACGCTTAGCATACACTTTAGACAAAAGTTTCAAACGGGGCGTATGCGCGATAATCGCTAGCAAGATACCCTGAATTACATTGAGACTTACAAGCAGTTTCAGGGTGACCATATAGTAGTTTCAAGAATTACCATCGTTTTTGGGGTGACCATAATTGGGGAGAATAATAATAATCGATAGCAAGATACCCTGTTAAGGCAAACTGAATTATATTAAGACTTACAATCAGTTTTAGGGTGACCATATAGTAGTTTCAAGAGCTACCATCGTTTTTGGGGTGACCATAATTAAGGAGAATATATTACATGTATTTCGGGGTGAACATTATTTAAATATTAGGCATAATATACATAAAATACATTTTAGAGTGACCATGTGTATGAAATTAGGCCTCATATATTTGAATTTTATTTTAGGTTAACCCTAAGCATAGTTTTAACTCAAAAGAAATATAAAAAAAATCAGAGAATTGTATTCAAAACTCTCTTTACAAATCTCCCCATTTAAATCCAACATTGCCATTATATATTGAATCGCAGTAATATGCGAATATTCCCATTATTAATGCATAGTTTTGCGTGTTTATCCTTATACACGTCTCTCGTTATTTCATTTTAAAATCCGGAAAAAACCCCCGTTTAGGGCAAGTCGAAACGAAACGCTCGACTGACTCCAATTTGTGCATCGATAACATTTTGATTGAATTGCAAAATAGTTCAAATACTCCATGGGGCCACTTGCCTCATCATAATTGGCCCAATGGGTCGGTCGGTCGGTCGGTCGGTCGATCCATCGGTCAATCATCGGCTCAATCATGTGCGTACACAAATTATGTTTATTTAATTAGCTCGCATTAAAATTTTGCGCCGAGTCATTTGTTAATTTCGCACCACGAAATCAGTTAGATGGGGGGAGGCCCCTCCTACCTCATCGACATGTGGCTAATCCCCAACACATTTGTTTGTGTGGCCAAAGCGATGAATAAACCGAAACAAGCTAAAACAAACTGATTCAATTTGATTAATTATTTTAAGCGAGCCAATAAAGCGAATTGCGTATAAGAATCTTTTTTTTTTTTGTTTGGAATTAATAAACCCGTACCTCATTCACGTTTCTCTCGTTCTTTTGCCTCTCTTTCCTCTCTTTCTACTTTGAGTATGGCTTCCATTAGAGGCTTCAAAAATTAATTAGCGAGCAGGGCGAACCGCGAGAAAAAACTGTTGCGTTTATAAACGTTTTTCTTATTATATATCATTAACTTAAGCTCTTATGTTTCGATTTTCTTGAAATTTATTGCAGTAATGTAATTAATAAATTGCATTTTTTTCCTTGGTCTTATACCTAAGCTAAATTACGGATAATTTTCAATAACACAACTTTTTATGCTGCGATTCAAATGAAATTTGTTATGCACATAGATTATATATAATGAAGTAAATACATCATGATTTGTATAATCTATCCCAAACAATGAGTAATAAAACACTCAACCACACAATTTTAATTACCATACATACTTCCTATAATCACCTAACAGACAATCACATACATATATCATGCTCATGTAATTAACTTTTATTGAGTAACTTTCTTAGCGAAATTTCCCCCTTGTCTTTTATTTTTGCAGAACGAAACGAACGGTCAGTCGGAGCACGTGCTTATCATAGTCATCGTATTCGGTCTGATACTTGGCGGGATGGTCATCACATTCATTTTCAACTGCATACGCAAGATAATACGTGATCAGAAGATAATACGCGTAAGTATCGTAAACAAGCTTGTTACGTAATTAGGCAAACATATTTTGCGCGTGTACACCCCCCCCCCTCCCCCTCTCGAATACCCCCCTAAAGTACCCCGCCTAACTGCCACAGCCTTCCCTTTCCCTCTTGAAAAGTAACTACCTACACCTTTTGCCTTGCTCGCTGTCTCACTCTACCGCAACACACACACTCGCTCTCTCTGTCTCGCTGTCTCTCTCTCTTGCTCGTTGTGCTTGCTCGCTCTCTCCCTCCCCCTAGCAGCTCGACTAACTAGCGTATGATTAGCTCATAAATGTTTGAAAACGGAAATTACATGCATACTGCCACCTGGCAGCAACTATCAACTATCTGGCAACTCCTTTGTGCACACGCTCTCCCTCTCCCTCTCCCGCTCACACCCACACAAGGCAAACACACACGCACACACATAAATGTATGTAATTATCAAAAAGAGTGTGGGGGAGGAAATAAAATAAAAGAAAATTAAATATTTTAGTTATTCCAGCTGAATAGATGTGCAAAATGTAACCAAAACAGAGCAGAGCAGCGCAGAGCAGCGCAGAGCAGCGCACTATGGGAAATTTGACCCGAAAAAGTGGCCAAAATTAATAACTTAAGAACGGAGTGAGATATTAAGCTGCGGTTTTTTGCATTGGGTTACCTTGATCATTATCTATTATTACTAGAAAAATTGAGGGCGTGGCGCCGCCCCTTTTGGAAATAAAGTCACCTACATTTTTGAACATTTCAAAGTACTATTTTAACATAACAAAAAAAACATTGTAGGTTTATACTTAAGCAGTTTTATTTGACAAACGTGGGCGTGGCAAGCCCTAAGGAGAAAAAGAGTCCTGTAATAAAAACCCATGAATAATAAATTGAATAAAATATGCTCTCCAGAAAATACAGACCACTTAGAAAACTTCCTGGTTTTCGTTTGCCAATTCTATATTGAATGGAATTTCCATTAAACTTATATCAGGAAAACTGCTTTCATCCTCCATCTCGTCATCTGTTCTTATAGAGCATTCTAAAAGTTGCAAGACGTCTGAAGGAATACTCATTTTCTTTTGGCGCTGAATTCGCCTATCCAAATTCACTGATGAAATAATTGGATCAGAAGAATCCATTGCCCGGTTAAACACGTCTGTAAAGTGTTGTGTCCTATTATATTTTCAAGCGTGATGTAAGCGATCAGACTTATAATATTTATTTCTCGATTCGACTCTTTTCTTCTCAAAAGTACCCGACAGGAAGAGTTGATAGTAAAATCATGAGGGCGGCATAATTTTTTTCTCGGCAGAAACCGTATTATACAATGGCAAGGTCTAATAGCTTTCGTCCACACACAGCTAAGCTTGCCGAAAGAATAGGCAGGCATACGTTACTTTTTTCAGCTTTTGCAATAGCTGCTGCGTACCTTCTACGAGACCCGCTGCTCTTCGTATTAAATGACAATTTTGGCCGACCCACGGGATTCATATTCTTCGATAATTAGACTACAGTTCGCGAACCCAACCACATTGCATGCTTGCGCTGAAAATGCTCTAGGTTACATTTGCACTTCTTCCACATTGCAGCCAAACGGTAGCAAAATATTTTGCTGCTATGCTCCACAATACTGATATGCTGCTCTATTTCATTTCCTGGTATAGCAGCTTTCATAAAATTAAAAACAGCATCCTCCTTAATGTTTTTCCCCTTTGCTTCGACCCACTTGTAAAACAATTCTGCATTGTCACAATAGAGGTTATGGTCTAAAAATTAAAATTTTACGCAAAGTGGTTAAAAGTGGCATTTTTAATAAACACTATTTGAACAAGAATTGAATAAGCTACAACATAAACTATAGTTCATGGATGGACTCCGCTGGACTCACTTTTAAACTCTATTTAAAAATGAGACAATGCCAAAAAAATGAACTTGTTAGACTACTTACATTTTTACTCTATTTTGGGGACAACACGAGTATTTTGAACATTTGATTATCACAAATACGTAATACAAACCACACTGATTATAACTCATTTCAAAAAACGTTGGTAGGTTGTTTAATATTAAGAATGTCAATATTTAAAAATTGCACTGAAAGTTGTGTAAATAACAAGCACGTGCTTTGTCACTGCATCAGCTGTGTTTATCAGCTGATTTCTTTGAAGTGGCGCCACCTATCGAAAATTCTGGTACGCAGCATTGAAGACTGATCTATTGTGAATGCTTTGCACCTAAAATTATTTAAATTCTCTGACTTTTAGAAAATGGGTTTTGGCCAGTTTTTCGGGTCAAATTTCCCATAGTGCAGCGCAGCGCAGCTTTATCTATCTCCCTCTCGCAGTGTGTGCGCTGCGCTGCAAAGTATGCTATGATTTTTGTGGGCTGCCCTTTGTTTTTGCATGCAGAGCTGGCCAGAATTATAAATTAGCCATAGAAAAAACAAAATGGCCAAGCCAAGCATTATCGACTAGCCAGATACCACACACACATTACATATATCGATGCGTTTATATACCCCACAGGCTGCTGCTTACAGGGTATCGCATTTTGTGTGCTTTAATTACGCACATTAAACAGTTATTACAAGTACTTGCTGGCAGTCAGCGAGAGCAGCCACATTAACATATACACAGCAGCTTTAAATTATGCGGCTTAAACAAATCCATGGCAATTTTCCCATCACTCTCTGTCTCTCTCTCTCTCTCTCTCTGCCTCTCTTTCTCTCTCTCTCTCTCTGAGTGAGCGCGCGAATTCCCTTTGATTTCGCATGTGACTTTGAGACAACTCAATGCGCTGCATTAATTTATTTTGATTGCATTTTTCATGCTCACTTTGATGAGGCTGTTGATTTCGTTTACCTTATGACAGCTGCGAATCGATGTGAGAAATTGCTCAAGGCATAATTAGAGTGGGCCAGAGTTGCCTAGAGTTGCTTACATACGTAAATTAAAAAGCGAAAAATGTGTAAAAATTGAGGAAAATTTAACAATAAATGCGCACATTGGCTTGAAGTTGTACACTAAAAAAAACTATATACTCAAGTCTTGAAACTATCGTTAAGCATACAGCTATAATATTACATGCTTTCTAGATATAGAAAAGCTTACTTTTCTCTCTCATATTCGTTCTTTCTCTGAAAAAAAAACAAAAACGATTTTCAACACTGGCAATTTCGCGATTATTTTTCTAAGCAAATCGATCTCTACTTATCGATTATTTGGCAACTCTACGCAAATTGTAATAATTCATTTTAATAATTTAAATCTATCGCTACTTATCGTTTATTTGGCAACTCTATGCATAATTTAATAATTAATTTTAATAATTCATTAATAATTGATGCTTAAACTTGTTAAACAGTGTTGAAAAAACCTAAAAAAAAAAATCGATAAAACGAAAAAATTTATATAACAAATATCCCGCTATTATCGACTGCATAACTAACTCTCCGCTGACATTTGTCAAGTAAACGCGCAAATGGTCACACTGTGCATTAAACAAATCCGTGCAAATGCCTGGCCAGTGTTGCCAGACTGCGCTGTGAGCGCACTTAGCAATTACCTTTTTGATGGCAACGCTCAATCGCGCCGACTTAAGCGTCAGTGGAAATGGACAGCTCGTTGACACGCACACACACACACACACACACACACACACACACACATACGCACTCAGCCAGTCAGTGACAGAGATTACACATTACGTATACGCAGCGTGGGTGCGGGCTGCGGCTTAACCGGCTGCAGCAATAATAGAGAGGGAGAGAGAGAGAAAGATAGAAAGAGAGAGCCGCTGGAACGTGCCTTCAATTTGTCTGCACGCTGTCAATATTACTTATACGCCACGTGACCGACGCAGCCAACGGCTTGACCTTGACTTATACCTCGCTCCCCTCTCCTTCCCTCAGTTTGTAATTACAATTTATGGCAGGCAGGCAGCATAGGGGACAAAAATGCCACGACTTGACACCACTTGAACGGAGCCGGAGCGGGAACGGGAGGGAGAACAGGATGTGGAGCAGCGCGTGAAGCCTTTGGGGACTCGCTGTGGCCAGCGGAGGCAACATTTCATTAGCTGTCGAATTCAATACAAGCTGCAGCTAGCTGCTCCTGCTCCTGCTGCTCCTGCTCCTGCTCCTCCTGCTCTTGGCCTGCTCTGCTCCAGCATGAAGGCAAAAGCTTTTCATTGTGCTGGCCAGTTGCTCCCCAGGGGCATTGATTGCTGAGCCAGAAAGAGCGGCTAAAAGTGAAGCACAGACAGACAGGCAGACAGAAAAAAGGCAAGAGAAAGGGAGGAGGAGGAGAAGGAGGAAGCAGGGAGAGAAGGAAAAGAGAGCGAGTGAGACATGCAGAGAGATTTCCTTTGACTTTTGCAAGCTGTTCGAACCGAATTGAATATGATTGTGACTTTTGCTTGCAGCTCCAGAGAGAAATATGTATATGCCACAGCTGCTGCATAGCTGGCTGGCTAATTGTGTGTGTGTCTGTGTGTGTGTGTGGGTGTGGCAGTGTGTGTGACTGAGTGTGTGTATTAATAGAGCAAGCTGCCAGCTGCGCAGGCGGCGGCTACGAGCGCTTGATTAAACAAACGCCTCGCTGTTTGGGATTTATGTGTGTGTGTGTGTGTGTGTGTCTTGCTGTTTTCCATTTCGGCACAGCGGGACACAGCAAGAAGAAAAGTAGAAGGAGCAAAAGAGAGAGAGAAAGAGAGAGAGAGAGATAGATGTGGAACACCTTTTAGCCAATTCCAGTGGACAAATTTCATTTGAGTTGACTAAGTTGGCCAAACACGCTTCATCAATGCGCTGTGTGTGAGTCTATACGTGTGTTAGAGTGTGTGTAGGTGTGTGTGGGAGTGTGAGAAGGCACCCTGTATTTATGGCTGGAATGTACTTCCCCTTCCTTCTCAAAGTCTGCTTTACATTTCGAAATGTCACACGCCATTAGAATTACCCGACTGCCAAGGGTGAGCACGGGGGGGCGTGGGCATGGGCGTGGCATGCAACCAAAACACCAAAGATCCTTCTGCTAGGCAGGGGGGAGGGGTGTTCTGTGCTGTCTATTAAATTCCTGCCAGCTACAATACATAAAAACGGCGACAAGACAAGGCGACAAGATTCCTATCACGCAACGTATTATTGTTTTACTAATGCGCTCCCCATGTATGCCACGCCCCCCTCCTAAGGCGGGCAGAAGTACTGCCTCCGCCTGCTGTCCTCATTTCAAGGCAGCAGGAGCAGGAGCAGGAGCATCACAGTCCCAAAGGATTGCGCATCAATCGCATTTGCATTCACTAATTAGCAGCGTGCACTCGGTTTGATTAATTTGTATACCCTGTAAATGGTTAAGCAGGCTGGCTGGGGGGAGGTACTGGGGTATAGAGGTGTTCTAGCAGGGGAATTCCAGTTAATAAATGAGAACTGCAACTGGGACTGAGGAACTGCAATCAATGTGTCACTTATTTGATTATAATAGAACTGGAACTGGAGCTGGAACTAAAATTGGAACCAGCACAGAGGCTGCAAAATATATTAAACTAGATTTGAAATAAATAAACTAATAAATTAAAAGACAGATTATTACAGAGCTCTATTATTAATTAATTAAGTCAACTAGTTCATTTCTTATGCAAAGAACTGTGAACCAGCTCCAAAATATATTAGACTATATTTATAAATTAATTATAAATTAATTAATTCAACTAGTTCATTTCTTATGCAAAGAACTGTGAACCAGCTCCAAAATATATTAGACTATATTTGAAATAAATAAACTAATAATTTAAAAGATAAATTATTACAGAACTCTATTATAAATTAATTAATTCAACTAGTTCATTTATTTCTTTGCAAAATGTGAACCAGCTCCAAAAGTGGACAAAAAATAAAAGAATTTCTACTACTAACAAGGTAGTACCGGGCATCGCTACCCTTTAAATCCTTTCGACCACGCGCTGACCAATATTTGCATTGTGCTGTAACTGAATGATAAGGAGGCTAACCTCAGGACTGTTGTGTGTGTGTGTGTGTGTGTGTGTGTGCCTATTCTCGAAATTTCAATCAACAGGTCGTTAATTTGTAAGCGTTAGGCCTATTGAGGTGCGCCCAACAATGCGATAAATACAGTTAGAAGCACTCAATGGGCTATCTATATAACGCCATGCTATAGCTCCCTAACTCTCTCTCTGTCTCCCCCTTTGTCTCCAGCATAATAGGGTTATAAATGCATTTGATTAGTTCGCGGCATACCCCATAGACACGCACCGGCACACGCGTATATTAATTACAATAGAATTTGCCGAAACGCAAATCAGGGATACAATGGAGGAGTGTACGAAGATGATATGGAGTCGCAAGTCGTGGGTCTAGAGACTCTTCAGTCCAATCATCTCCCTCTCTCTCTCTCGCTCCCTTTTGAATTTGGCATGGAATGCGCTGCGATGCGCAGCTCTTCCACTTCAAGTCCTTTTCAGGCGGGTGGAGAGGGGGGGGGGAACTGAAAAGCTAAGTAATTAATCCCATAAAGAGATTTAACTTGAACAAAAGCTGCACTTGCCGAGAGTCTGGAGAGCTTTCGACGCCAAGCGAAAGCTGCAAGTTGGCGAAACTATCGTAGTATTCTATGGTATAGTATGTATTCGTAGTCGTAGTAGTTTTTCCGGCTTAACTCAAGAAAATGACAATAAATTTGAAGTAAAGTGATGAAAAACGCACAAAGTGCAGGGGAAAAGTTGAAGAAAAATTGCCAGTGAAAGTAGTTGGATAAAAGGATAGACTGTACCACTTTAATGTGGGGCTGGCAGTGTTGTAATTTAATGCTGCCAGTGTTGCACAACACGCTGAGAAAGAGTTTCAAGTCACAAGACATGATGCACTTAGTGGAATTATCAGCGTATTTACAGGGTAGATAACTTTACTTTAGTTTGCTTTACTTTATGTTGCATATACCGCAGACATACCCTGTAAAAAAAGTGCCGTGTTGTAATTTAATGCTGCCAGTGTTGCACAACACGCTGAGAAAGAGTTTCAAGTCACAAGACATGATGCACTTAGTGGAATTATCAGCGTATTTACAGGGTAGATCAGTTACTTTAGTTGCATATACCGCAAATATACCCTGTAAAAAAGTGCCACCTTTAATTACGTATGCCCTTTAGCTCATTTTGCTTATCTACAGGGTATTTAATTAATTTACCATAGAAAATCCAATCAAATGTTGGAGATATTAGGACCAATAAAACCCTGCCCCTCCCTCTCTCTCTCTCTCTCTGCACTGCTTCTTTTGTGCAGGGTATTTTCAGCGTGAAAATCCACATTGATTGACATTATGGCAGGGGCATCATCATCATCATCATCATCATCATCATTATCGTCATCATCGGTCATAAAATGCGGTCACATATTGCGGGAAATGTATTTCAATTGCAATTGCAATTGGAATTGAGCACAGTGCGTGTAAGTAAGTATGCGCATCGCTGCGAGCAGCTTGCCAAACCGATAACGTATTGTGTAATTAATTTATTTAGCCGCCTTTTCAATTATCCACGAACAGGTTGGCAGCTCTTTCGCCTGCCTGGCTGCATTGGCGCATTGCCACGCCCCAAAAAAGCCAGCATGACCGCAATTAAAGTGAGCAATCAACAGGGTGTTTACGCCTCGCCAATCGGTAATCGATAAACGAGTTGTAGTCGATAGGCGGCAGCCAGAGAGAGAGAGAGAGAGAGAGAGAGGGGGAAAGAGCAGGTTGTTTGCAGAGTGACATGGGCTGACGTCTGCACTGCCCTACCCTCTCTCTCTCCCCCTCTCGCACAGGGTGTGTCGTGCTTGTTATCGATGGCAGCTCAAAGGCGGCTCAAAGGCGGAGTACGCTCAGCCGAATTGTAAAACAGCCGCTGACTATGCACGTCAAATGGTTCACTAAGCACACATACCAGAGGCCTAGGCAGGTACCCAGGTACCAGGTAGAGTCAGGGTAGGGTCAGGTGGCAATCTGATTATCGCCTCGAGAGGTTGTTTGCCTCGATTGGGGGCAGGGGGGGGGACTGCTCCGTTCACCTTGGCAAACTGTGCGAAAATTATGCCATCACATAATGGCAAAAGTCTCGAGTGGGGAAGAGCGAGAGAGAGAAAAAATGGATGATGCCTGGCAACTGGGTGCGAGGTTTTTTATTGCCGTTCGCATTTATGAAACTGCATCAAATAAATTTGCACAAAGCGCACATCGAATCAAATCAATTCAGCGTCAGCGGATTTGATAAAATCATTTCGATCGATGCGAAAAGGGTCTGCAGCAAGGGCGGCGGTACCAGCTGCCGGGCTACCCTACCCTTCTTTTTTTTTGGACACCCGCAAGGAAATTGCTTTGCGGCATCGGCCACTTTAATATACCGTTATTCCCCACTAAATGACGGCCAAAAACCAGTCAAATAAAAGGCGAAAGCAGACAGAGGGAGAGAGGGAGAGAGAGAGAGAAAGCGAGCAAAGAAAACAATAGAAAAATCATGGGGCAAAAGCAAGAAAAATGCGCAAAACGAGAACGAGAACGAGAAAACGAAACTAAGCGAAAGGAATAAAATAAAAGCAGCAGCAGCAGCAGCAGTAGACAAGATAAAGGCTAAAATATTCGCACATTTGTATAATATATGTGTGTGTGTGTGTGTGTGTCTGTGTGTATTTCCATATGCCACTGTAGCACCCTTTTACCCCTTTACCCTTTCTACCCCTGCTTATGCTTTATACGCTCTGATTTTTTATGTCTTTAGACTTTCGGCAGCGCAAAATTCTGTTGCCACTTAGATTTAACCATATATGGTACTTGCCCCATAAAAGTATTCGCACACACTCTACGAGTTGAGCCGCTGCCAAAGTTGCCAGACTTACAGACTTATCGATAACGATAATTTCTAGAGAGCTTAGAATAATTGCATTTCCAGCATTACTTATGCAGATTTCAGAGTGTACCAATTTAGGGAACCCTCTTAGAATTTATTCAACAAGATCTCACGCAAATTTCAGCAAAGTTGCACAACAATTACCTGAGTTATTACAGTATTAACAGTAGTTTTGCGGTCTTACTAGAGCACTTAGTGCGTACCGCACTCAAAGCGATATATGTGCAAAATTTCCGCATTGCAGCTTATCAAACTGCTGAGATATGATGGTTGGAGCACACCCTTATAAGGCAAATTGCGCGAACTTTGGAAATAAAACTCGAGTTCAAGTCGTTGTTAGCCTGTTTAAACAATACTCCAACTGACTGAAGTCTTTTGGAATCTCGGCAGGGTGCTACACTGGATACGGTATGGAAAATTAGGGGCACACTCTTCCTCTCTCTCTTCCTCTCTCTCTCCTACTCTCTCTCTCCCTCTCTCTGTCTCGGCAGAGTCTTGACGCATATTGCAATTGCCATAACTGCATCCAATTTGGTAACAACCGCAATGCATATTTGCCCTGCCAGCACACACACACACACCACAGAGCCACACACCACACCCACACACACACCGCACACACACACACACACACACACACACTCGTTGAGTATAGCCTTGAGTGATATTTTAGTGCTGTTTGCAGCGAGTTGATGCTCGCTCCCGGAGCAGCAGGAGCAGCATTTGATGCGGCCGACGATAGCGAAGGCAGAGCAGAAGCTGTAGGAGATGTTGCTCTTGGATGGTAGAGCAGGGGTAGTGCTAGGGGTAGTGTCGGGGCAGAGTCGGGTTCGGGGCGCTCTTGTGGCATCTCATTGTGGCACTTTTCCTATTCCGTGTCATGGCGGCCGCCTTCGAGATAAACAGCTTAGCTTAGCCCGGAAAACGGGGAATACCAGGAGGGGGGTGGGGGGTAAGGTATATGCCGCGGTATGGCTGTACATGCGAGAACATGCTTCAACATGCACGCGCATGTCTCTTTGATAGTTTTATTATTTTAGCAATTTTGTTGTCAGAAACGCCATCTGACAAATGCATTTTGGCTTAATTTGATAGCGTTACGTACTACAGGGTGCCCAAGTGTCCCTTTTGGCTGTTCATCTCTCTCTCTCTCTCTCTCATTCTATCTCTTTCTCGCTGCCTGAACATTTCATTTTTCATATAAATTAAGCAATAAGCGGCAAATGCCCAGCGGGTTCTGGCTGCGGGGGACGACTCTTCCCTGTCTCGGACACACACTTGACACGTGGCGAGAGGAGGAGGGTAGGAGGAGTAGGGTGGGCAGGAATAGGGTGCCCTGTAGTGCAACGCTTGGCAGCGTAATGGAAAAAACTGCCATTTCCGCCAGACGCATCTCATGCGCGTCGAGTGCGCGCTTAAGTCTTGAGACGCCTCTCAGCTTTCGGTATCCCCACCTTCCCCTCTGCAACCAAGCCTACAAGGCATCCAGGCTACTTATCTAGACCATACACGCGAGAGAGAGAGAGAGAGAGAGAGGGAAGATCCTGTCATGCATTGGGGAGTGCAATATTTTATTAGAAAACTGAATTCGCCCAGAGATTCAATGCGAAAAAGCTGAAGAAGATGAGGATTAGAGAGGGTACATGGTACAGTATGCTGGGTACACTTCAGCACTAGGTACAAGCGGGTAATGGGTACAGGGTACTTGGCAGGGGATGGCTGCTACAAGGTAGCAGCACATTGGGTACTTTTTGGGGCATTAGGTACGGGATAGCCGGGACAACTTGCGGTAAAAGTACACTTGGTACAGGCGGGTACAAAAGACGGTTCAACAAGTACACTAGGTACAATGGGTACTGCTTGGGGGTTAGCGAGTACAAGGTACTGTATGAGTACATTGAGAACTAGTGGGGTACAATATGCGTACACGAGTACAGGCTACTGAGCGAGCACACTAGGTACTGTTTAGAGGGATAACTGTTTCAACGGGTACGCGAAACTGTACCCAAACCCCTGGGTTATTTGCTAGGGATCTAAGGCATCTCTACTGCGTTTTGGGCCGACTTGGTCGGACATTGGCTTAAGCAGCAAGTAATAACCAACTTATGTAGCTAACCGTATTTCTTCGCTCACATCAATTTCCTACCCGCAACCCGGTTGTCCTAACCCCCTTCCCTCTCCCCCCCCTGGCCAACCGCTCCTGTCTTGTCTTGGCCGCCTCGTTGCACTGGGCGAAATGAAATGAAATGAAATAAATCAAGCTGAAATGCAATTCGCAAAGAAACATCCACATCCAACGGCTATAAAATAATACTACATACAAGGTACAGCCCCCTCCCACACCCGGCTGAGACTGAGCAAGACGAAGACGTGGACATATATACAGACATACGTTGGGAGATGCAGGCGAAGACGTAGTGCGCTTCCCCTGTTCCATCAGGAGTCGAGCTAAGTGAAAAGGCGACTAAGGGATTCAATGGGCAGGCGGGTGACCAGGAAAGCTGCAGCTTAATGCGAATTGAAATGGTTGCACTTTAACTTAACACTTGGGTGTGTCGACGCACAACCTCGCCAACCAAGGGAGGACCCTCCTGTGGGCGTGGCCATCAATGACTGAGCTGACTGGCTGAGCTATTGACATTTAATGATGCAGCATCTTCCGACCGCCGTTCTGTCAATCACTCGGGCACTCAGACAGTTCGTCAATCAGTCATAATTCCTTCCCCTATCCTGCCCTGTCCTACCCAACCCTGCCTTACCTCTCCCTAGTCCCGACGTGGGAATTCACTAGGGAAACGCTTCTCGCTTCGCTGTTCCCTGTTGCCATTGGTTTCCACTTTGTCTTTGTCCATTTCATTTCATTTAGCTCACAAAGTGAACTTACAAATTGTGCGTGTGCGTACAAGTTAGACGGGAGGTACCCTATAAATAGCATAACTCAGGCATTTAGGGTTTTATTTCAAAAAAATTGTACACAATGCTAGCTGGTATTACTACCTATTAATGCTGTATATATGAAGTAATTAGCTCATACACATACTGAGTTATACCTACTACAAATAGGTTAATGCTCATATCTCAGCTAGTTAGGGTCACACTGAGCTCTTTGTGGATTCAATAGAAGCACAGGTATTGGGCTTAGGTTGTTCCCAAATTTCAGAGCTGCAGCTAGCCTAAGCTTCGAGATATCTGCTGAGAAGCAAATAATGAATGATATGTGTATACCCTGTAGCAATTTGCAAAGGGATTGCCAAAGGCATGTAGAGTTCACATTATTCAAATTCGCATACGATTGACTGGGGGAGAAGAGGCTAAAGAGTTGAGCTAATTTTCATGTGCCCCAAGCACACAAAGCCAAGAAAGAAACCCACAAAAGTCAAGCCAGCACACGCGATCATTCAAACCTAACAACGTAACCCCCCCCCCTCTCCCACCTGCCGTACTCCTCACTAACCTGTGCGAAATTCCAATTAAACAAATGCCAAAAGTTTTGCATGCAAAGCAAAGTCAGCGATGCGTTAGCCAAAACTTTTGCATGCTCGTAAAGTACATTCCGCAAAATAGAAAAAAAAATATATATATAAAAAAAAATTTGGAAAAAAAAAAACAAAGTATTACAAAGAGAAATATGCACATACACACGCACACACATACTGATGTGTGCGTATAATTCATTTAATATATTGAAAAATTGCGAAATATTTGCTCGAAAAATCCAAATTCGACTGCACGAAGCAATGCGAAGCATATGTATTATGAGTGAATATCCGGAAAATGGTAAATGACAGATGGGAAAATTGGTTGAGGCCCGTGTGCGGGGGCAGGTGCGGGGGGTAAACAAATGAAGCGAATACTAAATGCAAATGCACACACACCCACCCCTCCTCCCCCCTTCTTGCTGGCGTGACGAATACAAAACTCATTTCATCAGCTTGTGAACATTTCATCAAATTCAAATTCACATTCAAATTCAAATTGAAAAGTTCGTTAAGTTCAAAAGTCGCGGAACGTGCGAAATATTTATGAATTTTGCGCAGCAATTTTAGGGCCAATTAAAATTCTAATAAAATATACATAAACGAAAACTACATGTGTGTGTGTCGGAGAGTGTGTGTGTGCGATTGTGTGCATGTGAGTGTCATCGAATTAGGCAGCCATAAATTTGCATAGAGGTCAATTAACGCTACGATTGCGGTGAACTTAATTGGAATTTGGCGTGACAAAATCAAAGCGCCGCCAAATCGACTAATCGAATTAATTGCATTTTAATTAAAATCGGTGAAAAAAAAAACGCAAGTTTTCCTGCTGCGCTGCACCAATCAAAGCCACCAAACCCACATCCACATTCTAAATTGAAAACATAATGGAATTCCCTGTTTGCCGCCTTCTATTTTAATTAATAAGTCACACACATGCGTATGTTACGTTAATACGTAAGTTATGCAGCAGAACTTAAACTAATAAATAATCAATTCAACTTGACTTTGTTATCGATTCGATTAAGCGAGCACGCAACTGTTGAGCTTGAACCCATTGGGCGAACGCGCAACTGTTGAGCCTCTGCAGATCGAGTGTGCACGCAACTGTTGAGCTGAAGCAAGTGTTAATCGAACGACTTGATCGATTAACTAACAGTTTCGTTCACTCTCCTGACGAATGTTTTGCTTTGCTCGCTTAACGAACGTTTGCTGCCCGAACTGAACGAAACAAAGCAAAGGTTGCGCTTCACACACACACACACACAAAAATGCATAGCTTATAGCAAACTGACTGATACAGTGCTACGCATGCAAATAGAGCCACTTCAAAAATATTATATGTATTAAATTATTCTTATACGTTTTTTATAAATACTCTGCGTCATTTAGCTTAAAATATTTATTCATATATATGTAAACAAAAATTAAATCCACTTGAATCTTATTATGTATCAAAATCTGTCACCCTCTAACTAATTGGAGCAAATTTTAACTTAGTGAAATAATGTAAGCAATTTATTTGGCTTACGTAGCCATAGGTATTACAATAAATGCTGAACGAATTCTCAGAAATAAACTAAAATTACGAAACAAACAAGACAATGCACTCACTCACTCACTACATTGTATGGCCCTGAGTTATCTGTCACGTCCGAGAGTCTGTGTGCGTGTGAGTGAGTGCAACGCTTGGCTTCATTTGCATCGAGCCGCCTCGAGTTGACCATTAATTAGACGAATCTCACAAATATTGGACATATTGGAAGGCATCCAATTTGGCTTAGACCACATTCTTTTCATTGTGAGTGTAAGCAGAATCAATAAAATTCTTCAGCTCATTTTATGCAGTCGAAACACGCACTCAAACACACAAACACATGCATATGCAAATAGTATATGTATGTATGTGTGTTGCCAAACAGGCACTCGGCATGTTCCACAAGCCAGAGTTGTCAAAGTGCCATGAAATTTATTGTAAAAATCGGTTACATTTAATGGCTTTACTAAATTCTGTTGAAATTTATGTGTATACAAAATATTTAAATTCATATTTTATTTATGTTTAATCTATGTGGTGTATACGAGTATTTAAATTTATATATTACATATTTTATGGAATTTTCTTTGCTGTTTTTATATATATTTATATTCTGGTTTCTGTTGATACATGTTTTACATTTTAATTGTGAATGAAATACTTGTTTTTCTTTTTTAGTAACTTTTTGTTGAATTAAAAATTGAGAGGAAAGAGAGAAAGAGAGAGTTGTCTAAAGTAAACTCCGTCATGAAAGGACTCAAAGAGTTGCCTTATTTTCCGGTTTGCTCTATTTCTCTTGCACTCTGCCTGGATAGTTTTCAGTAGTTTTTCAAGACGACGCTTTGGTTGACTCTTTTGAGTAAAATTGGATTAGCCACGAAGAAGGAGGAGGAGGAGGAGGAGGAGGACGAGGAGTCGGGTAGAATTGTAGGTGCTGCCTGGTGCAGCTAAGAAGATTACCTTGTCTACGTTATTAAGTTATCAATCGCTTTCAATGCCTCGAGTGATACAAGCGATGCCGCAAACGAATCAATATGAGCGCAAGCAACCTGCTTCACTTCTGTGTGTACTGTACTTACAACTCTCTCTCTCTCTCCCTCCCTCTCTCTCTCTCTTCCTCTGGTACTCTCTATCTATCTGCAAAAGCCTCTTATTCGCTACGGTTACCCATTGTGCAACATTGGCAACACTGCAGCATTTTGTAATGGACCTTATCATGCAATAATATTATGTTCCATTCCATTCCGTTTCCTTACATCTTGTCTGCATTATTATATTAGTTTTCATTTCATAAATATGCTTGGGGTAGCATAATATTGTGATGCTTTAGGTAACTCTAAAGAGGGGTGAGTCACGTTTATTATCATTATTAATTAATAGTTACACAAGAGAATATATTTCTGAGAATATTCCCAATTATTGAAACTTAATTTATAAGTACTTCATATAGAATATATTTTGCATACTTTAAGGCTCAATCTAAAGGGTATTTGGCGTTCGTTATCGCTGTTAAATTTCATATTATTATTATTTGTATCTCTTAGGTTTTTTTTTTCTTTTCGCCATCTGATATTCTATGAATACCAGCATTATGATTATTATTATTATTGTTATGCGCTCTTTTGCTGTCGACTTGTCGCATTATGACAACAGTTATAAGCAAAATTTCTTATACGTTTTCCTGTCTCTCTCTCTCTCTCTCTCCTCCTCCTACTGCTGCTCTGCTCATTCAGATTTTTTGTGCAAACTTTTTAGTTGGATTCTCTCAGTGCGTTTGACGTCTGAGCTGAGCTGAGCTGAGGTCGGCAATGGGTGGAGAGAGGAGAGAGGAGAGGGGAGAGTAGGAGAGCAGCGACTTGTTACGCCTTGTCAGTTCGCTGCAGTGGTTTGCCTGCTCTGACAGCAGGCTTGGCCACACTGAATAGCCCCCACTCTTCTTCTTCTTCTTCTTCTTCTTCTGCTTCTTGCTGTTGTTGTCCTTGTCGTTGTTGTTGTTGTTGCTGTTGTTGTAGTCGTCATGCATGCGCATCCTTCAGCCTGGGCACCATTTCCTGTAGCCTTTTCATGCCCTTCGCACAATCAGAGACATCACTCGCTCTCTCTCTCTCTCTCTCTATCTCTGTCTCATTCCCTCTGTATTGCACTGTGTAACTACGATTGTATTGTGTCTGTCTCTTTCACTCGCTCACTGCGGCACGCTCTACATGTTGCACAACTACACACTCTGTGTCTCTCTCTCTCTCTATCTTTCTTGTCTGCCTCTCTCTCTCTTTCTCTCTGTATCTTTCTTTCTCTCTTTCTCCCTCTCTCTCTCTTTCTCTCTCTCTGTCTGTCTTTCTGTTCTTCTGTTTTTCTATATGCTCTCTCCCACAGGATGTGCCAGCGCTGCGCGATGGCATCTTCCACATTGACTCCTTCGTCTTGGGCGCCCCAAAGAGCGCCATTTTCGTGGGATTACAGAACGATGATTTCCTTGGCAATTTCGCCTACAATCTTGAGCACGAGCAACGACAGCGGCAGCGGCAGCAGCACAATAACAGCAACAGCAACAGCAGCAGCAACAACAGCAACAACGACAACAGTTGCAGCAGCAACAGCAGCAGCAGCAGTTGCCACGAGATGCAGCAGCAGCAGCAGCTGGTGACACCTCACGGGGAGCAGCTCTACGATTGCGCCTATGACTGCGACTACGACTGCATTGGGGCACAGCAATCGAGCTGCCCCTACGAGCTGCAGCGCCAGTTGGAGCAGCAGCTGGAGGAGCAGCAGCATCAGCAGCAACAGTATCTGCCTGAGGAGGAGGAGGAGTACGATGATGGCATCGGTTTCAGCTGCGACAGCGACAGCGCCACCCTGCCCGAGCAGGATCAGTTTGTGCCCGGAGTCTCCGTCTCCATCGCCATCGCTCCCGCCTCCAGCAACTCGCAATCGAATTCGTGCAGCAGCAGCCCGCTGCAGTGCAGCACCCCGACACGCTCCGCTACAACGCCCAGCACAGCCAGTGAGGCAACTGTGGCTAGCACCCCATCCACATCCAGTGCCATGGACGATATGGATATACTGCCAGAGTTGACACCACCACCGCCACCGCCGCCACCACCGCCGCCATTGACAACGTTGCTGCAGTCGAAGCCGACGGGACGCAAGGGACTGAAACTGTTTGGTCGCATCATCTAAAAGGGCGCGGGGGCAGGATAAACTGTGTGCAACAGGCCGACACACACACCCATACACACACACACAAGCTCACACCCACACAGTCACAATCAATCGACCACATTTGGCATTCCTCTGACGCTCTGCTCCTGCTCCTCCTGCTTCCATTTCGCTGCTCTTCAAATTCTTGTGCTCTATAGCTGTGTGTGTGCGTGTACGTGTGTGTGTGTGTGTGTGTGTAGAAACCAAAGAGTCGGGTTCGGGCGGGAGCCTGGCTTACCTCAGCCTGTGTTGTTGTCATTCGCATTGATGGGGACCGCCATTAAAAGCAGACCCCGTCGCCATTGAACATCGCGTTGCATGAGGTCATTATTATTATTGGCTGCCCTTATCGCACCCCCCCCCACAACCCCCATGAACGTATGCAATATTCAGCAATGTCGCTGCTAATAAATATATTATATATTGATCCATATTGCGGAATTGCAAAATCAAATAATACCGTAGCGAAATTATAAATCGTTTAAAATTGAAAATTTATATGAAATTTGCGTGCGCAAATTGCTCGATTGTTTGTCTCTTTCGATTACTTTCGATTGGTTTTAAATTTAAATTTGAGGGCTGACAAATTCGATAAATTGCAATTGGAACTAGTCATTTGGATCTACTTCAATTGGAACTTATGCATGAGAAACATGAGTGAATTCGATTGTTTGTTTCGATTAGTTTCGATGGGCTGATAAATTCGATAAATTCTACATCGTTTTAAATTGGAACTTGCGAATGAAAAATATGAATGAATTACTTTCTTGTCTTTTTAACTGAATTTGTTGCGATCCCTCGTTTTTTTTTTTGTTTATTTTGTATTAATCAAATTATTCTGACAATCTCTCATATCAATCCTGCTTCCATCAATTCACAATCGATATTTAGGTCTATCTTTAAGCAAATGCTAAACATATATAGAAAATTTGTGTGCAAAAGAAAATATTAAAAAACAATTATAAAGCGAATATTATGGAATATCGCTTAGAGAACTATCAAATTGTAGAGGTGCTTAACATACCATAAATGCAATTAATACAATGAGCAAAAGTCTTAAATAACCAAAGTTAACCAATGTCGAACAAAGTCAATGAAAGTTAAACATAGATAAAACGATAGTTAATCGATAGTTAATCGATAGTCAATTGTAGTTAACCCATACTTAGTGAATATGTTGAAGAATATTTTAAGAAATATACAAATACCATATATGGAAAAGCAAAAGACCTTCGGTACACCGCAGATCCAATACCCTTGCAGTGCTGGTCTCAGGTGCAAATAAATGATATTTATCGATGTATGTATATATCCGATTATTATTATTTCATGAGAGTGCAGAAACGGCTTCATCACAAAGCAATTTCCGATTGCGATAACGATTGTTAATCGATTCCCAAGGAACTGTGCACTGCAATGGTAGCGAATCGAACTTTTATACCATTACGAAAGCAAGCAAAAAGTAACTGAAAGCAAAGAGAAAGAGAGGGGAAGAGAAGTGAAGTGCAGAGAAAGAAACCAAATAACGGACATTAAATTGCCTGAATTTTTGCGTATTGAGTGGATGCGCCATTATAGCCTCTCTATTTCTCTCTCTATCTATCTCCCTTTCTATATAGAAGTAGTTCTATTGGTAGCTTATGCAAACTGCGGGCAGCTTAAGACGATATCGCAATGCAATTTGAAATGGAATATTGTACAATAAACAGAGCGAAAATGGAGAAGCGGAAAGTGCACGAAATGTTTGGCTTGTGTATTTTATTATGAATGCAATTTGCGGGCAGGGAGGAGAGGGGGATACCTAGCAGGGATCAGGCGGTACCATCAACTCCAACCAACCACGTTGCAACGGCTCATCGTGCACCTGGGCTATGTGTGCGTTGTGCCATTACACCCAACCCTACTCTACCCTACCCTACCCTACCCTACCCTACCCTACCCTACCCTACCCTACCCTACCCTACCCTACCCTACCCTACCCTACCCTACCCTACCCTACCCTTCCCTACCCTACCTTATTCCTCTTCTTGCTGTTGTCCGCCTTCGGCTGCTTGTAGTGCTTCTCCTTCCTCTTGCACCTCCTCCTGCTCCTGCTGCTGCTACTGCTCCTGCACCTGCTGCTCCTCTGTAGTATTTGCGTATTTACGCTTCCTTTTAACGCTCAAAAAACTGCGCTACGACGCGTCGCTACCCTTCTGCCCTTCCCACTTCCCACTGTTGCCCTACCCTGCCCTTCCCTAGCCTACAGCCTATATGGGCACGACCATGGAGGCGTGGGTGCACTCAATTGCGTAATCCAGCTGACAGTCGATGTCGGCCGAGGAGTGTAAAGTGTGAATATAACGCATACGCCGCGCTGCGCCACACACCAAGTGGAATACTCCATTACCCGCTCCCCTTCCCTATACTAGCAGCTGCAAGTCTTTTGTTTGCAACCCTGAGGGACCCTCGGGACCTGGCCTGGAATTTAATTGAAAATATTTATTATTATGCCTATTTAATCGTACATTACACAACATCTCATTCTTCTCCTCTCTCTTCCCTGCAGGAGCACATACGCGAGTCCAAGGAGAGCAAGCTGGACGAGATCGATCGCAACTCCAAGGGACGTTCACGCGAGAACATATCAAGGTAAGTTTACCGAGCTGCAGAAGCGTCTTATCTTCCTCTCTCTCTCTCTCTCTCTCTCCTGCTGGCAGACAAAAGCATTCGCAGACCTCGCTGCAGATCCTCGATGATGTCTACTATCGCGAGGCTGTGCCGATCTCCTCCCAGTCGAGCAAAGAGAAGGAGCACAGCATACTGCGACGACATGCGGACATGAGCCAAACGCAGCTCTGCGATGATGGGGAATCCTCATCGACGGCAACAGCAACGCACGAGATGCTCACCAAGGCTGCCATTGCCAGTGTGCCGGCCAGTGCCTGCGACATGGGCTGCCAGACGAGGTATACAAGGGGGCGGGTCATCAACATCAGTCGCCCATTAAGCTGAGCATGTGTGTATGTGTGTGTGTGTAGAAACAATGGGATTATGCTCAACCTGAAATGAAATGGGAATGAAAATGGGAATGAAATTGGGAGTGAAACTGGGCTGGGGTAGGCTGTGTGTCCAGTTGGAGAGCCGGAAACGGCGCCTGTTGCGAGTACAACACAAATCGAAGCAAATATTTGTATTTTCATGTAGCATGAAGAGGGAGGAACAGATCCAGGGGATCTGGAATCGTGCTCGAGGTTACATGACAATCATAAACATGACGCAAGCACGCACCAGAGTGATGAGCATTGCAGCACACACGCACAAACACAGCCTCATTAGGAACAATAATGAGAGGGAGAACGCACACAACATCGACTTAGCATCTAATTCGATATAATGCCATAGCTCAGTTTGATGGGAGAATCGGGAAACAATAGTTTGATTTGCGCCATCTGCAGCGAACGACGCAATAACATTAACAGCGCCAGGGCTAAGCTGGGGCCACGTTAACAGTGCAGAGCAAGGCTAACAGGCGTGTCTCAGCTGCAATTAACAGGACGATAACTGCGATAACAGCATAACAGGTGCAGCTTAATTAACATGCCAGTTAGCATGAGCAAACTGTAATTAACAGTGCGGAAGCCGCATACGCAGGCGCAGCTTAATTAACATTTACAGTCTGCATACAGCATGAGCTGCAATTAACAGTGCAAAATGAGTATAAAAGCAGCTTAATTAACATTACAGTATGCATGCAGCTTGAGCTGCAATTAACAGTGCAAAATGAGTATAACAGGCTCAGCTTAGATAACAGTGCAGGCAGCTTGAGCTGCATTTAGCAGCGATAAATAAAAGTTAACAGAATAATAAATATCACAGTCGCAGTCACAGTCAAAGTTACAGTTAGAGTAATAGTCAGTCGCAGTCACAGCACGACCTCAGTCACTTCGTTAGGAGCACACGCCACACACACGCGTGCCTCAGCCATATGACAGCTGCACCTGCAGCTACAACCATAACCCCTACCCCGTATCCACACCCACACCCAATCCCAACGTCAATCGCAGGCTCTGCTCCTGTTGCAGTGCGCGTTTACTCAACGTGTATGAAAGATAAATATTAAAATGTTTCTCTTCTCTTCTCTTCCAACGCTCCTGCCCCTCCTGCCCTTTGCTCATCCCACGCAACCCTTTCCTTAAACCAAACTGCCTCCCTCTCTTTCTCCCACTTCTGCAGGGAATCGCTGTTTGCCAACAGCCCCAGCGCTATGGCCACGCTAATGAGACAGAAGTCCAGCACCTCATCCCTGGGCGCTGGCAGCAGCGGCGGCGGAGGAGGCATGGGTATGCCGCCACCTCCGCCACGTTTCTTCTCCACCTTTGGCTACGAGCAGGGTGCACCAGCGCCAGGAATGATGGCCATGTCGCCATCACTGCCAGCCGCCACACCACCGCCCCCATCGTCCGCCCAGCTGCTGAACACGCTCACCCGACGCAGCCAGATGCAGCACTTGCAGCATGCCCCATCGCCGCATGAATCGCTCGAGCTGGAGGAGCGACACAGCGGCGGACCGCCGCGTTCCCATTACGGCGGACTGATCGTTGCGTCGACTATAAAGCCGCACGAGATCTGCCATCATCATCACCAGCATCAGCAGCATCAACAACAGCAGCAGCAGCTACAGCAGCGAGGACATCATCCACATCCTGCACATCAGCATCTCCAGCAACTGCAGCAGCACCAGCAGCAGGCGCCGAGCGTGGCAACGCGCCTGCCCCATAAGGGAGGACAAACCATGCTGCCCGGCGGCAAGGGACCAGGCGGGGGCGGAGGAGGCGTGTCTGCAGGCGTAGGCGGTGCCGGTGGTAAGCCGCTAAAGAACGAGGAGTCCAAAGTGTTCATCGACATACGGAATTCGGCGCCAGACGTGATTATCATGACGTCCCATTGACATTTATGGATTGCCCGCCAATCAGCAGCAGCAACAATAATGACCAACAATGGCAGCAGGAGCAGCTGCTGCAGTCGGAGGAGCAGCAAGAGGGAGCAGCAGCAGCAGCCGGAGGAGGAGGAGGAGGAGGAGGAGGAAGAGGAGCAGCAGCGGGAAGAGAAGGAGAACCACATGACAATGGCCGGCATATTAACCACAGCCGCAATGGCGCCGTCAACACGACACGGACATGAACACGTACCCCCAGCCGGACACGGACACGGACAGAGAGAAAAACACGACAAACACGAGCACGGCGTGGCGCAATCAGGCAGACGCACAGCAAGCGCCACTTTTCCGGCCCGGATAAGAGTGTCGTCATTGCCATTGCCATCGCATTTTGTTTGCCGTTGTTGTTGTTGCTTATTTGGACCACGTCTTCTTTGGCTTTAAGGCCAGGTAATGCCCGCCATTTTTAGCTTTTATTTTCCTCTGTTTAGCCATTTAAAAGCTGCAGCGAGCCGAGCGCAGTTAGAGAAGTGCAGCCTCTTCGCTGTTGCACGGGCTGCAGCTGCAACTCCAATTGGCCTGGACAGAGGCGACAGGCAAATGTCGCTTTAAACAATCCACACACAGAGCAAGAGAGATAGAGAGAAAGAGAGAGAATTACAGCGATAAACAGTGAAAGAGAGAGAAGGAGCGTGAATGGGAAAGTAGAACAAACGGGCTAGTGCGCGGGCTACAGTGAACACTCAATAATGGTGAAAGGAATAAACAAAAAAAAATATGTTACTTGAATTAAACAATAAATTAATTTCATCAATTAAATTACTTAAAAAAAAATTTAATCAATTAAAATAAAAATATTTATATTAAATTGTTTAAATTTTCGAGTCTATTATACTTCTAAATTACATCGTATAATTTAGGCATTAATTATTAGATGCAATTAAATTTACTTACTTCACAATTTATTTACCTTTGCCTAAACAATTGATGTGCATTAATTATTAATTATTATAAATAATGCAAATTAAAGATATAATTAAGCGTATTTTAATTTTAATTATAATTTCATAGCAAATAAGTAGTAAAATATTTAAAAAATCAGTTGTGGCCCACATGTTTAGACCCTGCCCCAACGAGTGCCCACTGTACACTCGCTGCGCTACATTGCCCACTGTACATAGAGTAGATATGGCAGACACTAAGCAGACGCTGGACAGGACAATGTGGCATATGAACCACATGTGCCGCGACAGCGTAACGAGAGCGGGTTAACGGGGGGGCGTGGGGAGGGGGAAAAACTGACCACGAACATCGTCGCTTTCTCCCCCCCACTCTTCTTGCCCAGCCACGCCACTGTGGTGACTGTTCCTGTTGCTTTACTTGCGGCTTCCATGCTCTATCAGGGACTTCTTCATTTACATGCATGACGTACGTACGTGACGCTGAGCAGAAGAAGGAGGAGAAGGAAAGAAGGAAAGAAGAGGAGAACGTTGCTGTCGCGACAAAACTATCTGGCAACCCTTTTTACCGCGTTGCCAGCAGACAGCAGACTGGGTCACAGACAGAGTCCATCCGTCACGTGCACGTGCCACGTGCAGCACACAGCACACAGCAGAAGTTACCGTTACCCACACTGTATCCCACACTGCACTCACTCGTGCAATGTGCAACCAACAGAGTTGCCAACCAACCCAACCGCCCCCCCCCCTTCCCCTACTACTGCCACTGTCATCAAAGTGATTTGCTTGAAAATTGTTTTTTAAATGATTCCCTGTGCACTCGTCACACTTGAATCCCCCTCGCACCCTCCCCCTCCCCCCTTCAAAGCATACACCCCTACACTAACCTGTGTGCGATCATGTTTTAATCATTTAATTACATTACAGTTCTTACTACGGTTTAGAACACAGTGTGGAGAGAACCCTATGGCTTAAGGAAAGTAGTAGCACTTCTTGACTCTATATAAGTCCTAAATTTGTCTATATTTCAAACACTTCCGTGTGCCCCCATTTCAGTAATCTTTCAGTAGCAAAAATACTCATGCTAACTTGAAAATTAAGCTTGCAAATCGTTTTTTAAGGGGCGTGGCCCCACTGTATGACAAACTTTAATATACTGCATTACATAAGAGTGTGCTGATAAAATTTGCAGTCTCCACCTCGTATACTCTACAAGTTATTGACGTTCATACAGACCAGTTCAGGATTATATGGATTCGGTACAGTACTGAGCTTTGATAAATGTGTATTTGCTTGCAAAGTGACAATTTGATTTGCCATTTGTTGTACAATCATCTCTCTGACCTTTGACCTCTCTGACAGGGCCCTGCTCAGCATTTTCCGCAATTTCATTTCTATCAGTTTTTTCTTTTTCCAAAACTGTCAGCTGGCAATTAGCACGGTCACTGTCGTGTTGCAAGCGTGGAGGGAGAGTGAGAGAGAGAGAGAGCCAACAAGCCACAAAATGCGAAAAATTCCAGTTAACAAAAACTCACGAAATTCACCTGAAATAAGTTGGTTTCCTCCCACTGTACCGAGATATATAGCTAAAATCTCGCCTAAATCAAATTATGACGAAATCGCATGATGGAACACACATTGAGGAGGGTTAAGGGTTGCACGTGGCAACTATCCCTCTCTCTCTCTCTCGCACAACGGATGCGGTGCTGAGCCAGAAGTGCCAAGCAATTTGATTGATTGAATTGAACAACAACAACAAACAACAGCAACGCGGACATGGACAATGATGAGCACGCTAATCGGGGCTCAATAAGGAGGCAGAAGCAAACAGGTGGGGATGCTGCACAGGGTAGGAGTGGGGGGAGGAGGCATTTACTCATTACTTATCACATGGTGACGGTCATGCTGCGTTCGCAACATGAGGATCTCAAGCACGCGAATCATTAGCGAGATTAAAGGGTGATAACAATGTCAAGACAAGGGACAAAGACGCAGGCATGGAAACCAATCCGCAAAGGGAAGTTAGGAGGGGGAGGGGGGGAGGTAGCTAGAACCCAGCTCAAGTTTGGGGCCACTTGAAAACATCAAAATACTTGGACAGTTGGACGGTTGGTTGGATATGTTTTAAATGCCGAAACATGAAATGAATTTAGCATTTTTCGGCAGACCGCAAAACTCATTAAAAATATGAAAAGTGGTGACAAGTGGTGGCCAAAAACCTGCCGTGTTTCTGTGTCTATCTCTCTATCTCTCTCTCTCTCTCTCAGTCTCGCTTGGTGTGTTTGCCTGGGCATTTTCTCTTATTTATTTTTCTTTTGTTTTTCTTTTTGTTTCTTCTAAATTTTTCATACATTTATATTTCTGTTAACTAGCGACTTTGTGTTCTTCTTTATTATTTATATGGTTTTTCCCCTTGTTTCAGTCGATTTTTACCATCACAGCAGCAGTAAGAACAACAACAACAACAACAAAAACAACGACAACAACAACAAGCACAACCAACGAAGCTGACCAACTGAACACGCCATATAAGGCGATAATTAAATTTAATTGATTTCGCCCCCTAGCAAAAACATATATCGTGTGTAACAGTGTAAAATCTACAAAATATTCGAATTTCATTTGTTAATCCTTTCATATTTTTTCTCTCCCTCTCTCTTCTATATTTTCTTCTCAAAGTAATTTTGTAAATAAACTACAAAATGGCCGACAGTTTTACTGCAGGCTCGATAAGCTTTTTATACTACGACACACACACACATACACGCGTAAATTGTGCGTGAATGAAAAAAGAAAAAAAAAAGAAAAAAAAAACACTATCATAACTGTTATACGTAGATGGGTTGGTATTTTTCTGTTGTTATGGATTTTATATAACTCTTAGCTAACGGTAATTTCAATAAAGTTCAACTTCAACTGAAATGAAAAATAGAAAAAAAAAGCTAAGCTAAATTACGATTAATATGAATAATATTATAAATGTAGCTACATATAGTACATATAGATCAATATATATATATTTTTTGTTTTTCATTCACATTTTAGTGCAATTGTGTAAATAAATGTAAGCATAACTAAAACTATATCGAATGCCAAATACTGAAAATGGAAATAGGGAAAACTAACCAAACCGAAACTTAAAACTTGTCGAAAGAGTTGGCGATTTTACTACAATAACTGAAGGAATTACAATGGTACTGTACTCGTAATTGTCTACAAAATACTAGTACATGCATACATAGATAAGTCTAAGGATAAAACTATACAGTTTTTTTGTAAAGCAAATTTTTTGTAAACAAGCAAAGTGCATAAGTGTTTAAGTGGGCAGAACTGCATAAGTGTAAAAATGAAATTAAACAAAAGATATACTACAATTTTTATTAGATGTTATATACATGCATACATACTATATACACTGATAAAAACATTTATCTATGTTTCTATCTGTGTGTGTGTCTGCATATACAATTAACGAAACTTTTTTTGCCTAGCATTAATCGCATTAAACTAACGACTGCAAGTATTGATGGTAAAACTAACTGTAAGTGGGCCCGATAAATATATGTATATGTATGTATGACTTTAATGCGTATGAGCATCCATAGAAAAGATGAGAAATGACAGAATTCAAATAAATTAAGAGCAGAGAGAAACGCCTCTTTCTCTCTACGACATAACAATTGTAATTCTTAAGCAAAATGTGTGTAAAAATAAACGATACATTTATAAGATTTCGATGCGACTAAAATAAATTTGATTGTGCAAAATGAGAAAAATAAAACGCAATACTTTTATTTCCACGTGTGGGGTGAACTTTACAAAAGATGCATATAATAAATTCAACTTTTTGTAAAAGTTTCCAGAATCCATCATCATTTCATCAAAATGCAGTTTCAAGTCAGTTAGAAATATATAATAACAAGAAAAAAAAATAAAATAAAAGACACGAATAACACTGCTCCTAGGCGTACTCCTAAAACATACTGAACTCATACTATGTTACTTAACTTATTATACCCTTCGACCAATGAAAATGGTCAAAAAAGGGTATACTAACTTTGTGCAAAATGTATGTAACAGGCATAAGGAGCCGTGGCAGACCCCATAAATTCTTGCTCAGGGTCACTAGCCGAGTCGATTAAGCCATGTCCGTCTGTCTGTCCGTCTGTCTGTTTGAGACAACAGATCTCAGCTATTAAAAAAGCTAGAGACACCAAATTTGGAATGTAGGTTCCTATATACTCGGGGCAAAACAAGTTTATGTTAAATGTATGACGCCACGCCCACCGCCCCCGCTAATCGGTAATTATTTACCTCCGCAATCGATTAAAAGTGGAAACAGGCGATTTTAATTTTTTCAGATAAAAAATTTCTGAAAATAATACAGGGGGGGCCATTACCAAAATCACAAAAATTATTTTTTTTTTTGAATTTTTTAAATTGCAAAAATTATTAAGCCATTCAATTCTAGGCCTAAAACCATGAATAAAATGTTTTACCCGAAGAAAATCGTTTTATTTTTAAGAAAGTTATGAAGTGAAGAAAATGAGGATACTGGTCCTCTCAAGGGTCTACATGTCAAAATTTTAGTTGACATTGACATGATTTTTGGCCAAAAACTAAGTATCCTCTAAAACAATTTTAAACACTTGATTTATACTAATTTTGACCTCCGCAATCGATTAAAAGTGGAAACAGGCGATTTTAATTTTTTCAGATAAAAAATTTCTGAAAATTTTACAGGGGGGACCCTTACCAAAATCACAAAAAGTAAATGTTTTTTTTTGGAATTTTTTAAATTGCAAAAACTATTAAGCCATTCACGAATTCTTTGCTTATTTTCTTACCCAAAGGATATGGTATATTTTGATAATCACAGCAATTGCAGCACATCATCGATTGTTCTCAAGATTCTCAACATTCAAGACGTGTGAACATGTGTGACATGTGTGAGTTGCGCGTCTATGTATTGTATACATGAGTACAGCACGTAAAACATTTTAAAACGAAAAATGTAACACACATTTTATATATAATTTATTAAATAAAAATAAATAAATCAAAATAATAATCAACAAAAGGCTACATGCACGATGGACACTATGGAACACTGCGTTAATTATAGTGCCTTGAAAATGGCTTTTAAGATCTCGGAGCGCATCTCAAAAGCGGAAAAGTGTTTCAATCTGACGTACATCTCTCTCGTGGGCCTGGCACCGTTTCGCCTAATTTCACCTATTTCACCTATTCGTTTGTGACAGGCATTGTGCATTATTTGTTCTTTGCGATGTGTTCTTTAAAGTCTATACGTGAGGGTGACTCCATTATCGGATACTTCTTCAGACCCAAAAGTTTCGTAATCACACGATCTTTGGGTTCGACATGTTCAAGCGTCAGAAACTGGTCAGCATTATACAGTTACAGTGCAACATTGTGGTTGATGAGATCTTCCTACGTCTTGGTATGAATTCTGTTCGACGGATTCTGTTCTTCATTTTCCTCATCTCACTGGGTATGGTTATCTTCAATGTGATATATCTGTGTGTCAGTTTTGGACTTCGAATTGATATCTCCCTCGTTTATTACATTTACAGCCTTCGTAATACCCCACATAAACATCAGCCTGATTGGCTTTAAATTTGTGTGTACCACCCACCTGCCCCTGAGTCGATTTAGTCTGCTGAATGAGGTAAGTCTGGTTCTTGGCTTTCAGTTAAAGACGCAGAAAGCTGTTAGAATGTCCTTATAAGATCTGTTGTATATCCCTTAGCGATGTCCTGTAGTTGCTTGAAATTTGCCTTAGCTTCACTTAACTGGACATTTTGCATCGAGACTGGGATCCTGCAATCTAGATTTATCCAAAGTGAAGGCATTGATCGCAGCCACGCAGTTCTTGGTTTGTTTAACGAGCCTGTTTAAAATATTATGAACGCTTCCTGGTTCGTTATCACTATCACCTTCGCTATCACTATCACTTTCGCTATCACTAACACTTTCGCTATCACTACTGTCCGATGGTGGCAACGGCACATTACAAAATTCATTTAAGTTTAAATAGCTCTCTGTATCAGTGGGTACCCGACTTTCCTCTTTCGGATTTGTAGTAGCTTTCATTGAAGTTAATGATGTTGGAATTTTCTTTAGACTTTTGAGAGAAGCCTGACGTCGTAACTCTGCAGCTTCGTTACTAGCAACCTCAATATGGTTGATATGCTCCTGATATAATGTATAGAACCATCTCAGAAGGTACAGATGTCCTCGTCCCGAAAGCAATTCTGATATAGACATAATTATAGATCCGGAAATCTCCTGGCTATCTAATAGCTTCTCGTTACTTTTTTTCATTAGCTTTAAATTCTTTTCTCGTTCCCGCTCGACTTTGGAATCAAAATAAACTTCCGATAACTGAATAGCGTGTGGAAACATTTTGTGCATCAGTTGACAGTAAACGGTCCCTGTACGCAGTTCGTCCAAGGACTTTAATTTTATTTCCATCTCCTGTCCTATCCACAGCATCAGGAAACGTGAGGACTTGTTTTCCAGTTTTCTCAACGGAATCGCGTTATCAAATCTTGTATAAGCCGTTTTTTTCATAGTTCGATCGTGGTGAATATATATTAGTTATTATAATTTTTTTTCCAAATATTGTTTAAATATATTCGACTAGTCTAGTCTAGGACTAATCTTGCTATGATTATGAATTGAAAGTGTTTGGATTCGAAGAACCTGAAAGGGAATTCATTGATGAATGTTCTTTCTATTTTCGACAGATTCTACAAGGAATATCGATGTACACATCGAGCATACCAGCGCTCTTTTCGCCGATGCACTCCATAGTATTTTACCAGCTTTACGCCCATCGCCAATGCAACGGTACAGTGTTATCTCCATCATACACCAAAATCCGGAGTCATATCGTTTCTGTATGAATCCAAAAAGACTAGATTACTTTACTGTTTAGGCCATGGACTTAAAAAAAATACATGATATATTAGGTTTGTCGGAATGTGCGTAACAGGCAGAAGGAGACATCTACGACCCCATAACGTATATATATTCTTACTCAGGATCACTAGCCGAGTGGATCTAGCCATGTCTGTCTGTCCGTCTGTTTGTCTGTCTGTCTGTATAAGACAACAGATCTCAGCTATTAAAAAAGCTAGAGATACCAAATTTGGTATGGAGGTTCCTTATTATAATAGGCAGATAATGTTTAATTCAAATGTTTGATACCATGCCTACCGCCCCCGCAAATCGGTAATTTACGATTATTAAGCAAAGTATTAAACTTATAAAGTTCTGCTTTGGTATGTATAAAGCTATATGACATATAAACATTTTCTCCAAATTACAATCCGATCGGATCACACAGGAGTTATTCAAGTCAATACAAATGTACGAGCGAGCAGTAGCCTGTGCGCTTTTTTGAACAATTGACGCCGACGTCAACGTCACTCTTTATGTGCGTCGCTGTGTGGGTGCGAGCGAGTAAGCTATATGTAGTGTGGTTACACGTTTGTAACAGATTTAGAAAATTGGGAGAAGGGTATCCTTCGAGTCGAGTCGAGCGCTCGACTGTAGGCATAACCCACACTTGTTTTATTTAACCTTAATAAATAAATATAAATACAACTGTATGAAGTTTCTAATATATATTTTTTATTACAAATAAAAGATTTTAATTTTATTATTATATTATTATTATTATTATTTATTTATTTTTTTTAATTAAAAAAATATATTTTTTGTTTTTCCCCCAAGCAAGCAGTGCAAGAGCATCGTGCGCCGCCCTGCATTACCGACTTGCAATTGTTGCCAAAATAAAGCAGTTTTTAATTTGGAGTAACGGCATTTTTTTTTAAATTTAAATTTTGAATTTTACGAAAACGCACGCGGGCAATGCGGTTTTTTGAAACGGATTCAGTTTTGCTCTGTCCCTTATGAGCCACACCCACAAGGTCAGAGCGTGTGCACGGCGACCTTGGCAGGGGGTCAAAGTTTTCGCCAGTTTTCTTAAAAACGGAAGAGTGAAAATGGAAAATTCGAGTTTTCTCCGTTTCAGAAAAGCCGCAGCTTCGTTTGTTTGCGAGGGTTTCCCGAAAAGTATCAAATTGTGGTCTGCACACGCGCCCAAAGTGCAAAGAGAGGGAAAACCAACTCTGTGTTTGCCGAATTTTCGCTAAAAACTGGTGGGCGTTATGTTTTTCAAATCTTTTGCAAACTGTTTATTGTACTTTCAAGCACGCTCAGTAAAATTTCCAAGTTCTTTCCTGCACGGGCATGCCCCAAAAGCGCAAAAATTAGAGGGTATCAATTTTTATTTTTGTAACGCGTTCTCTTGGTTCGTGTCAGCACTAAAAGGACAATAACTTGGATAAAAAATATTTGGCAGCCCTATTGAAAGCCAACTAAAAGATGTTTGATTTCTAACGCTTTTTCCGATGTTATAAATCTTAGCTTCTGTCCTTTGTCGGTCGACTTGTCATCTGTACAAGGCTTTCAGCTTTGGCACGAGCTGGCACCCTTTAGCCAGGACCTCATCTAAAAGGCAGTTCTAAAAAATATGTAAACTTAACCGGTTAAAGTAAGTATTCTTTAGAAGGATCCTTCGTTAAAATAGTCTTCGTGAAGTTGTTCGTTCACTTTTCGTCCTGGTAGTAAGTATAAGAGAATTTCGTAAGAAAATAACGAAAATAGAAATTAAGGAACATGTGTTCCACATTTAACGACAATAATTCAAGGGTTGAAAAATAAATAATGTGCGAAAAGAACGAAGCATGTATTCTCCAAGCTCAACGAAACTCTTAACGCATGTTGGGAAAACTGTCCAATTGTGAGTTATATGTATTTAAATTTATATTTATTTTTGAAATCATAATTCCTTAATTAATATATTAATAAATTTCCCAATAAGGAACAAACATATGCAATGTTAAAAGTCCTAACATGTGGAGTCACTGTTAAGTGAGGAGTAATTATGTTAGGGAACGCCTTGATTGAGTTTCGATAGCTGTTAAGGTTATCGATTGCTTGCAATTCTGGTCAAGATTATCAAAACTATTAAATACACTTTGAAAAGAAGAATAAATAACCCGATGAGCAGATTAAGCAATCAATAACAATGGACGCGACGGAAGACCAGCTGATACTAGCGACTGGTGGCTACGACCACATAATCAAAGTGTGGCAGGCCCACACCGGCAACTGCATCAAAACCATGCGCTTTGTAGAGACATCGGTAAGTGGCGCTCGCTGCCTGCAGCTGCTAATGCAATTGCCGTTTGGACTGATATAATGAAAATTAAAACTTAATTTGTGCTTTGGTACAGCAAGTGAACGCATTAGATCGCACACCGGACAAGACGCGTCTGGCTGCCTGCGGATATCAATGCATACGACTATACGATTTGGAATCAAATTGCACTGCGCCGGTCATCAATTTCGATGGTGTGCAAAAGAATGTGACTCGTCTGGGTTTTCAGGAGGATGGCAATTGGATGTTCACAGCTGGTGAGGATCATCGTGTACGTATCTGGGACATGATCTCAGCCCCGCCACATTGTTCACGCGTCTTTGACTGCCAGGCACCGGTCAATGCTGCCTGCCTGCACCCCAACCAAGTAGAAATCGCGATGGGCTCACAGAACGGTGGCGTCTATCTGTGGGACGTCAAGTCTGAGGTACATGAGCAGCTGGTGCCAGAGGTGGATGCATCCATACAAGATGTGGCCATTTCGCCCGATGGCCATTACATGGCTGCAGCTAACAACAAAGGCAATTGCTATATCTGGCAGTTAAGCAGCAGTCCCAACCAGCATCTGAGCACAATGGTCCCAAAAAAGAAAATCCAGGCGCATAGCCGTTCAATCCTGCGCTGTAAATTCAGTCCTGACTCGCGTCTCCTGGTGACCACATCGGGTGATGGCACTGCCTGTATTTGGAAAACCGAAGACTTTACCAAATGGCGCGAACTAAAGATCGAAAACTATTGGGTATGGGATGCAGCCTTCAGTGCCGACTCCAAGTGGTTGTTCACGGCCTCATCTGATGGGGTGGCGCGTCTTTGGAAATTGCAGACCAAGGCCCTGGTGCGCGACTACACGGGCCACAATAAAGCAATTACAGCGCTGTCATTCAAGGATGAGATAGTGGCCGATTAACGAGAATGTTATTCCTCAACATTAGCTATAGTTTTCTACACTAGACCCAAACAAATTGTAATAATTTTAATATGCTAACAAGACAGAGAGAGGTCACGGCGTATGGACTGGGCAGACAGATAGGTGCGCCTCGAGCTGAGTGCCTGATGATTAATTGCAGGGAGCGCTATTAGTTCCATTCCAACGGAATGCTGCATACCAAATTCGATAGTCACATAATTGTCCTAAATGCAAATGCGACTAATTGTGGATTTTGAGACGAGATGAGATGAGATAAGAGCACACACGGCTTTGGCCATTTAAGAGGTACGGTTCGGGTCCGAGAGAGATACATATATACAGAACTGAGCTGGTTCTACCTCTAATAAAAATGCGCGTATTGCTTTTGTAGCGGCATTTTTTACATACATTTTTATATAATCTATATATATTTATGTATATATACCATATACATATATAGAAATATATTGCTGATTAAAATATACTTAGATAAGGGGAATGCGATTTAATAAAACCTTATAGGCATACATAATAATAAACATAAGTACATATATATAAATAAAAAATCAAAACTCGCAATTTGGAATGGAGCATTTAAACGAAGGTGTACAAATGTGTGTGTGTGTGAGAGAGACAGCAACGAAAAACAATTTTTTAACCGTTTGCGGTTGTACGATTTTTGGTTCACAATTTAGTTTAAACAATATAATGGGCCCCAGAGAAACGTATAGAGTGAGGTCCGAGAATACAAGACAGATAAAAAAATAATGATTAAATGTATAATTGACTGTATACTACTCCACATAGGCCACGCCCTTGGCCACAATTGACTCCTTAATGGGATCAGGATCATCGCCCAATTTGTAGCCAACAATGCAGGTGACATCTACCGGCTTGCCTGTTGGATTCAGTAGCAACATCACCTGATTAATTGTTGCTGGGCGAAAGGGTTTATGTGGTGCCATTGCGTTATCTGTTGGCGGCAGCAAACGCACCTTGCAGGGCTGCAGAGCAGAGAAGGATTAAGAGGAGATTTAACACGGTAGATGGTGTATTAATGGTTGGCTGCATTTACCTTCTTAACACTCGCCTCGAACTGAAAGTCTTTGACTGGCTGGCGGCTCTTGTTCTGCGCCGCTATCACAATAACAGATACATGGCGACTGGGCCGATCTTCGGTAAAGTTCAGGCTCAAATGCATGTCATCGTCGTCGAGCACCACCCGCTCCTCGCCCGTCGCCTGTAAGCTGTCCAGTTCGATGTCAATGTCGCTTAGATGTTTCACTTCCTTTGGTGGCACCGTGATTTGCTCTGCTTCTGCCTGTACCTCTGCCTCTGCCTCTGCAGTTTTCTCCTCAACTGCCACCAATTCTTTTTTAGGTTGTACAAGGGCTGCCGTGGTTGGCGCGGCACTTAGTAATGGCACATCGTCTGGCGCATCAGCAGCAGTCGACTGCTCTGAGGGTTTCACCTGCATGCGTTCGCGCACCAAGTCATTGAGAGTTAACTTCTCAGGATCACGCTTGAAGCTGCTCATGCGTTCCTGAGACGGAAGTACTTGCTGGAACAACTCCTCGCTTAGCATATCAATTGCAGGCATTTTTCGAGTCAAGCTCGATCTCTTGCCCTGCTCAGCAGCGGCATTTCCATTGGCCAGACTATCTGCAGCAGCATCGGCAGTGCCATTGCTGCTGCTGCTGTTTTTTCTTGGACTAAGCACTTGCGGCTCCAGCAACTCTCCGCCGGGAAGGGGCTGAAATGGATCAATACTTTGCTTAGGCGGCTTATCCTCACTCTCAGCCAGTGCGCTGCTAAAGATTTCGCTTAGATCAGCCAAGGAATTGGGCTTTGCATCGTTATTGGAATTGTTTGCGGGGGCAGGTACTGTGGCACCATCGTCCAGCAAGAGATCACCCAGCAGCTCGTTGAGCAAGGCTGTGTTTTTGGAGCCAGTGACTGCTGCAGCTGCTGCTGCTCCTGTTGTTGTTGCTGTTCCTGCTGCTACTGCATTTGTTGCTGTGGGAGTTGATGATGATGCTGCTGTAGATGGATCTGCACCTGGAGCAGGCGATGCGGCACTTTCGGTGGGTGAGGGCACTAGTTGCTTGTAACGTGCCATAATGGTTACCAAAGCGCCATTTGTATCCAACGTATCCTCTGCAAAGAGAGAGAGAGAGAGAGAGAGAGAGAGAAGCAGCTTAAAGATTGCAACTGTAATGTTGAAACTCTCTACTTACCTACCAGTTGGGCATCCGAGTCGCCCAATAGCTCAGGCAAGTGCTGGAATATGGGCTTGTGTTTTTTACAGCTTTTGTAGAGCTCACGAATGGTTTCGTTAACATCCCGATCGCTGGGATTATACGTGTCCAGCATTTGATTGAGCAACTGCATTGTCTCCTGCACCTCGCGCAGCACGAGCCGATGCTGAGCGAGCAAATCGTTTCGTCTTGCCTCCTGCGCCATGCGATACTGCAGCAACAGGTTGGCGCGCTTAAAGTTCTCCGGATCCTTGCTCTTGATTAGCTTAGCAAACATGGCTTCGTCTATGGTGCTTAGCACACTCTCCCGCTTGGCCAGTGCAGCCGCGGTCTGGCCATGATCAATGTCACCCTCTTTGCGCAACATTTCGTAGGCATCACGAATTTTCTTGAGCTGCGGAAACTCGGTGGTCCACAGCAGCAGGCACTCCATGATGCGCTGCTTTACCGGCAGCGGTGTCTCGGCGCCCAAGTATTTTTTTGAAACCAAACGAATAAGCTCGTTTAGAAAGCGAAATTTGGAAGCCTCATCCTGGAAAACATTGCCGCACTGTGTCATGCATTCCTCCAAGAGCTGTGGAAACAAAGAATGCGTTTGTCTTTCAAAGAAAAACCGCAAATGTTTCGAGCTTGTGTCGGTGTGGGTATGTGTGTGTGTGTGTACTGTGTACATCATACATGTGTGAGTTGGGGAAGAAGGTGTATGTGTGAACGTGACTGTCACTAGATGCGAGTGTGTGTTTGAGTGTGCGTGTGCGGCATCTGACTTACCGCAATTGCTCGGGTTGCTTCGGTTACGTTGCTGGAACGCACTTTGGCCACAATCATTTCTTGCGCTTTATGCACCAATTGGGCATTGCTGCGCACCACAATGCAAAACATCTGTACGCCCAGTTCATCGACACGCTCCTTAGCCGGGTTTGTAGCGCGATCTATTGTATGGGAAAATCATAAAAGAACCCATACATTGGGAGATAGGTGGGGTGGTTGTTGAGTTACGGCTTGCAGAATTTTGAATCAACAGAAACCAGCTGTGGCAATCTTCAAGAAACTCACCGAGCATTTCGGACATAATACTTTCGTCGGTTGTCATTTTCACATCAAATGCTGTTCAATCATTAACTATCAACAGTTATTTGTGAAAATTAAGGAACCTACGTTATCCGGTGATTTTGAACAACAATCATATTGTTGTTGTTGCTTTTATTATTGCTAGAGCCGAGCCATCGATAAGGAAGTATCGATATACAAATTGCATTGTTTATGCCGCGTACGCAGGTAATGACAGTGTTGTATTTCTAGATACATTTTTTATTTCACATAAGTTTTTACATTATTAGTTTAGCTGACTCACAGTGTAATTAACAAGCAATCTGTAGTCAAAACATATTCTTAATATATATGGATGTTATTAGACGAATAAAAGAAATATTGATAAACTATTAATAATAAAATACATTCAATTTATTCAATATTAAGTTCGATAATAAGAAGTGTTTGAAAACATTCACTACAGCCCTGTGTTCGAAACACAACCCTGGGCCGTAGCCGGAAACAAAATTTTGTGGCATTGCCGCACACTGCCACAACATGTTCTTTTCCAGGCGTACGCCTTTGCGCATACATCGTACACCGATTTCTTCCGTGAAAAATGTAAGATTTTTTTGTCAAAATAAACGTGTATAAACATAAAAGTATTAGAAAATGCATCGTAAATGCAACACTTAACTGAAATAACCCAAGGTTTTGTGAAGAGCGCTGTGCAAATTGATAAAAATAAGCATTGACTTTGTTTAACCACTAACAGTGAGGTTAAATACGGTTGTGGCCGTTTCTTTTTTTTCCCAATTTTTTTTATGTTTGTGTGCGTGTGCCAGTGTATATGAGATGTGTTCACACGTGTTTGCATTAAGTAAAAAACGTACTTAAACTCTTATTACTACGTCCATAACTAAAACCGCAGCAGTGAATTAAACGCCGTTGTGGTATTCAATCGGACTAAAGTAGACGCCATGATTTACTATTCCTCTTAAGGGCATCGGCTCAAAGATTAACCTTAATAAAGTCAAAAATCAACAACAACAATAAATGATATATAAATACATTTATGTATATACACATACGAATGCGTATCTGTACCTTTACACGTATTTATTAATTAACGTGTCTCATTATTTACAGCATGGCCGACGTAGCTGAGAACGTTGTTGAGAATTTCGAGGAGCCGGCACCAGTTGAGGCTGAGGCTGCCGAGGCTGTGCTCGACACGAATGTGGTTGCCACCACCGAATTGCCAGAGATCAAGTTGTTCGGACGCTGGTCGTGCGATGATGTGACTGTCAACGACATTTCGCTGCAGGATTACATCTCGGTTAAGGAGAAGTTCGCACGCTACCTGCCCCATTCGGCTGGTCGCTATGCCGCCAAGCGCTTCCGCAAGGCCCAGTGCCCCATTGTGGAGCGTCTGACCTGCTCCCTGATGATGAAGGGTCGCAACAACGGCAAGAAGCTGATGGCTTGCCGCATTGTCAAGCACTCTTTTGAGATCATCCACTTGCTTACTGGCGAGAACCCTCTGCAGGTAAGCATTTTCTCTCTACTCCTACTCATCATTTCCCACCGTACCATGCTAAACTGCGCCCATGACAAAACATAACCCACATGGGCGACAGGTAGAATGCGTACGAAGAGCAACATATACGTTTCAATATCCTAGTGCTCGAAGATGTCACTCTTCCCGCTCTCTTGGAACTTGAAACTACAAATGCAACTACATAAACAAAGGGCTAATTTTAAGTCTACCTCAATGCCAGGCGATCATCTTCCAGATTACATTGAGCATACTTTACAAATAGACTAATATAAAAGAATTGTTTTAATATCCTAGTGCCCGAAGATTTAACACTCTTCTTGCTCTCTTGGAACTTAAAACCACAAATAGCAACAAACTAACAGGAAAATGAAATAATCTCTAGCTCTCTATACCACATATTCAATGTAAAACTTACGTAGTCCTCCTCAATGCCAGACAGAAGCATTTCCTTGCTGAACTGAGCATAATTATCAAATAGGACTAATAGAAAACAAAAGTTTTAATATCCTAGTGCCTGACGATATCACTCTTCTTGCTCTCTTGGAACTTAAAACTACACTAGCACTACAGATAACTATAACTGTGATCAAGTCCAAAACTAAAACCGCATCGGTGATTCATACACTGGTGTGGTATTCAATTGGACAACAGTAAGTCCCATGATTAGCTATTCCTCTTAAGGGCATCGGCTCGAAAATGCAACCTTAATAAAGTTTAAAATCAACATGCAAAATAAATAACCATCAGAAATAACTCCATGTAGTAGTCCTCCTCAATGCCAGTCAGCTTATCTTCATGCAGAACTGAGCATATTTTAAAAAAGGACTAATATCGAATGAATGTTTTAATATCCTAGTGCCCGAAGATGCCTCTCTTTCTGCTCTCTTGGAACTTAAAACTACATTTGTTTTGATACCCAATCCCTAAGATAACCGTGATCAAGTCCAAAACTAAAACTGTATCAGTGATTCATACGCTGGTATGGTATTCAATTGGACCATATTAAACCCCATGATTAGCTATTCCTCTTAAGGGCATCGGCTCGAAGATGTAACCTTAATAAAGTTTAAAATCAACACTATCAATGAATAAGTCCCAAACAAGTTTCATGTATACACATTGTAGTCCTCCTCAATGCCAGACAGACTAAATTTTCTTGCTGTACTGAGCATATTTAACAAATGGACTGATATTAAAGCCAGTTTTAATATCCTAGTGCCTGAAGATATATTCCTCTTCTTGCTCTCTTGGAACTTAAAACTACAATTCAATTGAAGTCAATTGTTGATTTATATTTATACATTTGTTGATATGATTCTAACTTTTATGTTTGTTTTTATTTCTTTTAGATCTTGGTGAGCGCTATCATCAACTCTGGACCCCGTGAGGACTCCACCCGTATTGGTCGTGCCGGTACTGTGCGTCGTCAGGCTGTGGATGTGTCGCCCCTGCGTCGCGTCAACCAGGTGGGTTATCGGAAACACCAGAAAGTCAGCAACAAAGTAGTTTTTGAAGATTGGCCCGCCAACGATGGCGTACAGTTCGAACAGCGACTGTGTTCTTATAAAGCTGGCCAGATTAAATATCTATCTTATCCGTAGCGTCGTAATGTGTAATTGCAGACATTTGGCGTATGAACTGAAGAAACATTTGTCAAAAACGATGCTATTCCAACTGGTGTCGTTTCGAATTAAGTTCATTGTTTTCTAATGCATCTCTTTCTTTTCATCTTTCAGGCTATCTGGCTGCTGTGCACCGGTGCCCGTGAGGCTGCTTTCAGAAACATCAAGACCATTGCTGAGTGCTTGGCCGATGAGCTCATCAACGCCGCCAAGGTAAGATCTCTCCCGAGATATAGGGTTTATTTACCAAGTGTGTCTACTCTAATGACATGTATTGTATTGCCATCGCTTGTGAAGAAAATTAGGAGCTTTCGTGCGGCGTGTGCATTACCATTAGAGGGGCAGGGTGTTCAAAATAGGTTGCTTCCCCGTAATGTTCGTTACACTTGCTTAATCTATTCGAATCTTTCATCTGTCCAGTCTAATTCTGCGTCATGTCATTTGGATATTGACGCAGACTCGCTTTTGGACAAGAATAAAATCTTTTATTATCCTTGTGCTTGTGGCAATTTACCAGCTCAATGCACATGAGAAACGTAGAAGAACAATGAATATAAATCATAAATCTTAGTATTGTATTGTAACTCATCCGTCCAGTCTAATTCTGCGTCATGTCATTTGGATATTGACGCAGACTCGCTTTTGGACTAGAATAATATTCTTTTATTATCCTTGTGCTTGTGGCAATTTTCCAGCTCAATGCACACGAGAAACGTAGAAGAACAATGAATATAAATCATAAATCTTAGTAAACTAAACACATGATTGTATTGTAACTCATCCGTCCAGTCTAATTCTGCGTCATGTCACCTGGATATTGACGCAGACTCGCTTTTGGACAAGAATAAAATCTTTTATTATCCTTGTGCTTGCGGCAATTTACCAGCTCAATGCACACGAGAAACGTAGAAGAACAAATAATAATATAATATCAATCATATACCATAACATTATTTATAATACTTTATACTAAAGTTATCATTTTATTTTGTTACTTTTCAGGGTTCATCCAACTCGTACGCCATCAAGAAGAAAGACGAATTGGAGCGTGTTGCCAAGTCCAACCGTTAAGGAGAAAAAACCCAACATCAATTACAACATACAAATAACAAATACCGTTTGTTTAATGTCCGATTAAAATTTGATACTTTAACGTTTCGTGTAAATTTGTATGTAGCTAAAGCGTTTTTTATCAATTTTAAGCGTGCATTGAGTGAACTGGTTGGGTCTAAGCGAGAAGCTAAGCTAGGCGTTACACATGAAACATGTTCAACAAATAAATCTGTGTAAAAGAAAACAAAATTACAATAGGACACGATGCTTTTTTTTAATAGCTATAGAGTTTATCACTATAAATAAATTTGACTTGTACGTACCCCGCTCATATAAGTCGTACGACAATACGAGGCCGTTTGTTTACGTTCGCCATGATTTCGAATTGTGGAACAATTGCGATAATCGGAATATCCGTGTGTTTGCGACTCAGTTCGGAATTCGATAACGATTACAACATTGCCAGACAACCTAATTCCTTTGCAATGTGGCAATATTGCTATTATGGCAGTGCTGTCAGCTGTAACGTTTCAAATGCGAATTTATGAATTAATATAATTACTATTTGAATTGGGCAATATGACTATTTAATGAATTTCAAAAAGCAATTAATTAATTATTACATGGCTATTGCTTGTCTGATAATTTTCGGTATGGACTTTATCGTGTTGCACATTTTGTCAATGTAGCTAATTTGAGCAGTCTGGCAGCGCTATTTGATGCGGCCATATTGTAACACATTTTTCGCAAACTCTAATTTGAATCCGTGCATTTCCTTGATTGGGTAATTTCGCACAAATAAATTAATACAGCAATATTTGTATGTTGATATATCAAAAGTAAAATGTTCAATGTAAATACTGTCATTGAAACTCAAGCACTTGGCACATTTTCAAGCAGTAGCAGCAGTACAAATAGAGCTAAGCGCCCACAACATAGTCAGTAAGTAATGGAGAATAAATTACAATTCAGTCATTTACACTGCGACATTTGCTTTGCATAGGTTCCATGAGCATAAGCTTTTCGAGAAATATTGTAAGCAAACGAATTTGGCGGAAAAAATTAAAGAGACATTCGACAGTTTTGTGCTCAAATATACGTGCACACGCAAGCCGGAGGAAGCTTTGGCGCCACTGGTAATACGCTTGGATTTTGAATTTACCGAACTGGTGAAGCACGGCCAGCAGCTTCTCCATCTGGCAGTGCGCGAGCCCTTGCAATTCTCTGATGCAGTCAAGTACTCGGTTTATGAACAATTGCGTGAGCTGCTGAAATCTTCATCAAATACCAGCGACAGAGACGGACTAAAGTCAATCGACATTGCGCAGCTGCACACGCAGTGGCGACTACTCGGCCTGCCCCAACAGCCGAACCTGTTCTTCAGGCCAACGAAGTACAAGTGTCCGCTAGGTCTGTCGGTGCTGCTTGGGATTCTGTCTGCGTACACGCCTCCAGAGATATTGGTGTAAGTTTCCAAGATGTTCTATAAACTTTTCTAATAAACTTATCCGATCTGTCTCGCATATAGACTGCAATCGATTTGGTATTGCGGCAGCGGCTGCATGCGCAACGGCATCCAGACGAGCTCTACAGAAGGTGAGTTTCTCTGCGTAATGGGTACCGCTCCGAATACGAAATAGATAACACAGATATGTATATAGATTGGCTTGATCTACGTTGCCAAGTTGTATCTGTCACTTTTGTTTCATTGTAATTTTCCTACTTCTCGTTACGTCTCGTCAATTATTACTTTTTATTCAGTTTCTAGTAAAACTAAAAATAATTATTTTTTCAAGTTTCGATCTGAGCAGCTAAAAAGTTGATATTTCCGTTCATTGTTTCATTCATTCCCGGTTTGCGTAGCTCCATTGTGTCCCAACTGCCAACGACCTATGAGCGAGTACCAAAAGTTGCGCGTTACTGAAAACTACAGATTGCTTGCGATCCTGCCCAGCGCCTGTGCACAAACTCCGCGAGAGGTGAATCGCATTTATCGACCGATTCTAGTCCGCTCACGAGGTTAGTGAAAACAGACTACACATGAGCAACACATGATGATAATCAAATCTCCCTTTTGTTTCTTGTAGATCACACGTACGACTGTGAATTAAAGTTGGGCGCCATTTACCAGGTGACCGGATATTTTGATAGCACTGCTAGCACCTATCAATTTGAAGCATGCCATCTAAAAAGAACGTAAAGAGCGGACGGGCTCGTCCTCAACCAGTTCAACTGCGTGACTTTTTACGTGCCGATACGGATGACACGCCAATTCAGGAACAGAAACCACCGACTCCACCGCCCAAGACAGTTAAGAAAACGACAAAACTGTCGAACCCAGCTTCTAGCACATCGTTCGCATCCATATTGTGAGTGACTGAACGCGTTTAATCTCTTGCTAAACCCAATATTTTTTAGATCTCAAGTCAGTCCTATTGTAAGCAGTAGCAATACCGCACAATTGGTGGCTCAGCAGGAAAATAGTAGCACTTCGGATGGAAGTTGCCAACATGTAAATGAGGATAAAGATAGTGTATCGTTTGTACCCAACGAAGAGGATTTTCCGGCTGTCGGCGCCATACGCAGCAAGAAAGCGAAACTATGTCCTGCTGCACTAGCCGCGCAGTCAAAGCAATCGCTGCCAAACAATGCAGATATCGATGCAAGAGAAACGGCAACCACACAGAGCAGTGCAGCCCCTGCCAGCAATCACATAAGAAAGAAGGTGCTTGTCAAGAAATGGCTCACAACATTGCAACACCCCAACACCGGTAATGGCTCACAGCAGACCACCGAAAATCCGTCGGAGTACCAGTCACAGCAACAGCAGCAACAACAGCAACAGCAACAGCAACAAGAGCAGCAACAGCAGCAGCAACAACAGCAACAGCAGCAGCAGCATGTTGCAGTTATTTTCCATCAGCAACATCTTCTTCAGCATCCTCTGCCATTGCAGCCTACCATCATTTCCCAGCAGCCACTGTTACAGCAGCCCCTAGTACACCCACAGCAACAACAAGGCATTCTTCTGCGGCAGGAGCAGCAGCAGCCGCAGCCACTGCCCCCGCCAGCCTATTGTGGGGTAAGGGCACATCCTACAAGCGCTCCTACGTCGGTAACCAATGCGATATCATCGAGTGCACCTACGCCACCTTCACATTATAATTATCCACATATTGTTCAGAATCAGCAGCAGCAGCTGCCTGCACCTGCACCTCCGGCAGTCTTTAATTCAGGCGGACAATATGCAGCAAGCGCTCCGTTAGGGCAGCGAGCATTCAATGCATCTGCTGCTAATTTAATGGTTCCCACAACACAGGTGAAAGCCAGAAAAGGTCCTGCACCTGTGTCAACACCGGCATCACAGCCTGTCCACAATTATCGGCAATCAGCGCCACACAATAACAGAAGTAACATGACAGCTGTGCAAAACACAAATATAAATGTCCCACAAGTTTCCCCTCCCGCACGTTCTGCCCAGAGCGCTGTGCAAAATTCCGGATTATCACATGATCAAAATACACGAGTTGGCAACAATTCGCATACACAACGCAAAATGTCGTGGAAAAATCAACAGAATCGTGGAAGTGACACATCAGGCGAAGCCTTTTTTGCAGCCAACAACTCGCCACCGTCTAGCTGGTCATCCCAATTCCCACCGCTAACAAAATCACCGCAATCATCTGTATCCCAATCCCAGTCTGAATTTCAATCAGTATCACAATCGCCACTGGAGGCGATTGCATCGTGTAGCACACTGAATTGGAATGCCAACGAGTTTCATCCAAATAGCCAGAAATCAAGTTCAACTGGTGAGAACCGCCCTATGAATAATTCCATGATAAGCGTAAGTTTTGATTTTATCCAGTATTTCATTTACTTAACAAGTCCTCAACAGGAGCGTCGTCGCCGTCAGCGTTTCTATCGCACACTCAAACCGCACGCCCTGTTTGAGCTACTCTCGCTTCCTATAGAGTCACTATTGGAGCAGGCGACATCCAACTTGAACCCGATGTGCACACCATATATAGTGCCAAGATCTGAGAACGCGGGCCATACTTTTGGCGATGTTAGCCAGTCGGATTTTCGGCATATCAGCCTTGGAACCAGTATAGATCATGACGGGCAATCAGTAGATACACAGAACGGTCGGACTCTGTTTAATATGGATCCAACCCCACACCAGCCAGAGGAAGATTTTTTCATTGAGCTATCGGATAAGCAAACACAGGAATCGAATGATAACATAAGTCTTAGGGAGATGTCCTTGCCCCCACCGCCATCGCCATCGCAATACCATCAACAGAAAGAAGCTGTGCCACAGCCCAAGATGTTCGCTCAGGGCAATACAAAATATTATAACCTGCAGGTGGACATGAATTTTGTGCCGCCGAGTATTAAGCGATTATATCGCACCATTTGTGACAATTTTTCGGATTATGCTTTTGTGTATGCGCTGAGCGCACAGCTCTGCCAGGAGTCGGTGCCCATGGAGTGTTTTGTGCATCTGAAGATAGCCCTGCTCTGCTCACTGGCCAGTTTCGAGGCCAGCGAGGTGCGTGCACCGATCTCGTTGTGTGTCATTTGCAACGATGGTCGCATTGCACATAATCTTCTGCAGAATATGGGACAATTGGCACAACGCTTTGTTGGCTCACATGAGGGAGTGCAGCATCAGACATTTTCGGCGCTGCCAACGCGTCACAATTGGGTGCAGGCAACACCGCTGCTGATGGCCCAACAGGGTGTCTACTACGCTGGTGATTGGAATCGTTTGTCACGCGATCAGGCTGAGGAGTTGGAGAAATGCATTGAGAATGGCAGTGTCACCATACCGCAGCAGCAGAGCGCACAGCTGCTTGAGACAGCAATTTGGACCTATTGGCAGCCCGAGAATGCAGTCAATCAGACCACTGCCTTTGCCAAGCTTTGTCCGTAAGCCATGCTCCAAAAAAAAACTAGTATCGCAATTTCTAGAATCCTCACTAATCAATTAATCCCTTGCCAGCATCTTTGGAATGCCCGTCTACATGGGAGAACATGGTAAAGATACCATGTCTGATTTTGTGCTACGGAAGCATAGAGTGGATGAAATAGATTTGCACTTAAAAAAGGATCCTTTTCTAATATCCATCGAGGATATGAAGTCGCTTTTGGAGATCATCCATCAACGTGAAGTTGTCTTTACCGAACGAGCGGAGCATTTGCTAAAGAAGTATTATGTCGTATCGCGCGCGCTGCAGCCGAGTATGAATGTTCTCTCTCTCTCTCTCTCTCTCTTTCACTCTACATTCCTACCTCTCATTCACATTCATGTATTTTCTTGACTCTCTCCCTCTCTTTTTCTGTCTCTTTTGTAGCCGCCTTCAGCAGCAAAACATACGTTGTGCTCAAACAATTCGCCGAATCGCTGGCCAAACTGGCACTACGCCTGGACGTGATGGAGCAGGATGTGATCGGAGCAATATTCCATTGCGAGCACTATGTGCGTAAAATTTTCGGAGCCGGTGATTTTCCACCACCGGCCATGAGCAGTGTGAAAGTCATCGCCAAGGTGGATACCTCCATGAATCTCTTTACACATTGGTTATACCTATATCTCGATCGTTACGAGACACTAGCGGTGTAATTATTTCTATAATTAGCAAGAAACGAAAATGAATTTAGCAAACAGCAAAATGAAAGAGATGAACTCATCAACATATATCATTTGCAGGCATAACTATTTAGGCTTATCAAAAAATATTTTTAGATACCCCATCTATAGTCTCTATTTGTATAAAAAATTTTCAACGTACTATTATTTTCAACGCCATTTCAAACAATTAATTTTGTACACGCGAACAGATGAGAATTTCATTATTTTTTTTGTTCGCTTCTTCTGCTGATGCGTTGCACATTTCTAAATTTAAGTTTGTTTAAAAATTTATGATTTAAATTTCAACATTTGTTAACCAAAAATTTATAAATATCAATTGCAGCCCGCCTTAATATTCAAAAAGATTTCTTTGTAATAATTTATGTAAATAAAATACTTTGCTGTTTTCGTTTAATAATTAAATTAAAAACAATTATATTTATTCACTATTTGCCGTGGCGACATACATACATACTTCTTGAATTAGGTTCATGCATTTAATTTGTTTTTTTTTTTATGTTTGATTATCATTTTCAGTTGCCTGAGCACAAGATTTGTATAAGTTCGGTTTAATGCTTTGTTTTCATATGATACAGAAAAAGAAACAGTTGTCTTTCCACAAAGTTATCTACTGTAAAAACATACACCAATATCGTGTACGATAGATTTCAATTCACATCAAAGTATTTATAAATATATATGTGTATATATATATATATATATATCAACATAGTCAAAGGGTCCAGTTGGTTATTAGTTATAATAGTGTGTTACGTTATTTGCGTTGGGCTCTCATATATCGTATATCATATTGTATGTGAATACAAAAATAATGCTTAGCCTTCTAGATTATGACAAATTAAAAGCATACAAAATACATTCTTCACTTTGGTCCAGTACTGAAATCTCGGATTCCTTTAGTTGCCAAAATTGGTTGCTTAGTTTCTTGGGTATCTGCGTTCCGTAGTTCCATTGTTCTGTCCTCATTCAATCTTTCTATCTTTCTTTTGTTTGTTTGTTTGGATACGTACAGAAGGAGTTGAGTAGCCTAGCTTAAAACTACGCTGACGTTGAGCTGTCCTTACGTGTCTAAAAGTTTACAGTTATAGTAAGAAGTTTACAATTTAGAAGTTTACAATTTAGTTGAGCTTAAACAAGTTCGGTTTGTTGTGATGGGCGTGTGTCGTAAATTGATCGACTATACGATTACTATATATTGAGTTATCGAGCGACTCAATAGTCCAAGTTGCCCTGTGCTCCGGTTATTATGGCATCTATCCAAATGCGAGCCGCCGCATCTGAGGCCGCCTGAAGATTGTAGCTACGCTTTTTTGTCTTCACAATGAAGGTACAGTGTGGCCGACCGCTTTTCGAGGCATTCAGATGATCCAGATATACCTCGTCAATAGTCTGCAAGAATAATGGAATATCCTGTTAAATTATTGATAACGAGGCATGGATGGTTTAATTCTTACGGCAAAATAGGCGCCACCACGTGGCTTTCGTTCCAATTTATCCGAATAATAGATTAGCGCGCTGCGCTGTCGATCCAAAACGAACCAACGCCTTGACCAGGCATGAAATGTGGCGCCCAACTTGTGCAGATAGCTATAGAAATACGTGTAAATTATGGTAATTGGAGTATATTTTGGGAAAAGATTTGTATAACTTACCCACGACAACTATGCGCATCGACAAAAACATGTGGACAGAGATCGATCTGATGGCCAGCGGTCTCGATGTGATGTCGCAGATTCAGATCGGGCGAGAAAATGGGCAGGTATCGTGTCAGCGGACGTTGATGCTTTGGCAATGCACGTTTGCGTTCACCGCCGCTGGCGCTGCTACTGCCAGTGCCGGCACCGCTACTGCTGCCTCCACTGCCGCTTCCCGCCGATGCAGTATCCTGTGAGTTGCTGTTGCTGCTGGCGCGTTTGTTTTCCGTCGTCAGTGAATCTCCGTTGGACAATTTGGGTGCCTCAATGGATGCATCACAATTGTTGGCCTCCGATAGTGGGCGAGGACTGCGTGCTGTGTTCGCTGCACCAGCATGATGCTCCAGTTCTGGCTGAGAGTGGCGCTGCTGTGAGTGGCAAAAACAGAGAATTTTATAAGTGGGTTAGCCGGCTGAAGAGCTCTATAAATAGAGAGAGAGAAGAGACCAAAGATACCTCAAAAGACCAAATTGCTTTGGTTCTTTACGGTGTCACTGACAAAGCTGCAAATTCTGTTGGCCAGCGGCCAAAACGTTTAATAATTCCACAATATTACCAACCTATGACAGTGCGTGCTACTTCATAAGGGTGCAGTTTTTGGCTTCACCTCAAAACTATATTTTAATTCATTTTAAAATGATTAACACCAAATTTGCAAAATGGCGCCATCTTTGAAAATGTAACAGACTGTTAAATGCACAGGGATTGCAATGGAAATGCTAATAACATTTGCATGTCCACTCTAATGTTTGATTGCACAAGCTGCTGCTGTTAGCAACTACATGCGAAATTCTGTTATCCTGTCGATGATCACATGTTGTACATATCGAAATGACAGAAATCGATAATCCCTGCTAATATAATTTACTAGTTAACTTACTAGATAGTAAAGTTCTGAGCGCTGTCGCGCATTCGCGTCCATGCGTCTGTGCTGCACGTAGGTCATCCATACGGACATGATGATGCTGGGTGTAACGAGTAAATTGGCTATTTGAAAAGTAACGTGTTACACCGTTCCAAATTGGCCCGAACGTAACGCTTGCGATGTGCGATTGTGAATGCGAAAGCGGATGCTAAAACGGAACAACCGACAGGCGCGCTGCGCTGCTTTATGCCTGCGATGCGATGTGCTGCTGCTCTTCTTCTGCCAAAAATCGAACGAGCCGCACACGAAAAACATTGTCCAGCATCTGCGTAACGGGATTCCGATCCGCACAGATCGGCCAGATCAGATCGGGCAATTATATTTTGGCTAATGGGGAACGTACGATTTGTGAGGCTATTGGCAATTGGATCGTGTAAACAAATAACAAAGTTCCGCACCAAGGTAAACGCCAATAACCACAACAACAACAACAACAACAAGAGGACCGACTATGACTACGACGACTACGAAGAAGAATAAGAGATAGAACCAACTGAAGAAGTGCGCATAACGAGGAACGGACGCAAACTGACGCGCAACAGAACAGAGAGAGAGAGAGAGGACATAAAAATCTCGTCAGCTGGTCCGGCCGTGAGTGCGGCAAAATATTATTATAAACTTATTAATAAGTGTAGTCTATATAGTCTCTCTCCTCATATAGAACACATCTAACGGTGCGGTGGGCGTTTGTTTTAAAATAAACATTGGCCAAAATAAAATAGCAAACGAAACGGATCGACAGAGAGAAAGAGAGGGAGAGAGAGTAGAAAGAGATCCGAGCTAAGTTGGAACGTTCTGCGAAGCTCATAAACTCGTGACTAACGATCTGACGATGGATTGGCATGCTGACCGGGATGGGGGAGACATACAGACACAGATACAGAGTGAAGGTCGATGTGTGAAAAAGAGATCCTGTAGCTAATAAAAAACTCAAAGGTCAAAGGCACGCGCAGCTTTTGTTGAATGAGCAAAGCAAAAGGGGGAGGAGGAGGAGGAGGAGAAGGCAGAGATATGACGCGTAATTTCAAACAAGTCTACGGAGATAAAATACCCTGCTATATGCATCATATATACTATACGATTTTTGATAAATAAATAATCTTAAGCTATAATAATTTTTATGTCTTGTTATTTCGAGCACATTAACATGCTATATAATCATCTGATGTACATTTTATCCTAGTATTATTTTCTGCACTTGCAAATTTCCGAAAAATATCTAAATAAACATAGAATAGACTTGAGTCTCGGAACAGTTTATTGACTTGTGTAAAATTCATACAGAATTCTTTGAAACCATTTCGATGAATCGATTTTGAATTACATTTTTCGACAGATTTACTCGATAGTGTGTACAGAGCGGTTTCGCAATAAGAATGATATCACACACACTCACGATTATAAAGCTTTGCCTATTATAATGTTCAGGCATTTGTCCAGTGTGAATAGTTAACAGGTTTTTTTTTTGTTTTTTTTTTTTTTTTTTTTTAATGATCACAGCGCGTGTATTTGTTGTTGTGTTATCACTCGCACATACCGCACACATAAGGTAACTTTCTTATCTCCATAAAATACCCTATATAACGAGAGAGAGAGTAAACAATATGTGCACAATAATTATATTACGTGTACGAATCTTTTCTTGCTCGTTTATTACAGGGTATAATGCAAGCAAAAAGAGTATTGAAATTAAAAAAAAAAAAACTCTTATTAAACTCAACAATCGATGTTATCGATAGTAGTAACGATGGATAAGATTTAAAAGATAATAGTAACTGTTATAAAAAATGTATCGATAAATTTTCGGAGCTTATTAACTTGTCATACCTCTTGTACATTATTGAGTACAGGGTATAACGCATGTAATGTAGGCTTCCCTTCAACCTGCAAAGCAATTGTTACGCATGACACTGAACAGCTGCCTACACTAACCCCCCCACTCGCTCCCCTGCCACCCTCTCACTCAACAACATTAATCGATTTACAATCTCGCAATCGATTGGCCCGTCGCGTCGCATAAATCTTTTTTTGATCAATTTCATTTTGTTTATTTATTTTTTGTTTTTTTTTTTCTTTTACAGTTGCGCAGGCGGAAGTGCGCGATGAGTGGTGGGGTAGGGGTGTGGGGGTATGGGGGGTATTCACGCATTTCCTCCCACCTGCAGCAACAAGACTTTCGCTTTGTGCTCACTCACTTTTGACCAACTCACCTGTTGATTCGGGCTAACTGCAGATTTGTTGGGACTTCCATCAGCTGACGCATTGCTCTGCTGCTGCGGCTGCTGCTGCTGCTGCTGCTGCTTATCGCGCGTCTTCAGCGTTGTCTCCTCATTCAGCTTGAGCATTTCGGTTTTGTCAAACAGTTTGGCATCTTTGCCGCCGCTGCAAGTGTTAAAAAGAAAATGCGATTAATGGACAAGATCTATAGAAGTTGATATATAGATATAGTATATAGTATATAGTGTATACCAGCATGGGATTAGCGCATTTAGCTTATCCATGGCGATGACTAATGCAGCTGCCAATGCTGCTGCTGCTGCTGGCTCTGTCAACTGCCGGCGGCGTGCTCCGTTTGACTGACTAAGCGGCACTGTGGTGGGGATCGGTTGAAACGGAATCGGAGAATTGCTATCGGAATCGGGGGAAATGCTATACGCACGATGCAGCCGTCTGTTAGTTGGCAAATACAAAATGTGCACACAACGCGAGAGAGAGAGAGAGAGAGAGAGAAAGAGACACACAGAGACAACGAGAGCGCGATAGAGAGTATGAGAGCGAGTGCGAGCAAAAAGCAAACAGCTGATAAGCTTATCACTTAACTGCGCTGCCAGCTGCGCTGTTGGCGTCGCAATTGCAGTCACAGTACGAATTCAGGTGACGCCGTCGCCGTCGCCGTCGTTGTTGAGCGTTGCTATCGAAATGCGACTCCAATTCGGAATGCAAGTTCAAACTGAGACAGCCGAGGAATGGATATCGAAGTCGTATGAGTAAACCCCATCGCATATGACGACGACAACGACGACGGCGACGACGCACACTCTAATCGGACGCACAATATTTGCCTTGTTCCGTATGTCCGTCAGTCTGCTCCATCTGTTTGTCTAATAATTTCGAAAAAAAAACCACACGTAATTCGAAAACCGGTTTCCATTTTCAAATCTCTCTCACAATCAGCAAAAGTTGATGTCGCTGTCGCTCAGCCACAGTCACTATCGCTGCCAGCGTCGCTGTCGCCGTCGCCATCGCAGTCGAAGTCAGTGAGTGACTCTGCCGCATTGTTTTGCTATTAGCAAAATATTTGATTAATTATAGAGCCCAACGGGTTGAGTGTGCGCACGCCACCCGAAAGGCATTTACACTGCACAATAAAATTTTGCAGACAAACAAAAGAAAAGTGTGAAATAGAGTGAGAGAGAGAAATTTGGGAAGCGCTGAATTAACACTCTTTGTAATTATAAGAAGCTGTTAACAGTGACTGTTAACGATTCGATTTACTTATAAACACAAACAAACAATAGAAGAGTGTGAAATAGAGTGAGAGAGAGAAATTTGGGAAGCGCTGAATTAACACTCTCTGTAATTATTAGAAGCTGTTAACAGCGACTGTTAACGATTCGATTTACATTTATAACAGTTGAATCGTTTTCTTTTCAAAAAAATATCGATAGTTTTAGTTTAGCAATATATCAAGCATACATATACGCCATTTGTGGCGTCTGCCACGCCTTCTACTGCCGATTTCACACATAAGCATTTACTTTAAGAAGGAAACAAGGAATCTGCTTCTTCTTCTCGTGCATTCCTTAACCCTGTTGCTCAGTGTAAATCTTCGAGTGCCGACTGCGCGGCGACTTTTGTCAGCTGCATTGCTAATTAAGAGCGCCCGCCGCCTGCCACTCCTCACACCCCACTCCCTGCCCGACATTGCCACTCCGGTGGCCAAGCGTGTGGAACGAATACTGCAGCAGCAGCAGCAGCACGCCACGCCCCGCCTTGTGGGGTTACTCAACTTGAACTCAACGCAGGCCCCCGCCGTTCGCGTGGGTGGGAGGGTGTAGGCAAGGGGCCACCGATTTCATTCGGAGAGAGAGAGAGAGAGAGCAGCATGCATACTCACTTGGCGTCCGCTGTTCCATCTCCTCCTCCCTCTTCTGCTTCTTCTTGGGTCACTGTCATTGCGGCATTCTCCAATGTTTGCTGCGCGGAGAGCAAGTACTGTGTGCGTGCCTCATCGTGACTCTTCTTCTTCAGATCGTAGATCTTCTGGCGTTCATGCTCGATGACCTGATGACCTGTTGCCAAATGACAATGGGTTAATACACACAGAGTCGTACATAATGATTTCTGATCTAGGAACTACCTTGCTGGGTGAGCAGCAGCTTGCGATTACGTTCGATTTCCTTGATGCTATCAAAGATCTTTGTGCTCGCTCCCTGAATGGTGGAAATGGGCGCATCTTTGGCCACCTTACAACTGCGATCGATATCATCCTGTGATGGTATACGTCGTTCCAATGGATTCACCTCGAATCTATCACTGCGCAGCGATAAATTGAAGCTTATCTGCTCGCAGCTGCCCGCATCGTAGATCTGCAACGGTGGACGCTTTGGTGTGCTGGTTACTCCGTGGGGTAATTCGATTTTATTATTATTATAGAACATATTCTCATTGACGCTCTTCGACATTAGATCCTCATCGTCGTTACGTCGCTTCGGGCAGAGCAGCTCGGCGGAACCGAAGAGAGATTGCGACATGACGCCATTGATCAGGTTGCTTCCACTGCCAGTTGGTTTGGGAGATGTTGGCGCCGGTGGGGGGGCCGATTCATCACCCGTCGCCTCCTCCTCGGGTCCCAACTGTATGCGCAACGATGCCAGCTCCGATTCAAGAAGTAAACGCTGCTCTTGTCGTTTCAACTCCTCGTGCGCTGCATGATGCTCAGACTCCTCCTCGAAATACTGGAACTCCAGATCCTCAAACGTCTTGCGATCGCTGTCGAGCGATTCACACACATGTTCCAGCTCCTCCTTGAGGCACGCGTTGTTCGGCTTCTGTTTCAGCATGGCGCGCAGTCTACAAAGACAATTTAATTTACAATTTCGTAAAGATTCCATTAAAATAACAATCGAGAAAAATGTTGGAGATACAGATAATGGCATATATATATAGTTCAGAGCCTGCTCTATTACTTCCATCAATATCTATTTGACAATATATTACTTTTTATAAACATTTCTCTCTGCCTATACATTATAATTTTGTTACTCTCATATTTCTATCTATCTATCTACTCATCTATAACTATGTATACAAATATATATATACTTATATCTTTAGATATCTTAATGTATCAATCTATAACAATCTTTGAAACATGTACACAACTTTCGATACTTTTATACCAACAATTAGACAATTATATTGGCCACGTTAGTTAGGCTTGCGTTCGTAAATCAAATCTTAACTTAATTATAGGTTATGCTACCAAGTCGACTGCAACGGGCCTTAATAACAGATCGCAACAGAGCAGCAACTGCACTTGCATTATAAAAAAAAAAAAAAAAAAATGATATGTATAAATCGAAATTAAGGTGATGAAATACAGTTGGAAAAGCTAAACAAATACAGTTTGTTGCACAACTATATAGTGGATAAATATGGTAATTATAGATTGATATTAGGATCAATACATTAGAAATACTAATAACTAAATCAAATGCTATAAGAAAAACCTTTAAGTCTTGGTAGAAGTAATTGCAATTTCTTTTTGATTTTTAAATATATATCCCGATCTATTCTGTCTCTCTCCACTCCTTACTTATTCAGCTGATCCTGCTTCATTTCGATAGATTGTTTCAGCTTGGCCTGCTGATTCTCCTCCATTACGCGTGTGGCATTCCTTTGCGCCTCCAGGCGATGTATGCGATGTTGCAATGCCTGTAGCTGCTGACGTGGTGGTGTCCCCGTTACCAGGCCCATCGTAGTCGTTGTCGTTGCTGCCGGATCTGTTGCATCCATCTGTAGGTGGATAAAGGAAGAGAGTGAGTAAAATTGAATGAAAATCATATGTTATATAGACGCACCTCATGCTCCTTGCTTGCAGGCAACTCGTCCAGTTCACGACGCAGCTGCTTGCGTCGCTGCAGTAGCTCACGTCGTTGTCGCTGCTCCACATTGATACTACGCGGTGCTGGCGCTGGTTTTCGACTCAATTTCGGGGATTGCGTTGTCGTATCATTGTTAATCTTTAGCGTGAGATTGTTAATGTTCTTGTTCGAGCGCTTGGCAGGCTGCAGCAGGCGTCCAACCTGTTGCTGGTGTTGTTGCTGCTGTTGCTGCTGTTGCTGCTGCTGCTGCTGCTGCTGCTCGAGCTGCTGCTTACGCTCAAAGGATTTAAAAAGTTGATCATAATCACGCTGCTGATTCGGTGCCGGCGGCTTGGGTGCTAGTGGTGGCTTAACAACTCCTGCACCCACCGTGCCCGTGGAGCAGGCAAAGGCGCTGCTAAATGAGGCATCCTTTTTGGGTGACATGCAGTTGGTGCGTATTTTGGTACGCGGACTCTGTGGCACATATTTACCCGTTCCTGCAAGATTCTCATGACTGTTGGGAGCAGCAGATGACGTGGATGAGGATGCGCCGGCGGCACCTGCAGATACATGCAATTGACCATTGATTTCGACACGATTGGGACCAAGTAGACGCACATTCTCATAGCCGGAAGAGCTGCTGATTAGTGACATGTTGTTGCTGCTGCTGGTGCCGCTGCCCCCCGTGCTATGCTGCTGGAACGGTGACTTCTTATCACGCGGCAGCGAACCATTTGTCTTAATGCGATTCTGGACAATGGGTGAGGAGGTGATGCTGTTGCCAGCGCTGGCATTGTGCAGCGTATGATTGTTGTTGCTGCTATTGTGCTGCTGCTGCAACTGCTGCTGCCGATCCGCATATTCTGTACAGATCTTGACCATATCCTCCAGTTCCGCTCCACTATTCAGCTCTGTATTGATGCCATTCATGGCAAACAATTGCAATCCTCCAGCCGTATAGGTGCCCGGCTTGGGATACCGATCGTATCGATCATTATTCACCTTGTTGAGCAACTCCTGTTGCTGCTGTTCCACCTTCTGCTGCTGCTGTGCCTGCTTGTAGACCGCAGCATTGCTGGGCACATTGCAGTAGCCAGAATTGTGTCCAATTCCATTTGCACCTCCTGCTCCTCCTGCTGCTGCTACTCCGCTCGCTTTGGCATATTGATTATTTAGCTGCTTCTCGCCACGATGATTCTCGGCAAGATTGCGTGCAAAATTCGCATATTTCTGGCCAAGCACATCGCGTGCCGGCATATTCACGGTGACCAGATCGGAGCTAAACACTTTGGGGCATTGCACGCCATGAACATTGTCCATATTAGGCATACTGCTCATGCTGGTCATGCTGCTGTTGTTGGCGCCATCATTCCTGCCATTCTTTAGAGGATTAATGAAGCTCTCATAAAAGGTTTCCAATTTTTCCATCTCTGTGCTACGTGCCGATTGTGTGAAATCAATTTGTGGCATCGAAATGCGCTCATTGGAGCCCATGGCGGAGCGCATCATTTGTGCCTCGACGGGATTATTGAAGCGCAGATAATTCGAATTACCAATTGTGATCATTGCACCCTGACTAAGCTCTGTCTCCTCGCCCTCAATGGGCCAGCCGTCGATGAGGAGGCGTGCCTCCGGCTCGGGCACCAGGGTAACCTCGTTATTCTCGCTCCGATAAATGGTGCAGTGCAGCGGGCGTACACCGCCGCCGTTCAATGAGATGCTGCAATTGGGAGCCGATCCAATAGTTGTGTCGCCTGACAATGAAAAAAGATGGAAGAAATGGTTTTTTTTTTTTTTTTTTTTTTTTTTTTTTACTACAATTCCAACTAAATCTAACGGTAACTATTGATCAAGCTGAATTAAAACACTAACCAAAACTTTAATTATTACTTTAACCAGAAGTTATACTATTTATAACATAAACTGTAATTTAAATTACTATATCAGCAAATTTTATATTAACTGTCACTTTAACTGAAAATAAATAACTGTACTTTAAACTATAACTGTAACTGAAGTTTATCCTTAACTGTAACTGTTAACTACCGTTTGTCGTTGTCGTTGTCGTTCTTCACGCGCGCTCTATGCGAATGAGAGACGCAAGAACTGAGAAGAAACTGAAATTGAAATCGAAAGGCAACCAGAACAACCAGAGAATGAGCCAGAGCCAGCCAAGAAAACATACAGCATGAGTTGCCTCTCTGCCTGGCTGACCTGGCCCCCCTTATCGCTTTTCAATTTGGTGGAGCAACAACAACAACACACGAAGCCCCCATCAAGCCATGTTACCGTGGTATAATTTCGTTGATTACGCACAGTGGTAAAGCGCGTGAGAAGCGCATTAAATTGTTAAGCTATTGGTCATCCTATTGTTGAAAAACAGCTGCATTTATTTAAATCAATGTATACTATATACCATATAAGGCAGAATTGTATTTAATTACTCTTAATTAAACATTTTGAATTGCATTGAAATAAAATAATCCACATGTAATTTCTATAAGAAAACTCTTTATAATATGGAAAATATACTATATATTTTTTTAAATCTATAGATCTACAAGTATCTTTCATTTTTTTTACTTGATAAACAGCTTGAAAACCCAACAATGTTTTGTAATATTCAGGTTGAAAAATAAATAAAATAAACAAACAAGAGAGTGCTTATGATATGGGAGGGCGGCTTGTACATATTTTCAGACCCTGCTATCTTTATGATGGTATTTCGCCAATGGAATACTTAAGAGATTCCCCCAAAAGCTTGCCATAGGATTTTCATAGGGTCACACTGTGCGCGGATCTTATCGCAGACACACACACATGCACCTCAATACACACACACACACATAGTTAGACAAAAAGTAAACCGAAAATTTGTGATTGTTTTTTTTTTTTTTGCTTTTTGTGCGCTTCAATTTCAGTTTCAATTTCGTTTTCGTTTGCTTCTTCATACTTAGCTTCGCTTTTCAATTCTCTCTCTCTCTCTGCATTTTTTAAGTCTATTTCATATTTTATTTGACATTTTGATTAGCGGCGGCTTGTTGTAGACGACCTTGACGTGGGGGGAGGGGGGACGGCGGTAGCTTAGCTGGGCGTGGAAAATTGAATTGAATACTTACCGACGTGTATGTAGTGTATGGTGACGGCGGTGCTGAGGCGGCCTCCGCCGAGGCTAACCAAATGCGGATCTGAGGCAGCAACTCGCAGCGACGGATCCTTTTTCGTCAATGACATCTGCGAGCAAAGATCCGAGATCAGAGAAAGAGAGGGAGAGAGAGAAAGAAAGAGTGTGTTTGTCAGAGAGGGGCAACGATGAGTATCAAAAGAGAGCACAAAATTACAACGAGATGACGCGGCGCGTGCATTTGGCAAGGCGTGAAATTATCGACTGAGACGCGCGACTGCATGCGACGGCGTCGGCGTCGGACGTCCGACGATGACGACGACGACGATGCATCGTGTTGCCGGTGACAAACACAAACACACAGACACACGCGCACACGCACGTACACGCTTGCGCAGCTGCTGCGCTTAATTGTTATTGTTTTCTTTTGTTTCGTGCTCAATGGCCAGGACATACGCACGCTCACACACACATGCACGCAAACTCACCTCTCATTTGCTCTCTCGCCACACACATATGCACACACATGTATAATGAAGCGCACGTGTTTGCGCGCGCGCCTTACACAGCTGTGAGCTCTCTCAGATGCTGCCTGCTACTACTACTACTACTACTGTTGTTGTTTTCATTTTTGGTTATACCCCAACGGCGTTGCCAGATCGTGTAAACGACGCATAGAAAATCAATTGGAAAGCTAATCAATCAACTTGGTACGGCAAATAAATGAAGAATGCGGCATTTGATAACACACACGCACACGCACACGCACGCACCGCATACCTCGCCGCACAGTGGGGCACGTGTGCCATAAGGAAAATTATTCAAGTTTTCACTTTTATTTTTGGGCGCGGAAATCGAAATCCGACTGCGGTGGGCCCCGTGTCTACACAACGTGTTCCACCAATGAGCCAAATTGGGTCATAAACACCAAAAGTGGTCGACAGCGGGAGAGCGTCAGTGAAGCAGGCAGAGAGAGAGAGAGAGAGTGCAGCGTGCTCTCCGGGTAGCAGGCGGAAACAAAGTCGCAGAGACACAATGCGATTAAGCTACATCATCATCAATAGATTCTACAACGAAGTGTGTGTGCGTGTGTGTGTGTGTGTGTGTTTGTTTGTGGTATGTGGGCCACAACTGTGCGTGGATAAGCAGAAACGAGAGCAGCAGCGCGCAACAAGCCCTCTGTGGGCTGATAAAGTGCGACCGACCATGCGACACGCATCATTTTCATTTGCCACAGTGTGCTGCGATTGCTGTTGTTGTTGTTGTTGTTGTTCTTGTCACTGATTTTTTACCCCCCACACTATTTTTTTCCAGCAACAACTGCAAACAACATTATCATTATTATCAGCAACTTGTCGTATTGTTTGTTGTTGCGCGTGTCATAATTACAGTTACAAGTGCGTGTCTCACTGTGCATGTGTGTGTGTGTGTTTACGCGTATCACTGGCGTCGGTATCGGTCAGTCATCATTTATGTCAATATGTTTTTCCAAAGTCGGTTAAATAATAAGCTTCATTGTGCAATGTTGTGTGTGTGATGGTATGTGGAATCCAAGTGGATCGTATGCGGCACACATGTGGATGCTATGTGACACGCATGTGGATTGCATGTGAAACGACATTATTTATAGAGTTTGTGCTTTTTCTATGTACATAACTTTTAATAAACGATCCACAAGATTAAGTCGACTGATAACGATGATGAAACATGGAAAACAAAAGTTAAGGCTACTTCAGATTAGGGGCCGTTCGTGAGCAGATTTGTTACAATGGTGAGGATACTGGTCCTGTCAAGGGTCTTACATGCCAAATTTTTTGTCGACTTTGACGTGATTTTTGGTAAAAAATTAAGTACCCTTTAAAACAACTTTAAACACTTTTTTTATACTAATTTTAACCTCCGCAATCAATTAAAAGTACAAGCATCCGATTTTAAATTGAAACAAGTTTTCTGAAAAATGACCAAAATCACAAAAATTCCAAATTTTTTGAATTATTTGAATTGAAAAAACTGTCAAGCCATTCTATTCAAGGCCTAAAACCATGAATAAAATGTTTTACCCGAAGAAAATCGCTTGATAATTTCCCAATCTACTCGCTATAGTATCGAAACGTAACAATACACCGACATAGGAAATTTAGACAAGTGAATAACGCGCGGTAATTCCCCCTACTCGGTTCTAAAGCGAGTGCCTAAACGTATGCATTATTTGCGGAAATCCGCGAAAATGCGTTTGGTTTTCAAGCAAAGACAAGAAATAACTACCGATTGCCCTAATCATAATCTAGACTCCCTTACCCCCCATGTCATCCAAAATAGGCAAAGCAAAGACCTCTCGCACCTTACGTAATATTTGGGTAGCCCGTTAAACAACAAAACCAACCTAATATCACGACATCAAGTGTGGATGCCAGGAGTGGATTGCAAGAGACTAATTTATTAATGGATTATCTCACACATAAGAAAGTTCAAAAACTCATTCCACACGTCTCCCCACCTGACCCGGCCCGCCCACGCACATGTCTCGCTCTCTCTTTCTGCTTCCCCTTCTTCCACAATCTGCATTCCCCCCAATTATAATAAACATTAGGGGAAATGCATTTTGATCGTCTGCGCTTTTTTCTTTCGCTTCATTTTTCGGTTTTTTGTTTTGTTTTGCGCGCCTGCCGGGCGCGTCATCTTCTGCATTGGCGCGTCATCCTCACCCATTCGTCAGTCCCTTAGCTAGTTCGCTGTCGCCTCTCGCTCCCTCTCTCGCTCTCTCGAACAGACATCAAAAAGCAAAAAAAAAAAGAAGCAACGAAGAAGATGTGTAATAAATAATCGAAAGGCAAACAATGAGCAACAGGCAAATGAGTCAGTCAGAGTGAGAGAGAGAGGGAGAGAGAACAACATTGCAGCCCACAACAACACATGTGCAGATGGGTTCCACCAGCCATAAACTACACTACAATTGCGCACAGTGTATGCTATTTTATGGCTCTTTATATTCTTTTTTTTTCGTCTTTTATGGGGCATCAGCATTGAGTTTTTTTTTTGCTTTTCTTCACTTTTTTTTTCATTTTTCATTGAGATAAGATAAAAGCAACGAAATTAATCAAGGTATTCAACGGAAGCATTCACCGGCCTCCGATAGAATGTGGGGAGGGGTAGAGGGCGCTGCTATTATGCAAAATATCATAAAAGAGTGCTTCCTTTGCGATATGAAAGTTTTATATTGAATGAGATTCTGAAGAAATTTAAGATGGGCGCATTTTCGTAAGAACTGTGAAACTATTTAGGGCCCTATACATATGAAGTTTCGTAGTTCCTAAATAAAACATTTTATCAAAGCACTTCAATCTTGACTCAGTCTATATATATTTATTTAATTGTTTTTCAAACCACTTTTGGGGTGGTTATAAATTGAAAAACGAAATTAAGATCGCAATTAAGTTAAGCTGGTTTGCTAAATGTATCATGACAAAACTTTGGGGACCGGCCCGGCCTGACTGTGCAAAATTCAATTGCGAAGCCAGAGAAACAGGCAAACAATTAGACAATGAGACAAACAATCAACAAAAGCGTCAACGCAATTAACGTTAAACTCGAAGAGAGCAGGTCCCTCCCCCCCCCCCCGCACCCCTCTGGTAAATGTAGAGAGCCTGCTGCACTGTGTTTGCTTTCGCTACAGCGATTTCCTAGCTTGCTGTCGTCCCACTGTCCCCCCACCCTGTTCGTAAACATTACAGCAAGAATTGAAAAATACATCAACACACACACATACACATACACACTCGTATATTGCCATTTTTAGTTAACTTTATTTATAGAGCGCGCGCGCAAACACAGCTGTGTCTCGAAACACCGCTTCAATCATATGGATATACAATATGCCGGCATTATGTGGATCTGTATGTGGATGGAATACACAGAGTAAAGCAAACAGTTTGATGAATTTTTTGGTGGGGAAAGAAGAGATCTAAGGCGAACTGTCAATTCGTATTTTCTTTGTATTTTGGCAATTGATGCCGCTCGTTTTGTCTGTCAAATCTTGCTTTGTTTTCGTTACGTTCCACATGAGCGAAGCAACGGGCAGGGGCGTGTCTGTGGGCGTTGGGGTTTTTTTGTTTTTTTTGGTAAACCGTTTGCTAATTGAATTTGCCTGTCGAGCAACATTTGCCAAACAATATGTGGGCAGGAAACTCTTGTGGATCGTATTTGCGTGTTAAAAAAAAACTTTGAAAAAGTATGTCAAAAATGCCGCAAGCTGCATGTGTGGGACCCTCAAATGCTTTCAAATTTAATTGACATCAATTTCTGTACTATTTAATCTATTTTATCCCACAGTGCTTCTGCTTCTGGCTTTCTTATCCATCGAAGAAGCGTCACTTACGGATTACTGAAGGAGTATAGAAGTTCTTCTTCTTTTGTTTAGAAAGTTGTCTGCGGAACGTAAGTAATGGAAAGTGGGCAGATAACAAGTGGACTATCTTTTCCTCTCTCTCTCTTTTTCTTGCTTTATTTCATGTCTATATAGTTACGCTCTATCTAGTGGATCCAGTGCTTAATTGTGGATTCTTTTTATCAAAAATACCTACAAAATAATACTAAATAGGTTGACGGTTATGAAATCGTAAGTTTCCCAGGCATTGTGGATTGTATGTGGATCGTGCTGTTGCTGCTGCATGCCAAAACAACGCAGGCTTTTTGCTTGGGCCGTTAGCCAAAATGTGGATGCCATTTGGGGCGAGACGTGTAAACTAGTTTTTTGTCCGCACACAGACACGCACACACGCACATGCGAATACAGGAAAGTGACACATGGCGGACACAACAATTACGAGTCCGAACATGTCGTGCATATTGTTTATATGCGCGTAATTATGTTGTGTTAATAAAAATAAACATATTTACCTAGACTAGGCAGCAGCGCAATTTGAATTAAAAACACGCAGAGCGTAGCCAAAATATAAAAATGTTGTATGTGTTATTTTGTATATGTGTTTTTTGACTTTATATTTTTTGGGTTTTTTATTTTTTAAGGTCTCCGGGGTCGACGACAAAATCGCGCGCGTTTTTATTCGTGTGCGTTTTCTCCGCGTGTGTGTGAGTGGGTTTTTTTTATGGATTATGAAGGTCAGTCAGGCAGGGAAGGGAAGAGACAACGACGCGTCGTTGACACGAAGAGTGTTAAATTTATATTGCAATATGCATTCTACGTGCGTGCAATAAACAACAAGGAAAGAGTCAATAATAATGCACAAATCGCCAGAGATTAAGGGGGGAAAGCAAGCGCGCAACCTGCGGTGCATATCAAAAAATCTCAAGCCATTCTCTTTTCATTCTCATTCTCGTCGTGCTCGTTCTTGTTGTTGTTGTTGTTGTTGTTGTCAAAGGGCTCACTTAAAAGCGCATCTGTGTGCAGTGTGTGTGTGTGTGTATGAATTTATGTGTTCTCAGCTAACGGTTAATTGGAATGAGGGGGGGAGAAGCGCCACTTGGAACTGTCAAAGATGAAGCTGTTAAATGCCTACAGATGTGTACAACTGTGTACTTGTGTGTGCGTGTGTATGTGTCAAGTGGCTTGTTAATTATGCTCATGAAAGGAGAATTACCAAAAATAAGTGTAGAGCAGCAACAATCTCAACGCTGCCACTCGAACCCTCTTAAGATGATGAAAATCTAATTAACACACATACAGACACACAAACACTCATACTCTCACTCACACTGTTTGTTGACTCAGTTCAGCGCTCAAATTGAGTTCAATTGAAGTAACTGTTTACCAGTTGACAGCAATAACATCGGGGCGGTAATGCATACGCACGCTCTCTCTGCGTTCCGCTCTCATCCTCTCTGCTCTTTGTAGTGTTTATGCATATTAATAACGTAGAACAATACGCTCGCGCAAAGGGAACAAACAATGAATGCAACGCAAAGTGAACAGCGCAAATGCAAAATGGAGCCGCATTGCGGCTGATGTCATCAACAGTAACGCAGCAATAGTAACAACAATAACAATGATGATGATAATAATAATACTACAACTACAACTACAACTACAGCTACACTTTAAAGAAACGGCACTTTGCAAAGCGTGAGGCAAAACTTGCTCTAACTGGATGACTTCATTAATGAACACAAGCAACAAAACGTACATAAATATGCAAATAGCTAGCAAATATGTAAATACATATGTACACATTTACACACACACGTGTGTACACACTTACAAAAATACAAAACGCCTGGCGTGCGTGCGCATTGGCCGCGCGCTCGCAAAAAAAAGAGCAACAACAACAGTTAAAAGAACAAAACTCTCTCCGTCTCTCTTGTCCACCCTCTCTCATGCAAACGTGCGATCGTTGCCAGCGTTAGTTTTGTTTGGCTCAAGCTGGCAGCATTGTTCTCCTCTGTTGTTGTTGTTGCTGTGTGAGTGTGTTCTTTTTGCAGCGTAGGTGCATGAAAGACAATTCAATTGTGAATTGTAAATTGTGAATGTTAAATGAAGTCTATTGATTCAATTGGTTTCGACTGCGTCTGTGAGTGCGTTTTTAATTAAAGCGAAGACTTAGGCCTACATACATACATACATACATATACCGTAGAGGCGAAAGGGACAACAGCACACATGTGCGTGGGGTGCTTGAACTTACACCCCCGCTGTTCCTGCTCTCTCTCTCCTACACTCCACCACTGTAAGGGCCAATGTTCTTTATTAATGTTGCTTGCCTGGCTGTTATTTTGCACCGGAAAACGGAAGCGCCCGATTTGGTTGCCATATGCGCGTATAGTATGTGTATGTTTATATTTACTACATGTATCTTATGCTGTGGCCCACTGTCATCATTATGAATGTGCGTTTATGGTACGCCAAGAAGTTTTTACAGCGACGACGACTTGCTCAAATTCAAATTGGGCCAGCTGTAATGGGAGCAGTGCCAGGAAAGGTGTCGCCAGTGGTAGACAACACTCCCATGTGTGTGCGTGTGTTTGTGTGTACCATTCATCATGCACGCACACACGTTGCGACGCACCATTAAAGATCCAAGTGACGGCAGCGGGTGACAAAGTGCGTCCGGTTCGGAGCGCTTCGGATGCAAATGTCCAAGGCCTTGGGGCTGGCTGCCTGCTGCTGCTGTTGCTTGGCTGGTGGTGCCAATGAACGCAATGGCACCGTTATGGCCGCCTTCAACACAATATTGGCAATCGGTGCCGACGCCGCTGCCGCTGCTGTCGAAAAGTTTTCCCCTTCAAACTATGCAGCAGGCAGGCAGGCACGGGCAGAAAATGCGCACAGCTGCAACACAGCAGCATACAGAAACGTGCAGCACATAAAAAGAAGTGTGAAATGGAAAAACACATAAAAAGAAAAACAGAATGAAAGCAGAAAAAAAAAACTCTCTCACACACAGACAGACAAATGGACGGACAGACTGATAGACAGACAGACCCCCCCACACACACGTACATTAAATGAGAACATTGCAGGAATTTCATTCGAATTTAGTTGGCAGCGCCGTCGTGCGACCTGCCAATCGTCGGCTTTATTGAAAAGAAAATAAAGTAACATAACATTTACCCGACACTCACATACCCTAATATATAATTATTATTTATTATTGAATTGAGTATACCCTACTTAGAAAATTTGCAATGATTGAAGGGTATAAATAAAAACCCCAAGCAGCAACTCTTCTTTCAAACTTCTCATATGTATGTATGTATGAAACGTCAGAGCAGCAAAACCTCTCAAAATGATTTGCATACATGTGTGTCTCTCTCTGTTTGTGTCTGTGTGTGTAATGGCAGCGTAAGCAAATTCCATAAAAGTTCTTAACAGGCCTCCCATTGTTTTTTTGCCCGCTCTCTCTCTCTCTCTCCAACTGTAATTTGATGTGTCACAATCTCTTTCTGCATCTGCACTCGTGATGCAGACTAACAGAGGAGTAGGAGAGGGATGGATAGCGCAGACAGAAGAGGACTCAGATTCGCAGAAACGAGTCAACAAGCAAGCGTCGCTGACGTTAATGCAAGTCATACTTACAAATACACATGTGTATGTGTGTATTTATGTGCGTTTGCATGTATATTAATTACACGACTTATGTTTGTTAGTGTATTAAATACATATGTATATGTATACGTCTAATGCAAAGGATGCAAAAAAATCTAGAATTTGCGATCAATTTCACAAGACAATAGGAATGAAATTAGAAGGGATTGTTCTTTATACACACACATACTCATACATGTGCAAAATTAACTCTTTAATTTAACCTTATGATAGTTGGGTTTTTTTTTTAAATATTTAAAGGATTATTTTAAGCCAAGTAAATGAACATAATGAGTTTAAAACAAGTTGAAATTGTTATTTTCATATTTAACGAGTGTTAACTGTGCGTCTGATGATTAATTACCCATTCATATTTGATAAACATTTAAATACAATTTAAACAAACAAACGCACAGACAGCGGTATCGCATTGCCGTACGAGGCAATTAGCATTAGGCGACTTCAGCTGCGCTTATTGTCTTAGCATGTTCCACGAAATATAGAAATAAATACAAACGTACGCACACACAAACATGTTTATTTGTTATATTTGTGTCTGTGTGTGTGTGTCAGTTCTGCATGCATAAATTCAATTGGCAAGGGCAGCCCTATTTGTGTCAGCTTTAGCTGCAATATTGTGTTTGCCAGCACTGGTCGCTGCCCCTTGTCCACCCTGTGCACCACAACCTCCCACAACCCTCGCTCTGCTGCTGCTACCGACGATGACACAGAAAATGCATTTGGCAGCACTTGCTGCGCTGTCATGTTTTTGGCAATACATATCGTAGCGCTTGTTGATGTTTATACGAGCTGCGCCTGTGCCTAATGTCATTCGGATATGATAATGATGATGGCGATGACGATGACGATGATGACAATGGGTATGGGGCACTACTGATGACAGCGATGCGGCAGCGGCGGCGCCATGCAGCATGTGTGTGCCACATAAGATTGGACACTACACTGTGCGAAATCAGTATTATTTTTATGTAGAGATGTCGTGATATTAAAAAAATATCGTATCGATGATATTTTTTTTATCAAAACAAAATGATGATATTTTTGATATTTTTTTTTTCAAATACAATTTTTTTCCCGCACAATAAAAATATAAAAGTTTCTTATTAACTTGATTTTCTTATTTGAATTCATATCAGAAAAATATCACGATATAAATATATCATATTTAGAAAAATATTTTATGTCATATTTTTAAAAGCCTCTACAATTGTATGTGCATATTTTTCACAGTGTACAAAGAAATCTCAATTGTGCTACTGTCACCGTCTGCATAATTATGTATGTATGTATGTACATACATATGTAAGTGTACGCCGCCACTGTGCAGAGAGACTGAGCTCATTTTGGGCAAGCCAACCCGACGTAACCTTTGCGCAACAATTTGCGCAATAGAATATCATAAGATGACCGAAAAAATATGTTAATTAAATGCAAACACACACACACACATACACGGGAGGAACACTTGTGTATTTGTGTGGTCCGCGCAAACATTTGTTTTATTTAAATAAGCCAAAGAGAAATAAACCAAAGAAAATAAAACGAGCAAATCGAAAAAAATTCGCTCGATTGCTGCGCGCAGGCGTCGCTGTCGCAGTCGCAGCCACTGCTGGCGTTGCTGCCCAGCCCAACCCACACGCGACCAGCAATAAAACAACAACCAAAATTTAAAGCGTTTGCGAAAAATCAAAGATTGTTATTGAATCAAAAGCATATGGTACATAATAAAAAGCAAATCAATCAGAATTTATGTACAGAGAGAAAGAGAGAGAGCGAGATTCCAATGAACTGCAAAAATGGTTTCAGATTTTTTTTTAATGCATGCAAATCAAATTTCGAGCCAGCGTGTGCTGGAAATTCCTGGAAGTTGCGTTTGCAACTGGAAAGCGCGTTCCAGTCACATGCTGTTGCCCTTTCTTTCAAGCAGACAAACACATTCGTGTGTGTGTGTGTATGTGTGTGTTCAAGAGCGCTCTTTACAACGAAAATGTAGACTTAATAAAGGCAAAAAATAAGGCAACAACGAGAAATGCCGAACAAAAGAACAAGTTCTCAAGCAAATAATAAAATATGTGTATTTTCTTGCCGTCATCCATTCCACTGCTTCTCGTTGTTATTACTGTTGCTGCTTTTGTTATTCCTGTATTTGGCTTATTATTCAATTTTGATTTGCTTTGCGTTTCTTTTTGGCAATTTATAAAATTTACATAATTCTTAATGGCTGTATTATAGCTTTAAGTCCAAGTGTGTGTGTGTGTGTGTGTGTAATTAGTGCTTTGCTGTCGTTGTTGTTGTTGCCGTCTCATTTGCGTGTCATTAATAAGTGTGGAGCCTGATTGGCATGTTGTGGCAGCCGTGTGGAATTCAAGTGTGGATTGCAAAGGGTATTTTCGACCGCGAAAGTCACAATGAAAGCAAACAGAAATCAAAGCTTCTGCCTGCGTTGCAGTCGCAGTCGCAGTCGCTGCCGGCGTAGTCAATAATTCAACAACTTCTCCTGCAGCGCAACGCATTCGCGCTTGAGAATTGTGTGTCGCCCTCTGCCGCCGCCGCCGTTGATGCTGCTGCGGTCTCGCGGTCGTCGCCAACTTTGTCTGGCAGTTTGTCTGCTTTTATGGAAACCGGCTAAATTCCATTTGATTGGGATGCCTTTGCCTTTGCCTGCTTTCCTCTTTTTTTTTATTATTTTTTATTTTTGTTTCCCACTGCATTTCACCTCTATTGTGGTCGCCGTTTTGAGTTTCTGCTGACGTCGCACGGCGTGGCGCGGCGCAGAGCAGTGCAGCGCAGCTGTCAAGGGCGTTGGGTTTTTTTTGTTTTTGGGCAGACCCTGCAGCAGGCGCTGACGCTGTTGTTGCACTGCCAGCGCTTTCGATACCGTTACATGCGCTCCGCTCTTTGTGGTGGGCGCTGCCGCTGCCGGTTGAAGTTAATTTCCAGCGACAGTCACGTCAGGCTTATGCGGTAGGTGAGTGTATATGTGTTATACATATATGTACATACATGTACATATGTATAACAACAATGTAATAATGCATTTGCATGCATATACGAACCTTTTACGTTTGTTGTTTTGTTTCTGTTTTTCTGCCGCCTCAACTGTTGCTACAGTTGGTAAACTGTTGTTGTTTTGGTGGTGGTTGTTGTTGTTGTTGCTGCTGCTGTTCCGTTTGCCAGCGTTGGCGTCGTCGTTTTGCTGTATTTGCTATGCAGCGCGGCAGCAAGGAATGCATTGAATATGATTTTTTTTAGTTCTTAATCTAATTTTCCATTAATTTTCGTACGTTTTGCGCTGCATTAACATTTACATTTACATCCATCCAACATGCCGCGCGCAACGCAATGGCAACGGCAACGGCAAATGCAAACAAACACAAACAACAATACAACACAAACAGACAGTGTGTGTTGGTAAACGAGTTTATTAGCTGGCGTTGTAAAACCGCAATAACAACAAAACCGAATTCAATTTATCAATATATAGCCAGACTCGCGAATTTCATTTACGAACACTTCATTCAACGCTTTTCCTCGAGTTTCAATCACAACAAGACTGTGCAAAGCGCAACAAAAACAAATGGTCAAACAAAAAAAAAATAATAATAATTGTAAACGCACGCAGACGCCGTTGCGCCAGTTCGCTCAATGAGTTTTTTTCGACTGACTCTGAAAAGCGGCTGTTAAGATATCAGGGTCTATCAGAGAGAGCGCAACAGTTGGTTAACAGCGTAAATATTGGAAAGGGTTTAACATGATTTTATTATATACATATAAGTTATAAATGTACTTTTTATTATAAATTGCATGTGAATAGTTATTCTATTAGTGTTTTAGTTTATCATTTTTCGTTTTTAATTCATACCTCAATCTTGCGATAACAGCGTATGTTAACGCAAAAATGCGTAACGCAGCAAACGCAAAATGAGCCAACATTTTAGGTGCATGTAAATTAACAGCGTATTTCGCGCCAATTTAATATTATTTCATTGTTAAAAAAAATAGTATTTTCTTATCTAAAATGATGTAACTACGTCTCCGCTTCAACGTTGCTAGTCTTCTTTTTCGCTTTCTTCGCCAGTTTCTTTATGTGTTCGCTCTTGTCCAGATTGTTCTGGAAGAACGTTGTCTCCTTGCGCGCCTGCGACACCTCCGTCTGCAGACGCTGCTTGTGTACCGCCTGCTCGTAGTTCATGCGCTCCGTTAGGTGGACCCACTTGAAGCGTGGCAAATATTTCATGCTCCACAACGAGTCGTAGAACTGGGACTTCTTGCGCGTCGAGATTTGCTTGTTGTTCAGCAGTGGCACAATCTGCTTGGCCACACGTTTTGATTCGAACTCAACCCAGCCCTCTGTGAAGTGAATGTTATATTTCTTGTGTTTATTCTTCTTTGCCTTGTCGCCTCCTGAAAAATACAAGTGTATATGGGTTAGTAATAATACTCTTGTCTGAATAATTCCACTTACCAAGCTTCTTCTCCGGTTGCAAATAGACACGACCAATTTTACCGCATTCACCAAGAATTTCACGTAGACGTGTCACGTTCATGTGTTTGGGAATATTTGATATGTAAATGATGCCCTTCTTGCGTTTCTTTTGCGTTTTGCCAGTCTTCGCATTGACTTTGAAGTTGGCTAAGTCCATCTCATCATCTTCGTCGTCGTCGTCGCTGCCGTTGTCGTCCTCATTTTCGGCAGCATCGGAGGCGGCATTTGACTCTGTTTGTTTGTTTGAATTGCCATTAAGCTTTGTTGATTCCACCGACTGCACATCTTGTTGCTCGTTTTGCTCCTCCTCTTCGCTATCCACGTGCATTGGCTGCGGTGCCGACTTTGTTTTCACTTTCTTCTTCATTTTTATATTCTTTTTGTAATGCAAAACATGTGCTTAGTGTGACCACACGCACTGAAGACCAAATATACCCAATTACTGTTGAACTAACATATTTGCTCCTCAATGTAGAGCCTCAATGTTAACTACCGTAACATTGTATAATTGCAGCAAAGGTTGCACTGCATAGCAATCGATAGCTCGCTCGATAAAATCAGGGCTGCCGGTTATCCCTTTGCCGCGATAAACAGTGGCCCAGTTTGCGTTGATAAAAACAATTGAATTCTCAAGTTTAAAAATTGAAACTCAGTTGATTTGCACCCTCCTAAAATGCCAGTAAGTTGCTGCAATTATTGTGATACTACAAATACGGATGACTAAGACCCAATGCGACTTAGAAATGATTAACGATCTATTCAAAAAGATTTGTATTCCCAATTTGAATTGAAAATGTTTGTAACTTTGTTGTTGTTTGTTTAACAATTTTTAGGCCTATCATTCGGAAACAACAGAATTCGAGCGGAAAGTGGGTAACATGGCCATTTTGCCGCTAAGAACGAAAGTACGAGGGCCAGCGCCCAATATAAATACTGATAACGACATCATCGATGAGTCACTGAATTTTTTCAAAGCAAATGTTTTCTTTCGTGAATACGAAGTCAAGGTACGTAGAGAATTCCATTACACATACACATACTTGTACATATTATATACATACATATGTATACAACCCGTATGAACAGGTCAATTTACTAATGTTTAATCTTTCCATGTTTGCCGTGCAGTCTGAAGTGGATCGAGTGCTTATCTATGTTACCCTGTACATAACGGAATGCCTCAAGCGGCTGGCACGGTGCCAGAATATGGAACAGGGTCAGCAGGATCTATATGCCATGGCAATATCGAAATTTGATTTACCCGGCGACGCTGGTTTCCCGTTGAATTCCGTCTTTGCCAAGCCGGAGAATCCCGATCTTATGCGTGAATATTTACTACAATTGCGTCATGAAACCGGCAATAGAGTTCTGGAAAGGGTATTCGATTCACCAGATAGTAAGCCCAATAAATGGTGGATATGCTTTGCCAAGAAGAAGTTCATGGAAAAGAGTCTGACGGGGCCCGTATTGTAGAGCGATATTCCCGCTTTGACTGTTAAATCAATGTTAAGACTGCTGAAAGTTGTTGTTTTATGCAGCCCTGTCTGCTGCTGTTGAGCCAGTGCTGATAAGCGTGCCAAAGTGCACAGGTGTGCGCACACAGATTAAGGCGCTCAAATTTAAATCGAAAAAATGCACTGTCCATTTATATTTATAATCATTTATTAAAAAATATTTTTTTCTCTTTTATCTTGTTTCGTTTCGTTTTGAAAACTGATTAACAATTAAATTGACAATTAAACACTATAGGCGCCACTTACAAATAAGCACGGCAGGTACAGCTTAAAATTAATAACAAAAAAAAAACATTATGCAAAAAAAAAAACATTCTGTAGAAATTAAACTTACGAGCACAATAATAAAGTTACAAGTTATTCACTATGATTATCGCATATTTACAATATAGACACATACATACAATATTTATATAGTTATAGTATACTACCTGGCAAGCACACGCTTAGAGCGGGTACGGCTTGTGGAATCTAAACTAGTTGAACTCTTTTATGATTTCCACAATGCTCTGATAGGTTCCCGTCACGATGCCCAGCACGGCAATGGTCAGAATAACGATATTCTTTAGATAGACCAGTTTCCCCAGTCCCTTGGGAACTTGGGCGCGTATGACGAAATCGATGAGTACGGGTATGACAAATGCCAGCGATGTGGAGCACAGTGCGCCGATGAGGGAGATGAACAAATTCAGTTGGGGCACTACCAGAGCGACACAGACTGCAAATGAACAAAAAAGTTATTCATAATATTCTCTCTCTAAGATCAGGGAAAACTTACAGGTCAACATGACCATAATAAAGCGAAACACCACCTGTATGGTGATAGGATACTTTTGGGCACAACCATAGCCGCGTTTCACTGGCGGCCAAATGATCTTCATCATGACGAAAAACTGAATTGGATAACCGAAAAAGACGCCCAATGCGGCAACAACCTTAACGACCTGCGGCATACTGTGTGTGAAGCGAAAGTAAAGATAGTTCATATATGAGAAATTTTTCAGATAGAATTTTTTACCCATTATATACTTACACCTCCTCCACTTCCAGATTAAGCGTTATGCTGCCGGCAACCTCATCGCCCCAACGCATATAGCTAACGAATCCGGTGAAGATGAACAGTGCCGTAATAAAGAACATGGTCACATTGAGGACACCGAAACGATTAGTGAATTTCTCTGGTTCGCGCATTGAATTACGCAAGGGGAGAATCAATGCGATGCCCTCGTATGAGAAGAGAGCGGTTCCAAAGAACAGTGCCAATTGTGAGCCTCCAGTGAAATAGTCACGTTCAGTTATCGATGGCATCGGGCCATCGGAGAAGGCAATTACAAGTGTGGCAATAAGGCCAAAAAGCAGCGCTACATTGGCCAACATTGAAACGGGTGATATATACTTTAAATTCGTCATTAGCGAGGGTATCATTGCAGGCAGCAGTGTTATAAGCATTGCTTGGCTCATGCTTATATCGATGCCATTTTGCTGCATAACCTGTGTGCGAATAAATAAATGAATGCAAAAATTAGTGTTGGAAAACGCAACAGTTTTAACAGTCAACTCAAAAAGGACATTTGCTTGGTGGCATGACACCTGCAGCTATTGTTATGGTGAGATGACACTAATTTAATATAAATGTGATGAATCAATAATCGATTTTATAAAAAAAAATGTTATCTGACAAAATGTAACTATCTTTCTATATAATATGAGTGTTTATTTAATATTTTGCTTTTTCAGTGATTTATGGCTTTTAGTTATTATATTTAATTCACACATATTGTATTTATGTATTTAACAATTTTAAAATTCACAAGAAAATCAAAATTGAGTTGACTCTTTTTCTTAGAATGATTAGTAAATAGTATTGACTCTACGAACTTACCTGATGTATATTTTCGGTAATGAAGACAAAGTAGATGGCGCAAAAACCGAACTGTGTGACGCAGAGGAACATTTCGACAATCAATTTCATGGCACGTGACATGCGCCTCAGTGGTTTTGGTCCATATTCAAAACATTTTTCCACTGTCTCTGGGTAATCGTAGAACGTTGCGCCCGGTGTCTTGGAGACAGCCATCAGAGAGCCCTTGATCAGCAGTCGTTCACAATGAACGCACATTATGGCAATAATGGGTAACATTATGGTGGCACCGATCAGACCGCCGTTCTTAAAGCAATCACCCATGGCAAAGAGGCCAGCACCGACGCTACCCTTGAATAGATGTGTCGCTGCCTCCAGATTACTGGTTGCATGACGTCGCTTTGCCACATCACCGCCGCCCTCTACATCCTTCTCCGTGTTCTGGTGCTGTTGCTGCTGCTGCTGTTGCAGCTCCTGTTGCTGCAATTCGGGTTTGGTTATCTCCAGAGTTCTGCCCATGTCGCCAGCTTCGATTGCTTTCTCCTGGTTTCGTTGTTCTTTCTGAGAATTTATTTAATTTAATTATAATTGTGTTTCTCTGCAGTTTTAATGGTTATTCTTTATTATATTATTTATTTATATTTATTATTTTTGTTATATTTTCCAGAGATGCCTCTTGCCTGCCGTGCGACACATGCAGACGAAGCAGTGTGCGCAGAGGAAAGCGAACAAAACGGTTAACGGTGAACAAGATTAGGAAATTAGCGGTTGAGTGAGAGAAGCGCGAGCAGGAGAGAGAGACAGAGAGAGAGAGAGAGACCAGAACGAGGCAGCCAGTGCAAAAAAGGGTGACCATACAAGGGGATATTAACCCTGAATATGTGCGCGTCAGCAGCAATCGAGCTAAGCGCAGTCAAATACATTTTTATATCATTTGCAAACAAAATATACAATATATATTCGTAATATTATTAATTAGATTTTTGTTGTTAATAAAAACTGGTATACATTCTTACTTTCGGCTGATTTGAATTCCCACAATTATATGGGTTATATGCATATACATATAGAGTGTGCATCGAGAAACAGGTATTGAAGGTACGTAATTATTGTGACTCAGTGTATAAAGTCCCAACACTGTAATACACACAACTACAGTAGTCCCTCGTTAGGGGAAGAAAACTTTACTTTAGAAACTTTCTAAACTGAATAAGAAACAATCACAAGACTTAAATAATAATAATTATTTTTTTTCTAGTATAAACTCGTTTTTCATTCTTTACACCATGCATACCCCTAATATTTCTCTGCCCAGCGGCCTAGCACTGCATAAGGGTTAACTATGTTTTGATTGTGTGTATTTGTAATTTATTACGCTGCACAATCAGTTTGATTGTTTATTTTCATTCGGAATACTCAAACAGTTTTCAAAAAAAGAGTTAAGAGCCAACTTCAGTTAATATCGAGGACATATATAAATCAATCAAGAGTATTGCCTGATATAGCTGATAGGCAGCTAGATAAGCACAGAAAACGCCTATTTATTATAATATATTAATGATATTTGTGTAATATTGAAATCAATTCGCACCTTTTAACGCAATAAAAAATATAAATATAAAAAAAAGGTTTCGCAAAATTCGCATACACTGTTCGTATATTTTTAATTGTGTTTTTTTCACTTTTAAAAATAATTCAAAAATGTTTCTAGGGTTGCGCGTGCGTGTTTTATTTATTTATTTTTTTAATTTTCGAATCCGCCGTGTGTCGCGTGTGTTGACGCGTCAAGAACTCAAACCAGACTCAATTCTCGATATTCGAATTGGCCAAGAGCAGCGTGTGAAGTGCGCGCAAACCAAGCTTGGCGACAGTTGTTGTAATTGCCGTGTCTGTGTCTTTCTCTCTGTGTATGTGTGTGTTTGTGTGTATTTTGAATGTGTACACACTCGGTCAACGGCATTTTACATGCATACCTTTTTCATTTGCTGCGCTCACTCACACACGTTCCTCTCATGCCTTGCTTCGCCACACACATCACTCTCTCTCTCTCGCTCTCTCTCTCCCTTCCTACAATAATATGCTGCATCTGAAGAACAGATTTTATTGTTTTTCCTTAGTAATTCAAAAGTTGTTTTTTTTTTTAAATTGCCATTACCACTGCTTGCTAATTGGCTACATTTACAATTCTTATCGCTTTGAAATTGTTGCTCATTGCACATTTTTGGCTCATTTTTGGGCCCAAGTCTTTTTGCGTTTTATCGCGTTGCACAACTTTGGAACCAACGCAGGTGCAAAATAGTGAAACAATTCGATCATCTTTGGCTGTGCCATGGAATGCATGGCAATAATGTAAACATATGTAAATAGTGTTGTTTATTGTATTCTAAAATAAAATACAAGTATACATATATAAGAGCTTTTGCATTGCGAGTTTAACTATCGATCCATTCGACGGTTATGATCGGAATCGATTGAGCTGCATATTATGCTTAAAAATTCGATAACTATTTACAACACGCAATTGAGACACATGCAAATTATCGAAATATGCGTTTATCGATAGCTTAAATAAATACAAATTCTGCTTACGCACGATATACTCTATATTTAGGCGCAAATACATCAGTTTCTCAATGAGGCATCTGCCTCAAATAACGTTAGAACAAATCTCGGGGGGCACAACAAGATTGTTTACCGTTACGACGCGCAGCGAGCAATTAAAAATGAATGACATAAGCGGCGAATGCAGTACGAAATTCGCCGCAACATGACGCATTACTTTGTAAGCGTTATGTCAGAGAGACAGAGAGTGAGAGAGAGAGAGAAAGAGGGTAAACTGAAAGAAACTGGTGCATACTTTACGTAAGAGGAAGGAAGTGGTTTGATTCACAATACGAATGCGAGCTTGGAATTCGAATTCGAGTTGAAATTGTGAATATCACGAACTCGCGCAAGGTTTGCACGTACAAACATACAATATACATATGTATGTATATGGTATATAGCAAGTTCAAGGATGTGCCGAACCATGCGGCGTATGCGCAATCTATGCACGTGCCCGAGTGCCTCAGCGACGAGTCGGACGGAACTACGAATTTCTTTGGGCAAAATAACGTGAATATCAAAGCGAACCGAGCCGAGTTCGTGATTGACTGCGGATCGGTTTACTACATATGCATTGTATGTACTACCTGCCTACTACCCCATACCGCCCGTCACGCCCTCCCCCCCTAAAATGCAATTCTTGATTGATTGTTGTTGTTTGTGTAGCGCCAGTTAAGTGAATTGCCTGGAATTCACAATCATCTCCTCCCTGCTGCTCAATCAATGCACGGTACAATCGATCGACCGATCGATGTTTACGGAATCGCCCAATTGGATTATGCAAGTCAATAATGTTCGGAAATGCTTAACCGAGGAAGCTCAGAGCGGTGAGTCTTTCGCATTTCACAATTTTCATATCAAATTCCCATTTTTCCGTTCTCCTCATTCTACTCTATCTATTATTCGCTTTCAAGGCCAAACGTTCGATCAATGGCAATACATAGCCCCCGTTTTTTTTTGATTAGCTCGATTTCGAATCGTATTAGATTAATCAAACGTGTGCGCCTATGTGTGCCATACACATATCATAAATATCAGAAATCTATATGCCTTAGGAATTCCGGGAAAGTTAACGATCTATTGATTGCTATCCGGCTTCTTTTTTTTTTTGTAGATCTTAATATACTCCTGCATTAACATTTTAAGTGGTTGACATATGCCTTATCTATATGTATGGTACGTTCAGGTTTGGTATATACATTATTTATCATCACACAAAAGATTGCAGTTAATTTGATTATGATCGGGAAGTAAATATTAAAAGTAATTTAAGTATTGTAGGTCCATGATATCAGAAGGCATCTAACGTTCGAGTTACTTTCTTTATGCATCATCTTGTTGCTTTTTATAATTATTTATTCCATGCAGGGCTTTAGCTTTTTCCGATTCCATATTTCCATAAATTATGCTGCCTTTGTTGAATTTTCCATATGTGCAGCTTTTGTTCCGATTCCGATGTAAGAGATATATAATATAATATATATATTGTCGACAGTCTCTTCGTGAATTCGACATACAAAATAAATTGATTGATATATCCGGCTAAAGTTGTTTTTTTTTACAGCTTCGAGTAGGCATAATATGGTCTGTCTATAAGTAGCGCTTTATAGAGTAAGTTACGTATACATAGAACTGGTCGAAAACGTGAATATTTGTGGTACTTACAGAGACAGCAATAAATCAGTCTAAGGCGAGCACGTTTTGTAAATGACAAAACGATAAATGTTTTTGGGGTTATGAAGACGTCGTTGCACGTCGTTTATTTACACTTAAAAAAATAAATATGTAAAAAAAATTTGAGCAAAAAAAATAAAAACAACCGCTTAATTTGTTCAACTAGGCAAATACGCTATTACAAACTACATAGTAAAATATATATGCTATTATATCATATGAATGAACTATATACAGAGGATCAGTGTAGTTCCTCCTCGCCAAAGTGCTTGACAATCTGCTTGAGACTCTCGTAGGAACCGGTGAAGAAACCCAGTAGCGCCAGCAACAGAATAATCAGATTCTTCAGACAGATCCATATGCCGGGTCCTTTGTTGGGTTCGCTACGTGCGATCAGTTCGATGACAGGCGGAAATACCAGAGCCAGTGCAGTGGAGCAGAGTGCACCAATTAGTGAGATGAACAATCCCAGAGCCGGCACCAGTTCCGCAATGGCCACTGCGAAAGAATCGCATGCATGATGAGTTCAAGGGGGTTGGGATCCTCGCCTCTCTCTCTCTCTCACTCTCTCTCTCATTACTTACGCGTCACGATCACCAGCAGCAGTCGGAAGAGTAGCTCGCCGGCCAGTGAACGTCCCTGGATGCCACAGATCTCCTTAGCGCCGGGCCACATGACTTGGATGGCCACAAAGAACTGCAGCGGATAACCCAGTAGGACGCCCATCGAGACCATCAGTTTGACCGATTGTGCCAAGCTGTGTGGGTGTGTGGGTGTGGGAAGGACGTGAAGAAGTTGGAGTTGCAGGGTGTAATGGGGTAGTTGGTAATATGCTCACATGGTATCCCCGAGATTGAGTGTCAGACTGCCACCGACCTGCTCGCCCCACTTCAGATAGCCAACGCAGCCGGCGAACATGAACATGACAGAGACAAGAAACATGCCCACATTGAGCACACCCAGTGTGCTCTCAAACTGGAGAGGTTTCCGCATGGCATTCTTTAGGGGCATCACCAGGGCAATACCTTCAAAGGCAAAGATGGCGGTGCCAAAGAAGAGCGCCAGCTGTGAACCGTTTGTCCAGTAGGCGCGTTCCTTAATCTCTGGCAGACCATCGCGTAGGGCATAGTATAATGTGATAGCCAGTCCGAGGATCATGCAGACGTTCGCGAACAGCGACACCGGCGTTAACCACTTGAGGTTCGTGATCAGTGAGCTGAGCAGGACGGGCACAAAGGCCAGCAGCATAACCAGATGTACGTCCATCTCAATGCCGTAGGCTTGCAGGATCTTCGAAGGGTAGAGTGGAGAGTGGAGATTGGAGCAGGACAACGATGAAGTTCAATGATCGATCCTCTCACGGTTATCCATCACACTCACCTGCTTCACATTGCTGCTAATGAACACAAAGTAGATGCAACAGAAACCCAATTGGGTAACGCATATAAAGATATCCACCAGTCGTCCCATGGTGCGAGACCAACCTCGTAGCTTGATCGGACCATTCTCAAAGCATTGCTCCACCGTCACTGCATAATCGGCACAGACAGCATCGCCTCGCAGATCCCGCATCTTCTTGGAGCAGGCGACCAGCACATGCTGACAATGTATACAGATCACGGCAATCAACACCGTTAGTAGTGGTGCCACCACTAGGCCACCATTCTTAAACGCATCACCCATGGCAAAGAGACCTGGTCCAATGTTGCCCTTGAACAGATGCACTATGGTCTCCAGGTAGCTGCGTTTGGTTCACAGATGGATCAGATGTAAGCATCGCTTGATTAATCATATCAATAGATGTTCATATGTGAGTGGATTGGATTGGGTTAACAAGACTGGGAAGGTGGTGGCCTGGTGGTGGGAGTTGCAAGCAAGTGGTAAGCATAAATCATCCTGCAGCGGGTTAGGCTTGGGGGAGTTGTTGGAATTAGTTGCCTGATCAATCCAATAATTTTGTTAGATTATTGCGGGAAACGTAGAGGTGAGTTTATATCCAAAGCAGGGAAGGGTTTGTTTGCGTTATATTCTCGGGATCACTTGAGGTTAGTTGAATTTCAAAGCAGGGAAGGGTTTGTTTGCGTTGTATTCTCGGGATCACTTGAGGTTAGTTGAATTTCAAAGCTGGGAAGGGTTTGTTTGCGTTATATTCTCAAGATCAGTTGAGGTTAGTTGAATTTCAAAGCAGGGAAGGGTTTGTTTGCGTTATATTCTCGGGATCACTTGAGGTTAGTTGAATTTCAAAGCAGGGAAGGATTTGTTTGTGTTATATTCTCGGGATCACTTGAGGTTAGTTGAATTTCAAAGCAGGGAAGGGTTTGTTGTGGTTTAAGCGGCGACTGAAGCAAATTACCAAATAGCACACTTAGCATTAGGATAAGGAAGGCTTAGCCATAACTTTGTAAGGATAAATGTAGTACTATGCTTATAAGGTGAGGCTCTTAAACTAAAAGATTAAATAAGCGACAAGCAATTAAAGCAGTTAGTAAAGCGCAGAAGCTCCAAGGATTTAGGTGTTGTAGGGAAAATCTTAAGTCTATAAAAGGAATTCTTTTTTCCTAGGAATATCTTTAGTAAGGCTTGTTATTAGGGTTTCTGTTGGGGTTTTTTGCAGGTTTCATAAGGTATACTGTATAGTAGTTTAAGAAAGCATTTCCGTTTTCCCCATGCAGTTAGTAAACCAAGCTTAGACTAAGGTGTAGTTCAAGGCAATTAGATTGGGTTATTATCATGCAGGAAGATATTATTTTAGGGGATTCGTTAGTTATTCCAATTCAGATTTATGTAGGGTTTCGAGCATATCAGCCATGCAGTTAGTTAGGTAGTTTGATATTGAGATTGGTTAGTTTAGCCGATTTTCTTGAGCTGGGTAATCCATTTTCCATACCTTGTGGGCGGATGATAAGCCACATCGGCTTCTTCGACCTGTTTTGGAGGTGGATTGTTGGATTCATTCGTCTCGTTGGGAGTCTTTACATTGCTAGAACTCTTGGAACTCGGTGTTCTATGGGTTGCTTCGCTCGCCTGCGGGATGCTTGGTGCCTTTCGAAGTTGAATGGGGAAAGATAAAGAATTTTATAGATTGATCTTTCGGTTTGATTGACATGTCCGTCCGGCAGTTCAATTGAAATCAATTTGCAGCGTTTTTTTTTGGGTTTTAATTGATTACTTGCGACTCGAGAGGCATATATCATTTTTTCACATACTTAAGAGGATTATTTAATAAATACAGTGAAATTTCAATTAGCCGCAAGCTTTAGCAGGCTTTTATAAGTGGTTCGATAGATATGCATCGGGAGGTAATGTTTTATATATTATTAAAATTAGATGAATCATACAATGAGTAAAACAAAAATGAATTTTCTGTCTTCTAAAAGACTCATAGCGAGTACTTGACTGGAATAATTAATACATATATATTTATATAGTTAATCGGAATTAATTAGATCCCCTGTTATTATCGCTTCCCCTAAGTGTTGCGATAAATAAAATAAAGAAAAAAAACACGGGGAATCACGCGACAGTGACAATTAAATCGATGCTCGATAAGTACAGTGAAACTTATTGAGTAGAGATAAAGCTAAAGAGTCGATAACATTTAAGTGTTTACAATATTTGGCAATGATTTACGATTTGCCTAACCATAAATAAATGCGCCGATTTATATCGTGGGTAAAGGCAAATAAACCCAATTATAACCCGAGCTCATAAAAACCAATGCGAAGTTTGTGCCAATTAATTAACTAACGTATACTATACCATGCATAGAGTATACTATATAGTATAGATAGATATGCATTTATTATGTATACACATGCCAGATCGTGTGCCTGGGCTCAGTCACATTAACAACAGTTGGAATAATGCAAATGGCTGAGAGAAAAAAACCCAAGATAATCAATGAGTCTATAGAGCTACTAATTATCCTAAGGTCATTCCAGTCGGTAAACATATAAGATCTAATATTATATCATATTATAATATCAGTTGGAAATTGAAGAACGGATTGCAAACTTTTCCCGTTAGATCTCTGATAGCTACAAGATCTTAAGGGATTAAGCCTTTCTAAACTCAAGAAATACATGGAATTTTTTATTGGATTCACGAAAAACTTACGCATTAGCGGACTTTATAACCCTGTTTTTGTTTTCAATCAGTTTTATAATGTTTAAGCAATTACGATTAAACATAATGATTTCTACAATGTACTATGCCATGGTCGGGCGATAAACCCAGCATGATAGAGAGTTACGTGACGCACATACATAGTACTAGGTAGGTTTTTACAACCGTAAAGAACTTTCATCATGCATCAGCTACTGCTGTGAAAGATCATAATATGAATGATATTATAAAACATAAGCCATACTAGTAGTATGACAGTCTGTAGATTTCCATTATGGGGTATTTCCCATTTGAAAGTGACGTATAGCTATTTTAGTCTTAAACTTAATAAAGATAGTCTGGATAGTATCCAAAATAGAGACAGTCATTTATCAGGTAATATATCAATTAAAGATATCATAAGATATCAAATGTACTACGCATATTTCCGCATAGGAAAGCTTTCAGTTCTGTATCATGAGTTAGATTAGATTGGGCAAGGACAAATATAGTATAGTATATGTCATATGGAAGGTCATACAGATCTTAGGCTAAGACTTAGGGTATCTACTAGTCGTATCTACACTGTGGTTAAACGGATTTGTGTAGCAAACATCGATTGTTATTTATAACGGGATATGACCGTGAATCAGCTAAACGCCGGAACCTTTTTAATCTAGTATAGAACATATACTATATACTGTATACCTCTATATGTTTTATATCGATCATAAATTGCTGGGGACCTCACCGAGCGTTGGATCGCTTAATAAATTATCGAAATTATTTGTGAATTATAATAAACAATTGTCACTACTCGAGATAAGTGCAGGGGAGGTGGCGGAGGTCTTTGTTGATGATTGGGCGATTAGAAGGAGAAAAACAAAGATGGAGGAAGCGACGATAATGTGACGACAGAGACGACTCGACACATTCAAGTGGCCAGGTCTGATAGGCCATCGAACAACAGGCTAGCAACCGGATAGAAACAATGAGCAAGGGAATAGGGGATGGTATGGGGGGGAGTCATAGAACTGGGTCTTCTGAAGGCTTGTGTAAATCTAGACAATGTTATTGTCGTCATGACGCTTATCGGCAGCTAGTCGAAGTGACTACTTCAAAGTTCTTGTTGTTCATGTGATTCCTCTGGCACGTTTATTGGTAATACCTTGAAGTGGGTGCTGTGGCGGGGATGGTAGAAGACAGAGAAAGACAAAGAAAGAGAGAGAGAGCGGGGGGAGAGAGGGGAGAGAGTCAAGAGATTTTGTGCGGTACCTATCGCTTTGATAAGCTACAAATCATGGCGCCACTTTCCCTGCTTTGCTTGTCATCCTCTATCATTGCCCCGCCCTGTACTAGCTTCTGTTACTCCTCCTACCCCTACCCCTTCCCCGCCTGCTTTTCTTGCCCTGCTGCTGCTGTAGATCCCCACACATTAAATTTAAATTGACATTCCGCAATATTTCACAGATTCGAAGAGGCCACCATCTCTCTCTCTTTCTCCCTCTCTCTGACCAACACACTACCCCCACTCTATCATCCCACATCTCAACCTCCTCTCCGCCTCCTTGGCCTTCGCAGAGGCAATCTCATGTCTCTGCGTCGGAATTTTCCATGCACGTTCAAGGTTCTCGCTCGCCACTCGCCACTCGACTCTCGACGCGCTGCTGTCGCCTCTGCTGCCTTCATTGTCGTTCTTCAATGGGGATGACGTCCCAGCGCAATTAGGCAACAAGTGGCGAAGGAGGCGGAGGGTGTAGCAGAGCGCAGGGGTGGACAGTAGCAGGGGTTCATTTTTATTGGTTCAATGCACGCTTTTTCTTTTATTATCGCATGAATCTGTTGCCGGAAATCGAGTTAAGTTCTTTACACGATTAGCTGGCAGATCAAACATTACAAGAATATATATGTAGATATATAAATGATATATATATACAATATATATGCTTAAAAAAGCACGAGACAGTTGTGAGCTCTGGGAAATTAAAATACATAAATCATTTGTATATATATATATATCTTGTATATCTATATATAGTAGTCTTTAGGCGCTTACATATAATACTTAAAGCATTGTCAATGTTTTTTTATGGCCCAAACGAAATTCGCATACTGTTTGTCTTGGCAATTAAGTCTAGTAACGTTTTTTTTTCGACCTTCAGGCATAGGCAAGTGAAAGTTGAACTAAGGTACCTGAAGGTGTGTACCAGCTTTTCAGTACAGACCAAAGCTGGAAGATATGGTAATATATCAACTATTTTATATTATTTCTTTGAATTTCGGATGAATCCCAGGGGTTGCATGGTTAGCTCAATGTATAAGTTAAATATAAAGCAGAGTAGGCACAGAGTTGGAGCTATATAAGAAGTTAAACTCTCTCTATAAGCCAAAATTTAGTTTTTCTGTCTGTATGAACAGCGAGATCTCAGAGACCAGAAGAGCTAGGCCAACAAAAATTGAGAACCAAATATCTTAGTATTGCATGCAGATGAAACTTGTTTTGCAACTCAGCCACGCCCCTTTACAAGCTCGTAAAAGAATAATCTTTTTTAAAATTATATAAAAGTGTCTCAGGATCTTCCCCATCTGGAGAGCGTATACAATACACATAGAATTGTGAGGGAGCAAATTCCAAATGCAAATGCGAAAACATTTCCATATACTTGTTTCTAATGCATTACACCTCCCCCCCTCGTAATCGACGCCTCTGCTGACATGTGCAACAGCTGCAAATTCGCTATTGTTGTTGTTGTTGTTGTTGCTCTTGGCCTTGTTGTTGTTGTTGTTGCTACTTTGGCTGCTCCAATGGCTTTGCACTTGATTTTGGGCATTTGGAAAACGCCAAAAAGCGTCAAGCGAAAAGCGAATATGAAAACGAAAACAAAAGCGAAAACGTAGTTGCGGCTCGAGCTTTTATTTTTTGTTTTCTTTTGCTTTTTTCTAGCGTCGCACGGCGAGGGAAACAGGTTGTCGTATAGTTATATAAATATTTACGTTTTTTTTTACGATTCGAAGCGAGAAAACAAAACAAAAAACGCAATACGAAATACGTTAGACGTAATGTTCTATACGTGGCACTTAAGAGCGACGTAGCGGGTGATCTGACGTACGTAAGAAGAAATGAAGCCAAAGTCAATTGCAGATAAAATTAAAATTGACAGAGGCGGCAAACAGTAAAAAGAAAATACAAAAAAAAAGATATAAAAAACGAGCAGAAAAACAAAAAAAAACAAATTGTTTCACTAATGTATCAGATATATAGTATAGTATCTCTGGGTGTACATGTGTGTGCGTGTGTGTAAATATAGTAAGTATTTGGTCTACACACCTCTGCATCCATATTGCTTTTGTTGTTGTTGTTGTTGTTGTTGTGAGAACTCGGTCAATGCACGAGACGGCGGGCTATAAGCGCGTGTGTGTGTGTGTGTGTGTGTGTGTGTGTGTGTGTGTGTGTGTGTGTGTCGCGTGTGTTCGTGTGTGTGTGCAAATCGACGCGTAATTTGTTGAATTCTTTGGCGCGTTTTTATTTTTAAAGGTTTTTTTTCTGCTTTCGCTTTAATTATTTCTGCTCCTCTCGCTGCACTTGCTCCGCTGCTCCTTCCTCTCCTTCGGCTCTTTCTCTTTTCTTTTGCTGCTGCCTCAGCTTCTTAATTTGTGTCATGTATTTCTGTTGTTGTTGTCGTTTTGGACACACGGTTTCGCTGGCCGTTTGTCTCGATGGGCTCAGAACGCAGCGCGTGTTAATCGCTTCACGAAATCATCAAGACTGATGGACTGCCGCCGCCGCTGCTGCCAGTGCTGCTGCTTCTGCCGCCGCCGCCGTCACTGATGGCGCTGCGCTGCCGCCGCCGTCGCCGCCTGTTGCTGCTGCCTGCCTGCGGCATTTGACACTTGGCGCTGCTGCCGCTGCCTCTGCCCTCGTAATCGTAACGCCGCCGTTGGGGCTGTATGTTTTAGTTGGCGCTACACGCCTACCTCCTTCTCCGCCCCTCTCTCTCTCTCTCTCACTCACTTCAACTCTCTCTCTCTCTGCCACTCTCACCTCACTCTTTGCCTCATCTGCGTTTCTTATTACAGCAGCATTTGTGACGTCATGCACTTGCTCACATTTCGCTGGCGTCCGTTCTGATGGCCAACCGGTTTGCCCCTTACACCCACATCCACATCTTACATACCGCTTTACCATACCCCAACCCTACCGTACTCTTCCCTTACCTTCCCTACCCTACCCATGCCCCAGCGCCATGTCGTGCCGGCCAGTGGCAATTGAACGCCTGTCCAACAGGTTGTCAATCAGCTGCCGCCAAGTCGAATCGGCAGGGCATCAACTGGGCCAATTGACCAGGTTAGAAGAGCACCCTCTTCCCCCTGTTTCCCCTCTCACATGGTATTTGTGTGGTATGCATGCACAGAATCACAGAATACTTTTTTATAAAGATGCAATTTATTTTCAGGATCTGCGAATAGTGTCCATCTTGTTGGCGCTCCGAAATTCAGATTATTTTTTTGAGTAATTTTTGCAAGCCACTTGACCACTGTGCGCCGATCGTTTGAAGTTCTTTCGTTTACCGCCAGATGGTGCTAAGTCCACCGTGCTGGTCTGCACTGCTTGCTCTGTCAGTTGATGTCACTGCCGCCAGAGTTATCTGACAGAAAAAGCAAAAAACAATAATGCTGTTAAGGCAGTTTACCAATGTTTAGTCTGGAGGGCCTGAGACCACAGGTACACGCAAAGTGCAGTTGGCCAAGGCCAATTACCGTCTGCGGTTTCATTCGCAAGATTAGATACTGGAAGCCATATACATAAATGTTTAGATACTTATTACGTATGTATGTATTCTGATTTGTTGTCAAATGCGGAGCACACATACATGCATAGAGTGTGAGTCGTTTATATTTATGAGCCTCTTCTACTGCTTTATCAACAGAGCGTAAATATGCATTGACAGTGCAATTGCACTGCTTGTTCATTTGCAATTTCAATGGTTTCCAAACATTGCACTGCTTCTTTTTACATTTACTAGCACTGCTTGAGCGTAAGTCGAAACCAGAGAGGGAAAGAGAGGAAAGATGAGAGCGGCCCTGGCTGTGCACTGGCGCTACTGCAGCAGTAACCCACATCCAATAATGGATTATTCTATGCATCAATATCAGAAGCAGATTAGCGGCAATCAGAAACTGATTGGACTCGCGTAGTTACTTGTACAATTCCGCTGAAATTAGAATTTCAATTGCGCCCACTTAGTCGATCGCGACAAGGCGACAAGACGACAGACAGCTGATGGGATTGTTGTGGCTGCTACTGGGTTTAATCCTATTGCTGGCGCTGTGGAGCAAGCGGCAACTGCTGCTGTTGGGCACCAGTCTACCTGGTCCCTGGGCACTGCCACTGCTGGGCAATGCACAGATGATTGGCAAACTAAAGCCGGAGTGTAAGTGCTGATTGGGGCAAATGGAGAACGCGCACGGGATTAGCATGTGTTTTGCTGCAGTCATCTTTCTTGTATTTACAGAGCTGCGTGAACGCTTCGGAGCAACCTATCGTCTTTGGCTGGGCCCGGAACTCTGGGTATTTCTACACACCGCCGAGGAATCTCGGCAAGCGTTGCACGATCCATCGCTGCTGAAGGCAGCCACGTTCCAGCAGCTATCGCCGCTCATTGGCAACGGGCTGCTGATCAGTCATGGTGCCCATTGGACACGGCAGCGTCGGCTGATGACGCCAGCGTTTCAGACACAACTGCTGCGCAGCTTCGCGCCAGCGGTGGCTCAGCATGCGGATCAACTGGTGGCCAAGCTGCAGCAGACACAAGGCGTCTGCATTGAGGTCACGGATCATCTGTTTGCCTGCTTGCTGGATGCCATTGTGGGTGAGCGTGTGTGGCGTTGCATGGTAATGTGCTCGAAATCAAAGTGAATCTCTTGCAGACACTTCCATGGGCTATCAACTGCAGACACAGCAGCAGGAGCACTCGCCCATTGTGGCAGCTTTTCATCGCAGCGGGCAGCTGCTTTTCAAGCGCATGATCAATCCGCTGCTTGCCTCCGATTTTGTCTTCCAGCGTACTGGGCTATGGCGGGAGCTGCGCTCGCAGCTCGACGTGATACACACGCTCATGGAACGGGTTATAGAACAGCGTGCAAGGGAGTTGAGAGCAGAACAGGAGCAGCAGCAGCAGCAGCAGGAGTCAGCTGAGGAGCGCAGGCCAAGAATGTTGCTGGATCTGCTGCTGTTGGCGGAGCAGAGCAGGAAGCAGATACGCGACGAGATCAACACGTTTGTGTTTGCTGTAAGTGTCTCCCTCTTGCTTGCTGTGCTATGTTAATCTCTTTGTCACCGCCAGGGTGTGGACACCACCACAGCAGCCATGGGTTTTGTGCTGTACGCTCTTGCCGCTCATCCGCCTGTCCAGGCACGTCTCCATGCCGAGCTGGCCGCATTGCCCATCGATGCCATTGACGATTGGGATGAGCTGAATCGTCTGGTCTATTTGGATGCGCTGCTCAAGGAAGTGCTACGCCTCTATACGATTGTGCCGAGCACAGGCCGCCAAACGACACGAGCGACCACAATTGGCGGACGTCGTTACTGTGCCGGCGTCACGTTATGGATCAACATGTATGGCTTGGCCCACGACGCCGAGTACTTTACCGATCCCTACGAGCTGCGGCCCGAACGTTGGTTGAATGATCAAGGGCAGTCGACGCCTCCCGCCTATAGCTATATTCCATTCTCGGGCGGTCCGCATGTCTGCATCGGGCGCAAGTATTCTCTGCTCCTGATGAAGCTGCTCACGGTGCGCATAGTGCGCGCATTTCGTCTGGAGTTGAGCGAGTCAGCGGCACCACTTGTGCTGCAGGCGCAGATGGTGCTCCGCTCCCGCGATGGCATCAATCTGCGCTTCTGGCCGCGCACGGCTAGTGATTCCTTGCCGCAGCTCAGCAACATTTAGTTATATTCAACAAAATCAACGACTAACAGATACTCTTCTGAAATACTTAATATGTTGGAGATTCGGCAATATTGGAGTTGCCAATCACATAATATAAATATTTGCATGAATATTAATCGGTAACTTTTTTATTATCGTAAATTGCCTATTGCGCGATACGTTTTAGTTTTGAGAGCATAAATTGAGATTTATATATGTCCTTGTGCATTTTTATTGTGTTTGTGACGAGTAGGGTATCTTACAGTCGGCAGTCTTGCGATTTTCATACATTCTGCATGTCGAATTGACCAGATTGACCAGATTTCAAAAAGTATAATCTCCCATATTTTGACCCTACACCGTTACATGGTTCTGGTCTCACTGTTAATCAGCTGTGTTTGTTGTCAGCTTGCGTTTGGAAATAATAATCGATAATCTACGTTTATTATTATCTTATTTTTAATGATATTATCTTGGCATTCCTATGCAAATAAAATTTCATTGCTGTTTTCTAAAACAAATGAATAATTATTATGCTATTTAATTATTTATTTCTGAAATTAATATTTTTTTGACTAATACAATTATATAGGTCCTTTTTATGTTTATGCCTCTTTCAGTAAAATATCGAATTTGTGTTTCTAGTTTCATTTGAGGCAAACGTCTAATTCATGTCGGGTAAACATCACATGCCCTGTGCTTATCGATAAGTCGATATCAAGTCTAAGCGATAGTTTGCACATCACGAAGGATAGTCGACGCGCCAAAAGTGAGTGCCCAAAACTTGGCGTCACGAAAAGAATACACAATTCGCACATAATTAGCAAGGAGTAAACTCGGTGAGAATGAGCACAAGTCTGGATGATTCAATATGCGCCTATTTTGTCAGAAATACAAAGAGCGAAACAGAAGGTGATATAGCTATTGCTGAGCAATATGCCAACGCACTAAAGTTGATGCGCGAACAGCTGGCGGAGACACAAATCAGGGAGATAAGGCCCAGCGAGGGCTTTCCGCTGATTGCCGGAGGTGGATTGACCAAGAAGGATGTATTCGTTATGGCACATTTCGAGGGCGATCTATTTCAGCAGTTGCAATTGACAAAAGCTCTGATATTGGGACCGCCCTGCATAATCCAATGTATAGAGAAATGTGAACCAATACCACTGGGCACCAGTCCCGTCTACACTACAGCTATGCGCGACCTTCAGATCTCGGCGACCGGCATAAGCAGCAAGGAAAAGGATGAGCTAAAACAATTGATTCACTGGATGGGCGGCCACTATTTCCAGAACTTTGGGCGCAATATTACACATCTTATATCAAACACAATCAAGTCTAACAAATACGAGCATGCCACTCTCAACGGAGTGCCTGTCATGCATGTGGATTGGGTGCAGCGCGTCTGGGAATGCAGTCAGACTAGCAAAAATGGAAGCATGAGCGCCACAGACGAGGAGTTCAACAAGTATCGTTTGCCCACCTTCTTCGGAGCTAACATCACTTGCAGCGGCCTGGATGGAACGCGCAAGGATGCTGTCATGCGCTTGGTTAACGAGAATGGAGGCATCTACCATCGTGCATTTCGTTCCCAGCAAGTGGACATTGTCATAACCGAGCAGTCCAAGACCGATTCCGAAAAATACAAGGCAGCTGTGCGCTTCAAGAAGGATATACTTCTGCCCGAATGGATATTCGATAGCTGTGAACGCGGCTATGCTCTGCCCACCAAGGAGTACGAGGTGCGACCACGCAAGCAGGTCTCCACGCCCACTAAGGGACATGCCAACCAGATTGCGGCGGATCAAACTCATCTTTCAGATCTATCTAGCATCAGCTTTGTGTCAGGACCAGGACGACGCATGTGCAGCGACAACACTACCGTCAACGAGACTCTGAGCAGCGTCTGCAGCAGAAGCAGCAGTGGCGGTCCTGGAAAAAGCGGAGGGAACTTGGCTGCCAAGCAGCTACTGAAACAAGCCACAGCCAATAGTAGCAGCAAGAGCGACAGCCACAAGAAGCCGTATGAGCAAGCGCTTGCTGAGATTTGTCCACGCAAGGCAAAACAAGCGGGAAGCTTTTTGGACGGCTGCTGTGTCTACTTGAGCGGCTTTCGCAGCGCTGAACGTGAGAAGCTAAACCGTGTTCTTAATACGGGTGGCGCCACACGTTACGATGATCCGCACGATGGTCTTACCCACATTATTGTTGGCCTCCTGGATAATGCTGCCTACAGGCAATGGCAAAGTGATGGCCTTCTGGCTGGCGTGCAGGTTGTACAGATCGAATGGCTGCTGGAGAGTATCCGTGCGGGTTGTATTGTCAATGAGTTGCCCTATCGTGTCTCGTTACCAGATGCCGATGATCAGCCCGGCATGGCATCACCGGCTAGCAAGCGCACCCTGCGCTCGATGAACCACAGCTTCAAACAGCCGACGGTGCCCATCAAGAAGAAACTCTTCGATGCCCCTGTGCCGACAGATGTTCAACATGAACCAGAACCGGAACCAGATCTGTTGACGCAATACTCCCAGGACCAGGAGCCAGCTATGCCATTGCCCGCCGCCAGCTCAACGCAGCTCTCAATGAGCACAGCAGCAACTGGCACAGCAGGAGGAGGCGGAGGAGGAGCAGCAACAGCAGTAGCAGCTGCTGAACCGGTGGCAGCCACATTAACTGCAGCTACCTCTGCGGCTGCCGCTGCTGCTGGCTGTCCAGATCTTAGCGCAAGCACGCTATCCATCGACTTTGACCGGCTGGATTACTTAATGGGCGCATCGGTTTACGTCCATGAGGCATGCTTCAACAACGAGCTGTACGATCAGATGATTACAGAGTGCAAGGCAGCTCAGGGCTGCCTGGTGCCGCCAAGCTATACGGACCCCGTGGACTATGCTCTGGTTAGCTTCGAGCAGGCATTCGATGAATCTGAGCTACCGGTGCAGGCACGCAATGTGGTCACCGAGCTGTATTTGGAGAGCTGCATGAAACAGAATAAGCTGCTGCCCTTGGACTACTATCATCGCCCAGTGCCACCAAATGCCGCCAAGGAGCCGCTGCGTGGCATGACAATAGTGGTATCCATCTATGCTGGTCTGGAGCGGGACTACATCAATTCGCTGGCGGAGCTGCTTGGTGCCACGCTGAACAAGGCGTTTGTAAAGAAAGAACGTCCACTGCTGATTTGTTCCAATGCTGAGGGATCCAAGTACGAGGGTGCACTTAAATGGGGTTACCCGGTGGTGCGTTCCGATTGGTTAGTGGAGTGTGCCCAGCAGGGTGAGAAGCTGCCATTCGATCGTTTTCTGGTCGGAAAGAGTGTCAACGAATTTCCAATCTCACCGGGTCTCAAGGAGAGCAAGAGCAACAACAGGAACACAACCAACAAAACGTTGACGCCTAAAAACGCCGAAATGACGCCTCAGGCGCGACATGATGACATCCCCACGCCGGCAGCAGATCAGACGACGCTGCGGGAAGAGAACAAAGAGCAGCTGCCTATACCAATGGAACCTGAGCCTGCTGCACAGCCGGACATGACGCCCTTGCGCAATCGTCGCATCTCTGAATTGGTCACTGGCGTGCCTGTCACTCGTCGCCGTAGCTCGGGTAGCTCCGGCACACCAGATTCACCGCATACGCCGATGAATCTCAAGGGCACTGCCGGCGGAGCGTGCAATTTTGACTTTTTGGAACAGGTTGCCCAGCGCCTGGATACCTCGCAGGCACGCGCATGTGTGCGTCAGATAATACGTGAGATGCGGGAGAATCAAACGCCAGAACTGGAGCGCATCAGACGACAGGCGTGTACGCCCGTCAATCGCCGCCAGGCAACGCGTCCTGCTCCGGGCATACCGGACTTTTGCCTAACTCCTGAGTTCCAGCAGCGCATGGCCGATGACTTTGAGCGAAGGTGGCGTCTACCCAAATATCAGATAAGCCCGGACACACCCATTTCTGTTATCCGACAACGTGTCATGCGTATCACATGTGAAACTCTGGGAATCGATTACTCGGCCGATGATGTCGATGGCGGTGGCGATGGCAATGTCAATCCCAGTGCTGAGCAGGAGCCAACGCCAGCACGTGTAACGCGCAAGAAAAAGCAAACAGAACAGCCGGTGGGTAGGTTGCTCTTCGAGGCGGATTCGATAACTCCGCGCTCACCATTTGTGCCAAACACACAAAGTCCCAGCGCAGCGGCCGCTGCGGCTGCAAATGGAAATCGACGCGAGGATGAACTGGCCAGCAGCAGCACCATCAATTTCGATAAGATTAGCTTTGAGGAGACGACAACGGACAATCTGTCGGATCTAAAGCAGATCACAGATTATTTGAAGAATCGTGAGACGCGACGCAGCAGTCTGAAGCGGGATCATGAGGGGCAGACAAGGAGCGAGGCGCAATGTGTGCAGCCGTTCGAGTCGGAAGGTTTTGCCCTGAACGCTCGCGAAGATACCGTCGGCTGGCGTGATCCTGCTGAGTTTAATGCATCCAAGCGCAGTCCCGAGAAAGCAGGAGTTCAGCTCATGCGTCATCCGACCACGCCATGCTTCAGTATCTCCTGCGGCGATGATGACGAGAAGCGTACGCAACTCATGGAGCGCATTAAGGGATTGGGCGGCAATATATGCCAGAATCTGGTCAACTACGATCCGGCATGCACACATCTGCTGTGCGAGCGTCCCAATCGTGGTGAGAAGCTGCTTGGCTGTATGGCAGCCGGCAAATGGGTGCTCAATATACAATATATAGAGGATTGCCACGCCCGTGGCGCCTTCCTTGATGAAACGCTGTATGAGTGGGGTAATCCCAAGGCGCTGAGTCTACCAGTGCTGGCACCAGAGGAGCAGTTAATTGCTGTCGCAGCGCATCGTTGGCGCTCCGAAGGCGGCGGTGCCTTCAGCGAGCAGCGCGTCATTCTCAGCCTTCAGGAGCGCAGTTTGGCTGCCATTAAAAATGTGCTGCGTGCCGGTGGTGCGACCATTCTGGAAGTGGAATCACCGTTCAGCTCGGATCCCACAGCGGCTGCAGCGACGCACTGTTTTGTGGATGTCAAAAAGGTGCCACTGGCCTCACACGACTTCGCCTTCTTGCACCAGCACGGTGTCCGCATCATGTCCCAAATGTGGATTAATAGCTATCTGATGGGTGGCAGAGACGCCAACCTGGACAAGTATGTGCTGCGGCTGTAAGCGCTGCCAAGAGTCGCCTATTTTTTTTATATACTTTTTTGTTATCTTTGTATTTATCTACATAAATTTATATACCATATATATACTACAATAATCGGCCCTGTAGTACAGAACCGAAAAAGTCTGATTTCGTATAGTTTTAAATTGTAATAAAAATGTTTGTCTCAAATTTAAATTGTTGTCTTTTCGTACTACCCGTTAATATAGGGTTTTTTGTATGTTGCACTCTTCGTAATACTCTGTCTGATATGCGCAAAACAAGACGAACATACTGAATTTTCGATTCTGTTTTATTTTGTGTTACACAATAAGGAATATATAGTTGATTTTCATGTCTCATGCATGCTTAACTTTTACCATCTCTAAGTATATATGTATTTTTATGTGTGTGTGGTATTATAGCATGTACCTACTAAGTATGTACGAGATATATCGAAAAATAGCCATACCAGTTGCCAGTCGGGTCAATCTGCCAGTTTTCTTTCTAACTTGTTCGATTCTCACATATATTTATAACAATTCTGTACATGTCTGTGTGAGTGTGTGTGTGTTTGTCTATAAATATAGTACATGAATATAATATTGTATGCATACATATGTTTAGATCTTAGAAGTAGTACACTTAAATAGAAAGTAGTATCAATCATGATTGACTGGAGAAAACAACCAACAGGGAATATTACAAAAAAAAAAAAGAAAAATTATAAAACAGGAAAAAACATACTAAGCAAGACTTGACGCGGTACTTAAGGATAAACAATTATGATTAAGGTAACAACTAGACGCGCCTAGGGCAGATTGGAGTAGCATTAGTCCAGATAGTCCATTGTCTTGATGAACTTGACAACGGATCCGAAAAGCGTCCAATAGAACTCGTCTTCGCCTTCCAGTTTCTTGCTCAGGAAGCAGTTGATGTACTCCACGGTGGAGAGCAGATACGGAGGATTTGCCTGCAGTCGAAAAATGCGAAGGGATTAGTTGGGGATTCATTGCTTTCTCGTTCATTTTACTCACCATAATGACAACATAAATGAGCACAGGCAGCACATCGTCGGCAGCAGGCAGACGGCCTGTGGACATTTGCAGCAGACTCATGATGCTGGAGATGCAGCTATAAAAAGAGGAAATGAATTAAGTACGAACTCTATGTGTGGCTTAGGTAAGTCTACACTCACTTGATGATGCAGTGCAGCTTCTCGCGCGGCGTCTTGTAGGCGGCCATGTAGCTAAGCTGCTGCTGAGCAAATGTCCATGGCGCCTCGCCCAAATACTCTTGGGCAATGCAGAGTGCCGGATGCGCGGGATGCACGACGCGCTGCAGTTTGCCAATGTGCGCGGCGAGCACCTCGTCACGCGACACATCGGCATCCTCGTTGGGAAACATCACTTGCTCGTACATCTGTTCCAGCAGCAATCGTTCAATGGCCACACGCGCCACTTCATGTTGCCAGTCGTCTTGCAGTCCGCCGTCGCGTAGCTCATTCAGCAATTCCTCGACAAACTCCTCGATCAACTCCAGCCGCTCGTCACTGACGCTGAGCAAGGCGAAATCCGATTGAAATGTTTGCAGTTTGCTCTGCTGCCTGCCGAGATACACTCGGACCAGGGATTGCAGCATGCAGCGCTGACAGCTACGCGCTTCGCCACGCAATCGTTCCTCGAGCTGCTCCAGTTGCTCGGAGCGCAGCAACAGCTGCTGGCGATGCACAAGCAAGTACTGCAAATAGCTTTGCCTGCGTTGTTGATCGTGCTGCAGTTCCAACAGCAGCTGTGCATGCTGCGGTCGTTCCATTTGGGCCAGACATCGCAACGCCTCCGCCACGTGCGATATCTGTGGTAAACGCTGCAGGCTGATGCACTGCGCCATCTGTATCTGCAGGTATGTCTGCAACGGTGTCGCATCCAGCGGGCGCAGCGTTGTCTGCCGAAAGTCCCCGCTGTGCAGATCAGTCTTGGAGAGGACTGTGCGCAGCTTCTGCTTCACGCTGCCAAACACCATGCCGGGCAGTTGTCTACAGATAGAGAGAGAGGGATATACTTTAGAGCGATAAAGAAAGAGAAAGAATGATGCTACACTCACCCGCCATTGATAGTCTGACCATGAGCCGAGGACGCAGGCGTTGCACCTCCACGACCACTGTGTCCATGGCCATGAGTTGTGTGTCCATTGCCAGTCGAATCAGAATTAGTGGCATCGCTGGAGCTGCTCACCTTGCGCCTATACTTGGCCAAGATGTCCTCGCTGCTATCACAGTAGTGTGTGCCAAAGTTGACACAGGCGGCATTGGGATCGAAGCTGACGGTGCGACTGTGATCATTGTTGTTGTTGTTGTGACTGTTCTGGGTGCCGCTGGACAGGCGTTGTTGTTGGTTGGCCGCCTTGCTGCTGCTGCTGCTGGTATTGCTGCGTCGATTCTTGAAGATGCCCTGCTTCAGCTTGTTGAGTATGCCGGCACTATGGTCACGCTGCTGGACACGATGCTCAGCATGATGCTTATCCTTGTCTGCGCTGGCATCGAAACTGATGCTCTTTGGTATGGCGCCAGTGGCCTTGTTGGGCTTGTTGTTGCAGTTGCTGCTGCTGCTGCTATGGTTGATATTGTTGGCTGTTGCTGAGGAGGCGATAGGTGGTTCCGGATCGTGCAGCAACAGCTGCTCCGCTTGGGCGCACAGCATCTGCAGTTCATGCTGTTTATCATCGTCCGTTTTCGCCTGGGCATTGCCCACACCCGGCAGCATGGCCTGCAGCATTATCTCGTGATTCTCATAGTTGAGACTCTGATGACGCCTCTCGCTATGGTTGCTGCCACCCAGAATTCCATTTCGTCGCCCATCCACACTTGCCGTACGCTGCTCCATGGAGATGCGACGATGCTCGACGCCGCGTAATTGCTGCTCATCGCCGAACTTATCCAACAACTGTTGCACCAGACCCGGCGGCTCATCCCTATCCTCCTGGCTGTAGTCGCTGAAATCAATCAGATCCCGCTGATCTGCGGCTGCGTGCAGCTGTTGTTGTTGTTGCTGCTGCTGCTTCTTCTTCTTGTGATGGTGATGATGATGATGATGGTGATGGTGATGATGATGGGACGAGGATTGCAGCGACTGCTGCTGCTGCTGTTTGCCGCTCATCGATGGCTCCTCCAGATTGAGACTCTGATTCGAGATGCTGCTCTCCGCCGATGTCTGTCGCCGCATGCAAGCGGTACCCATCAGTGGTGTGCTCTTCCTACCTCCCTCTGCGGCGCTGCACTTGTACTGCTGCTGGAAGCTACTGTCGCCACTATCGCCCTCGAGTCCATGATGATAGCTGGTGCGCACCGAACTGCGTGCCAACGATGAGGCTGCCTGATAGTGATGTGCATCCTCGTACGAGTTGACAGCATCGAAGAATGCTGAATCCTCTTGACTACGCTCGCTGGCACTGGCATTGCCATTGCCATCGCCATCGGCGTCCGCATCACCATCGCCGCTGCTGCCGGGCGTCTGTTCACCATCGTCCAGCGCCACGGCCGCCGCCAGTGGTGCTGCAATGTCCGACTTGGCTGTTATGCTGACATTGTCATCCGTATCGATTTCTGCTAACTTCTCTGAATCGCTGGCCAGCACGTCGGTACTCCAATTGGATTCGGAACGCTGATCAGATGCATCCAACGTTGGAGCAGCTGCTCGTGCCAGCGCATCCACCACAAAATTGTTATTATCCCCAGGCAGAACCACAGCCGACGGTATCAGCGGTGTAGAGAAATTACGCTCCCTATCCCGATCCCGCTCGCGTTGCTGTTGCTCACTGCTAGCGTCCAGCGTATTCTCCGAATCACTGGCCAACACATCTGTCGACCAGGTGTCCGAAATGATGCTCACATTCTCATCGCCCTCGAATTTCTTCAGCTCAAATTTGCAGAACTTATCCTCGATGTCCGAGCGCGCCTTCGAGAGTAGCATCTTTTGCATTTGTGGCGTGGGACGTACCGCATGATGGGCCATATCGCCGCCGGCGCCATCACCATCTGTGACCTGCGACGATGGTGTATCACGGCCACTTATATTGGGCGTACCACGACCCGACACATTCGCCGACACCATGTCCGATAAATTGTCATCGTTCTCCGCATCGTGTATATCACGTTCCTGTTGCTCCTCCAGATCAAGTGAACTGGCAACCGAATGATTTGCCGAATGCGCTGCCTCACTAATAACCTCCAAATTATCGGAATTGCCTATGGAAGCATCATCCAGTGGACGGCGCATTGCCTCCAAGCTGCTGGCATCGTCGGCATTCGAAGATGCTGCGGCTGTAACCACTGCCACGGGTGTTATGTCCTGTCCAATGCAATTCATTTTCAACAAATCCTCCTCAGTCAGCGGTTTCAATTTACTCTTGGCAGCGGCATTGTAAATGCTGAACATCAGCACCGGTTCATCTCCTTCTGGGGGAGCTGGAGCTACTGTGGCCACCGCAGCGGCAGCAGTTGCTCCACTGATGCCACCACCGCAAGAGCTGAGACTCGTATTGCTGCCACTGTGCGAGGAGGAGCATTGCTCCAGATCACCATTAGACTGGCCATTCGATGCGTTCGTTGTGGTCTGCTGCTCTGGGACATGGCTGTTGCTGCTGCTACTACTTGTGTTATTATTCTGGTTGCTGCTGCTGCTGGTGCTGGCGCTGCCGCTGCCGCTGGTGAAGCTCATGCCCTTGACCAGTTTCTTCTTGGTGGCCTTGCCGAGCCGCATTAGACCCTTGTTGGAACGCTTGCCATTCGCCGAATGTATTGAAGTCTTCTCGGGCGTAGATGATTTTGGCTCCTGCACCACTGTCAGTTGCTCCGTTTTGGGTATGCGCGACAGAATGCGCTGCAGTCGCTGTCGCTGCTCCGCAGAGACATCGTACTTGTCGTGGGAGGCAAGCAGGCGAAAGAAGTCGGCGAATTGCTGCAACTCACGCTGATTGATGGCCAACTGGGATCGCTCATAGTCACTCTGTTGTGGCAGTATGGCCACAATATCCTCACCCGTCTGGCCAAGCAGCAACAGCTCCATGAGTTGGGCCAACTCACTGCTCTCATCACTGAGCGCCAGGCGCTGCAGCAGCTGCACAATCTGATTGAGATTGTGTCGCATTTGTTCGCCCACATTGACATCGATAATGCCCAACAGATCCGCACTGACAATGGCCGGGCAAATGAAGTGTGTAAATACCAGATCCAGGAGCAGTTGCCGTATCTCATGATCGCTGTGACGCTGCGTCTGGCGCAACTGCTGTCCCAACGTCTGCAGCAGCCAGCGTAGTGAGCTGGGAAAGAGCGCCCAGCTCTGCTGCAGGCTACGCACGAAAGCCTGTGCATGGGCATGCAGCTTGCCCAGCGTTTCGGCATGGAAACGCAATACATTGTTCTTATAGCTGGCACTAGTCTCATCCTCACCGAAGCGACGCTGTCGCTCGCGTATGGTGAAACTCTGCAGCAGCTTATATGGATCCATATCGAGCAGTGCCTCGTGCTCACTTAGTACAGCCATAAGTGGTGCATGCAGAGCTGCTGTCAGAAAGATGCGGGCGGAGAAGAGCGACTCCACCAGGCGATGATAGAGTCGAGCAAAGGCGCTGCCATTGGTGCGCAGCAGTCGACGTGGTTGCTCGCTATTCAGCAACTGCATCTCAATCAATTCACGCAATAGCTTCAGCATCAGCTCCACATCCTTGGTATTAATCGCATTCCCATACAATCCCGTTGTAATTGTGTTCACAATTTGTCCCAGCTGTGCCGGCGCCAATAGCGAATGCCGATCCGCCGTTGCCAGCGATAATGCCAGCAAATATGGTGTATTATACAGATAATCGAAGAGATCTTCATAGGCCAGGGCGTGCTGTAAAGGAAAGATGGTTAGTTTAGCTCATTTAAACTCGAATGTATAGTTTAAAAAATTGCGACTTGCAATCTATATGAAATCATAATAATTGTACTACATTTAATTCATATTTCCTATATAACATATCTGCAACGCATTGACAAATAATTTCTAATTGCGACGAAAAAGACGCTATAAAACCGGAAGGAAGATTAGTATGGTATACAAAACAATATAGCGACATTGTGATAATCAAAGTCGCAATTTATTCAAACTGCACATAGTTGGTGGGAAATGAGGAATGGGATCGTTCTTTGTTGTCTGGATTTGCATTAACGCATCAACTAATTATATATATATATATGACGTATGCGTCGTATATGGATATATATAGATGATTGTTGTATTTGTTGTGAATATGGTGAGATGGCCTCGATGGGGTATACCAACCTCGTAGGGCAACACCTGTTTGGCATCCAGAAAGGGCGCATTATCGTATGCGTTCGCACGGCGGCAGCAGGCAAATGGATCGTGATCCGTTCTGGCCAGCAGCAGATCATCAAGGTTCTGTCTTTGTTGTGCGCAGATGTAAGACAGCTGTATGGTAGAGACACAGAAAGAGAGAGTGAGAGGGGGAGAAGAAGAGACAATGTGATTCAACATAGGTAAATAACGATCGTGCAAATACGTGAGATCGTTAACCAACCTTTGTTATGGTTCCCGCCTTCGTCTCCAGGGATCCGGTAAGCTGTGCGAAGGCCGCTTGCTCGTGCTGTATGAAGAGCTGTTCCCGGCGCAAGGTGCGGGCGAGATCCATTATCTCCAGCAGATTTCCAGCAGCTGTGGGCTCCATGTTGAAGCCGTAGCTGGCTAAGGGTTAACAAGGATCGAGAGATTAGTCATGGTTCAAGGTAAAGGGTGCAAGATCCTCCAAATAACTCTGTACATTTTTTGGGAATTAAAAACCGTATATCATGGTTTTCTAGGCTAATGTAGAATTTATTATATATGATTATCGCTTCAATCTAAATGGCATAATTTATTATTAATCATGGATACACTTTCTCCGCCTACATACACATTTAGTGCTCAGTCAGATCTATTTGAATGACAATTAACGGGTATTTGCCAAGTGGACAGGGGGGGTGTTGAAATTGTTGGCCCTATATGATGATTAGCTATAGCATTACCATATCATTTTTAGGCTGGCCACTCAGAAGGGGAGTGGAAAGTTCCAAATTACAAAAGTTTTGTATTTCCCATTCACACACACACACACATATGCGACAACCCACTTATTAACCCCATCAAATTGTATTTAAGTGGAGTTTTTTTCCCCCAATCCAAAACAATGACATTTTTGGGTCCAGTAAGTAATGTACTATATATATATTTATATTTATACATATATTTAAGTACACACGTGCTGTGCATATGTATATGTTAGTTATTTTTTTTTTTTTATTTTTAAGACGTTCTTCAGGAGTAAGAGTTATCGAAATTTGTTTCACTACTTGTTTTGCTTACTGTTTCGACTATCTTATCGATATCTAAAGTCAAGTCAAGTCGATTTTATGACTTAGAATGGCTTTACATGCGCGTGTACATACATATGTATGTATGTCAGATAGGTAGATAAACACTGTGACCAATTGACAGGTACCCGGTAACTGGTGACTCTACTGAGTGGGGGGCGGGGGGTCGGTACATGTGGGGCTGCTGTCGCCCTGTGTCGGGTACGCTTCAGTTTTCAAATTCTCTCAGTCTGTGTGTGTGCATAATGTGGAAAATGGCAAAAATGAGGAATGTGAAAAAAAAAACAAAACAATACTGATTTGTTGCGCTCATTACACGCACACACACAGACGCACATACGCGGGCAAACCAACACACACACACACACACAGGCAGAGACATCCCGGCAAGGGGCGTTTTGATGCGACAACAAATTGGGGGTGGTGATCTCTCCTTAACTGTGTGTGCGTGTGTGTGTGTGTGTGTGTGCGCTTTAATTTGTTATTTCACGTACCATGCACTGAATTCACTGAGAATGTGAATGACAATCAAAGCATACGCGCTAATCGTCAAATGAATGTAAATGCATAAGCAATGCGATGGAAAGAGAGCGCGTGAAGCAGAGGGGGGAGGGCATAGGCAAGAGAGGACTGTGCAGGCGAGAGAGCGAGTGAGAGAGAGAGAGAGAGCCTATTATGTGAAGGCCAAATGCTTATTTGTTGTTTTTGTTGTCTTATGTCTGTGTGTTGGCGTATAGAAAGTCACAGAGCAGCAGCAGAGCGACGACTTATGAATGAAAGCGACGCATTTTACACCAGTCTCGAGGCACGAAGTGTGGGGAAAGACGTCACAGCAACCAACCAATTTGAAGCGTTTCCATACTCCTCTATATGTGTGTATATAATGCCTTGCGGTTTGGAAGACAGACACAGCTACATACATACATACATACATACACCTAGAGTGCTGTTGCTGCTGATACGACAACGTTTAGTTGAGCGTGTAATTATTCAGTAATTATTAAAGTACATATCAGTATAAAACACACACGGAGCAAGGGAGACAATCTGTCTGTCTGTATAGTCGATGGCAAAAAATACAATTGTTTTATAGCGCGTTTGAAGCTGCAGCGCGCAAGTTGTGTGTGGGTTTTCCTGCACTGTGGGCTGCTGCTGCTGCTGCTACTGCAGAATCACATTTACACAAATACACACATACAGCGCAGCGCAGCGCACGGACAATATCTTTTCGACTGCGTCTGTCTCTCCTGCCTTTGCTTACTTTTTTTCTTTTTTTGACTGCGCAATGTTCGCGTCCTTTGATTGATGTTTCACTGTCGCGTTAACAATTGCTGATTAAAGACGAGCACGAAGAGAGCGTTCAAAACACAATGTGAACAATACAGAAGCAATAACACACGACTATCAAAGAAAAATAACAAAAACAATCAACTTAATACTTTTACGATTACATATACACTAAAATGGAAAATAAACTACAGCTGCAATCGATACCATGTAAACATATCGATTACTGCCTCCCAACAGCACTGAAATTGAGTGCTGTGTTTTGTTGAACAGCATGTGTTTACCAACACTATCATATGTTGTTGAGCTCAAACAGCTGTTCGCCGCTTACGTTTTATTTTAGTTTTGTAGCATTTTATTGTTTCGCACAATTAATTAATAATATATATAATGCCAAAAGTGCGTCGCAGTCGTAAACAACCTCCAGATGGCTGGGAACTTATTGAACCAACACTGGAGGAGCTTGAACAGAAAATGCGTGAAGGTAATATATAAAAATCATTGTGAAATTAAATAAACGATTTGTAAACGTTTTGCAATATCACAGCCGAAACGGAGCCTCATGAGGGAAAGCGCATAACGGAATCACTGTGGCCAATCTTTAAAATACACCACCAAAAGACACGATATATCTACGATCTCTTCTATCGACGCAAGGCCATTAGTCGCGAGCTATATGACTACTGCCTGAAGGAGAAGATTGCCGATGGTAACCTAATAGCCAAATGGAAGAAGTCGGGATACGAGAATTTGTGTTGCCTGCGCTGCATACAAACGCGTGACACAAACTTCGGCACCAACTGCATCTGCCGCGTGCCCAAATCAAAGCTCGAGGAGGGACGCATTGTGGAATGTGTGCACTGTGGCTGCCGTGGCTGCTCAGGCTAATACGCCCTGACTACTAGATACTCTGTAGCAAATTAACCTATACAATCAACTATTTTATTTTTTATATATCTATAAGTCGATTAATGGAAGAATTTGAGGTCATTCTTCTACAAACTGTACAAAATTACCGAAATATTAGTCGTAAACTTGGTTAAGAATAAAGAGTAAGAAGCTCTTTCTCAGTAAAAGGGTTAATCAATTGAAGTCCCTTTAATGTAAATTAATACTTGATCGCTAAGGCCTTAAGTTCGCTGCTCGCTTAAATCTGCGAATGTAAAAGGAGTTTGCTCACTGCTGCAGTCGATAAGACCCAGTTGCCAGATTCATTTAAAATCGCAGTAAATAAAATTCTCAACTTGAGTGTTAGACTAACATGCCCACCCGTCGACATGGTCGCTTGGGCGTTGCTTTTGCGTGGAGTCCCACAAGGCAGTGGAATATTTTTAGCTATAGAAAAGAGTTGTCAAGGCCCGAGTGAATGCCTCAAAATCCTATTTTATTTCCATACTCAATATATGGACGCTGCATGTTTGGCATTTTGTAGTAAATTCTCGCCGCAAATCCTATTGGGCATCCATTGTGGCTCCCAGTATGCGTGTGCGTATGTCTGTGTGTGTGTGCGAATCGTCGCCTTCTGCTGTGCTACAAAACTTTCACACACACACACAAGCACAAACACAAAAAGAAGTACACACGCACACCCACCCGTACACACGTGTCTATATATATTTTAATTTAATGCCCTGAGCAATTTATTACTGCGCTGACATAATTCAAACTCAATGGCAATGGCAATGGCGTGGAGCGTCCTCCAGCTCCAGCTATACAGCCTGTGCTCTGCTCTGCTCCCTCAATGCCGAACGTCGAAGAGAAAATGGAAAATGGAGAATGTCGCTTTATGTGCGTATTTATGGCTCCTGTTTTTCGGGCGCCCTCAGTCGCAAATTGTCAACGCCGCCGCACTGGGCTAGACTGGACTGGCGATGACTGTCGACTTCAAGTAGTGGCAAGTCTGCTTGGGCTGGGTCTAGGTGGTGGTTGGGTGATACTCGGACCGGAATACTGTTTAGTAAAAGAGTGTGGGGGCGGGATCCGAGTGGGATTGGGTCAACCTCTGTTTGCCTTCGATGGGGATTCGACAAAATGATTATAAATGCTTTTTTAATTATAGTTATGGTCAGTCGGACTGCTCGAAATAGAATCACATTTCCCATTGCCATATTTTACGTAGCTCTGTAATATAATCTATGTATGTAAGTATGTATGATGCTTCTATTTGTATAAACACGTCTGCAGTTGACAAACTCATCTCGGGCTCTCCAGCTCGAGTTCTCATCTCGGTTGAATGGCAATTGGTATGAGGCGTGTGGGGTCCTATTTTGGGAACTAAACAGACATTCGCAGTTAGATCCTTACACAATATCAGTATGAATTACATGTGCATCTGTTGTTGCCGTTTGCAGAACTAATCTGCGTCGTTTCCTCTAGTTCCTCCCCACCTCTGGTTGTGTCCTTCACAGCTCGTTAAAGCCAAAACTTGAATGGTCTTGCTGGCGCCAGTGAAAGTTAATGAGTTGAGAATCGCTCATAGTACTTAAATCCGTGCATAATGCATATGGTAAACTCAATTAACATACTTATTCAGTGTTAGAAACCTAAGATTCTGCCAACTCTATGTGTGTGTGTGCGGTAGATATGAGCTAAACAGTCAAAAACAATTAAAACAATTAATTGTTTTTGCGACAGCGAGCTGCAAATCCGATAAAAGTTATTGGGTCACTTTTTGTGAAATGTCTCCTCTTTAATTGTTTTTTGTAAACAGTGCGATTACAATCGATAATTATCGACAGCCTCAGTACTTTTGTCATTTGTTATCAAATACTTGATGCATTTCTGTAATTAAATCACTTTTAGTTGAGGTTGGCCAAAATTGTGAGTACTGTACACTACATATAATCAGTAAATATTTACACACATCTTTAGGCGTTCATTTACCTATGCCAGACAGTGGGTTTTTTCTTGTTTTGCAGTTTGAAATTTCGTCATTAATTTAATGGCCGCCATTTATGACCGCAGTCCGCAACACGCTGCGACATGTTCAGCCACCGGTTTGGCCCAATCCCACGGCAGGCCGATCTGTTAATCCAAAATGGCTACCTGTCGTAGGCAAGCACATGCAAGGAGCCGGGATAAACCGGGTAATCCGGGTTGCAGGTTGCAGGTAAACCGAGTAGCTGCTTTTTGATTGGTTTATAGCACAACGCTTACGCTTATCTCTTGCTCCTCCGCCCTGCAGCAGCCTGGATAATGTGGTCGAGTTAAAGAGCAAGAAGTGACCCAATGTGCATACCCTACACAGTTATCAGGTACTTGTGCCTGCACTCGCAGCCACTTGCAAGTATTAGCAAGTTAAATATTGACAGTGCGATAAGCCCTGAACTTGGCACTTTGTTGACCCAGCACTTTGCGGTTGCTTCCCCAGTACTAGCTGCACGCTGTGCCCGCAGTTACGTGCCCGCAGTTACCATGGAACAATGATAGAGTCTCGATAGTGCGATGCTGTCACCTTCGCACTTACTGCACTCTTAGCAGACTGTTTGTTGTAATTTTCCATAATCTTTTCCATATCTTGCTGTAATAGTGTGGTATAAATACAAAGGTATACTAGAAAACAGGGAAAATATAAATAGCTAAGGAGTTATTGCTATGTTTAGAACATTTAGTTTAGTTTACAAAGATAAGTTAATTAATAGATAAGTTAATTAAATTAATTAATTGTTATAGTGAATAATAGAAAACTATCAACTACACAAAAGAGTTCTTTAGTTCTTAATAGAGCTAAAGAAATATAGTTAGAACGAAAAACAACCTTATAAAGTGTGTCAAAATATTTACCGTTGATTTGCTGTCAGGGAAAACCCGTTAGACCTCAGGTCAGACCGCTAATCATGCGTTAATCCGTTTGTTTACGTGTACAATGTTGGGTTGACGCATGTGATCAGGTAGCTAGGTCAGTTCGTTAGGTAGGCGGTGCATGTGGCAAAGACACAAACAAGATCATAAAAGGGTCGATTCATAACGGACACGTACCCTCGCTCGAACTGACCTGCTCTCGATAGGTTGCCTGACCTGACCCTATAAAAGCGACACGCACTCGTGCTGTCGCCATCAATCGCAATCGTGTCTCCGAGACGAACGGATCTGAGCTAGAAGCCAAGCCAACTACAATCGATCAAAGATGGAACAGAGCAACCTTTACATGCAAAATTACTACACGCAACTGGGCGTACAGCATTATCCTGGACATGGCAGCCCGACGCTGCCCGCGAGTATAGACGAACTGGTCGCCCTGGAGTTGCAGCATCTGAAGACACACTACGCTGAAGAGGAACAACGCTATGTGGACCAAATGCTGCTCGAGAATCCCATTGTTGTGGAGAGACGTGCACCGACAACCGCTGCAACAGCCGCAGTGAAGCAACTCCCAGCAGCAGCAGCACCAGTGACCACGCCATCCGGCAACGAAGCACGTGATGCACAACGTCAGCGTGCCGAATCCTGTCGCAAGTCGCGCTACAACAACAAGATCAAGAAGGCCAAACTGCGCTTCCGGCACAAGTTCGTCTCCAGCCAACTGGCAAAGAGTGCTAACTTGTTGGAACACATGCGAGATGTGATCGCCCAGGCGGAGACGCAGCTTCTATCACGCGGCTTCAATCCTGCTGCCCTCGAGCAAATGCGTCAGGATTTCGGCGTCGACCGCTGCGCTACCATAGCGAAGCCATCGATGGATCACTGAGCCGCCAGTAGCTGCTAAACCAAACTAGTTTAAGTTGTACAGACTGAGAGAGAGAAAGAAAGATATCAGACATAAGAAGTTATTGTAGTACTAGTTATTATTTTTTTTCCTGTTGGTTCTACATATTTTTTTTAATAAACATTTAAGCTAAAATTAATGTAATGTATTCATAGGGTTGAATGGGAATGTTTGTATGAACGCTTATTTCTCAGATAAGGCCAGAGTCCTAAAATTTTGTTAAAATACTGGTTAAATATAGGTATATTTTACTATCAAATCTTCCTGGAAGCCGTTATATTTCAAGTTATTAGCGTTTTTTTTCAATTATAAACCAATTTCCAACTTGTAGGTATCTTTCTCCTCCCCTTGCCGTCCCTCACCTGTCTACTTACACTCGATTTACGTCGCACGCGTCCTTGACAAATCACTGGATGCGCCTTTTCTTTCATAATGGGAACGTGTGTTTTCTCAACAATAACCTGAGACTGAGACCTGTTGGCCAAGTCAATTTGCATAGGGTTGGCAGTGTGCGCGGGGCTACTTAGTAGCAATCCGCCATGCCCGTAGGCAACCTGCCCCTCCAGCAATCTGGCCAAGGAACGGGCAATTCGCATTGTCAATATTGACGGGAAAACGAGAAGTGTTTGCGCGTCGCTTGCTTGTTAGCCAAATGGCGTGATGCAGCTTAAGCAGGTGGGCTGAGACGGCAGGGGACGGGGGAGTGGTGGGTAGGTAGTTGGGTAGGTTGCAGAATGGTGAATCGTAATCCAATTGCAAGCTGGGCGCATCAGTCCGGCTCAAAGTCAATTTTGGGACAGGGTGAATCGTTGCAGTTGTCCTTGTTGCCGTTGCTGTTGCTGTTGCCATGGCCAGGTGGCAAATCCGCCATGATTGCGTTCTTCCAGTGCGCCAAAAAGATGCAAATGCAACGGAAGCTATAGCCGCCACGAGGTCACGCAGCAGCAGCAGGAGGAGGAGGAGGAGACGGAAGCAGGTGGCACGTGGCGCAGACGTCGGCGATGCGTAACGGATTTGTATAAAGTTCGATTCGCATTTTTGCGGCTCTCCCTCTCTCTCTCTCTCTCACTCGCTTTTCTCTTCCCCTGCTCTGCGAAATGATGTGGAATTAAGTGCAGCTGAAGCACAAGGAGCAACTGCCGCAGCAATGGCCACAGCGCGCCTTCCCCGAGAGACTTTAATGCTTTTTTTCGTCCATGTTAAATTTCATTTGCACATTGCAACGTGCAAATGATTTCATTTCGCTTCGCTGCACCGCACACTGGTTACCCTTTCCCTGCCATAGACTGCCGCTCCTCCTCCTCCTCCTCCTCCTCCGCCTCGCGCGTGCTGAAGTGCATCTAACGGCCTCGTCATAATAATAAATGGCGCAACGTTTTCCAAACTTAAAGCTTTCCAATTTGATTTTATCGCTTGGTCATAAACCCGCCGCTACCTTCTCATAGCCGCACGCACACACACACAATAGCTCCGTCTCTCGCTCATTGTCCTGGGGCACTCTCGTTGCGCAGTTCCTTTCATGGCAATTGTCCTGGCGCTGCAGCGTCCCCCTAGAAAGCTCTGGCTGCATCAACTTTCGCGCCGTCACACCTGGCGTATGAGCGATAAAGCAGCTGCCGGAGCCGGAGCCGGAGCAGGAGCAGGAGCAGGAGCTGCGGCTGCCACGCGCTGATAGACAACGCTCGCCGCCTGCGATTCAATACACGTTTCTAATGCGATGAATTGCTTTTTCAATTTTCCAATTTATTTTTCATTTTGGAAAACTACTCACACTCTCCTGCCTACACATGTGTGTGGCAGGGAGAAGAGAGAGAGAGAGATAAAGCGAGAGAGAGAGAGATGAGAGAGTGCAGTTTATTGATGTCTATGAGAATGGAAGGGATGTGGGAGGGGCACTCAATGCGGCGCACTTCAGCGCGAGTTCTATTAAACAGTGTACTCCTTGCACAGTGGTTTATAGACGTCAGGGCTGCTAGGTCAGCCTTTTTCCGGACAGCTCTGTCATTTTTTATTTTCGTCTAGCCTGAAAAAATCTCAAAATCATACTGTCCGGAAATCTGTCCTTTTTTAATGTGTCCAATAAATTATTAACTTGGGTTTTTTTTTGTTTATTGCTCTAATTTTTAACACATCTTCACATAATTCTTTTCATTCATGTTGAATTATCCATATAATCGAAATATCGCCACACAAATTTTGTAAAAACCGTTTTCCTCCGCTATCGACTCGCTGCCTATCGAGATTCAATTGATTTGTGAAATATCCCATTAGAAATTTAGAAGCAAAAATTTCGGATATCGTTGCAGAGATCATAAAGATAAAGACAGTGTCTGCTGTACCTACTGCAAGTGTCTTTAAAACTCGTAGAATATCATATAAAAGTATGAGTTGTAAGAAAGTTAGCCTTTGTTTAAATCAAAAACCTATTGTCCTGTTTTTCGTCCTTTTTTTTGCTGATCTATCCTTTTATTTCCTGTTTTTTTTTTCGTCTTGATCTATCCTTTTTTAAAAGGGGTATCTGGCATCCCTAATAGACGTATATAGAGTATCTATGTAGAGTCATATGCCTGGAGAGAGTAAAAAGATGAGGTATCCTAAGAGAAGAAATAGATCGATTTCAGTATAGGATAAATGATAATCTACAGTTGCAATCAGTTTTTCACTTACACTTGCATCGACTGTCGACCACTGTGCGCAAGGGAGGAACTCCATTAAAATGTCGTGCGACTGTTTCCAGTTTTGTTTCTTCTCCGGCATCGAGTTGATTTCGCAATGAATTGGAAAACAGTCGACGAGTCGAGTCAATTCCGTCTGCGCCCGCTCCATAAATCAGTGTCGCCATGAATAAAGCTCACTCTCACTCTCTCTGCCTTTCCCCTTCATTCCTATTCCATATATATTCCCCCTTGTCGGTTTCGATGTGGATTGGGGACAACAAAAGGATGTTTGCTTAGCCAGTCCAGGGAGAGAAAAGCTGCTGACATAACTGGTCTCTAATTACGCCTGGACAAACAGAGAAAATTGCAGGTGTCAAAACATGATGTGGACAATGGAATCGGTTCGTTGGGGGTTGGGGTTGGGGTTCGAGGTACCTTGTGCGGTCCGGTCCGGTCCGGTTTAACCGACCATTTGCGGATGCAACGCTCAGGTGGAAGCAGGCATGCAAAGAGTGTTCCGTTTGCTACTGTTCGCCATCTGTGGATGCAGTGCATCGCTGAGTTTGGATGATCTGCTGCGGGAGCCTTTGCGTGGCATACCATATCTGCATCTGTTGCTGCGTAACAATCGACTGGCCGAGGATGCAGCGAGTGGCCATGCACGTTGGTTTATGCGCCGAGTGGACATGCCTCACAGCCTCCACAGCTACGATGAGCAGCAACCGCTGGAGATGGTCAGAAGTCTGCGGGGATTTGTGGACAACCGCGACAGTCTGGTATTGGTGATCAGCCTCCCGCAATTGATCTCGAACATGGGTGCCGCCGCATCGGCAGATCGTGCTGGACTCTATTTCTACATACTGGCTGACCTGGCGGGTGAGATTAGCCAGCAGCAGCTCCAGGAATTGGAGCACAGTTGCCGAGAGCAATGGGTTGAGCAGCGGCTCTACAATCGTTTCATAATCACCGATCGTGTTATCTGGATCTACGATCCCTTTGTAAAGCACGACGAGCAGGAGGAGGAGGGGGAGGGAAGACCACGACTGGAGGGCAGCGAAGTGGATGCAGCTTATGAGCAGACATTTGGTCGCCTAGTACCATACGAGGGTGGAGAGGCATTGCCCATGCTGCTGTTCCACAACATGCATGGATATCCCCTGCAGGTGCAGATCTTCAAGTCGGTTTACGCCCGTCCCCAGTTCGATCCCGGCACGGGTCTGCTGCAGAGCATCACGGGCGTCGACTGGGAGGTGGCTAAGATGCTACGTGATCGCCTTAACTACACTATGCTGCTGCAGGAGCCGAACAAGCACTACTTCGGGTAAGCTTAGGAGCTCCTCAACACTTTCCTACCTCTCCAATTTAACCTTCTCCCTCCCTGCTCCACTTGCAGCGAACGCAGCGCGAATGGCAGCTACAATGGCGCCATTGGTTCCATCATAAATGAAGGCTTAGACATTTGCCTGACGGGATTCTTTGTCAAGGATTATCTAGTGGCGGAGCACATGGACTTCACAGTCACCGTGTACGATGATCAGCTGTGCATCTATGTGCCCAAAGCGAGTCGCATTCCCCAGTCGATACTGCCCATCTTTGCGGTGGGCTATGACATCTGGTTGGGATTCATTCTGATGGCGTTTGGCTGTGCCCTCATCTGGCTACTGTTGCGTCTGATCAATCTGCGTCTGCGTATCGTCAGCATCACCACACACCGTCTGTGGCAGCAGGCGATGGGCATCGTGGTGGACACCTGGGTCGTCTGGGTGCGGGTGAATCTATCGCATCTACCCGATAGCTATGCGGAACGCATGTTCATCGGCTCGCTGTGCCTGGTCAGCGTTATATTCGGTGCCATTTTCGAGTCCAGCCTGGCCACGGTCTATATACATCCGTTGTACTATAGGGACATCATGACCATGCAGGATCTGGACGAGAGCGGGCTGAAGGTTGTCTATAAATACACCTCAATGGCCGACGATCTATTCTTTAGCGAGACATCGCCGCTCTTTGCCAGCCTCAACAAGAAACTCTGGTGGAATCGAGATCTCAATGCGGATGTCACCCACGAGGTGGCCACTGTTGGGGGCAAGGCTGGCGTCTCGCGCTATTCCTCGCTCACAATGGAGTCCGCCAACTATCTGTTCAACCAACGCATCTGGGTGGTCCCGGAGTGTCCCAAATATTATACCATTTCGTATGTTATGCCCAGGGATGCACCGTGGGAGGAGGCCATCAATGCGCAGCTTTTGCGTCTACTCAATGCGGGCATCATTCTCAAATGGATCCGGGATCAGAAGTATTCGGTCACAGTTCGCATGCGTAATGCCATCGTTCAGGTGGAGGGTGAGGGCAGTGCGGTGCGTGTCTTGACCATTAGTGACCTTCAGTTGGCCTTCTATGTGGTTGTTGTGGGTACCCTGCTCGCCTGGCTAGGATTCGTGGCGGAGCATGTCTGGGAGCGTCGCAGGTTGCGTCGTCTGCATCGCTTAAGACAATTGCCGGGCATGGGTTTCAGGCATAGCCAACACTGGAGATGAGATGGGATAGTAAATGTTCGTTAAGTTTCTCTATCTTATTTACCACGGTGTATCCCCCAGTCATGACCTCATATTGTTAAAGTAGTCTCTATATGTCTACGCTTTTTATAAATTAAAAAAAAACTCTCCCAAGAAACTCTGATGACTTTTGACTAAGTTTTTTATACTAGACGTTCCATGGTACCCCTTGATTGAACCCCTGTAACCTCACGATGGGCGATGGGCGTAAACCTGGTGATTTACTATGGAGTACATCGGCGACAAGAGCGCTGGTATGCGATGTGTACATCGATATTTCTGTATGATCTGTCGAAAATGGAAAGAACATTCATCCGTAAATTCCAATAATCATAGTAAGATTTTCCTTTAAATTCCCTTTCAGGTTCTTCGAATCCAAATGCTTTCAATTCATAATCATAGCAAGATTAGTCCTAGACTAGACTAGTCGAATATATTTAAACAATATTTGGAAAAAAAATTATAATAACTAATATAAATTCACCACGATCGAACCATGAAAAAAACGGCTTATACAAGATTTGATAACGCGATTCCGTTGAGAAAACTGGAAAACAAGTCCTCACGTTTCCTGATGCTGTGGATAGGACAGGAGATGGAAATAAAATTAAAGTCCTTGGACGAACTGCGTACAGGGACCGTTTACTGTCAACTGATGCACAAAATGTTTCCACACGCTATTCAGTTATCGGAAGTTTATTTTGATTCCAAAGTCGAGCGGGAACGCGAAAAGAATTTAAAGCTAATGAAAACAAGAAAGCAAGGCTACCTTCGGCTTGCCGAAGGTTTCATACCCTTGCAGTTATACAAAATATAGAATATATTTGGATGCTGCTGGTTTCTGTGGTATTTATTGAACAATTATAACAGTACATCGAATGACCAAACTTATCTTTGGATGTGGTAAGCCCGATAGCTATATCTTGAAATATAACGTAAATCGGCCGATGACAGCTACACGATATATCAGTCCGATCTGGCCCGTTCCGACTTATTTAAAAAGGGCAGAAATAAGAAGCCTGTGATCCAACTTTTATGAAGATAGCTCAATAACAGGGGGACTAATTTGCGTTGCAAGAGACAGACAGTCCGTCTGATTGTTCCTATAACATCTATAGAATATAAACGTCTGAGATATTTAAATGGAAAAACTAAGGGCGGGTTACTGTATAACATTAAAAAGTATTGATAATGTGCTGTATTTCCAAGAACAAAACAGGTTTGCATGCAAAAACCCTAATTTCAGCCGATTGTTCCTATGGCAGCTATATGTTATTGTGGTCCGATTTCTTGTTGCAATATCTTGAAAAACAACAAAAATCGGCCGATAGTTTCTTTGACAGCTATACGATATATCGGTCCGATCTGGCTCGTTCCGACTTATTTACAGCGCGCAGCAATAAGAAGCTTGTATGCCAAGTTTCATGAAGATAGCTCAAAAACTGAGAGACTAGTTTGCGTTGCAACAGACGGACGGACGGACGGACGGACGGACGGACGGACGGACAGACGGACATCCATTTTTGGACTCCTCTGTTTATGCTGATTCAGAATATATATACTTTATAGGGTCGGAGATGTCTCCTAAGGTGCGTTGAAAACTTCTGGCTAAAATTAATATACCCTCTGCAAGGGTATAAAAACTATCGAGAAGCTATTAGATAGCCAGGAGATTTCCGGATCTATAATTATGTCTATATCAGAATTGCTTTCGGGACGAGGACATCTGTACCTTCTGAGATGGTTCTATACATTATATCAGGAGCATATCAACCATATTGAGGTTGCTAGTAACGAAGCAGCAGAGTTACGACGTCAGGCTTCTCTCAAAAGTCTAAAGAAAATTCCAACATCATTAACTTCAATGAAAGCTACTACAAATCCGAAAAAGGAAAGTCAGGTACCCACTGATACAGAGAGCTATTTAAACTTAAATGAATTTTGTAATGTGCCGTTGCCACCATCGGACAGTAGTGATAGCGAAAGTGTTAGTGATAGCGAAAGTGATAGTGATAGCGAAAGTGATAGTGATAACGAACCAGGAAGCGTTCATAATATTTTAAACAGGCTCGTTAAACAAACCAAGAACTACGTGGCTGCGATCAATGCCTTCACTTTGGATAAATCTAGATTGCAGGATCCCAGTCTCGATGCAAATGTCCAGTTAAGTGAAGCTAAGGCAAATTTCAAGCAACTACAGGACATCGCTATGGGATATACAACAGATCTTATAAGGAAATTCTTACAGCTTTCTGCGTCTTTAACTGAAAGCCTAGAACCAGACTTACCTCATTCACCAGACTAAATCGACTCAGGGGCAGGTGGGTGGTACACACAAATTACGAAGGCTGTAAATGTAATAAACGAGGGAGATATCAATTCGAAGTCAAAAACTGACACACAGCTATATCACATTGAAGATAACCATGCCCAGTGAGATGAGGAAAATGAAGAACAGAATCCGTCGAACAGAATTCATACCAAGACGTAGGAAGATCTCGTCAACCACAATGTTGCACTGTAACTGTATAATGCTGACCAGTTTCTGACGCTTGAACATGTCGAACCCAAAGATCGTGTGATTACGAAACTTTTGGGTCTGAAGAAGTATACGATAATGGAGTCACCCTCACGTATAGACTTTAAAGAACACATCGCAAAGAACAAATAATGCACAATGCCTGTCACAAACGAATAGGTGAAATAGGTCAAATAGGTGAAATTAGGCGAAACGGTGCCAGGCCCACGAGAGAGATGTACGTCAGATTGAAACACTTTTCCGCTTTTGAGATGCGCTCCGAGATCTTAAAAGCCATTTTAAAGGCATTATAATTAACGCAGTGTTCTATAGTGTCCATCGTGCATGTAGCCTTTTGTTGATTATTATTTTGATTTATTTATTTTTATTTAATAAATTATATATAAAATGTGTTACATTTTTGCGTGCTATACTCATGTATACAATACATTGACGCGCAGCTCACACATGTCACACATGTTCACACGTCTTGAATGTTGAGAATCTTGAGAACAATCGATGTGCTGCAATTGCTGTGATGGATAGTGCTGCTGCTGGCCTCGACAATTAGGAATATTATCACAATATACCATAACCTTTGGGTAAGAAAATAAGCAAAGAATTCGTGAAAGGCTTAATAGTTTTTGCAATTTAAAAAATTCAAAAAAAAAAACACATTTAATTTTTGTGATTTTGGTAAGGGTCCCCCCCCCGTAAAATATTCAGAAATTTTTTATCTGAAAAAATTAAAATCGCCTGTTTCTACTTTTAATCGATTGCGGAGGTCAAAATTAGTATAAATTAAATGTTTAAAATTGTTTTAGAGGATACTTAGTATTTGGCCAAAAATCATTTCAAAGTGGACTAAAATTTTGACATGTAAGACCCTTGACAGGACCAGTATCCTTATTTTCTTCACTTCATAACTTTATTTAAAATAAAACAATTTTTTTCGGGTAAAACATTTTATTCATGGTTTTAGGCCTAGAATAGAATGGCTTAATAGTTTTTGCAATTTAAAAAAATAAAAATGAAAATTTATTTTTGTGAAATATTCAGAAATTTTTTATCTGAAAAAATTAAAATCGCTTGTTTCCACTTTTAATCGATTGCGGACGTCAAAATTGGTATGAATCAAGTGTTTAAAATTGTTTTAGAGGATGCTTAATTTTTGGCCAAAAATCATGCCATGACCAGTACCAGTATCATACGATTATGATATAAATTGTGGAGATAATTTCGTAGGTTTCAATTATTTTATTATTCGCCCTTTTCAATTTCACAGTGCGCTCCTTCCCTTTCTTAAACGATAGTGACGCTCGCTCGTGTTCCACAACACTCTCCTATCGATGCGATAGTGACGCTCTCTCAATCTTAAGTTATACAACACTATCCCATCGATAGGGTTTCCGATAACTTAATTAACTTACGATAGTATATCGACAAGGTCACACTTGATAACATAAGGTTTAACATGATAGAGTACGTATAACTTAACAGCTCGGCCATTCTGACATTTTGATCGACCCGATCAAGGCTGTACAATATTTAAAATTTTCTTTGTTTTAGATAATAAATTGGATGTTAAAGTAAAATAAATAAACAGTTAGTAAATACGGTTATGGTTCTGAATCACTTTCGACATTGACTCTCCAATCTGCCCACTTTCTTAATCTAGATGCCTCTAAAATACCTTCATACGGCATTTGTGTTACTGGACAGTTTTCTATATCTGTAACAACGTATCTGTCATTTGGTAAAACCTTTTTAATAACATATGGGCCTTTATATTTTGCTATAAATTTCTTATTTGTTCCAATAGTTGTATCGACATTACGAACCACCACAAAATCGTTACACGAAAATTTCTCATGAGGTTTATATTGATTTTTGTGAGTCTCTGAACTTTTTGATTGAGAAGTTTTAAGTTTTTCAAATGAAGTATTTCTTAACCCATCCAAATCTCGAGATGTTTCTCCTTTGTCTTCTAAATACTCAGTCAATGTGTCAACTTCTAAACTTCTCTGACTGACTCCGAACAACAACATTGCTGGTGTTTGGTTCGTTGTCGCGTGGACGGAATTATTAACTGCGTATTCGACTTTGGTTAGTAGTTTGTACCAATCAGAGTGCTGAATGGGCTCTGAAATTTTCGAAATCATCAATTTAATAATTCTATTTATTCGCTCGACCTGGCCATTGGCCTGAGGGGAGGCAGTTGCTACTTTAACATGTTCAATATTGTTATTCAGTAGAAATTCTGAAAATTCTAAAGAGGTAAAACAACTTCCTCTATCGCTTACTATTCTCCTTGGTCGACTATAACATTCAAAATATTTATTAAGGCAACCCTTTAGGTCAATCGTACTTGTAGTATTCACCGGATATAACTTAATAAACTTCGTAAATGCATCTACTACCACAAGTATATGTTTTTTCTTTGAAACGATTGACGGAAGAGGACCAAAATGATCTATATGAAGTGTGTCAAACGGGATTGGTTTTTTCGGAATGTTGTGCAATGTACGATAATTTGCATGACGCGGAACTGAATACATGATGCACTTAAGGCAATTGCATATGAAATCCCGAACTTTTTGTCCATGTTAGGAAACCAATAGAAACGTTTAATTTCTGCAACTACTTTTGCTGAACCAAGATGGCATAGTTTTTCATGCACTATGCGAATTATGTTGTTTTCCATTTCGGAAGGTACATATAAAAGCAATGCTCCATCACTAGTTTTTCGATACACAATTCCATCATCCAGCTCGTAATTCTGAACTGGGCCCGATTCTAAATTATCCCTTAATTGCAAAATAACATTATCACGATTTTGGGTTATTTGTAATTGAATGTCAATGCTATCTTCCTCAATAACGGAAACAGTGTTATTAAAATCTCTTAAGTTCGAAAGATTTGGGGAAGAATCAAAAAGTCTGCTTAAGGCGTCTACATGAATCATATATTTTCCGCTTCTATGTTGAATTGAACAGTTATAGTTTGACAGTTCTAGTGCCCATCTGGCTATTCTCGCATTAACACTCTTCCTTTCCAGTGTTAGGATAAGTGCATTACAGTCTGTTATTATTTTAAATTCTATTCCGTCCAAATATATACTAAATTTCCTCAATGCGTAAATTATTGCTAATGTTTCTAATTCAAAACTATGATACCTTCCCTCTTCTGGCGTTGTAGCTTGTGAAAAATAGGCAATCGGGTGGAATTTACCGTCTTCTTGCTTTTGGAGCAAAATCGCTCCAAAACCTAACTGACTCGCGTCACAATGAAGCTCAGTTGCTTTTCCTGGACTATATAATGCTAACACAGGCTCTGATGTAAGAGTGTCGCACAAATATTTAAAGGCTTGTAAACATTCTTCCGTAAAATTAAATTCTGAGTTGGGCTTTGTCAATTGTCTAAGAGGTTTTGCGACACTGGAAAAGGAGGGAATGAAACGTCTAAAATATGAGAAAAGCCCTAAACATTTTTCTACATCACCAGCACATTTCGGAATAGCAATGTGCTTAATTGCTAACATATGGCTATTATTTGGTTTTATTCCATCTTTGCTGACACTGAATCCCAAGAAGTCTATTTGCGGAAAACAGAATTTGCATTTTGACAGTTTTAATTCTAGACGGAATTCGGATAACCTTGTTAAGACCTTCTTTAAGATAAGAATATGTTCCTCAAATGTTTTTGTACCAATAGCAATATCGTCCATATAAACGGCAACATTTCCATCCTTGACGATTGGCTCTAAAACAAAATTAATGAAGCGCTGAAAAACTGCGGGAGCGTTCTTAAGGCCGAAAGGCATTTTAAGATACTCATATTGACCATTTGGTGTTACAAAAGCAGTATATTTCATCGAATCTTCCGCTACTTTGACTTGATGAAAACCGCTTTTCAAATCAAGTATACTAAAAAACTTATTACCTTCTAGTTTTTCTAAACAATCGTCTATTCTTGCAATTGGGTAGCCATCTCTTTCTGTTATCTTATTTAATTGCCTATAGTCTACACACATTCTTTTTCCGCCATCCTTTTTTTTTTACAAGAACAATTGCGGAAGTGTACGGAGAGGTGCTAGGTCGAATATGCCCTAAGGCCAGAAGTTCATCAATTATTATTTCCATTTCTTTCCGATCATGATATGATATTCTACGAGGCGCACAATAAACTGGTAAATCAAATTTCAATCTGATCTTCATTTCGTAATTATGATCTGCCATCGGAATGTTTTCGATATTCAAATAGTTATTTTTAATGACTTCATAAACCCTATTGAAATGTTCACTACTTAAATCGGTACTTATATTTTGTTCAATTTCTTCGGTTATGTCAATATTCATTATAAAACTATCAATACTACACTTGTTTGATGGACATTTTTCCGAAATATTGGAGGTATTAAAATTTTCTATCAATTGAACGGAAGTCAGAACAGAAGGTTTACTTATTATTTGCTTATTGCACAATTTGCAATATTCTACAATAATATCATTAGACAACGGACTATAAATGCAATGCAGAATTTTCCCATTAATTTTCAAAATATCTTTATTTGCCTTAACTTCAATAGGCGGAATTTGATTTTTCTTTTGAAAAGAGAGTTTTAAATCGAATGTTTTCAAAAAGTCCCTTCCTAACAATACTGGATAAGGGATACACTCGTCCGGAACAACGTAAAGCAATACTTCATTTGTAATATTTTCAAAAGTTATCTTAACAATTAATTTTCCAAAGGTGCATAGCCGAAAATTTCCCAGTCCCACAAATGGTGTATCATAAAGCGAATCTCCAGTCAAACTTTGCGGTATGTCGGAATATCGAATTAAACTAATGGCGCTACCAGTATCAAGTAAACAAGAAAATATATCACTTTGTGAAAAGGCCTGAATGTCGAAAGTGATTCTTACCGTATTAACAATTGAAATCTCAGGAGATTCCATGTTAGCAGTATCCTTAATAAGGGCTATCATCTGCTTGGGAGCGCTTTTGCTACAGTTTTTGATGGTGTGGTCTAACGAACCGCATTTGAAGCAAGACCCTATAGCTCGCTTAGGCTGATCACAATCCTTTGCCATGTGTCCAAATCCAGAACAGTTAAAGCATCTAACGGAAGTCGGTGTATTTGGCCCTTTTGGTATGGCGATGTTATTGCGTAAACGCTTATTACGCATTTCGGAGTAACGGAAAGATAATTTCTTCAGGTCCTCTATGGTAGAAGCAGAATATAACACAGCTACGTCGGAGGTGAAATCCTGCAATCCTTCGATGATTAGTTGCACGACCTGAGATTCCTCGATGTGTGCCCTTGCCGCAATATCCTGCATTTGAAAAATGTAGGCCAGGAATGACATCTTGCTGCTGTTGAACACAGTCGATTTGAGTAGTGTGACAACCTCGACTACGGAATGCGAACGGCCAAATGTTTGAAGAAAGCGTTGTCTGAACTCGCTGTAAGACGTGGACTGATCCACACGAAGAAACCAACCAGCATCCGATCCTGGTTTCATAAGTCGACGTACGCACTTTAATTTGAAAATGTCATCGCCATCCATGGTGTCGCATGTACGTTCAAAATCACTCAGCCACTTGCGCGCATCTACTGCATGCTCGCCGCTAAATGGAAAGATGGCGGTCATTACGTCATTCACTTCGGCACGATTTATGCTTGAAGTCCCGCGTAGATTTTCTAGAATCTTCTTCTTCTGTAACAGTTCGATTTCGGCTTCAACAATTGCTTGTTCTGCTTGGATTTCCTTTAACTTGTCAATTTCGTCAGAAATTCGCAGAGCCTGTTCAGCTGCTATGGGCTGTTCGTCTGATTCGGAAAATTGTTTTTCTAAGTCTGCCGCTTTTATAGCAGTTTCCATACTGTCAAATGGTGCTCCATGGTCCTTAGCAAATTTTTCCAATTGGCGGGTGTTCGCCTTCCTGTCGAATGGAATTTCGTTGATCAGGAGCCATGCAATTATTTGTTCTCTATCCATGATGAAATTTAAAGGAACTGTACAAAATTTGCGCGATACGCCGGCGTCAGTGCAGAATATAGCTGACAATTGTCAATTTGCAACAATATTCACAGTTTAGTTTTATATTGAGACGGAAAGAGTTTTTTTTGTTTGTTTGTTTGGCGTTTGCTGATCCCACTTCTGAAGTTGTGGAGATAATTTCGTAGGTTTCAATTATTTTATTATTCGCTCTTTTCAATTTCACAGTGCGCTCCTTCCCTTTCTTAAACGATAGTGACGCTCGCTCGTGTTCCACAACACTCTCCTATCGATGCGATAGTGACGCTCTCTCAATCTTAAGTTATACAACACTATCCCATCGATAGGGTTTCCGATAACTTAATTAACTTACGATAGTATATCGACAAGGTCACACTTGATAACATAAGGTTTAACATGATAGAGTACGTATAACTTAACAAAATATATCGTTTTCATAATAAAATATCCATGAATGGATATTTTGATGTATTATCAACATCCCTAGTTTATTACTGCTGAAATTGAATTGTTTTGTGAGTTATTCGTACCGCATTCGTTCTGGTTTCACAATTGTCCGTTTTCGGTTTCTAGTTGAGTTATCGGACTCGCCTTCTATAGTATGTACCATTGTTGTGTTGTTGTTCCCCTTTTGGCAAATTCGAATTGCGCTTTTCGTTGATGCCGCCGTTTCAAATTTCATTTCATTTGCCATAGGCCGCCGGCCAAATCAACATGCAATTCAAGCACGCACACACACACACACACACACAACCACTCTGCACTGACGTAGAGCGACATGAACGCTTATATAATTTAGCCATGTTAACATACATATGATACGCGTAGATGGCCAATGGCTATAGTCGGGTTGGCCGGGGGGAGGGTGGTGGAAATCAAATTGGCAGTGCCCAACTGAATGTACGAGGGTCGTATGATAAGTCCGTGACTTTTTGTATTTGCCGCTCACCTGCTCTAAATACAACACTGCTCCTGTCAGCAGTTATCGATTAACAGCTGACTGTAAAATTTTGAGAAAGCTGCGTTTTTTGGTTTGCGTTTTATAGGCATTGAAAGCAGACGATCTCGTGAATTTTAACGAAAATGGAAAAAAGTGAATTTCGTGTGCTAATTAAGCATTATTTTTTGCGTAAAAAATCCATCACCGAAACCAAGGAAAGACTTGATAAATATTATGGGGACTCTGCACCATCAATTTCAATGGTTAAGAAATGGTTTACTGAGTTCCGTTGTGGTCGTACCAGTACAAGTGATGCCGAACGTTCAGGTCGCCCAAAAGAGGTCGTCATGCCAGAAATCGTCGACAAAATCCATGGAATGATATTGGATGATCGGAGAATGAAAGTGCGTGAGGTAGCTGAGGCTGTAGGCATCTCAACTGAACGGGTACATCACATTTTACATGAATATTTGGACATGAAAAAGCTTTCCGCGCGATGGGTGCCGCGATTGCTCACACACGACCATAAGCGCAACCGTGTGACCATTTCAAAGGAGTGTTTGGCGATGTTCAACCGCAATCCAAACGAATTTTTGCGCCGTTTCGTTACCGTAGACGAAACATGGATCCACCACACCACACCAGAGACCAAAGAACAATCAAGACAGTGGGTTTCTCCGGGTGAACGTGCACCAAAGAAGGCCAAGGTGGGTCTGTCGGCCAACAAGGTCATGGCCACAGTTTTTTGGGATGCACAAGGTATCATTCACATCGATTACCTTGAAAAGGGTAAAACGATCACCGGCGAATATTATTCAGAGCTTTTGGACAGATTCGATATTGATTTGAAGCAGAAACGACCGCATTTGGCGAAAAAAAGTGCTGTTCCATCAGGACAATGCACGGGTGCACACGTGTGTAGTCAGCATGGCAAAATTTCATAAATTGGGCTACGAACTGCTACCCCATCCAGCATATTCTCCAGATTTAGCCCCCTGTGACTATTTTTTGTTTCCAAACATGAAGAAATGGCTCGGCGGTAAGAGATTCGGGTCAAATGAAGAGGTCATCACAGAAACAAACGACTATTTTGAGGGCCTTGAGAAAACCTATTATTTGGAAGGAATAAAAAAATTGGAAAAACGCTGGACTAAATGTATAGAGCTAAAAGGAGATTATGTTGAGAAATAAAACGCTTCTTTGACGAAAAAAATATATTTTATTCAAAAAGTCACGGACTTATCAAACGACCCTCGTATATTGCAATCCAAGGCTGCATTGTAAATGCAAGTACAGTTGCCACTGGCAATTGGCAACAATGCAGAGCAGGCACACAATCTCGATGAATGATTTAGAACTACAAAGGAGCTACAAAAATGCTGAATTTCATAAATACCTTTGCCTCTGGCTGTTAGTTTCCCCCCTTTGGATTAATCCAAGTTCTATTGTCTTTAGCCAGCTTTTTATTCCAGCTCCACTTAGGCACTGCGCACTGTGCACGCTTTACGCACGCACGCAGGCAGGTCAGGCCAAACCAGGCTGGCCTGGGCTGGGATGGATGTGTTTATTTAGCGATTCCGCCCTCCCGAACATGAAATTACAATTAAACGGCCGCAGCAGTCACGAAAGGATACTCATTTAAGCATTCAAATGTGTACTACACACACACACACACACACAGACAGCATGGGATGCTGCGTTGCGATTAAAAATTTGTGAGTTTATATGGCATCTTGACCGCATGGACAGCGTGATGGAGAGACAGAGGGAGAGGCTCTGTCGCAGCTTAAATCACGCAGTTCCATTTACAATCCCTCGATAACGCATTTAAAACGATCGATAGTTTTTTTGCCCTTGTAAATCTATTAAATTGTTGTCAGTAGAGCTAAAAAATCAACTATATATTTATATTATACCAATATAAATAACTTTTATATTGGCTCGATCGTTGTCAGCGACATTTTACCAGTTATATTATGCAAATTGTCGCTTATCGATTATTGTCCATCTCTAGCAAATCAGTGTGTCCCTTATGTTGTTATGTTATGTTAACGCGCTGTTACAGCACTGTTAGCGTGAAAAAGCATTGCCAGCACAATCGAAGACAACCTGTGGAATGTACTAGGAGTGATGTGCACACTCCGCCCCCAAGCTTCTCCTTGCTTAAGCTCAAGCTCAAGCTAATGAGCTCGGGACACGCGCAACCTGGCCACAATTTTTGGTTGCAATCATCGTGGCAGTTGCCTTCATTTAACAGCTCGGCGTCACCAATGGAAGGGAGGAGGAAAGAGGGGGGGAGTCGTAGGCATGGGCGTGAACTGGAGCACAAATCGAAGAGCGATTTGCTCTGGCACAAATATTGCCAGGGACGTGCCGAGCATGCTAATGAGGGCGTCGGCTCTGACTCTGCCTCCGACTCTGGTCCCGCCTTGGCATCTGGATTTAAATACGCCCTTGTCCAGTTTGGTCAGTGGAGGAGCGACAACGACATTTGTATGTGCGAGAACTCTGGCAGAAATGTCAATTTGATGATCTCGTTAATGGGCAATTGAAAAGCACGTGCTTCTGTCTGGGTGGGGAATGGGGGAGGGAGAGGGAGAGGGAAATGATGCTCAACGATTACAAGCGGGCACTTTACTGGATTTTCTTTCGACACTACTTATCACTTATCGCCAGACTGTCATCTTTAATGGCCAACCAAGCAGAAGTGCTTCCCAACATCGTTGCCAAACGCGACGACGTTATTGGCGCCTTTGTTTTTATGGCTAATTAATGACCCCGCCGACGCTTTGATCATCCCCCATCCCATTCTCAGTTCCAGAGCAGATGCTTTATGTTTTTTATTTTTTCAATAAATTTCGAATACAACAGATGCCATAAGCAAAGCATATCCATCGTTATAGCAATAGCTTTTCGATTTAATGGATTCCGAACTTAGTAGCTCACTCTATCTCTCTCTCTCTCTCTCTCTCGGCATTGCGCATTTGGTATGCGGCATCATGTGAGGATCGGTCATTCGAAGATGATCACATTCCCTATCTATGTGATTGTACAGTTTTTATGGCTTATGCGTATTTTATTTATGTATATTTTATTCTGTATGATTTACAAGATTGAAATATAGTACATATTTGATAGATCAGTTTAAGAACCTTTGATCCTTTTGCATTAACTATTGGCTTGTTATAAACTAGGGTTTTTTTCGGGCAAAGAATTGCTGTTTTAATATAAGGTATTCGCTTCTTGTAGGTTGTTTTATGATATAATTAATAGGTCGTTTTGAGGGGCAACAAGTTTTCTTATAACTCGACTTGTTTATCTCGGATTATTGTAATTTATCTTTAATCTATCTTATTACAAGGAATACCTTTCTTCGGATTACCTTAACCTCCGCAACCCAATTGTATCCAATCATATCCTTTCATTCTGCATTCCTGCTCCACTGTAGCACAGTGACATTCACTTTGTCGGTTATTTATGAAGACAAGGTAATTGAAATTGGACACAATTAGTTGCTGATATACTCCCGGTATATGTACATATATGTAGTATCAGAAGAGACGAAAAACTCTCATTAATTTCAATAACCGATTTGGTTGGACAAGCCAAAAAAAAAAAAAATAAATGTCGACTGATTTATTGCAGTGAAGTGCAGTGCACTGGAATTGCCATTCGCATGTGAATTAAATTCGGTTTATGTGTTGGCAAAAAGTGTGACCAAGTGGGAGAGGGAAATGACAAATATTTATACGATATAGTATATTTTAATGCTGGTCACGTTGCAGCGTTTAATATGCACTTGTTCGACAGCTAATTGCACATTCATGGAGCAGTTCGTTCCACTGTCCAAAATAGACTCTCTGCACTGCATATGGATATGGGGTTGCTCCAATTGGAGATGGGCCCACCCACAGATGCCGAGCGGCTGCACAGTGGGGCCAGGCAAGCAGTTGCACGCGCGCGCATGTGTGTGTGTGTGTGTACATAAATATTTTAGATTCCAAACTTGGGCAGCCTGTGGCAATTCCAAAAATAAAACAAGCGACGCGACGCGCCCGCTCACCGAACACACATCAAATTTTATTTTATTTCCGAATCATAACTTTTGTTTATCTTCAGTCTGCTGCCGCTGCCGCTGCTGCTGCTGCTGCTGCTGTTGCTTCTCTTTGGACCAATTCTGTTGCCGATGCCAAATGATGATGCTGCTGCTGGTGCTGCTGCTACCGAATCTGGTTAATCTCTGCCCGCTCAGTGCTGCGCCGCCTCTGTACACGTCTGCGTCCACGTGCTCCCAATTATCCCTTTGGGCCATTTAGTAGTTGCCACGCCACGCCTCGCCACGCTTCGTTTCAGGCATTATAAGTACATACAATAAATCCATCTGTACCCATTTCGTATGTGTACAATACTCGTATTCGTACTCAATTTGCCATTTTTTTGTGCTGTTCTATGGGAAATCCAAAAGTTTTACGGCCAGTCATTTGATTAGATCGGATTGTATACTATACTATACCATATTTCAGTTGCCCAACGATACTCGGAGCGCGCTGCAGTCGCAGTTCCCCAAATCCGTCGTCGTCGGTTTTCCGCGTTTTTCCATTTGTTAATTGTCTTTTCGTACCGCGCTTTCGTATGCAAATTTCTTTTGGAAAAGTGTCAAAAAAAAAAGAATACCCCGAATAGAGTTCGCATTTTTTTCATAGTGTGTGTGTGTGTGGGTCATAAATACGGTCTGTATATACTAAGTAACGCTACGATGTGTTTTGTTTCCGATATTTCGCTGCATTAAGGCAATTTATTAAGGCGTAAATATCAATTGGATTTTGTGTACTATATTGTATTGTATATTGTTCTGCGGTGAGTATATATAAATTTTATTATGATTTCTGTTTTATTTTTAATTCCATTCGGCTGTTGATTTTGTTATTTGCCTGCGCCTTTCAAATTTCATTTGCAATCTATTTTGGGTTTTCTGGTTAGCCCCGGTCCCAGTGGTTTTTGCCCATCATTGGACCAAGGTAGGTAATAATAGGAGTACATACAATGCGAAAATTTAATGGTTTATTGTGAAAAATTATGGCTATTTATGCAGTCGACTATGGCCCCTAAAATAATACGATACGATGCGATGCGATAATAATGCTAATTGGAAATATCACACTCCCGAATACTCTTTAGCCACTGCTTATAGAATCATAATACATTATTAGAGAATGTCCCTTCTCAAGGAAAACTCGAGATCATCACTAAAAAAAAAATATATATATATATGAAAAGAAACACTTTCGACATTCGTTTAGTAATTTTAGAGTAAAACTTCTTTATAATATTTATAAGACTGCCTAGTCATATAGTTTCAGTAGAAATCTATGGTTCGGATAATGCAGTAGTCTCCTCCGTTGCAGAGTGTATTCATATAGAAACAATGACGTCGCCAGAAAACACAACACTTTCAATTAGTTTATACTCGTCTATTGTGGTTGTTTTCGTTGTTGTTGTTGTTGCCGGCCCCAGGCAGACCACAACAATTTTTATTTCTACATATATACATACATATATGAATATATATTTTTTGTCTTCAATCTTTGTTTATTTTCGGTATTCAATGGCCTAGCATCATCATAAAAAAATCGCATCCTAGCAAATGTCTTTCGTTAGCAGCATGTGGGATTCGCATTGTGAATGAGTAATATGCGTTATAAATAGTATATCAGATGGTAAACAAAAATATTTCTCTAATATACACATTATATATTATAGGGTATTTGATATCTGAAATCTATTTGATTTGGCCTCAAGCAGCGCTTGCCCTAAAAGCGAGCTAAGGTAATCGAATTAATTATTTCATATAAGCCTGAAAGTATACTTTTAAAGCGCACTGTGATCTTTCTTTAAATTGTTTAGGCCTATATCTCAAGTAGCAGATCTGATTCCAATACAATTAAATAACTGATCCTTGGTAGAACAATAAAAAATAAAAAATGGAAAAATATAAATAATAATAATAATAATATAAAGGCGAATTAAAAGTATTGGGAACATTCTGGGAACATAAAATTTATATATGGAATTGAATAGGAAAGATAGGTGCATAGAATGGGGCACTCATTGGCCATGTTAATTTAGGCAAGTGGCAACCAGAAGCCTCCGCTGATGACATTTGCATTAAATGCGACTTTTAGCCGGGCCTGTCAGGTTGCCAGATTGTCAAACTGACAGCACGCCGAGTGGCAGCTTGGCAGCTTGGGGCAATATTTGGGAATCGGAGCACTCTCAGCTGGCAAGTGGCAACTGGCAACTGGCAGACGGCAACAGGCAGCAGTCTGTGGCACGTGGCAAGTGATAGGCGAGTGTCGAAAAGTTTTCACGGCCTGCTAATAATGTCGACAGAGAGAGAGAGAGAGAGAGGGTGAGAGGGAGAGAGAGAGAGACTGGCCTGGTCAATTGGAAAAAAGAAAAATGCATTCTCAATGCGAGTTCCTGTAATAACAAACTGGCTAACTGGCCGACAGGCTTGAGAAGATCTGGTCACGTTGTGGCGGTGTGAGATAAAGCAGCTGCCAGCTGGCAAGCATCCAAATGGGATGGGGAGGGAGGGGGGTACCGGCTGCGGTATTCAATTCAATTCCGATTTCGAGTCCGATTCCGATTCCGTTACAGACTGAGTGACAATAAATAATGGCAGAGATGACAATACAAGGGAAGAGGGTTCCATCTAGCTGCCCAATCGATATGCATGCAATAATAAAATATATATACGTATATGTACAATATAAAAAAAAAAAAACTTTCGCTTTTCACCCAAAAACAATTCAGTTCAGTTTTACAGCTGTTCTGTACGGGATTGTTGTAGGGTCAGGAAGGCATTCTCTTTAGTTTCCGAATGGCAGTGCATTAACCTCCTACTGGCCCATTCCAGACCTTCGGCCCCTGTCACAGATTCTATTCAATCTCTCTCTCTCTCTCTCTCTCCATCTCTTTGTTTCTGTCCTGCCCCGTTCCACATGCGCGCTTCGGAATTCCACAATACTCGAGGAAAGGAATCTACAACTTGGCGACAGCATGTGGCACTGGGATGCCGTCAAAATGGCCGAGTTGGGACTGGGACTGGGACCGGGACTGGACTCGGGTTTAGCCTGCAAGATTGGAGTGGAATAATAAAAGGGATGCCTTAAATTAAACATGATATTTATTTGTTTATTCAGTAGTTTTTTGTTTTCTAGGCGACAACTGCAGGCTGTTAAGCGATTCTCAGTTTAATAAATCCGTATACACTCAAAAAAAAAAGAAATACTCAGGTCTTATCACAAGTGGCTTATATCTTCGCTTATCTTGCCTCAAGACTGATGCTGACTAGCCTAGGTCAGTAGAGTCTAGAGATGGGTATCTGCCAAGCACGTTAAACTGTATGTATACCCTCTAAAAGCACGTATCTGTATCTCTGTAATGCAATATAGTCTTTTATATTGTAAGATCTCTGCTAATCGTGCTCTACTCAGGTCGCTCTCTCTCTCGCTTGTCTGAGTTTCCCACATAAACATGCCACAATCTGCTACAGGTTATACTATAGTATAACCCACTACCCTTCCCGTAGCAGCGCCTCCAGCGAGCGAGGATGATGAGCTGATGATCTGACGAGCGAAGCGCTCTCGTCGTGCCTCGTGCCTCGTGCGACGAGCACGCGCACTCGAATTCCATGAGATTCTGTAGATGATCGCGTACAGTTTGGGAGCAATTGCTGGCCGATGTGTAGCCAAAAATATATACGTGTATATCGTGTATATATATATATACAAGATACACGTACTCATCTTCAAGGAACGGCACTGGCACTGGCACTGGGCAACACGCTGCGCGACACGGCCGAATTATCCGAAAAATTCATCTGAAGAAAATGGAAAGTAAAAGATCCGAAGAAGGCGGAAAAAACATTTACCGCACAGCCGTCGAAGCAAACAGACGACTGCCAGGGATCGTCGGATAGTAGACGGATCGATAAGCGGCAATCGGAATATAATCGAACGCGCATTGGATCGATAGATAACGATAAAGAAAAAAAAAAGTGATCGCGTCGTACTTTCAATTTCCACCTGCCTTTTCTATTGCTGTGCGTGTGTGTGCGGCTGTGCGTGTGTGCGACTGTGTGTGTGTGTGTTTGGGGGAAATACTACTTGAGTCAAAACTAATAGTTGACTCACATTGTAATCGAACGTGCGGTCCGGTCCACCCACACCCTGTTCGAAAATTCCTCAATTCTCTCTATTACGTGTTTTCTTTTTGTTTGGATATTTTTTTTTTCTCTGTGCTGTTGCGTTGCCAAACTAAATTTAGAAAAACGCTCTGGTGCAATAAACTGCAGTGCGGGCAGTGCACATACGGCTAGAGAAAGATCGTATAATGCTTCCATACGGAACTTCGGAAATAAGAACGTGAAACCGAAACCACAATCGAAGATCTTTCTGACGCTCTACCTATAAAATGATGGGTATTATGGCAACACCACAGGAAACCTTGGATGTCGAGATGCGTAAGTTACCAGTACTTTTATAAGGATTATGATGAAGAGAAAATAATAATATCTAGCTATTATAAAGAATTTTTCGGAGTATTTTCTGGATTTGTTTTGAGCTCATCTAAACTGAAAATATTAACGTGCATAGATAAAACGATATAATTCCTTAAGATGAATGTAGCCTGTAAAACCTGTAATTTATACAATATTTTCCTGCTAAATTCCAATTAAGTTTCCCATTATTTTCACTTCCGAATTACCATAGTTTTTATCACTATTGTCTGATTATAATCAGATCTATATTAGTTCGTTGGAAATTGGGGCTTACCCTTCAATTTTACAATTTGTTTATAAACAAAGCTGTAAACAAATTTTAAATATTATGCATAAATAAAACACAAAGCTCTTTGTAGACCGTGCGCGTTTGTGCGTGAAACCCGTAATCTATAGTAAATGATATGTTGTGTAAACATCATTTCATAAACTATACAATTTTATTTGTAAGGTATATCTGTGTATGTGTGTGTGTGTGTGAGGAAGACTAAATACGATTTTTTATGGTATTCCGCATAGTTAGCTTCAGTCAGTCAATTTTTATGTTGATGTGCTTAAGGATTAATGTTTATATACGGTCTGGTTGCAGTTTTCTATTCGGAAACGCGAGATTTTATTGGATATTTCGAATTCCTCAATGTTACTCAATTCCTGTTATTGAAATTGTAATAGGAAAACAACCAACAATCTGAGAGAATCTTGTAATATATAAGTTTTCTTAAACATTTGTTGGGTTATATTTAAATATAGTTTATATTAGAACTATCTGATAAATACTGAGTGCACATTTATTTCATGTGCTCCCTAAATTATTGATCTTTTTGGGGATTTTTGGACTGCCGAAAAGTATACACTGAATTTGCACTCTGTTCGATATCATCAACGTTTATCGATAATTTGAAAGAATTCAATGCACGTAATTGCAATGTGTTTCGATAATTAGATGGTTTATTGATGGAGACTAAGGGTTGCTCACTTCAGTCGGTTGTGTTTTAATTTTAGAAATTACCACAGACATTAAAGAGATTCTCTATCTCTCACAACGCAGTAAATGCTGCACTTGTTTCCTTCCCAAAAAAACGACTCGAGAAATTGTGGGAAAAACGTATTTATCTGGTTTCTGCACTTCTTGGGCCACCCATGGCGTTTGGAATGGCTTCTGAAATGGCAGTACGATTCGCATTAAAATAGATTTACCAGATACAATATCCACACACACACACACCCACACACACGCAAACGTATACACGCACAGCAAACGTCGCTAATGGTGTGCGGATTCAGCTAAAATTGCTGTGCGTGCAACACGTGCGAAGCGCGCGAACTGTAAAGAGGAAGAGGCACAGGCAGGGAATGTGGAGAGGAGTGGAGAGAGAAGAGGGCAGAGGGCAGAGGGCAGATGGAAAGCACCATTAAAAGTTGCCCAAAAGATGCCGAGCACATGGCCAAAGTTGCAAACCCATTTTCAATCGTAGCCCCCCCAAACATTTCGAATGTAATTAAATTTATATGATATAAATACGAGTGAGAAAGAGACAGACGGCAGAATAGGGGGCAGCTGTAGAGTATATTATGTAGGATATATGAAAATTTCGCGGCATAAAAAATAATAAATACGAGTGCAATATAATTTCGCAAATAAACATCAGAGAGGTGGCGTCAAATTTTCCATCGATTCTGCTGCTCTCGAACTGTTCTGGGCTCTCGTACTTGGCCCGACTGGACTGGGGACTACAAACTGGGCCGACATATGTTTCCCTCAACACGTTCTGGGGAATTTTAGCAATTTCGCTAGCTTATAAAGGCAACTTATTTAGTAGCACACAAATTATGAACTGGCCCCATAAAGGTGGCAATTATCGTTTGATGTTGCCTTTTAATGGCCCGCCTGCCTGGATCGTACCCAACCGGGATACGCAACGGAATCACAAACTGAACGAATCGGAACAATGGAACCGATGGACGTGAACCGAGTGGAGCGGAAATGTTTATTGCATTTTTTTCGCCAATGTTTACTCAGCTTGTTTTGGACCCATTTGGGCCAAGAACTCTGGCAAAACTCAAGTCACAGGCCATTTCGGGGCTGACTGAGGATCGCTGATGATATTCACTTCCATCGAGGAATCGATCGATACAATTCAATCTTCTTCAATCATCAATCATCACATTGCAATGGGATTGCTGCAACTAGGGAACATATCATGGCACGATTAATGATTCAACTCAAACAGTTGTCTATTTCGATTCGATTTGTTTATTTGCATTCGATATTTATTTGAGATTTCGTAGCGATTAATTGGAACTACTCTGGCCTTCCAATCGATAAACAATTCAGTTGGTCATATTACTTTGTCGATCAATTAAACTATCCTTTATTGATGCTCATCCTAGACAATAAAATATACACAATATTTCTCTATTCGATTCAAAGTAAATCGTTTATCGATTAACATTATTTTAAAATGAAAAAACAGTATTATAAATTCGATAGATAAAAGGTTTTTCATATAATGCTTATTTTAGCCACAATATTACGATCCAAAACGAGACAATTGAATTGGGAGCAAAGTGATGAGGTGAATGGGGGCGGGGCGGTTGGGGAGCGTGCTAGAGCAGGCACAAAAACCACCGGAGAGATCTAAACAATGTCTGGAACATGTTTTTCTGCATTCAAAGTTTGTTTAGATTTCGTCTCGTCATAAATACATTTCGCCTTCTGCGTTCTGAGTTGGCATCCCCTTTCGGATCTCCGATCTTCGGTGTAGACAAAACAAGCGAATAATTGCCAGTTTTCGGACAACCCATTTACATAGAATTGCTGGAAAGGGAGAGCTGAATTCCAAGTAAGACTGTGGGAGAGAGAGAGCGAGATGGTGCTCAAGCTATAGACGTATTTCTGCAAATCATTAATATAAATATTTTTGCTCTGGTTTTTTTCATGTGATTTTATGAGTTTTGTAAATTTGTTGTTCGGACATAAAATGACTAATTTTTCAGCAAATGCAAATGGTAATATTATTACTGTGTGTGCACACACATATACCATATACTACAGATGCCAGACAATGCCAGGGAGAGAGAGAGAGAGAGAGAGAGATATTTGCGATGAAGTATTTAGTTTTTCAATGCGCTGTGGGAAGTTCCAGCTAAGCAATAATCATTAACATTTTACAACACTACGCAGAAGATGTTCTCCATGGGAATTTGGCTAAATGGAAGGCTATACAAATACCATATACCAAATATAAGTAATATTTGTAGAATACTTACTCCAGTACATATATTATTAAGCAACAACTTAATCGACTTAGGATCTCCGCAAATATCATTGCATCTCTGTCAGTTTCAGTCAGTTTACAACATTGTTAATTATGGCATTGTATGGCTAATTGTATAGAGCTTTAATGGGGCATACAATGGGTGCACTTAACACCTCCAGAAAGTCATCATAAGCCATGGCAATAAAAGAGCTCGTCTGGCTGGCAGTTAGATAGCACGTATTGAAGGCGATTTAATGACAATATTAAATACTGCGTGGGGTTGCCATCGGATGCGATGAGATGCCCAAAGGGGCAGAGAGAGAGAGAGAGAGAGAGAGAGAGAGAGACTCTCATAAATAATAGATGCAATTAAATGCCAGGCAAATGCATTTTTATTAATTCATTAATTATTCAACTCTGATTCCCGCTCAACGTGTCGTACGCAAATCTGACACATAAAGCTGACAGTTTTACCATATAGTACTATATATGGTATGAGGTACAGGGTAGAAGCATAAATAGCTGTTGTTATTTAAGTTTTTTTCTGCGATTTTCTGCAAATTATTGTGCAAATTTTGTATTAATTTATGGCAATTCAATAGGAATTGCGATGTTTGCTGAAATGCGTCTCTATGGAGTAAGAGTGGGAACTCAGTCTGGCTTGAGCTGGGCTGCTTCCAAATATTGCGTATACGCAGACAAGTTTGTTGTGCGATTTATTTATTTTTATTTTTTTTTTAGCATCAGTTGGCAGTTTGGTTTGGCATTTTGACGCTGACATTGACACGCCAACGCACCCAGCAAACATATGTGTATGCAGACAAACATGGCGGACGCACACACACACACACACACACACACAGACACACTTGCTCAAGCGTGTGTGTATGCAGTTGTATTGGCGCAAGTGATGGATGGCCGCACACTTGCTGCAAGGCTCTCACTCGCTCTCTCTCTCTCCCTCTCTCTTGCTCTTTCTTGCTGGCTAGCTCTCTCTCTCTCCATCTCTCTCCCTCTCCCTATCTTTCCCCCTCTCCATCTGTCTCTCTCGGAAACTGTGCGTAAAATCTAGCAATGTTTTATTTTATAACCAATTGTTTTTGTTGCTGCTGCGTAAATAAATGGCAAACAAACAACACAAACACACACGCACACCCACACACACACACACACACACACACACAGCTATATGTATATGTGTGTTAAATAAATAAAAAGACCCAAACCTAAACCGTAACGTTGTGTCGCTGCAATCGCCATAAAATAAATTAAACAAGCAAATGATGAATCACACGTGCCATAAAACTGCAAAAAAACAAAAAATATATATATTTATATATATTCCCCCATGACGCCCCCTAACTTCCACACACATACCTTCCTCGCCCCTCCTCGCCTCGTCTAGCCACATTTACCAACGCGATAGTCGTGAATATTTGTTGCCATTAAATATGTATCGCAAACAACTATTTGCTCATGCCACGCCCCCTAACGACGCGTGCCCCTGCCCCTGCCCCCTGCCAATAGCCTGTTGCATTGCAATTGTCGTGTACGATTTGCTGGCACTTTGAGGCACACGGATAAAATATGCAACAAATAAACATGGCCAGAAACAGCGTCGAGAAATTCTCTGGCAACATGCCACAAAATTAGCCAGCTGCGGCTTGGATAAGAGTTTGTCAAGCAAGCAGTACCCCTCCCTCCCCCTCTCTCTCTCTCTCGCTACCCCTGAGAGGGGCTGCCAAAAAGGTCGAGCATACACACACATTCAAACTGCTGCAGCAACCGAAAATGTTGCCACAAAATGTTGCAAGAGACACACGAATGCGACACACAGTTGTGTCGACAGCTGCTTGGAAATAAATCAAATGAGTTACGACTCAGCACGTTGCGTGAGTGTTGAGTGTTGAGTGGGTGTTAATAAGCTGTGATCGGAGATGGGATGGGTTGACACCTCGAGAACTATTAATGTGCCTTTTCTAGGGTTACCTGACAGGCTGCAGATGGGAAGCAATAGTCAAGCTCTACATCTGCCTGTCTATCTATCTATCTATCTATCTATCTATCTATCTATCTATCTATCCATCTATCTATCTATCTATCTATCTATCTATCTATCTATCTATCTATCTATCTATCTATCTATCTATCTATCTATCTATCTATCTCTCTATATATCTATCTATCTATCTATCAACTCATCTATCTATCAATCTATATAACAACCTTTTCTTTCTCTTTTAAACTATCTATCTCTCTGAAGTCAAAGATAATATCATATATAGTTACCCAGCTGGGCAAATAGTTGGCTAAGCAGTTAGATATATAACTGATTGAATATACATATGTATAGATCAAAAAGGCAGATAGATCAAATCATAGAGGGGTCATGCTCGGACTGTGTGGTTCCTCCCACCTTGGGTATACTTCCTCCCAATTTCCCATTCAGCGCCATTTGGCACATTGCCTTGCATATTTTTTGCGGGTTTTCGAAAAAATATCGCATACATTGAATGCAAATTCGAATGATTTACGACTGGCGCAAGTGTAAAAGAAAAAAAAAAAGAACAGGACAACAAAAACAAAGAAGGAAAGAAAGAGAAAATGCGACGAATTGCACGAGACAGCAGAAAAATTTTCCATACACATGTGTCGCATGCGAAATGGATTTTCCTTATGCGGTTTCCCTGTTGTATTTGCGGACAAATCACAAATCACAAATCAACAAGCAATTGATGGGAATTTTCTATTTTCTGTTTTGCCCTCTCTCTCTCTCTCTCTCACTCCCTCTCTATCTCCTTCTTTACAGCGACGGCGGCAAGCAACTCGGGCCCGTTGCAGGGCGCTGTTAATGTCATTACCATTATCACGACCAGCAGCAGCAGCAGCAGCAGCAACGGCAGCAACGGCAGCAACAGCAGTGCCAGCAGCAACAGCAACGGAAGCAGCAACAACAACAACTCGAACAACATCAGCAACAACAACAACAACAACAACAACAACACGGACAACCACAGTCTGATACATTGCGAGACAACAAGAGTAGCAGGAGTAGGAGCAGAAGCAGAGGTAGGAGCAGGGTTGGCAGCTGGAGGACTCACCAGCGAAGCCACAACAGATCATCACTTTGTGGCAATACCATTGTTAGAGCGTCGGCGCCGCAGTCGCAGTCACAGTCGCTGCCACATTGCGCCGCTGGCTCCGATTATTTGCATACCTGGACATCCCGACGAGCTAACGCAACTCTCGCGTTCCGTATCGTGTTTTGTGCGATTCCGGAGGAGCTGCACCAAATGTGAGTCCCGATCAATCCCGCACAATCAAGCAATCCCTGTTTTCCCACGCCCAATTTGCATATTGCAATCCTGCCCGCTTTCCCATACGTAATCCCATTTTGGATTTTGCCTGGTTGCGTTTATCCAGCTCCTGCTGCAGCTTCTGATCTTTCCCTGCTTCCATTTTCCTGGCTATTGCATTTTCCTGCTTTCATTTGCTTTTCCCATTCACAGATTTTAATTAAATTGCGCAATTTCCTTTTTATTTTTGTTTTTATTTAAAATTGTTCTCTTTCTCCCTCTCCCTCTCTTAGTTTTTGCCAAAATCATGGGCAGCAATAATCCCAGCGAAGCCGATCGATATGATTATTATGACTGTGAGTATTCAATTTGAATTTCATAGCAGGTTAAGCATCGATAAATACGATAAATACAGGCAATCTATAATGAACTCTGTTTAAAATTTAATTTAATTATTTCTTTATAAATCACTTTCCCATCTCTATTAATCGAAGTGTTATCGATAAATTAATTACCAACTTCTGTACTGGAACTATTTGTACTTGAATTCATCAATCTTTTTTTGCTGATATTTCAAGGGGGATTGAATAAAAGAGCTGCCTGAGCGAGTGTTATTTCTTCTTCTAAAATATTAAGTATACGCCACGTATGCTGGAAGGAAGCAGTAACTAATGGTTTAATAAGAGACAGAAATGGAAGTGCACGTAGCACGTAGAATGCATTGCAACATTTGCATCGTTCTTGCCTCTTGCCACTCTCCTACAGGTCTCTTTCCTCCCCTCTCTCTCTCTCTTTCTCTCTGTCTATATCTGTTTGTCTTCTTTCTTTTTTTGGCTGCCTGCTTTATGCGTGGTTGGCAATTCAAAGCGAGCGGCAAGTGGCAAATGGCTGTGAAAGCCAGCCAGAAAATCAATAAGACTCCAGAGACACAGCCAGCTGTGTAGCCTCTGTATAGGTGTATAGGTGTGACAGAGAGAGACAGAGAGACAGAGAGAGAGAGAGCTAGCACGCCTGTGACATTGGGCATAAGTAGTATTTATGTTGGTATCTAAATATCTACAGTCATCTGTCAAATATCACGTTTCTTGTTTACACTTTTCTACTTCTACTTCGGCTGCGTACACAATATGCCCGGGATTGGGCCGGGAACAGGCTGTGGGACTGGGGAAAGGGACAGGCTGGTTAGATGAAGGACTGCCCTCGTCCCTTTGGCTTCTTTCTCTCTCTCTCTCTCTCTCTCTCTCTCTCGCTCTCTGTGTTTCTCTCGTGTTTGTATTTGGCATGTTGAGTGTTGAGTGTGTTGAGTAGCATTTGCCGTTACGTGCGCCGCTGCCGCTGCTGCTGCTGCTGCCAAATGCAAACAAGAGCCGCAAACATCGGCAACAACAACAACAACAACAACAACAGCAACAACAATGATAACTACAGCAACAAGAACAGGCCACATGAGAATAACAAAGGAGAGCAAGCGAAGAAATACACTTTGTAACGGCAAACTCGTTAGTCAAACTGTTGTACCCTGTAAGTACTATTATCACAGGGTATGTAGGGTATGCCGGGCGTGGCAAGTACTCAAATATTGCGTATACGCAGTGTAACTCTATAATTCCCGTGGTTTCTTTGTCTCGTTGGAATTCACATACACATGCCTTAACTCCGGGCAATAGTTCTGTATCTTTGAGATACTTTTCTTTTACGTGAATAAATTTGTATTTTCTAAATTAATTTCTTGCTTTCAGCAACTTTGTATTTCAAAGAAAACCTTCAAATCGTGTGTTTTGGAATTAGCAACAAGCTGTTATCGTAAATCGTTTATCGAAACTCTCCTGTATCGTTATCGTTAGGACAATAGATATGGAAACGTATCTCAGCATCATCTAAAGTTTCCATTTCAGTTTCAAGTTCAAGCAGGAAGCTGCGCCCAAGTGTTAAATTCTAATATTTCTCTTCTCTTTTCAATCGATTTTGAGGGCGCACTACAAATTTGCTTAGTCACGCAGACACACGCACACACACACACACATACACATCCCGTTAATCTGATGAGTGTTTACCGCAATCTATGCTCGAGCATAAGTGTCAATCATTATTGGGGAACTCTCGGGACGAGATAAACAAAAAACAAAGTATCTTAAATCGAAATTGAATTTCAATGTGAATTCGAATGTAAATTGCGTATCTAGCTGGATTTCAATTTGAGCAGGGAATCTATGGAGAGCGTTATATGCGGCAGTTAAGGTAATTCTCAAAGAGCTGAAGGTGTGTGGGGTACAAAGGGTGGGGTGGGGGTTACGATATAAGGTGTGGGGCTTACGCGCTGTGGCATCTCATTTTGCTTATCTATGCGTGTTTATTTGTCTTATTATGCGATTTTCTTTTTCTTTTTTTTGCAGCAAAGGGTGTTGGAATAGGCAGGGTAGAGGGGAAGCGAGGCAGGGGCGGGGGTAGCCTACTAGCGATTCAGCATGTTGCTGAGCAGGGGAGGGACGTAAGAGGAGGAAAGGCAGGGGTATGCGCTGACAGCGCAGTTGCGTGTGTCAAGTGCTTAGACTAATCTAATCGATTGATAATCCCAGCGCAATATGTTCAATTTGAAGACACAAATACACACACACACACACATATGCTGTGCGTCGCTGCGGCTTTGTCTGCTGTCGCCATCTTGCTTGCTCGCTGGCTCGCGCGCCATTTTCTTTTTCGCTTCTGCTGCTGCTGCCTACTTTTAGGCGCTAGCTCGACCGCTCCTCCACTCGAACAGCTGTTGCCGTCGCGCGGGCCACAAAACTGGCAAACGGACAACATACAACATACAGCTGCCCCCCTTCCCTGCTGCCCCTGCCCCTGCCCTACCGTCTGCCCAGCACATTGGCATGTTGACAATGATAATGAAACCCGCCCGCCCGCTCGCATCTGCTTGAGTTGCTAAGCAACAGGTAGGCCCACATGCCTGCCCTCTCTCGCTGGCACTGCTGCCTCAGCGCCTCTCTCTCTGCCGTACCCCCCCCACACACATACACACACACACACACACACACACACAGCATGCAGCTGTTTTTGGTGGCCACTTCGCCTTGCCTGGGCCGACTCTTCGTGCGCTCTGCGTAGTCGCCTTCGCTTTCGCTTTCGTTGTCGTTTTCGTTTTCGTTTTCGCCGCTGCGACAAGCTGAGGGAAATTTTTGTCATTGTATGCGCACTTACGCTCTCTCGTTGTTAATTCCCTGCTCGCGCGCTCTCTCTCGCTCACGCTGCCGCTTGCTCTCACTTCTCGTCTTGGTACTTTTCTGCTCACTCGGCTCGGCTAAGTTGTGCTTGGCAATTTCCCAGTCGACAATAAAATTTCCCATACGACGCGTTGCCACATCGTGCGGTGGTTCGACGACGCCGTCGTCACCGCCACCGCTGCTGCTGCTGCTGCTGGCAAACGCTCTGCAATCGTTGACGGCGTCGCTGGCTCTGGCACCGCGTGGCAGCGTAGCAGCGTGTAGCGTGTAGCGTGTGTAGCGCGTGTTGCTCGGATTCGGATTCTCGGATTCACTCACAAAGCGTTTGCAGTTCAGTACAGTGTGTATTTCTAGTTCTCGTTCAGCATTGCCGACGGCACGACGTGTTTTTGCTCCTCCACTTTTGGTAGTATAAGTTCACGCAGAAACACGACAACAATCGGCTAGAAAACAAAACAAAACACAACACAGCATCAATCAGTATCAATCAACAGCAATTATCAATTAAAGCGAATCAATCTAGTTTTTTTTTTTTTATTTTCTGGTGTCGAATCTTAAAAAACGCAACGAATTGAGAACAGTTTTTCGAAAATTGTTTGTGTTTATGTGAAAAATGTATGGAAAACTAACTGAAAATCATTGAATACGAGTTAAGAGCAATTGGAAAATCAAGTAAATAAAACAAACAAAACATTGGTTAAATTAAAAATATTTAAGAAACTTGTGGAACTAAATAACTTATCATATAATTGAAATATTAAACAGTAAATTAAAGAACAAAATTCAAAAGTGTTTAAAGTAAGAACTTGAGTGAAGAAATAAACAAAAATAAAATCATATAGTTCGATAGGCTTATGCTATTGTTTGTTTTGCTTGCAGTTGTGATTGTGGAAATCGAATCGAATTATTTATCGATAACAGCACTCTTTAGATTTGCTTGTCTCAATTCTTGTCTAGCAACAACGAATCTTAATCCTTTATCCGCTTAGCAAAAGCAGCTTGAGTTTACAAATGTGTCTGAAGGATTTTCACAGATATTTCAAGCTTAAAATTGCATAATAAGTTGGTTGTATCCTGAGCAGCTTATTAATTATGTGATTTGTGATTTCTGCAATGAGAGAAGAAGAAAAGATATAGATAATACTTATGCAAACTGTTTTAGGCTTCTTATTCGATAGTGATCTATTTCTTTTACAGTTTTTTCCCCAGTATTTGTTTTTCATTTGATAATAAAGTCATTTTTAAGTGGCAAAAGATTTCGGGCTTGTGCCCACTGAAGTTATTAAGAATTTGTCTATATTTAACCGGATAAAGCTGACACTATGATTGGTAGAGGAATGGTTATTAAAAGAAATAAATAAACAATAAAAAAAAAAACAACAATTTGCCTAGAACTATGCAACAATTTGTTAGTGCGGTCTACTCTTTATTTTCCAATTGTTTGCTTTAGTTGTTTGGTTTTCTTTTCGAGCTGTTGTTGCTCCTCTCCCTCTCCCTCTCTCTCTCTCTCTCTCTGGGCTGGTTTGTTTTTCCGGTGACGCAGCTATTCTCTGCTTGGGTTCGGGGTGTTAATTGCTAAATGTTTGAGCCATGGCCAACACCTGTACCGTGCTCTAGTTGCCTGCAATGGTTATGTCTTCTTTGGGCTCTAATGGCATAAGCACACACACTCACACACACACACACACATACAGCGTGTGTGTGTGACTCCATCGGTCACTTCTGGCACTTTTCGTTGGGGCAAGACAAAAGAAAAAATACAAACAATGGCAGGCAAAAGCAATGTGAATAGCTTTGTATACTTAATTACATGTCAGAGCAGCAGCAGCAGCAACAACAACAACAACAACAACAGCAGCAGCAACAACAACTCGAACAACAACAACTAAACAAAGTTGTTAGCAAGTTTTGCTTGTTTAGCTGTCTTCATTTCATGGCTGGCATTAATTATTAAAGCCGCCTGCACATTTTTCATTCACAATCAAAAAAAAAAAAAGAGGAAAAACCAACGAAATTGAATGACACACAAAGCTCTGTCCCCGCCTCTTACCTCACTCTCGCTCTTTCTCTCTCTCTCATTCGTTCAAATAAAACCACAAAAACAATTGTGAAGCACTTAATTTCATTGCGCTGCTCAAGTTGCTGCTGCAGTTTGCTGTAATTATGAAAAATTGCGCATACGCCGCATATGTTTTTCTTTTTTTTTTGTGGCATGCTGCAAACATATTATATTTGTCTGCAACTTTGTCCGTTCGCATTGCGTATACGCCGCCTGTGCCGCCAGACTGCATTTCTAGCCGGATAGACAGAGAGAGAGAGAGAGAGAAAGAGAGGGAGAAAAAAAAGAAGAGAAGAATCTCATGCAAATTGCAGCTGCTGCTTTGCCCTAATCAATAAACATAATTGGCCAAATAAGATAATGTGTCTGCAGAGTTTCTTAGCCCATAAGCACATATGTACAGAGAGAGAGAGAGAAAGATAGTGAGAGAGGGAAGAAGAGAGCCGTCAGTTCATTCATAAGAATTTCGTGGCATAAACAAAAACTCAATGGCCAAAACTGGCAAAAGCTAAAATGAAATACGAAATTGGCCGCGAAATTTTCGAAATTTATTTTCATAAATATTTGCATGATGTTTGGGGTTTTTTCTTGTTTTTCTCATGAGCTAGAAGAGGGGGGAGGGGGTAGGCAGATTTAGGATTTACGAGCTATATTCGAATTCGTGGAAAGCGGCTGCTTTCGATTTTATCGTATCGGAAAGTCACTTAAACGTGGCATAATTAACCAGCTCGCACACACGAAAAACAGAAAACAGAAAAAACATTGATAGAAATCAACGAACGTGCAGCAAAACAAAACAAAAGTCTAATGAAAGCAAATCAAGTAATAACATAAAATCAAATCGAAAACAGAAAACAGAGAAAACAGCAAAGAGAAACAAGAACAGCAAAAAAAAAAAGAAAAGAAAATACAGGGAGAGAGAGAGAGAGAGAGAAGGATAAGAAAAGTGAAAAACAAAGCTTCAACCGTTTCGGGAGGCAGGCACAACATTTGATTGATTTGTGGCAGATACAACGGCAACAAAAACAATAACAACAACAACAAAAGCAGCAGCAACAAAAATCGGGCATAGCTTCGGTGAGTAGCCACAAAAATAAATAATTAATGGGCAGTGTGTGCGCTTAACAATTGCACAACAACAACAACAATAGCAACAACAAAAGTAACAGTAACAACATCAAAAACAATTCCGAATCAGAGAAAAAAACAAAAAATGTTAACAAACAAAGCAGCCCTGAAAAGTGCATAAAACTTTCGTAAAAAAACAAAAGCTAAAAAAGCATAAACAATTTACACAAGCAGAGGGCTGAATACCCTTTTATTATTTGCGCAATAAACTGATAACCCTGGGAAATATAATATACGCAGAGTTTTTCTTGTAAACATTAAAAAAAACCTCTCTTATTTCCGCTTAAAAACTAGAATAATTCTTTGGCATTAAAATAACATTGTAATTTAAATAAAAATGTCTAGAGAATCAGGTAACCCTTTTGGCAGAGAAATGTAGCAAACAAAAAGCCAAATAAATGACGTGATTATGTTTTTTTTTATTATTTTATTTTGCAATACGCATCAGATTGCTGTGACATGCGACAGCATAGTACAGAGTTGATGGAGATTTTAATTATATATTGTAAAATTAACTATATTTTTTCGAAAACCAAAGTGAAGGTCTCAAGTGCTCTTCGATTTTATTTAATTTCATTTGCAAATAATTACACTCGTTTTTTCCTTTTTTTTGGGAAATTAATTGCACAATATTTTTTTATTTGTTCATCTATTGTACTGTTGATTCTTTACCATAATTGTTTATTATTCTATATGAAACAATGTGATATATAAATAAATTAACAGTTCATTGTGCATTATTCGCAGGGATTAAAGAGCTCTTGTTTGTTTTTGGTTTCTTTCATTGTGCAGGGGAATTTGACAATTTGTTGACTTGATTTGCAGAGATTACTTTATTTATTCGCATGCAGTCTTGATGATATATGAAGGATTCACAATATAAGCTGGTAGGTTTCAGTTGAAATAAATCTGCTTAAAAGAGCATAAAACATTCGGCAAGACAAACAAGTTGTTATTATTATTATGATTATATTTTCGTTTATAAATGAAATTAAATTATATCGCCTGCAGCTCTGTCTAGTATTTTAATTATAACAATTACATTGATACGCCAGAAATTGTTCTACTTGGCTAATTAGGTGGATTCCCATAGACGAAGACAAGTATAGGAAGGGGTAGCCAGGGAAGCAGAAGATATAATGTCGCGATGAAAATAAACCCGAGGCATACTCAAATATAGCTTAAAATTACTTCAAAGAAACTTTTTGTCGTTCAAGCAAGCTAAACACAACAAATCAGATTTATGGCACATGAAAATATATAATATATATATCTGACTCTATGTTTTGATATGGATATATGATAATATCTTAATTAATCTCTTTATATATCGAGTATTTTATATTTCCCTTATTTTGGCTTACTTAAACCTTGAACTGGAGATTATCGCGTTAATTGTACGACTCTAAGATACATCGGAAAGTTTCATTTCCCTCTCCAAATTAGTTGCTAAGCATATCTACTTATCATAAGGATGAGACGAGACCAGATTCGGCGAATTGTTTGACTCGCAATTCTCAATTGCTTTGGCTTTGGCTTTCGGCTCGGAGCTGCTCACGTGGATTGCCAAAGAATACAGCAGTGTGTTTGTGTGTGTGTGTGTGTGCGTGTGTGTGTTTGCCTGCTATGACAGCTAATGGGGAAAACATAGATACACAGGCAGCAAGAAAAACAGAGGCAGAAGCGGAGGCAGAGTGAGATGCGAAAACAGGCAGAAACAGAGGCAGACCAAGCTGGGGAAAAAACATAGCAGAGAGAAAGGAAGAGAGAGGGAGAGGCAGATTTAGAGAGAGAGAGCGAGAGAGACAGGGAGAGAGACAGTGAGACAGCGAGAACGACAGGCGGCAACAAATTTAATTTCGTAAGTGATTTTTGGCAAGACAGGTGAAGGCGTCTATAAATATAGGCGATGTCGGCACAAATTTTCACTGCCTGCCTGGGCGACTGCAGCAACAGAGAGAGATGGAGAGAGAGAGAGTGGGAAAGAGAGGTAGATAAATAAATTGCAAAATAAAGCAAGAAAACAAATCAAAGCGCATTGCTGAAAAATAAAAACAAATCAAAGCGTTCGCAGCAAAATTGAGTTGAATGACATGGGGAGAAATGTGTGTGTGTAGGGGAGGAGGAGGAGGAGGAGTATAGGAGTATAGGAGGAGGGGGGGGGGAGTGGCAGTACAACTATGCATGTACGGTACAGCGAATGGGCTGTTCTGTATAAATAAAGCAACTCAACACACACAATGGCAAAGGGGCGTATGCGTAACGCAGGCAAGACACGCCCAGCCCAGCTCAGGAGGGGCAGCAGCAGCAGCCATATCAAAATGGCTACCATAAATTGAAAGTTAGCTTGAAATCAGCTAAAAAGCGTTGCCAGACGTGCAGCAATGCGCGCTAAGCAGCCACAATAAATGCGAGAGGAATCTCTGCTGGGAGAGGAGAGGGGAGGGAGGGAGCTGAAGGTTCCTGCCCCGTGTCAACTGCTGCAGCAAGTTAATTGTGTCAAGATTTATGCGTCTGCGATTGTTTTTAATTGTTTGCGCGTCGCTGGGTCCCAAACTAAATCCTAAATACTTGTCTCGCTCTCCCTCTCTCTCTTTCTCTCTCTCTGTGTGTGTTGTGGCGTGACCACAAGGCCGGCACAGATCGGGCATGCCAGACAGCAGCTTTGAAATATGAGCAGCATTTTGTGCGGTTTTTAGGCACAGCTTCCCTCCCCCTCCCCGCACATTCCTCTCCTCCTCTTGGCTACGATGGCGACTCTAGCTGGGCAGGATTTGCCCACGCAGCATCGACCGCACGCATTTTTATTGTGCCTCTCTAACACTACCTTTCTCTACCTCTCGCTGTCCCTTTCTCTCTCTCTCTCTTTCACTCTACCTCTACCTGTCCCTTTCTCCCCAGCTGTCTCGCACTTTTCCCTCTTGTTTTTTTCTGCTTTCACACGCAGCCCAAAAAAGTAGACTACAAAAAAATTGACACAAAAATTGATTTTCGTGCCTTTATCATGTTACCCGCTCTCGCTCGCCTCCCCCCTCTCTTTTAGTTTTTTTCTCTTTTTTTGTTTCTCTTTTTTTTTGTGTTCCTCTCTTGTTGTTGTTTTGTGCGTGAGCCTTTCAATTTCTTCTCCGCCCTGTTCCGGGTCCAGGTTTTTGCTGTCGCTGTCGCAACAGAGCAAATATTACGGCTTAGAAGGCTTTGCTGGCAGCCTCATCTGCGTCATCCCCTTGGCTCCCCTCTCTCCCTCTCTCTCTCTCTCTCTCTGCCGCAGACAGACGCCCCGTTGTCGTCGTCGTTGTCACGTAGTTTGTTGTTGCATAAAGACCCTTCGCCTTTGAAGCGAAGGCACAACAACAGTAACTGCTGCCATTGCGCGGGTAATCGCGCTCACACTTGCCCCGCCCCCCGCGCACCTCCTCGCTGTGGCAGCTCGCGTGGCACATCATAAACAGGCTCGTAACAAGGTTATGCAACATAATTGCCTAACCCAACAGATTCGACTCGACTCGCCTCAACTCGACTCTGTGTGTGTGTGTGTGTGTGTGTGTGTGTATGTGTGTGCAGCCATTGAATGTCAATTAGTTGTCCTCGATGTGGCTGACAGAGTCAAGTAAATTTGATTATCCTCCGCTGCTCACTCCCTTCTGCTCTGCCGACGCCATTAACCTGCGACGCAGCAGTTCATATTTGCCCCTGAAAGTAGGCAACACTGTCTGTCGCTCACACACACACACACACACACACGCGAGCAGTGCCTGGCTATGGCTTCCAATTGTCTGCACTTCAACTCAGACTCAGTCTCAGTCTCACATTCAACAGGCGAGACACACATAGCACGAAGCACCCTGTAGAAGGTGAGGGTGGGGTCGGACAGACATAAAAATATGTCACAAATATAGGGCACCCTATAAAGGCATATATCTGTAGTTCAATAAATATATATACAGTCAGTTTGACTTCCTCTGGCTGCCTACAGGGTATCTCCTAGTCGACTCTAGCGCACAGACACACATGTCTAACTTTTCTTTTTCTTTTTCTTTTTTTTGACTAACAGCTAACAGGTAGGCGTCAACAATGTTTGTCCTTTGACATTTACTTCCACTCTCTGCCTCACTCTACTTCTCTTTCTCTTTCTCTCTCTCCCTCTCCCTCTTTCTACACTTCATGCTGTATTTGCTTTGCTCTCAAAATAAACTCGCTTGTTGTTGTTACATTTTCCAATTCGTTTCGCTGTTGCTGTATGCAAATCGAAAATCGATAAGCGAGCGTAATTGTGATCAGCGCGATGTGTATATCGATAACACAAATGTCAGCTACAATTGTTGCACTCACGCTCTCCGAGCGCGTGACCAGTGTTGTGTAACAGCTTAAGGCGATTATCGATAAGCGCATTCATACATATTTGCAAGTTTTTGAGATAAAAATGCAATTTAAATTGGCGAAACTAAGCAGAGCTTAAGCGGCTTTAGCAGCTGCATACACATACATGTATACACACACACACACACACACACACACACTGGTGTAACTGTTTTCATAACTAATTTCAACTGCAAGTCATTTTCAGCGCGCGCTTTACAAATTTCGTCAGTTTCCACTTGATTTTCATAAAGCTGCCTCTACCCCCCTCCCCCCCCCCTGTGTGTGTGTGTATGTGCGCATGAGTGATGTGTGAGAGTGTGTGTGTGTGTGTGCGGCTCTTTATTATCCTCGTTTGTTCATTGAGTTAGCAGTTTTCCTTTATTTTATGAAAGCATTTCTATGGCGTTTGGTAAATATAATTTTCAATTTCACGCGCGGCGCCTGCTGTGTAAATGGGCGTGACAAGCTACCGCCGCCCACACTGACAGCATCACAGGCAGAGAGAGAGAGAGAGAGAGACTGACTGACTGAGAGATTGTCAGACTGAGAGACTGACGCTGGCATTTGGGCAGTGTGTTTTATGCGGGCCATAAAAATATGTATAAAGCGCCTTCGACAATAAAATACAATAAAAGCATTTTCCTTTTACTGAGGCGACAATATTGCGCAAAAAGAGAGAGAGAGGGAGAGAGAGAGAGAAAGGGAGAGAGATTCACACATCAAAGATGACGCTTTTCTTTTCTTTCCCACACTGCAATAAAACTTAAATTTGTTGTTGGCCAAATTGTTAATAAACCACACAAAATATAAACTGATTGCCAGGCGCACATAAAAACTTGCGCGCGAGTGTAGCAGCCTCTTTACTATGTGTGTGTGTGTGTGTGTGTGTGAAAGCCTGAGACACGCACATAGACTCAAAGTAAACTGTGAATACACTCGTCCAAAGTGTCGCACTCGAGTGAGACTTATAAATAATAAACTTATGGAAGTGAACTTGCGGGTGACTAGAGGAGGTTGAGAAGAGCATAGAGAGGGGAAGAGGGAGGGTGAATGGAAGAAGAAGAGGAGCGTTAATATAAATAAAATAAAATAGGCAAAGTAGCAAAAGGCAGAAAGTTTTGCAAAGTAGGCGAATGCAAAGATATTTGCACACAAAGCCGCTTGAAGTAAACACACACACACACACACGCATGCCAATGAAATCGGCCGGAAGCCAGGAGAAATGGGAGACAGGGAGAGGCAGACAGAGAGGGCAACAGAGAGGGAGACAGAGAGGGAGACTGCCTAAGCCTGCTCCAAGTCGTTGGCGACTTTGCTTTCTTTTGCGACATTGAAAAGCATATTGTAATGACTATAAGCACACACACACACACACACAGACGCACACACACACACACACATGCATACCCACTCACACATACGTAGCACCCTCCCCCATCCGCACATCCGCACACACTTAAGCACACACTCCTGACAGGCCTAAGAGGCTGCAGAATTGACTCGAAACAGCCAAAACGAATCGTAGTAAAATCGCGATAAAGTATCGCGAATACCCTCAAGCACGTAGATCGCCAGAAAAGATAATGAGAGCATGTCTATAAGATGTGCTGCTGTGCTGTGTTTGCAAAATGAAATAGTGTCAAGGCAACTGACAGAATAACTAAACGGAAACTTGAGTTATCACGAAGGAAAATAAAACATTTCAGTTTCAGCTTGAAGCTGTCCCTAGATAACTTAAGATATTGTATTGGTAAGCAAGCTAGAGAAAATCGACAATCTTCCCTGCTTTTTCCCATCAAATCTCTAGCTGCCTAAGAGTCTCCTATACCTAAGTTGGGTTCATTAATGTTTGTGTACTCTGCCAAAGCATAAAAGGCACTTTCAGGCGACCGGAAATAGGAAAGGATAGATAAAAGCAAAGGTACATGTGGAAAATTCTGAAAATGTGTGGAAATCTAAGTGGAACTAAGGCTAATGGAAGAGAGGAAGATGCTAATGGCAAACTACTGCTTCGGGCTCTCTCCTTCTTTCTCCAACTCCCTCTCTGTGTCCCTCTCCAACTTCAACTCGTTTCCCAGCATTGCTATTCGATTCCTCTTTGCGCCGTTAATAATATACCTTGGTACCGGTCGAAAGCAAAATGGTATTAGAAATAACAAGGATATAGACTTATCCAATTATCTATCTCTAATAGACAGACGAATCGACTGTGAACCCGATACGATAATCTTTTTTGAATCGTAATTAAAGGTTAAATCCTAATTAATGTGCTTTTATGATAATGGAGTCGGTTGGACCAGTTTGCCACTGCTTTCGATTGAAGGTCTTCATGAGGGAAGAGGAAGAGAGAGAGAAAGAGAGAGAGAGGGAGAGAGAGCGACAAGCAAGCCTTGACTACGAGTCGAGCATGAATCGCGGCTTATCTGCAGCAATAAATCAGTTTTAATGCGATTCCTTCTTCAAGAAGTCCGAGATTGTGGATGTAAATAGAGCATGGAGGGAAGGGGTTGAAGAGAGAGAGAGAGAGAGAGGTCTGAAAGGGGGACTAGTCAATACGAGAATATTTGCCAGTGTTTTATGGCCTTCTATGGAGTTGAAAAGTTTATTTACTGAGCTTGCTATTCTTTCTATGATGGCAATTTGATTGAGAGTGATATAGATAAAAAGTATGAGAGAAAGAGAGAGAGAGAGCGTGTATTATATATGTGTGATATGCAAAGAGAAGAAGTATAGAGAGAAAACCGTTACATATAGCGATGATATATGCATGCAGCTATCGATAATTATCGAGCTTGTCACATTTAGTTCTAGGGCAAACAATGAACCATCAATGCAATGTGATCTTGCATATTGTTAGGGTGCTCTCTCTCTCTCTCTTTGTAGATAGGTGAGCAGGTGGAAGGGTGATGCTACTCCCTGACATTTACCCCGTTTCCCCCTGCCATGTCAACTCCAAACTGACACATAGCACAACTCATAAAGACTGAACGATTGTGGTCGACTGTCAGAAGTCATCAAACTTCTGACAGTTATTGGACTACCCCCTGAGCACCTCCACTTCCCAGCTCTACAGTTCCTGCTACTACCCTCTTCCTTCTGCCCTGCCCCGGCTGTTACTCTACCCCTCTCTCTCTCTCTCTCTCTCTTCGGATCGGAGCAGGCACTTTAATAATGACTACAAAGTCCTTGAACGCGCTGACATGCCCCACTCGTCAAGGCTTTTACGACTCGGCACACACACACACACACACAGCTGTGTATGCGTGTGTGTGGGATGCACGCGTATATGTAAATACGCAGACACTGCGTAGTCTTGGGCGGAGCGTACCCTACTCGACTCGCCTTGCCTCGACCGCTTTGTGAGCTTCATTCATAGTGGGTGTCCATGTCCGTCTCCGTGCTGGTGCAGCATGTGGCACGGCATTAACTTGACGGCACTTTGACGCCTCTCACCAAGGGGATTTCGACTGCTCCCCATAGTCAGTGCTCCTCGTGCTGATCCGGTGCGGGTGCGAGTGCGTTTTTGCGAATTGGTCACGTTTTGCAGGCGCAGGAGGAGTAGGATCAGGAGCAGGAGGAGCATGAGAAGGTGCAGGAGTAGGAGAAGCAGGGTTAGGAGGCGACAACAATGGGCGGCCTTTTACATTTTTAATTTTATTGCTTAGTTTTATTTGCCTATGCTGAGTGCGTTCGTTGGCCTGAACGGGAGCAGGAGTAGGAGCAGCTCGAGCGGGTATAAAACATGCCAGGTGTCACGGTGAGCCACGGCAAGAGGTCTTTCGGCTTTGCACTTTGACCTTAAGCTGCGTGCGTGTGTTTTGGCTTGACTCTTAATTAACTGCGTCTCAACTCATTGCCAATGGGCAGAGGGAATGAAACTGGGCGGGGGAGGGGGAGGTAAGTAATTTCAAGTTGAAGTGCTCAACGTCAGTTTTGTCGAGCAGTCGCACTCACGAGTCACGAGTCACGACGCAGTCACGAGCTTGTGTGTTGCATATTAAAACGCTGTCAAAATTGCAGAGATAAATGTCATTTCATTTGGCAGCGCAGGCATCACTCGCAGCTGCCATTGCCTGTGCCACATGTTTTCTAATGGCGTCACAGACACACACACTCACACACATACACACACAACTCGTAACTGTCACTGGCAGTGGCCGCGAAGATTACGCCTAATTACGATGTCCTGTGCGTGGGATTTGCTTGCCTGCCTGGTTGGCATTGCGCATACGCCCCGTGTGCCGAGGCAAAGCATACATTTCCCCCTCACTGACTGTTTGCAAGTGATAATACTTGGGTCATGTGACACACTGTGGCACAGTGGGACAAAAGCGGAGATAGCTGTGAGTCTAATTTCAGAGTTCTGCCTTGGCTGTAGACCAGTATAGGAAATACTCGTATAGAGATCGATAGCTAGGATGCAAATCGATACTGCTGGGGTATATCGTTAGAGATGGCAAGAGAGCGATAAACTCTTATACAACTTTTTCGTATATCTTTGAGATGGCAACACAGCGATAAACTCTTATACAACTCTTTCGCATATCGTTAGAGATGGCAACAGAGCGATAAACTCTTATACAACTCTTTCGTATATCGTTAGAGATGGCCACCGATGCGATAAACTCTTATACAACTCTTTCGTATATCGTTAGAGATGGCAACAGAGCGATAAACTCTTATACAACTCTTTCGTATATCGTTAGAGATGGCAACAGAGCGATAAACTCTTATACAACTCTTTCGTATATCGTTAGAGATGGCAACAGAGCGATAAACTCATATACAACTCTTTCGTATATCGTTAGAGATGGCAACAGAGCGATAAACTCCAATGCAACTCTTTCGTATATCGTTAGAGATGGCAACAGAGCGATAAACTTTTATACAAGGCTTTCGTATATCGTAAGAGATGGCAACAGAGCGATATGCTTTGATGAAACTCTTTCTCATTTTTTATTTATTTATCGACTTGAAATTAAAATTAGTTTTTATTTTTAAATTAAAATTAGATAAATTAGAATTAAAAAAAAAAGAAAATAACAAAAGTTTTAAATTTTGATTTTAAAATTGAATTTAATAAAAAAAATTTTAAATTAATTAAGAATATATGTTTTTAAATTTAGGCTGAGAAATATAAAACAAGAATTCCCGATCCAGCATTTACTGCAAAGGATTGGCGAAAACCCAGTAAAACCCAATCAGATCGGTATAGTAAAGGCAATAGTTTAAAATAGATACAACATCAAATCGATCAACAAGTAAGAGAACTAAATAGATTATTATGTAGAATGTGCACAACATGAATAAACATGATGATTTTGTGGTACAGTCTCGCTTTCCTCTCGACTATTTCAACTATTCAAGTATTCACTTTCTTTGAGTACTTGAAGCGAGTGGAAGCCCGTGCTTAGCTCACGTAATCGTGCAGTTCCCTCTGTGACACCCTTCCCCCCCTCAGCTACGCAGTGTCCTGCTGGCTTGAATTGAGTTTGTCGTCGCCTATCGTACTGTCTCCTCCTTCTTCTCCTCCTCCTCCTCTTCCTTCGTATATAGATTCTAAGTTTGGGGCACAAACTTGAGCATTAAGTATGCATTGCACCTCCAGGACCAGGACACGCCTCGTGTAAGGTGGAGGGATTGGTGGGGTGGGGCTGTAGGCGTGTGGTGGACCCAGGGGGGGTTAGTCAAAAAATTGAGTTGAGCTGAATTGCGGGCTCGAGCAAATTCTTTACCTTAATTAAAAAAGTTTACAATGTCTTCGTGCCTCGGCTCGGCGACAACTTGGCGCGCCGCTCCCTCTCTCTCTCTCTCTAAATCTCTGCTTATCTCTCTCTCCCTCGCTCTCTGTCACATAATAAGCAGCGAGTGCGTCAAGAAGCAACTGCGAAAACAATGAAAATGCGACAAGTTTTCCGAGTCGCTTTCTCGCTCTCTTTCGCTCTAAGCTCTGTCCCTCTCTAGATGCTGACTTTGGTAGCCCACGGGAATCAGCTGCCAAGTATTTTCCTTCTCTTCTCTTTTTTTTTTGCTTAAATTATTGTTTTTTGCTGCTGCTGTTGTTGTTGTTGTTGTTTTTGTTGCTGGCTTTGCAGATAGCCGAGGCGGCTGCTGGCAGAAAGTTTTAAAATAAACTTGCGTCATAAAAATTTCAAAAGTTTCATTGCAAAAGCAGTGCCACATTTACACACGCACACACACACACACATGTCGCCCCATAAAGACACACACACACACAGGCAGAGAGCTGCCTACATTAATATCAAATTACAAGCTTGAACAAATGTTGCGTTTATATTTTATGAAAATTAATTTTTAGCTCAAAAACAAAATTGAAATTTTCTCCAAATAAAATTTTGTTTATGTGCTGCAGAGAGAGAGATGGAGAAAGAGAGAGAGAGAGAGAGAGAGACAATTGCCTTGATGCCATTTGAGTGGGGCTATCGAAACAATCGATTCAATTTATTCGCCTCATTCGATAAATTCACAAATTGTTTTACTAATTAAATGTGCAGAGCTTATACACGCTCGTTGCCGTTACTTAATTACCCATAAATATGACTGCAATATTCTATTAAGTGCAAGAAGAGGAAGAAGAAGAAGAAGAAGCAGTAGAAAAGAGAGAAGAAGGAAAAGTGTGGGAGGGCAGCCAAGTGCGATTTAATTGGCAATTGCCACAGCAATTAGCCGCAGACTCAGCTCGTATCATGCAGCTGCAAGTGATTTTTAGTTACACATGCAGCGCACTAGAATGTCTCTGTGTGTGTGTGTGAGAGAGACAAAGAGAGAAGGAGAAAGAGAGAGAGAGAGAGAGAGAGAGAGAGAGAGGGGTTGTGTGTGAAAACATGCATAAAATACACTTGCTTGCAAGTTCACAAAGTGAAGAGGGCAAGTGAATGTGCAAGAAGTGCCAGCTTACGCACTCACACACATCCACCTCCCATACACACACACACACACACACACACAGTGGCACACTTGTGGAATTTTCCACTTAAGCATTAATTAATTTAAGTATAAGGTTTGTAGATTTAATTACAGTATTAAATATTAAACCAGCACATCGATCTCTTTCGACGTTTCTCAAAACGAAATAAACAGTGTTTGCAAGTGTTTAAAAGCTATCGATAGTAATAGATAAAAAAGCGATATATCGATACAATTATTAAGCCAGCGATATTTGTAATTGTAACAGACAGTATCGATAGTATATCGATAGTTAAGAGCAAACTAAGCGGACTGCTTTGTCTATCACTTAGTTTGTTCTCTACTCTAAAATGAAAGAGAAAGAAATAGTTCTGCTGCCTGCTAGAGACGGTAAACAATCGCTGTTTATCGTTATTATCGATAGTAATGAGTGTAGTCGGCAGGCAGCGTTGCCACTTAGTTGTGTGCGCTGTGCCTGCACCTGTTTCTAGTTCCAAACTAGTTCCACACTGAATCTGATCTTTATGCACGAACTCTGTACAAGCTTAACCGCTCCTCCCCCCTTTCATTTTTTCCTCCCCCCTCGAGGGAATAGTTTTTAAAACTAGTGCAAACAGTGAGCGTCAGAAAAATGCGCAACTCGTTTGTTTTTCGCATTGTTTTTTAAACAATTCCATCGAACTGCCGGGGGCGTGAGTGAGATGATGATGAATAATTGAGTTGCCTCTCTCTCTCTCTCTCTCTCTCTCTCTCGATGTTTAAAGTCGCAAATTGTTTGTGTGAGGAGCTGCAGGAGAAGGAACTTCGCTTTAAATAATACTGGCAATCTGAGCAGCCTGGGCACCCTACCCAGGGGAGTTGCCACGCCCAGGCTGTGCGGGAGCAACAAACTTCAGGGAAGGGAGTGGAAAGAGAGAGAGAAAGAGAGAGAGAGGAGTGTATAGAGAGCTCGCTCTCGAGTTGCACTTGACATCGATGCGCAGCAGTTCCTGCAGGTTTCCCTTTAGCCTCACCACTACCCCCTGCCCCCCGTCAGCACTTGTCGCATTTCCCCTTGGCGCATTAACTTAATGAGCAGGGCAAAAATTTACTTTTAATTGTGTCGTAATAAAGATATTTCATTTGGCCCCAGCGAAATGTGAAAATCGTTTTCCCACGGCTTTTCTACTCGCTCTCTCGCACTCTCCCATTCTGCTTTGCTTGCGTCTTCAGTGCTGCGATTTCTCATGGCCGAGCTCTCTCTCCCTCTATCCTTCTCTCTCCCTTCTTCTCTCTCTCTCTCTCTCTCTCTTGGCTCGGCAACTTTGCTCGTTTGCAAATAAAGTGCAGCATACTTAACAGCGCACAGAGAACAAAGGCCAAAGCGAGCATTTATTAATTGACTGGGTCAATTATGCAGCACAGCGAGTGCTACACACTGCCAGATACCCTGTAAAGTAGTGTGTGCCAAGCTGTAAAATATAATTGATATCTTAAGCTAATCTAAGCCTATGAAACCTTAGACTTATTCTAGTCATATGCTCATTTGCAGCTGAAGCAGACCTCCCCATCCACCTCATCGCACAGCCAGGGTATAGGTTTGTTGGAGGTGAGAACAGGGTGTCAGGGTGTCTGGGTGCGGGGTGCAGGGTGCAGGGTTGTGCAAATGCTCGAGTAAGCTGCTCAGTGCCGGCAGCGAAACAGGCCAAGCGAAATCATTTTGCGCAAAACTATTTGTTCGACTTTTCCTTCTCTCTCTCTCTCTCTCTTCGCTCTCTCTCGCTCTTCGCTTTTGTTGTAAATCAATTAAGGCTTAACGAGTAGTTGAGTTCACAGGGGGTTACGGGGGGTGGGGGGTAAAGAACGGGTGCATGGCCGTAAGCTGAAAGTATTTCCAGGCCACTTTTTCTAATTGACTTTTCTTGCCGATGCCGTTTAACAAATTGCCAAATGCCTCGCCTGCTGCTCGCTCGTGCTCGTATCTCAAATATGGCCCAAAACTCTCTCTTTTTTTATGACTCTATTGGATGCGACCAGGACCTCTTCTTCTACCCGCTCTCATCGCTAACCTTGCACATATTTTATGCACTGAGCCGCCTACCACAAAAACCGCAGCGCTGCGATTCGTTAGCCAAGCCACAGGCAGACAGAGAGAGAGAGAGAGACAGACAGACAGGCAGAGCGAACGACAGACAGACAGAGAGACAGACGGACAGACAGACAGACGGAGGAACCGAGCGCCTGCAGCAGCTTGCGCTATTTATGCGGCGCATCGACCATAAATATTATAACGCCATCGGGCAGCGACTTGGTCAATTCCATTGGAGGGACAGATCGGGACAGACAGAGGCACCAACAGACCGACAGACAGACAGACAGCTGTGACTGTCGTCCCCTGCCACGCCCATCGCCCATGCTGTGACAGTCGACATTTGTCCCCTTTTAGGGCAACATCAATTAATGCGCCCATGTTGGTCACTTCAAATGCTCGTCGTGTATTCAGTGAACCACTCACAAGCAGTATGAATGTATTCGTTTTGAAATCATATTCAATTAGGCCTAACAAGTGCAACCCCAAGTGCTGCCTTTGGGTGTTCCAAGCGGCACATGGGTTCGACAAGTTTGTGAGTTCCCCCAGAGGGTACCAGGTGAGGTGCGAGCTGAGTATTCAATGAGTATATCTAACTGATTATATACTATATTAGCTATACATACAATATAAAAGTTCAGCTTGAATAAATCTTCTAAGACAAGTGTCGATTTATTTCCTAAATAATTTATATATTTATGGTGCGATTACAAGCAAATTTGTATGAAACATTTGCATAATATTTATGATTGTACATACCAAAAATAGTCAATGTAGCTATAAAGACAAAGTTTTAAATGATGATAAGCTGAATTAAGCTTAATTCATGCAGGGTACAGACTGATTGAATTGGTTTGAATAGGCTGAAAGTTCAGTTAGATCGTTCTCTTTAAATATGCATAAACTAAGAGCACAGTTATATAAAAAGGCTTCAGTTCAGAGGGGAGGTACCCATGTTTGTACTAAATTGAATAGAGTAACCTTTGCTCTTCAGTTCTGCATGCGCTGTTTAGGCTTGTCTCCCTTCTCCATCTAGTTACTTTGTGTTTTTTTTTTTTTTTTCGTCAAACGCTGCGATATGGAATCACGGATATTGTGTGGCCCTATAGATAGCCTGACCTAACCCACCATAGCCCAATCCATGTGCAGTACGCGTTGCCCCCATCGTCGTCATGGTGTGTCGCCGTGTGCGGTTGCGGCAGGGGTTAAATTATTGATTGGGATTTAATAAATTTAATTGTACGCCCCATCGGACGGCCGCATTGTGGCCACCAGTGGGCACAGTGGGCAGGCACAGTGGGGCAGCACAAAGGGCGATTAAGTGCGGCCTTGCGAGCAGACGGAGGATTGAGCAGGATTGGGGATTGGGTGTGGGCGGTGGCCTGGAAAAAAAATAAAAAAAAACACCGTCACAAATTGCATTTGTTATTGTTAATGTTGTTGTTGTTGTTATTGTTGTGGTTATTGCTGTGGCTGTTGTTATTGTTGTTGTTGTTGTTGTTGCTGAGCATGTCAACAATTTTGTTGGTCTGTCCGCTCATTAAACACATTTGCTCGCCGCATCTCACCTGCCTCAACCGACGGGTTGACCAAGCCGGTCAAGCAAATAAATCAACAATCCCACAGACAGAGAAGCAGATAGAGAGAGAGAGAGAGAGATAAATAGAGAAAAAGAGAGGGTGGAAAGAGGGAAAAGAGAGGGGAGGGGGCAGCAGGTATAATAATTTTAATTTCCGCAAAAGGATCAGCCTGGATAAAGTTGGCAGCACGTCGCCATAAATTATGACGGGCAAATTGCGCGGCGAGCGCAAATGACAAAAACAAAAAAAAAAAAAAGAGAATTTATTTAATAATTTGTGAGCGAATAATGCAGGCAACAACAACAATCTGTGAAATAATTATGCCAACTGGCGGGCTGCTACAGCTCTAGATACCCTGCAATTTGCGGGCTCACACTTTTTTATAGCATCATGTTCTCTATAATTATGGCTAGGCTATTTAACGGTAATTTGGGTATCTTGCAAGCTTCCGCTTTGGCTGGCATATTGGTATCGCTCTCTCTCTCTCTCTCTCATTTTCTCCCTTCCTGATATTTCCGCTGCCTGTTTATAAATATTAAATACTTCAATTATTTTTGCCCTCATATGGGCGACATGTGGCTGCAGCAGGGCGACCAGTGGCGTAGAAGGGGTGCGCAGGGGGGCCCCTCTCTTTAAAGTATTCTCGCTTAAATTCAGCTGTTTCTCTCTCCCTCTCTCGCTCTCTCTCTCCCTCCCAGCATTGACACAAGTTACGTGCAAATTGCTGTGCCATCTAATAAGGCACTTAATGCAATTAAGGGTGCCCTACCCCCTCGACTCTCCTGCCCTGCCCTGCCTCACTCTTACTGGGAACATAAAACAATGGCAAAGTGGCAAGATAAAAGCGCCAGATACAACAAAAACAACAACAACAGAAAAAAAGGCAAACAATGAAAACGCCTACGGCATTGCGTCCTCCTGCAAAGAATGAAACGCAAAATGAGCTGCGCCAAATGAAGACACCGCTGCAGGGGCATAGAGGGTGGGGAGGGGGGGGTGGGGTTGGTAACATTAAATGTTTAAATATTGTATATATAGTATCTTTATGCATACACATACTTTTTCTCCCCCTCGCCCCCCGCTTGGCATTTTGCGCATACTTCGGCGCTTTGTGCGAGTTTATCAAAAGCTTTTGATCTCGAAACTGTCTCGACGGTTTCGCTGTCCGTTGCTGTCTCTATACCACAAACAGCAAGAGAGAGAGAGAGATTAGAGTGGCCCTGGACCCATGTCCTTGACAGAGACTAAACGAGAGAGAAAGAGCGAGAGGGAAAGAGAGCGAGAATATTTGTTCATATCCGAGTGTGATTCGAGGTCCAGTCGGCGCTTGTTATTTTAGCAAAAATTTGTTTATTGTTGCTGCTGCTTATTTTTTCTCTCTCTCTCTTTCTCTTTCTCTCTGTTTCGCTCTCTGCCTCTCCGTGTTCGTCTGCTGTTTATCTTTATCTTTGGCCCGCCTTTTGTCCCTCAATTTGTTTGGCAAAATATTTGCTGTCCTGCCCTTTTAATGGCTTCGTATCTCCATCTCACTCTAACTCTCTCTCTCTCTCTCTCCCTCTTTCTCACTTCCTTTGCCTCTCTCCTACTCGTTCCCATTCCCTCACTTCCTCTCCAAATTGAGTTGGCAGACGAAAGGTTGCTCGAGTCGAATTACCCATGGCTCTCCTACTCTCCAGCTCTACGACTCTCCTGCTCTCCTGCTCCCCTACTCCACCCAGTCCTGCATAGAGTATTAGGCATCTGTTCAAGTATGTGCCATAAATATGCACAATTTTCATTTGCCAAATGTCCGGAACATACAACAGACATATATAGCTCCTAGTGTGGGCGTACAGAGGCGTGGCACACTTTTATCATCGACCTAAATCAACCTAGCTGTGCCATAGGTTGCTTTAAGTGTTTATATTGCTGGATATATAGATATGATATATATCATATACCTATATATGATTATTTCAGCCAAAGATCTAGTCTCTATATACGCTTTAACTTGCATGTTCTGGGTGCTCTATTAACCCTGCTTCATTTCAATTTCAATTGCGCCGCTGGCGATGCTTCTGACTCGATTACTCTGACATCAGATTTGCGGTGCGCCAGAAAGAGACAGCAAGAGGGAGGCAGGGAGAGTTGAAGAGGGAGACAGCTGGACGTCTTAAGCTGCAGCAGCGCCTTGGGCTGAGCTAAAGATAACATAATGATAAGGATGTGGCTAATAAAGATGGCGATGCGAATGATGTGAATGATGAGGCTGCTGCTGATGATGATGATGATGCTGATGATGATGATGATGATGTTGAGGATGAGGATGAGGATGAAATCTGTGCAAGATACCTAAATTGACTCGGTAGTGCAATTATTACTAATAGAGCCTAATAAGCACGTCTTAAGTGCTTCCCCTCCCCCAGCAACCATTCCAGCTTCCCTTTGCGGGGAGGGGTACCCTAAAGAGGCTGGCCGAATAATGTGATAAACTCGATTAAATTTTCGGGGGGAGGGAAGGCGCAGGGGGTTGGGTTTGTGGTTTGGAGCAATAAAAACGCGCCATCATCGCAATTGCAGGGCATGAATTGCAGTTTAAGAAATCATTTTCAGGCGCTCACACGCACACATATACACAGCTCTCCCACACACACACAGACTGGCACACACATTTGACCATTAAGGTCGGCGATTGCGGCAATGGCGGCCGTCAACTGAGATGATATTGCTGCCAGGCGTAGGACAAAGATGGTGACGCGGGTGGCGGCCATGCCAGGTGGCTTAGTGTGCGTGTGTGTCTGTGTGTGTGTGTGTGTGCGGTGTACACTAAACAGCCGACGGCGTTGCCAGCACAAAGCGCAGCAGCAGCAGCAGCAGCAGCAGCAGCAGCGGTGGCAGCGCAAAGAACTGAAGTGCCTTTAAGGGACATTCAAATATGCATGAGGCAAGAAGTGGAAATACACTGAAAGAAAGAAAGGCAGCTCACCAAGGCGGCAAGCGAGCAGGAGGGGCAGGGGGCAGGGAGGAGGGAGGAGGGAGGAGGAAGAGAGCATGGGAGCAGCAATCAGCAGTGAAATGAAGTAAAATACGTATAAAATAAAAGAAAAGCCATAACACACATACCTACCAGGCGGATGTTGGAGCAGGGTGAGGGAGAAACAGGGGCAGGGGGAGAGGCAAGAGACAGAGGTAGAGGCAGGGCAGGGCAGGGTCAGAGGCAGAGAGGCAGAGAGGCAGAGGGGCACAGGCAGAGACAGAAACCAGGAGCATGAGTAGAGCCTGCCCAGCTCTCTCTCTCTCTCTCACTCTGCCTGACTGCGAGTCCGACTGGCGACTGGTATTGGACAGCACCCGGATGCCAGCAGATGTGGGGCAGCAGCAGGGAGGGTTAGATGGCGCCGTTGTTGGGCTTTGGGCTGGGGCCGTTGTCGGAAATCTTAAGCACAAAATAAAACTGAAAGCAGTATAAAAATGAGCTTTTGCCGCCGTCGTCTGTTACCTTATTCACATGCTCATACACACACTCGCACTCACACACACATACACAACACAACACATGGGATGTAATCAGGCCCAAGTTCCAGTCTGTCAGACACGGTGGCCAGCATCCGGCTCCGGGGCCTGCTTGGTTACTTGGTTAGCCACAGGCAAAGGCAGTCCAAGAGAACCAGAGAGAGAGAAAGGAAGAGGCAAAGGCAAAAATGTTGCAATAAAAGAAAAGTTAAATTGTAATAAAGCACCCAAGGGGCAGCAACAGCAGCAGCAGCAGCAACAGCAACAACAACAACAATGACAACAGCAACTGCTTTGTAGCAGCAGGCGCGAAAAATAAGAAAACTTTTTGTGCAAAGGGCTAAACAATTGCCATGTACTACTCGCCCCCTTCCTCTCCCCCCTCCACTCCCCTTGCTACCCACTCAAGTTGAGCAGCATCCTTCGTCGTCTCTTTTGTGTCAGGTCAGGGCAGAGCAGGGCGGAGCAGGGCGGAGCGCACTACATTGGCCACATTTACCAGCAAAGCACTCGCCAAGGACCAAGAACCAAAAGGAGGCTGGAAAGATGCCTGAAGTTGTCGGCTCAGTGCAGCATGATATGGGACTGCCAACCCTTTTTCCCACTCGCCATCCCTAGAACATACAGAAATTAAATAAGTAATTGTTGTCAGTCCAAAACTGTTCCAGGGATTCCATGAACAAGAGGGAGAAAGACAACTGCATCAGTCAGTCGGATAAGCAGTGCAACTAGGAGACAAAAAGCAGGAAACCAAAGGGGTGGGGGAGGGGGTGAACTAAGCGAGATATCCATTAGCAGCAAGAGGCTTTGTATTCCGTTGAAATCTTGTTAGGGTTATGGGTTAAACACTCTTGACACTCAAGAAAAACGTTTAGAGGGAAGCCAAAACAAACGCTGAGACACCTAAGAAGAACCCCAAGCTCATTTCAAAGTAACTAGGCTCCTCTTAACTGGCATATATAAACCTACATGAGTTCTTGACTGATCTACCAAATTTAAGCAAAATCTGTTGTTAAACAACGCAGCTAGTTAAGTAATTTGTGCACAACTTTTACAGGGTGTCTATGCTACACCACAAGCATGTAAATGTTAGTTTCAGTTAGTTTTGTTAGTTAGTTTTTGGGTTTTTGCCTTTTTTCTACCCCCTATATTTTCCTCCTTTTCTCTTTTGCTTTGAAGTGTCCTCGCACTTTGATGATATCAGCAACTGACCTAATACTCATTTAATTTCACTTTTTGTTTTTTGGGGGCTTCGCATAGGTTTTTTTTTTAGAGGGCCAGGGCCAAACTGAGCGGCATAAGCTTATTAAATTCCATAAGGATCTCAGATAATATGGCAGCTACTTACGGCAAGGATTAAATGGAAAGGAACATGCCGAGCTTACAAAGTTTGTGCCAGCAGGCTCGCTCTCGCTCTCTCTCCCTCTCGTAGCTCCTACAAAAGGCTGGCATAGTTAGTCACTGCCACTACACAGAGAGTGGGAGAGAGAGAAAGAGAGAGAGAGAGAGAGAGAGAGAGAGAGAGAGAGAGGGCGAAGCGGCAGGAGGTCACGCAGAACGAGGCGCAAAGCCTTTAATGTTGACCAAGTCGTTGACACATATGTATGCGGCGGCAGTTCAGTTGCTCCCACTGTGCCGTAGTAGGAGGAGGCTTCACCCGAGGCACCCGGACTGCACTCGGCTCTCTCTAATGGGTATATCGTATTACGTTCTCTCTGCTCTCTCTCTATCTCCCCCCTACAGCTAGAAACTATTATATCATAAGTAAAGTAGGTATAGCCAACGACTGTGCAAAGAATTCTGTTGGATATATGTCAATATCTTTTGCTAGGGTATCTGCCCGTCGAGCTGGCTGAAATCTCGTCTATTGAAGCTGAATTTTAATGTCGGAATTTACATTTTACTCAACACAATTTGAGAGCTTTTAACGCGGCACAACGCGTTGCCGTTTGTCTCAGTTGCCCTCTAGAGGGCTTGCGCCCGCCCACGTCCACGCCCACACTTTACACCGCACCCCCCTTCATCGACACCTTTTTCAAAATGGCCGCCAAGGTGCGCGTTGGGTAGCCCAAAAATTTATGACACATTTGACGGGCAATAATTTTTGGACGCGCTAAGAAGCCGACGCTGCGACGGAGCCTGTCTAATTACTCACACGCACAGGCACACACACACACACACACACACACACACATACATTTACAAGAAATTCTTCACACACAGATAACTTAACACATACAGGCACCTTTGGCACTCGGCACGTCTTGCAGGTGACTGGCAAAAGGGGTATACCAATCTAAGCGTAGACAGTGGTATTTTTTTGCAGGGTATTTTGCAGTCGTGTACGCGCCACTTGTCTTGGGCTACCGTAAAAATTGGCAAGCTCCGGTCGCCTATTGCGTGAAATTTGACGGGGCCCCGAACGGAAACTTTTCAGCTTTTAATTAAAAGGAAATGTGCGCCTTCCCCACAGCGTACTCAGAGGGGGGTGGGGGGGAGAGGGGTGGTGTGCAGGAGGGAGGGATGAGAGACAGATGCGAGGCTTTGTCAAAGGGGAACTCCAGCCTGAGCCTGCTGGAGCTGTCAATAAGGGGTTAACTTCAGCATCATCTTTGAATCCGAATCTGACTCCGAAACCGACTCCGACTACGAAATGGACTTCGATTGCGTCTTTTTATCTTTGCCGAATGTGATGTTATTGCGCTGATTTGTCACATGTTTTGTCACGCTCGCGACATGCAGACAATAAGGCGTACCACGCTGCGTATACGCAATATTTGCATATGCAGCACATTTTGCAGCTGTAATTGAGGTTAGAGTGGGGCTTAGGATTATAAATGTTCATCAAACTGTTCTCAATTGACTTCTTTAGCTCTTCCTCTTTCTCTCACTCTTCCACACTCTCTCGCTCGCTCTCTCCCCATGCCCTCCCTTAGCTCCTGTCGAGCAACTGTTGTGGCAATTAGTCAAATAACCCGAGCAGTTACCCTAATCCGATTAGGAGAGGCTTACAAAGCTCCGCTGCATATTTTGCACGCTGCACGTTGCTTTAATTGCAACATTTTCATTTTAAGGTTGGAAATTGTGCGAAACTGGATAATGAAAATGGGAAATTGAATTACTTTAATTGATTGCTGATTGCGCAAGGTTTGCACAATGTTGTAGCATTTGTTTGCATTGTCGAGCATAGCAATTATATAGATAAACAATCCAGCTAACTCAATATGCTCAATAGCCTTTGCCTTGCTGCTCCCCTGCCCCTCTACTCTGCCCGCCTGCCTGCCTGCTCTCTCTGCCTCTGCGTAAAGTATACAAAATATTACGTATACGTAATATGAATTTATATATACATATATACATATATATATATAATTTATAGTTATGCAATATAGCACATATCATGGCAACTTATTGATTTCATGTGAGTGTATAAGTGTGTGTGTGTGTGTGTTGCAATTTGCGATTCAGAAGCCAGACAAACAGAGACAATCAGGCAGTCTCTTTCAGTTTTCAGCATTTTCTGTTATATTTATGACAACATTTTGCATATTACTCAGGCACACACACACTCACACACAGAGAGTGAGCCACGTATGCACGTGCTGAACGAGAGGGAAGGGGTTTAGCTGGGGTAAACATATCCAAGTGACACAGATCCAGCAGTCAACCCATGTTCCAAACAATATGCCTAAGCACACACTCACTGACACACACATTCTGCTGACACACTCACCCACACACACACACACACACGTGTCACATCACGTTCAGAGTGTATAAAGTACAGGCATCTCCCTAGCCTACCTCCCCCTCCAGCAACTCAAATTGACTATGAAACTTTTTATCTGCGTACACAAAAAATACGATTGTTATTATTATTATTGTTCTCGGAATAGGTAAAGCAATAATGCATATCGGGCATATCAACAGAACAAAGAGGGACAAGACAGACTCCTGCTCATATAGTGGGGGGAAGTGGGGAAGATATGGTTGGACATGTCTGCACTTTAGGTATCTCTCTTTCTCTGTGTGTGTGTCTGGTTCTGTTGCTTGCTATCGATTTGAACTATATAAGACTTAAATAATTGAATACTTTTATATTTTGCCTTACCTTAACTGCACATAGAGATCAGGAATATATATATGTAGCTAAACTAGAGAAAGTATATATTGTAGTTCATTGTCCTTCAGCTGAGTAACTGTTAATGCGGTAATTCGATAGGTTTTTTATACCCTTTCCAAGGGGTATATGAACTATGGAGAGAATCAACAAAAGGGAACTTCTCTGAGTTCCCAAAACTCTTGTTTAGGCTTATCTCACCTCACATCTCTCTATTATGACTATCTGTCTAGAGATCTGCGGATTTCATTGATATAATTGGCTTAGGAACCCTCTCTGAACAGCGTATACGTATTAAAAAATAGCATAATAGATTTTTTGAAATTGTTTCGATATTTTGGAAATTTATGTAAGGGTATAAAATTTTTTTTTTATTTAAAATCGCGAGGTTTTTTTTTAATCGATTGTGGAGGTCAAACTTAGTACTTAACAATTATTAAAAACAATTTTAAACGATACTTAATCATGTCGAAACGGTCAAAAAATTGGACTGTAACACACTCAACGGGTCTGGTACCCTCAATTTACACCGATCGTAACTTTCTTAAAAATAAAATGATTTCGACGCGGAATGACATTTTGTTTGGGTTTTAACAACCTGAGTGATTCTACATTTAAAAAATAGCAAAATGGATTTTTTTAAATTTTTCGATATATCTTTTGATTTTTCATCATTTTTTTTTTTTTGAATATGCAGTAGAATAAGTTGTTCAGAATTCTTTGTTTCGGATTATGGGAATTGGGCGAAGGGTATTTTTATGTCGGGCATGCTCGAGTGTAGCGATACCGACTTGTTTTCTCTCCTTTTTAGGTTCTTTAATCTGTTTAATGTGCCCGTTTTGTGTGTCAGCCTCAGCTTAATTATGTTAAAGCTTTTGTGACGTCGGTCGCCAGTGAGTTTGTCGGTGTGTTTGCCGTAGGTCGATAGGTCGCCAGGTCGACAGGTCGCTGGCTTGACTTGACTTCGCTTGGTTTGGCCTGCCCCAGAGGGGCAAGGGGTGCCAGGTGGGCTGGTGCTACACCGGTTATCAACCTCATAACTAATTCATGCGAAACCACCTTGCGTCTTATGCATATTCATGCTGCTTCTCCTCCTGCTGCTGTGGGAGCGGGGCGGGGCGGGGCAACCCTTGCAACCTGCCTGCCATGCCATACCTCAACTGGGACGGAGCACGGGGCAGGGGGCACGGGGCACGGGGATGCTGCCCCCAGCATCTACAGTGGTTCAGTTCAAGTTGGCCACTCATTCGCGCTCGTAAACACGTTTATGCTGCTCCTGTCCACCTCTGCTCCAGGTGCAGGTTACGTGCCAGTGCCGCAAGTGCCGCCAGTGCCTCATCCAGCCTGCTGCTGCTTCTCTCTCGTCTTGTGCCTACGCCTTGTCCAACTCGCTTGCTGTCTGAGCTGCTGGCAACTTTGCAGTTTTAATAATTTACTTGGGACGCTCTCCCGGCGGACTGGACAAGCTGCCTGGTTCTGGAGAGGGGAGGGGAGGTAGGAGAAGACAGGGAAACGCAGATGGAAATTGAGATGAAAATGGCTACGATGGGGCAAGTGTGAAATGCGGAAAAACAAATGCGAGCACATTTGCCAAGCTGTCAGCGTCACGTCGTGACGCGGGTTTGACGTCAGTCTCCATCAGCGACGCGTCGGCCAGGTGATGCGCAGTGGAACGAAAAGCAAGAGAGGGAGGCAAGGAGGGCGGCGAGGGAGGGGCGGCAACTGTGCGTTGTTTCGCCAGCTTATTCATAATTCGAAGTTAATTGCCTTTGGCGCGCTAAGCCGGCTCAAAAGCCCAGATCCGTAATCAATATTATGGCCACTGCGCAGATTGAAATGCTACACTTGCTCTCGGTCTTTACGGTTCGCTGTCTTGCTCACCCTCTCTCTCTCTCTCTCTCTCACTCCTGCTCTCTCTGTCTCTGTCTTTGTCTTTGCTCTTTTGTCTCTCGCCCTGGCGTGCGTGTCGGTTATCCCTGTCATTAGTTTCGAATACCAATGGGTATTAGGCGGTATGCGACCGAGGATTACAACAAGAACTGAGACAAGTAATGTGTGCAGAGAGAAAGGGAGAGTAGGAAGAGAGTGAGAGACAGAGAGAGACAGACTGCAGTCAGAGATGGAAATCAATAAAGTGGAATCATTCATTCGAGCTGCTTCGTCTGTAATTAATTTAAAATGAGCTGCCGTTTAGTTTCCAAACTGAAACTGCCGCAAGGTACCATCTCCTCCTCCTCTCCTTCTCCCCGTCTGCTCTGCCCTCCTCTCTTCTCTCCCTTGGCATGCTGATTAACAGGAAGCAACTCTGCCCGAGGCCGATTTTACGCCCCAATGCGTCTCCTGCTCCCCCGCTTGGGCTCTTTACGCATTTGATTAATGCGACCCCAGCTCGAGCCGGAGTCCTAGCCCCAGCCTGAACCTAACTCAACTCGCAGCCCGCAGTACAGATAAAGCCCAGGCCCCCGAACAAAGTTAAAGCCCAAAAAGCGAACCCCAATCCAATGCGAATAGTTGTCTAGGTCAGCAAGGCGTTTGGAAGGCGTTCGAGCGGGGCGATTGATGCCGTATTGCATGGACTCAGCAGAATAAGTGAGAAGTGAGGTTAGTTCGCAGCACGTGTGTGACAATAAACCCTTGGTGGGTTTCTGTAGTTATTTAAGAGTAGTTCGAGCTTGTATAGAGCAAAGAGAAATAAATGAAATTATCGATATATATAGTTCCTACTCTTTAATGGGTTCCCATCTTTGTTTTTTGTCTCTTATTCCCATGAATTTCGTCTTGAATTGTTCTTTAAATAATTGAAGATATTGTGGCAGTTAGTTGAGTTATCCAAGTGCCTGGGGATTCCACCATGTGCCCCAGCTGTGGTATGGTGTCGTCTCTGCTATCTGCCATCCGATAGCTGAGCCTATCAATTCCCAAAGTTGACACTTTGCTGGCCTTTGTTCGCGGCATTCACTGGCAATCAATGAGCCGGAAATGTGTGCGAAAACTAACACACACACACACACGCACACTGACACACACATACACAGGAAGAGACATGGGGAAAAGGCGAAAGAAAGAACTGTCACAACAGAGCGCCAAAGTGGACGAAGGTTCCTCCAGCTGCTGCTGCTGCTGCTGCTGCTGCTTGGCGAACTAATTAGCTGCCCATCGCAGCCCACTCCACACTGGAGCCACTCTATTGTTTATGCTGGACAGGCTGCTGGGCAGGAGGGTTCGCTTTGCAGATCGGTCAGCTAATTGCCATTTGATTAAGTGGTGTGTCTCTATGAACCCAATTACAGCTGGACTGCAGTTCGCGGGTATCAAAGGTTGAGGCAACAACAAAGGCAGCATTGATTTATGTTCTTAACTTGGCCAGCAGACTTCGCTTTGCTCCCATCCGCATTCGTATCCTCATTCGCATCCTCATCCTCATCCGCGTTAGCGTCCACTTCCGGTTTCCTGCTTTCTAATTCCGTTTCATTTCCTGGCCCCGTTGCTAATTGAAAGCGATCCATTAAAAATTTTAAAGATTCACCAAGGCGCTTAAGTTGAAAATCCCTTAACGTCGCCACATCCCACTCTCCACTCCACGTGCCAATCCTCTCCTCTGCCATCGACTCCGCCCTTGAGTGTGCGCTGCAGTTAATAAACGAGCGCTGGGAAGGCACTCAGCGATGCCACGCCCACGCAGGCAGCCCAGTGCGTGCAGAGAGAGGAGGAGAGCCAGGCGGAGTCAAGAGTCAGCAGAGTCTGGCGCCAGTCGGGGATGTCCTTCAGCTCTCCAGTTTTCCATGCTGCCATCACCGGACTCAATTAAATGTCGCTCCTCCCAACAACAGCAGGGAGAGAGCGAGAGAGGGAGAGAGAGAGAGAGAGCGCAGCATCCCAGGCAGACTTTGACAATTAGTTGGCTTACCATGATGCACTGCAGCCGCAATCGCCTGAATAATGGCCTGACAGAGAGAGAAAGAGAGAGAGAGAGAGAGGACAATGAAACCTTCGCAAACTGCTGAGCAAGTGAAACAATGCTGCTCCCGATCCTCATCCTGCATCGCATTTAATCGAAAATAACTTGTTGGCAAAATATTTCCAAGCACTTTTCGAGGGGGTGGCAACGCCCACGCCTGCCACAGCATCAGCTGTGGAATTTGACCTTGAAATGTAATTGCAATGCAATTCTGGCACACTCAACTGACCATAGAATCAGCCAGTAAATTTGGAATTCTTTATAAATTACGCATACGCAGGGGTGTGCAGGCGCAGTAGCTGCATCAAGGGTAAAAAATCTGTGCAATACGCAGGATTCATTAAAAATTACGTATACGCAGGGAGCAAAGCACTTGCCAGCTATATGAGTATTACTTTGCATATTACGTATACGCAACATTACGTATACGCAGCATAAACTAACCGTGAAGAGCGTAGGCTGTGCTGGTGACAATGGCAAACGCTGCGTATACGTAACGTGGCAAATAAATTGATTTAACCGCAGGCTAATTGATTGCCAACAGCTGCATACCCTGCATACTCGGCCCGGAAATGAAGGGGTAGCTGGGCAGGGCACACCTTGTTGTACCGCTGCCCGTTGCCGGCAATTAGCTAATAGCCAATTAAGTAATTAAGCCGGTAAAGGTGCAAAAACGTGACAACTGCAAATTGCCGTTAAAATGTTCAAGTGTTTTCGGCCCGCTTCGAGTCGGCTTAACCCGCCAATGGCCAATCGATTAGCCACGCTAGAAGCAGCCATTGCTGCTGCTGCTGTTGTCGGTAATTTAACTCGCATCTGCCGTTAGTTTTGACCCAAATTGCTCGCATTAACCAAATGAATTGCACTCTTAAAAGGCAGCACCTTCGAGGCAGCAGCAGCAACAGCAGCAGCCACTGTGGAAAATCTGCAAGAGCAACGACTCAAATGCGATTTTAATAAATGCTCTGCCCACAAGCAGAGGGGGGAGGAGGAGGGGAAGCAGGAGAGGCAGGAGGGGCAACGAGCCAGAGAACGTTTTTAAAATTAGAAATTACAATTTGCGGTGGCTGCTGGCGGTTTGTGCGCCCCTGTTGGCTGCTTGGGGGGAAGGTCATGACACACATTAACACACACACACACACACACACACACACACACACACACACACACACACACACACACACACACACCCACAGAGCGGCACAGTCGCACCACCTGGCGGCGAATCTGTATGACTTGAATAATTGTCGAGTCAGCAACTCGCTCTCTCTCGCTCTCGCAGTGGAAAACTAACCTAGAAACTTGAAAAATTCAAAACTTAAGTTTTAAAATCACTTTGAAGTATTAAGGCTACTTTACTATAGTATATACTATATACACTTTCATCACCAGCCCTTAGTTATAAAGAAAAAGTACCCAACTGTATTTATAAAGAATCCTTCGCGTGCATAACCTCATTTTCGAATGAAAATCTCATAAAATCAGGCTTAAGATGCGGCCAGACCTGGCGCATAAATCACAACTGTAGGCTGAAGAGAAGGGGAGGGGGGTGGAGGGTTGAACTAATACTAATTAAAAGTTGAAGCTGTAAAGTTGTTTTTCTTAAAGGGAAAATTGAATCTCTTATACATTCAAAAAGTGCGAATTTGACCCACTGTACGCAGCAGGCTGTAATTAAATCCAGCTTCAATTTATGATGCGAGTACAGAGGGATGGAAGGGGAGGGAGAAAAGTAGGGGAAGCAGCCCTGGTGCTTGGCCCAAATGGCAGGCGGCAAAAGAAATTACTCAAATCCATCAACACACGCAATGACATCAGCCGGACGGAGTCGCAAATGGGAATGGAAATGGAAGACAGTGGAGCAGCCAGAGCAGCCATATGAGTAGGAGGCAAAGGCGGAGAGGGGGGGAGGGAGGTAGTGGTAATAATTACCAAGTCTTGAGGGCCGTCACTGCCTTTAGGCATCCGGGTATGGTCTTCGCACGCTCCACAAGCTTCTCCAGTTGCTGTCGTCTTCGTCTCCGTCTCCGTTTGCCATTTGAGGCTCGTGTTCATCTTAATTTGGTTTCATGTTTTCATTTTGAGGAGCCTGTGCCAGGCTAAATTTGCCAGCCAGCGGCAATAAAACTCAACAACAGCAGCAGCAGCAACAGCAACAGCAACAGCAACAGCAACAGCAACAGCAACAGCAACAGCAGCAACATTAACAGCAGCAGCAACAACACGCCCAGCGACAGTTTTGCATCATTCAAATTGCCACAGTCGCAGACGTAGCTGGAGCTGGAGCCGAAGTTCATATGCGACCACAGTGGAGTCAGAATCAGAGCCAGAGCCACAGCCAGAGCCAGCGCCATCATCATCATCATGAACATCAGCGTGCCCATTGCCGTCATCATGGTCATCATTAGCATTTCATGGGCATCGCCGCCATCATGGGCAGTGACAGCGCTGTCAGCGACAATGGCCTCGGTACATTGTCAGCAACACGTTGTGTGTATGTGTGTCTCTCTCTCCGTCTCTCTCTCTCTCTCTCTCTGCGGCAAGGGGCTTAGATTTGGGGTTGGCATTGGGTCGGGTTGGTCGGATTTGGCAGCGGTTGAAATAGTCGAGCAGGGCAGCAGCAACCAGGGAATGCCCGCAGCCCTTGTCTGGCGCTCTTGTTTCACTGACTGCTCCTTCGCCTCCTCCTGCTGCTGCTGCTCCTCTTGCTGCTGCTCCTCCTCAGCCTGTCCCGTTTTGCTGTTGATTTTATAGCGCGCTCGGCCGACTTCAATTTCATTTTCATTCTGCGCTATTTTGATTTTGTCCAATGACCTGCTCATCTCAATGGCGACAGCAAACCTTTTCTCGCTTCTGTCTCCCTTTACCTCTCTCTCTCTCTCTCTCTCTCTCTCTCTCTCTATCTCTCTCTGTCTTTCTCTGCGTTTTGTACACAAATTTAATTCAATTTCAGCAGGAAACACTTGAAAGCGGCACTTGAGCTCGGGCTTGCCTTTTGACATGAGTGTTGCCTATTTTTAGGCGACGAGAGTCTTTTATCGCAAAATAACTAAGGGTGCGACGGGGGAAGGGGGGGGGAAGTTGCCCTATCATGGGTGTAGTCTCTGCCAGCTGTATACTCTCCCTACACTCGCTCTACAACTGCACAGCAAGCAAAGCAAGCGAGTTGCTGCCATATTACGCATACGCAGTGTGTGCCAACATAGAAGAGAGTGTAAGAGAGAGGGTTGAGAGAGTGGGAGGGGGGTTAGATTGTTCTAGCTAAGTCTCTATCAATTATAGAGATAACTCTCCCATGTGCAGGCCACAGCGAACCTTGTAAAACAGACAAGTTGCGGCCACATTACGCATACGCAACGTGTGCCTCATATCAAATCGCTTTAGTTCGACTTGTGGCCGCGTGCAAAGCTCGTAAATTAATTTTTATGTGCTCTACAATTACTTTTAGCCCCCCTCCCCCCCTTTTTCAGTCGATGCGCAGCTGTCCATGCATACTAATCAGTCGGGGCAACTGAGATTGAGATGATGCCTCCTGGTAATGGGGCTTAGCATTGCCCACAGATTGCTTATCAGCTGCTTAGACTGCCTGCTGTTAATAGTTGTTGTTGTTGTTTCTGTTGCTGTTGTTGTTGCTGTTGCCCATTTGAGTTGGAAATAGGCGTAGATCATGTTGAAGTCTTAAAGCCAGCAAGGTAGCTGAGTTCTGAATGAGATTTGCGATATAAACGACTTGGCAGTTGTGCGAGAAAGTCAGGTAAATGTTCTGGTTGCTGCTGTTGTTATTGTTGTTGCTGTTGCTGCTGTTGTTGCTGTTGCTGCTGTTGTTGTTGCTGCTGTTGTTGTGCCGCGCTTTATGAAAGCATTTGAATTAATTATACTAAAAGTTGTGAGAATAGAAAATGCTTTGCACCTGATGCCTGACAAGGAATATCAGACTGTCTGACAGCCGCAATGCGCAGCTGGGGTAGCCAGGCACTGCCTTCCTGCCTGTTCCCTCCTCCCCCTCCCTTACTTTGCCTCCCTCTGCGCATTACACAACGCTCAACCTGACAACAGTCGGCTGTGGCTCTCTCAATGGCATTTCCCGTCAGCCATCTCCATGTCCCGCTGCGGTGGAATTAAGCGCAAATTAAAGAGACTTGTGCAGGCAAAGGGAGAGGGAGAGGGAAGGAGGAAGGAGGAAGAGAGAGGAGCACAGTGGGGTAGAGCAAGCGCACCCACACGCACTGGCATATGTAGTTTGCGTAGTTTTCTGTACGGACTCATTACTTATGGCTCAGTTCAGTTCCCGCTTCGAACCAGATGGTTCACTTTCCGTCGGGAGAATTCCTGGCCTGCTTTAATGTATTCTCCATTGATTGCTGCATCGTGAACTAGGTGAATTCCTAACGCAACTTATATGATACTCTTTCGCATCCTCTCTGTTCACCAACCCGAGGAAGCCTTCGCTCTTGTGAAGGAATTCAACTGAAGATTCTTATAAATCACTTGGCACGATTTCCGGATGTACATCTGTGACTGAACGGCATCAGCTTTGCAGGTGTGTGTGCGTGTGTGTGTGTGTGTTAGTAGCAACAGTTGGTAGATCTAAATCTGGTCAGTCGACGTGCCAGGTATACCCCTTACTAATCTCTGCGTTGTGCCACAATGTTTTAGCTAACATATCATTTTTAATTGGAGTTTCCACATGGATATTACTTTTTTTTAATTCAGCAAGACTTTAGTATTCATTTAGTTTATGGTAGTATATACTATATATATCTCTTTTCTTCAGTATAAGCCTGTTTTTCCGTGTATATTCCGTTAGTGAGCATGCTCGACTCATTCTACCTTGTTGAAGGCACAACTAGAGTACAGGATATCATAACCGTTTTTTACGCTCTACACACACACCTTCCACACACACCTGCACACACAGGCCGCTCACTTGAATATGAGACCCCACTCGAGAGTTGTGCACAGTTTTTTGCTAAAGATACTCGGGTTGCTCAATGCCAGCGCACCGATGCTGTCGCTGGCGACAAAACAGACGGAAACACGTGCAAGCTCATAAATACGAGCAGAAAGAGTTGGCAGCAGCAGCAGTAGTAGCTGGAGGATGAGGAATGGAGGAATGGGGGAATGGGGGAATGGGGGAGTGCTGGTTTGCCCATTGCCAGCTCGAAAATAACGTGCGAAAAACGCAGTAAACCGAAATACAACGATAAAGGCCGCTGGCGGCGGCACAGCTGAAGAGGCAGGAACCTTCTCTACCCTCCTCTCTCTATCCCCCTCACTCTTCAAAAGAGCGAGAGCAAGAGAGAGGGAGAGAGGCAGGTATTTTTGCCAAAGTGAGCCACAGATTGCAGAAGTTCACGTGCATTTTCATTTTCGCTCACTTAAAGGCAGCGTGTACGTGTGACGCACATAACCTCAAAAATGTTAAAGCTGTCGTGCGAGCTGTGTAGTATGTAGCATAACAATGCGTGTGCCCACAAACAAGTGGAGCATTAAGTATTAACGAGCAGCTCGTTCAAAAATGCTTGCAAGTCAATTGAACAACAAAAAACAGGAGAGAGAGAGAGGGGAAGAGAGAGGGAAGACACGGGGAGGGCGTCACACGCAAGCAAAACTTGATCACGCTTTATCTACCCGGGGGAATGCATTTTCCGTAATCGAACAAAAAGCTAAAAGTTTCAAGCTGAGCGCTTAAAACGGGCGAAAAAAAACACAAACTGTGACTGAGGTTGACGCAGCGATACCCTGCAAGCAGGGTATATATGTATGTATATATGTACATATATCGTTTATCGTTCAGTTAAAATCGTTCCGAACGATGCTGCCAATGAACGCATCGTTAGTCAAATTCAATTAAAATAAAGCAGATTGGCCCGTTTCAATTCGATTATTCGATTTCGTATCGAATCAAATCGAGAGAGAGGCGGATAGAGAGAGGGAGAGAGAGAGCGGGAGAGTTGTGAAACAAAAAATTGTGCCCGCTGTACGCATCGCTGCGCGCACTCACTGTTAGTACCCACTGTGCCTGTGGGTCTGCCTGGGTGTGTGTGTGTGTGCGTGTGTGCCCTAGTGTCAGCTTGTGGTTGTGTCCTTTGTCCTGCCTCCGCTGCACCTCATCAGCATCCTGCGGCCTGCGGCCATTTGTTTTACATTCAGGCTTTTGTGCCCTTTCTCTGCTTGTTATCGCAGCCAGTGACCGCACGCCCCCTCTGCGTATGCGTGTCTCTCTCTCTCTCTCTCTCTCTCTCTGTGTGTCTGTGTGTGTGTTTTTCTGTGTGTGCATGAATGATTGCGTGTGGTCGTGTGCCAGGACACTGCAAGTTCCATCGGGTACAATGTGAAACAGACTTTCTGTCAAGGCACTCGAAAGTTATTTACCCCCTTCCGAAACCCCTTCTCAGCCAGCGCCACTGTGCGCCACTACACGAAGCCAATTTTTTGAATAAATCAAATATGAAAACTTTGATTGGATCCCGCATGTATGATGGGGGGGGGGAAAACATATGCACGAAGCGTGTACAAACAATCATGGAAATAAGCGCATAATATACTTTCCGACTTAGTCCCCTTCCCCCCTGTTCTCTTCTTCCTTACCCCCACTTTCGCTGCACTTTGTGCAGTTTCTGAAGCATAAACAATATGGAAATATGCCAAGCGCAACAACCTCAGCGGAAAAGCGGAAAAGATATGATAAAAAACGGGTTTGCCTGCTCTAGTGATATATGATTGGGTTTCCTGTTCCACATAAGGATTGAAAACTGTTAGGATAGTTTTATCTCAAAGTGGTTTCAGCTGTGATAGAGCCCTGCTTCTTATTCTTTAAGCAGTGTTGAGAAATGTTTGAAAAATTATCGATAACAATTCCACTCACTGCCTACTTGAGTTAAGCAACTGTCTCCCAATTTTTCCAAGGGTTATCAAGCTGCTTGCTTCAAAGAACTATTCTACCTACTCTCTGTCCTTCTTTCTGCCTTCCTAGCCACCTCTCTCTCTATCTCTCTCTCTCTCTGCGTAACAGCTTGAATTGAAAGGAAAACTGCATCATTGGCTCAAGCAGCCGCAGAAGCTCCTTCTCCCTCTCCCTTCCCCTCTCTCTCTCTCTCTCTCGCTGTGTGTCTTGGCTTTTGCCTGCACACACAAAGCAATTTATTATGCAAAATCAAAATATGTTTACTGCCAGAGAGAGAGGGAGGGGGAGAGCGAGACGCACAGCCAATGAAATTGGCAAGGCAGTTCAGTCTCAGTCTCAGTCTCAGCTCCGGCTTGAGCTCGAGCAGCTCAGCTCGCAAATAACTCATTGCATAAACCTGAGTAGACCAACACTGGCCAACAAGAGAGCAGATGGTAGATGGGAGAGGGGAGAAGGGGGGAAAAGGAGCGCCCATTGTTGTCGCTATTCGTGCGCCCGGATATTTGTGAAATAATGTCAACAAAAATCCAATTTCCCTTAACCTTCCCGTTCGAATATTGCGCATATTTCCAGTTACGCGACACTGTGCTCCTCTGCTACGTCGCCGGGCGCCATTCTTGTGGTGACTAGGACGATGGAGCTGCTCTGCGGTTGCTTGTGCGTTCCGTGGCTGAGTGAACCCCGAGCAGCCTGTGCACAGATTGCACTTGACATCGTGCTACCTCTGGCAGCCGCCGGATTTCTCTGTGTGTTCGCCTCGGTTCGATTCACCACGGTTCGGTTCGGTTCGGTTCACCGTGCAACCAATTAGTATTTCAGCTCCGTGTCCTGCTGCCATTGGCATTGCTTATCCTGCCGACAGCTTTATTTTCCATTATGCTGCCAGCTTACCTGTGCTCATTCTCTTTCTCTGGAGCAGAGTATCCGTTCTCCTTGCTCCGTTTTGCGACTTCCGCTACACTTCATCAAGGTCGCAGCGAGCAGGGAGTCAGTTTCAGAGACGGCGTAGCCGGAGTAACTGCAGCCGCACACGATTACTCTGTATTGTTATAATAAATTTCAGCTTCATTTCCTTGGGTCTTCCTTGCCACGCCACCCCATGTCAGTCTCAGTCCGTCCGTCCGTCCGTCTCATGCTCAAGTGCGTCTAAATATGCGAGTCCTTTTGTTGTGAGGCAGCCTCTCCTCTCCTCGGCTCGGCTTGGCTTGGCTGTCGTCCTCTCGAGCTGCTGTTGCCATGCACTTAATTTCCTCTGTTCACGTCGTTGATTTTTCCTTGCCATCGAAGTGTTTGCCTTGCACTCCAGTGCTTGCCCAGCGCTTGCTTTGGCTTGAGCGCCACCTGACCTTCATGGACTAACTTGGTCTACCCCTGGTCTTGCCAACGTCTTTCCCGAGGTCTACCCCATTCGTACCCGTAGCCTCTACGCCTGTCCTAGTCCCTTTCCCATCTTTGTGGCTGCCTTATTATTTCAGCTCCGGCTCCCAACCCTCCCCCAGCTGCCCTCGCAGCGCAAACTATAATTTATTTCAATTCCAGTTTAATAGATATTTATGCTTTGTTCTCCATTCTCCCTGAGACACTTTAATGATTACGTCTCCGACAATGCAATAAATTAGATCCCATGCCCGACTCGACTCGTTGACAGACTGAAATGAGGCGAATATTGATGAATCACATTGCCAGAACAATATGGAAATGTCCCTTTTCAGTTGTTGCTTGCCTGACTGAAGGCTCTGCAATATGCCTCTCATATCTTGTGTCGAACGAACAACTTAACTAATTGAAATTGGCCCCAAGACCACAAATCCAGAATAGTTATGAAGTCACACTCGTCTCTCAAGCCTAATATCATTTGACTCGCTTAGGTTTTGGTTTGTTTGCACTCAGCTTGAATGAGATTCGGTTTGTAAACCAATTATGTTAAATTAGTCAAGATTTGAAAGTATTTCTTGTGTAAATATACCTGCATCTTTTAATTAATGAAACAATTAAGAAGGCTAATATACCTGCATCTTTTAATTAATGAAACAATTAAGAAGGCTAATCGAAGCATCGTTCCAATGAGGTCTGAAGTAACGCTTCAGATATATATTGACCGATTTACGTGGGTTTCAGTGGGCATAGCTGAATCGCATTACAAGCTTGTTCTAGGCAAAGCAATCAGACGTATTGTCAACAAACTTGGTAGCGCTAGCTCTTATAGACTAGGAGATATTGGGGTACGTACAAACGTTTTTTGATTTTTTTAGTAGGGTAGACTGTACCTTGAGGTACGCTTCTTGGACACGCAATTGAATAAGTTCGATTGCAACAGCTTGTCTATTTCTCAGCACGCCCTCAACAATTGTTGCAGCTGCAACGGCAGCAACAACTAGACAAACGTACATTAAGTGCAGACAATTTGTGAAAATTAAAACTGGCAGCACGACAGAGGGAGGAGCGGAGGGGTGGAAAAGCGCTTTCCGAGAAACGCTTTCGAGCTGCTCGTACGTCTCCATTTAACAAGAAAATCACATTAAACGCTCTCCAAGTTGTTGCTGTTGTTGTTGCTGCTGTTGTTGTTGCTGCTGATGTTGCTGCTGCTGCTGCTGTTGTTGTGCTAAACGTCAACAACAAATGGGAGAAATGCATAAATCATTTTGTAAGCGCAGCGAAAATGCAGATGTCGATGGGAGGGAGGGAGGTAGGGTGGTTGAGCGAGTAGGGTTAAGAGCAGGTGTACTAGAAGGTATTGCAGACGTGTCGGGGCATACTACTAAGCAGTTGCTGAAGAATAAGTCAGAAGGAAGGAATACACGCACACACACACACTCGGATATATCAATTTCTGTACGCTCTATCCCCGCTCGGGCTGTTGTTCACTTGGATAAGGGATAAGTCTATCAATAAATAATAAATTTGCACTTCATTCAATTTGCAAACAGCGCAGCAAGAGTCGCTCTAGAGAGATGCGAATCCTGCACATCCTGCACATCCTGCTGATGCATTCCCTCTGCCAACGCATAAAAGATGCAGCCAAAGGGCAAAGAGACCCGAAAAATCCACGCGATGGCAATGAAAACGCGCTGATTCGATTTAGATGTTGCATCTGCTTCTGGAAGTGCAGCACTTGATGCAATCCGAGAGGGGGAGGACCAAATTGCGAGTCATAAATTATAAACAAGTCATGCATAAATAATTCCCGAGCACGATGGAGACCCTGCCAGCTCTATAGCTGTCCAGCTTTGTCCGGGAACGTTGAGTCACACTGACAATTGACGACAATACATAGACCTATCGATAGTACCCTAGAGAACACGCTTATCCAACCCTACCGTAGTTTCGCTTTCTTTACCACCCCTAGTTTGCAGAAATCCCCTTACCCCTTCCCATTATATCCAGCTTTATTTAGAAATAGTTTTAAACTGATTTCAATGGGTTACTCCTTCTATTTGGGTTTCCCCCTTGGGTTTTCGGTGCTACTCCATGCGGTCTGCCTTGTTGCAAGGATAGGGACGACAGATCTTCTTGGGAGTTCCCGTTGCCTCAATTGTGGCCACCACATTTGGGGGCTTCTGAGTACAATCTACCGGAGCTTGGTCCATACCGGGGCAGCACAGGCGAGGCGCGACTTCTGGTAGGGCGCATGCCTGTTCCGGATGAGGGCCAATGTAGAAGGGATTGAAGGGAATTTCGTCGTCGCACATCCTGACAATTATGTTGGAACCGAAGGACGCGCACCGTATATGGAAAGCCCCAAACAAAAGTTTTTTATTTTTTTTTTTAATTTTATGAACTTTACCAAAACATGACGACAAAACAACTGAGAGTTCCTGATAATGAAACGAAACCCGTCTAGAATTTCACTTCATATGCTACTTTGATGGGTTTTTTTTCCCCCCCTAAGCTCTAGGATATAGGAGGTTCTTTGTAATATCTTTTAACATACGACAACACAGATCATTACACACGCACACTGAATCAAGCTGCTGCTGCCTATTGTGAACTAACTGAATAACACTTGATAATAACAAGCTTTTCGTATGTATTTTGTCTTGTTCTAACTTCCAACTTTCTGTCTCACTCTGCACAGACATTCAGATCCATCTGAGACTGAAACTGAGGCTGAGGCACCAAGAGAGATCAGCGAAAGAGGGTCTAGTTCTAGATCAGCTAGAGAAGCCTAACAAGCTAAGCAGACGCCTGAGGGGCGCCATGTAAACGCCTACCATGATCAGAATGCAACTAAAACTACTAACCCGATCAGACAGGATCAGCCTAACACACAACTAGACGACCGCTGGGTCGATCCGCCCTCGATCCCTCCAGTTGCAAGTGCAAGTAGTAGCAGAGTGCGCCATGGCCGGGCCACAGCTGCAGCACTCGCAGCGACCCAACAGTGCATACTACACCGGACTCAATGGCAGTGGCAGCGGTGCAGGAGGAGGTGCAAGCTTCTCGGGTGCCGGCATGGCCAGCAGTGCCTCGCACACCGGACTGGGTGTGCACGCCCTGCGTCAGGTGTCCAACGAGACGGAGCTGATCTATCGCGGTGGCCACAGCAATGGGGGCACAGTGAATGACCTGGCGGGCAGTGGATCTGGACGTCAATCGTTGGCCAACAGTCGCATCATACAGCAGCAGCCGTCGCACAGTACATCGCGCGAGAATGCCATGAGCACTGTAGCCGGCACAGGCAGCTGTGCCACGGATGCATTGATTGGAACCATCTCCACCAGTGCCGGTGCAGGGGCTAGCAGCAGCAGCGGTGCTCTGGCAGCAGCACTGGGCAGCTGTGGCGGCTCAGGCGGTGCCTCATTGAAGAAATCCAACACACAACGCAGCATAGAGATCATTGTGGATGCCACACAGTGTGGCAAAGATGCTGTGGACACCGATGATGTGGAGCAGGGCGATGGCGGCGGACAGGAGTCATCGTCGTCGGTACGCAAATCATCACGACATCGCCATCGGCCACTGCATCGACGCCTGATCAGTTATCTGCGCAATCTGTTCCAGGGCAGCGCCGCACAGAACGGTAAGCAAAGCCTATCCAGCTCTCCAGACAGAGAACTCTGTTAGGGTACCCAACGAGATAGTTCCACCTCCAGCACAGGGTGTGCCTTGAATGATCCACATCCTTTTCTACCAGACAACTAAGAGTTCTACTCTCTCTTTCTATCCATCTCCACATCCAACTCGATCCCGCGCAGCTCTCACTGCACTCCTCTTGTCCTGGGGTTGTATTACCAAGCGTAAGCGGCTAGACCCCTCTCTACAGCACCGCACCGGGGTTGCCCCCATCGACTTACTAAACCAGACTAATGCAACTAACGTGCCTGCTAATAACTCATTCGCGATCTCACCTAAGGAGAGACCTATCTCCTCTCTCTCTCTCTCTCTTAGTAAGTCCTGTTACCAAACGAAAAGTTCCTTCCTTTAAGTGGTCTAATTTGTAGAAGTCCGTTCGGGAAAGGGCTTAGCCTAGTTCAGCTTAGAGTCATGAATAAATGGAAGCTCGTAACCAGAAAGAAGTGTGGTAAGCACGACGTCCACATACCCTGCTTTACTCTCTTTCTCTGTGCTCATCTAGTACCCTCTCTAGGCTAGGGTATTCAGTAGGCAACCTACGGCAGCATGTCCTGCCTGGCTTGTTGTCTTCGTATGTTTCGGGAATCTATTGAATACATTTAAGTGTTGCCGCCGGGGCACAAGTCGTAGTCGCAGTTGAGTCACAGGAATCGGAGGAGAAGCTTTGTCAGGGCAGGAGCGGCATTCTGGAGCAGTTGCCGGAATGATGAGCTTAACATAAAACTTGCATGGTTCGTGTTTAGTCTGAATGCAGGTGGGTGGGTGTGTGTGTGTGTGTGTGAGTGTGTTGCCCGAAGGGCGAATCGATACCAAACACAATATTTGCCTGCCACTCCCTCTTCTCCCCGCTCCTGGCTGGGGTATACCTTGACAATGACAGCTTGAGAGCAGTCACTCGAAACACTCGAGTGAATTTCAACAGGAAGAGGCTTCCTCATCTTCCTCATCGACATTGACTGTCAGCGACGTCCAACAACGATTTCCTATGCCGTGTTCCCTCTTCGCAGTTCCCAAATTCGGAACATAGACAAATTTCAATTCATTTTGGCATTATGATCGGCTTTTGATTTTCTGTTTTTCTGTTTTTTCGCCTTTTGCCTTTCGGATTTGCAGCAGCGATGAGCGGCGCAAAAGTTTTATTGAAAAAGTTTGATGAATGACAAGTTGGCTTCCGCGTCGACTCGCAGCATCCAGCTCCAGCTCCTCCAAACCCAGCCCAGCGTAGCCTGAATTAATATGCGAAATGATGCTGCACTTAAATCTCTGCCCAAAAGTCACTTTAATTCACAAAGTTTTCAGCTCAGATCGAGTGAGTTAGACAACTCGAGCTGGCACTAGTCCCTCTCCACACTCACCATAGATAGTTTCCAAAGTCCTGCACTCATTGGATATGCATGAATAAAGGACAAGAAGCCCTGGTCACAAGTGCTTTACCTGGCAACCAAGCGAAGGCTTCTTCTTATGATTATTCAAATTAGACGATGGGTTGAACTGGAAGGGATCATAATAGCTGGGAGAGTGGTATCTTTAGGGAAACCTTAACCGAATTGCTATGAATCTTGATCCCTATTGAGAAAGAGGGAGCTTCTCAACCAGTTCAGTTTTCTAAGTAAATCTACGGTTTTCTCTGAACTTTCTATAAAAAGGTTTCTCCTTCGAATTTTCTTCTTCCCTTGAGCTCGCCTTCGTTCTCTGCTCTCCTAGAGAGATAGATAGAGAGAGGAAGAGAGAGAGAGGTTAGCAGCTCTGCCTGGCTATAAATCATTTTTTTGTCAATTTGTAAAGTGCACTGTGCAACACTGTTGCGTCTTTCCCCCGGTTTTTACTCGACTTAGAGCACTGTCAATGCGGATCCCTGCTCGCCTGGTGTCGGCAGCGGGTTCAGCTTGCAGCATCTCAAATGTCACAAGCACAAAGTGGGAGATGGGAGTAGAGAGAGAGAGAGGAAGGCAGATAAGAGATGTATAGAATAATGATATATAGTAATAAACTGTATAAATGTTTCTGCCCGCCTGCTTGCTTGGCCTTAGCTCCGGCTCCGGCTCCGGCTCTGGCTCTGGCTTTGGCAATTTGCTCGCTGCCACTTTCCTTTTTGCTGGACACAACTCGCCTGCCTCAGGCTGCATTTTATTGTTTCCTTCTCCCGGAGCCGGCTCAATCAGTGTTGCTGCCGCCCATCTCTCCCTGGCTACCCCATCGTCTGCCATCGTCTTTAGTTCCATCTCAATTTCCGCTACTGGCTTTGTCTCTCTGCTCCATTTGCCTTTTGGCCCTGTTGTGCTTGGTTTGTTGTTGCTCTTCCTCTCCCTCTATATTCGCCTTTTCCTTTTGTTTGTTTTGCGCCCTGCTGCACTTCATCATTTCTTCATTACGTATACGCCCAGTACGCCACAGCGCGCAGCTAGATAGCAGGAGGAGGGGATGGGGGATGGGGAGGAGTCTTAATTGAATTCTGTGTCTGCATTTTGTGGTCGCTTCAGTTTTTTTTTGCTGCGTTGAAGGTTCTTCTTGGTGGTCTGGGAAAGGGATAGGGGGGAGGGGCAAGGGGTGTGCGGTTCTTAATTATCATTTCATTATTCGCTGTTTGTTGTTTGATACCCTACATAATTTTTAATGGCAACTGCCACATTTTAAGTGCTCCTGTGCGCCAGAGCCAGAGCCAGAGCGCGCTGCAGCTTGTCTCGTGCCACGTGCCTCGTGCCACCTGCCAGCAGTGGTAGTAGTAGTGGTGGTAGTGGTGCTACCTGGCAGCGAGCACTTTCCATCTGCCAGGCGGCACCTTCCACCTGGCACCTTTGAGGCCTCCTTCTGCAATGGCGTCGGTGTCGGCGAGTGTGTCTTGACAGGCGCCTCAAACGCCTCCTTGGTGGCGCATGGCGCACCACTTGCGTCGCCTTTCACGGGCGCTCAGGCGAGAGCGAGAGTGAGAGGGAGCGGGTGCAAGGATGCCGGCAGGATGCTTTGTCCTTTGTCTGTCATGTTTGTTTTTCCATTTCTCTTATTATTTTCCTTTTCTTTATGTATGGTGCGAGCAGAGAGTGTGTGAGAGAGAGAGAGAGAGAGTTTATGCGAGTGTGTGTGTGTGTGTATTTAAGTGTCAGGGTTGCCACATTTTAATTTATTTAAGCGCATTTTGCTCGGCTTGCAAATAAGTTAAGTGCATTTCATTTTTCATACAATTTTCTACGTTTTTTATCTCCCCACCTCTCTCTCACTGTCTCTCTCGCTTTTCCTCCCTATCTCTTTCTCTCACACTCTCTCACTGGCCTTCTCACTCTTGCTCTCGATTTTATTTGTGGCTTTTTAGCCTGAAAACGCTTTTTTGCATCTACTTTTGGTGACTCCTTGCCTGCGTGTATGTGCTTTTTTAGCAGCTGAAACAACTGCGGATTTGGCTGCCACGCCTCCCACTGCACCACACGCCCCGTTGGCAATTAGTTGGTAATTGTCTGGGCAGCAGAGGTACCTGGGTAACTGGGTAACCCGCGTCCAACGGCAGCGGCAGCGGCAGCGGCAATAAAACGAGCATCAACAACAACGAGCTGGAGAAGGAGGAGGAGGAGGAGATGGCGAGGAAGATGCATTGTTTCATTGTAGTTGCAAACTGTGCAGGGCAACAAAGTGACGAAGAGAAGAGAGGGGAAGGAGAAGAGAAGAAGCAGGGGCAACAACTCACGCGACAAACTTGCTACGCGCAACGCGTTGAATATTCCACATACGCCCCGTTTTTTTTTTTTTTTTTTTTTTTGGCTATGAAAATGCACGCTCGCAATTTATACGAGTCGAGCAACAAGATAAGTGAAGCCATTGTTTGCCACCATGTTGCACGTGCCACATACCAGCAGAGTGTGCGGACCTTTTAACGTCACAGATCTCTAGACTATTCATTTTGAAGGAAAAAAAATAAGAATTTACAATGATATTTGTTTTCTCAGTACGCTGACGATCTCTGGGTTTCATCTAAGTAAAACAATGTGTTTATTATCTGATCGTGTTGATTGAGCATGTGCTTATTTCTAGGCGTGATCTATTGCCAATTTGAGAAAAAACAGCTGGGAAAATGTTGAAGAAAATGCATGATTTATGAGGCAAATAATGAATGATATATGGGCTGCATGCGGTGCTGCTTCTCATTTCCAAATATAGTAACAATACTTCGATAAATATGAGAGACTACTTATATTTAATATAATACCTAATTAGAAGATTAGATTTATCGATTAAGCATGCATGCGGTGTTTGCGGTGTGTGAGTGCGCAGTGCATGCGGTGTAAAAACCACCGCAACCCTTTATTCACGCTACTAAACACACAGACAGATGCAGAGTTGTAAGACAGAAGTTCCACATTGTAGTACCCTCATTTTCATTGCATTTTCATGAACCTTTTCCAAGCACTACAGCACTAAATGCAGTCTATCTAAGAGCTGAATCGCATTTTCACAGAGTTTCACCACAATATTTCAACCAAATTGGCAATAAGCATTTCGAAATTGATTTGATGCACCACTACCCACAAGGTTTCATTGTCTATAACAGACTCATTATGCAACTGTGAAGGCGAGATAGGGAGAGAGAGAGAGAGAGAGATGGGTTATTCTCCATTTATATCTTACTTGGCTGATGTTGATGCGAATTGAGTTTGGCTTGTAAAGAAAAGTAGAACGCTTTTGATGGCCAACCTTGAGGGCACACACACACGCACACATACCAGGGCTGCAATAATCGTAACCGCATTGTCTCCCTCTCTCTCTCTCTCTCACTCTGTCTCGCTCAGTCTATCTCCCTCTGATAACTTGTTCATTACCCAGCAAGGAAAGAACAATATCTGTTTGTCCTTTGCCAAGCAGCGCGTTTACTTAGTTTTAACGATTTCATAAAAACATTTTATAGATTCCTTTCGTTTTGACTGTCAGCCAAATCAAGAGCTTGTGCGGGGCAAGGGCAGGGACAGGGGCAGGGGGCGTGTTGCAGTGGCAGAAGCTGCTCGAGTTTGCCTTAGTTTGCAACGCCTTCCGTCTCATTTTAATGATGTCGACTCGTCGTCGTTTTCTTTCTTACTTTTCTTCTCCTTTTCCTTTTCTTCTCCTTTTTTTTGGCGCTTGCTTATCAAAGCTATAAAATAAGGCAGAGGCGTTGTTCTGGGAGGGTTATGTGTGCGTGTGTGTGTGTAGGGGGTGTCTCTATCTGTATACGCTCCAATTGAGCGCGTTGCTTCAAAGGATCCTCCGTGTGTGTGTGTGTGTGTGTGTGTGCGTGCTGCTATCTTAGTGCTTTTTATTAATTTGCACTTTGCACTGCTTTTTGTGGTAGCAGGGGGGGTGTAAGACGGGAAGGGTTGTCGGGGATCTTTATTCTGCACTTATCGATGCCACTCGAAATTGAACGAAAGTAAATATTTTCACAGTTGCAGTGCAGACAAAACCAGCACAGGCGCACCTAATAAAAATCATGGCTAACACGCCCCGCAGCGCCCCCTGCATATCAGCAGCGAGCAGTCAATGCAGGCAAGCACACACACACACACACACACACTCACAGTCGACACTGATGCAGCAGCATGCAAAAATATTTGCACATTGCTGATGGCGGCTACAGCTGCAGCGGAAACGGAAACATGACACCTGCGCAGGCAGACACCCGCACACACACACACACAGACACACCTGCATACACATATCGCACACACACACACACGCGCAGTAACTGACAAACAGACAAACAAGCCGAGTTGAGATAAACAGGAACTTATTATGCGAGCGCATGCAACATTGCTCTGTGTGTGTGAGTGTGTGTGTGTGTGCAAGGGCGCAGGCTGTATGGCTGCACAGGGGGTAGAGGGGGGTTAGGGAGTGGGGTGCCCGCCGCAACTAGGTGTGTGCTATGTGCCACTTAGTGTGTATGTTTTGTGGCCAAAGTGTGATGCGAGCACTCCCTGTCTCTCTCTCTCTCTTTCTCCCTCTATTTTTCTCTCTCTCTCGCTCTCTTTCTCCCCCTCCCCTGTTGCCTGAGCATGTGTGGTTTATCTGCCATTACAACAAACAACAGTTGCAGGTTAAAGCCTGCACTCACCTCGCCTCTGCCTGCCTTGTTTATTGTTATTGTTGCCGATTGCATACACCGCCACCGCCATCGCCACCGCCACCGCCCTCGACCACTTGCCACTTAATGCCAACCACGCATCCCTCTCCCCTCTTCCCACGATATCCCCACACCCCCCCTGCAGCTGCACACGCAAATGAGCGGCCTGTTTGCGTTTGGCATTGCTCGCACCTTGACCTCAGCAGGTGAAAACAACACAAGCTGCAACTGCGCTCACCTGGCGACTTTCAGTCTAGTTGCCAGTCCCGGGAGGGGGTTGCGTTGGGAGGGAAAGAGAAGGGGGGACTACACTGCAAACAGCTTTGTTATACGGGCAAATAATTTAGACATTTTACCTGGAAATATTTTTCGTGCATTCTGTTGTTTGTTGTCGTCACTGATGATAATAAAGCACACAGAGGGAGAGAGATAGAAAGGGACAAACAGAGAGAAATATATATAGAGAGAGACAGAGTGAGATACAGAGAGATAGAGAGAGCGTCTGTCACTTGGGATGCCTGCAAAGTGAATGCACAGCTTGGGCAAATTAGAGGCAGGCAAACATCACATGAATATATATCCCGACTAATGCATTTCGTCAACAATCCTCGCCATGCCACATGCCACATGCCACAGGCCACGTCTGGCAGTCTGCTGAGCTCGTAAAACTCCCCTTCTCGAAAGAGAGAGAGAGAGAGAGAGACAGAGCGAGAGAAGCGACTGGCCAAAATGTGGAAATGGATATGGAAATGGAAACCATAAGAATACGAGGCGACAGCCGCAATTGCATTTCTTATGAAACGACAGCTTAGATATTCCTGCCAGAGAGCTGATATTCCCAGTCTGATCTGGCAGTAATGTGTCGGCACTCGACGTGCAAAAATATCTGAGAAATATGAGAGAATAAATAGCAGGACTCGACGCTCGATGCTCGACTCTTTTGAAAGGTAAAATCAGCAGATACTCTATACTCAGTGGGAAATATACGCTAGAGGATGATTGATCTACCTAGGCGTGGATATAGTCTCTCTGTGCCGCTGCACGTCTGTCTGTCGGTATGAACACCCAGATCTCGGAGACTGAAAGAACTAGAGCTACCAAATTGCATTTCCAAACTCCTTGTATAGTGCAGTATCTGATTATATTTATTTTAATCAGGTTATTACTATAGGGTAGCTCTCAGTTAAGCAATGCTGCAAGCTGTAGGGTACGATGATAATTTTCCTACTTGCAACAATTCGCAGTTCTGTTTTAGTTAAATTTTTATTTAAGTTTGACTTTTGCAACAAAATACTCTACATTTTTTTGGCACTCTACATGGGAAAAAATGTTGTTATAGTTTAGTTTGAAAGAAAATGCATATTAAACAATGCATTTGCATATTCATGAGTGCGACTTTATTGTATGCTACTTTCTGTGTGTGAGTGTGTCTATATTTGTGCCACATTTGGCATAAAACGATGATGCCCTTGAGCATAGGGATACCTCGCAAAAATTGAATGAAAAAAAAACCTAAACTCAGAAGAGAAATATGCTCTGTCGTATTTTCATAATATACTACAATGATATGCATGGCAATTTGTGGGTGTATCAAGCATCGCCCCTGGCCAGGTTTTCCTGAGTGCAGAGCAAAAATTGTAGGGTATTCAGGCGCTTGAGCATGTCTCCAGGTTCGCATTTGCCTGGCAAATAGTTGATGCGGTGGCCTAGGCACGTCTTCTTTTGGTGGCTCCAAAGCTTTGGTGGCCTGATGCCTGTTTCCGTCGGTTCCTGCTCCTCACACGTTGCGGCTCCAAGCTGGCTCCAAGCGCGTGTTTCATGCATTTTTAAGCAGCCATTTGTCAAGCGCGTCAAAAGTGTTGCCTGCTTTTGGGCGCCCACGCTCACTACCACAAGCTCACAGCTCATAGCCGTGTGTGCGAGTGTGTGTGTGTTTCCCAGAGTTGAGCAGAACTTTTAATTAGCCAAAATTGAGGCTCCACGCCAGCCACAAAGCATTCCCCGCACAAAGGCAAAGGCACAAGTTGCAGAAGAGACTGAGGCCGAGGAAGAGATAGAGGTGCAGGTGGAGGCTATTTACCTGTTCCCAAGTAAAGGGAAAGTATGCAAAGTTCTCGTTTTTTTTCTACCCTGTACCCTGCAGTCACTGCCTAGAAGAGGTATATCAATTCGTGCCAAACTTTGCTTGCCTCTTGACTTCGCCAGCAGGGTATTTGTGGTCGAGTAACTATCTCTCTCTCTCTCTCTCGACACTTCTCTCCACACACATTTACATTAACAGAAAATAGACGAAAAGAGACCTAAAGCAGAACAGAAGCAGCTTGGCAAACTTTGTGCTTGGGCACAGGGAAAGTACTTAAGGAAGTTACAAGTCAATTCGACGCTAGAAGCGACTGAAAAGATCAAAATCAAGAGCACGTAGAGTGTGTGAGTGTGTGTGTGTGTGTGTGTGAGTCTCACCTGGGCTAACAAGCTGACAAGTAGGCACAGTCTGTCAGATAAGGAACTCTCCTAACTCGAGTGCGACTCGAGGCACTCAAGCCGGGGCTAATGACAGAAATATAACCGAGGCGTAAACCAGTGAAATCTGACACGAGTTGAAATGCATTTGCTCCAGTTTCTCCAGCTCACACACACACACACAAACACATACAATAATAATCGCCTAACCGTGGCTTGGAATACCCAACCCAGGGTAACCGAGTACCCGAGTCCTACCCAAACATTCTAGCTTGTAGTTAAATACTCTGAATACCGAATATACTACGATTCATGGCTTTTGCTTATTAAACATGTTCACTCATACATTGCTTTCTCTCTTTCTCTCCCAACTCCCAACTGCCACCATCTGCCATCCCTCTCCCACTTTGGTCTACCTGTGGTCGTTACAGATTCCGAGCTAGAGGAGTTTGAGACACCAGCCCGCTACAGACCGGACTCGCTGAGCGCCCTGAGTCGTGCCACCCGCTTCACAGAGGACGAAATCAAACGAATTTATCGCGGTTTTAAGGCTGAGTGCCCCACGGGCGTCGTCAAGGAGGATACCTTTAAAGTGATCTACTCGCAGTTCTTTCCACAGGGAGGTTCGTGCGGTACAGTATAATTTGTTTCGTTAACATTTGTGACTTGAACTAGTGAATTACTAACGCCTGCCTATATACTCGTTTCTCGTTTACTTCTCATCTTTGAATCTGTTACCTCATCAGACCTAGCGATACTACTACATATACCATGTCTATATCTATGTGTATTCTCTGTGTATATTTTTGTATCTGTTAACTTGCTACTACCAACAACAACAAGCAACCATTGCCTGTAGCTTTTAGCCCAGATCGTGCATTAGAACTCATCGCGAATGAAGACGATTGCAGATATCGATATCGATTTCGATTTCGATTGTTTTCAATTTTTCAGCCTTGATGTGTGTCTTTTACGTGTCTAAGTGTTAGCTATAAGTTGTTTATATCTATATATGTATGTGTGTATGTGGCTAAGCTAATTAAGCAACCTGCACGTATTATCATCAATCAATCCTATACATAGATCGTAACCCAGTCTACTTATTGAAATAACTATATTCATCCAGCTTTAATATGGAAATCTCAACTTTGTTTTTGTATTCTTCATCGCTTTCATCATTTATTTTATTAGTTTTCATCTGTTACATCATAGTCGGACGAAAGCTTATCAGCTTCAAGTGCCAAGCTAACCGGAACACAATCCTTGAAATGCCCATTGACTCGGGACTGACCCACACGGACGGACACAGACACAGAACAGACTCACTCGCATTGTTATCTGTTATCAATTCCAAGCTGAGCCACAGCTGACCGGGGTAGCCCGCATTCAAATGGAGCGAGCAGGCTCATCGGTGCTCAATGACAGCGGAGGTTATTGGCAATCCCAATCCCATCTGGGGCTGGGGTTGACAAAGGCAGCTCTGTCCCTAGACTCGTACGAGTCTGTATTATCGTTATTATTGCCAGCCTTGTGAGTGTGGCCGAAAACAAAGGCCAATGCCAGCCCCATTTGGCCATTGGCCGAAGCTTTGTCTGCCTCTCTCTCTCTCTCTCACCCTCTCCCTCTGCCGGCATGGCCCCGAATGGGGTAGGCATTGATAAATAGATAGATGCACAAGAGCGGGTCCAGGGAATGGTGGGACTGGAGATCGCAAGGAATTGTGCCGCAGCACTTTCAAAGAGCCGACTCGGCTACCTCCCCCAGTGGACCCGGTTGGAGACCGGACAGACGGACCCTCTCGGCATGTAAAACTGAAATGTTGAGAGAGCAAATTAGCAAAAGTATAAAAAGCAAAATCATGTTTCACAAGTCGCGACAGGGCCGCGGCCGCGGCAGGCTGCCACGATGCGGGACAGGGCAGGGTAGGGGCAGGACGGGGCCAGGCAGGAGCAGGCAGGGTCGGAAGCCAAGGCAGCCAAGCCTCCGCCCATCCGCCCACTTGACCTCGTTTGAATAACAAGTAAATTTGCTCATTTACTTTTACCACGCGGCTGCTGCCATAAATAAAGGCCTTGCCACAAAGCGACCAGGCCAAGCCGGGCCAAGCCGAGGCGAGGCGAGGCAAGTCGATGCGCGAGTCCAGGCGCGGATAATGAGCTACTGTCCAAAAACCAAGGGACCCAGCAACCAGTAACCAGCTGACCGACAGACTGACTAAGTAACTGACTAACTGACTGACCCACCCACTGTCCGAACCGTCGATCGAGGGATGTACCTAATGAATGTAAAATGGAATAGTCAACCCACAAGGGGTTTTGTTTACACTGTGCAGCTTCGATGAAATGAAAATACAAAAAAGTATTTAAGCCACGGAGCACCCTTCCTTTTCGGAGACCCAACAGGAGAAATGTTTGCGTCAGGGATAATATTTTCTTATTAGAAACACATTTAAAGCAAGCTGGAGTAGGGAGTAGGGAGCACTAGGCCAGGAAACTAAATAATTGAGAGACCTTTCTGAAATATTACAGAAAGTACGAACGATTTTCAAATGTACTTTAAACGACAATTTAAAGAACCGAAAGGCTTAAGGGCTAGACGTAGGCCCAAACTAGAAGAACATACATATGTATGTAAGTATATTCAAGTAGATATGTGTATAGCTCAGCTAGGAATTACCTAAGAAAAAAACCTTATGATTATGGGTATTTTAGCTCTTGTTGTTGTGGTTGTTGTTGTTACTTAGCTGCCACCAAGAACTAATCCCCTTGGGCATGGAGGAAACGAAAACCCAAGATATTGCTACACATGTTTGGCACTAAATTATTATAATAAACTTATTTTGCTGCCTTGCGAGGCAAATGTACATAATGCTGCGCCCAGGGAGGAGGGCAACGAAAAGCTCAGAGATGGCAGCTGCGACTGGGACTGGGACTGGGAAGGTAGGGCTGGGACAGGAGCTAAGACGGAGATGGAGACGGAGCTAAAGCTGACAAACAAGCTCCGACATCGACAGGCGGAAATACTTGTAAAAAACGAAGTAAACACGAGACATGCTGCGCCTCGGTTATCTGATGAAAAATAAATAATGAAATCATTTTTTATTTTGATAAGCCGCTTTGCCACTCCGCCAAGCTGCGTGCTGGGCCTGGCCTAATGCCGCCACAGCCAAAAAAAAAAAAAAAAAAAAAAATGAAATAAAAAAAAATCGTCATCAAAGTTGGTGATTTATCACTTTTGTCTGCCAGTCGCAATCCCAACGTCATGGTGTATGCCCAGCTCCATACAGCTCACATACATTAACGCTGCACCCTCCGCTCGTCTCGTTCCGTCTCCCCTGCACGCCGATTGCTTTGTTTTCCTTGTGTTTTTCACGGCACGTTGCGAATTTTCCGCGAAAATTTTATAACAATTTTTACATGGCACATTTGCAGTCATTTTGATTTGGCCGTAAGTAAGAAAACATATCTGGCAGCAGCAACAATAACAACAACAACAACAACAACAACAACAAGAACAAAAGCACAGATGCCGCATCTTTGCCTTTGAGCTTTGACCTTGCGGTGCGTACTGTGTAGGCGTGTAGGCGTGTCTGTGCGTCATGCGTCATAAAAACACATTAAGTATCAAATGGCGACAATAAACTTTGACAAATACATTTCTGGCATTGCACGAAGGCGCAAAACAATACCGCATACGGTCTCGAAAGGCCATCCAGATCTTAGCCAATCCCTCGGTGGGTTGGTGGGCAAACGCCTGCCATTTGGTAACGCGGAGGGGTAACCACTTCACCCTGGAAGGAGAGGAACAAGCTGAGGCAGGCACATCCCATCAAATTCTTCATTTTATGAATTGCATTTTTTTCGGACCCTGAAAGAGGTGTAAACGTTGTGCGCCATAAACGACAGAAATCGAAGCGACGGCGGCGGCGGCGGCGGCAGATGCAGCTGCAGCTGGCAAAGGAGATGAGGTTGGGGGATGGGGAGGCAAGGGGAGAGCTGGCAGTCGTAATCATAAACGTTACAAATGAGCGGCTGCTTGGCCGTAATCTGAATGTAATGTGATGGCCAGATAAGGACATTCGCACCAAGTGCCCGCCAAGGGGGACTTGCTGCATGCTGAGTGGAAGATTATGGAATGCTGCAGTAAAACCGCCTCCAGTGCTTGGGGCTTAATACGAAAAGTAAACGATTGCGAAACACCCTACACATAGATAGTATATGCGCGTACAGAGCGGGTGGGTACTTGATCTTTGGTAACTGGCGTAATACAAACATGCGGCATAATTTGTGCCGCATTACGCAGTTATCAGCACACTCGCACACCCCTATACGAACTAATTAGTTCGCTCAAGGAACTTGAGGCAGAAACGGAAACAGAGACAGAGACGGGAGGGACAGAGACAGAGACAGCGAGAGTAGGCGGCTAGAAAGTCCTTTTTAGGGTCATGTTGACTTTTAGCGATAAACAAAAACTTTGTGGCTGACAAAACGAAACTTGAGTTGCAACAATTTTTTCACCGACTGGCAGGGGACTGCGGGAAGACAGAGGTGGCAGGGGAGACAGGGTAGACAGGGGAGCATTGCGGCATCATGGAGGCTGCCACAAGTGTACAGTGTTTCATTGACAACAGGAACAAGTGGGTCGAGCACCCCACATAAAAGTTTTGAACCCAACAATGACATAGCATTGGAAGAAGTCGCATATTTATGCTGGCACTGCCATCTCAACAAACACAAAGACAAGAAGAAGAAGAAAAGGAAGAGAAAGGGAAAGGGAAAGAGAATGCGAAGAAAACTTCAGTTTCACTTTCCGTTTGACTTCAATTTCCCATCCACATTTCCACCCGCATCGCACCGCATCCCTATTCACATTTGTATTCGCATTTATATTCGTTTCTTCCATCCCATTTCCATTCCCATTCTTATACCATTCCCATACCATTCCCAAGCGCAGATTATTTTCTTGTCGCATAGTTTATCGAAGACGTAAACAGAGCACTTGCTAACGTAATCGCTTGTACGTCTTTAAGTGTATTGTGTGTCTGTGTGTGTGTGTGTCTGTGTTAGCCATTGTCAATGCTGTGCGTACTTTGCATATGGCTTTATATGTATAGTATGTGTGTATCCGTAGTTGAGTTGTTGACTGTTGATTTAAACGCAAATAACCAACTGCTTGAAGCTTTAAAGACAAGATACCGAGAGTCGAGACCTTTATTTCTTGACTTCTCCCCCAACAGAACTCTCACATTTAACGAATCTCCTTTCTTCTTTCATTCTCAACCACAACAACAACAACAACAACATCATCTACAACAACTCCAACAGCAAATCCAACATTATACGCACATTATGTATTCAATACACTGGATCAGGATCACAGCGGCATTGTCAGCTTCGAGGTAAGTACGAGGTCGATAGAATCAAATCGAACCGAACCGAACCGAATCGATAAAATACTTTTGCCTCCTTTCATGCATTGTGATGCAAAAAAGTCGTAGGATTCCTCTAGCCTTAAGTGAGTTCTGAATAAGCTTGGTGTCCAAATAAGTACATATGTGTGTGTATCTGCATATCATTATCTGTGGAGTTACTTGAATATTTGACTAGGATCTTAAATCTTGTTTGGGTATGATTTACCTGAGAGTCACACTGTAACATCCTGCTGAGTACTTTCAGTAAGTAATTGTAGCTCATTAGTTACTTGATAAGCCCTAGCTTGCTCTTCAGATGTAGGAAAAAGAAAGAGAGAGAGAGAGAGAGAGAGAAACGTAAAGCCATGTTCATTTTTACTACACTTCCTCTTAAGCGGGAGACAGCAAAAGTCGAGTGAATTTAAAGCCATACAGACTTGAAACATACACTTAGGAGGTCTCTGCTCCCCAAGGGCAGACAGGACAGCCGTCTTTTATGGTATACTTGCTCCCCTCCCCCCATCCCCTCTCCACTGCCAGTTCCACATTTAATGTTTAAAGCAAATCAGTCGCTGTCTTGCACAGTGTCAGTCTTTGTCAGCTGCCAGGCTTGTCACCCATCAATGACAAGCGCTTTTTAACCAACAAACTTGGCGAAAACTTTTGCCCCACAGGCAAAGATGGAGAAACAAATGAAGAGAAGAAGAGACAGAGAGAGAGAGAGAGACAGGCCCAAGAGAATGCTTTGAGAGAATTTATATGTATGTACATTATCTAAGAGGTTTCATATAATTCGAACATTGCTCGCTTTCACTTCCAGAGATAATTACGCATACGTAGCTACATCGATGTCTAGTAGATGGTTCCGAGAAGAAGAACCCATGGACTCAGTGAAGTCTCAACCTACCACAAGATACCACGCAACTTGCTGAGCTGGCAGTACTCTGTTTCTGGGGGAAAGAGAGAAGGACACTGAGATAGAGTAGAAGGAGAGCAGTGAGCGAGTCATTTATGATGCTACTGAAGCAGCTCCTGCTGCTGCTCCTCCTCCTCCTCCTCCTCCTGCTTGTCGTGGAGTTCCAACTCAACTGTCAGCCATATTTTATGCTTAAAATGTCTAAAGTAATTTCATTGTGCTTAAGCGCGCTTTGTTGCTATTGTTGTTGCTGAAATTGTTGGCAGTGCCCTCTGGCTCCTCTACTCCCCCTCCCCTCCCTCAGTGCCTGGCTGACCACTGAGCCCACCCACAAACAGGCCAGCAAGGGAGTACACCTCCCTATCTGGCCTGTCCTACCTCTCCTACGGAGAGTACATAACTAAGTATATTAAATTGAATTATTTGCCAAGTGCTTAGGCGCATTACAATCTCCGAGTGTCCCATGGGACAACGTTTACTTAAAGCTTAACTCTTTAAAGTTTCCCCTGGTTCCTCAGCCTCGCTTGTGGTATGGTTACTGTCTTTTTTATCGGTTCATTTTTACGAACTCTTCTAGTTCTCTGCTTTTTTAACGACTCCGAATCCTAGGATAGTAGGAACTAAAGTTAAACAATTGACACCCTTCTAGGGGGTACTTCAAGCTGACATCACCATGACCAACCAGTAGTGGGTAGTGAAGGTCTTGACAGACATTCTTTTCAGCTATGATAACCCTCTGGCAACGAGGTTAGTTTGTATTGTGGTTGCCAGACAAAATTGAGTAGTTTTATTTTTTTAATTTCTTCTCTCGCAGCACTATACAATACCGAGTATAATATCTGGCTCGTGCAGCCAGTCATGCAATAAAAATCTTTCCACTTCTTGGGTTTCATTGCAGGAAGTGAAACAAAAGCCAAAAAATCAAGTGAAATGTCTCAAAAATCGAAATAGAATGCAGCACAAGTTGGCAGCTCTGCCAAGGGGGCACTTTGGTTGGTTGGGGGGCGGGAGGGGGCAGCGGGTGCTTATCTCTGTCTCTGCATTCGCGTGCGGTGTTCATGTCGCTGTCGTCGTCGTTTCGACTGCTGTCATTGTCAACATTTCCATTCTATCCTAACACAAATTTGTATACCATATACTATATAGTATATGGATTGCAGCGGGTGCTGCAAGAGGAACACAAGCGACAAGCAGAAGAGCGGAAATCAAATAAATATGCGCATGCAAATCATGGCAAATGGCGTTGGCCAGGGACGGGATGGGAAGAGGCAACTGAACGAGGCGTGTCGTCTGGGTGCGCAGCACACAAATTGCAAATAATTTTGCAGTTTTGTTCACACTCCGAATCGTTAGACCCCACTAGACCCTAGCTAGTCCTAGCTAGTCCTAGCTAGTCCTAGTCCCTGCAATGGCCGAGCATGAACTTCACTTCCGGCTCAGGGGCCACGCCTATTGGATATGTATGCAGAATATGTCAGGGCCCAGCACAAAGGGGACCCCAAGCACGTGTTGGCGGCGACGCCATTGAAACGATGAATTATGGCGATTTTAACGCCAACTCGCCGGGGCGGCCAAGCCAAGTCAAGCCAAGGCAGCGACAGGACACAAGTGCGATATAAGGCAAAGACAGGCTGAACAATAGGCAGAGGGGCAGAGCTAACTGCAGTAGTTACACACCCACACCCTACACACACACACACACACACACACAGCCTCGTTGAGAGACAGTCGCTTATCTGTGTATGGAACGCAGCCCATCGCGAGCTTCGCCTTTGGCGCTGCCTTTTTGCCTGTTGGCCATTTTCGTTTGTGAATAATGACCTAAAATTGTAATGACTACAAGGCACGTTCTCGATATAAAGCATGTGCATATGTATGTGCGAGGAGTGGGCTGGGAGGGGGGTGGTTGTGTGTGTAAGGAGCAGGAGTATCTAGATGCCTGTCCTTGTGTGTACACGCTGTCTCTCTCTCCCTCTCTGTGCCACAGGAATCGCATTCTCCTCTTAGGGTTCTCTGTGCTGGCTCTACCCTCAGTCTGCTCTGACTCTACCCTCACGTCTTCTACTCTCAGTACCCCCCCCCTTTCCCTCTCCCGTGTGTCGAGTGACGGCTGACTAAGTAGACTTCCGCTTTTCAATTAAGCTCGCATATTGTTGCAAGGTGTTTTATGCACGTTTTGCTGTTGCAGGTTGCTGTTGCAGGTTGCTGCTGTTGTTGCTGCCTTTACTAAATTGCTAACACCAAACAACAACAACAACAAAGACACAACAAACAAAAAAAACAACTCGAATCGTTCAGTTCACATTTAAGTAGGAATGTGGGAGTGGAATAGAAAAAGAAAAAGAATGTGCACGTATGAACCTGCATTAACGTGCATGCACGAGTAAACAAGCAAATCTGTTGTATATATCTAAAAGCGGCCACTATTCCGATTACCATAAGCGCTACTTTCACTCGATTCTCTAACACATAAGGGCTGTGGAATACTCTCAAAAAGAACTCATTATCAAAACTTTCACTTCTTTAAAGTCAGCACAGAGAGCGCCTTAAAGTCAACTCGTAGCAGCCTTCCCCCTACCCCAGACTTCATCAAGGTGTGAAGTAACGATTGTATAAATCAAAAGGGAATTGAGTTTAACGATCCATAGCGAAACTCGTGCGAGGTATCTCGACTGCGACCTAAACAAACAAAGCAGCGCAGCACGCGCTCTCCACAATGAGGGCTCATTTGTAAACAGAGTGTGGGAGAGAGAGAGAAAGGGAGAGAGAGAGAGGAGTTCACTGATTCAGGATTCTCAACTGGAAGCGGATCTGTTCGTCGTGTCTCTGACTGGGCGCATTTGTCAGCGTCCAAGCTGCAACGCCCGAAAGTAGGCAACGTTTTTGCTCGCCTCATGCTGTCACGTGCATCGCACACTGATAAATTAGCCTGCTGCTCGGGCAACGTTTGCAATTGGCCAAGTGGCCAAGTGGCCAAGTGGCCAAATGGCCAAACTTAACAGTAGAAGAAACTGGCTAAGAGATATGTAAAGCATGGTACAGCTGGGCCCCGGTTTTCACTTCTCCCATCTCCCTGGAGGAGGAGCAGCAACTTTTTCCACTTTCCACTTTCTTATCTAGGCACATTTGTCATACGAAGAACTGAAATAAATGTCCACTTCAGCAGCACATTACGGTGTGGCAGCAGTAGAGTACAGTAAAGAGGGGGGGGAGGTCTAAGAGGGGGAGGTACTTGAAGCACCTCCCTGGTACGTGGCCATGGCCCATGGGCAACGGTTAACGAGCAATTTCTTAAAACATATTTTCAATTTCTCTGGGCTCCGTTGTCACATTCGTTTGCCCCATCGCATTCATAAGTACGACAAGGAGTGTAGGGGCCCTTGCTTGCGTCTACGGTCTACGGTCTACGGGTCTATGGGTCTACGAGTCATATCTGGGCTGTAAAATATATCTGTAATTGCAATTGTAATAGCTTATGAATTTGCCATGCTGTGCTACGGGGTGTAATGGTTAATGTTTATTTATGTGCGGCTTTTCTGTCATTTGCCACAGGATTTTGTTCAAGGACTTTCGATATTGTCGCGTGGCTCTGTGGAGGAGAAACTGCGTTGGACCTTCTCGCTGTACGACATCAATGGCGATGGCTTCATTACGAGGGAGGAAATGACTGACATTGTGACTGCCATATACGAGCTGATGGGCCGCCTGCCAGACGAGTGTCCCGAGGAGGAGAAGATCAAGGGCAAGGTGGAGCAAATCTTTCAGGTAAGTGGGTACTCCACATCTACCCAGATATATAGAGGACAGACCACAGCACACTGTTGTGTCCAGCTGGAAGAACAATGCGCATTACTTATGTTAATTATGCAATTTCAATTTGCGTTCGCCTCGGACTGACGGCTTATTTACTCTGCATTATGCAAATCAAATTATGTATTTCATTCGTTCACCGAGTACAGAGTGGGTACTGGACAGACAGAGAGCTACTAGAGCTCTACGATGGAACATGAACATGGCCATCATGTGGTCGTTCCATCTGTCCAGATTGCCCCGCTTGGCTTGCCAGTCACGCATTGTCATTAGCGGTTGTCGTCCTGTTGAATGCAGAGTGAGAGACAAGGACACAGAGGCAGAGAGACAAAGAGAGAGAGAGAGACAGGAAGCGAGTGCGAGCAGCCTACTCGCTGCGTTAGGTCTGAGCTGAACTTTTTTTCGGCTTTCGTTTTCTGTCTCAAATTGTTTCTCTGCATAATGCATACATAGTATAGTCTCTCTGTAGTATCTTAGCCCAGTTATCGTTAAGTACGCACGAGTTAGCCAACAATAGCGAACAAGTTAATTATCATAGAGAGTGACACTTTGCCTAAGTAGATCTCGCTGTGCTTATCAGAAAGCGGATTAGATTCCTTAAACTAAAGTATTCCATGAGGTTCTATATTTATCCTATATATGTGTAAATAACAGTTAAGTAACAGTTATTAAATATAGTAACAGTAAGCTATAAATAAAATTAAAAAAAAAAAAAATTCCCTTAGTTGCGCTCTCTAAATAGACCTGCACTCCCTGGAGCTTCCCTTAGTAAGACACTCCCATCTATTATATCTTGCACAGAAAATGGACATCAATCGCGATGGTGTTGTGACGCTGGAGGAGTTCTTGGAGGCCTGTCGCAATGATGAAGCCATATCCAGATCGATGTCCGTGTTCGACACAGCATTCTGACCATATCCGACTGACAAGGGGGATGAGTATACGGTGCGGAGACGACGGCGAAGCCGTAGCCAGGAGCATAAGCAACAACAGAAGCAGCAGCACAAGCACAACAACACAAAGGCACAGTCGGAGAAACGTAAGTCCAACCACAACAACAAGACGAAACATTGTAGCAGCAGATACCAGGCGGGGAGCAAGTGCTGCCATGTCATCGATATCGATGGCGCCAGCACAGAGACAAATACAACAATAGCAGCAGCAACAACTAGCAGCAACAGCAACCACAGCAACAGCAACAACAACTGGAGAATAAATCGCAAGCTAAGAGAGCAGCAGCATGATGAGGATGATGGGGAGGAGGAGGAGCAGGAGGATGATGACGAGACCGAGACGGATGAGGGCGAGGATGATACAGATCGGGATGACTATGAGCAGCAGAGGCAGCAGCGCAGTCGATCCATCTGCCGGCACTGCCAACGACCGCAATCGGAGCTGCAATCTCGTCCAGCGGTCACCACGACGCGCCTGCGCAAATCGCACTCCAAGTCGCGTCAGCGTAAGCGCAGCAAGAGCAAGCAGCGGAATCAGCACCAAAACCAACACCAACATCAGCTGGACTCGAGTCGGGTCAAGCCACGCTGGCCGGAGCTGAACATGGCCAACGAGCAGGCCATACGCTTTCGCTGCCCGCAGGTGGGACCGCACATGCCGCAACCGATGCACTTTCATCATCCACAGCAGCTGTGCCAGGTGCAGGTGCAGACCCAGCTGGTGCCCGCAAAGCCGGCCAAGAGCAAAACCAAGCGCAAGCATCGCCCCAACAAACCGCTTAAGACTCCCACTGCAAACGGAGCAGCTGCAGCCAAGCCAGCAGCAGCAGCAGCATCAGCAGCGCCACCGCAGCCACCAGCACCACCTCCGCCTCCACCACCGCCAGCAGCAGCAGCTCGACCAGCGTCCCTGCCGTCCACTGCCCTGATAGCTTTAGAGAGCGGAGCAGGAGCGACGGAGCTGCCCAGCACGCCGGACTCGCCCTCCTTGGTGACGGTAAGCACGTGGTATACTGTGGCCAAGCAGGGTGTCTCCTGCTAATGGCGCCCAGTCGCCTCCTCCTCCTCCCAGTCGAACTGAGTAGACCTCACTTGATTCCGATTGGAACTAGTTCGTCTCTTGCTGCTCAAGCCTGACTCGGCCAACTTTGGAGAGATGTGAAGGTCCTGCAAAAGTTTCAATGTCTCACAGGATGTTGTAGCCATGTGTATGTGTATGTGTTTTCCCATTTTCCAGATACGTATGTGTGTATGTGTGCTTAGATTGTATTCGTATTCTATTTTTCCCCCTCTCTACTATCAATCACTCTCTATCTCTCTCGCACACATACCGGTTCAAGGTAGTTGTCTGTGTGAGTGTGAGTATATATATATATAAAATCGATGTTGGATATGTAAAATGTGTTATAGTATTAAAATCGCATAGAAACCTAAATGTATTACGTAATACTAGCTACAGAAATGCAACATTTAATCTAAATCAAAATAGAGAAAATTCAAAAACAAATGAAAAACAAATTCTAGAAATAAATATAAAAAAAGAAAAGAGAAAAAAACAACAACGAAAGAATAAAATTGAAATCCAAATGAATTTTTGTGTTTAATTTTTTGTTCTATTTCAAATTCGATTAATAATGAATTAAAATCGTATCGAAAATGTTAATAGTTGTCATAGTTAAAAGAAAAAAACCAAATACCAATTTTGACGTTAGCTGTGATGGAAAATTGAACTACTTTAATCTACAATATAAACCAGAGAGAGATTCGAAAATCTAAGACCTACGATAAACATATGTATGTATATTAAATAAGCAACCCAGAAACAGAACCTTTTTTCGATTTAACGACGTGTGTGTACGTGTGTGTGTGCGCGTGTGTGTGGCTGAACAAAAGTTCTTCTTGAATTCAATTCAAAAAGTTTCTAACCAAGTTCCAAATTGTATACGGTCACCCTAATTAAATGCTGCTCAACTTTATTATTAGTTCGATATTCTTTGCAATTCGATTACAACTGATACAACATTGCGATAACCCATGACACACAGTCGAAACTTTCTTTTGGTCGATTATGTCTCCACTAATTGATATCGATAAAAGTGAATTTAAATCTATATCTATTTATGCCTGTTTCGTTATTAAAGCATATTTGAATATATTTTTCTTGGTGTGGAAAAAGAAAAACATTCGCAATTTCGATACCTTGCGGCACTCTGCAATCGACACGAATAATGGTTCGATAACTTTCAGCAGCTGTGTTATTGCTATCTCTTTTGCTATATGTTATCATGTTTTCTTTTGCAATAAACACGTACACACCCACCCACACACGCACACACACACACACAAAGCAAGAGCACGGAATTGAAATTCTTGTACGACAATTAAAATATGTGTTTTTCTTCTTCTTTTTCTTCTCCCCCTCCTTCTTCTTTCCATTTCTCTTTTGTATCTTTTCTCTTTCATTTATTACCGTTTCTGCCTGCCTGCGCTCGTTCTGGCTGCTGCTACGCATTGCTACTCGCCGTCTGCTTGATTTGCCGCTGGCTACACACACACAAACACACCCACACACACACACACACATTTGCATACATATGCAAACAACAGAAATTTTCATAAAAACAAAATGAAATAGGAACAAGGCGCAGGCAAAAACCGAACGAACCCAAACACGAACCCCGAAACGAGAAATTGTCAAACTGCGCCCATAAATATGCAATAATATTATGAACGACAGAGTGTGGATGTGCTTATGCTTGTCACTTGTGCCCCGCCCACACACACACACACACACATACTCACACACTCAGATAGAGGCATACGAGCACACACTGCATAATTAACGCAAAACTGTTGCATTTATTGGCTGCATCACACAGTTATCGATATGTAATTATCGTCGATTGTTTGCGTGTGCGTGCGTGTGTGCTCATCGGCACGTGCCCAAAAAAGTATGCAACATCATTTTCACGCTGACTGCATGCGTAACGAAAGCTTTATACCAAAAACAAACTACCGCCTAATGAACAGTGAAAACAGAAAAACAAATATAAAAATTAAAAAAAAAAAAACAAAAATGTAATTGTATTACCCCAATTAGTGCAACAAAGCCATACATGTTTGCGAGTCTCTTAAATCTCGTATGTATATTTATGTCGAATTAACTGCCAACACAAGTTTACGTAACATCGATAATCTCGTGCAACGGTAAATAATCGAAATCAACTTGAAAAAATAAATCAAATCAAATGAAAGTCGAGTCAGTTTGGATCTGGATTCGCAGAGTCAACTGGAACTAATTCAAGTGTCTGACTATATGAGAACCTTAATGAAATTGAGGAGTTAAATGCCTAAAAGTATTGTATTTTTTCCACACATACATATATTATATGTCTGTCTCCCCATATGCCATATAGAAATATTCAATTCCATTTTTCTTTCCCTGATATTCATATTTAAATAAGAATGAAAGTGAATATCAATAATGAATCGATTAATCGATTAATTTATTCCTACTTCATTTCGCAACAGCAAGTTGAGTCCCATCCCTGGCATATTCCTTGTGTGTTTTCTGAGACAGGACTGTATCGTGTATTGTCTTTGTGAACCAATTTATGTATATAGAATAGAATAGCATATATACTATACCATACTCGTATTATCCGATATACCGTACTGTATACATGGTATATTGTGCAAAACTTGTGTGTGTATCCTAATCCTAAGCAAATCAAATGAAATCCATGTTTGAATCGGAATCAGAAAATCGGACCAGAAAGAAAACAAAAGCAAAGCGAAAACGAAAGCTTTTAGAAACGTAGTTGTATTCAGGATTAAAGAGCAAAATGTATATGAAAATATATAATTTATTTGTGTGTGTTACGATATCTCTATATATCAAGCATATTGATGTCTGTTGTATTTTTATAGATAGTCTTAGGTGCTGGAGAACACATAACTATTAGATAATTAAAGTTGTTAGCAGAAACAAGAGCAACATGTGCAGTAGAGAAGGAGAACAGTGTCAATGTAAAACAAATATAAAAGGGATGATTTAAGAAATATATGATCAATTAAATGGAACTGGATCGCTATAGGATACCATTTGATTTCATCCAATCTATCTACTTCTACCTACCTACCATACAAACATACATACACGAACATATGTCCTGTACCTTGCGTGTGTGCATGTCTTAGCTTAGCTGTAGTCTTCCAATAACTTGAAGAAATCTCTTAAAAAAGAAATCTCCAATCTGCCTTGGCCTGAGGGCGGGAACAAGAACCAAGAGCGAGTGCAAAGCGAATAACGAATCCACGTAGACAACCTGTAGTAAATCGGTACCTTAGCTGAAACACCTAAAAGAAAAAGCTTTTTAACTTTACAACAATTTTGAATAGATTAAAAAACAAATAACAAAAAACTGCACCAAGTGCGGTGGAAACCACAAAAACATTTCAAACAATTTGGGAGACACATTGTCTCACTGGAAAATCTGTATCCAATCTAAGCAAAAAAAAAGCAACCTATTTAACAATATTGTCTCGATCGAAACGGTAAATTTGGCAAATGCAAACCCGATATATTTTAGGTTTACAATTAATGCAAAGTGCAAACCAATAGTTGAAACATATTGCATTATTTTTAGATAAATGTTGCCACAGTACGAGTAATAAGGGGAATTTATACCTTAGAGAAAATGCGTTGATCCCGTTGAGAAATCCACTCGAAACTTTTAACATACATACGAGTATTTACACTGTTAGCCTTTCTAGCCCTGTCCACATTTTGAGCTCTAACTAAACTAGCTAAACAAATGCTTAACCAAATTTTCTCTCTCTCACTTTCTATCTCTCTATAAGGTTACTTCCTATGAACTTTAGTAGCTTAACTAAACTAGACTAACAATTTGAGTAAAACTAACTAAAACTCCTTCGAAATAAATTGGTTTCTTGTTACTTAATCGACCCGAAGAAGGTCGACGAGTCTATAGCAGTGCGGCACCCTGTAGCAGCCTCACCCTGTGCTACACTACACTACACAACCTCAAGCAAAGTTCAATAATATATATGAGAACTGCTAACCCACACAACACCCACTATAAACTCTGAACTCTGACCCACCCAAGCGAAACGGCATCCATATACACGGTATACGATATCGTTTCTCCTCAGTCTTTCCCCCCAATAACTACACACATCTACACAGGAATAAGTATAGGCCGATTTGGCTAAATCACGCTTACATCTTGTCCCCCGATATGATATGATATGATACTGAACTGTTATGCGGTGAGGCAGTGAGGAATGAATAAATGTTTTAGATAAATATTACCACAAAGTAAGCTGATCCCATGCTGCTCTTTGGGATTGTTTGGACTCGATATCATTTTAACTCTGAATAAATCGAGAAATAATAGACCAAGCCTCGTTTTGCTGGAGTTTCTTTGATTTAGCATAGTTCGGTATGGGTTATACGAGCAGACTTAAGCAATGAACTAGAACACTTTGCATGGACCTAATTGAAAAGTGTCAAATTTAGAATGATGAAAGTTCCGAGAACAAGAATACGGAAACCCAAACACGTCTGTTCGTCTGTTTTTCCGGCGAACTCCTTTTCGAAATCAATAAACGAAAGTGTTACGAATAAATGTATGTATATAGTCTATAGGTATTCATGTTGTTATTTTTTTTTTTTTTTAACTAAATTTTATAAAACTGTTAAAATCAAATTTTACCAAACACAAAGACGCCTCTTGGTCGGATAGATAATATGAGTATTGAACAAAAGCCAATGAAGAACTACTACATATGTGAACAAAATAAATCTCGTTTTAGAGAATTTCTATTAGTGTTATCTAATTTTCGTCGTTTCATTATTGTTGAGAGAACTCGAAACGAAAAGGTACCAAATCTATTGTAACAAAAATGAAAAATAATTATAAAAGAAAAAAAAGAAAAGAGAAAAATGTATATTTCCTGTTTTGTGAGGTACTTAAAGAAATACTACGAAAAGAGCAGAGAGAAATACATGTCATAGCGATAGATTAAGTAAATGAATTGTATTCGGTATTCAGTGTGACTAACTAAATAACAAAGCGGAACGGAACCAAGACGTCTGGCCGACTAGCGAGAATAATAAATCATTAGTTTAACTATAGTACCAGAAGTACCAAAATAAAAACCAAAAAATATATAAAACCAAATATCAAAACATGCAACTAATTGTTATCAAAAGCGCCTGCAGCGAAACGAAAAGCAAAAGATCCCACAAAAAACAAAAAAAAAAACGTATATTTCAAATGATGTAGTCTCTCTTATCAAATGATTAAATGATTATCGATTATCGAATACCAAAATTGAAGTATTATGAATGTTTATCGATGTACTAAAAGTAATGTTCGCTCACTTCACCCCCTCCTTCATCATCGAACTGCGAACCCGATGTGTGTGCAGAAAATCAAATCGCTTGAGATCATGTAGGGGTTAGCTCCGATCGAAGAGCGAAGAGCCCCAACTACATACCAAGTGAGAACTATGTTAAAAGTAAAAAAATATTGAAAATTGATAATTACATATAAATACATATGTATATACATGTGTGTATACATACATATACTAGTCGTAATGCATAGCTGATCTTTTTTGGTGTACATTTTAAATGAAAACTTTCCCTAGAATGAGCGAAAGTAAAACACGAAAAAAAAAAAAAAAAAACCCAAAACTGTTTTAAAACTATAAACCAAATCGTTTAAATCCAACTGCATGACCAAAGTGCAACAAAAACAAGTTAAGGAAGGAAAACTAAAAACAAAAATCGAAAAAAAAAACAACAAAAACAAAATGAAAAATTGAAAAAAACATTTAATTAAAAGCAAATAACACAAAGAATGAAACCAAATTTTTTTTTGTAAAGTTAAAATATGCATAAAAAATAATAAAGAGAATGTATGAAAAATAAATGCGTAATAAAACTACGAACGAAACGAGTGTTTCATTTGCAATGACAAGCACAGGGTGTTTCAGGCGAGAGAGAGAGAGAGCGAGAGGCGCCCCCTGGCGGACGCAATGCAAAGCCGATTGTATTTTGCGATGCTACGATAATTTTGCTCTAATGCGCCTAAATGCGCCCATTAGCGACGGCTGCGTTGCAGTACGGCGCAGGGAGGGGCACAGGAGGGCAGGGGGGCAAGGGTAGCCCGTACTTTGTGCAAATGCAAATGTTGTTTGGCTGTTTACGCCGCATTGTGCACTTTAACATGGCTCGTTGGGTCGCAAAGTTGACGCGGAAGTTTTGCTGCATGCAAATTAGCCGATTGCAGCAGCAGCAGCAGCAGCGCGGCAAATGAGTCGAATGTGGCAAGAAGGGGAGATGCCAGGAGCAGGGTAGCAGGGTGGGCGGAAGTGCGTCTTGCCGAGTAATAAACGATCTCAGCCAGCACACAACGTACGTGGCTAAGATCGTCCAGCGATTATGGCTGACCACATGGCTGGCAATTATAATGCGGTTAGGCACACGCACGGAGGGGGGTACCCTCCCCGCCGGCAAGGGGTAACGTGTTGTATATGAGTAGAAACTTTTGCGAGTGGGGGGAGGGGGATAACAAGTTAGCCTGCTAACCGAAAACGACAAGGAAACTCACTTAATTGTTTCATCGGCCACCATCGGGGCCTACGTCGGCTTTGCCGTTTGTAATCGTTAATTAAATCACGTGGTAGTGGAAATTAAGTTATTGACAGCATAAGTGGTCCCTTTTAGAGTGAAACGTGGCTAATTGTTGCAGGGAGGCAGGGGAAGGTGGGCTGGGATGGATTGGAGAGGTATCTCTGTCACGTTCATGCCATTCCAGGAGCATGTTTGATTAGACCTACTTACCAAGCACATCTACTAGCTTGTGCATACAGACAGAGAGAGAGAGAGAATGAGAGCGAGAGCGAGTATGGAATTCGACTGTAGTTTGCCATAAAACAAATTAAACAAACACAATGTCAGCACACAATGTCAGGCACTGGCCGGGTAATCCTCCCGTACTCCCTGTTTCTCAGAAGGACAGCAAAGATGAACTAGGGTCTCCTGACATCAGTCTGTATTAAGTGGAAAGTGGACAAACTATTTGTATCATCTATGGTAAGTCCAATTTGTTCCAAAATCAGTTTTCTCTTTCTTGGATCTGATTTAATTTATATTTAAATAAGATATCGATTCAACGATAAGTTAGGTATTAAGTTATCGATATGGGGCAGCACTGTAGGCAGCCACGCAATACGGTCACACTGTCACGCAAACTACTTGCAGTCCTGCTTGCACTTAGCTTATTTTGCTGTAGTTCTTCGCATTCTTATGGTACCTAGTTGCATATCCAAACAACCTACCATTTCTCTATCTCATTCTTAGCTTTAAAGACTTGAAATATTTCTTAAATTGAATAACAAAATCCAAAGTTTTCAGCAAACTTAACGCACAAATCGCTCGTTCCGAGTAAATGGAATCGCTGAGAGAATTGAATTTTATTTTCACTTCCAAAATGGTCAAAGAGAAGTGTCGAGCAATCGGCTTATGGGATTCAAAATGGCTGTCATCAGCTGTTGACGGTATACCCTTTGGCAGAGCAACCCCCTACCTCTACCCCACTCCCCTTCCCCCCTCTCCCATTTATATTGAATCCTTTCGCTCGAATGTGCATAAATCTTTTACGGGATAAACTAAATGTTGGCGCAAATGTTTTGCCGATTAAGCGCGATTGTTGTTTTAACAAGTGGAAATTAATTTGATTTTTGGGAGGGGGCACCATTTGAGGGTCGTTTGTGTAGCAGGTGTCGCATTCGCTGATTTAGTTTATGGCAAAACATTTCCCCAAGGCAATAAGTCGCTTTTGCTGTAATTACTTTATATTGTTCGATTTTTGAATGTTTTAAAGGGAAATATAAGTGGGAATTCGTATATATTATATAATTCAGTTAATGCAGGTTGGGATATGCTAAGCACTTCTTAATCCTTCAAGAGGAGTCTACTTAGTACAGGGTAGTCATCTGCCAAGTCAAGTTATTCCCTGTTTATACTGGATATTTGGATTGAAATGAATTTATACCGCAACAGCAGCCGCTGGCTCCAATCACAGGCCCTGCTCAGTGTCCACATAATTGCATTCTCATCCACAACTATGCGAAGCACACGGAATGTGCGTGTGCGTGTCCCGATCTCTCTCTCTCTCTCTCTCTCTCTCTGTGCGTTGGCCTGGCCATCTGCGGTCAGCTGCTGCGTGCAACGTGTTTCTGGCCAAAAAGTTTTCGATTACACACACACAGAGAGAGAGAGAGAGAGAGACTCAGGGGGAGAGAGGGCGGAGTGACCCAAGAATTCAATTTGGCTGGCGACGGCGACTTAACCAGACTTGGCAGCACTCGGATAGAACTTGCGAAGGATTGGCATCACATTGCTTTGGATTGGATTTGTAGAGAACACAGAGACAATGCGACGCAACACGACACGACACGACACGTCATGAGCACCGACTTAGTTACTCTCATTTGGCAGCATTCCACGGCTATAGCCACATCCTCATCCTCATCCACATCCACATCCACATCCAATACCGATGCCTCTACTGATTCTGACAAATCAATAAGTCCGTGTGACATTTGTGTCACATTTGTGTCGAAATTCTGTGGCGTTAATGTGCTCGGTTTATGGCTTATGTCTTGCCTGTTGTTGTTGTTGTTGTTGCTGCTGTTGCCATAATGTCCGTATTTATTACGTATACGCAACGCTTAAGTTGTTTGCGCCCAGTGGGGCATTTGTGTTAAATAGATATAGACATTTATGCCAATGTCTTTGATTTGTCGAAAATGAAGACATAAAAACCTTGAAGAAATCTTATGGAACCCACACACACAAGATGAGGGGCCTATCATCAGTTTGTTCGTTTGTTTTCCTGTGCAGCAAATTGAATGTTAATAGAATCCATCCCGTAGGCCTGACTCTCTCTCTCTCTCTACTCTCATACTACTTTCCTTTTAGACTATAATATATATATTTTTTTTTAAATATTTAATATAATATTATAATATAATATATTAAAGGTCTCAGTCATTATATTTATATTATATATATAATTTATTTATTTATTATATCTATATATGTATATCTATTTATTATGTCCCTCTTTCTTCTTAATCGCAGTTAGCTAATCTGGCAAGTTATACTGCTGGCCCTGTAAGTGCAGGGCGTTACATGCTCCCTGCTCGTTAATTCACAACCCCCTTTACGCCACCCATGGAGTTGCTGCTGCTGCTGGTGTCTTGCAACTTTTGCTATTCCTTTTAATCACTTAATAAAGCGCGGCAGCATCATCAACAGCAAATTCATTTGGTTTCCAGCTTGTCGACGCTTTTGTTTATGCCAGCAACAACAACAACAGCAACAGCAGCAGCAGCAACAACATCAGCAACAGCAGCAACAAAATCTGCATCAGCAACCGCAAAAACAGCTGCAGCAGTAGACACAGCAGCAGCAGCAGCAGAACGCGTAGCAACAATTAAGTCGCATTTGTGCTAAACTTTTGGATTACGGAAATATGTTAAGACTTTTGTTCAACTTGTCCGCTTGCAAAACTTTTAGCCCAACCCAGGAGGAGCAGGAGGAGGAGATGGAGCAGCAGCAGAGCACAAGCTGTGCAGCTGACTCGTCTGTCCGGGGGGTAATTCGCTGGCGATGCCTTTAAGAGGCGTTGCTGGTGATGCTGCTGCATCTGGGGAGCAACTGCAGCAGCAGCAGCTGGAGCTGGAGCTGGAGCTGGAGCTGCGTTTCATTCGCCCCCAAATGGTTGCCCTCAATAAAGTTCTATCCTACATATGAATTTAGCGACTTTTCCAACTTGCACTGCGTCAGCATTTATGACATTTCTTATGGTTGTCTCCCTAATACCCCACGCCTCCCCTCCCCCTTCCCCTCCCCGCCAGCAGCATGCAGTGCAAGGCCAGAGCAGAGCAGACCAGAACCGAGGTAGACCAACCATGTACATGTTCGCATAGATGATGCTGCTGCTCCGAAACTTTTCAATTGCATTTCAACTTTGTCTGCCACACAGGACTCTCTCGCTCTCCCTCTCCCTCCCTCTCCTCCCTGCCCCCATCTGGCCCTCTGGCCATGCCCTGTTTATGCATTATCCTTATATTTACTTGTTCCCTCGCATTTACCTCTCGCTTGGTTGCGTGCCTCGCTTTGTTCACGCTGCGTTTGCTTTGTTTGTGTTTCTCTCTCTGTCTCTGCCTCTTTCTCTTTCTCTTTCTCTGCCTTTGCGTTTTATGATTATTAAATTTGTCAGTTTTTGCCTGTGTATGTGTCAACTGGAATAGGTTACCCTCCCCCCGTCCCGTCCCATCCTAGTATCCCCTTCGTAGCATACGCTCTGCCTCTAACTTGTGTGTGTGTGTGTGTGTGTTCCTAATTGAATAACACGGAAAAAGTTTCACTAACCAAATTTCGCTAATGTGTTACAAAGGGAGAGGGGGATGGACAGGGGAAGGCATACACCATATACCATATACATTATAATCCCACTTGAGGCTACAAACTTGCGCATACTATGCAGATTTTTCCATGTAAATTACTTTGTAACTTTTTCGATTTCTCTCTCTCTCTCTTCGGAATTTGAAACATAAAAGCGCATCCGCAAGTCGTCTAAGCCATCGTGTTTTGTTTCCCCATTCACTTTGTTCTTCTTATTGGCCTGCGGCAAACGTTATATGGCTGGCTGAAGCTATCAGCACCAACAACATCAACATCAACATCATCAACAAAAGCTGAAATAAAAGAAATTCTCCATTGACATGAACATTTTATCGCATCGTATCGCATCGTATCGCATCGTATTCACCATCGTTTTAATACAAATTCGTGCAATTTTTGGAAAAGGAATCGTATAAAAGAGAAGAAGAAGAGTATAAATGCAACGGTATTTCTGCTACATTAGCTAATAGCATGGGATAGCTGCAATACGATAGATGTGTATTTACTGGGAATGAGTTTGATAAGCACTTTGATCCACTAAAAAAATACTGCAACAGTTTGAGGTTATGCTTTAAAAAATACTGCAACATTTGAGGTTAGACTTGGCGCTGCTCCTTTAAAAATACAGCAACATTTGAGGTTAGGTGCCATGTAAAAATACTGCATAGTTTGAGGTTATGTTCAGAGCGTTTCTTGAAAAAAATACAACAGGGTTAGCTAAGGTTATATTTAAATTAAGATAACCTACGTTCTGTAACTGATTGTGGATGGACACTGGAACCGTGACACCCTGGACACGTGTCCCACAAGACGGCGGTTAATTGTATGCGGCATACGAGGCGCAACGCTTGGCAAAATGCAGTTGCAACTGCCACACAAATTGAAATCGCAGTGCCACAAATTGCCCCTCAATTATTATGCTTAATAACAAGTCATTCCGTATTCTTCAGATAATGATAATGACGCGAACGTGACAGGATGGAAGGCAGACAGGGACAGGGACACACAGCCTTGGGAAACATAACAAAGAATGAGCTGGAAAGGCTGCAATGAAAATACAATCCCCGATTGCATTGTTCACACTGTCTCTCTCTCTCTCTCGCTCTCTCTATCTCTGACTGTGCACAGGGTGCTCCGGCTACTGCCTAAGGAGCCGCACGCCGACCCTGGATCCGACACCGGCAGCCGGCGCAGGAAACACACAGCGCCATAATAGCTACAACTATGGCCTGGCGGCACAATGGAACGGAAGTGAAGCTTGCCGAGCAGTCGTCATCACGAGCTGAGCTCAGAGCGCCGACTATCTGGCATTATCAACACTAACCAGCACCCTACAACCCTACACCCGACACCCTACACGCCACTAAGGCCCCCGCTGAAAGGCCGTGGGCAAGTGGCAAATCTGATTGATCACGTGAGTGAAGCCACTGAGCACTACCTGGACGTAATGGAAAAGCGAGTTTAATAGCGCCCCCTCCCCACATGGGGCCTAACGGGCCCGAGAGGCGTTGTCCAGCTGAATGTATAATTACGGCATATTATCCATACGCCCCGTGGACAGCAGACAGAGAGAGAGATGGAAAAAGAGACAGAATAGCCAAGTAATTTGTATGACAAAAACGCTTTTGAGCCCAACATTTTCCGGCCATAACCCCACCCCATTCCTGGCCATTGTGTCCATCTGTTATGGTGGAAATTTATGCACATATGTTAGACATAACTCACAAGTCATAACTCAGAAAAATATGCAATCAAAATACATTAAAAGGACTTAATAGGCATGCCAGGGAGTTGAGAACGAGGCCTGGTCATGATTTGGGTGATTCATGTGCCTGGCCAAAGGGAGGATGTGTGGCCCGAATTGGATTAAGCGAAATGTAAAATTAGAATATCGTAGCATATACAGGGATTATTATCCAAAGTGCTGCGCCTCGCTCTTATTATTTTTAGATCATGTCCAAAATAGAATTTAAAGTGTAGCAGCAGCCCCTTCCTGTATTGCCCACAGAATGGGTATATATATTCCCCCATATGTAGTATGTATGTATGTATGCCTAGGCATATTAATAAAATGATTCAATAACATGGCACGTAAAGTTAGAGCGCCGCTTGCAGGATCCCGAAGGGTTGCGAGAAACAAAAACTGGGGAGCAGCAGCTAAACGTGACAAAGCCCGTGACACACCTACAAAAACCCCAACGACCACGCACACTCACACACACTCGCACACACGCACGCACACATATTTCAGATACACATACTCGTGCTGAAGGGTACGTCGCATATAGATACATAGAAGACCGGAAAAGCAGCAACAATAATAACGTATGACAAAGAAAAGCGAAAAGGCGAAGAAAAAATTCACTTAGTTTGGGGCTAATAAATGTCAACGATAATGTTAGACATTATACAAAACATATTTATACCCATACATACATATACATATGTCGGAAATGCCAGTTCCGAGGGGAGAGACATGAGTTGAGCTGCTCCTCGCCAGTTCTGTATAGTGTGGCATGTTGGAGACTTCTTTAAAGCATCATGTACTATATGTACATCCCTATGAAGTCTTGAAGATGAGCGCGCATCTATATAATGAACTCTTATCTTCGATTGTATCGATTTCTGTAGCTAAAGTGATGAATAAACCTTGCTCTAACTTATTATATCATCATAATGTACCATCTCTATCTCTGCGTACTCGTGCATATCCCAGGCAAGTTTCATGGGAATGACCTTGTCGAGCACTCCAGTAGTTGCTTGTTTTATCGTACTGTCGACATGCCTCTCCCCTCGGTGTTGCAAGTTAATTTCACTAGAAGATTTTTGGTATACCTCCCTCTACCCACCCCACCCCCAGCTGCTACTCACTCTGCTCTAATTTAATTAATTACTGTTGTCGGAGAAGCAGAGATAACACATGCAAAAACAAGGAGAAACGAGCGCGCGCAATAAACCGATGTTGGCATATAATCAAAAACTGAAGCTGCCCCCTGCCTGCTCTGCTACCTGTCCTACATAGACCCATAGTCATACCAGGGACTGGGATTGGGAGTGGGACTGAGACTGGGCCAAAGGCTTGTATGTTAACTTGTGATGTTGCCACGTGCCACGGCACCAGTTTCAGTGCCTGCAACTAGTTTATGACAAGGCCGCAACGTAGTTAAACTCGGGATGGGATGGCATGGATGTGGATCGGGATGGGGATGGTCGAAGGCCTTGCCAAGCCTAGCCAAGCCGTGCTGTGGCAGGCATGCCGGGCAAGCCGCTTGGCTTAGCAGCAAACTCATCAATCTAATCCTCAGTTATTTCCGTGACATTTTCTTTGTTAACGGTGGGCAACAGCGTCGGCTACAACAACATCCGCACCCATTTAACTCTTACGGACTTAAGGCCGACAACGGAGGAGGAGGAGGTGCGAGCAGGAGAGGCCAGCGGGAGCAGGGAGCTCAGCCAGGTGCTGGAACACGCACACACAAAAAGAGACACATTGAAACAGTTTCATTTACATTTTAGTTTACGTCTGGACCGGGGACCGGAGCCAGGAGAGGACAGACCAGGACAGGATAGGAGTGAAGCTGTTCCCGCACCGTTTCCGGTTTTATGTTACCACCTTGTAACGTCATAAAAAATATGTCTGCTTCAGCCTTGTGGCAAGTGTCTCTCCTCCTGGCAACAGTCGTCCTTGCCCTGCGCCTGTCATCACTGCGAGGCGTGGACAGTGTCCTAGTCCCTGCTTCCTACTCCCTACTACCTCGCTCCTTCGGGCAAATCACAATACACCCTGGCACCACGCTCTCTTTCGAGGGCCACAAGTGGAATGACTGATTGATGTAATGCTGCTTATGGATCCTAAAACGACTCCTCAAAACTGTAAACTGTAAACTGTAAACTGAAAACCCGAAAGACCTAAAATTCAATTTATAGTGGCAGTATCTGGTAGTCCAATTAGGCTATCGATAAACGGTTAACAGAAACAACACGATGGGAATATACTTACCTTAATAACAACTCAAAGTATGAGATAGACGTGTAGATAGAGTCTTCTAGCTAATAAGCTACTTGGTTAATCGTACACCTTCCTCTTTAATCTATAAGCCTCTTAGCTGCAACTTTATTTGAAGTATCGATACTATCGATACTAGTGCCTACAATCGATAGACTTCGAACTGAGCAGCTCCGCAGCCATTTCTACCCGCTTGGCGCTCAACGTGGGGCACGCAACACGAGCCTGTGCGTCTAGGACTGAGCTAGGACCTGGAATATATATTTAAATAGCAACTATAGTATAGTATATCGTTTATAAAACACTTTTTGAGCTGGTAAACAATTAGGTGAGTATTTTGTACCCATCGTAGCTCGTTTTCTCCCTTTGGCCAATGAGAAGGATTAGCACTGTCCCAGTGCTGGGTATGGCGGGCAGACGCAGAGGATGTGCCAATTCCTCCTCCTCCTCCTCCATCTTCCCTTCCCCCCTTTCGTGCCATGCTGATGGCATTTTCTTTTTAAAGCTAATGCTCCTCGCAACACATTTTTAACGCTCAAACGGCTTTGCTGTCATGATTTCTCCTTCTCCATCCCAGTATTCCTTTCCATTTCTTTTCTCTCTAACGTTTTGTTTATTTTTTTTTCGGCCTGGTCCGCAGGGAGAGGGATAGAGAGAGAGAGAGAGAGGGAGCAGCCTGTGTGTGCGGTTTAAAAGCAAAGTTATGTCAGGCTCAGCTCGAGTGCATTGCATCAATTAAGTGCGGCGCGCACATGTTGACAGTAAAAAGTCATCGACTGGCAAATGGTCAATGGGACAAAATCATCACACACACACATACACACACTCCTAGATTGGGCCTAAGCCTCGGCTTAGGCTGGACAGGATTACAGGCACACGCCATTGGGGCACTCCATGCAATTGAATTGAAATCTAAATCTGCCAACACACGAGTAAGTTAAAAGCCTCAACTATTACTCTGGATGGGATTGGATTCGGTTTTGGTTCGCCTTGGTTATGCTATCGCCATCGGTTTCGCAGTTTGGGTCGCTGTCAATTTATATGCCACACCCGACAAAGTAGTCTGTGGTCGCAATCAGCAAATGGGCAAGCGGCAGCCTCAGCTAACCATGTTGGCGATAATTTTGTGGTGCCCATGGCTCCTTCGTGCTGGGCCCCGAGTCCGGTTACACACACACACACACACACACACACACACACACACACATACGGCCAGAGAAAACAAAGCACGTGCGAAGCCAGCGAACCCAATGACCAAGTTCATTTCGGGCTTTATTGTAGTGCAAATCTCGGGGCCAAATCTCTTGACAAAGGGTGGACCGACCGCCCAGAACCGCCCAGGCCTGAGCTAGGGCCATTTGACAGAGAAACAGAGAAAGTTTTTTGCCGCAAAACCGTTCGAATGCGTGCGCTGAGCCGATATCCGAGGGTATCCTATACTCCCACGTAAATCAAATTCGGAATCGGCATCGGGTTCGAAGTCAATTGAAAATGTTAATTAACGTAAATTGATGATTGAATTTCCCTCTGATTTTCCAAGTATTAGACAGCATCGAGAGGGGTCTAAAGCAATCCGCATGAGTTTCTAAACTGGTTTAAAGTAGTTTGATGATATTGTCTAATCTCTACTGTCATCTTTATTACTTAACTACCGCAGTTGTCAATTTAAACCAACTTGAAACTACATTTTTGGCTTACAGGAAGAGGGTTATCTTTTTTTTGTTTTTTTTTTTTTTACCATCCATTCTGACAGCATGTGGCACAGTGTGCCAGCGCCACCTGGCGGCACAACCGCAGCGTCAGCAACGAGAAACACCGCAACCGCAATGACCGCAACTGTCGACGACGACGACGACGTCGACGAGTGATCTCCCCGGTGGCATTTGAGTGAAGGGCAGAGAAGAAGATGATAGAGTGAGAGGGGAAGGAGGATGTGGGAGAGAGAGCAAAAACGAAATCTGTAGGTCCTGACCGACCTGACTAGAACTGGCCCCAACCAGAATATATTTTGGGCAACTAATCCATGTGAATGACAGACTAATAGAACGCATTTCGGACGATTTAAGAGAGCACATGTCCTGATAAAGATGTATGTATATGTCTGTATGTATACTCTATATATATATGCATAAGAACTAACCTGCTTTAAGCTGTTGAGAATTCATTAAAATCCTGTGAATCCAACACTGTATACTGTGTCATATTGAAGAAGATCTACAGAGTATTATGTGTCTTGTATCAGCCTGTACCTCCATTTGTTTCCTACTCCTGCTTCCGATCTGCAACTCCCGTAGTACCGCTCAAGTGATTACAAAGTTCTTGTTTTGTACCGCCAGAGCGACCTTTGTGCTACAAATTTCGAAACTTTTGTCGCTTAACGCAATATCCAGACACACACACACACACACACCCGGTCTCAGAGACACACTCACACACACACACACTGACCCCTAGGCACAACCAATTTTAGTTAACCAACTGGCAACCGAAAATGAGTTGGTATTGTTCTGCCTGAGAGGCTGCTTCAGTGTGTGTGTGTGTGTGTTGGCATTAACGTGCTGGATAACTTCTCGGTATTAGCCCCCACTTGGGTCTCTCGTAATTCGCTGTGGATAAAGTTTTAATAGCATCATTTGGCATATGCAGCTGGAACACCAACATATCGTATCATGCTCGCTTTCGACTCGTTACTCGTTTCATCCAAACTTGTTACTATTTTTGGTCCAACAATAACTAAATGGAGTCAATGAGAGGCATTATATCGTAGTATGATATAATCCAGGTATAGTACCTATAAGTGTGGTAGGTAAAGCGTGATGAAAGCGGGAATTTTAAAATTTTGAAGAAAAAAAATTTTGAAAAATTTTACATGGGGGGTGCCATAAAATATTGCAAAAAAAACGTAAATTTGTAAACAGTCTATATAGCAATTATTTAAATGTATAATCACTAATCGGTTCAAGGCATAAATAAAATGCCTTTTCGCTATAAAATCAAATGATACTTGAGAAAGTTGTGCTCCTCCTATTTATCAGTCTCTCTCTGGAGTCAAGTCTAATCGAGCTATCCATCGATTTTCCCGAGTAAACCTTCACTAAACTGTTCTTTTCATCAGAGTTCACTAGTTTCTTGGCCCAAAGGGAGTCACAGCGAAGGTTGAGTGCTTATAACTTGGCCAAGTCTATTCCCAAACTACAGTTTAGCGCGCTTAAAGCGGTAACGTTTCTCCCCCATCTCTCTCTCTCTCTCTCTCTCTCTCTCTCACTGCCTCTCACGCTCGTCTAGCCCCGCATTCCCTGGAGAGATGCAGGCAATCAGGCAATCAGCTAAAGCCCGAATCCACCCGCTCAGCCCATTCACTCAGTCAGTCATATTTCTATTTATTCATTATTCAAATTCTGCTTTCGGACAGAAACCCATTTTGGCCAATTGTCATTCCATTCCATCTATTGTAGCGCCACGCCTGCCCACCTCCCTCCCTCCCTCCTTCCCCTCTCTAGGCACAACATTTTTGACGCTACGCTTAATAAATTTCATTTTTCGGGAGCCCTTCCCGGTCTTTGTGGGCATATTTCTTTATTTATTGACGCCTTCGTTTTGCGTGATTTATTTCTATTCGGTTTTCAGTCCATCAGTTACGAGGTAGGGAGTGTAGGCGCAGGGAGTAAAACTTTTAAAATTCGCAAAACGAAAGTTTTGCACAAGATTGGTAAGCAAAAGCGACTGTGGAATACCCTGTAAGCACAAATGCATAGCATATTTCTTCTCTGGCTTAGTCTCTCCAATATATTCAAGAATAGTTAACGACACAGTCTGAAATACCCGCTTTACAGGTTAGACAGGGTATTCAAGCTCTAAACTCAAGATTAAAGACAATTTCATAATTAGTTTTACGAAAATTTACATTTTATGATTAATAAATAATTGCATCTTCAGAGGGCAGGGGCAAAGCGAGCCTGCTTTGAATTATTCAAGGTAATCGTCGTTTCCCTAATAAGGATAATCATATGCAAAACAAAAACCTTGAGATATTAACTAAGTGCTAAGTACTTTTCCTCACCTAATTGTACCGTGATTAGTATTTAGACCATGGATTTTAAAAAAATACATGGTCTATTAGGTTTGTCGGAATGTGCGTAACAGGCAGAAGGAGACATCTACGACCCCATAAAGTATATATATTCTTACTCAGGATCACTAGCCGATCTAGCCATGTCTGTCTGTGCGTCTGTCTGTCTGTCCGTCTGTCTGTCTGTCTGTCTGCATGAGACAACAGATCTCAGCTATTAAGAAAGGAAGAGACTCCAAATTTGGCAGAAAGATTCATGTAATATCAATTTTTTCGCTATTTAGAAATTTAAAATTTAAAAAATTAAAAATTTAAAATTTAGTTTCATTTATCATATTTCAACCAAATATCTCATTCAATCCAGTAGAAGTGTTATTGTTGTACAAGACAATATGACACATTTGAGCTAATGGCGCAGCGACGGTGGTCTAGTTGTTCGGATGACGGACTCCTATGCAAAAGGCCTGGGTTCGAATTCCCACGGCGAAAAAAGAATTTACCTATTTTAATTTTTTTATGTTTTGTTGTATTTTTTAAAGCAAATACATTTTTGAATTATTTCCCATTTATTAATATTTATCTAATCAATGTTATATTAAGTGTTAAATTTTGCCTTTTAAGATGTTTTGCATGCTGTACTTATGCGTGCATGCATACAATACATTCATGCGAAGCTCACACATGCGTACATAAGTACATGCGTGTGAGGCAATACACAAAACGTGAGGCAGGTCAGTTCATTTTTAACGGACTTAATTAAAGAAGAAGCAGTTGACTCTCTTGTGTGTGTGCGTAACGAATCTTAGCAAGCCCCAAAAATGCCCATATCTGTCTCTCGTTGTAACTTATGCTATCGACTCTTGTCTATTCTGCTTGCTTTGTCCCTTAACTACTTATTTTATGGTTTACTTTAAACATATATGTACACTGAAAATCCATGGCCTCTTGCAGTCACCGTGTGACTGTAGCCTTTCCGACTTGTTTTTCTCATGACTTAACGTATACGATACGTATACGTAATTGTTCAGAATATTTTCTAACTGGTAATGCCTAATTGATGATCCTAAATACTCGCAAAAATAGCGCTAATTTAACATTAATGAATGAACTTTAATTGCTGCAGTAAAATACCCCCCTGGTGGGAGGGATTTTTCCAATGCAGGGGTGTGGGAGTGGGCGTGGGCGTGGGCGTGGCTGGCTATGATTTTGGCAGCTTCGCTGTTTATTTTATGCAATTTGCTTATGTAAATTACATTTGCGTAATTTCGTGCATTCGCAAAGTATTGTCCTGCCTTCGCATATGAATATGATGGTATGTATTCAATGGGTGTGTGTGTGTGCTATCTATGCATGTGTCTGTGTGTGTGAGAGTGTGGGCGAAATTATGCGCCATGCTGTGCATACAATTAAAACTGCGGCGTGTTTATTCAGGCGTTTTTCTACTACATTGTTTGTACACGGTGTGAGTGTGTGTGTGAGTGTGTGTGAGTGTGTGTGTGACTTAGAGTGAGTACCTTTCGTGAGTGTGCGTATATGGCAGCCGTATGCCCGTAACTTAATGAATTCAATTTGGCATTTTAGAAAGTCTGTTCATAAACAAGTGTAATATCGTAGTAGATAGAACATAACATTTTCCAGCTGAAATCTACATAGAGAGAACATAAGGTACTCCCAGATAGTCCATAATTTTTATTAAGAGTTGCAGATAAAATTCAGAGAGGTTCTTTAACTACCTTTTGATGGGTTTTGAACGTTATATTGAGGTATAAACTTTATGTAAGAGTAAAGTAGGGATTGTTTAGCAAGGTCTATTGCGCAGGAAACTAAATAAATGATATGATAGTTCCTTGACAAATAACTAGAGGATTCATAAGCATAAGAAAACTGGAATATTACACTCGTTAGCTCTATTAATAATAGAGTTAGAGATACATATCAAAAATATATTCACTCTAAAAATGCATCAAGTGTATCTATAAAGATATCTTCTTGTTTAAACGTTGCTAGACTATTTTCACAGCCGTGACTATTCGAGGGGGATTTGTCTGGTTTTGGCAACTACGAGTAGTAGTAGATTGGCCAACGGCAAAGCTTTGGTCAACAAACAATTTTGCTGGTCAAAAGCGGAATGGAAAATTCGTTTGGTATGAGTATTTCCAGGTGTATCGCACATGATCGCATTGGGGTCTCTCATGTCAAGGCTTTCATTCTGATGCATGTGTGTGCGTGTGTATGTGTGCACTCAAATGGCGACCATCAGTGACATCTGTGTAGCATTAATTCGCAATTAAATATTCGAAATGGGTTTGAAAATGCATTTCGGCCAATCGACAGCAACAAATTAAGGACATCTGCAGCAGCAGCAGCAGCATCTAGCACACATGCTACGTTCTTTAAATGTCCTCACAGGCCAGATGACAAGTTACCCATCCACCCAACACATCCCCTGCCTGGTTACCATCGCCATCGCCATCGCCATCACCATCGCCTGCTGCAATGTCACGTAAGGAAACTGTTGATTTTTTGCCCAACGTGCAGGCCTGGTCGAGCAACCACAAAGCATTGCAGGACAAATTGAAAAACTAGCAAGACCATAAAAGAAATAACATGTGTGTGGCCTTGCCACACTGCTGCACTTTCATATTGCGTGTACGCACAGTGTTGCCACGCTGTACCTCATATATTTCACAGCTTATCTAGCCTTTTTTTAGCATAGCAGGCCTAGTTCTCGAGCTAAAGTATTTATTTTTAGTTTGTGTTATATACAAAATCATATAAATAATTTCTCCAAATTTCAACGCAATCGTTTAATAAATAAATAAGTTATTATGTATATACATATATAAACTTGGTACAGCAGCGCGGAAAAGTATGCAACAAAAAATGCAAGGTAGAAAAGAGCGTCTCTTCTCATGGTAAGCAACACTTAGAGGGAAAATAGAAGAGGGAGCCACAGTTTGTATCTATGTGTGTGTGTGTGCTCGGCCACAGCTGCATAGACGAATCATTTGTCAACGACAACGCATATTGGCGAGGCAAAGCGCCTTATGACGCCTTATGGCGGATTCGGGCGAGGGTTCTAATGCGCTGTCAGCGCGTAGCTCACGGGGTCTGCGGGTCTCTTCCTGGACACGTGTTGGATCAATTACTGCGAGCGTAAATGTTCGTCAAATCGTTGCACTGTGCTTGGCCAATTTGCACCCCCATCAAATCAATTTGCACCACTGTGTCTGCCTTTGAGTGCTGGCACAGAGGTAGCTCCACTCGTGCCTGGCTGGGTGGGTGTGCCTTGCCACAATTGGCAAACTTATATGCTGTCAACTGGATTGCAGTTTCATCTCTCGCTCAATGGGTTGCCTCTCTCTCTCGCTCTCTCTCGCTCTCTCTCTCTCTCTCTCTCTCTCTCTCGCACTCTCTCTCTGTATCTATCTGGGTCGCCTGATTTGCTGCTGCATTTGTGCTGTCATGCAGTTTTAAGTTATTCGATTGTCGAAATCAAGTATCACCCATCCCCTCATCCCCTTATCACACTCCTGCCCTGACTGGACTACCCTGAGCTGGCCTGATGCCAACGGCGCACTCAATCACGGAACACCGCCCAGGCACAAAGGCGTCGGCGTACCGCCAAGTGGCTCGACAAAATGTTCAATTGTTGCAATTACTCGCTCGACTGTCAATTGGTTGCCACTTGCCACGCACAGCTACTCGATCCCAGGCCCCCGATTGACCCATAGCTCGCCCCCAGATCCGACCTCAACCCCTAGCAAAGCAGAGATACGATAAGCAGCGTCAAGCTTGCAGCACACTTGAAAAATAGTCAGGGGCATCGCTGTCGTGTCAATTCTCAATGACCGCAAAACCCTTCGAGCACCCACTGTAATTCGCATACAATTCACACTTATCCTTACTTATATATAGTATAAATTAGTCACATATTGATTAACATGGCGCTAGAAGAGCTAGAGCAGATTTTAGCAAATAAATGTCTGTTTGAACACGCACATTTCAGTTATTACCATAGCTAGAGACATCAAATTTGGCATGAATGCAGGTTTCTTGTTAGCCCCTTCAATGTATATTTCAAATTCTGGATGCCACGCCCATTAACAGCAGGATACCTTTAGGAATAGTTCTAGCTTGCTGTGCACTTTTTTTGCTTGCATCTCATCGTTAGTTAGTTCTTTTGACGGAAACAGGCAAATCGATTCGATGGGTCGGAAATCTGCAGAGTTCTCTCCCACACACACACACATACACACACACACACACACACACACTGTGTTCACTTCTATAGCCACCTATTGCGTTCATGCGCAAACAAATCGTTAGACATAACCTTTTTAGCCAGATTCGAGTATAGATTGGTTTCCAAATTTCGATCTGCCCAGAGCCAGAGCTCTACTCCCTCCCCTTCCTCCCTCTCCCTGTGCTGTACTGGTAATCGACTCTCAACTGCGTAATGTGCGCTTGGATGCCCACTAATTTATCCAACATAAGGCAGGGGCAAGGGGCACCACGCGGATTTGGGATGAATTCAGACGTGGCACTTGTGCTGCGCATGATTTGCACACACACACAGAAAACTGAAAGTCATTTATATATTTATTGTTGGCTTTAATCAAACGTGAAATTGTTTAGTGCATTAAGTGCCCAATGCCCGCCCGCCTGGCGCAATCATCAGTCATAATACGCAGAGTACTCCCCCAATCATGGCCAGGCAGCGGCCCATTGACGTATCGACAGAACTATGAGTGTGCTCTTGTATTTGCGGCATGATTCAAAATCTATTGCATGAACACCCTGTTATCGTAGATGTGAGAGAAATATACAAACTAGACAGAAATAGGTCGCTAATAGGTCGATTTGAGGATTGAGGATGACTGGCCCAGACTGGCTCTGCTGTTGAGGCTGTAGATCCAAAAGTGATATATATGCAATAAATATCTATACATATACTATATAACTAACATATGTAACTGTATTTTTACTATCTATCTATGTATGAGTTTGCGGCCCTGCTCAGTGAATACGAATTTAATTTGAAACGGACTTGCCAACTTATCAAACTTTATGCCCCACTGGGCGTACGTCGCGACGTTGCTTTAATAAATCAGCATTTGCCACACATACAGGGTGTACACAGGGTGTGCGCCACAGGGTGCACATGAGGGAAAAGAAGCTGCATATTGAGAGTATCGATTTTGTAACTATTAAATTGGTCAAGCTTATCGATAACTGAATAACTCTACTAACGATATTCGAAAATCGATTATAAAAGTACGGTATATACCAATAAACGATAATTTAAATTATTTTGTTGATATATTTGTAATCGAGCACCCTCTATGGCCCTCTGTCGAGTGTGCGAGAGAGACGGCGAGAATTGAACTCCCCGGCCGTAAGCCGCTTGTCCAGCCTCATATATCAAGCCTAAGAAGCGTTTAACAATAACAACATCAACAACAATAACAACAACAACAACAACAACAACAGCCACAGCCACGACGGCTACAGCACAATCCAGAAAAATAGGGACCATTACAATTACGTCAAGTAGAGCGATGAGAGAGAGCTTGGCTAAAACCAAAACTGGCTGACTCGATGAAAATTCGATGACAATTAATTACAGTTAGGCGCGAGGCGTGAAAATGGCTGCCAAGACATCAACAACAACAACAACAACAACAGCAGCAGCACAAGGTGGCAAGAAGAGTGCGGGGGCACAGGGTGTTGTCGGTTGGGTGGCTGAAGTCAGGGATAGGCGGCATAAATACATAAGCATCAGCAAATTATAAATTAATTCAAACGCATTTAATGAAGAAAAACGCCAGAACCAAAGCAAACAAATCCGAGGCCCTCAGTGCGGTACCCCCTCCAGGAGCGGAGTGGGAGGCGGTTGCAGAGGCGCGGACACGGAAAATGCAAATGCGATGCGGGAACACTAAACACACAGAGCAGAGCAGAGCGGGGCAGAGCAGAGCACAGCTGCCCGGACAGACGACGCTTTGAATTAAATAAATGAAATACATAAATAAAAACAGATGAGCCGCAGCCGGAGCTGGAGCTGGGAGCTGGGAGCAGGAGGAGCTGTAGCCATCGCTGGGTGTCGAGCCGCGAGCTGTGAACTGCGAGCAACCGCAAGGCCAACACTCAACGCCAGCGACGCCTTCGCCTCTGCCTCCGCCTCCGCCTACGCGTTCCCTTCTCCGGCGGAAAAAACAGCCGAAAAAGCACATTAAATAACAACACTGTGGCAATTAATCAGCGAAACGGCGTAAAGAGCTGAAGGCGACAGGCCCCGCGACTCGGCGACACGGCGACAGAGCAACAACACGACGACGACAAGGCGACAAAAGATTGCGAATATTGGCAGCCTTGAAGCAGTTAAAGCAACCCACACAATGTTCGGGGAATATTAATTAAACGATTTTCCATATGGCCAACGATTTTCCCTTTTTGCTGTCTCTCTCCCACGCCCCCGCCCCCCACACACAGAGTGCTACTTTCCACTTTCCATCCGATCCTTATTTAATTTTAAATAAAATTCTCAGAAATCTCAGAGAAATCTCAAGCAAAAATATCTTAAGAGAAACGAAAGTATCGATGGCTTAATGATTTATTCGATACTTCGATTGTTTTTGAAAGATTTAACAGCAGAAAATCCGATATAATCGATACTATGCTCCTATTCCCCATCCCTACAATCCCATCTTGCAAACCCTTCTCAATTTTCTGTGACATCAAAGAGTTTCTAACTCATAAATTGAGCTACAATTACTATTAAATTTTGAATACACAAAATATCATTATATTTACATACAAAAGATAAATATACAATCATCTCTTAAACAATTAAGAATCTCATATAGTAAGCCTGCCTTTCATCGCATTCCCCGAAAATGAACATTAATTAATATCGCGAATTGTCAATAGTTTTCTCATTTCAGTATTTGATTATTTACAGACGAAATTCCTATGACATTCTTCCCTTTCATGTCTATTGCAGCAGAAGTAATTAAATTTCACTGATTTACAGAGATACTATACCTTAATATCCTCACAAAACATGTATGTGTGTGTGTGTGTGCTTAACAAGAAAGTTTTGCCCAAAAAGACAAAGGGCACTAGCAACCAAATGAAAGGACCCCGTAGTAATATGATATCATACAGTTTGCATTGCATTTATGGGGTATACGATAAACAGCTTAACACTTTCCACCCTAAATAATTGCAGCAATTCGACATTTTGCACACAAAGCAAAGCGAGATAGATATCGTAAACCAAGGACACACAATGCAAAAATATATAAATTGAAAATAAGAAATAATATTTAGCTTTCGCCATACCGAATGTTCTATACTCTTTTGCATAATGATAATAATTTCATTTTTTTGAAGATTGTTTCTATAATAACAATTAAGAAACTTCTCTGATTTAAATGAAATTTAAACAGTATATACGGTTTATGGGGTTACCAAAGTTAGTAGAACCTCTTGCTAGAGTATAATGAAATAATACATTAGATAAACGCGAATTGTATCCGTAACTTTTGGCCGGGAAACAAACGCCGAGTTGTGCTCGTAAATCTATCTACAAACATTTAACTGGTTCCGGGGAACTGAAGCCAGATGGTATACAGACAGAGAGGGGAGGAGGAGGGGTGAGGATCAGACCGGGACAGGCTGGATTTATGATGCGAAAATCCCATTGCCATATTTAGAGTTAAAATGTTGTGGAATGTTGTCGCTGGCAGCAACGTTTTACGCTCGACGTTCTACGTTTTGCGTTTTACGGTTGTCCGTTGCCCGTCCGACCGCCCTATAGTCCGTCCAGAGGTCTGTGCGACTAACCGACCGTCCCTTCGTCCGTCTGTCCGACGGCTGTCAGTTTCATTTTGCCCAACACTTTTCTAGTTGTTGCCTTTGCGAAAAATTTTGACAAAGTCAGCAAAATAAACAGCGACAGCCCCCTCCGGGCTCCGGGCTCCGTGCTGGGTACGCGGCACGCAGCACATGGCGCGCTGTTTATACCCTGTGAAAATGGCAAAAATGTTGAAAAGGGTAGATAGGCTTGGTATAAATATACACATTATGCAGAGCAAAAAAACTCTGCGCCCGACAGCACCATAGGGGGTAATTTTAGGCATTGCTGTCTGTACGAACACGTTGATCTCGGGAAATATAAGGGGTAACGTTACCAAAATTGGCAGATAGATAAATGTATACCATACGCAGCTGAAGCTTACTTAGAAATAAAACTGTAACAGCCAACGTTAACACAAATCTATTTAAAAAAAAATAAATATATAAATTTTGAAGGAAAGTTTTTCACATATATTCCCACTCTGCTTTGGCATTTGCTAGGGTATCTTACAGTCGTTACTGGTCCACTGGGCTGTAGTTTTCTTTAGAACTCATTCAGCTCGAACGCCTGCTGTGTGCTGTCCAGACCCACTTTGGGTTTCCAATTGTATCTGAATTTGAAAAAGTTGCGCAACTCTCTCCCCTCTCGCTCTCTATTCCACCCCCTCCCTCGCTCTTTTATCAGCTGATCGTTGGTACGAGGTGTTGCCACATCGCTTCGGCTTGTGCCAGCTTCCTTCTTAATTGACGAGAACGATAAAAATACGAGACAAGCGAACACATTAATCAACTTTGTGGGCCAACAGCTTGGCTTGAAATTGCATCTGCCGTGGGCAATACATACGCTTCCATCAGTTGCATTATGATGCCATGGCAGGGCCCAAGCCCAAACCGAGCTGAGGCCGAGAAGCTCGGCCAGGTGAAAAACAATGTTATTGGGCAAAACAATTAATTTCCACATTGATTAAGGCTATCCATGAGTGCAATTTGCATGGACATGTGTTACACACGTACGTGTGTGTGTGTGTGTGTGTCTGACCCATACATTATAAGTGGAATTGACCTCAAGCAATTATGGTTTACGAGGGCTGCAAGCACAATTCGATTTATTATCGAAATTCGATGAAAAACGCAAACTAACTCCATATATGGCAAATTAAATATTCTTTTGCATATAATATTATTTTTGTATAATAATAACTTTTATGTATATTTTATGCGTAGTTCTTGAGCAACCCTCGATGGCTTGATTTTATGTAATTATAGCAAAATATTTGCAAAATGGCCACAGTCGGCAGAATCAATTAAGACTGCGTTCCATCATCCGTGGAGGAGACAAAGGCAGCAGCAGCAAAAATAACAACAATAACAACAACAACAATAATAATAACAATAAATGAAATTAATTAAAGCAACAGTATCAAGCTATTTATCTTTTGCTCACAGCAGCAAACGGTTAAATACAACTGCAGACCTATCGAAAGTGAAGCGATAAACAGTGAATCAAAGAACTTAACCTCAATTGTAATCGATAACATTTGAGGTCGTTTGCTCTGTAGTAATTGAATTTATAATTGTATTAAATTATATTTATTTTATTTATTAGTATTTATTATTATTTTATTAATTTTAATATTTTAAACAATTTAAGAAAGTTATGATCGATGTAAAATGAAGGTACCATGCCTGTTGAGTGTGTTACATGTCTAATTTTTTGACCATTTCGACATGATTTTTGGGCCAAAATTAAGTATTGTTTAAAATTGATTTAAACAATTGTTAAGTACTAATTTTGACCCATGCAATCGATTAAGATTAAAAACTAGCGATTTAAAATACAAAAAAAAATTTTTGTTGAAAAAATTCCAAAATATTGAAAATTTTCAAAATATCTTTTATGCTGTTTTTTAAATGTAGAATCACTCAGGTTGTTAAAACATAAACAAAATATCATTCCGCATGAAAATCGTATGATTTTTAAGAAAGTTATGATCGATGTAAAATGAAAGTACCATGCCTGTTGAATGTGTTACATGTCTAATTTTTTGACCATTTCGACATGATTTTTGGGCCAAAATTAAGTATTGTTTAAAATTGATTTAAACAATTGTTATACCCTTGCAGAGGGTATATTAATTTTAGCCAGAAGTTTGCAACGCACCTTAGGAGACATCTCCGACCCTATAAAGTATATATATTCTGAATCAGCATAAACAGAGGAGTCCAAAAATGGATGTCCGTCTGTCCGTCCGTCCGTCCGTCCGTCCGTCCGTCCGTCCGTCCGTCCGTCCGTCCGTCCGTCCGTCCGTCCGTCCGTCCGTCTGTTGCAACGCAAACTAGTCTCTCAGTTTTTGAGCTATCTTCATGAAACTTGGCATACAAGCTTCTTATTGCTGCGCGCTGTAAATAAGTCGGAACGAGCCAGATCGGACCGATATATCGTATAGCTGTCATAGAAACTATCGGCCGATTTTTGTTGTTTTTCAAGATATTGCAACAAGATTTGGCAAATCTTATTCTTATTACGTTCCTAATGTGCTGTCAAAATTGTATCAAAATCGGTCCACTATAACATATAGCTGCCATAGGAACAATCGGCTGAAATTAGGGTTTTTGCATGCAAACCTGTTTTGTTCTTGGAAATACCGCACATTATCAATACTTTTTAATGTTATAAAGTAACCCGCCCCTATTTTTTTCCATTTAAATATCTCAGACGTTTATATGCTATAGCTGTTATAGGAACAATCAGTCAGTCCATCTGTCTGTTGCAACGCAAATTAGTCCCCCCGTTATTGAGCTATCTTCATAAAAGTTGGCTCACAAGCTTCTTAATTCTGCCTTCATTAAATAAGTCGGAACAGGCCAGATCGGACTGATATATCGTACAGCTGTCATGGAGCCTTTCGGTCGATTTTCGTTATATTTCAAGATATAGCTATCAGGCTTACCACATCCAAATCTAAGTATGTCCTTAATAATAAAGTTTCATCAAAATCGAAGTTTTATAACTTATAACGATCAACGATCGGCCGAATGAAGGTACCTGTTGCAATTTTATGAAAATCCGAGTACTATTACATATAGCTGTGTACAACTGCAAGGGTATAAAACCTTCGGCAAGCCGAAGGTAGCCTTGCTTTCTTGTTTAGTTTTAATTTTGACCCATGCAATCGATTAAGATTAAAAACTAGCGATTTAAAATACAAAAAAAAAATTTTGCTGACAATTTCACAGGGGGGACCATTACCTAAAATTTCTAAAAATTTCCAAAGTTTAAGAGACATATCTGTATAATACATGTTGGTAATGCTATACTTAAAAGCAACTACTTTAAGTTGACATAATTGAAAATAAACTGCTAAAACTTCATCATGCTGGAACTGCAAAATATAAAGCAATTCTACAAAATATAAACCGTTGTTTGAAACGACTAATTTGCTGAGCACAGTATCAGTCTAATTGCCATTTTCTCTCTCTCTCTCTCTCTCTCTCTCTCTCTTGCTGACGATAAACAACTGCTGAGAAGTTGAGAATAGTATAGTAGTAGTTGTATATGATATAGCTCCATTATAGCATTTCCATCTGCCAGCTGCAATTTGGGTTTGAGGAACAACTGCAATACTCGAAATGGGAAATTGCTAACTTGATTAGTTATGTAGCTCAAGTGGCACTTTTGCCATCTCTGCACTGCAGACTGGGGACCTCGGGGGACTCTAGGAGAACTGAAGGACCTCGTCCAGTTGCAGTATGGGAATTGAGAGCAGTTGCTGCTGCTGCTGCTGCTGCTGAGTTGGGGAAATACCACTAATTTATGCGCATTCAGTTTAAATTGCAAATGCGTGCGATGTGCACACGACACTGGGCAGAATGAAGTGGTCGCTGTGCTGTGGGGTGGTGGGTTTGTTTAACGGGTTGGCAGGGGGAGGGGGGAGGGGAGGGATGGGTACTCTGACTGACGTTGACCAAATTGGGCATTTTGTTCATCGTCGCGCGAATAGTTTGAGGTTAGATCGGGTGCGAGAGAACGATGCACCGATGGGTTCGGCAATTTGTACAGTGTAGTCTGCAATCACGCAGAAACCAACAGGCTCATGCATGCTCATGCATGTTTATTGTACTATTTTTGACTGTTTTCCATGTCGTTTTCTCTCCTCCTCTTCTCTCTCCCTTGTATACCCTATCGCGTACCTATTCAAATGCAAATATAATGCACATGTCTCGGTACAACTGCGTTTTCTGCATTTGTCTGATATGAGTACGTGTTTTTCTATACCCTGCAGCAAAAGTGTCAAGGAAAATGACGAGGAAAACGGCGTGGGAGTAAGACATTTCTTGGTGCCACGGGGCGTATACGTAATATTGCGTATACGTTGCATTAATTATCCAAAACTTGTTCGCATTGATTATATATTGAATAATAAGCCATATTTAATGCATATTTATGAAATACTTTAATATAATTGCATATCTCTCTCACTTCAGGTCGAAACATGCCTGTATCTTTCTGTTTCTCAGCACACACACACACTGAGATAACATCGTTTCAAGCTGCTACAGTCGTGATTTATAGCTCTGCCAGCTTAAGCTATAATTAACCTCGGCTCAAGGTGCTAAGTGTGCAAACATTCCACACTCCAAAATATTACAAATAGGCCGAGGACGAGGAAGAGGCCAAAACCGGTGATAAAAGCATAAATATCATAAAAATACGATACGATATCCATGCGCAGGAGTGCGATTTATGGCTACGGCTGCTGCTGCTGCTGCTGCTGAGCCAACACTTTGATTTACCGTTTTTAATGACGACGCCGCTTTGCGGCGCAACGCAGCGCGTGCTGGCAAACCGGAAATGGCTGATTGCTTCGCCGGACTCGGCTGCTGCTGCTGCTGCTATTGCTGTCTTTGTCAGGTCCACCGGAAATGCAACACAATGACGCGCAACTGTTGTGTTTCCGCTGCCACGACACATGTCAACGTGCAGTGCAGTCTATGAAGAGGGTGAGTGTGTGTGGTTGTGTGTGTGAGTGTGTGTGTGGGGGCAGCACTGCGAGTGATTGATTCGCTGCTGCCTTTAAGGCGCAACAGCCATGCTTCCGTCTCTGGCCATTGTGCAGGACTTTTTTTCTGTTTTTTTTTTTTAGGCCTGCTTCGCTTCCTGCTGCTGCTCCTTCTTCTTCCTCTTTTCCTACTCCTCCTTCTTGGCCTCCTCCTTCGCCTTCGCTTCCACACTTGATCAATGCGACAACAACGCGACATCCGCCATGGCATTTGCAAGCGCAAGACAAACACGCTGCGCTTCACGCCCAGCTGCGCCGCTCCAATCAGCATATCCTGCCACTCACACACACACACAAACACACACACAAACACACACACACACACGCACTCATACTGTGCCCAAGTGCTGCATATGCAAATGTGCTAACCAAACATGCTCGCCCGTCAATTTGTCAAGTCGCAAAGAATCAAGCGCGCATTTTCTAGTCGACACTTCGCGTCTACCCAGCTGCCAATCCCATCTTGGCCATGCCCCGCCTAGACACGGTGCGCCTTGGCCATATGCTAATATGTTGACTTTTAAGCGAAAGGTTTCGCCTTAAGAGCTATACCTCTATTCCTAGTAGTGCCCTGCTGAGTTTCGCGACTTCAATTACCTTCAAACGGATCTAAAGAGTTCCAAAGAGTTCTATCTGTATTTTTGCTTTTTGAATAACTTTTTGAAAAAAAGGTTTTATACTCTAAAATAATATTATTGTCATGATCGTTTTTTGATAAATTATCGAACCACAACCATCGATACTAATTCAATTCAGACAATTCAATTTTTACAATTTCCGCAAACTTCACTTAAAAACTCTTTATAAATTTTAAGATACATCGTAAAGGTTACCAAACCAAATAATATTATCGATAGTGATCGTGACGTATCCATCTAATTAAGTGTCTCAGACAGACAATCTTTGCTACACTGTTATCTTTCTAGTATACTACTAACCAGCAGGTACTTGTCTAGTTATCTGCCAATCTTATAACTTATCAAGTGGGTTCTCCTACAATTTAGTAAACTAATAAAAAAATCGATTTAATTCTCAAGGGGTGCGCGACCGATAAGCACAAATAATGCTTGTCATCTCCCTTTTATTTACTAACAAAAAGGGATATTTTGTATATATATAGTACATAGTACTAAAAAAGTTCACCGACTGGCTTGATAATCATCTCGTGCACCTGCATGCGTGGGGGCGTGGCCAAAGTGAAGACAACCGCCTGCGAAATATCCTCTGCCTTCAGCATATTCTCACTGGCCGATTTGCGTATCTCGTCTGGAACGATCTCTGTGTCGACCACACCAGGACTGATGCTCTATAAAGATACATAGGAATAAGTAAAGGTGTAGTAGGGTGCGGGAATGATCCACCTACCGTAACCTTGATGCGTGTACCCAGTCCAAGGAACTCCTGGCGATACAGCTCGGTCAAGGCAGTCACCGCATGCTTAGTGGGTGGATAAACATTGAAATCCGGTGCCTTTCCCTCTACAGGGCCAAAGACCTTGTGGCCCACGATGCTGTTGATCAAGATGACGTGACCATCGAAGTTTCGTTTCTTCATGTTTTGGAAGGCACGCTGGGTGCAGGCCACAATGCCCATGATGTTGGTCTGCACAGTTTGTTGGATTAGGGAGAGTGGCATGTCCACCAGTCTGCCCTTCTGCAGGGTTCCAGCATTATTCACCAGTATATCGATGGTGCCCAGTTGCTTCTCGATCGTATCGAAGGCCTCCTTCACCGAGTTCACATCTCCCACATCGCACTGCAGCGCAATCAGCTTATCGCGACGATTAGCTGGCAGTAACTTCTGTAGCTCTCGCACACGCTCTACCCGGCGTGCTAGTCCTACCACAACCAGACCCGCCTTGACCAGATCTACCACAATGGCTGATCCAATGCCGGAGCTAGCTCCAGTGACGACAGCTACGCGATTTTGCCAACGATCCATGTTGCTTGTCAGATAGTTTGAGTGGATTTGGTTGCTTCCCTGGCCCGACCAAAGGCTTTTATAGCAATGGCATACGGAAAAGATCTGAGAAGTTATCTTTGAGACCTTTGAGTGTTGTTCTGGTTGATTCGAGTAAGTAATATATGTTAGTAAGCACTTTAAACCTTATCATGTTCTCTTTGCATGAACTGCAGTTTTTTTGATTCGGTTTGGACTTGTCACTCTCAGTCACTATCAGTCTTTAATCATTATTCATCGAATAAAACACTCAATTCCAGGAATTCCAGGCATTAGATATGCGGAGATCTTCTTGAAAATATATCAGACTGAAATATCTTTGCTTTCATGGAGATTTAGTGCCTAAGTGACTGAGTTTTTTTTACAAAAAATATTATAGTAAATATTTCTTAACCCTTGTAACTTCTTATCTTCTCTGATTTGATTTTAAGTATGAAAAGTGCTGATTGATGTTTGTTCCACTTTTATCTTATCTCTTTAGTCTTGAAATAATAAATATAAAAATACTTAAAACTTTTCTACCAATCATTATCTGTTTGAAAAATCTTCTCTAACTCTTAGTCTTGCAGAGATTGTTGGAGATTAGGTATTGGGAGGTGCTTAAGTGGAGGGTTTATCCAATAGAAAATTCAATTATATCAATGCAAGTGAAATTGCGTTAAGATCTGCCCAATTTCTTGCCAATTTCTCGATTTTCTTCTACAGTTATTGCCATGCCAAATATGTGTGGAAACTTGTGTGGGAAAACTTGTTAATTTGCAACTTTCGGTGTCGTGTCCCTTGTGGAAAACTTTGTCAGCTGCGTTTGTGCAGCTGTTGCCCTTGTTGGGCTTCCCAAAAAAGTTCAGAGAGTAACAGACAAGCTGTGCGCATAATTATCTATATTATCGTTGGAAGATACTATATACCATCTATGTATATATTGTATGTATATCCAAAGTCGTCGTTCAGCAATGAAAAATGGCAAATCAAATCACACGAGAGCGAAACGCAACCATAGTCGGATTTGGAGTAACCGATACATATTTCAGCTCAATCTCAATCTCAACTTTTCGCAGCCAATTTCAAATTGAATGCCAGTTCAGGCAGGCAGTTAGCATAAATTTAGGCCGTGCCAGACCCCTACCCTCCCTCTACAGGCCGACAGACAGTTCAGCCTGGCCAAGTGGCAATCAAACTTCACACAGAGCGCTCTCTGCCTGGATTTGATTAATAGTCGGACATAAATCTGGGCTACCAGGTAAGTAACTTGCATAAGTAAGCGCAGGGCGGCCCACAGTGCGGCTACTTGTTATGGCCACACGCTAATGAGCACACACACACACACACACACACAGCCAGACAGGCTGGCTGGCAGGCTGACAGACATCTGCAGAGTCAGGACTACGGCCTGTCCATGGCCCATCCATGTCCTGGCCACGTTATGCGATCGCGCCTGTCATTTTTTAGCCCCACCGCCGTCCGTCACTCTCGGACAAATGACACTAATAAGTTTGGCGCCATGGCGAGTGGCCCGCACGGTCCGTTCCGCTCCTCCGTCCCTCTCCGCCGTATAACAAATTTTCCAATTACCACAAAAAATCCATTCGCTCGATGAAAGTCGATTAAAAATGACTTATGCCATTGTTTTCGTAACGCTTGAACAAAGTTTACACGGTCAACTGAGGGAACAACCTTGTTGGACCTCATTTTTCTCTTATATATTTATATATGGTATATAAATTTAGAGAGCCCTAACTTTTTCCATATGTATATAGACTTTAAAACGTGCAGAGAATAACAAATTCAAGTCTAGCATCTGCCTGACTTCAAAGTTCGTCAGATTTCTAAATTTAAACATACTATAGTTCTTAAATTATATTCAAATAAACTGTTTACCTAAAAATATACAAATCTATTTTAATAGGTATTTCCCTCAATAAATCATATCAGTTGCTATTTGCCTTTATAACTGTCTGGGTCAGTTTCTAATATGATATTTTAGTTTTTTATTATACCTTATCGATTATGAATTGCTTGAACATGTGAAATAGAGAACGACTAGTCTGACTTATCTGTTTTTTATAACAGACATGACGTATTATATACAAATTAACTATACAATCTGACTAAGTCGAATTTTAGGTTAAAGTTCTATACGATTCATATATACTAGTTTTTTTTTTTTTTTCTTTTTCTAGACCAACTTTCGACGAGGGCATTGAAAACTTACTGCATAAATTGTATGTTTTTGTTAACCCTTCCCCCTCAGCTTCTCCTCTCCCCTTTTGCCCGGACACACAGTCCTTTCAACAGGAATGAAACCTAAAAAGTCGAACTGCAAAATGCTGGCAATTACGGGCACCTGATGCCAATGATATGTGACTGCTGCTGCGCTCCTACGATATGTATGTACTGCCTCTTCTGTTATAAAAATGTTTGTTTTTCCTCTTGTTTTTCTATAATCACGCACGCTTCGAATTTATGACAATCGCCCGGAGGCTGTCGGTACTGAATTATTTTATTATTTTTTTTTTTTTTGTTTTTCCCACTTTTTTCATGTTCTTCTCCCGTCACACACACACACACACAGCAATCAAATGCAAATGTTTATAGTACCCTCTGTTGCACTCTGCCCTTAATGTGTGTGCTCTTTCCCCACTCCCCTCCAACTGTATTTTCCCATTTGCCATTCACCACTTCCCCCATTTGCATTCCACTTCCCCATTCATAATCAGGTAGCTCGCAACCTGCACAAGCAGCGATTGCAAAAGTTTTGGAGTCGGTTTATCAAAATTACACAGCATTTTGTGAGTTTCGAATGTTGGGGAAAAGCTTATTAGAATACCTATTTTATTATAGTATTATGCACGGTGACCACAGAACGTTAGTGGAGTAAGGGTATAGCGAATCTGTGAAGGAGTATGTGACAGGCAGAGGGAGACGTGACAGATTCCACGTGGTATAAGGTCTGTCTGTCTTTTTAGTTCGTCCCTTTGTCTGTCTGTCCCTTTGTCTGCCTGTCAGTCTGTCTGTTTGTCTCTCTATCTGTCTATATATCTGGCTGCCTGCCTATCTGTAAGTCTGTTTCTCTGTCTCTCTTTCTCGGTCTGTCTGTCTCTCAGTCTGTCTGTTTCTCTGCCTGTTTGTATGTCGATATATCTGTCTGCCTGTCTCTCTATTTGTCTAAATCTCTATGTCTCTCTATCTATGTTTTTCTCTGTCTATATCTCTGTCTATATCTTTTTCTATGTCTCTGTCTGTCTCTCTGTCTGTCTGTCTGTCTGTATGTCTGTCTGTCTCGGTCTATATCTTTATCTATGTCTCTGTCTATATCTCTGTCTATATCTTTGTCTATGCCTCTGTCTATCGGTCTGTCTATCTGTCTCTCTGTTAATTATTATTAAATATTAGCTAGTTATACGCTGATTAAGAATACTATATATTTATATACACTCTTATTCGGTAGTTAGTTGCACTGCAAAACAAATATACCTCGAATATACCCTACAGACAGACTATTTTCGTTGATTGTTTGAAATGTGAATTTCCCGAAATGTCTATTAAATGAAATGAAAACTGAGCGATAACAGAATTACTTGTCTATCTCGCTGGCTGCCAATTGGCCCGTCATCAATAGCGATGGAGCTGACTGGCTGTGTCGGCAGGAGGAGGAGGAGTGGAGGAGTGGAGGGTGGTGGGGCTGGCCAACATGGCTGACATCCTGTTGCTGCATTTAATGCGCATTAATTGCGCATAATTAAATTTCTACATTTTTATTATGCACTTTACAGCTTGGCGCGTTCCGACGTCCAACATTAAAATCAGATTACAGCCCCAACATGGACAACATATTGAAACATGGCCGATGGAATGACAATGCCAGCGAACAGGCCGGGGGGACTGGGAGGGGTCTGGGGTAGGCGTGGCCAATTCGATTCGAGGAATTTGTGTAATTATACCCTGTGGCCATCAAATGACCGTAACGAACGCTATACAAAAGTTGATCTAGATAAACGAGTTAAACAATTTGCACAGAGGCCTATTGTGAATAAAGCATGGAGTGAAATTATAGGGTACTTGAGAGTAGAGCAACCCCATTTGCATAAGTAAATTATATGGCAGAAAAGCTGCTAGTCTGAGCATTATCTAAGTTCTTTTCTATCTGTATATACAACCCGAAGAAGCTAGATAATTATAGAAATAAAAGACAGAAAGGGATACAATTCTCGCAGGAATGGAAAATAATATCAAGTTGAACTCGAAATGACTGCGCTCTTGGCGTGTTTTATGTTGTTTATATTTTAATTGGATTATTTATCTTGGCACTGCACTCGCAGTGTACCCCCTGCCCCCTCTCTCTCCTTTTTGCCACCCACTTTGCCAGAGGGGTCCCAGCTGGGTACCCCATTTTAGCTGCAATCCAGTGTGGGTGCGCTCCTCCTCCCCCTTTTGCTCTCTTGCTGTCACTTTTTATCTGCCATTTAACAGCAATGCGTCAGTTTGTTGTCGCTGCCAGGCGACGCCATACGACACCATATAATACAATACGATACGACACGACGCTTTCGCTCTCCACTTAAATTTGATATGAATATTTAATTCGATTTTAATGCTGCCTAAATGCCATGAAATTTAGCAGACAAAAGCCACCGATGAGACAATTAAAATTTATTGCCCCAGCAGCATCTTTTCCTATTTGCCATATAATCCTCAATGACATTGGCTAATTTATATATCGTAGTAATCAAAATAATCCATAATCATTTAAAAACATTAAAAAAAACTCTTTGAAAATCATCGATAGTGGGAGTTTTCTCTCGATACATCGCAAAAGTAACTAAACCAAGCATTATTATCGATAGTGAGCGTGACGTATCCATCTAATTAAGAGTCCCCAACAGACAATCTTTGCTACACTGTTATCTTTCTAGTAGGAGTACCTAACCAGGTTCTTGTCTAGTTATCTGCCAATCTTATAACTTATCAAGTGAGTTCTCCCACAATTTAGTAAACTAATAAAAAAATCGATTTAATTCTCAAGGGGTGCGCGACCGATAAGCACAAATAATGCTTGTCATCTTGCTTACTATTTATTCTCTTTTATTTACTAGTAAAAACAAAGGAATATACTTTATATATACATATATAGTACATAGTACTAAAGAAGTTCACCTACTGGCTTGATAATCATCTCGTGCACCTGCATGCGGGGGGGCGTGGCCAAAGTGAAGACAACCGCCTGCGAAATATCCTCTGCCTTCAGCATATTCTCACTGGCCCATTTGCGTATCTCGTCTGGAACGATCTCTGTGTCGACCACACCAGGACTGATGCTCTATAAAGATACATAGGAATAAGTAAAGGTGTAGTAGGGTGCGGGAATGATCCACCTACCGTAACCTTGATGCGTGTACCCAGTCCAAGGAACTCCTGGCGATACAGCTCGGTCAAGGCAGTCACCGCATGCTTAGTGGGTGGATAAACATTGAAATCCGGTGCCTTTCCCTCTACAGGGCCAAAGACCTTGTGGCCCACGATGCTGTTGATCAAGATGACGTGACCATCGAAGTTTCGTTTCTTCATGTTTTGGAAGGCACGCTGGGTGCAGGCCACAATGCCCATGATGTTGGTCTGCACAGTTTGTTGGATTAGGGAGAGTGGCATGTCCACCAGTCTGCCCTTCTGCAGGGTTCCAGCATTATTCACCAGGATGTCTATGGTGCCCAGTTGCTTCTCGATCGTATCGAAGGCCTCCTTCACCGAGTTCACATCTCCCACATCGCACTGCAGCGCAATCAGCTTATCGCGACGATTAGCTGGCAGTAACTTCTGTAGCTCTCGCACACGCTCTACCCGGCGTGCTAGTCCTACCACAACCAGACCCGCCTTGACCAGATCTACCACAATGGCTGATCCAATGCCGGAGCTAGCTCCAGTGACGACAGCTACGCGATTTTGCCAACGATCCATGTTGCTTGTCAGATAGTTTGAGTGGATTTGGTTGCTTCCCTGGCCCGACCAAAGGCTTTTATAGCAATGGCATACGGAAAAGATCTGAGGAGTTATCTATATGTTCACTTTGAGACCTTTGAGTGTTGTTCTGGTTGATTCGAGTAAGTAATATATGTTAGTAAGCACTTTAAACCTTATCATGTTCTCTTTGCATGAACTGCAGTTTTTATACCCTTGCAGAGGGTATATTAATTTTTATACCCTTGCAGAGGGTATATTAATTTTAGCCAGAAGTTTGCAACGCACCTTAGGAGACATCTCCGACCCTATAAAGTATATATATTCTGAATCAGCATAAACAGAGGAGTCCAAAAATGGATGTCCGTCTGTCCGTCCGTCCGTCCGTCCGTCCGTCCGTCCGTCCGTCCGTCTGTTGCAACGCAAACTAGTCTCTCAGTTTTTGAGCTATCTTCATGAAACTTGGCATATAAGCTTCTTATTGCTGCGAGCTGTAAATAAGTCGGAACGAGCCAGATCGGACCGATATATCGTATAGCTGTCATAGAAACTATCGGCCGATTTTTGTTGTTTTTCAAGATATTGCAACAAGATTTGGCAAATCTTATTCTTATTACGTTCCTAATGTGCTGTCAAAATTGTATCAAAATCGGACCACTATAACATATAGCTGCCATAGGAACAATCGGCTGAAATTAGGGTTTTTGTATGCAAACCTTGGAAATACAGCACATTATCAATACTTTTTAATGTTATACAGTAACCCGCCCTTATTTTTTCCATTTAAATATCTCAGACGTTTATATTCTATAGCTGTTATAGGAACAATCAGTCAGTCCGTCTGTCTCTTGCAACGCAAATTAGTCCCCCAGTTATTGAGCTATCTTCATAAAAGTTGGCTCACAAGCTTCTTTATTCTGCCTTCATTAAATAAGTCGGAACGGACCAGATCGGACTGATATATCGTACAGCTGTCATGGAGCCTATCGGTCGATTTTCGTTATATTTCAAGATATAGCTATCAGGCTTACCACATCTAAATCTAAGTATGTCCTTAATATTAAAGTTTCATCAAAATCGAAGTTTTATAACTTATAACGATCAACGATCGGCTTAAGGAAGGTACCTGTTGCAATTTTATGAAAATCTGAGTACTATTACATATAGCTGTGTACAACTGCAAGGGTATAAAACCTTCGTCAAGCCGAAGGTAGCCTTGCTTTCTTGTTTTGATTCGGTTTGGACTTGTCACCCTCAGCTATCAGTCTTTACTCATTATTCATCGAATTATACAAAATAAAACACTCAATTCCAGGAATTCTAGGCATTAGATATGCAGAGATCTTCTTGAAAATATTTCAGACTGAAAGATCTTTTCTTTCATGGAGATTTAGTGCCTAAGTGACTGAGTTTTTTTTACAAAAATTATTGTAGTAAATATTTCGTAACTCTTGTAACTTCTTATCATCTCTGATTTGAGTTTAAGTATTAAAAGTGCTGATTGAGGTTTGTTTCACAATTATCTTATCTCTTTAGTCTTGAAATAGTAAAAATAAAACACTTAAGGATGAAATATATACTACTTGAAGCTTTTCTATCAATCATTATCTATTAAAAACAAACTTTGTTTGCAGAAATCTTCCTCCCCTAACTCTCAGTCTTGCAGATAATGTTAGAGATAAGGTATTGGGAGGTGCTTAGGTGGAGGGTTTATCCAATGGAAAATTCAATTATATCAATGCAAGTGAAATTGCAGCTGAAGTTGTTAATTGCGGTGTGAATTCATGCGGAAATTCGATTTCATTTGCAAATTATACTGTAAGCATTGTAATTTGTATGCTAAACCGAAAACTGTTGACACATTTCACAATAAAAACACAAACACACAGCTGAAAATAGAAAATAGAAATGGAAAATGGAAAATTGAAAATGTTATGTGTCAACAGAGAATGTGCTGCTGCTATTGACAGAATTTAAGTAATTCTTTGTAGATGAAAATAAAATAAATAAATAAATGTATTTTAAGTTATTGCTAAAGCTGAATGTGTCAGGCCATCAAAGGGAGAGACAGAGGGGAATTTCAAAAGGAACCTCTCCTTATTTTCCAATTTTCCTCTTTTATTATTTCGTATTAGCGCACACACAACAGCAACAGGTGCAGCAGGTGCCAAGCAAAACTTGTCAACTTATTGTGAGGGGTGGCGGGAGGGGGGAGGGGGACGGCAATGCGATCGGGTTAGCGAGCGAGCACACAACGAGTAAGCACAGCTGCAATCGCGCGCTCTCAAGCAATGCGAGGGAAATTCTCTCTCGTGCACACGAAGTGTCAATGCTAAAAAAAAAAAGTACCAAAACGAAGCAGGACGCAGCAAAGAAACGAAGTCAATGGCGGCGTGTGAGAGAGAGTGAGCGTGAGAGTGAGAGTGGAGCGTAAAGTTGGCGTTGCTAGCATATACTCCTTCGCAAGCAAAAAGAGAGGGAGGGGGGACAGGGGGCTGCTGCCCGGGCTTATGCGCATTTTTGACGCCGGTTAAATATTCGTTTCAAAAATTGTTTGACAGGGCGCACAAGGCACACAGGGCGTATGTGTATGAATCTACGCTATGGCTTGCCGCCAATGCTGCGCATGTGTGAGTGTGAGCATCTGTGTGTGTGTGTGTGTGTGTGTGTGTGTGTGTAGAGTGCATGGCTAATTAGACATTAGGCAATTATTAATACATTTCGAGTGGAAGAGAGAGAGAGAGACGCACAGGACAGCAGCCAAGCTGCCCCCCTTAACACGCATCCCGCTCCCTCTCCCGCTCCCAAGTGGAGCAACGTCTTCAAAGTGTTTACAGCTGCGTCATTAAAAGCGCCGTCGCCATTTATTTTCATTTTTCGCCCTGCGAATCGAGCGCCCAGATAAGCAGGCAGGGGCGTAGGCAGCGGTGGGCAGCGGAGGGGGTGTAGGTACTGTTAGGCCTGACGGTCACCTCGCTGACTGACGATGATGATGATGGTGATGACTTCTCACTTTTTTTTTCTTTTTGTTTTATTTTTATCACATTCTTATTTGTCGCTGCCGTCGCTGTTTTAATTGCACTTGTTGTTGTTGTAGCTGGGGCATAAATCTCTTTTGCCTAGTCCTGCCTACCTCTTTCTTTCTTTTCCCTTTCTTTCCCCCTCTATCCCCCGTCTTTCCCTTTCCTGACTACGTATTCATTACAATATTTCTTCCACGCGACGGCATTTCGTGTGAAAACTCTACACATGTGTTTCTCTATGCGTGTGTGTGTGTGTGTGAGTGTGTTAATTTGGATAATTCCTTGACATTCATATGTTATATTGAATTAAGAAATTCTGTCTTTGTCATCATATCAAGCTTATGACAAGATCTACATGCGTACTCAAGAAATTCTTTTGATTTTATTGCAGGTTCTTTAAGATTCTCAATTTTTGGTTACCTTAAAGATTATTTAAAACTCCCTTAAGATTTTATCAACTATATCAACTTGTTTGTAACTGATACGTTACCTAAATAATACTATCGATAGTGTAAAAAATCGTTTAAGTTTTATTGCAGTTTTGATTTGACTTTGAGAGAATATAAACCCGCTGAAATAATGTTTCAATTATAATTTATTAAATCAGTGTTGGAAAAGGTTAACTCAGTTATTGCTTTATACGTAGAGCACTTTTATTGCCGTTCCACTGGATGCCAAGAAGACTTATCCAGGGGGGAGGAGGGTAAACATGGGACAAGGTCAAATTAGCCAAAGTAATACTGGAAAACAGGAAAGGGTAGAGGTTTTTTTTTTTTGTTTTCTAGGTTGGAGACTGGGGCGGCGGTCTAATGAAGCCTTCGGTCCGTTGAGGCGCAAGTAGAGCAAAAAAGGGCAATAACGGTCAACGCGCAAGGACCAAGAACGTAGGACTTGACTGCCTGACTGGCAGCATGTGGGACCTGACTTTTTTGTCAAATGTGTGTCATGACCTTACGCACACATTACCGAAAAGTGGAAGCGACCACGGACCACGGGTCGGCACTCAGGCACAGTCAGGCATATTCCTCCCTATACCATACTATATATACCATAGTATATACGGCATGCAGGGGAGACTGGGGCAGCTCCCTCAAATGACGCACAAAAGTGAATAGTTACGGCAACAAAGTGAAAATATTCATGTATTCAAGGGGAAACCGATAAAGTCGGCCATGAATACACTGAGCGAATAGGTGGGAGACTGCAAAGTAAAATTTTCCATCACAAATTCTGATATATCATCAGTTCATTATCATATAAGGTTTGATAGCTATATATACAGCGAAAACCTATGACATAAGAATTGATTACATTTTTTTATAGTATGATATAAAAAGAACAGATTTACATTATATCATTCCTTTAAGCATTATATGTTTCATTATATTTTTTTTAATTTTCAAAGCATTTTCTCTCTACTTTTTCTTGCAGTGCACAAATAGAAAAGATCTGAATAACCATCCTTGTAGTTTGCGGAACAACGCAACACGTAAGAGTCACACATGCACGCATAATAAATGAAATACACACACAGACACATTCTGCGTGTGAATTGAAAGTGAGGGAGAAGGAGATAGAAAAAGAGAGAGAGAGAGTGAGTGACGAGAACAATCAAATATTCAAATATGCTGCTTGCCAATCATTCACCCAAGTGTTCAACCGCAAACTAAGACGCACTCACTCACAGTCTGACTGAGTGAATAGGTGAATGACTGACTGACTCACTGACTGACTGACTGACTGACTGACTGACTGACTCACTGACTGACTGACTGACTGAGTGAACGACTGACTGACTATCGCACTGACTGACTGATTGAGGGCTGACTGACTTATTTTTAGACCGACCTACTAACTGAATCCCTGACTGACTGACTGACTGACTGACTGACTGACTGACTGACTGACTGACTGACTGACTGACTGACTGACTGACTGACTGACTGACTGCCAGACTGACTGACTGAGTGAATGACTAACTGACAGCCTGGGGAAAGGCTGAGTGACGTCGCCCGCATAAGTATGCTATAGATATTCCATAAATGTTAATCCAATCGCATTGCGGTCTTTTTGTAGTGCCTTCTCTATCGTCGCGTGAAAAGCATGTGTTGATGGCCCAGACGGGATGGAGGGGGGATGGAAGGGATGGGCTTACACGGCCACTAAACCAAAGCCAGAATCGACTACCCCACCAAGCACAATTTCTTATGCTCTTTGACTGTGCTGCTAATGAAATAGACTAACATTTCATCCTTCTCCTTCTTCTCTCTCTGTGTGTGTGAGGCTTTTGAGGAATGACAAACAAAAAGCTGGCATACATAGGGGTAAAAAAAAAATATAAGACAAAAAAAGGGTAAAAAGGCAAACGAACCACTGTTGCTCTGCGTCAACGCTTGAGCCACATTAAAATTCAAAGTGCGTTCGCCAAAAAAAAAAAAAAAAAAAAAAAAAGGCAAAAGCCAATTTCAACCTTCGCTGCCGCTGACGAAATTCATTTGGCAACGCCAACGTCGATGTCCGGCGTTGCCACATTGCAGCACAAAATGGATGTCGCGCTGCCAGGCGGCTCCCTGGGGGGAAGAGTTGGGGATGGGGCTGCGGCTCATCGTGCACTCTTCTCGCTTCGTTTGGTTAAGTTTAGTTGGTTCAACTGTACAATAACAAAAGCGATAACGATAACGATAACGATAACAAGAACAACAAGAGTACAGCAAAAGCGCAGCAAATCAAGCAGAACTGTGAATAAAAAACATGCTATATGGCATATCGTTTGCCATATCTCTCCCTCTCTGTGGTTTATCTGACATTTACGCATTGCACAACATTTTTTTATGCTTCATGAAGTTCTGTCATCAATATTCCGTTCGATATGCCTCTCTCTCTCTCTGTGTATGAGTGTGTGTGTCGCTGTCCAGTTATGTGCGTTGTGAACACGTAGTGACAATAAATATTCTCATACTGCGTTGTCGTTGTTATTGAACCTATGAACCCTCTCAAAATTTATAAAAACTCAGTTAATCGGCGAAAGTCAGCTATACGAAGACCCTCTTCCCCCTTGCAGCACCTCGGGCACTTGGCGAAAGCATTGTTTATTATGGTATATACATAAGTAGTAAATACACCCATATCATAGCTAACCGAATCAGCAATGAGTCTATTGATCTGCAAGGAATTGTATTTTTACTCGAGCACGAGCACCGCAACTCGCCCCATCGATATTGCGATACTTTAACTAGCCCGAATCGCATTCTTACTCGCGGTTTAGTCCTACAAGCACCGCAATGCGTGGCATCGCATATTTTGCGATACTTTTAGGAAACCACCGCATTAATCACATCGCAATAGCCCCAATTATTCTCTCTTGTTTTTGGATTAATAACTGAAAGAGATTCATCGTAATCGTCAGCTTAAGCTGTAACTGGGAGACCGCTCTAGAAGACCTTCTTGCTGTAATACCCTCACAAGGCACACAACATATGAAGTACTACCATAACCACTGCATAGTGTACATCTGCATACTGATCGGATTTGTGGACATATGTTGGCTAATGGCGAAGTGGCCAGGAGGAGATTTTCACGCAAGCAGGTTGCAATTAGGGACGCAGCTGGATTTGGTTAGCCGGAGTAGTGCGAGTAGTTCGCTAGAATCTCTATAAATATGAGAGCACTCGCTCTGTCTCTGTCTCTTCCTACTCTCTCTCTCTCTCTCTCTGCTGAACAATAAAGAAATCAAGTGCCTGGGATTGTAAGCCCCTCCCCTCGCAGTAAAGAGGGCGGAGTGGACACGGGATACGAAGTGGACACGGAGAAGCAGGCAGGCACGACATATGCCGCGACTGCTGCACTTGCAGCAGCGACGCCACTTGAATGCGCAAACACAAAGACTCACAGATGAGGGACCCTACCGGGAGGGGCGAGGGCCGAGGGCCGGGACCGGGGCCTATGGATACAACAGAGATGCACATAAACTTGAACATAATTCGCCTGTGCCGGTGTCCTTGACGGAATCCTCTTTAACGCTAAGCTGGCGGGCAACCTAGTCAAGCTGTCGGCCAGTCAGACGGTTGGACACTAAGCCAGCTGTTTAGGCACACACACACACACACATATGTGTGTGTATATGTATAAGTACAGTTATGCACACACATAACCTAACTTACGCCGCAGCACAGGGGGCTGCAGTCAAAAGCGAATATTTAAAAAGGTTTTGTTTTTTTCGACCCAGCGGACCAAGAACTAAGGACCAGAACCGACCCGAAAAACCCCACATCCAAGTCCACCCCATACCCTCCCCGCACACGACCCCGACGACTGTGAGAGAGCGATTCTCACATGTTTTTAGCCATGCCTGGCATTGCTTATTACAAATGGTCGGACAGCAGAATATGACAAATAAAAAATCGCCTCTTCGCTGAAGATTCACTTCATCTCCTTCATCATCATCATCATCATGGTCTTCTTCCTCATCTGCTTCTTCTTCTTCTTCTTGCGGCGCTGCTTAAATGCATTCGAGTGAAAAATTTGAAAACGTCCAGTGAAATGAAACGAACAGCGGCAAAACGAATGGAAAAAAATTCAAAACGAAAGGAGCAATCCTGAAAAAGTTTGCACAGCGAGTCTCACTTGGATACCCTAACCAGAAAAATAATAAAAGACTATACTATACTATATTATAATAAATATTACTACTCATTGTATGATAATATTTTTATTATTTCTATAAATGCATGGAATTTTATTTTTTTTTTTTTTTCATATGATTTAAAGGGCAAAGTTCCTTCTGCTAGGGTTATTTCCTTTGCTAAAATCAAGACTACCCACAGTTAGGGTATGCAAGCCTTACTAGCGGATCTGAGTAAGGTGGTTCCGTGGCCTGGTGTCTGGTCACTAGTGAAGCTCAATCTGTATCAGAAACAGAACCTAAGACGGAAACTCACGTACGGCATATTAAATAAATTGGCATTGCCATGCGATGCGGTTAGACAAGGATTCAGTTTAGTAAACGGTTGAGCCGATGGAATGGACTTGGAACTGAACTTGGACACGAGTGATTCTGCAGAGGAGCAGGACAGGGCAGGGCAGGGCAGGTCAGGGCAGAGCAGCGCAGCAGGCTCCAATGCGCAAAACTTGTGACTCAACCGACAGTTGATTATGAGTCGCAGTTTATGCGACGGCCCAACTCTAAATGATTTCATATCCTGAATCCATTTGAACTCAAGGCTGAAGATAATGACCCTGGGTATCTCTTTAGGAATAAAGCAGTAACAAGTGAAAAAATACATAGACAGCTAGATTCCCTTCAAAAATTAACAATTTTTGCAAGTTATGGGCGTGGCATCCAATATTTGATAAAAGGTTTCTATGCGTATCTTAGACAGCAACTCTTAACCCAAGTTTGTTATCTCTAGCTTTTATAATAGCTGAGATCTGTGAGTTCAAACAGACAGAAAAACCAATTTCAATGAGCGAAAGCAAGAAAAACAGTCTCTCTTCGAATTTAGATAGCGAATAGCTGCGATTACATTGCCAGAGATGTGCTGTACGAATGCTCACACCTGTCTCGACCTTGTTGGCCAAGTTAGCACACACACACACACACACAGTCAAGCATTGTGCTCTGGCTTCACTGAGCCATTGGCCTAAGTGCTGCCAATTGACACAAAGCGCCCAAAAGTCACACACATACGCTCAAGCATTGTGGCCAAATCGGTTTGGGCCAACTGCAATAACAACCAACATGGTAACCTACACTAAAAAAAAAAAAAAGCGAAGGAAGCAGAAACTAAACCGACTCCAATCTTCTTGAGAATCGAATCCAACACCGACACAATTGAATTTATGTAAGTTGAGCTACCCAACAGAGCACAGAGACACACGTACAGGCTCGGGGGGTATGATAGACTAGCTGTTACCCAGTAAGAGATGAATAACTTGAAAATAACTTACGCTAGTTTGTTACACTTATTTATGTACCATATAATATGCATACGAACTTAGATGGCCAGCTGCCTGCTAGTCTAGCAGACCCGCATGCAGTTGCAACTAGGGTAGGCATGCTAGGGTATTATAAACATAAAACTGAACTATGCGAAACCGGCTGCAAGCAAAGTTTGTCGTCGCTTGAAAACCGAATTTCAGTGTCGGTGTGTTTTCGGTAATTATTTTGCCACTTGTTCCAAGTGCCTGGTCGGGGCACTCGGGGCACTCGGGACCCAGACCCACTACGAGACCTTCGGCCAAGTTTATACTATTTGACCAGCTCCTGCTCTCTCTGTCTCTCTCCCTTTCTCGTAGCAAGCGTAATGCGATAACTTTCATTGTCCGTTAGCTACTCTACCCTGCCCTACCCTTCCCTTCCCTCAAACATATTTCAAACAACCCTACCCCCAACCATACCATACCCTGCGCAACCCTGCTGAGATATGCATTGCCTTCGTCGTTGGTATGGCATGCGTTTGTTTGCCAACTTGATGAACTATGTGCAGGATGCTTCAGCTGATTTTCGCTTTGCTTATGGCTTTGGCATAGTTGGCAACTCTACTGGCAGCCAGCAAACCACTCAGCAATAGGCACACACACACACATATTTAGCAAACCCTACAAGAGAGGTTCCCAACAGATACTTCCTATGTTTGTCAGATCATTGAAAATGCGCCAACTTGATCTCATTTCTTGCCAATTTCTTGTTGTAGGGTAAGTAGTGTGTTCTATTTTTGATAGATATCTATAAATTGAACATATTTTATATGAAATCGTGAATATAAGCGATTTTTTAGGACTTTATAGCAGCACTACTTCTATAGGGTAGAATATTTCGCTTAAGAATGTTCTCATTTCTCATGCAGCTCATTAGCAGGCGTTGGGGTGGGAGGAATAATATGAATAGTATAATACATGCATATATCATTTAAGTCTTGGCCATTTTGTGTGCTCTTTCTCTCTCTGAAGATTTTTGTAGATCTTTTGTCGGGGTCTGATTTACTACTACGTTCTCGAGGACAGGCAATTTAACTAGAACAGCCTGACGACGGCTGCAACGGACCAAGGACATACATACATAGGTGGAATGAGAGAAGGAACCATGTCTGACAGTCGTTCCTCTCTCGGACAACAGTCCACCCACCCACCTAGGTCTACCCACTTTGTAACCGTGCAGAACCCACCCTATTTAAGGGGGCGGGGGGCGGGGTTGTGCAGAGCTTTTGTCACTGTTGTCATTATCAACACCGGCGTTTTGTGTGTTTCATCGCATTCGCGCTCATCTTCTTGTCTTGTCCTGTAAGTAGGTGTAGGTGTCTCTCGCTGTCTCTCTCTCTCTTTCTCTCTCACTCTGTGTGTGTGTATTTGTTTTGTGTGTGTCTCTATTCTCGTCAGTCAGTGTTTTGTTTTGCGAGCCGCGTTTTGTTGCTTATTTTTGCTTTCGCCTTCGTTTCCACTCAGTTCAAGTGTTTTACATTTCATGCTTTGCACAAGATAAATAACAACGCACACCCTGTTGTTGTTGTTGTTGTTTTTTTTCTGTAGCCTGCCCGCCTGGCTGCCTGGCTCCCTGCTTCTGCCATGTCTTCATCATTATCAACCGCGCAGCATCATGACAGTTGGCGTCCTTTTAAAAAATTAACACAGTAGCCAGAAAAAAAAAATCAGCTGAAGCAAAGCCTGAACTACCAACTAGTTGTATACCCTGTATAATCAAATATGTAGCAGCCTATCAGGCTGCCTTTTCCAGTAAAAGACAGCAAAACTAGACACATTCAAAAAAAAAACACCGCATCAAAATATGCCGAGTGCACTGAACAACCGCAAAAAACGAATTAAAAAAAATTATTTTATTTGTAATTTTACTCATTACTCTCTTCTCTAATTAAATTACTTTTCAGAGTATTGAGCAGTCTCTTTTTTACAGTCAATCTGTGTGTAGTGGCAACCCTGCTCAACCCTACTCGAGTCAGCAATGTGTAAGCGATTCACTTTGTCAAATGCACACACGAAACAATTGAAGCAGTCACTAGCTTCGGCTTGCCCTATGACCCTGATGGATGTACCGCCTCCCCCTATACGCTTCGCCCTTGCAGTGGGTGGGGGCATGGCCAATATCACTTTAGAAGACTGGTTGCTCTTTGCTTTGCAAATATTTAAACTTTCGTCCCGCCGGCTCACACACACACACACACACACACTGTTAGGGCAAAAAGTACCTTAGACTCATAGAGAGACTGTTCTAAGTTATTTAGTAGCCTCTTTTTACAACCACAATTCGTATATAATGCTGACCAATTGGAATAAATCGATATTGCTTAAATGATGAGCTGCAACAACTAAACCGAAGTACTATGTGGCTAAAACCATGATATATGTACTATACTTACCAGAAAAAAAAAACAAAGTATTTTAGCGTCTCACGTTATATTCGAGGCAACCTAGCTGTAATATGTAGCTAGATATAATGATATAATGACAGGTAATTGAGGATGACTTTTTGTTTGACATGACGTAGAAATGATACGATACGATATGGTATGAAAATAATTGGCTAACGATTATTGCCACGTAATAGCGGCTTGTTAACAAGCCAAGCTGAGTTGCGACTATCATATTTAATTGAATACTGAATAATATCTGTTAAAAGAGAATAGCAAAAGCGAGTGTACCCTATTTTTATATTTACTCATACGCTCCTCCATATCATAGATCATTATTATGCAAATAAATCTTGAAACTGGTCTGATGATCAGTGTTATGCAAAGTAATCAATCTCTAATCTCTAATTACATGTTATTCTCAATCATCATGATATGATATGACATGAAAAAAATAAAAAATCCCATGTGAAATTAATTAAGAATATATGGATTTGTCAGTGTACCTCAATCAAGGTATTCCAAGGTATTATAAAACGTACAAAACTATGGAATTGTATAGTATTGTGACTCGCTCTCATGTTTTGTTATTTCCACGTGATTCAAGTTTACTCTTATTTGTAATCATTCAAGAGAGCTAGGAACTGGTTTTACTATCCGAATGAAATAAAATTTCAGTTATTATCATAAAGTTTGACACTTGAAATCATCCGTCTTCGCATTGCAACTTTAACTGATAGATGTAATCAGCACAAATTGTTAATCTTCGGTTTATAGCGTGTTCACTGCACTGAGGCGTGTCTATTCAAACTGATTCGACTTTAAGATACTCACTGAGGATTTTTTCAAAACACAATCTCAAGTCTCTCAGAAAATACTGAGCTAAAATGCTATGAGATCTTCTACTGTTAATTGCATACCAAACATATCTGAGACATTCCATGATTGTGAATGGATCTCGCTATGTGACAAGGGGTGTGCCTAATGATATCGCGCCCCAGTTCTTCCCCCAAGTGGGAAACACTGAAAACAATTGTAGTAGTTCTAGTTTCAGTTTGCGATAAGGCGGAGTTGGCACAGCTTTTCAAGACGCTCCATTAATTCCATTGTTCAGTTCTTTCAAGACCCACAGGCTAGGTCAGAACTATAGCCTTACCTCTATATATATTCTGATTATTTATAAGCGAACAATCCTAATCAACTTCAACTCTTCGGAAAAGCAACATGGATCGTTGGCAAAATCGTGTAGCTGTCGTCACTGGAGCTAGCTCCGGCATTGGCTCAGCCATTGTGGTAGATCTGGTCAAGGCGGGTCTGGTTGTGGTAGGACTAGCACGCCGGGTAGAGCGTGTGCGAGAGCTACAGAAGTTACTGCCAGCTAATCGTCGCGATAAGCTGATTGCGCTGCAGTGCGATGTGGGAGATGGGAACTCGGTGAAGGAGGCCTTCGATACGATCGAGAAGCAACTGGGCACAATAGACATCTTGGTGAATAATGCTGGAACCCTGCAGAAGGGCAGACTGGTGGACATGCCACTCTCGCGGGTCCAGCTGACTCTGCAGACCAACATCATGGGCATTGTGGCCTGTACTCAGCGTGCCTTCCACAACATGAAGCAGCGCAAATTCGATGGTCACGTCATCTTGATTAACAGCATCCTGGGCCACAAGGTATTCGGTGCTACACCAGGTCAGGCACCGGAAATCAATGCGTATCCGCCTAGCAAGCACGCCGTGACTGCTATGACAGAAATCTATCGCCAAGAGTTCCTTGGTCTGGGTACTCGTATTAAGATCACGGTGAGTGACCTAGTTTTATCCTACGTATCTTTTCATATCTTATCTCTAATTCTGACAGAGTATTAGTCCAGGCATGGTGGACACAGAGATTGTACCGGATCATGTACGTGCTGTGGTTGGCGAGACAATGCTAAGATCAGAGGATATATCGCAGGCGGTACTGTTCACTCTGGCAACGCCACCAAACATGCAGGTCCACGAGATGATAATCAAGCCAATAGGAGAGCTCTTCTGAAGTCTTCTTCCACAGTCTTTTAATAATATTCCTTTTTTTCTTAGCAAAGTTTTTTTTTATGGCACCTAAATACTTTCTGTTTTTACACGGCTCTAGATTCTTGAATATCACAATATAAAAACTCAATTTTCAATATCTCATTTTTCCTTATTTGTTTTATAATAATGGTTTAATAGTTTTTCTTAACGAAATGGGAACAGTGATTGTAATTAAAGTCATTATTGCATAATGACAAAGTTCTCCATACTAGGGCCAAATAATTGATAAAAAGTCCTCTCTCAAGGAATATTAATAATTTTTGACGAAGTTGTTCATACTAGACATTTCATAGGGGTACTGAAATCGAGAAAAATGGCCTGGAACTCTCATTTTACACCGATCGTAACTTTCTGAAAAATCAAACGATTTCCACGCGGAATGACATTTTGTTTATGTTTTAACAACCTGAGTGATTCTACATTTAAAAAACAGCATAAAAGATATTTTGAAAATTTTCGATATTTTGGAAATTTTAGGTAATGGTCCCCCCTGTGAAATTTTCAACAAAATTTTTTTTTTGTATTTTAAATCGCTAGTTTTTAATCTTAATCGATTGCGGAGGTCAAAATTAGTACTAAACAATTATTTAACTCGATTTTAAACGATACTTAATTTTGGCCCAAAAATCATGTCGAAGTGGTCAAAAAATTAGACATGTAACACCTTCAACTCTCATTTTACACCGATCGTAACTTTCTTAAAAATTAAACAATTTCCACGCGGAATGACATTTTGTTTATGTTTTCTACATTAAAAACTACGATATCATAATGCATTTCTTTTAATTTTTCAATTTGTGTAATGGGGGACTGTGAATGGAGAAAATGTCCTCTCCCAAGATAATCGGTGTATTTTTAAAAAAAATTGTCCGTACTAGAGGTTCCACTTTCTGCCTCTTCTTCCACTAAATTTTAAGCATGAAATGTGTACTTTACGTGACATACTAGAATCATCCCATATCCATATTTTTTATTAATTTCATTTTAATTTGGCATTTCGAATTGCTCTGACAAGTTCACGCCCCTTTCGTGTGGAAACCTGTTTGTCGAAAGAGACAATCATTATTTAGATACAGCTTCAGAAAAAGCTACCTAGCAAGCTAGTTTACCACAGTTTCGATCAGAACGTTACAGAGCGAACACTATAAAAGTCGTTGGATCAAACAAATTTAATTTCAAATCCACAAAGCAACATGGATCGTTGGCAGAATCGTGTAGCTGTCGTCACTGGAGCTAGCTCCGGCATTGGATCAGCCATTGTGGTAGATCTGGTCAAGGCGGGTCTGGTTGTGGTAGGACTAGCACGCCGGGTAGAGCGTGTGCGAGAGCTACAGAAGTTACTGCCAGCTAATCGTCGCGATAAGCTGATTGCGCTGCAGTGCGATGTGGGAGATGGGAACTCGGTGAAGGAAGCCTTCGATACGATCGAGAAGCAACTGGGCACCATCGATATACTGGTGAATAATGCTGGAACCCTGCAGAATGGCAGGCTGGTGGATATGCCACTCTCCCTAATCCAACAAACTGTGCAGACCAACATCATGGGCATTGTGGCCTGCACCCAGCGTGCCTTCCACAACATGAAGAAACGAAACTTCGATGGTCACGTCATCTTGATTAACAGCATCCTTGGACACAAGCTATTTGGAGCCACAGCCGGACAGGCACCTGATATTAATGTGTATCCGCCTAGTAAGCACGCCGTAACTGCCTTGACTGAAATGTATCGCCAGGAGTTCCTTGGTCTGGGTACACGCATCAAGATCACGGTACGTTTGTACTAGTTTATCTATTGGAAGCTTCTCTCTATCGTTGCTTTTACAGAGCATCAGTCCCGGTGTGGTCGACACGGAGATCGTGCCAGATAGCATACGCGACGCAGCTCACCAGACTATGCTGAGATCGGAGGATATATCGCAGGCGGTGCTCTTCACACTTGCCACGCCTCCACACATGCAGGTGCACGAGATGATTATCAAACCTGTAGGTGAACTCTTCTAGAGATTTTTCGGTTAGTATTTTTTTTAATCCACATTTTTTTATTAAATAAAACGATATACGAATCTTTATAAAGTATTGTAAAAAAGCGTAGTATTCCATTTCCATGTGCTGCTAAAATTCTCTTTGCACATCTCAATTGATTGCGAAAGTCATTTTAAGCAGCCACAATAAAAATTCCCACAAATGGTACAAATAATTGTCACGACCCAAATTGCTTTAATTGACTTTTTTGCCCACAGGGGGGCGGGAGGGTACAATGGGGAATAGGGAATGGGTACGGAATGTGTCGGGGCAGACCGGACAATGAAATTAAGTCGCAACAATTGAAGTGCAACACGGAAAAGGCAGTTGTACCATACATAGTTGGCAATAAAACTGCATAGCTCGAAATGTGTGTGCGTGTGTGTGTGTGTGTTCACAGCAATTCCGACAGACAATAAGACGTTAAGAAAACTTTTGGGCCATCTCATTTTATTTGGTCAAGACTCACGTCTGTTTGCGGTCGTCCAAGTGGCAAGACACAAGACCCAAGCCCATTGGCCATGTGTCTGTCTGTTAGTAGGTACATTGTTTGTCTCTTCATGTGTACACCAACTCACATTGTATGTACCATGTGTGTACCTACACTCGTTTTGTACCGGAAATTCAATTTGTCGTACAAATTCACTCGACAACGGGAGGCAACTGATGTAAATTACTGTCCAAAGACCGCAATTGTTTTAAATGTGAACCCAGACCAGAAACTGGTACTGAATGAAGGCAAATCAATTGTTGTAATGTACTTAAAATAATAAAATAGTATGGTCATCCTAACTCAATTGTACTCAACGCAGAAATACCCAAGAAAATACAGTTTATTTCATTTCAAATTGTCATATTAAGCATGTACATAATTCAACATACATTATGGGATTATAAGACGTCAGATTGTAATGAAATTTTGCAGAAATAAAGAAGCTCACTTATATGGTACAACACATTAGATAAACAATATATCAGGCCGTAATAATTTGGGGCGATAAACATTCTGACCTTCGGCTGCCCTTACATAACGAAAATTATATATATATTTTTGGGCTTTTGAAATTTATGCAAATTTAATTAGATCGATTAATTTTCATACAACATATTGTTGATGGTGTAATGAATGTTATTTGTCTGCCAAATGACTCGTCGAGGAAATGAATAATTGCCATGAATTTATTTGGATTTTTCGCATAAATTATTTTTATATTAACATCAAGTTGTTTTTGTTTTTCTCCCTCTCTGTGTGTGTGCGTGTGTGTGTGAGAGTAAATCTGTTTTGTTGTGTATTAAAATCGAATAAATGAAAACGCAATTTGATTTCGCTTTTCGTATACTCGAACAAGAAAGAAGTTTGAATACCCTGGATGAGTTTTATTAAGGTTGCTATGGTTATTAAACAAAATTACAGTATTTAGTATTATTTATTTATTTTATTTATTTCAGCAAAAAGCATTCCATGGAATTCGGAAATTGAGGATTATTATTATTTTTTTGTATTTCAATGTGGAGGGTAGGGTATCTCCTAGGCGAGAAATCTGCTCTTATATATGCGCCTAATTGAAGGGCAAGGCTGAATATGATTGAGTTATTTTCACTGGTCTTCAAGACGTTATAAGCACACTTTTACTTACACATACATAGTATATGTTACATACATATATATGTCTGTAGGGGCTGAACATCAAATCAAAATCAATGTCAATATTGAGCCAAATCGATGCTGGCAAGACGCTAAGTCACCCCCTCAGCCCCTCAGCCCTCAGCCACTGCTCAGGGCTGGCAATAAGTAAAATGAGCACGTATCAAGCGCCTGGCTCGTTGCTGGATAAAGGAATAGGGCCAGGGCAGGGCAGGGCGTGACAGGAAGGGATGGGTGGCAGGGGGACAAGAATACGGGCTAAAACAATGCGAATAAGTATCAACAAAGAAGCGAAGCGACGGCAGCAGCAGCAGCAGCAGCGACAATGGGTGTGGCTGCAGCAAAAGCAAACAAAAAAAAAAAAACAGAAGAGACAGAGGCTAAGGCAGGGGGAGGGCAACGGGGGCGACAGCGGCGGCGTCATCATTTATCAAACACGCACACACAAAGGTCAAGTAAAGTGTTATCCTTGCAGCTATCAAGGCAAACATGGCCGAGGCAGCAGAGCGGCAGCAGCTGTTCCTTTGACGTAGACATCGTAGAGGAACGGAAAAACGGGAGATCCGATGTGGGGGAGGTCAGGCCTTGAGCCATGCCCGACACCCTTGCACAGATTGGCGTTTTGTGGAAATCATTATCGAAATGAAAATATCAATGATGTGAAAATGTTATGCCCAAGCCCAGGCCCAGTCGCAGTCACAGTCACAGTCACATCAGCCTGGCGATAATCATCGCCAGCGACTGCAACATCATTAATAAATGCCCCATACCCAATGCAGTACTTTAAGTACTACAAACATTTATGGTATATATACTAAAGTAACCTTCATCATGTTGATTTGATGCTGCAGTTGTCATTTCCTTTCTCAGTCAGCTAATTTCCGTTTACAGAGCCCGAACAGAGCCAATAAATATTATTATTATATATATTATTTCCTTTATATTTCTCTTTGATTTGTCCTTTTCTACGCTCTACTCGAATATAATCATTAGTAATTTCATTTTGTTACTTATTTTCCATTTCACATTCACAGGAATCAGAGCTATATCATTGACATACCTTGCATTCCTTGATATCTGGGCAATTGCCTCTGCAAACTGCAAAAATCTCATTGCAACCTGCCAAGTTTCAATTTAAATTCCAAAGACAGAGACTATCTTGCTGTGTTTAGCTTTTGTTCCGTTTGTAGTAAATGAACTGAACTATTCTCAGGTTGCTACGGGAAACAAAGGACTGCGAAATGGACAAGAAAATTGGCATTCCTCTCTCTCTGTCTCTTTCTTTCTTCTACCCTTCTCATTCTTTCATTTATAGAATGTAATGGAAATTCCGCTTGGCTTGTGAACTCCACTTGTTTTGCCTTTTTATAAATTCTGTCAGATTAAAGAAAACACAATATATCATAATCGAAACTGAATGTCAGCATTATTTTTTTTAAATTAAAACTTGAACAAACTCTACACATCGTACTTTAAACTAAACAAATGCAAAAATGTGAATAATAAATGAGCTAAAAGTGAAAAGAGAAAGTTAGGATAAACAAAAGTTGTGTATGTTGTATCCCCCATAGTACTATATTTGCCTAGCTCTACGGTCGAAGAGTGTTGTATATAGTATAGGAATATTTAAATTAAGGATCTACAATAAACCTAATCGTGTAGTTGTACAATTTTAGGAACTAGTTCTACTTGCTAACTTTACTATATAATAATAATGACTTTATTGCCAATAAGCTGGGTGATTTTCCACATGATTGGGTATACATATATGGATAAAAGTAATCGTTGCTTAATTGCGAAATTGTGAGAATGCGCAGCTTGAGCAATGAAAACTTTTGTACCAATTATAGGAAAGTTTCCTTGGATAATGCACTATCCTCTAACTAGCTGAAAAACAAGTTAATTAGGAACCGGGGACTATAAAAGGGCCAAGCAAATTGCAAATGGAACGCGAATAAGAACGATGACCATCTACTTCCAGTATCTACGCAGGAATCAGCCCCTGGAGCGGTACTTTTACGCTGTACCGCGGCTATGCCTGAACATCATGGGCTATTGGCCTGGACCAAGGGGTACCATGCCATGGCGCGCTGTGGTGCACTTCATCATCTTGGGCATTGGTGTGATAACCGAGTTGCATGCAGGATTCACAGCTGCCAGGTCAAATCAATTGACACTGGCTCTGGAGACCTTCTGCCCGGCGGGAACCTCTGCGGTTGTGCTGCTCAAGATGTTCTTCTTGCTACGCTATCGTAATGATCTCTACTATTTGGTAAATCATCAACAGGATTTGCTAAACGGTCTTGAAACCTCGTCTCGTAATACACCACAGAAGGAGGGGATTATACGCGAACATTCTCTGATGGCGGCCCGTTTCAATTTCTGGCCACTTTCGGCGGGTTTCTTTACCTGCACCACATACAATTTGAAGCCGCTACTTTTGGCCCTGCTACTCTATATGCGGGGACAGCGTGACGAGATTGTCTGGGATATGCCGTTCAATATGACGTGAGTAGAAGGAGGGAAAACGTTAAAGGATTCCTATGAAATTTTGGGAAGGTATAGATTATGGTGTTAACTTCTTATATATGTGATAAATATGAAGCTATAAGCAAGTGTAAATTGTATAATTTTGTTTTAACTAAAGCTTGCCCTAAAAGTATGCTTCAACTTATTAACTATATATGTATATCTCTGCCTCTCCACAGCATGCCCGAAGTGTTAGTCCATGCACCCTTATTCCCTATCACCTATATCTTTATCGCCTACACGGGTTATATCACCATCTTTATGTTCGGCGGCTGTGATGCCTTCTACTTTGAGTTCTGTGTGCATATTGGAACGCTCTTTAAGACTTTGCAAGCGGATCTGCGTGCTCTCTATTCTCCCTTTATAGGTAGTAGGTAATTTCTTCACATTTTTCTCTATCTCTTTAATTTCTCTTTCTCTTCTAAAGTTGGCCATGAACGCATAAACGGTCTGCATGCCATAAGGTTCGAGGAGACGTTATTTAGGTTGATCAAGAGGCATAATCAGATTTTTGAGCTTACATACATCTTCAGGCAACGTTATTGGATCATCACGTTGGCACACTTTGTCTCAGCCAGCATGGTCATTGGGTTTAGCATATTCCTGCTAATGACTGTGGGAGCAAATGGATTGGGTACACTACTATATATCGGTTATACGGTCGCTGCGCTCAGTCAATTGTTTATCTATTGCTATGGCGGCACTTTTGTGGCAGAGAGCGTAAGTTTTGGTAATCCTCTTTGCATCTAGTTTTTTTTTTTAACTATTTTCTTTATAGAGTGTACAGCTTGCCGAGGCTATGGGCACCTGTCCATGGCATTTGTGCTCACCCCCGCAACGTCGTTATGTTTATCTCTTTATCATGCGCTCACAGCGTACTCTCACCATGGCTGTACCCTTTTTCTCTCCCTCTTTGATCACCTTTGCTGCTGTACGTAGCTTGTTATCTTGTGATCTTCAGATCTTATTTTCAAATATATTTTCAGATACTACAAACATCGGGATCGATTATTGCACTGGCCAAGTCCTTTCAATAAATATAATAATATAATAATAAATAATCTAGATTCTCTGGGTTCCGATCTATGCACACAATTTTAAACATGGCTTTATGTTAACCTCAAAAAGCGTAGCATACTTTCAGGCGGTCACCGATAACCGATAACTTAGCTCTGAATGCAGCTCGTTACATTTTAAAAATATGACTTAGTGTGTTGTTAATCGAATAGAAATAGAAATAGAAATCGCAATTACCTATAAATGATTGATAGATAAATGTAATACTCTTATCGTAATATTGTCATCGTTTAATGTTTTATTATTGCTTTACTATTTTTACTGTGTAATTCTAACAAGTGTCACAATACTATAATGATCTAATAAAGCTGAAAAACATGTTCAAATAACTTTTATTCGAGACTTATATAACTTTTTTATATGTAAACGAACGGAAATGCATTAAGCGCACATTGGAATCTTGGAAAAATAAAAGCAAACTCACATATTATCTAACATATTCAGTCGCATTGAACCCTCCGCAAGCCGCTGACCCTAACTGTCAGACATGGCAAATGAATTATGACAAACATGTGCAAAAATCTTTCAAAAATATACACAAAAAAAAACATATAGACACAAATAGACCAGAGTCGAAGAGTTCGGACAGTTTCGTATCAAAGGCCCAGCGAAATGCGAGCCAAGCACACGAGTATGATTTATTGATAATTATTAACTTTTGCCAGAGCCAGAGGTAAGGCACAGTGAGACGACCTTACGACAGACCAACACAGAGAGAAATAAGGGGAAAGTTATGGCCACAAAAATCGATAACAAAATTTAAAGATGCACTTCGAATATTTACAATAAAAACATGTATAGTTGTCGAGAAAAGAAATTAAATTGTTTGCCTAATTGGAAACCTTGGAAGAACCGATATAGTTAGGTTCTTCTGTGCTGCCCCAAGACGCGTATTGAGAGCGGACCTACCGCTTACATGCTGCCGGCAAACCGATTGACGAGAGGGGGCTGCATCATCATCATCGCGATTGCGGCTTGTTTGTTTTGCAGTCTATATCAGCGCATTATATTTATGATCATTTAATTAGCATGGACCCCGCCATTAAAGTGATTGATGTTCGGCCCGAAAAGGCAAAGGGCAAGCGAAAAGGAAGAAACTCACAAAATTGTCTGGGAACTGCAATTATTACATATTTTTATTTTTTTTAATGTTCCAATTTTCTTTTACGGGTGCTGTAAAAACTTGCACAAGGAACACACAATCTCAATTGCAAGGGTTATACGGTTATACAAACGTTTCAATTTTCCTTTGCCATTATTCGATTCAATAACAAATCATTACATCAATGAACCCAAATCAAAAATGAAAAAGAAAATGTTAATAAACACTTGTTACATGCACAGTTGGGCGATTCTATTTATTGTCTTATGCCGTCGACGCCGCTATTTCAGTATATTGGACAACAACAATATATATATATATATATAAATATTATAGCATTTTTCCATTGACTTTGACACCCCAAATAGAAAAGCTTCACACTTGTGTTGAACAATCCAACACTGTGCAACAAAGAAGAATTACTTTGTGTAACATGTTCATTAACTTATTTAATTTTTATTATTTTTTTCATTAACTAATTTTAACATAAAATAAATACTTGTTTAATATCTTTTAAAAAAATCGCAAACTTGACTTGACTTGACTGTCACGAGTTCATCTCTAATACTTGATTCGATTATTGATTAATAAGCCATTACAGTATTTAAAATACTAAGTACATATCCGATAAATTTATCGATAGGCGCGTTATTTAATTGTAATTGATTTGTAATATTTTGTTAAGCAGTGTGCTCAGCACTGTCTCTGCTAATTGATAAGATTTATTGACAGCTCACACTCGATCGCTACAATTTGACCCCTGACCTCCAGCTAGCGACACTAACTGCGCCGCAACGAAACAAGCCCCTCTAGCTGTGGACGCCAGAGCTACTACTCGTAGCCAGCGCTGCTGCTGCTGCCCCATTGCGATCATCCCGTCAATTCGTGGGTAAATTGGCAGCTCAGAAATCGCGCTCCGTATGGTGGCGGGTTCCCGTGTGCGACATGTGCGGCCCCGAGGCGTTTATAAACATCAACAGAGGCGTCAGTATCAGAATCGGAATTCGGATCAGAACGCTTCGGATGTGATGGAAACGTAGACGGAGGCGAAGCTGACAACCGACGTCATGCTATGTGGAAACGTTGCCGCGCCGACTGATAACTTTTCTCTAGGCAATCCCCCCCTTGATGGCACATTATTTCTGCGTTTGATGACGGTGTACTTAGATTAGACGGTATTTATGAGATATTGGAGGTTCGCCTGTACGCTAAATCGGGCACAGATTGCCCTTGCCGGAGACATATTCAAGGTTACGATTCATGCTATCGTAGAGCCACAGACTTATTCCACATCTCAAATTTTAAATCGAACTTTGTTTTCCCAACAAAGTGAACCAAAAACTACTACATAATTTCCGGTTGCCAACATGTAATGATTGGGGGGAATCAATAATATGTACATTTAAGTTTATAATAGGATACTCTGTAATAAGTAGATAAATCTACTTGCACAACATACTTATACTTATATCATAATAAGATTGCTTTATATATTGTTCACAAATCTTCCCAGGATTCATATCAAAATACTACGATTATTTTTGTAGTTATTTGTAGTTGTTCTGATAAAATATGTTTGTAGTTAATATACTATCATGTAAATTTGTGCAGCAAATTTATCTCTTTAAATTTTAAATTAAATTACAAGATAATCCTATATTTATATATCCGATTGAATGTTTGTCAGGGCATTTATCTACATGCAAATAATCGTATGGTACTAGGGCAATACTCAAGTCTTAATTCCATATCCCACACACCCTGCGGCGACATGATGCAATCAATCAAGTTGCCTGCCCTGCACTTGCTCCAGTTACGAGCGTTCATTGTGCACAGCTTATCGGTCAAGTGCAGTCCCCATAGTTATACCATATTTATTGCATGGATATAGATAAGCCAGCACGTGCGGATGTCGCTCAGACCCGGAGCCGGGATAAACCCCGACCAAATACTACAAGTAGATATGACTGTATTGCAGATACACACATTGCATCGTATATGTGCGTGTGTGTGTTATATCTGGGCACATATCGGAACCCTCGTGAACGTTTTAATCGAAGGCATTTCCTACATTTACATGGGTCGGGATCCTACATTGATAGCTGATTAGGTGCGGCTCGGCAGGGGCGACGAGTGTATCGGGAGCTCGGAATTCTCTTTCGTGTGTGTGTTTCGTTGTTTTGAAAAACAACAAATGTGCTATAAATCATATAGCATATAGGAAAACACACATATGTATTCTGGAATTATAATATATACATATATATAGCGTACGATTTGATTGTGATTTCTGTTGCTTCGTTCGGCGATCTATAAAAATGTGCGGCTTGACAAGGCGACGATTCAATAGCATCTTGTGGAGCCAAGTGAACGTTACTTAAGGGCAACCCAAAAAAGAATACATTAAAAAACAAATTGCATTTTTTGTTCCTTTGTGTAAATAATATAAATCAATATGAGAATCCTGCAGGAGGTAAAAATTATTATGAAGTACAAAATCCATTTTCGCCTTATCTATTAAAAATATTTCGCGTGTGCTTTGCAGAACCAAGTGCATTTGCTAGATCCTTCCGAGCTCTTGCGCCCGGAGCCCACATTCGCGGACAAGAATCCCTCCAAGTTCCGTGACTATAGTGTGGACACCGAGGATCCGCTGAAGGAGCGTGTGCGTCGTACCTATCGTCAGATGCATCTGAATCAAACTGTCGATTTTGTCAATGGTATGTAAATCCTGATCCTGTCGTATCAAGTTTACCCTGGTACTATATCATATGGCATGCTCGATCGCTTGCAGGACGTCGTGCTCGATGGCTGAAATTCAATACCATCAAGATGACAGTGCGCGAGGCGCTGGAGAAGCTTAACGACCTGGTCGATGAGTCTGATCCTGATCTGGACTTGCCCAATATCATTCATGCCTTCCAGGCTGCAGAACGCGCCCGCGCCGAATTCCCTCAGCACGATTGGTTGCACTTGACCGCATTGATCCATGATCTGGGCAAGATTATGGCCTTCTACGATGAGCCGCAGTGGGCCGTTGTGGGTGACACTTTTGCTGTCGGTTGCCGCTGGGGCGACAGCATTGTCTACCGTGATGAAAGCTTTGAGGGTAATCCCGATGGTGAGAATCCCAAATACAATACCGAATACGGCATGTATGAGCCCAATTGCGGTGTGGACAATCTGCTCATGTCCTGGGGACACGATGAGTACATGTATTCGGTGCTCAAGCACAACAAGACCAAGTTACCTCATGTTGCCTGCAACATCATACGCTTCCACTCATTCTACCCGTGGCACAACGGTGGCGACTACAAGCACCTGGAGGCGCCTCAAGACGAGGAGACCAAGAAATGGGTGCTGATTTTCAAGTAAGCGACATAAGATCTTCTATAAAGATAATGCGATAATACGATACTTTCCCTTACACAGCCGCTACGATCTGTACACGAAGAGCGAAGTGGTGCCCGATATCGAGGCATTATGGCCTTACTACCAGACCCTGATCGACAAGTACTTGCCAGGAGTTCTGGAGTTCTAGACTAGTTACACACCATTCCTATACATCACTTATACTATATATATATATACATTTGCTTATACTATATATACACACATGACTATACTAAAGCTAACCTTATCGTGTAATCCAGCTCGATTAAATAATATACATATAACTGAACTGTATGCAACATAATCAAACCAAATATAAACGGAAAATTTATTAATGAAATTTAAGTATATTATTTTGATTACGTTTGAGCTAGGTATTTGATCTGAAAACTATACTATATACCATATATTTATCTATTTCTTTTTTTTTTTTGTTAACTTTTATTTTATTTACTGGCAAAAAAGAGGTTTGCTCAACATTTACAAAAAAATTAGCAAGACAATGGAGAATGTACAATCTTTCAACTTATCAGCTACACAGCATACTTAAGATCCTAAAGAGCGGGCTGAGGATTGCGCGCGCGTATTCACTGCGAGATGGATCCGCCGCTGCTGCGCCGGCGTCGTTTGTGTCGCTTGTGACTCTTTTTGCTCACATGCCGCTGGTTATTGCGACGTCGCGAATTCGCATCCTCTTCATCCCGGCGATGATGATCCCGATGACGACGTGCACTTGACTGGCTGCTGCTGCGACTGCGACTGCGACGCTTGTGTCGCGAACTACGTGACGTGCTGCGGCTTCGACTATGCCGACGGCGTCGTCGTTGCTTCGACACACTGCTGCTGATGTCCTTGTGTTTATTCCGCTGTCGTTGCCGCTGTCGATGGGAGCTACGACTACGACTGCGGCTGCGACCGCTCGTTGAGGTCACGGAAGCATTCTGAGTATTGGAATAACTGCTGCAACGACTTCGGCTTCGACTGCGACTCCTACTTCGTCGTACAGCAGCGGTTCGATGGCGTACAGCTTTTGTTGGGAGTGTCGGTGCTATTGCTGTGGAAACCAGTTGCACATCATCATCGTCGGAGAGCAGCACAGGAGCTGCTGCTGCTGCTGCTGCTGCCGTTGCTGCCATCTTGCTGGTGTACGTATTGGTGCTATCGTCATTAAGTAAATTGTATTTCTCCAGGTCACCATCGTCGTCTTCCTCCTCTTCAAGCGTTTCACTGGTCACTTTGGCCGCCACAGTCGTTAGCTGCGAATCCGCAGCTGTAGCACAGCCCACAATCTCCTCCTTCTCATCTTCGTCCTCATCAGGTCCGAAGTAAGTGATAGGTATGGAACGCACGGAATCATTGGAGTCATCATCTGCATCGATCGCATTTGACTGCGAGCTAGCCGCATCTGTAGCCATAACTGTACCCTCGGATGCACCAGCAGCAGATCCTGCGCTATCCCCTGAAAGTGTAAAGTGCAGTGTTATTGGCGTTCGTTTCCATTGTGATTAGGTCTAACCTTTGATTTGATTGAGAAACGCCATGGCTTTACGCTTCCGTTCCAGCTGCAGTTGCTTCTCGCGCGATATCATGCCGTTTAGCTTGTCGCGTGCTATCAGCGCCAGCTTATCCTTGACACGCTCCTCCGCTGAAATGACATCACACACACATATTTTAGATAAGCATTCTCGTATATCGTTCTCGCTCACATTGGCGCTCACCTTGACGCTGCTCTTTGAGGGGCGAGGCTGTCGCTGCGGATGCCTTTGGGCCTCCACTTCTTGCCAGCAGCTGTGTCTCCACCTGCTTGATGGCACGTTGCACACTGTCCGGCATGCCCGTACGTTCCGCTTGTGTTTTTCCCTTGCCATCCTCATCCTCATCGCTAGCCTCCTGTGGCAGTGCGGGCTGCAGTGCAGGACCATTCTCATCTCGTGCTCGAATGGAGAAGCACACGGGCGCTGCATGGTATGAAAATATATTTATTATTTATTTTATTAATATATTTATTGTTCTCACATTTCTCACTAGAAGCAGCAGCAGGAGCAGAAGTTGGGCTTGTTGCCGCAGTTGCACCCGCATTGAGGCCCTTCTTGCTAATCAATGCTGCTGCCACAGCCGCCGCTTTGCGTGTCTTCTCCTCCTTAGATGCAGCGTCCACATCTCCAGTTATTTTATACATATAATAAGGATAGAACTTATGTTCGGCTAGCAGGAAATTGAAACGTTCCACGCTCTTGGTGCGCAGTGTCTCTTCAAATTGGCGTCCATTCTTAATGACATATGTCGCCGTCTTATCGATAATGTGACGCAGTGTCTCCTCGGGTAGCGGGAAAGTCAAAAGCGGCGGTGGCGGCAACTCTGCTGGGGGCTTTGTCGTGGATATGTTTGTGGTTGCAGTTTTCGTTTGCTTCTGTCCATTACTATTATTATCATCTGTCTCCTGCTCATCATCATTGTCCTCATCATCACTGTCAGAGCTATAGTTCTGTGCCAACGCCAGTGCGCTGGTATTCTTCAGCAGCTCCACCTTGGGTATGGCATCATTGGCATTCTCCTCTTCGTGGGCGAATGTGCTGCCATTATATTGCAGCAGGACAGGCGTAAATTCACCATTGGCAGTGCTGCCGGCGGTTGTGCCGGCTGTATTGCTACTCTGGCTTTGTCCCTCAGACTTGCAACTGGGCGTGGGCGAGGCAGTGCCACCGGAATGCTGTGATCCGACCTCATCGTCCAATACTGCCTGCAGCGGCACACCTTTAATCTTACTGATGAGCTGCGTGTAGGCACAATTTGCCGATGGTTTGTACTTGATGGTGGGCACAGTTATGACTTGTTGAGTACGCTTTGGACTTGTGGCCACCGAGCTGCCATCGTTGGTCGATGACGCACTAGCCGAATTGTCCTGTGCAGCATCTGTGGAGGGTGCGTATTTGCCCTGCTTAATGGCCGCCAGTAAGTGACGATAATATGGCTGCAATTGTCCACCCTGTGATAGGAAATCGAATTGGGCATTATTTGCCTGTTTCGCTTTGATTAGAATTTCCATTTGTGCACCCTGTGTGGCAATGAAACGTGCCGTCTTCTCGATGATCGCGTGTTGCTTCATTGTCTCCGGCTGCAAATGAAAAAATACACAGATTAGAGCATACAGTTCACAGTGGATGAAGTGCATCACAGCTGCAGCTTACCAATTGTATACCGGGTGCGGGCGCCACGAGAAGATTGTTGGGCAGTGTGTAGGGCAGTTCGCTTTCCTCGGCGGGTGTGGATGCCTCGGCTGCTGTGGGTGATGTTGCACCCGTAGCTGATGCTGTCGATGAGGTAGCCTGTCCATCGTAATGAAAATCCACTTGACTATAGTTGCCACCCGATGTCTCTTGCTGTAGACGCTTTAGATCCTCCTCTATTATTGTATCCATTGTTGTTTTTGGGGTTTGCGTATGTGTGTGTGTGTGTATGTGTTTGTCGAAAATAAGAAAATACAAGACAAACAATCGACTTTAGTACAAAAACAAGGATAACTATTCGAAATTCCAGACGCGAGTCGCAAGGAGCGATCTGTTTAGAGTTTTTATTTTTTTTTTGTTCATTTGCTGTTTTTTTTTTGTTTTTGTTTACAACAAAATATAGAAATTCATAGAAATAAAAGCTTTAACTTTTGGGTGATATTTTCTTTTGGATTTTTGTTTAAAAATGTTGTCCGGTGCAGAATAGAGTGAACTCCCGGCGTCGTGGAATGTATCTGCAAGAAATCGTTTAACTTGTTAAATTTAAAATATGCATTATTTACCTGGACCCCTCGAACTATGGAGTAGCAGTAGCTCCCCGTAGTAGTAGCAGCAGCAGCGACTCCTCAACAACTCTTGTTCTTTATGTTGTTGCTGGTGATGATGTGATGGTGTCGTTTAGGTAGTGGAGTAGTAGTCGATGGGTTGAGTTGAGTTTACATGAGTTTTACATGGTATTCTAAACTGTTTGTTTTTTTTTTTTTTTTTTTTTTTGTGCTCTTTACCTTTTCTTGACTCAATTTTGGTTTTTTATTTTTGTTTTATTGGATTTTAATGTAGCTTGATTTTCTTATTGATTTTCTTGATACTTAAAATTTAAATAACAGTACATAAAATTAAGTTCGAGGAGGCAATGCATCCGATGTGCCGACATGGTTACTTACCCTGCTGCAGCCGTAGCTCTTCTTCGTTGTTATATAGGAACAGGTAACGCTCCTCCTCGCACAGCTGCTCGGCACGCTGCTCCTCGGAGCTAAGATATTCCAAGCGATTGCCATATCCACCAGGTGGTGCTTCATATGTGGATAATTCGCATAGAGCTCCTCGCACGTCATATCTATGTGTGTATGGTGTGTGTGTGTGAGAGTGTGTGTGTGTGTGTATAATTGTTTGTGTGCCAAAGACAAGAATCAGAGAAATATAAACGGGAGGTCGAGCATTATTAGTTAACGAGATCCAATTGTTGAAGAGGCATCCTTATAACACACACAAATAATAAAATCAAATAAACTTTTGGATTTTTCACCGGAATCAAAAAGAAATTCAACTTGAACATTTTTTTTTTTTTTTTGTAATTGAATGTCTCTCTCTATATATATAATATATATTGTTATTTTCAAAGGCATATTTATAGATATACATATATATATATAAATGATATATATGTATATATTTGTATATAGATATGTAGATAAAGTATTATGTCTTAATCATTCATACATACCGATCCGGTTGCTAAAAAAAAGTTAATTGTTTTACAATTACAGTTTAGAGTATAAATTTACGTAGATTATACAGTTATACAGTTTGCGAAGCACTGAAAAGAGCTGTTATTACAATGAGAAAACATGCCTGTCCCCCGGTTCCCAACCCAATCAAGAATATCACCCTGACACCAGAAATCCTCTTGAGAATCACTCTACCTGTCGTCTGTCCGTCGTTAGTTAAATAAGTATTCTATTTATCATGAGCTCAGGTCCGATTCTGGGTAGGGAGAGGGGTATACATATATCACATCGATAACGAGATGGGGGTGGGGGTGTTCTGGTATTTTGTTCGTTTTCCGATTCTTGACTATTCCCTTCATACACACACATACATTGTACATCGAGACATTGGTCATGGCATGGATGCAAGCACTAACACAAGGAGAACTTGAGTAGTAGTGGTAGTGGTTCTTCGTAGACAATCCAAGTCAAGGGATTACGTAGTACATATGTATGTATGCTTTTACATCATTACAAGTATGTAGTATGTGGATATATCTCATTATATAGTATGTAGGTAGAGTAGTATAATTAAGTTTAGTGCCAATGCAGGCAGGCAACAATTATTAACCTGTCTATTTTGAGATTTACATCGCCCATCCAGGGTATCAGCTGTTTGCCATGATCCATTTCTCGCGCCTTTTCATCATCTCGAAATATTTTGCACGCATAGCCAAAGACCAGCAGCTCCAGGGCCGGCTGACGTGGATCTGATGGATTGCCACCCGCATATGCTGCACCACCGTTGGTGCCAATGCCGGAAGCTGATGCGGATGATGCTGCTCCAGCAGCGTGTCCTGTTTTCCGTAAAATGCCATTGATACTGCCGCCAGCGTACTCACGTGCCATGGCGCTGCTGCCACTGACACGTATGTTGTATGGCATCATATTTTTGCTCTGCACACATATACACACGCACACCCACTTTATAATAGATTCCAAAACACTTTTATTTATTGCAAGTAGTTTGCATTTTCGGATCACCCAAAATGCGATTTTTCTTGTTGATGAGATATTGTGATTCAGTGTGACCGCAGCTTGAATGCTAAATAATTCCATAGTATAGGTTTTCTTTGCGGGTGTACAACAAAAAGCGATATATCGATAACTATCGCACCAATTTGCCGCGCAATAGTTTGACACTGAAATATTACAATTCCCCCATATTTTTTTTCCACAACACAACTTGTTTATTAACAATAATGCAATAATTGCACATAAAATACAATACACAATAAGCAAATGTATTGAATGACCTAATCTTTAGCATTCGGGAACCTGAGCGTACGTAGCTTGGAGTAAATAATATCCCAGTCAACATAGGCGCCAACAAGATGACGCTTGTTTTCTGGTGAATCCTCATATGCGGTACGTCCGTGCAGCATGCGGAGATTGTTGAAGACAAAGACATCCCCCGGACGCGTCTTGAATTGCACAGACTCCTCTTGGACCAATTGAAGGAACTTGTCGTATGCCTCATACCAGGCCACCACTTGCTCCAGCGGCACTGAGAATCGACTATCACGCTTTGTGGTATTCTGATTGATACGGGCAAACTGGCCATCCACATCAAGGCAGATGACTGGAGCCCGCCACAGACTATGGAATGGTTTGCCAGCATCTCCATCATGACCAATGTCATACCAGTTAACGGGTATGGAACGCAGCAGCCGGAAATACTCGGGATACTCTCGGCGTAGCTTGTCGGCGACAAAGAAGCCATCAGTCATGGTATTGGCACCGCCAGGCGAATCTGACTGCACCAGCGTGTGCAGAATATTTATGCCCGCCTTGTACTCATAGTACGGCATGTCCGTGTGCATGGGCAGTGGCGTCATTAGATACGCATAGTTTCCGGCATTCGGCTTGGACTTGACTTCAAACACATCCCTGTTTGGGATGAGACAAATCAGGGATTTATAGCTGGAGAGAAGGAATAAAGAAGTAACTCTATTTTACCCGTAGGTGGTGCGTTTGATGTAACCAATGCGATCGGCCAGATAACGTGCCACGTTCACATCGTGCGGTGCTCCACGCAGCAAAGCGAAACCCTGCACAGCCAGTGCCTCCAGCCAAGCACGCAGCACTGCATCCTGCTCGATGACATCCTGATAGGCGAACTCCCGCGTTACCTCACCAAATTGTGATTTACCCCACAACTGAGCCGGCGGTTTATAAACCTCATCCAAATAGCGCTGCCTAGCCTCCACACCGAAGTCGCGCTGCTTCAACCAATCCAAGTCATAGCTGGACTTGTGTGCATCCTGCCAGGTGACTACCAACTGCTGTCGCTGCTCATCATAGCTGACAAGCTCGGCTTGTGCGTGCAGTGGTCCACGCTCCCAGTGACTCTTGCGTGCTCGTGTCGCACCATGGAAGCACTCGGAGCACTGGCAATTGTCACGTAACCAAACGCTTGGAAACTTCAGTTGCCGGCCATCCAACTGCGTAAGCTCCACATATCGCCGATGATCAAGTAATCGTGCCGTGGCACTGGTCGCGTGACGCCTCACCTGCCCACCCAGCAGCAGCAGCTGCCCAATCGCGTGTCTGCAGCTCAGCATATTGACAAATACTAAATTGATGTTATTAAAGAGTCAACAGTCGATTGCAGATTAAACACTCGAGACTGGGTTATCAGTGAGTGTAATCGTCGCCGGGTGGCCTGTTGATAAGCCATTCCCATCCACAAGTGTGGCCAGTTCTTATCGCTGGTGTTTTTCTTCTCCAGCTGCAGCACCAGCTTGTCTGTCTAGGGTGACCGTCTGCACGATTGCCTGCGATCGTTCGGGCCAGCATTCGTTTTGTGTGTCGATCTGGAAGCGACGTTGTGCGCTGCACAAGTTGCACTCCAAATGCAATGCGACTTTGTCATCGTCTGAAGCAGTGACACTCGATACGACGGTATTGTCAATCTTGTCGTTTTTATTACGCTTAGGTAGACGACGAATGCGACGTTTCCGAGTGGTTGTACTTGGTTCCGTTGCTGGTTGCGAAGATGCCACTTCTGGTTTTTCGTTTTGTTCGATCTGCTTCGCGTCCAGGTCCAGCATCAGTGTCGTATTTACACCCGGTAGCAAGGGCAAACTACATCGTTTACACATTGTTCGTTTCACTGCCGGTGACCTACACCAATGAGAGATTAGTAGCAATTTTAATCAACATAATTCCATCCCACTTACATATGTATTAGAGATTTGGTGCCCACGTGCCTGCAAAGCTTGCCATAGTAGGCTGCTAGTGTGTTGTTGTTGCTGTGCGCCATCAGATTTGCCGCTTGGTATAAGTAGTTCATTCTGGAGCATACTTGACGTTGAGTCAGCAGTTTTCGTTTGCCTTTGTTATTCATTTCCATTTTAATTTTAGCAATTTATTTTACAGAACGTAAACAAACGTTTGCAATATTAAATACCATCGACAAATAATACTTGAATTGCCACGCAAAATATCGATTGCTTATAATTGGCAAAGGCCTTATCGATATATCTATAACAATCAGCTGTTTATATGAAACAGAGCGAGAGGTGCTTGAGCAAAGTAGAACTATCGGATATGTTAAGTTTGATTGAGCTAGAAATATGAATATAGGATCGAAAACAATACAGCAATGCTTAGTTATCAATAGGATTTATTCTACAACTTGTATTTAAAAATGGTTGGGAAACAACACAAAACAATTAATCCCACGCCTCTTTGATCTTAAGCTGGTTTAGGCGCTCCTCGATGGTTACGTGCGGCTTCATCTTGCTTATTGTCTGTTCATCTGTCCATTTTGCAACCAACTTTTCACGCTTTTGCAGCTCCTTGGCGTGTCCAGCAGATTGCTCCTAGAAACATAATGCAGCATTAGTGATTTTATACAGCCTAGTTTTAATAAAGATTTTGCGTACCAGCGTCAGATAGGGATGTCGCAAGAGAAACATTATATGCTCCTGGCGTTCGTATTCCCTGGTCAAGGTTTCCATAGCACGTTTGCTCACCGGCTTGACGAAACGTCGTTTGCCGCGGAATATATGACCGGGCACTGTACTCTTGAAGAAATTGATAAGTGTCAACTGCATTCTGTGTGCCTAATTATAAATAATAAAAGCACTTTAATTTAATTCAGTCAATATAACTATTTTTCTTTTTGTGCACGTTCAATGTTGTTGCACAAGTCTTTCCTCTACAGCTGACTGCTGTTATCGCTATCTTTCAGTGCGACTAACTTCAGAAAAATACCATAAAAATAAATACCTTCACCTTTATCGGAACTAAAGCATTTATTCAGTAGTTCTCAGTCACAGATAACACAAATATCGATTGCTACTCATTTCAAAATCGATTATGGCGCCCAACAACAACAGGACGAACAAAATATAAACAGTATTGAAAATATTAATATATTGCAAAATGATTTTTACATACTTCAAATACAAAACAAATGCGTATGCATTGTACAATAATACATAACGCACACAACTTAGGCACTATTTTCAGGTGTAGTTTGAGGACTAGCAGCAAGAATAACATCGCCTCCTTGATTCAACGCTCCCTCGACGAAATGCAAAATCTCAAATCCAACTTCGACCATAATGAGAATAATAATCATCCACTCCAGTCGAATGTGATGGGCATCGTTTAGATTGTGCGACACAAGTTCGGCCAGTTCGACACAATGATTGATCTTCTCGTTCATCACCTTGGTACGACGTGATATGCTGAAATACGAACAGACTTGCAGATAAAGCCCCTCGAGCTCCTCGCGATCCCAATAGAAGTCCGGAGCATCCAGTAAATCCGATGACAAATTGATGGAATGCCGCAGGGCGAACAATTCGCCCGTTTTTCGCAGCATTGCTGCACGTGAGATGCGCAAACGTCGACCGCGTTTTAGATCCTCTGTTAAATACTCCATGGAATCGATATAACGATCCAGAGTAGCCTCCCACAGACCAAGCTTGATGGATTGCGCGATGGCGTTGGAGAATGTGTACTTATATAGGAAGTTATCGCTGTCGGGTGTCACATAGAACTTGCCGTTTTGGAAGAAGGCACGAGATGCAACATTTAATTCGCTGCCCTCCGCCACCAGGTCACCCTCGACATCGATTGCCGTCGATGATATGTACGTGTAGGGCATCACCTCGCTCTCACCGTGCACCAGGGCACTAACATAGGATTCACGCTCGAAATTCCGCAGAAAATTGAGCACATTATTTGTCTCGATGTCGTTGCAATTCCAGAACACAACCGATCCCTCGCGAAAGAAGAATATCTCACGAGGCTGTTCGCCTGTCGGATATTTTGCCGTCACAAACAGCACATTCTGCTCGACGCCCAGATTGTCGGTGGAAAAGAAACGTTTCGTCTCGTAAAGATTCTGTTGCTTCAGTGCCGCATGCAGCTCTTCCAGATTATACTCATCGGCCGTTGTATAGCCGCGCGTATTGAGGAAACCCAGCGCCGATAGCTCATCAAGTGCCAGACGCTTCTTGCGCAACGCACGTGATCGACTCGGCGACATGGCCGTCTCCAGCGGCTCATCCACCTGTGGTAGAGTCTTTAGGCCACCTGTGAGGCGACCTTTGGCAGGTTTTGCAGATTTCTCTGCTGTTCCGGACTCATCCTTTGGCGTCGTTATGCTTGTGGCCATCCATCTTCTGATCTGTTGTTGTTGCTGTTGATTATGGCTCCAATTCCGTTGGAGTTGTGTGTGCAGCTTATATGTGCGTGCTTTGGGCATTGAACGCAAACTCCTAACGAGCAACGCGTCAATGGCTAGGCTTGCGAAAATCATATTTGTTTTTATTTTTAATATTAAACAATCAATCACTTGGCCATTACTTTCAATTCGATATGTTATTAGTAATCGAATTACGACAATTCAGCCGGCAACTGCATTCACACATTTGTTTGCGTGTGTGTGTTGAGTTGTTCATTTTGAGTTCATTTGAGCTGAATCCGACAAATATTAAACATTTCGCTTCTGAATATACTTACATATTAGGAAACTTACTCATCGATATGATTTTGTGTGCGACTATATAAATTAGTTTGTTTTCCATAATAACAGATCGTTTTATTAAATATGATTCAAAAAGCAAAATATATTTTTTGTATATTTTCTTCGATATACATCGGCAAGCGCATTTGCAAAATTTCGATACATGCCATTAATTAATAATCGACTTATCGATAGTGTATCTATATTCTTTTTTGTATTACCTGTGGCGGCAACACATTCTAATTTATTATTTTGTTTAAGACACTTTTGTAATTGGCACTGCCATCTCTGTATTATGGAGAACGCACTCTTCTCGAATGTGACAAAGCTCTACGATCATGGCCAATATGAATGCGTAATACCAGTCGTAAGTGTCGTAAGCCGCTGAAGCGCATCATACCGAGTTTAAACTCCTTTAGCAGCCATTTTGCAATGAATTTTGCACTTACACAGACTCAAACACGCTCGTACTACATGCAAATTGCAGGCAGATATGTTGATCACCGTGATGAAGAACGACAGCACCGTATCGACGCTGGAGATGGAGTATCAGACGTTGCTCTATGTGAGCAGTGCCAATCTGCATGAGCGTAACTTTAGCACGGCAAGCAAACAATTTGAATCTGTGGTGGAGCAACGTAAGACCATGTTGCGCTACAAAGGCAGTCGGCTCTCCTCCCTGGAGGCATCATATCCCCAGTTCCAGGAGTCTGAGTTATACTACAATATTGCTCTGTGCTATCGTGAATGCGGCAAATATGCATCGGCAATAAGTCGACTTCAAGCGGTCAAGAATCGCACATCACGTCTGAATATGTTACTCGCCCGTCTGCTGCACCATCATGGTCATGGCGTATCCAAGGAGGAGCCCATTGCTGCCTATAAGGATGTGCTGCGTGAATGCCCCATGTCACTGACATCCATCGAGGCGCTCATGGAGCTGGGCGTCGAGGGAAGCGAGGTACATTCATTGGTGGTGAATGGTGCGTTGTTATATATACCATATATGGAAATCCTCTACGGGCTTCACATTGATTATGTCTTCTTTTGTATATATGTTAATCATTTTGTATCATTCTATACAAATTGTTTAACCTCTCTCTCTCTCTCTCTCTCTCACGCTCTCGCTCTCTTTTTCTCTCGCGGCACAGCGGCCACTTTGCCTGGGAATATTGAGTGGCTAAGCAGCTGGATCAAGGGTCATGCACAGATGTATACCTGCAAGCATCTGGAGGCGGCGAAGACATTCCAACAGTTGAACGACACCACAAAGCTGCGACAGAACGAGCATCTCTTGTCGAACATCGGACGTTGTTTGTATTATTATGGAAACTTCTTGCAGGCGGAGAGGTATCTGGAGATGGTGCGTCGCATCAATCCACGAAACATGGAGGCGCTGTCTGCGCTGTCGGTGGTCTATGAGTTCAATCGGAAGGGTCGAGCCGAACTGGAGCGACTGTTGCCCACGATGCCCAGTGCAGATTGTCCAGAATTCAAATCCGCACATTGGTTTCTGCACGCTCAGCTGACCTACATGAGTTCCAAGTACGAGAGGTCATTGGATTTCACGGATCGAGCGTTGAGCATGGATCCACGTAATATAGAGGCGATACTGTTGCGTGGCAAGCTACTGGGTGGCCTGGGGCGGCACAAGGAGGCGATTGGTGAGTTTCGCACCGTGCAGAGCCTGGCGCCATATCGTTTTGAGGTGTACAAGGGATTGCTCACATGCTACATACGCCAGAAGCGCATCAAGGAAGCGAAAAGCCTTTGCGTCCTTGCTGTACGTTTCTTTCCCACCGCGCCGCGTAGTCATACTATGTTTGCTGGCACATTGTTTCACTCCACAAATCCGGATGCCAAGCGTCAGGCCAAAAAGTTCGTGGAGAATGCGCTGCAGATCGATGAGCATTATGCTCCAGCTGTGGCACTTATGGCCAGCATAATGCAGTTCGAGGGATTGCTGCCAGATGCCATCACATTGTTGCGCAAACAGGTCGAATATTATCCACATCCCAAGCTGTGCGCCATGTTGGCCGAACTGCTGCGGGATGAGAAGGATCTCAATGGTGCTCTACATTTCTATACACTGGCCCTGAGGTGAGTGATGGACGGAGGAGGAGGTAGCTTGAGAGGCGTCATGGTAATCTGGGCTTTTTGCAGGCTGGAACCCACATGCAAGCGCGCCCTGGAGGGTATCAATGGCCTGACTGAGGCTGCACGCCGCATGGGACGCAGCTCGCAGGCAGCTGCCGCTGCCGCCGCTGCTGATACCAGCAGTGGACCCAGTCACAGCGCCAGTGTGCGTGGACCCACGGCGAGTGCTAATCCCAATGCCACGGGCTCGCATGATTGGCTGCAGGATTGCGAGGAGACCTCCAATGATGTGCTGGAACTTTCCTCACCAGCTGTGCCCCAGGAGGATGCTGAATCGGAGACATTCTCCGAACCCTTCTGGCAGGATGTCGATGGGGAGACAACTAACTGAACTGATTTCCTACACACCACACCACACACACATTCCTGGTTGGCTTCGAATAGTTGGAATTATCGCGCGCGTCGTGTCGTGTCATGTCCTGATCATGTTCCACAAATTAATTTTAATTAGCATATTTACAAATTTACTTAGATGTTGTTAATAAACTGTACATATTTATGAACACTTTATTGTATTTAATAGTTGTAGAATGCGTAGTTCAACCTCATTTATGAGTTTTGTTTAAACAATTGTTTTGATTCTTTATTAAAATCGTTGCATACGTGTTGCTGTCTCGTTCTGCTTACGCACTTGCTGTAGCTTACCACTGCATTTTGTCAGGCTTGCCCGCGAGCCCCAGTGGCCTAATGGATAAGGCATCGGCCTCCTAAGCCGGGGATTGTGGGTTCGAGTCCCATCTGGGGTAAAGATATTGTAGAATTTTTTGTTTTTTTTTTTTAATTTTTATGTTATAAATGGGTAGAGTGCATATTTTTTTTTTATGTAAAGTAACCATTTAAATAGCAATTTCTTAAATTTATACATTTATATTTTTACATTGCAACTTTAAGCATAAATGTTATGTGAGGAGCCATGCTGTTGCTTAACATTACTCGTTGACTGTTAGTTAGCAGCGGGCAACAGCTGTTCTGTGTGCCCAGTTGTGTGTCAAATTTTGTGTGGTATTTTTCTGTAATACATCGCCTGGTCGCACAGCTGCCCTGCTCGCGCGCCAAAACTTCAGTTGTTTATCAATCGCGTGCACCGTTGCATGTGCGTTCCCGTTAAGCGCAAAGTTTTCGACGGTATTTTCTGTTAGTTCTTTTTTTTTGAATGTTTTTTTTTTGTTGTGAGCTCGCAAACGATAATTAATTAAATAAAAATCAAAAATTGACAATAACAAACAAAAAATAAACACTCTAAACAAAAGGTTTAATGTCAGTTTTATTCCCGAAAATTAGCATTGAATATCAAATTGAGATTAACTAATTTACAAGCTGCGAATGCCGATAGTGTTGAAAGAGTTAAGACAGACAAACGGTATTGGCATTAATTAATTATTTATGAATATCATACGCCCATGCGACAATAGAGCGAAACGATACAGAACCGAACTGATAATTCGTGTGTGCTTTTCTCTTATTGTTTTTGGTGTGTTTGAAATAAATTTGCATAAAATCTCAAAACAGAATTGACATTAATCGTGGCGATCGCTCGACGAAAACTATAGAAAAAAAGGTACGTTATAACTGTGCTAAACTACAGTTTCTTAAATACATATGCATTAATATAAAGAGAGATATGATATAGGAATTGCAAATTTCACGCATATTAGAGATATGCATCTCCCCCACACACAATCGTTTTGCAGAACAATAATAATCATCGCTCTGCTTTGCCCCAATGTGCCGTTACACATGTTCCATCATGTTCGGATTCGATTGCAGTAAAAAAACTGAATCTCAGATTGAAGCTCCGATCTCAGTTTGTTTTCTCCCCGGCAGCTGGCGGCTGGGCTTATCGAGAGAGAGAGAGAGAGAGGGAGAGAAGAGAAATGCTTTTCTTATTCTTTTTCTACTCTCGTGTAGAAAATAAAGAGTTTTTTTTCTGTTCGCCACACACGTTTGTGAAACAGCAAGCAAAACAGAAACAGAAACAGCAAGAGAAATAATATGTACGACGATCGTAGAGGGCCCCCATCGCACTCCCCTCCGATCGGTTTCTAGTAGTATGTATAGCTCCACAAAGATATGTACTATGTGTATGTGTACTGCCTTTGTCTGCCTTTATCTATAGGTCACTACATACTTTGTGAGCCATATCAAGAGCTCAAGCTCCGTTTATCGGTTCTCGTTCTCGTTGTCGTTCCTCTCTCTCTCTATCAAGTGGCAAGTTTTAACTTGACAGTACTTAGTACACGCACTTGTTGATTAGAAATATTGTTTTCTTAATTTTTTCTCGATTATTTTCAATTATAACACAAAATATGTGTATTCAGACATGTACAATAATTTTTTGCAGTGTACTGCACTCTTTTCTTAATTTTCTTTCGATATTTTTTAAGTATAACAGCATAAATGCGAATTGAACTCAGAGTTGCACAATTATTTTGCGCAGTGTAGTGCACATAGTTTTGCTATTTAAAGTTCTTCGACTTTTCTCTTCTTCTTCTTCTGCTTCTTCTTCTTGACACTGAGCGATTTTCCTCGAATCCGTTAGGTTGACACAGTTGAAGCTTCGAAAACAGAAGCTCAGCTTTTGTCATGTCAACAAATGATAGGGGAGGGGGCAGAGGCAGGGCAGGAAGTGCATCAGCAATCGCATACACACACACACGCACACAAATATGCATGTACATTTGTATATAAATATAGCGCATGCATCTGTGATTTAACGGTACCAGGCTGCTAATTAAAAACGGCAATCAGCAAATGACACAGAAAAAAGCAATCAAAACAAAACAATACAAAACGAGACGTAACGAAACGCGACGAAACAGGATACACTGTGATAAGAAAGGCATAATGCAAAATAACAACAACAGAAACTGTTTAATTTGCATGGCCCTTCGTCGAGTGTGTGTGTGTTCGTGTGTGTGCCTGCGTCTGTCAACAAACAATTTACAGCTGTTTACGCCTGTTGGACGCGTCCCATCGCTATCGGCGATCACAAAATGCAATCGGAATTGAAATTGCCATCGCTCGCAGCTCACAGAGGACACTGCGGGCGTACGAGTGAGATAGTGCGAGAGACTGCGTGAGCGCGCTCTCTCGCATGAGAGTGCGTGAGAGAGAGGCCTTGGCCGATGACTTTGTCAACTCAATGTGTTGGGCTGCTGTGGTAATTCCGTTAAAATTTCTCCTCAAACGGAACGAATGCAACTGCTGATAAGCTAAAGGGCCGCAGGCCACCGCAATAACACACACCAACACACACGCTGATAAATAGTGTGTGTGTGTGTGTTCTTTCTCTCCCTGGCATACATATGCATGGGTTCTATTTGAAACGCATGCGCCTCTTCAACTCCCTCCCGCATTCTCACCCCTTCCCACTTGCGTTTCTCATTCCCATTCACTCTCTTCCCGTTTGTATTCCCATTTGCCCACTAAAGAAATTTCCCAAACAACAACAAAGAGATTGCGTTTTATGGATTACTATAATATTCCATTCGAACAAGCGCATTTAGTTCGAAGCACAGTGGTTGAGACGGGACCAAAACACTAACCAGTGGAATAGTGTGAGAAAATGGCGTATATGATTATTAAAATATATGTATATTTGGTTTGCATTGGCATACAATAATACTACGTTAGAAAATATATATGAATCATTTCATGAATCTTGAAAAACTAGCGCAAAATTTGCCATGTATCTTTACGTACTTGTTAATCGCTAAGTACATCAATCAGAATAAATAAACATTTTATTTTTGTGTAAGTTTCATGCACACGTGTCCCACTATGCAGAATTATACGCCTGCAGCAAAACAGGACTTGCGCGGAAGCTGCTGCTCGGCACACCAACTGAAAGCCGAACACATCCGAACGCGATGCCTGGCTGGCCGAAGCTGCGCACGAGCCAACCCTTGGGCCGCTGCTGCTGCCGATGCCGACGCCTTCTGGTCATATGGCCACAGTCGTAGTTTCGTTTCGTCCTGGGCCGCGTTTCGCCGACGTCGCAGACGTTTGTCGCATTCGCCGCAGTTTTCGCGATTTGTCTGCGGCTTTGCACGGACGTCGTCGTCGGACGTCTGCGTCGACGTTGCCGTTTGCCGTTACTTGTGCTCTTTGTTATTTACCTTTTTTTTTAACTACGTTGTTATTTTATTTTTCTGTGAGTGTGAGTGAGAGTTTTTTTTTTAAAGAAACAACAACAAGCATTTAGCACATTTACCGTTATACCTAATAACGTGCTTCCTTGTCGATAGACGATAGTTTTCTTCATCTTTTTGGCGCTGCCGCTGCCGCTGCCACTGCCACTGCTGCTGCTGTTGCTGCTAATGTTGTTGTTGTCGCTGTTTTAGTGGCAATCGCGATATTTGTTGGCGTCTGCGTCGCGTGCAGCAAACTAAGCGCCGAATTCGACGTAAGTTTTAGATATTTGTTGCTGCAAGTAGTAGTTGTTGTTGTTGTCTCCGTTGCTTGTGTTGTTGTTGTTGTTGTATTTTATAGTTACCGTTTCTTTAGGGTGGCAACCATCGATTTGCGTGTCACGCGCAGTCGACGCCAAATCAAATGGGAAAACGCGATTTCCGAACAAGAAAATACAAAAAAAAAAAAATAGTAAAAAAACCGATTCGATTGTCTGCTTTGGGTGCCAAAAATGATTGTTATTATTGCGCGTTCCATGTAGCACCAGGCCACCCAAAAAATAACTGTCAGTAACTGACAGGCGACTGTCAGACACACAGACAGACAGACAGACTGTCTGACATTCTGTTTGCACACGTATGTGTGTGTGTGTGTGAGGGTATGCAACGGAATTTGCTGCACAAAGTGGAGATGGCATGAGCATGTGTGTGTGTGTGTGCAGGGTGTTATAGTCGACTTATACACACGACTCTTCGATTATATGTCACATTTATTTTTATATGCACTATTTGCAGTATATCTTACAATCGCAATTCAATTATAAATACGATGCAAATGCAGTCAGTGTCGATAAGGTTTGTTAGGATGTGCACAACTTATAGATATCCTGTGTACTTTCGGAAACAGCAATAAAATAATATCAGAAACAAATATACGAATTTACAATACAAATTTCAGAGCTCTTACTTAAGCTCTCTCTCTCTCTCTAAAGAAACCTCTAACCTATAATTAAATAAAGAATAATGCAGTAAAGTACAGAATTTCATTGGAATTTGATAAATACAATACTATTAATAACCATATAGAGTAATATAAAATGATTAATATAATGATTAGCATGCATTTTTATATAAATTCATGCTTATCGAAAAAAATTAAATAATAATATAGTTTCCTTAAAAATATGATAAATTATTTCTTTTTTATTAATTATATTTAAGAAAACTATAAACACATTTTAACATACTCTAATCTCTTATGAACATATAAGTATGCCTAAACTTCTCAAAAGTCTTCCCTGCAAAACTCTTTAGATTACAGGGTATCGGAAGTGATTCCGTGTATGCCCCATGTCAAATATTTTCAAATTGTAAATAACACAATGAATTTGTAACTCGTTGTTGTTGTTTGTTTGTTTGTTTGTTGTTCCTTTTGTTGTTTGCGTTGATACTGATTGTGTGCGCGTCGTTTATCGGAAAAGTCTCAGAGGTACGAAAGTTTCGTAGAACAACATGAGTCGTACAACATATAGTATGACAATTCCCATAATGAAAACAAGAAAGCAAGGCTACCTTCAGCTTGCCGAAGGTTTTATACCCTTGCAGTTGTACACAGCTATATGTAATAGTACTCAGATTTTTATAAAATTGCAACAGGTACCTTCATTAGGCCGATCGCTGATCGTTATAAGTTATAAAACGTCGATTTTGATGAAACTTTATTATTAAGGACATACTTAGATTTGGATGTGGTAAGCCTGATAGCTATATCTTGAAATATAACGAAAATCGACCGATAGGCTCCATGACAGCTGTACGATATATCAGTCCGATCTGGCCCGTTCCGACTTATTTTATGAAGGCAGAATTAAGAAGCTTGTGAGCCATCTTTTATGAAGATAGCTCAATAACTGGGGGACTAATTTGCGTTGCAACAGACAGACGGACTGACTGATTGTTCCTATAACAGCTATAGAATATAAACGTCTGAGATATTTAAATGGAAAAACTAAGGGCGGGTTACTGTATAACATTAAAAAGTATTGATAATGTGCGGTATTTCCAAGAACAAAACAGGTTTGCATACAAAAACCTAATTTCAGCCGATTGTTCCTATGGCAGCTATATGTTATAGTGGTCCGATTTTGATACAATTTTGACAGCACATTAGGAACGTAAAAAGAATAAGATTTGCCAAATCTTGTTGCAATATCTTGAAAAACAACAAAAATCGGCCGATAGTTTCTATGACAGCTATACGATATATCGGTCCGATCTAGCTCGTTCCGACTTATTTACAGCGCGCAGCAATAAGAAGCTTGTATGCCAAGTTTCATGAAGATAGCTCAAAAACTGAGAGACTAGTTTGCGTTGCAACAGACGGACGGACGGACGGACGGACAGACGGACATCCATTTTTGGACTCCTCTGTTTATGCTGATTCAGAATATATATACTTTATAGGGTCGGAGATGACTCCTAAGGTGCGTTGCAAACTTCTGGCTAAAATTAATATACCCTCTGCAAGGGTATAAAAATGAACGAAATTCATTTCAAATTCAAAGAAAATTCAATATATGCACGTTTACTTATCTATATTATGTATTGAGAGTGTTTTTTTTGTTCTTTTTTTATCGAATAAAAAAATATATATAGTTTTATAGTTTAGTATATAGTATAGAGTCCTCCTTCTCGTGTTGTTGTGTGTGTGTGTGGGGTAGCCTGAGTCGACAAGCTTCCGCATGAGTCATTTTGCTGACTAAATTGTGACAGTTTGTTGTTGTTTGTATAGTGACGAAGGGGGGCTGGGAGCTTAGGGGGCAGTTGTGGCGGAGGGGGGTGGGTCCACAGCTGCAGCAGCGGACTGGAGATTGAAGATTGAGTCATGTCAGCTGTTCGAGTTGGACGGGCGGGCGGTGGCGACCTTGATGACCGCATGCGCAGGCATTTTTAAGGCCTAATGCTCACGCACCCGCACACACACACACTCACACACACACTAACACACACACAGCAGGAGCAAACCAAGGACCACATCAGACGGAAAGGTCAACAATTAACGCTTTCCAGGGGCCTTCACAGCTCACACAAAAAAAATTCTTACGGCATTGACCTTGCCTGGAGTCACGATATTATTATACTACCTGGTGTCAACCTCAAGGAGTAGCAGCTCTACACAGAGAGAGAGAGAGAGCACAATAGACGTCCCCGGTGAAGTCATCAACAGTTTTAGCACGATTTCAGCGGAACTAGCTAAAGGAAGGAAGGTCCGAACTAGCCTGAAGATCCTGAGAGCTGTGAAAACGTGCTGCGTTTCGATTGTTTCGCACGTGCGTCTGTATGAACAGCTAGATCTCTGTAAATATAGAAGCTAGGACTATTAAATTTGGTGGTAATATTTATTGTTATTGCTGGATGGTTTTAGCACTATGCCACGCCCTCTGCAGCCTATGTAAAGCGGGAAAAATACGAATTGCATGCGTAATTGTAAAGCAAAAATCGTATATTATGGTTAGAAGTTAGCCAAAAGATGATTTGCAGAAACAGAAAATATGTTATTGATTTATGTGTATTATTATTAAAGTTATTCTATATTTCTAGTATTAACTTATAGATACTGCTTGACTACCAGCTGTCTATAGCTATTTTAATGGTATGTTGATTTATGTAATGAGTGGCCCCTTGAGGGTTCCTGGAAAGCAGGTCACTCTGGCACGCAAATACTTCCTGTTCTTTTTGGATGGGTTTGTTGCTCTCCCTCTCTCTCGCTCTCTCTCTCTCTGCGCTCTTGATGGGTCTGTTAGCTGTTGTTATTGTTGTTGTCTCTTTTTCTGCGTGTGTTTGCTGTGCTTTTTGCCATTTCCGCTTGTCAAACATTTGTCGGCTTTTAGCTTATTGCCAAGCTAATTTTTTTTTTTTTTTTTTTTTGTATCATTTTGCAATTGTGTGTGTGTGTGTGTGTGTGTGTGTGGATGATTGCAAAACAAGCCTACACGAAGCTGACGAGTTGTATCGGTTTTACTCGTATCTGTCCGCCTGTCCGTCTATTCCTCTCTATATAAATATGTATATATCCATATGCCAGTCAGTCTCTCCGACTGCCCGATATGTCTGTCTGTCTGTCCGTCCGTCTGTCGGCTTGTCTATCTGTCCCACGGCGTATTCATCATGACTCGACGCGTAGTTTTCGCGCATTTCATCGCATATTTACGTAGGCCATTCGAACCAAGTTAACGCCTTTATTTATTGACTTATTTGCTTACAGCACCTATGTGTGTGTGTGTGTGTGTGTACGAGTGTGCGTGTAACGCTCAATGACAAAAAGTAAATAAAACTCCATTTACCGTTTTCTAGCTTACCTATTTTACTGATGATGATGTCACACAATACCCTTCACACACACACACACACACATTTACGATCAATAAGAAAATTTCGCATGTTTTAATAATAATAATTGTCTTTTCTATTTTTTGCAGAAAACCGTACCCTCTAACAGAACGGTAAGTTGTTGTAAGCTTTATGGGGGTTTTTCCTTATAGTCTATAGGTATTTTGTCATTAGGTTACATTTATCTATAGATCTTTATGAGATTATTTCGGTTTTGTAACCCTACTGATGGGTTTTCCAACACTGTGGGACCCTAAACACCTTTTCCACACTATCTTATCGGTATTTCCGCATCTAGGGTTGGTAATATTGTCTGTTCCATAAATATTACAAGTACTTGTCCAGGGCTATCTATAGCCCCAAATAGATATGAACAATAGAGAAATGAGACTCGATTGCTTCAGTCTGCTCTATAACAATTAGTTAGGGTCGTTAGTTGTGTGTGATAAATGCTATATAGTGTATATATATTTTTTATGATTTTACGACTTCTTCTTCGCTGCCAACTGAAAACAATCCAATTAAAGTGGGCTTATCAATGTTGACGTGGCGCCAAATCTACACAAACCAAGCAACAACCAAACTCATTAAGAAAAATAAATATATAGTAGATACATATATGACGCCCCCACGATTCTGGCGAAAATCCCTGTGAATCAGCAGCGGCTACGAAATATATAAATACCAAAATATTTCGTCATTTTCATGCAGACATCTGCCACAAATACTACATATATGTATGTATATATACATATCGTATAATGCCGTAGGTCAAGAATTTTCATATAATTTAATGGGCTGTTCGCCAAACAAACTGACGCATTAGATTGATTGCATTTTCGATTGGGTTTTCGCTTTTCGATTTCGCTTTCGATTTAGAGAGCATTTTCAGACCCGCTTATCATACACAACTCACCTCAACTCAATTGTCATTCAAATGAGCCAACGTCAAAAACAAAAAAAAAAAAAAAAAAAAATGAAAATAAAACACAAAATTTAAAAAAAAAAAAAAAAACAGATCCCAAGACAAATTGGTCAAACGTGGCACAAAATTAATTCATAGATTCAAAACTGACGCTAAAGGTGAGCAGCAAACAATAAACGACGACGATCCCAACGATCCATCGATCCCATCGATCGATCCATCCATCCAGCGATTGATTTGAGCGATTCAATCGGTTCGACGACGATTGCCCAATCGCCCGGGAAGCGATTTGTTGTCGTTTGTCATTAATCGCCATCGCCATCGCCATCGTCATCGCTATCGTCGCTGCCATCGACGTTTTCTGACCATATTTCAATATTTTATTAATATCTAATGCACGATTGGAGACAGCTCCAGCTTGGAGTGCAGCCCAAATGGACAGCGGATCGGCCAATCCCCCGCCCCCCATGCCATTTCCATCCCTAATGCAACGCTGTCCCGCATTTTCAATTGACGATTGTAGCAAGTTTTGGTATACAGATGCCTCAAGTGATTGCCCAAGGGTTAAGCCAGACAATCATGATCGTTGCATATCAGTGATCTTTCAATGCAGATAATAGTGTTGGGTAATACGAGGAAGGTTCTTGCTTGATTAAGATAATAATAATGCGACCCATTGACATTTATCTATGGCTTGCGAAAGTTTTAATATTATTATAATAAACTTGTAGAAATTTACGGGATTTTTGATCAGTCAGAGATCTTATTAGAGATCTTGCATTGCAGTTAATAAGTTGCATTTTGTTAGCTCTATTTATGGGCAAACTTTCATAACAATTATAAAATTAAACACACTATCTTGCACTTGATCTATAAAGTGATCACATTGATCGTCTGTGATATCTGCTTAATTAATTGAGAGTTCATTGAGTTAGCAAACTCTTAAGTTAGCTTGATCGAATTATTCTAGTTGATATGGTGTGTGTATATATATGCGGTATATAGCCAACAGATTCTTAATGCTTTATGCCTTAGTCATGCAATGATCGTGTCGCCATCACATTCATTAAGTTCGCGACGACGACGACAATTGCCCTTTCATTGCAGCTTCCCATAGCGAGGGCTGCGAGTTTTTTTTTTTTTTTTTTTTTTTGTGGCAGCTGCCACTTTATGTTGCCACGTTAGGCTGTCGCATAGCTTTATTATACAGAGACGTATATATATTACTTTTTTCTTCGTTTCAATTAATTGCGCAGACGCATCTTCGTTTGGTTTTGGTTTCGCGCGATCATCTGTCCCCCCTTATAGCTCTCTGATGGCATCACATCATCATCCTCCAGCGGATTCCCATAATATTGTAAATTTAGTTGTTCGCGCACGCAATTTGCCTGCACAGCATCCTCCTCCACCCCCCCCTTTCTTGTATGCTATGGGGTTGGTTTGGGAGGGTATAGGGGGGTCGTACTGTGGTCATGGACCCGCATTGTAGTTGCCATTTCATTTGTTTATTAATTGCTCAGCCGCGCACTCACAACTCACAGATCTCTCGGCTCACAGCTCGCATCTCGAAGTTCGCAGATCGCATGTTACCCCATCCAACTGATGGATGTGATGCTCATAATATGTGGGCTGTGGGTGAAATAAAATCATCATGAATCCGCCGCCACTACTCTACGACTACTGACAATGGCCATACGACAATGTACCATAACCCCAAAAAGTTTCACTTCAAGTGAAACGGCATCTGGTTTTTTTTTTTTTTTTTTCATTGTCGTTTGCACGATCCGCATCGGATCGGATCTTTCAATGATCGTGGGTAAACGCGTGTCAGCTTAGCCTGACGGCTTAAACAAACGCAAAACGCTTTGGGAATCTATTGTAGATGCCATTGATTGCGATAAATGGATCGCACTAGTTGATCTAATATAAGGGATTTTCAGAAATAGCCCAAAATAGCAGAGCAAAGTGCTATAGATCGTGCTGTAGTGCAGTTTACTCGTGGATCACTTCAAGAGAAATCCCTAAGTACTCCAGAGAGTGATCTTGCTAGAGATCAGTATATAATCTACATAGATATTTATACAGATGCAGTGATCTTCAAATGATCTTTGAATTGCTCTTTAATGCACTTGGAATACTTGAGATTGAAATATAACTACAGCCCTAGATCTCTAGACCTCCAGTTGATCTCTCGCACTGATCCTTCAAAGGGATCGTGCTGATCTGACCTGAGTTCGCTGGAGTTTCCCTTCTACCTGTGCCTCCTAAAGCGTACGTAATTGACGAAATTAACACTCTATGGAAAAAGGGGCACAAGCCGTTTAACCCGCTCAATGGGGGCGTGGCACTTGGGGCGGGGTGTGTTCGATTAAATGCGGCGCTCACTTTAAGCTCGTTCCGTACCGTCCCGTCCCGCCTCGCCTCGTCTCTCCTCCCATTGTAGCCTATTAACAACATCAGCGAGCGATGCGGGCGGCTTATGGCTCTAATCAAAAGCATATTTATGAGATATGAACATACATATATATATGAGTGTGTGTGTGTGTGTGTGTGAGTAATCTGAGTGTGCGTTCCTATTACAAACTTGTTACTGGGTCAGGGGTACAAACAGCGACACAACGACACAACGCACAGCGTACTTAAATTTCATTACACTTAATAACGTTTAGTCATCGAGGGATTTCATATTCATTTCTATATTCACTTTTTTTTTTGGGTGGTTGCACTGGGTAAAAAGTCCACATGCGGTATGCGAATGAGTGTGTGAGAAACACTACTCAAACAATCAAAAGTATCAAAAAAAAAAAAAAAAAAAAAAAAAAAAAAAAAAAACTCCCCAAATTGCTGCAAAAAATTGTGCAAAGTCTAGATGAATTATGACGAACCATAGAGCGTACGAACATGGTAGACTTGACTCGTAGTCGAACCGGACGAACCTGATGTATGAAAAGGTGAAGACAAATTAGGCAGCTTACATCATATGAGATCGAGAGTTGTGCGCAAACGTGAAATGTTTCTGTTTCTCTGTGTGTGTTGGCCAGAAGGTGCGCAATTAAGAATTTTGGTAGATTAGGTGGGCGATCATCAGCGTTATTTGGGGGGGACGGTTACTCAAGCAGCAGTATGTAGAAGAACCTCTTGTCTCTGTCTTTGTGTATTGCTCATTAAGTTGTTCAGCGCGGCAGAGAGTCTATTTTTGGGCTAAAAGTAAAGGAAAATAATAACAAAGAAGTTTGAACAGTAAGTGTTTGAGTACACTGAGCGAAATTACTGAAAGAAACCAAAATAAAATCGTATTATATATAGTATATGTAAGCTATTCATTCAGTAAACTCACAATACCAAAATAGAGACAAAAGATCGTTAATTTAACTAACAAACTGTGCGATCTTGAACTCAACTCGCAGTTCTTTTCTTCGATCTGCTTCAAAAATCTAAGCCAAGATCATATGGTTATTTAAAGCCAAGAAGGTACCCCTTGCATATTACATGACAAATTTATCCTACCCTTTGTTAGGGTATTTTTTTGTGAGAAAAACAGAAAGAGAAACCAAACACACACAGAATACTCAAAAACAAAAGCCAAACAAAACTTGTCAAAAGTCTCGCAAGCGACGCACGCCGGAACAACAGCAACAGCAACAGCAACACTAAGAACAGCAGCAACACAGCAACAACAACAACAACAACAACAAGCGGCAAATCAACAGTGACAACAGCAACAACAATAGAAACTTTGAAATTGTAAACGCTAACTAAGAATCATTATGTCAATGTCATTTGTATTGTTGTTGCTGTTGTTGTTGCTGTTGTTGTTGCTGTTGTTGTTGCTGTTGCCATGTTTGTGCTGCGGGTCTTTTGGGTCTCTAGCCAGTTTTTTTTTCTTTTTTCGGGGGGGTATTTATCTAATTTGTTGTGTGTCTGTGTTGAATTACCTCATTTTTTTTAATAGCCCCAAACGATGCTGCACTTCACACTTGAAAGTGTTGTGCGTGTCGAGGTGTGTGTGCGTGTGTGTGTGTGTGCCATGTTATTGTCTATCTATCTGTCTCTCTCTCTGTTTCCACCACTTCAAAGCCAACTTCCATTCCATTCTATTCTTGGAGATTTTGCAATCTAATGTTTCGCGTCGGCTTTTATGTTCATTTTTCAAAAGTTTCGCTAATTTTCCGGCATGTCTTAGCGTGAATGTCAAGTGCAACCCTGACAGACAACACAACAACGACAACCCTGACAACAATAAGAGAATTGAGTACAGATCTTAGATCTCAGATACAGTTGGAGAACACACACACACACACACACTTGAGAAACTGAAGGCGGTTTCGTCTTACCAATCCCTTGAGTAACGCACTTGGGTTCGGCTGTTTGTTATGCGATCTTAAGTCATTCAAAAGATACAATACAATTTGTATGAGTTGAGTATTTCATCTTTGATTTCGATATATGATTAAGTGCTGTAACTCTGGAAAAGGATTCCACATTAGTTTAAGCTGGGAATCAAATCTTTTGCGATGCACCGCAATTTGCAATGTATCCAAAAGTAACGCGAGAAATGCGGTGGCACGAGTTGCGGTGTTTGTTTTACTCGAGTATAAATCCGATGTGTGTGTTTTAAATGCGGTTACTCGCACGATCGGCCGATAAAAGTGAAGCGTGCCTCTTGGACTTGTGACACGCCCACACATACGCCCCGATTTTATGATCATGTTTATGATCACTAAAAAAAAAGTGGAGTCAGCTTCAGGTTTTTTTTTTTTTTTTTTTTTTTTGGGTGCCACCTAATTGAGTCGATATATGGAATAGAGCTTTTCATTTTCGTTCATTTATGAGTATTTTATGGGGTTCAACTTGGACTCGAATTTGCATATCTGGAACACATTTATAAGGCTAACCGCTGCAGTGCTCCAGCAATTTGGCCAACTTTCCATTTCCAATTCCAATTCCAATTTGTAGCTGTCTTTGTTTCTGTCGTTTCTTTTATGATACGATACAAAATTTAAAACGTTTTCAATGGGTGCGCTTGGTCGGGGGAAAACACTTTCGTGTCTTATCTGTCGCCTCGTGCTCGCTGGCTTATTGTCATCGTAAAATTCATTCATAAATACGCTAAGAGTAGAAGAAGAAGAAGAACAAGTCTGCTAATCTTAGGCAAAGAATTGGGTTTACGAGTGGGAGCTACACTTAAAAGATACATTTGTATCTTAGCCAAGAGACTAAGAGACATCAGTTAATGGGTAAAAGGTTATATCCCCAGCACTATATACTATATATGTGTATGTATATGTATAATCGCGCTAGTCATATCAATCAAGCCACAAAGCAAACAACATTGGAATTTGAACCAAATGTAAACAGTAAAGCGAGCGCAAATGCTTGCTGGCTTTTCTTATCTTATCGCAACGTATTTGGTAAGCCACGACACATGTGTGTCTGAAAGAGAGAGAGAGAGAGAGATAGAGGGAGAGAGAGTAGTTTGGTATTATTCCCATATGGCAAGAGAGACCCCAAATGCGCTGAAGAAAAAAAATAGAAACGTTTAAAGCATTTGTCTTCTTTCTGAACTGAACTGTTTATCGAGTCGATTCTCGCTCTTCTTCACCTGTGCGTGTAGACAATAAATATCAGATACACAGATACAGATACATACATAGATACACATGCTGAACTCATATGTTACCAGACCGAGTACCGAGCTTACCCAATCCTTCTGTTCTGGTCTGTTCTGTTCGGTATTTTGCCGCGGGCGCCTCGATAAACTTGTCTGCGATTTGTTGTCGCAATGTATCTTCGAGCGAGCTACACTTCTTCTTCTTCTTGATCTTCTTCTTCTTCTACTTGATCTTCTTGTATTTAGTTTCTCCCCTCATGTTTTATTTTTATTATGTTTACACTTGAACCACCACTGGGAGATCATTATTTTGGCAATTAGCACGCTTTCAGCACATACCACAACACAGACACACAAGAGGGAGAAAGATAGAGAGAGAGAGAGAGAGAGACAACAATTTGGGTCAAGGTTAGTGGCCCAACCCAACGAAGACCCAGTTTCAGTTTCCCGATCCAGACCGAGCCCAACTGCATCTATTGCTCTTGGTTGGGTGGGTGTTGTTGTTGGTATCCCTCGGTGTGTGTGCGTGTGTGTGTGTTTACTCGAAGCCAACTCCACTTGGGGCATCTGTCGATCGCGTCAAACATCAATCGACACTCGTCATGGATGTTGAGGTACTGCACCATGGGTTGGGCCACCATAGTAATTGAGTGGTGCGATCGGTTAAGAACTGGGCTAAGATCAGATACATAAACAAATTGATATGTACTATAAAGGGAGGATCGGTCTTAAGTAGGACAACAGCAACGATACGATCAGACCTACGCTAAGTTTGTAATAAGCAGAGACATCGATCAGTAGCAGCAAAGATCACCCACCGATCGCGGCGATTAATGATATTGAACATAATATAATAAACTATAGTTATCACTAAAAACCGATTAAAGATCATTAGCGAACAAAACAATAGAGCTACGATCAGCTACGATCAGCTACAGATCGATCGTTTGACTAATAAGACCATAGAGTTACACATATGTGATAGATATAATATATGTACAAGTTGGAAGTTTGAAGTAAAAAAAAACGATATCTTAATATAGCCACGATCGTTACCTAATGATCAATTGCTGTAATGAAAATAACAATTAGCTGGAAATTGCAATAAATATAGAATCTGATCCATTTGTAAGCCAATTAAACGGATAAGTATAGTTCATTAGAATCTGGCAAAATAAACATAAGGCGAATTTATTGCCGGAATGATCAATAATGATCGGTTGAGAGACTTAATCAGAGACTTTTAAGATTCAGAGATTTCCGCTAAGAGTTCAACGAAAAGAGTTGACCTTTTGTGGGGAATTTTAATCTTTACTCGGTAATCTCGGTTTCGCGTAGCCGGATCTGCACGCCCTGCTCGACCCTGAGGCGAAATATATCGTATATATACGATTTGGGGAGAGATGAAAAAGATGTTTGTTTTGACTCGCAACGAACCCCTAATTGAAGAAATATGTGTGGTTGGTCGAATGGAATTTGTTGTCGTCTCAATTGCAGGGATTCAACTCCAGCTCTCCCTGCCTTTACCAACCCCATGTTCTACTAAATTGCAATGCGAGGCATGCATATAAATACGCTTAGAGAACACTGAAGTATCCCCCTCCCCTCCCCACCAATTCCTTTCCCTGTTCCTTAGCTCTTGCTTTCATCTTTTGTGTTGCTGCTGCTGCTGCTTCTTTCACTTTCGGTACGCTACGCATACACATATGGTATAATATGGTATGCCATGCCATGCCTCATATGGTATGGTATGTTATGATGCCATGGTATAGTATGGTATGGTCTGCTCTGGCTCGGGTTCTCTCTGGTTCCCTCTGGTGTTTTGTTTGCTCCTCCTTTCGGTTTTCTGTGACTTTAATTAGAAAGATGCACCATGCGTGGCTGCAGCAGTTAGCGGGATCACTCGGTGGCAATTCAGGGGGTGGGTGTGGGGTTTGCCTTGCAATTGGGGATTGTGTGTGCCTTCTCGGCTGGGATTAACGTGGCACACGTGTCCGCATCCAGCTTATTTATTACCTTTCAGCACCGCCAAAGCCATTTTTATGATTTTCCTGTCTCTGTCTACGTCGCCGCTTTTCGGGATTTCTTTTTTATACCCTTCGGCCATTGAAAATTGTCAAAAAAGGGTATACTCATTGTGTGCAAATGTATGTAACAAGCATGGGGATCCAAAAATTAGACATGTAACACCCTCAACAGGCATGGTACCTTCATTTTACACCGTTCGTAACTTTCTTAAAAATCAAACGATTTTCACGCGGAATGGCATTTTGTTTATGTTTTAACAAACTAATTGATTCTACATTTAACAAATGACATAAACGATATTTTGAAATGTTTCAATATTTTCGAAATTTTTCTATGAAATATCAAAAAAAAAAAAAAATTTGTATTTTAAATCGCGAGTTTTTGGCTTTAATCGATTGCGGAGGTCAAAATTAGTACTAAACAATTATTTAAATCGATTTTAAACGATACTTAATTTTGGCCCAAAAATCATGTCGAAGTGGTCAAAAAATTAGACATGTAACACCCTAAACTCTCATTTTACACCGATCGTAACTTTCTTAAAAATCAAACGATTTCCACGCGGAATGACATTTTGTTTACGTTTTAGTGATTCTACATTTAAAAAATAACATAATTTATGTTTTGAAATTTTTAAAAATTTTGAAAATGTAGGTAGAAATACATTGTTTTTTAATCATCAGTTTTAAAGAGCATGTAAGCCATATGTAGTAGAATAAGTTGTGCAGAATTCTTTGTTTTAAATTTAACGTGTGATTACACGTTTGTAACGGATTTTGGGAATCGGGCGAAGGGTATCTTACCGTCGGGCGCCTTACCGACTTATTTTTCTCTATTTCTTTTTAAATTTCAAAAATGTTTTGAATGCATCGTCGTCGCCTGGGATCATTCTTTGCGTGCTTCCGTTGACAAAAACCTGAGGTACAACCCCTTATCGGGGAGCGTGATGCGGGGAGGGAAGAAATCACTTCACTGGAAATTTATTTGACCAATTTTATTGGTTTTCCACACAACGCACGTGTCCCTTGCCTGCCTGACTCACCCTGTGTCCAGAGTCAGTGAAGTGTATAGCTTCATTCGCCTGGCTGCCTGTCGCCAGTCTACAGTCTCTCTATCTCTATCTCTCTCTCGCTCTATCGCGACAATTTGGCGACTGCAATCGCACATTTCGCATTCAATTTCAATTGCATTTATCCACTTTATCCACTTGCCAGCAGCCAGAGCAGCCTCCCCCAAATGATAAAGGGGGATACTATATGTATTGTTGACGCTGTTGTTCCCATTCTCATATCCATTTCCAGTACTACTATGCCGGATATCTTCGTTTAAGTAGCGATGCAAACCTTATGATCTTGGCTAGAAAGAAGCGAAGTCTGTCAGGGATCCGTTCGTGTTCATCATTATCGTTCATTAATATTGGCATTGATTGATCAGTTGTTGGTATTGATGGGGGGTTACCAGCACCATAATTAACTGTGGCACGTGCAGCTAGTTAAGATTTTGAATTTGTGAACATAACTAAGCTTAGCCTGGAGCTAACTTGTTGAAATTTGTTAGAGTTGTAGCTCAGGATTAAAGCTAGTAACTCCCCCGGTTAGTAGTCGAAATTGTCGCAACTTAAGCTAAAGATCTTAATACAAGTAGAGTAAAGTATAAAGTATTTTTCTACTTTTACCCTTCCTTTCACTAACTGCTGCTCTGATTAGTACCAGAAGTAAACCATACAACTCGATTCTCTATATTATATATTTCAATATTTGTTTTTTTTTTTTTTTCGACTGCATTTTATGGCTTTACTTATGGATTCTAATGGGCATTAGCAGTCGCTTTGGTATCCAATTGATTTCAAAGAACTCGCTATCCGCCCCTCCTCCTTCTCCTTCCAAGACACACACACACAGACAGCTAGACAGGGACTGCGCCCCCCTTGTGCGTGCTGCCCATGCTCTACCCCTTTTCGGGGGCAGTGCTCTGTCAACAGCTTGTTACCGTTAGACGAGACTAAAATTGACTTGTCAAGGCATCTAAACGAGAGAGGGAGAGAGAGAGAGAGAGGGAGATACAGATGCAGATACAAATATAGATATAGATACTGTAGGCGCCCATTTCCATGTTGTGCTAGCTACAATATCTTTCTAGCTGCTCTCTGTGTGCGTGTGTGCGTGTGTGTGGCCAAGTCGCTGGCCCTGAATGCAAAGTGGCATTTGGCTTAAATCATTTGAAAAGTTCAATTTAGTGACTAAAACAAGCAGCGACGTCGTGGTGCGTTGCTGCTGCTGCTGCTGTTGTTGTTGTTGTTTCTGCATGTTGCTGCTGCATTAATTAACGACAACAACATCGAGTGGCCAACCTAGTTGCCTGCCTGCTCGCTCACTCGCTGTCGGCCTGGTTAATGCCAGATATACCATATACATACATATATACCATATAGTATACCATGTGTGTCTATCTAGTCTGGGGCTCCTAACTGGCCAAACTGTTCATGCTCATGTGTGGAGATTTGTTTAATTATGTGGACACATGTTGCATGCAGAGATCGCTGCGAGCCGTGGCCTGCCTCATTAGCCGTGGCTGCCGCTGCCGCTGCAATATGCGTCTTGGCCATAAGATACACACACACACACAGAGACACAGAGTTGGCCTGCTGCGCATGCGCAGCTCAAGAACAACAGCAGCAACAGCAACGGCAACGGCAGCAACAATTGCCGCCAATGTCGCCAGTTGCAAGTAAAACAAATCGGTAGCTGGCGAAGCCTTTGACAAATGCCGACAACGTCGACGCCGACGCCGACAACGCCCCCAGTCGATACGACTCGATTCGTTTCAAGTTGCAAAAGCACACACACACACACGCACAACAACACACACACACAGAGATATGTTGTTATCAATATATATACACATGAAAATGCAAGAGATTTTTTTTTTTCTGGCGCATAAAATTTGCATAAATAATTTTTTGCAGTGCGAATACGAGTACTGAATACACTCACTGCGTATGAGTGAATAATATTCACTATTATATAGTCATATATAGTTGTGTGTGTGTGCGTGAAACGGGTGTGTGCGAACGGTAAAGCTCATCCGGCTGAGAAAAAGTGCATTAGGTGTGGGAAAGAGGCGTAGAGAGAGAGAGAAAGAGTTAGAGAGAGAAGAGAAGCAGGAAGGGAGAGAAAGAGACAGGTAGAAAGAGGTAGAAACAGCGTGGAGAAGATAGGGCGGGCTAGCAAGTTAAGAACAGAGTGTGAGAAAGTAAAACAATCGATCGCATTACTAAATTAATAATCTATTCGATATATCGTATGTTTTCCAACACTATCGATTGATTTTCAAGCTTTTACAGCACTAAAATACTTGAAACGAGCAAGAAATATACAAATTTAAGAATTTATAAAATTTATAAAGCCAAACAAATTGAATTTCTAAGAAAAAGTATGATATAATAACACTAGACAGTATAGTTTATAGATATCTAGAGCTTGATTAGATGAATTGATTCCGTTCATTAATTGAGATGCATTCTTTAGCTATTCCTTTTAATTTAGAAATTCTTTCTTATTTTAATTACATAAATATTCAAACTGTACGATAAATTGTTGATGAGTTATCGAAAAGTTCTTTCTGCTGCTGCTGTCATCGATCTTTAGATCATAATCTAATTTACAGCATTTTTGTAAGAGTTTCTGGTATTGCTATCGGTTATCCCGTATTCAGACTCGATTCGCGATTTTTTATTTGTATTCGCATCGTTACGCCTCGTTTTCGGCCGTTTTTCGCGTTGGGCGTTGCGAATTCCTTTGTAATTTATCGCTGCGCAATTCGTTTGGGCTTTGGTCATTCGTTACGTTGCGATACGCTGCCTTTCTGCGAGTGTATGTGTGTGTCTGTATCTGTGTGTGTGTGTGTGTGATTGTCCCAGCTCTATGGGGTGGAATAGTAGATTGGAATCGAGTGGCGTCGTTTACATTAATATTTATCTATGCATGCGCAGTTCTCGGCAATTAATCGCCTCCCTCTCTCTCTCTCTCTCTGTTATCATCAATATTTACCCCCTATACACCCTATAACCCTTGCTCCACGCCCCGCTTTAAATGCAGCTGGCGCCTGTCTCTGTTGTCACCTCCTGTCAGAGCGATCGTACGGCGCGATCGCTGCCAATTGCGAATGATATATGACGGAACAATATGATAATATAATGCACTGGGCGTTGGCTTTGCCGCATGGAAGAGTGCGCGATATGCATGCGGAATGGCCAAAGGCAATGCGGAAATGACAAAGCAAACGATCTTCGATACAAATATCGATATCGAAAACGATAATTTAATGGTATATTGTATATAAACCTGTTGACAACAAGCGGTAAAGGCAGATCGCTTGAGATCACTTGAGATGGGCTTAAGAATGAGCATTATTATAATATATATTACATTATATACATATATCTAAATGGGAATATACATATCAACAAGTGATCCCAAAAATCATTAGTAAGATCTTACAGTTTCTTAAAGCTATATATAGTTCTTATAACTTATAAAAATCTATCATACTGAATATACCATATAAACTGCCTAGCTTAATGATCTCTTGAATTTAGTTAGAAATATCTGTATAATTCATTAGCTTCCTATTGATCCACTTGTAAGATGATCTTGCAACGAAAATATACGCGTTTATTGATACGATTTCTGCATTTTGGGGAAATTACGAAATTAGATCGTAAAGCTTGTTATAACCCAATAATCGAAAGTAAACAAATTAACTTTCTATGCGTGTAAAAGATGGTTGCCGAAGCCTTCGACATGATTTAATTGCTGCTTCCATGTTTACATACCATCTATCCGACTATCTACCATATCTATCTATCGCTCGGAACTGGCGAACTTGTAAATAAAGTTAGTCAACTTAATGGCCCCGCTGTGTTTTCTTGTACTACGATTGCGTTTTTCGGATTTCGGATTTCGATTTGGGTTTCTGTTTTTTCTTTTTCTGATTCGCTTTTGATTTCGATTTCGATTTTAGACTCGTATTTCGTTTGCGATGCAAGTTCATTATAATGCTCTTGGCATGTTTATTATGTTTTATTATGTTGTAGACGTCGTTTGCAGAGGCCTATGTAGGGCTCATCTGGCCATTGCGTTTGACAGTTTCGGTATACCCTGTAAATTTCGATTGAATGGGGTGTTTTCTCTATTAAAATAGATAAATATCAGCTTTGTGTTGACTTAGTCATGATTGCTTCCTCTAAACGACCTTAATCTAAAACCTAAAAGAAGTTATATTTATTTTTGTAAAGGATTAATCAATATTTCATAGCTAACCACATGATGAATATGGTTTTTGAGTTGTAAATATAAAATTGAATAAGGTAATATTTATGCAATTTTTAACCGCAATAGTAAGTTTGGTTTTGCAAGAGCTTAGAATAAAAAAGAAATGTAAGAACTATATAAAGATAACTATATACATACCTATTTTATATGATTCTCGTAAAGTATGATTTATTTTTTTTTGTTTATGATTAGATGTCTGAGTAATGATGAGTAAAAGTAACACAAAGAAATGTGTAATAGAATTTATTTTCGTAATCATTTCATGCAGTTGCAGTTGTAGGGTATCTATGTGTCGACTACTATCTCTTCTTCTTTCTTCTCTCTCTGCTTCTGGGGCCCTAAATCAAATGAAGTGCTGCGTGCTGCGTCGTTTTGGGTAATCGTCAATTCACAAGCGACAACTAGGCGCTGTCTAGGCCATTTGACTGACGCATTTGCCCAGCCACTTGGCCTGGTCATTTGACATGCCATTGACTTGGCATTCACACAGTTTTTTCTCGTTTGATTACCGGATCATTATCGCAAATGATGTTGGAAAAGAAGACAGACAGAGAGAGAGCGATAAAGAGAGAGAGAGAGAGAGAGTGGGCAAGGGCAGACTAATGACTGCAACTTGATCTATTTAGCTTAGGCTTATATCCACAGCCCTGTACGATCCAGCCTCATGATCATATAATTGCCCTTAGAGTCATAAATTAATTACTTCAACTCGCACACACACACACTCTCTCATATTGTCTTTGCCCCCATGGGCCATCGGTATTGAACAAATGCCAACAAAATCGAAAGTAAATTTATTTAATTTACGATCATTTGATCATTTGAGCGGAGCACTTGTCCGACTGTCGCCTAAGGTCGATCGTCATTCCGTTGAGATCCGTTGAGATCGGTCTCTCGACGGTCTCTGACTCCAGCCCACTCTCGGCTCCATTGCCCCATCTATGGTATCTTCCTCTCTCTCTCTCTCTCTATCAGTTTGTTTGCTACTCGCTTGGTTTGTTTGTTTATTTGGTTAGTCTACGCTTCGACCAAAATCGGCAAAAATCGAAAAGTTACTCAAAGACTCGCACACACACACACACACGCACACACAAATCAATTAATTGTTCTAAAACGAAACAAATTTGTCAAAGTCATTAGGTTTCTTCGTTGTTTTGAGGGCCGCAAAATACTATACTATATTGTCGTTGTGGAAGATGAAAGACCTTAAACTGCAAGGTCAGCTAGCATTCGATGGAGTATTTCAAGCTCTGCCTTATTGATTCTTTAAACCGATCGAGTAGAAATTATCTTCAAGGGAAGTCAAAGGGGTAGGGTTTTTAAAACTCTTTCTGAAGATTTCCCTACGCTCCCTGCTAATTTCGTTGATCTTGTCATAAGCAAGTAATCTGCAGGGCATACGCTTTTTTGGAATAACTTGGGATGCTTAAGTGATCGCTTAAAAGATTTCATTGAGTTTTTGTGGAGTTTACCTAAGATACAGTTTTGTTTAGCTTAAAAAAGAAAGCGATCTTCAAGTGTAGAGATCCTCAGTACATTTTTCAAGCCATCAGTTTTTTCCATTTGGTAAATCGCATCTCAGTTTTACCAAGAACTTTATTAATCGATCGCACCGATCGCTGCCTTACAACTTCAGTTCATTATAAGTTCATTATGTAGTCTGCTCCACTTTACCATCCAAATTTGCGATCATTACTGATCGAATCCATCGATCAATGTGCGCAGATCTATGCGAACTGTAGCATCTGTTAAGTGTTGCCCGGGGGAGGCGAAGCGGGCAGGGGGGGGAAAGCTGTTGCCGATCATTGTGCGATCATTGCGAATGAAGATGATCAAAAACGCTTTCAATTAGGCCAAGAGGTCAACTGCGGTTGGTTTTTTTTAGCACCTGCCCAGGGGGAGGGGATGCGCTAATGAGCAGCAACAACACTTACAAAAAAAAAAAAAAAAAAAAAACAAAAATACTACAAAGCACACGAGTAATGATGATGATCAATGAAGCTAGTAAACAGGCAGCAACAACAACAACAACAACTACTACGATCGACAGTCGACAACCGACAACAAGGGACAACAACAGCAGCAACAACAGCAACAACAACAACAACAACGCCAACAACACTCATGCCGGAAATAGTAGAACGTGTTTATGCCACAATTTCAAGTTGTTGAGCCACGCACAGCGCACAGACAATGCGTCAGACGGCGGCCCCGCGAGACATGCGTGCCAAACAGCTATGGCAACGGCGACAGCAGCAACAGATACAGATACAAATGCAGGCAAAAGATACAGATACAAATACATTGCTTGAGATACAGTAGCCAACAACCTTTGAGTTATACGCGCTGCCACAAAGTGCAACAACTTGGTGGGCGTCGAGGAAATCGTTGAGAGATCGCTCTCCCTCTCTCTCTCTCCCTCTCTCTCTCTCTCTGTCCCTCAAGTGGTAGAGAGAGCACTCTGTCTGGCTGGCTAATCGATCGTAACTATGTGATGCGATTAGCGATTGCTGTTTATCGATAAGCGTGCATTGGGGTAGCACGTGCGCGTAGAGATGCCAGAGATACAAATGTATCTCATGGATACAACTAGCTGTACTAGCTGGCTTGGCATCCTCCAACGTGCGAAACACACACACACGCACACACACACACACACACACACGCTCACGCAGCAACGCGCCGCAGCTCCATTCATAAATTCTTCATTCAGATTCGGTTCGGCGTCGTCGACTCGTTCAGTCTGCAGATCACGCGCGTGCTATCAACTTGGCCAACAGTGGGCAGCTGGCCAGGCTGGCAGGCAAAAGGTAACTAACCGCAGCATGACTACAGACCGTGAGGGAGACAGGGGGCAGTGGCAGGGGCAGGGGGTTGCGACTGCAAACGTGCCCGAAAACGCAGTTGATTGGCCCGATTTGCTGTCAACTCTTTAGACCATATATTATTCCTATATATTTACGAGGGAATGGGAGGGCAGGGGTGGGGGGGATCGCCTACCCTACCCTCCCTCTGGTTGCATTCAAATAAGTTTGCCGCTTTGACATATCGTTGCATCAATTGGATTGATTCAAGTGCCATGTGCGACGTGCTGCATGTTAATTTGTTGCATTCTGCTTTAACTAATCGTTTCTTTCTCTGTTTCTCTCTCTTTCGTTCTTTCTCCCTCTCTAGCTATGTGCAACAGATGCAACCAGAAATTCAACTAGAGACACTGTCAAATTGTAAGTACGTTTCTTTTCATACTTTCTTTTCAATTGAATTTGTTGCACTTATCGATTAATGGGCATTATGGGTTATCGATTGCAAGCAGTCAGCTTTCGCTTGTATTGCAACTTCCTGGGAAATATATTAGGAGACTGAGAGCAAAAGAGAGAGAGAGAGAGTTCTCGATTGTTACATGTAATTCTCTCTTTCTCGCTCGATTAAAATGGTATGTCTCCTATTTTTGTCTGTCGGTCTGTCTTTCTTTCTATCTGCCTGTCTGTCTGTCTTTCTGTCTGTCTGTCTGTCTGTCTGCCTGTCTGTCTGTCTGTCTGCTTTGCTAGCTATCCCTCTGTCTGTCTGTCTGTCTCTGTCTGACGGATGTCTTTCCAACCGTCTCTTCGTCTGTCTTACCCTCTCTATCTTTCTCTCTTTTCTTTCCTTGTCGACGTTGCACCTCTCTGTCTGTCGGTCTGTCTATCTATTTCCTGCCTCTCTGTATGTCTTTCTCCCTGTCTGTCTATCTCTCTGACTGTCCATCTCTCTGCCTGCTCATCTCTATGTCTGTCCGTCTCCCTGTCTGTCTATCTATCTCTCTGTCTGTCCATCTTCCCGTGCCTCTATCTCTCCGTCTGTCTTTCTCTCTATCTCTCTGTCTGTCTATCTCTCTATCTGTCTCCCTGTCTGTCCATCTCTCTGTCTGCCTATCTCTTTGTCTGTCTGTCTCCCTGCCTGTCTGTCTATCTATCTGTCTCTCTGTCTGTCATGCGCTGCAATCAGGCCGTAAATGGTTAATTAACAGCAGCGCATAACTCTCACCTGGCACTGATGCAGCAGCCACGCCAATGTTGCACCACACACACACTCGCACACACACATTGGCACACACACAGACGTACTTGCACACATCATATTGCAACAATGCCAATTATGTCGCATGTCCATGTCCATGTACATGTCTCAGTTCTGATCTCTAGTCTCAATCTCAATCTCAATCTGTCGCTTTTGGTCTGCCTGAATTAGCCTCTGTCTTGGCCCCACACACGTTCTTCTTCTATCTCTCTCTCTCTCTCTGTCTCTCCTGCTCTCTTCAGCTCTCTCTTCCCTCCCTGTTATTGTTTGTTCTGTCTTTAGAGTTCTTGTTGTTGTTGTCACCTGATAGCAAACAATTGTGTCACACCTCTTGGCTGTCAGTGCTCTGGACCTGGTTCCAATTACGCTCCAAGCTTGTCCAATGTCATTTGTCATAGATCTATAATGGTGTGCGTATGTGTGTGTGTGTATGTGTGTGTCTGCTCGCACTTGAAACTGCGGATTTAGCTGCTGCTCCACTTATCCACTTTAGCCTCAGGCCCAATTCCAGCTCAAGCCCTGCATCACCTGCCTCACTCCCCACACCTCCCGTTCCAGCTGCCCTGCATCCCTCACCCACATACACTCATACATACATACATACATACATATGTATATCTGACGGTGTCGGTAATTGAGATTGAGTTGTGGAGCTTAAGATTGTCAGGTACGCTCGGTCTCTCAGTCTGCATAAGGTGAATTCGCTCATGAGGAAAATGTCACGCTTCGTGTGCAGCGAAAACACATAAGCAGCATCTAGCATCAGTGTGTGTGTGTGTGTGTGTGTGTGTATCCCATATGGTCATAAGCCATTTAGAGTGCTTGTAACACTAGCCCATATATCATGTGTTTAGTTTTCGCTCTAAAACTCATTAGAACAAACAACAACATGGAAACTCTTTAAGCACACTGCAGCTAAACTAGTATTATAATGAATACAAGATGTACTATAAATAGCATAATGCATGGATTATCCATAAAAAAAAGAATAATTATTCTTTCATAGCAAAAACAATCTTTGTTTAACATAAAGTTCGGAACAAGGGAACTATACTCTACGAGTAGACAAGGTCTGTTCTTTCGTATATGTACTGTTTTTATAACATAGAAAAGTATTTGAAAATCAAAAAAAGCTATCTATTCATATCTTAAACATACAGAATTCCAGTTATAACTTAATCTTTCCCTCAATAAAAGCCAGATTTGACTAGAAAAAAGCTGAAACAGGCAGCACTATTTCAGAATTCATACAAAGAACAAAGGAAATCATAAGTTTATACACATATAGTCTATAAGACACAAAGAAAAGGAATTTCAAAGGGAGTTGAAAAGGAATTTCAGCTCGAAAATTCCAGCTAAACAGAAATTCTCAAATCTAATAAATCTCATAATAGAAAAAGCAAAGATCCTGACATTATTAAACACCTCTACCATTCGTCTCTTCCTGATATTCCGAGTACAAAGCGCAAATCCCTAAAGACATCGAGAAAAGAGGAGAACATATTACCGAGAATCGTGAGATCAGTAGGAATGTGCTAAGGCAGGCACCAGCAATATTAACGATATAAATGCCTCTCATAAATCGTATAAATCTTTTGCATATATAGTATAGTTTAAGTACGAATCGAATCGAGATTTCTTTTTCTGTAAAAGGATTCCTGGAAATGTTTTGCCTTTCGTTCTTCTGCACACATACACACATATATAATCCTGCTTGGATGCGGCGATGCGACGGCATTAAGCCTGATTAGGTTCGCGTGCACTCAAAAAAAAATAAAAATAAAAAGAAGAAAAAAAACTCCAAAAAGACAACAAAAAAACTGTTCAAAATGAGACAAAGAGACGAGGGAGATGAGAGCGGAGAAGAAAGGAAGGCAAACAACACTTCAGAAAGAGTTGAAGAGCGGACAAAGCTAAAAGCCAAAAGCCAAACGAACCAAACGGCAAAAAGAAAACAAAAGTAAACCTGTACAAGTTCAAGGTCAAGTGCGGGTCTCTCGCACACACACGCACACACACACACAGACACAGTGAGCCGAGACAGCAACAGATACAGAGATACAAAGATACAGATACAATGTTTGAGATGCGCAGCTGCGTGCACACAGCAACGCAGACGCACAAGCGGCCAAGCAGAGCCAGACAAAGCTTCGAGAACAGCAACAACAACAACAGCAGCAACAGCAACAACAGCAGCAGCAACAGCAACAGCAACGACAGCAACAACAACAACAGCAAACAAAAAGCATCTTTGCATCTTCTCAACATTTTATCTCTTGGCCAAGTCAACAGTGAGCTTAGAATGGCCATAAAAACAGCAACAACAGCAGCAACAATAGCTAACACAACAGCAGCAGCAGCAGCAACAGCAACTCCAGCAGCAACATTGCCAAACAACTCCCACCAAAAAGTTGCATTTGTTGTTTTTTTTTCTATCTGCTGCAGTATGCGACCACCCAAGCAGCTTGTCGATTATTTATCGCGCCGGATAACGCCAGCGACAGCCAGATACAGCTACAGCTACAACTGTAGATCCAACTTGGCTATAGATTTTTTTTAGCTATAACTACAGCTACAAAAAATGCTGCCTATTTAGCTTTTTCCGCGCTTGCAAAAATATACAAATAGTTATCGATAAATCTGCCTACAATTTAGCTTTATTAAGGCTCTTTATAGCATTTTGTTATTTTCGGCCCAGCTTTCCGCTAAAATTAGCTATATTTTTGGCCTGCCAAACAGCTGGCAACACTGGCCACAACTGCAGCTACTGCTGCAAAACGAAATACTTATTTCTTGATTACGACGCAAAGTGTGTACACACTTTTCGCTGTGGGCACACTGTGCGACAGCAGAAAGAAACAATTTAGAAAACTTTGCTTGAGACTAGTTAGTAAGGGCAACTGCAGTGCGACTTGTCGACTTGTCTGGCGATTTTATGCCACAGGCAGCGGCAATTTGAGTTCTCGAGTCTCCGGTCTCGGGTCTCGGGTCTCAGGTCTCTCTCTCTCGGATCTTTTGAGGCAACCCACACTCTGTGCGCACACCAAACAGCCTCGGCCCGAGTTCGAGTTCGACTTTGAGTTGGACTTCGACATCGATGGTGACTGCGACTGCGACGGTGACTGCGACTGCGATTGCGACTGTGACTTGGCCTGGCTTGGCATTTGGCATTCACGGCTTTTGTTGTCTCTGTTCTTTTTGTTGTTGTTGTCATTTAAAGTCTAATCAAAACATTTGAAGTTACTTAAGAAACCTACGCAGCTTAAGTTGCGTTTCTTGTTTTGAATTCTTAACTTGTCTCTGTCACACACACACTCGAACATACGCACACACACTCGTGCAGCTACTTGCCACACAGATACGTTATAAGCAAAGTCTCTGCGACATTTTTAAGCAGACAGTTGCCGCTTTTTGCTGCTGTTGTTCTTATATTCAAGCCAAAAAAAAAAAACAAGCCAGTTGAACATACTCGCACCGCGTATACCCTGTAATTACAGTAGCTGTGGCATCATATAAAAATCAACTAAACATGCTCGATAAGGCTTAAGTACATCTGGTTTCTTTGCTTTGTATAGAACACTGAGATATTCCTTTCGAAATTATTTAAATTTTTAAAAGTAAACTTAGAAAGGAAAAGTTTAGTCTTTCTTATAAACAAGGCATACATATTTTGCTTCTATAATCTCATAGATCGAATTGCTAATCAGAAGGTGCCATGCCTGGTCTGGAATGATTCAATTGTAGTAGATAGGAGATACATATATATGATATATAGGTAATATAGGTAATAGGATATAGGTAATACATAAATTTTCCCTGCTTTTCTTATTTGTTTTTATTTTTTTTTTTTTAGGATTAGTATTTTTGAACAAACGAAGGCTGAAACTGTTTTTTAGGTAGTTTGATAGCATACATATTTCATATATGTATGTGTAGGTATATTCTATACTCATTCCCATAGATCTTTTGAGTATTTATATTCTGTGAATGTTGTCAACCATTTCAGCATACTGCACGACCGTGCAACACACACTCAGCTGTGACTCAGTTGCAGCTGCAGACTTTGTTGTACACCGTGCCCCCCATACACCCTACACTCCACACACACACACTACTCCTACTGCACTACACTCCTCTCCTCTCCCCTCCCCTCATCTACTTTGACTATCTGTCTATCTGGCATTGCGCCCAATGGACTTTTAGCCAAGGTCGTCGTCCTGTTACTCAGCTAGTTGTTTGCCGTGTCTCTCTCTCTCTCTCTCCTGTAACGGTTCTAGCCCCTCCCCCACTCCCCTATAGACGATGAGTCAAAACCGGAGTCTCATACAAATGAAACTGTCAACTCATTTCGTTGGCCAACTTACTAAATGTGTCCGAAAAGGAGTTGGCACTGATGGGATCCTTTGTCTGCCAACTTTGGCGGCGCCGCGTGGGCGAGGCGTGTCTCTCTCTCTCTCTCTCTCTCTCTCTCTCTATTGATTTTCCTTTAGGACCGCACAGTGCATTTACCCTTAAAAATCAATTGACGACATTTATGGCAACACTTCACGCTGCAGCAGACCCCAATGATGATCGTTCCAGGGAGGGAGACGAAGGGAGAATGATGACGTTGCGCGTGTTGCATATGGAAATGCCAAGGCGATTCGAGACAAAAGACACACAAAACTAAGCCGACTAAAAGGGGGAAAAAAAACAAGCGAGAGTGTCAAGTGTAGAGTGTATGCATGACTGGCAGATACCCTGTGCTGAAGGGGTTGAAAGATTTTACCAGAAAACATCTTTATATAGAATGTTTCTTAATTGAAATTATATTATTATATCTACCACTTAGCTAAGATACCCTTCCCTCATTCACGTACAGGGTATTCTAACAACAAAAAGAGCAACAGCCGCTCAGTGCACAGGGAACGCATCTATCATGGGGCCTTAACATGCCACACAGTACATGCACATGTATCTGCTTATGTGTGTGTGTGTGTGTGTGTGTGTTTGTTGTGCGAGTGTCGAGTGTACAAGGGGTATGTGCTTACATGGAGCTGAGGAAGGGTCTCAGGGGCGGCATGAAGTGTTACAGGGTGTTGGAGCTGTTGCATTGTGTACCAAGCGTTGTTGGCTCAATGGATAAATGGATAGATAATAACTTGTGAAAATAACTCTTGCACTTGACGTTGCTTTTCGTTGTTTCCAATACCCTATGAGCAGAAGCGATGGGTTAAATAGACGTGCGAGAGCCTAAGAAGCATAAACATATAATTTTTCATTAAAAACAATGACTGAGTTCTTATATTTTTGCCTGTTTGTCTGTATGAACAGCTATATCTCAAAGACTATAAGAGCTAGAGGTATCAAATTTTGTGCTCAAACTCATATATAATGTAGTTTATTTTTGCATATTAACACGCACACTGTCATCCCCCTAAATTTGCTATAAATCGATTTGAAAATAAGTGTAATTAAACTTTAAGAAACCATAGGCAGACAGGATATCTCTGAGTCTAGCATGTACTAAACGTAAGTTGCTGCCTTACACCCGAACTCAGGCTGTCAAAATCATAGACCACGGGTGTCGTCTGCTCCGTTTCCAGCCTCAACAACATCTCCCTCAAGCCTGTTCAATGCAATAAAAAAAACCTCGACACTGAAATCTGACAGATGCGAAGTGCAACAAACGCTTCAAAATCGTGCCGGCAATGCTCCACATGTGCAACAACAGACTGGGGGCAGGGAAGGGAAGGAAGTAATAGCGATGCCGTTGCTCGATGGGAATGGATATGGATATGGGAATGGGAATGGCAAATATCTCTGTTTACGCGATGTGTGAATTTATGTTGTGCTATTGATGTCGTTTCTTGAAACAAAATCGTTTCGATTGTCTCTTCGAGTGTCATTGAAACTGGAAATGGATTTGGATATGGAGTAGGGAGTAGGGAACTGCAGTTGGTACTGGCAATGGAGATGCAAGTGAATGTGTGTAGAGTATGCAGTGGGAGAAACTCGAGTTGCTTAGCTATGTATGTATTTGGCAATTGATTATAAAATAACAATTAAAATGGGAAGGAAGTGCAAGTAGCTATAATATAACTATAGAAGTGAGAGTTCGAACTAGAGATAAGTTGAGAGTTTAAAATAGTGTGGAATCTCAAGTTCATATATAATTATTGTCATAACTCAGATAACTCTGGTGCGAACTCTATTCCATTGTGCAATGTGTGACCCAATAACTACAACAACAACAAGAAGTAAACAAAACTCTGTTAAAACTATGGTATGTACTGTATGACTGTATGTGCATATAGACCGTTATAGCATGTCTTGAGATTGCAACAAGCTCTAGCCGGGTTGACTGCTTGGCTTGTCTCATCTATCAAACGGCAATTGTTAATTGAGAGAGTCAACATCTATTTGCTGATACGCGATACGATTTTTCACCTCAAAAACAAGACTTGAAAGTGCTTTTGTTGTCGTTGTTGCACTGGCACTCTTTGTCTGTCATTTGGCAATTCACACTTAACAGCATTTTGAAGCACCCTCTCGAAGACAGGCACTCGAACATGCATACCTCCAATTTCGTAAAGTTATATCGTCGTCGTCGTCGTCGAGTGATAATGAAAAACCATTCGAGACCAAACCAAACGAACGAACGAAATGTTTAAGAAAAATAAAAAATTAATAAAAAAAAAAACAACAACAGCAGCAAGACCGATATAACGCAATCGAATTGAGGCCTAAAATTATAATTAACGAAAGTGGTAGCTCTTTTTTTTCGTTTGTTTTCATATCGTTTATTAACACATTTTCCAAGTAGTAAATTGAGTAAGATTGCGACATCTTCAGATCGAGTTAATTATGTGGGAAGCGAAGGATAAATTTCCAAGTAGAAAGGAAAAGAAACCTGCTTTAAACTCTAAATAAATTCAGTAGTATTTTAGATGTAAGCCCAATTTCTCTCAATCCGCTTGAGAGTAGCTCAGCCTGGGAGATTCAGAGACAAAAATCAAATTGCAATTGCCAAATTTGCCACAAAATTCAATTACCCGTTCAAACGATTTTTGGGGGCCCCGACGAGTCTCTTGCCTTATAAGCACGCGCTGGCGCTGATGGTGCATCCTATGCACAATTTGGTTTTTAATTAAATTCACTTTCAAAAATACCGCTAATCATTGAAAGAGTAAATTAAAAAAAAAAAACAGAGAAAGAGAAACACATACGAATAATGTTTAAAAATATGTGCAAATTTGCATATTTGTTTCACTCATCACTCAGCTCTCAATGGGGGGGCTGGAGGCGTGGCGTGATAGACATACAGTTTTGGTTATTTTTGATTCATTGATCGATCGCATCGATCACAATTTCTATATAGTCATTCCTTGATCGATCTGTGCGCGAATTTGCGCAACTTTTCACAAGCGAAAATCAAAAATCCAAATAAGCGAAAAACCCAAAACAAACGATTTGATCATAGTACACTAAGGTATGAGAGATATCTTTGGGCATTCCCATCCCATTCCATACCATCTATCTGTCTATCCCACTGACCGCGGGGCGTATTGCTTTGCTACAATTTCCAATCAAAAGTTGCACAAAACAAAATAACTTTTGCATAGATAATGTGAATGCAAGACGATTCGATGATTTGGCGGTCTGCAATCGATCATCAATATCAATAATTATTAAAAACTTTGTGTGATCGAAGGTGGTTTTATAAGAAAATATTGCATATTTAAAATCTGACCTAGATCAAAGTAAAATCTTTCATTTTATTATTTTATGCAAATATATTCTCATTCCTTTTACTTTTTAAGTATATTTTTACGATGTCTTGTAGGGTATTTGGGCTTCGTTGCGACTCTAAGTATACAAAATATATTTAGCTTTCCTTTATTGTTTCGTATTAAGTTGCGAGCTGTGAGTTAAGTAAACTGGGTAAAGCTGCAGCTTAATTAAGACTGCTTCGTTGGCGTCGTCGTCGTCGACGACGTTTCATTGGATTCGATTGCCGGGAACGTTACATAAATGGCAATAGCAAAAATGCAAAAAAAAAGCAGAAAAAAATATAAATAAAGCTAAAACAAGTGAGAAAACTGCGCAAAACCTGCCTTGCCCTGCTTATACCCTGTAAAATAGTTAAGGACTCACAGTAAGTGAACTGAAATGAGTGGAGTGGATCCATTAGCCATTTAAAATTGGACTAACCCCATGTGGCTTTGTACGTTTGATTGGCGAAATCGGTATAAGGTTTGCAGTATCTTTTAAATACATTGTTGCAATTGGAAAGTTTTGCTAACTTTACTGTAGATCGGAGAAGTCTTAATGGCTTAAGAAAGTTTCCCACCAATGTTGACTGTACAATCTCAACGCATATGCATATTAAGGGGGCATATATCATGCATACATATGTAAATGTATATGTGTAGGGAGTGCACGACACGCCAGAGATCGAAGCGTAAATCCGACACGATGCGATGCGAGTTCTACGTCTCTGAGACAAGGTCACTTGGCAACGTTGAATTATGCAAGCAGCTAAAGCTGCAACTGCAACATCAACAACAACAACAACAACGACTACAGCTTGATAAATAGATAAGCGATAAGTTTTATGAGCTCCATAGCCTTGGATATACTTATCGTAATTTCATTGGGTTTTTGCAGGCAGGTGGGAGGGGGGTAAGGGGACGGGCAACGTTTAGTTGCAGCCACAATTCGTTGCGGTGGTTGCTGCTCCTTGCAAGTTCACAGTTCAATTGAGCTTGCCGCTAATTAGCTGGCGGCGTGGCAAGATGAGGAGGGCGAGAAGAGGGTGGTGGCATGGCACACAGGTGGAGGCGGGGCTAAATGGTAACGGGGGCAGGCAGGGCAAGCAGCTGCCAGTTGGCAACATGATTAACCTGGCGCCCAGCAGCGGCTTTTCGTTGTTGTTGCTGTTGTTATTGGCTTTTTTAAGTAACCGACCGCCGCGAGTCACTTTTATGTTTTATTTATTGATTTTATTTGTATAAATTTTTCGTTGTCGTTGTTGTTGTTGTTGCTGTTGCTGCCACTGTTGTTGTGGTTTTGTGTCCCATAATTATGTCAGTTGCAGTGCCAAAGTCATAAATTTACCCCGTCTTTCCGAGTACTACATTCATTTGTTTGCCGTGTAGGTGGAGAGGGCGAGGGTCTACCAGGAGAGGAAGGTGGTAGCTTTGAAACACATACTTAACCAAGCTGTAACAGGAGCAGCAGCAGCGTAGCAATCCATTAAGTGCAAATATCTATACGGAATGCAGATTTAATGGCAAATGTGCATATTGAAATTTATGATTCCACTTCATTTCAGCTGTATTTACTCTTCGCTCTCGCTCTATCTCCCTCTCTCTTTCCATTTGTGTTCGAGTTATATCTTAATGAAATTCCTAAACGTGCGGTTGATTTTTACCGCTTCACTTTAAGCTTTGCACATGTTCCGGCTTTCACTTTCAATCAGCAATCGCTAAAGTTCTTGCCAGCAATAATAATTGCCTTAGAAACCGAATTGACTGACTGAAAGATACTCTACATTCAATACAATTTGATTCCAGTCGGTATTTCCAACTTTCTCTAAATGATTAATATTTCTTGTAGTATTTATCTTCTATAATTATATTGTTTTTTTTTCTTTTTTCTCTTTACAGAACTGAGCGAGATAGCAAGGTCTCTCTCTCCCTTATCAGTCGACTGACTCTCTGACGAACGAGAGACAACGATGCACCACTCTCTTCTGTATTCCGAACCATAAGTGAAGAGCGTGTTCCTGCCTTTTGTCCCCCACACTGAACACTTGACACGAAATCCAATCCAATTTTAAATTAAATCGAAAGATTCGTAAGCACCTTATAGCTTGCATAACGACAAATCGATAATTTATCGATAATATAGATTGATCGACAAATCGAAACTATACCGAGCGCCATGGCAATGCTTGAGGCGCGGCCTTATCGGCCATTCAAGTCCAGCGAAGAGTATCTGGAGGCAATGAAGGAGGATCTGGCTGAATGGTTGAGCACACTTTATCCAGAATTGTGTATTAATCCTGACAACTTTATGGATCGACTCGATACTGGAGTTGCACTGTGCAAGGTAAGTGCTTGTAAAATATCTAGAGAAATCTCCACGTATTCCTCCTCCAGCCAGTTAGCCCAAAAAAGGGGTATCTCTTTGGTTTTTATGACCGACAGCTGCTGTTTCCTCCTCCTCCACCATATAGCGCATTAAGAAAATCAAATGGTGAAAAGCTCTGGCACACATTTTGGGCAGATGCTGCAGTTGGAGCCATCCCATCTCCCCTGTCTCGACTTTATGTTAGTTTGTGCCTCTGCGAGTCCATAAAACAAATTTACACATGCTTTTCTGATTAGTGGTGGGCGGCTGTCACGGCTTCTTCTAGAGATGGACGCCTAAATACTAAATAAATATATAAGTACTGATTCTCTGAAACTTACGATCATTGGATCGAAATTCCAAAATTACAGTTTACATATCCTTACAGATTACTTCTTAAAATATATTCCTAAACACTTAAGATTCTTATACATTTACTCTATTACTTAAGCTGGCATATCACAAAGACATATGATTTATAAATGAGTTTTAGGCAGACTTATAAACATATACACAATTGCTAAATAAAGACATTACAAATATCTTATATCATATATCGTAATAGGCGCTTTTTTCCCCCTATTCGTGTCACGCAACGCGCACGAACAGCAGCCCCAGCTCCAACGACTGCATCGATGTTTGTTTGGTTAGGTGTTAAAAGCGCTGGCGATTTACGGATTGAGGTGCATTTGGCTTTTACGACTTGGCCGTCTGTCAGTTAGTCGACCAAATACATGAGCAGTCAGTCAGTCGGCACACGGGGCGGCACTTTATCAAAGTCATCCGGCTTGTGACTCAAACTAAGCCAAAGCCGGCCTAGGCACATCCTGACGCATGGCGACATCGCTTTTCGCTTTCGTCATGCATTTGCATTATCCTCTGGTGGGCAGGTCAAAGCTCCTTATGCCTGCAACACCAACATCAACAACAGCTCCAACTTCGGATACGGCTGCTGAAATGGGGTTACCTCCGTTCGTTGTGCTCGCTGAGTTGAATAGGCATGGCCAAAGGCCCATCCACCTGGATATGCAAATGCAGATGGTAATGTAAGTGTATGTGCATGTGTTGTGTTGCCAGTAAAGTGCTTAAAATGTTGCACTTTGTGTGCTGCCTGAAGTGGCCAGCCAAGTTTCTGTTTCACTGGCTGCAGTTGCTCCAGTTTTGTACGTTTGCCAAGTCGAAAAGGTTCATTTTCATTTATCAGTTGAACCATTATGAAGTCGATGCTTCCCAGTTTGGTTTCCATTTCTGGCTTTCATCCAACATAATCAAAGCTGGTTCAGTTTGGACTCTCTAATATCTAGTTTAACTTATGATTAACTTACTACAAAGTATATTCCCTCAAACGCTAAACAGAAACTTAAAACTTACTACAACTTGCTGCCCGATTAGTCTTACCTTATAATTACAGTCGATTAGCTTAGCATCTGCCTTGACAACATCTAGCATCTTCTAGGTACTTAGTAGCGACTCTAAATATAAATCGAACAATATAGTAAATGCTTTTAACTATGCTAAGCAGCCCATGGAAAACTGTGAACACGCTTTGTGCATTTGCCGCCACCGTCGTCGCTGCCGGAGAGCGCGTCTGTCTTCCTGCCGGTCTGGCAGGCTTCCTGGATGCAACACAGCAGCAACTCAGTCCTATCTTGCTCTGCCCTGCCACACTCCTCCGCTTAGGCTAGTTGACTGCAGCAAATTCCATGATGCCACTTTTAATTACCAATGCGTTGCCGTTGCCGTTGCCTGTTTTGGTTTTGGTTTCGGTTTCGGTTTCGGTTACGTGGCGCATGCCATAAAACCTCTGCCCATTGCCAGTGTCTGCCCCAGCGTGTGTGCCCGTGTCTCGGTTTCCATGTGTGTGTGTGGTTTGTGCCATTGCCATGTTTGTTGTGATTATGGCGCTGAGTGGCGCTGCCCGCGGCTACTGGCGCCACCGTCTGTGCAGCTCCGACAACGTCACGCCGGAGGCCAATAGCCAAGACCTCAGCGCGTAGACAATTTGTCTTGCGACTTGTTGTTGTTGTTGATGATGCTGCTGCTGCTGCTGCCTCTGCTGTTGTCGGCAGGCAGACGAGTGCAGACCAACTGAAGGAGCTGCTGCACTGAAAAAAATAATCTAGTTAAAAGAAGCAATCAATTTGAAATGCAAGAAGATACCAGCTGATTTGTAAACCATTTCATACTGTTCTCTTTTTGGTGGCATAGCTCTATCACTTTCAATTCTCTCAGTGTATACAGATTCCAATCGACATCACTTTGCTCAGGGGGCTCTCCTGCTGTGCGTTGTGTGTGTCTGTGTGTGTTGACGCATTGTTGCGGCTATATCTGAAAGTAAAAACACACCCAGTGTGAGCCAGTGAGAGAGAGAGAGCACAGTGTGCTAGAGTAGTAGAGCGTGTGTGAGATATGTTCCCTGCAGAACCTGGAGGCGTTTGCGCATTTTCACCTGAACGTGCGCAATACATAGTATCATGTCCATCCTTTTGGCTTCCCCATCCGGCTGCTGGGCCTGGTCAGGTTGTGCCACCGATCAGCTGCTCCAGCTGTGGCGTTGGATGCGCATGGAGCACAATCGTTGCAAAGTTGCTTTGATCTTCAGTTTGCTGTCTTCAAATGCATATTTATTTATTTATTTACTCACAGGGGGAGAGAGAGAGGGGGAGGGACGTGCGCACAGCATGCGTCACATTTCGATTTAGCATATGACAGGGAGTTTTTTTTTTTTTGAGGAGTAGGGAGGTACAAGGCGGGGCCAGGCGCGCTGCCGGAAATGTCATAAGCATAAATTTAATTTTTGATAATTGTGTGTGTCGCGAAGCGTTAATGGAACTTTAATTGAAACTCGCGATGTGCATGCGGCATGCATATGCATGTATGCATATGTATCTAGATGCATTTGTATCTCATGGATGCGACACAGCGACTTTGAATGAAAATAACGCAACTTTGTTGTCATGTCTTCATCCCTGCGTGTCTCTGAGTATGTGCGTATTAATTATGCCCGTATATACTTATGTTCATATTCAACGTACACAACAGCAACAACTCAGGGTATACGAGGCGCGTTCATAGTTGGCAGTTCTGAGCGGGCCAATTAGCGTACCAGATCGTTAGTTCGCATCATTAGCGAATTGTCTAACGATCCAGTGTGTCCACAATCCACCATTCGCCATCCACGATCCATCGTCGACAATCCACAATCCTCCATTTATCATTCGCGGGCCACGTGCAACATGGCCAATTGGCCAATTTAGTCAGTTGTTGCCAACTAATTAATATGCCACATTATTATATGGCGCAGCTGTGCCATAGTTGCAAAAATACCAATGGCAACTGACTCCACCATTAAGCTAGATATGTATCTTTCCATCCATGTATTATATGTATCTTTATCCATCTTACTAACTGCAAAACATACATACAAGGAGCGAAATTATCATAATTAATGTTGAGAAAAGTAAGGCATAAAATTAACGTTCGCCCCCAAAGCGATATAAATTCCTCAGATGCTATCGAAAGATCTTAAGCCATTAGCCGTTCTTTCACATATTTCACATAGTTATACATATAATCATGTGACTTATTCATATGCCGAACTATTATAAAACGGTCAAACTATAAAATCGGAACATTTAAGGATCTTATAAAGATTTATACGAAATATTCAACATTCTAAAAACATTTGCCAGCCCTCTGAATATAATATTCGGATAATTTCATTACAATTTCACTCTGAGTATTTCCGAGTCTTTTTTTTTACTGCTATGCATCTTAAACTGCCTCCAACGATTTCTCGGCTATACTAATTGAATTTGATAAAAAGCCGACGAATGCTTTTAATTGGCCAAACACACAGAGTGCCAATTATCGCCGATAGGCTGAACCCGGTCTGGCTCGCGCTCTGTAGATAATTCAATGCATTCATCCATGCTCCATACCAATTGGACTAAGAAAATTTCGGGTTTCGTTGTAGGCTGCATTAAGTGACCGCCGCGTCGTTGTGATTGTGTGTGGCAAGTGCCGTCAGTTGATTTCCGCACCACCATATCAACAATGAGCATAGAGTCCAATGCGTTGAACAGTCCGAAGAGTCTACAAAAAAGGGAAAAGCATTCAAGTGATAAAGAAATGAAATTTCTCTAAATCTATTTAATTGGGTTACATGGCACACATTGAAATTGCTCCAATTACTGATTCTATTCAGTTTTAGTAGTCCAATTCCGGTTCGAGAACAATGAGAGAGAACTCTGTAGCTAGTACAAAAGATTTTGTCTTCGCATTACACGATATGAGTATAATCTTATGCGAAATCCTTATACTATAATGTTTTTTTCTTTAGGATCAATATATGTAAATACATTTTGCGAGTCAATAAAATATTCCACATTGACTGAGACATTAAATTGAGATTGAGAATTCTCGATCTGTCGCAACGCAGGCATCGTGACTCCACGGTGTACACTTCGTGAGCCCATCCGATTTTATAGTCCAACTTCGGTCGTTGGCTTCTTAATTGAGTTTTTGCTCTTGCGGCAGCGACTGCTTGTTTTGGCTTGTCGTCGTCTGCTTCTCCTTTGTCTCCCATGTCTCTCCCATGCATACCAAGTGGCCAAAGTTATTGGGAAATTTGCTGCTAAATGCCTGGACGTGGACACGGACGTGGCACAATGCAATTGCAGTCGATCGTTGATACTAGTTGATTCTGAATATACGGGCTAAGAATGCCACCAATTGATCCCATTCGCAGCAATAAAGATAAATAGACCAACTGGAATTAATACATATATACCAACAGGGAAATTTGGGTAATATTTAAAGTTAGTTTGGAAATAATCATTTAGTTACCATTTTTAGAGTAATATCATCGAGTTCTTCCGCAACGGAAGCTGAAACATAGCCATATATTCTATTTTTTGGCCCATAGTTAGGAGCACCTTTCGGTTTCAGTTTAATCTGCGAGTTTATAAACTCAATCTCCAGCGATTTCCTCAATTTCCTAACATGTGTGTGTAAACAAGTTACGTTGTAACTGGCACGCCTATTGCCTATTGCCGGACACATATGGGTCACTATTATTTCATGCCTTATGACAACTGTCATATGAAGTATGTATGTTGCAGCACCCGTCTCTATATCTCTCTCTCTCTCTCTCTCTCTCTCTCCTTGCCCCCTCGCACAAGAAACGTTGATTTAGTTATTGCCAGCAGCCGAATCGAAATGAATCAAATTCATTAGTGCCAATTTATTGTTTGGCACTTTTTTTTTCATTTGCTGCAAATATCGAATATCGTTTCTGGATCTCGGCGCATATCGCTCGAGATATCGTTGGGCTCGATCTGTAAGCGTGTGTCCAGTCAAACCGCCGGCCAAGTGGCCAACAGCAGCTGAGTTCCATTTGGTCAGCTAGGCAGCTTTTGTTGGATCGGCAAGGGGGATGTAGTAGTGTACAAGAGGTGAGCGTATCAGTTCATAGTTTGGCCCGAGGGGCGGCGGCGGGTCGACCGGGGCGTGTCTAATCCGATTTTGACTTTATTAACGGTGCAATTTGTACGACACTGTGCCACGGCAGCGGCAGCAGCAGCAACAACGAGACATGGCACAAAGCACACAACAGCCTACAGATATTTTTTATGTTTCCTAGCACCCCCGAATGGGGTAGGCTACACACACACAGCCCGTATTAGACTGTTGAATACCCTGTAAGGCAAAGAAGTTGATTCATTTTGGAATAGCTAGGATTAAAAAAACTGTACAAACTTGTTTCATATATAGATTATTTTTTTTGGTATGCGTTTCCAGCTCCAACTTCTCATTCCTGCCCAATCCAGAGGCGCCAAAGGGGCAGGGTATAGCAATGCAATTTTATTATTTATTGCTGTCAATGGGTCTGCAACAACAACTGCAGCGGAGGCAGCGGCAAGCACAACAACAAGTTGCCACACAAATTGTATGCTAATCGCTCGACCCAGCAACAGCGGGCGGCCAACTCGATTACTCGATTGGCCAGTTGCAGCAGCAGTTGCTGCTGCTGGATCTGCTGGTAGTAGCTGCTGGCCCGGCTGCCACTGCTCCGGACCCCCAGCCACGCCGTTGCCTTTATGATTGTTTTCTGTTGTCTGATTTATGGAGTGTGGCTGACTAATTTGAACTGCGGCGTGTTAAAGTTCTTGTAAGTGATCGCCGCCGCCGCCACTGTGCGCCATTGTTTTGGGGAACACAGGGGCATTGTTCAAGCATATAGTATACCCCGTAAATGTTGCCATGCTGAGGGCTGTTGAGGGGTATGTCAAGTGACTCTTGTTATTGCCGGCCGCTGCTGCTGCCGCCCCTTTTTGTGGCATGTGGCGCAGCAAACTGATTGCTAAGATCAAGATCGTCTAGAAATGTTCGCATATGCAGGCGTATAAATAGTTTTTAATACCAACATCCTCTCCACCACATACTCCTCCTCCTGCCAGCCCCCGCGGTCTGCTACGACATACTACGACGCACAAATGTCTCCATTAACGGTCATTCGTCTTGAGGCTCCTTGAGTTCTATTTTTGTCGCACGTTCGAAATAGAAATAAACGCGTATGCGGAGCGGCAACGCGCAGGGGGTGCGGGCCAGACCAGAGTCGAGAAAAGGTTAAAGAGCGACGGCGACAACGGCGGCTTTTGCTGCGCAGTCCTCACAGTTCTTGTTGCTGTTGTTGTTGTTGACGTGTTGTTGCTGTAGCGGCGGTGGCGGAGACTGAAACTTCGTCGCGGAGGGCGGTGCTTCTCATGCGTCACGTTGCAGTTGTCGTGCAGTCTCAATGGCGACGCCGCAAAAGGAAGTCCAAATTGTCGACGAGTCGCCTACGAAATGCGACTATTGTTGCAGTTGTTGTTGTTGTTTTTGTTGCCATTGTTGTTATTGCAGTTGCCAATGAATCACTTTTGGCCAATTAAAGTCCAAGTCAAGTCGATTGTGACTATTTTGCGACAATTATGCTTCTCAAGCCATATTTGCAAAGCGTTTTTGCCAACAACTTTTTCGCTCGTTTGTACCAAAGCCGACAAATTGTTGCGCGCCTGGCATTTAGGCAGGCAGGGTCACACTTGTGATGGCCGCCAGTGTGTACAAATACACACGGAGCAAGAGAGAAAGAGACACTATTTATGTGACTTTCTCTGCTAAATGCGAGCGCACGTACACAGTGTTGCGTGCAGAGGCGAGTTTAAAAGCTAAAAACAAAAAGGAGCCTAGCTTGAAGCTGGATTTAAACGGAGAAATGGCCTGAAATCAGTCTTAAAATAACCTGCGTATAAAATCGTCATACTCTTATGACTTTTTTAGCTTTTTACCGCTAACACAGCAGGCAGCACTGCACACACCACTCATGTATTTACACAGCGTTTTTTTTCGCATTTGAAATTCTGCAAATAGCCTTTTCCAAGTGACTTCAAAGCAAGGCCGGCGCAATTCCCACGCATTTGGATGCGTTGTTGATGAACTGCCTCCGATTCCCAATCCGATTCCGACGACGCTGTCAACGCAGCACGTAGCCCAGCCGAGGCCTAGGGGCAACGAGAGGGGATGATAGAGAGGTGGCGACTTTTGCAAACCAAGTCCAAGTCCGAAGCGAAGACCTCAAAGCATCTCCGCGTGCGGGGGTGGTGCCAGGGCGATGGAGGAACGCAAGACGGGCGAGGCGTGCAATAACAGTAACAATAAACAACAGTTTTGCATGCGACAATTGTGAATTGAAAAACTAAATATGAAAAGCGCGCACTGTTCCACTGTAATCTACATCTGTATGCGTGCGTCTGCTCGCGCGCTCATTTATCTGTGTGTCTGCGTATGTGTGTATGCGTGGGGGCTGCAATTGTCGCTGTTGCTGTTGACAGAGTTAGCGTCACGTTTGTTTAATAAAATTAATATTTACATATGTTCGTATTTACCTGCTCGCAAATGCTTTTGCGCTTTTTTTGTGTTTGTGACCAAAACTGGACAAATGTCCAAAATAAACATGGCGGGGCAATTTGCACGACTCCGTCAAAGATTGCCCCCCGATCGGCAGCTCACACACATACGAGCATACATGTGCATAATTGGTATTCCCTTTAACGATAATATGAAACATTTGAATGCAGCTACCGAGCTGCGGCACTTGCAAAAGTTACAAACGATAATTGCAAAAAAACTATCGATAACATCAACGCCAAATTTTTAAGCTTTACTAGTTCCTGCAACTAAATCCGCTTCAAGGTTTTGCTTATGTGAGATTCCAATTTGATTTGGCATGTGATTAGCATTAGTCAAAGTACAATATGTACTGGCATGACCTTGATTTGAGCAAACATAAATATAAATCAAAAATGTTATTTGCCATAAATCAAGATAACTTTAAATACAGATCATTTTTTTACTTATTTTTCATTTCTCTTTTATTGTGAACTAATTTCAAAATGCAAATAAAATAGAAACTCTCAACTCTCGTTTACTTTATTTGCCAAATTGGCAGAGAATATTATTACTGAACGGCCATTCAATTAGTTAATTTGGCCATTTTTACAGCAGGAAACCCCCGCAACCAAAAAATTGAACTGAAACGGAACTGAACTAACTCTCGCGTTATTCTTTATAGCCAAAAACGGTTTCGTTTCGTTTTACGACTCTGTTCGTTCGTTTGAGTCGCTTGATTTGATTTCATTTCGTTTGAGATTTGCTTTGCTTTTCTTTTGTTTCGTTTTGTTGTCGTGTTGCGTTTCTTCTGCGCGAATTCTTTGTGGCGGCCCAAAGTCGATCTCGTACGTACATACATATCTGTCTAATTTGGGCCGAGTCTAAATTCAAGTTTATAGCTAAATATGCGCTTAGCAGGTTGGCGTGGTCTATGCGAAGTAGAAGTAACGGGGAGGGGGTGCTGCTGCTCTGGAACCCGACACGCGGGGCGACTGGCCTCGATTGCGTTTGCGTTTGCCACATTTTTAACAACTTCACCCACATTCAAAATTCGCTTTGGCTTTTGGAAAATGGCAACAACAATAACCAGTTCAGCAGTTTGGTTTAGTTTTGGCATCGGCTTTGTCTCTCGTTAGCCGCGTGTTGTGTGTGTCGAGTGGCGGCAAGTCGAGTTCCACACGAATTGCTACAGATAGTACAATAAAATAATACACAATAACAACACACAACAATGTGTGCAATAGATCTCCAATGAGATTAAGAGAGAGATTCTTGAGTCTTTCTGATCTGTGGGAAATCGATTAGAGAAGGCGGCGGCGGCGGCATCATGTTCAAGCTAAAGTTCTCACAGTGTAGCTATCAATTACCTGAGCTCAACTGAGTTATTAAAGATATGTATGTATGTGTGCATAGTCTGGGTGTGTGTGTGTGTGCCCACACTTGAGATTTTCCACTGCACACACAAATCGTTGCAATCCAGCGATCGATCAGTGATCTCATCTCATCTCATCTCCCTCCCATCTCTCACCCACTCTCTGTGATTCTTTAAAATCTCATCGATCTTAAGTCCATGGTCGTTTCCCACACCGAGGGAGCAACAAACTTTGGCAAACAAAACGCCTTTTATGGCATTATGGAAATACCGTTAGTGCGGGCCAAAAACAGCCAATCAAAATTCATAAGTATTTCTTGGCGCGCTGGCCAAGATCAAAAGGCCCCCGAGCAGGTGACCGCCGATCAATCGACAACAGTCGCTGTCGGTGTTGCTGCTGTTGTTGTTGTTGTTGTTGTCAGAGCCGTGTTGCCGTAGCCGTTGCTGTTGCTGTTGCAATAATCATTTGGCAGCAATCTATCATTGCCAAATGGCCAAAAAGACATGTACACCACAACAACAGATGGTTGTGTGTTGGCTAGGAAGTTGTCCATGAGAACCTTGAACTCTCTGCGAGATAGAAAAACCAGCGAGACAAACCAACAACAACAACAACCGTTGCTGTTGCCGTTGATGACGGCAACGTCGACACGCGGCTTTGAAATATAATTTTTGAATGGAAAACCGTGGACAGTTTTTTTGACTTTTGATTGAGTTGAAAACAAAAACAACAAAAAAAAAAAAAAAACAAAATGACAACAAGAAATCAGGCAAAAAGCCGCCGTGCTTTGTTGGCCCTGCGAGGTGTTAGATATGTTATAGCCAATTCAACGATTCAGCAGTCGGATAGCTGCGAAACAGTCATACAATCCGGCTATCTGACAATCGGTGGCAGTTCGCTCCATTAGAGTCTGAACTTTTAATGCTTAATTTTTCTATTTTTATTTATTTATTTCTTTTTTGTTTGGTTCCACACCCGCAGCACAATGCGAATTTTATTATTTTCATTTCATTTACCATACATTTTTTTTCACGGGCTAAATCCGCTTAGGCGGTTGTCCAAGTCGACGAACCAGCAGCAGCGCAGCATGCCCAGCGGCCTAGTTTGTTTGCCATTTGCAGGGTATGGCAGCTAGAGATGAGGCAAATGCATGCATGTTGCATCAAAGTATCGATTAACTGTGAAACTTTCGATTTCGATAACTTTAAATCGCAATAAATTATTAGAAGGAGATATACAAATGATTTTATGCTTCTTTAGTCGAGCATACTGCGAGTTTCATTGACTCGTATAGGGTATGTGCGACACGACAGTTTGAAGTTGGCAATTGTACAATGAATATACGGGAGTTCATTTTTTTCTTGACTTTTTTTTTTGGCGAACAATTTGCAATGTCATTTTGTACCTTTTTTTTTGCGGAAGCAAAAAGCTGTATTACGGCCATAGAGACATGGGTTTGTGGTCTATGCTATGGGCATATTGTTATATATGTATATATATATACCTATTTGTGTGCATAACGCTACAGAGGCTTTTTGCAATTGCCTTTTACCTAATGTTATTAACGCCATATTGACACACTTTCTGGGTCCAAAGAAAGCAAAAATCTAAGCTAATTACGTGACAGCAAAGTCCCTTCGATCCCCTCCCCCAGCCACTTGGCATAATGCACATACATACATATGTATGTAGGTATATGTCTGTCTGAATATACCCTACCCGCACGTCGCAACGTTGCAACATCTTCGTTGCTTCCTCAACCGACTTTCGCTCTCTTTTCCACCTGCCCAACGTGTGGCACGTACACTCGAGGTGTTGTTGCAACTGTGCCACAGCTAGACAGCTCGACGCGCCCGCTCGACAGCCGCCTGGCTGAGGCTTGACTGCCAGCAATCAGTTGTGGCAGCCATCGACTTACGTTTTGAGTACCCCAAGTTGGCCCACTTTCGCAGCGTTAGCCGCCCCTACATACTAGCCGGAACCCACCCACCTGACGTTGGCTACAAAGTCACGTTAATTGCTTCGACATCTGACACTCGACTCCGGAGCAGCAGCAGCGGCAGCGGCAGCAACAAGAGGCCTGTGACCCGTGTCTGACCCATGAATTGTGTAAAAGATGCACTGTGGCAAAGCCAAGAGAGATTAAAGATTATTACCTATATACATACATAAGATTGCCACGATATGGGCAGAGTATGCTATACTATACATGAGAGAGATTGTAAAAATATCAACAGGGTGTTTATCATTTATAAAGTTTATTGAAAAGTTCACAAACTTCAAAGTCATAAGTAAATTTTGGAAAAAATATGTCTGTTTTTATTTGTGACCAAAAGAGTGTCGAGTGAGCGAGCAGCACCTTAATGCTTTCACATTTGGGATCAGACAACCATGATGTATACCATATTTGTAAAATAATTGCATGAATAAATATTTGTTTTTTTTTTTTTTTTTTTTTTGGGAAAAATGCTTAAGCGTTCTTCGGCACCTGGTTAAGTCTACTGATTGAGCTTTATGTTCAGTTCATCGATAGTGGTTGCTTCACCCGGTGTCCCAGCGGACTGAAGCTGCACCTTTCCCTCACTTGCCAGAATCAGGGAGGCCATGAAATATTTCGATACTCGGAAGGGTGGTTTGTTTTCCATAACATGGGCCATGGTAATTGTCTCTTCGCCATTCTGCTGAAACATATCAATGATTTTATTTCCGGAACGAGCCAAGTTACCCTGTTCGTTCATCATCTTATGCACTGTAATAAGATCCATGTCTACACCCGACTCGACATTTTGGTCAAATTCACTTAAAGTATCAGTTAAGCTTCCCGAATCAGAATGAGAATATTCTCTATCTAAATCATAAACTCTACCTTCAGCCGTATAGGGAACATTCTTTTGAGTTTCGAAGAGTTCTTTCCGCAACTTGAGAGTCATCTCTCTGCAGCAGGGTTCACTCAGGCGTTTTCGTATTTCCTGCGCACGTTCCCCCAGCTTCTGAATATGCGGTTCAACCTCCATTTGATAGTTGCGTTCAGCCTCCATTTGATAGATCAGATCCATAAGATATTGCTTGGGAATGAATGTGGAGGGCAGCAGAGACCAATTGAAGGGCTGAATCCTTTGATCGTTTCTACGACACATATTAACTCTCAGCTCAACTAATTCGATTTGATCGCCATCAAAACGAGCGCATAGTGAAACCGAAATGGCGGCGTTTTTAAAAGTGACACTACCCAAGAAATGGGTACCGGGTAGCCGAAGATAGTTGCGCATGAATCCCTCCATATAATATTCTAGCGAAAAGCTTAGGTATCGCAATTCCAAAATATGCTGCGACAGCTCAGAGCAGATATTGAGCAGGGATCCGCTCGCAGGATTCACAAGAAGATTTTGCTTTGCAAGTGCAGCCGATTGCAGTTCATTGGACTCTTCTTTCTTATCATTCTCCTTTGGCTTTGGCGAATTCATCTTTATGATTAATTCGTTACTCTTTTATTTTCGAAGCTTGAAAGAAGAATAGTTTGAAATTTAAATGTAAACTCAATGGCATCTACTTACTTTACGCTAACAACGTTTGAAACAATCAATCAGTCCTTGATGACAGTCAGCTTGCCAAAAATTTGTTTTGACGTCCAATATGGCCAAGTATTATCGATATGTCTTCAAAATGGCTGACATGGCAGGTGATGGATAACAACTGCATTTTCGATTTATTAATTAGTTTAATTATTGATTAATACAAATTTAAAGCTGTTGATGCAATTGCAAATGATGTTAATTTTCAATTTGTCAACTGTGTGGGCAAATAATGGGCGTCATTTTGCTATTATATGCCAATCGGCCATCTCTAGGACATCAAAGTTCAAATTTAAACGTTGTTCAACACTGTTTTTAAACATCAAGATGCCGCTTGATTGAAGAATGAAGAAAGCAAAGAAGAGGAAAACAACAACTACTTGGCACAATGGCACGTGGGGTATGGCGCATGGCGCGTGCCGTGAGTTGCATGCAAGATTTTGTGATGTCATTATGGCAACTTATCGGGTCTTCCTCCGCCTCATCTTCCTACTCCACCGCCATCACCACGTCGTTGCCGCCTGCGTCTTGTCAACGCTTTCGAAAGTGAAAATCGGATGCCGCAACAAACAAGAGGGGGAGCAAAGCGAATGCACTAACGCGTGTGTAAGTGTGTGTGAATGTGTGTCTCGATAAGTTTGCATAAATTATTAATATCGATTCTAGTCGAAGTTGACGATTGGCTGCGCTGCTCAAAAGAAATCATCAATTGACTCATCGGATCAATAATGAAAAATAAACGACTAAAGAGTCGGGCAATAAATTTGAATGTGAGATATACATACATATGTATACCCTGCAATGCGACGCCAGAGCATTGCAGAAGGCCAAAAAGCCCGACTGTGGTGGGCAGAGAGCGCAGCACCGAAGATTCAGATCCATTTAACGCCTCTGGCCGAATGCAATGTGGGCGTCACTGCCTCTGGTGCGATGCGGTAAGCCAAAGATGCAACAGGCCAAGACGACTACGGCATACTCTACTTAAAATCTCTCTCTCTGTCTCGATTGGGCGCAATTGATTTCTCGCATATCCCTAAACAAATTGTCCATGTGCCACGCCCCCGTACAGCAAAAATGGCAGACGTCATTGGGAATCGATGGCTCGCACTCTCGTCGTTGCCCTTGTTTGGACTTAGGGTACGTACTACGTAGCGTCGAACAACAATAAACACCAAATAAAGCACTTCGCATGCACATTTGAGGTAGATAGCCGACGCAGCCATAAAAAGGAGACATAATAATAATAATAATAAAATAATAACATTAACAGCGGCAACAACGGCGACAGCGAGGCAAATATTGAGATTGTTTAAATATTAAATTATTACAGAAAAAATGTGCATAAATGCATACGGAATGATGCGAATGGAAATGCAAATGAAAATCGAAATCGAAATCGAAATGGAGATGGAGATTGGAGATGGGAGATGAGCGTACGGGAACGGGAACGGGCACGAGCATAGGCACGTGGATTGGTATTGGAAATGGAAATGCATGACACGTCGAGACGTCGTGCAACGTCGCACAGCACTTCGCATCGAAACGAATCCGATTGGATTGTCTCTCGTCGAGCTTTTGAGTGAGAGAGAGATGATGATGATGATGACATAACCTCCAGCAGCATCGGCAACGGCATCGAGTTGCTATGCGGGGGCGCACAACTGTCGGGCGGCCGCAACAAGTGCCAAGACTTTCCAAATAGACAAATCAAGCTTAAGACAAGGCCGAATGGAAAGAGCCTAAGTCTACGATGAGGTGTTCGCTGGGATCGAAGAATTCTGCAAAGAATGGATGGGCATATTCGATGCCTGCCAGGCATGATTGTTGAACATGGAAAAGATTATCCTGATAAGCAGTGGAGCAATTGACAACGTATACAAAGTATTTGGGTAATGCGAATACCTAAAATGCATATTACGTGCTGGTCATATCTGTGTCACGCCCCCGTTTGGGGCCCCGGGACTAATGACTGATGACTGACGAGTGTGTCTCTCTATGTCTCAGACTCTGTGTGTGTGTGTGTGTGTGTGCGTCTTTGTGAATCTTGCGGCGTGTCAATTAATTATGCATAACATTGCGGCGCCTCATCGTGCCTTGTGCCCTCCCCCCACCTACCCTCCCTTGTCTTGCCTTGCTTGCGTATATACCCCTTAATCACAGTCTATACTAAACTGCCCCTTTGGATTGGGGCGAGCTAGGTGGAGGTATACGCAGTGCGAAAAAGGGGGTACGCCGGTGCCCCGTTGGCGGTCTACTCCTCCTCCCGTCGTCGTCGTCGTCGCCGACGTCTTGGACGTTGTCAGCCTAAAAATGCCGCGCTAAATTCTTCAGACTCTTAAAAATAAACTTTTTCTAGATTTTTGTTGCGCTTTAAGATGAGCCAAAAATATTTTTGACTTTCACTTGCGGTCTTACGCATTGCATTATCAATTGTATTTATTTTTTTTTTCTTTGTATTTGTCTTTTTGTCTAATTTATTGTTGTTGCACTCTTTAATCTGTTTTCAGCACGCAAATTATGTGCGGCAAGCTGCGGAGGACTATTTGGCCCGACGACAGGCGCGCAACAAATCAATGACACGCTCGATGACTTCCGGATTGGCCGGACCGATCCTCGCCCTGGGGAATGTACACTATCTGCCGGCGGCCAAGAGCGGCACCTTCTTCTCGCGCGACAATGTCTCCAACTTTATAACCTGGTGCAGGTGAGTTCCCATAATGATGATGATAGAATCTAGTATGTAATCTATAAGCAGAAATCTTTGGATGATAAATCTCACAAAGCAATGCAGAATTAATTTCATTGAGATGATAGTAGATCTCTGGAGTTTAATGAGGTTGCCAAGGTTGCCAACGTTCATTGGCTCTTTGACAAATCTCTCTAGTCTCTCTGGAGAGAGATCAACAACAACAACAACAGATCATTGTACTGTCATGAAAGGAATCCCATTCGTAAGGCATCGAGTAACATTGTGATTATCATTCCTATAGATTAATCGCTTATCCATTTTCTAACTAACGATCAGTGATCAGAGATTGAGTGATTGATCGACAGTCGAGAACTTTCAAACTGACAGAGTTGTCTGTAAACGATGTGTTTCCTATTCTTCTTCTTCTTCTTCATCTTCGTCTTCTTTAGAAAGAGCCTTAAAATCATCGAGTGCCTACTATTCGAAACGGACGATCTGATCATGCGAAAAAATGAGAAACATGTGATCCTCTGCCTGCTGGAGGTTGCCCGACGTGGCGCCAAGTTTGGTAAGTGTTTCTGGATCCATTGTGCAGAAGGTCTGAGGACTGCAGTTGATTGATCTTTTATATTGATTATAGGAATGCTTGCGCCGATGTTGGTGCGGATGGAGCGACAAATCGATCGCGAAATTGCGGCCGATAACAAAGCCAACGGCGTCGGTTGTGGCACACAGACGAGCAACGGTTGCTCGGAGAGTGGCACCCAAACAGAGGTGCCATCTGTGGGTGCCGAGTGTGAAGCAGATGAGACAGAACTCTATGATAGCGATACAGAGAACGAGGATGAGGATGATAACGATCCGATGATGATGTACGGACCGCAGCCGCAGATTGTAACAAATGACCTGAAGAGTCTCGACGAGATGGTAAGTGGAGCAGGGAGATAATCCAGCCTAGACGGGGCATACAACACCCAAGACAAGAGCCACTCTTCCCGATTCCCTTTTCCGGCTACCGAATTTGACATTTCTTTGCTCTACGTCTGTGTGTGTGTGTGTGTGTGTGTGTAGGTTCCGTGGGTTGTGTTTTCTCTTTTATTTCTTTTTTTTTCTTTTTTTTGCAACGGACCTCACGATTTTTTGTTATTGTTGTCGTTGTAGTTTTCGTAGCTACTTTTCTTATGTCCATTTTTAGCCATGGCTAAGTTTCCAGTTTCAAACTTGGGCAAAACAAATCAAAAGTAAACAACAACAACAACAACAACAACAACAACAACAATGCAACAAAGTTGAACAAATGCGATGGATAATTGTTCAGATGATTTGCGCGGATACTTTGCCTAAAAACGGATTCGTATTACCCTATCCAAAATCGTTGTCAATCGCGCCCCCCATGCATATGCCATAACCATCGGGAGCAGCTGCTCGAATCGTGATCGTGATTGCGATCGTGATTGTTGTGTGTCGTTTTAAGTGAGAGTTCTGAAACAACAAGGTCTTCCGACACATGGTTATTTGTATACTACATATGGAAATCGTATGTGACTGATCAAACTTGGGGAAAAAAGAATGTAAACTGTGAGAGCACAGCCAGTCTACAAAAGCACATAAAATAATAGGATATCCTGTGGGGGATCGTATGTCATAGCAGAGTATAAGGAAAGAAATGTGTAATATATATTTAAATTAAGTAGTCGAACAAAGTTATTGCATTTCGTCGTGGTTATCGCAGTCTCTATAATTATCGAACAGATGCAGCTCGATAGGCTCGCTAGTGCAATATCTGAGATGGAACACTTTGAAATCGCTCTATTAGGATTGAGTTTCGTGCATGATTTTCTTCCGCCTACACATATTTACACTGTGACTGATCTATTGTTATTGCTGGCTGCAATCGATTACCGATTGCCGATCAACGATTGTCGATGCTTATGTCACGGGCTCATCTCATGTTGTAAATTAATTTGACAATATGTTCGAGGCGTTGCACGCTGTTGTTGTCGTTGTTGTTGTCGTTGTCGTTGTTGTTGCTGTTGATGTTGCTGTTGTCGCCCGGTGGCGCCAGCGATGTGCCAACAACAATTACAACAATCACAATCGAAATTGGCAATGTAATTGCAAGTGTGACTGCGAGCAGCGATTGCGCGATGACAACACGACGGACAACGACAGCAACATGCACAGGCAACAACACACACACACACACACATGGGCAACATGCAACGGACAGGGGACTGTGGACTGTGGACAGACAAACGGACAACGGCAGCGCCCAAGGATTGAGGAGCAGTTGAGGCAGTATGTAGTAGTCTGGTGGCCAGTCTCAGGAGGCAAATCGGCAAACGGGAAACTAATGAAAAGCCATGCAAACATTTCCTCACGCCGCCAGCAACATTGACGACGCGACGGCACAAACAATGCTCAGCAATCTCCCCCTGCCTGCCTGCCTGCCTCCCTGCGATCGACAGCGTCTGGATGGATGGATAAATCGTTGCGCATTTATTGGATGCAACATGGACATGAACGTGGCTGGCGAACAGCGCCAGCAACATGCAGCAGCAGCAGCAGCAGCAACAACAGCAACAATAACAAAGTGGCCCGGCGGGCGGACATGTTCAATGGATCGCAGGCTGCCCCTGCCTGGCTCTGGCCTAAGCTGTGACTGCTCTGACTGCTGCTGCTGCTGCTGCTGACGTTGTGACTCCATGCCCCGGCGATCACTCAGTTAGCCAATCAATTTGTTTGCAGCCGCAGCAGCAGCCACAGCAGCAGCAGCAGCTCCTGCCGAATCAGCAAATAGCCTCAACAACTTGTCGAAAATGAAATGATGTGCCACCACGTAGCTGCCACAGACAGCAACTTGCAACTTGCAACGAGCAAGGGGCAACAAGCCAGGCAGGCAGTCAGCCAGGCAGGCAACTTGCAGCGGACAACGGGCAACTACGATTTGTCGCTGCCGTTTGGCACGTCCGCGTCGTCGTCGTCGTCGTCGGCGTTGTTGTTGCTGCCTTGGCTGCTGTTGCTGTTGCTGTTGCTGCGCATGCGATTTATGGCCTGGCCAGGATAGCGCAGCGCCATTGCCGACGCGCCAGCTAATCTCGCATGCGTTGCACAGTCGGATCCGTCGTTTGTCGATGGCAGATCTCTTTTCTGGCTTATCGCCAATGCCAGATTTATTGTGATGTCGACTTACCCACCGTGCCACCAGGCAAGACGCCCTCTCCATCTCCTCCTCCATCTCCCCCTGCTACATACACTCGTACAGCTATGTGGCACAGTTCCCAGTTAGTCAGACAGTTGCTCCTGGGCCCTCCTGGTGGTTTTCCTTGCTGTAAAAATAACAATTTACAACATAAACGCAACGAACGACTCACAGATACCCTATAGGCAATCTATATCTATCTATCTAGGTAGAAGGAGAACTCTAGGACTGGATATAGTCCACACAAGTCGCTTTAGTCCTCCCTATCTGACTCTCTGTCTGTATGAACACCTATATCTCGGTTAATTTTAGAGCTAGAGAGCCTAAATTTGTGCTATATATTGCTAAAAACTGGGCAAGTTTATTGCTAATACCCCTTGCTGGCAATTCTGGCTGCGCATAGGGTATCTAGGTATGTATGCTTGTATGCAACTAGCGAAGTTCAAAGGTGCAAATGCGTTTTGTCTGTTTCGTTGTCGTCTCTCGTTGCCTCGTTTCGGTTTTCTTGTTGTTTCTTTCCTTGCTTGGCCCGGCCAGTCGGAGGCAGCTTTGTTAGCCCAGTCAAAAGGCCTGTCAAAGCGATGGCTATGGCGATGGCGATGTCGATGTCGATGTCGATGTCGTCGGCACAGTAGCCGCAGCGAAGCCAAAAACCAAGCTCCCTATAGACACACGAATTGAAACAAGGCAGAGAGAGAGAGAGAGAGAGATCTTTCGCTGTATCCCACTCTTCGTCGCTGGGCTGTAGGTTGACTGGCTGCCTTCTGTCTTCCTGACTGTCTTCTGGCCTGGGACTGCGACAACGACAACGATGGCAACTGGAAGCCAAGTCGTTTGCTGTTCCGCTCATTTGTTTGATCATTTGCTCGGACAATGGCAGCGCGTGAATTTATGCAGTGGAAACCATTGCGATTCAGATATACGGCATGCTACAGATGGACGCGTGACACGACAAAGGCACGAGCTACGAACAGCACAATGTGCTGGTTGTTTCGATAATGATCTACTATGTGGAAAGTGGGATACATATATAGGGCAGAGACTGAGCTTCTGTTTGCCGCTTTCAATAGATCTCTCTCCATCTCTGATTGTCGAATCTAGACTCGTTATTTTGAATCCTACAAGGCGTGTTCGCCATCTGCCCATCTCTAGGGCAAACAGTCCATGGTCTGTGTACGTCTTTCTTTTTGGATTTTGGTAGTTGATCGCCTGTGGCTCTTGATCTTATGCAATGCCCTGCGGGGTCAGGTCTGGGGTTGCGTTGCACGACACCACCCCCTACCCCTACCCCTTCCCCGCCCGTGCTTAGCTCTCTGTTGCCCGTCCCCACGTACATACATAGATAGTAAAGTTTACTTTGTATTGCAGGTCAGGGATTTGGTGGAGAAGTGCACGTGCCCATCACAGTTTCCCATGGTGCGCGTCTCCGAGGGCAAATATCGTATTGGTGACACCAAAGTTCTCATCTTTGTGCGCGTAAGTATGATCAGCTCTTAGACTGGGTTAGTCTCAGTGAATATGAATACATAGAATATACCATAGATAACTTATTATACATATTCTTTATTCTTAATTCTCACCTACAGATCCTGCGCTCGCATGTCATGGTGCGCGTTGGCGGCGGTTGGGACACACTCTCCCATTATTTGGATAAGCATGATCCTTGCCGTTGTCGTGCCCAGCATCGTAGCTCCATCACGGCACGTCTGCTGCCCCGCAACAGCAACTCCAATTCTGGGAACGGAGGCATTGAGTTGCACAATGCGCAGGTGATATATGAGCGGTAAGTCAAGCGGGGTTCTATTGCTACTCTTTCTTCTCCTCCTCCTTCTGCTGCTCCTTCTCCTGCTCCTCCTTCTCATCCTCCTACTCCTTATCCTACTCCTCCTCCTTATCATCCTACTCCTCCTCCTACTCCTCCTCCTACTCCTCCTCCTACTCCTCCTACTCATTCTTTTACTCCTTCTCCTCTCCCACTCCTACTTCTACTCTTCCTTCTCCTATTCCTTCTCCTACTCCAACTCCTCCTTCTGCTCTTCTCCTCCTTCTCCTGCTTCTCCTACTCAATCTCCTTTTACTACTCTTTCTCCTGCTCCTCCTACTCCTTCTCCTGCTCCTCCTACTCCTTCTCTTACTCCTTCTCCTCTCCTACTACTACTTCTACTCCTCCTTCTCCTACTCCTACTCCTTTTCCTGCTCCTGTTCCTCCTACTTCTTCTCCTGGTCCTCCTCCTCCTTGTGGCTAAACTAAACTACGTCTGGCAAGCTGCATTAAGTTGTTATCGCTTCGCTAATTGCGTGCATAAAACTGCATAATGATGGCGCTTCCATGGACAAAGACAGACTGGAAATCGTTGCAGTTGAGTGCTCCATTAGCAGCACTCCAGCACTAGATGCGGAGCAGGGGGTAAAACACATCTCATTCACAAGTTGTCTTTCCGGTCTTGTCCTTCATTGGCAACGCGACTCATGCTCAGTATTCATAGATCTCTCTAGTGCTGCCTGGCCTGGACAGCTTTGTCTAGTTGATACCAAGCTCTCTGTCTTGGACGGTTATAAAACATTTATTATCAACTGTCGTTCTATAGAGACACGCGTATTACGGCATTATCTGCGATATTGAACAAGGTTTCTTGCTAATCGAAAACAATATTATTATTACATACGCAATTATAGTACTCAATTCGAAGGGAATTGATTAAACTCGACGTTATAGTATATTCTATACAGTCTGAGTAGTTTATAGCTCTGCTATATCTTTTAATCGTTTCTAATTGTTTTCCCTCTATGCTCGATTCCTTTGCAGTTCACCGCATGCAGCTCGACGTGTGAATGTATCGAATGCAGCTGGAGCAGCAGCAGCATCATCTGGAGTGGGAGCTGGTGTCGCAGCACCTAACAGCAGTGTATCACCCAATGCCTTGGCCACTGTGAAGCACCGTAGTCGCAGTCCAACACCTCAGCGCAAGTTTCTGAATCAATCAAATGCCATGGCCAATGCAGCGGCTGCTGCCAATGGAAATGTGGAGCAAGGCATGACATTGGGATCTCCCCACTTGGTTAGGCGCTCCATGTCGCCCAGTCAGCGTCGTTTGATGGGTGACATGCGCAGAAAGCAAAATTCACTGGACTCCTATGGCAACAGCAGCAGTGGACCCAAATCGCTGCCAAGTGCAGATTTTGTGGAGGAAACCACTGCCACTGCCGGAGGAACAGCATCTGGAACAGCATCTGCCGGACAGCCGGAGCAGAGCAGCAAGTTCGAGAACATCAGCGACAATGGTAGCGAGATTAGCGACGAGGGCTATCGCAGTCTGGGTGTCATCCAATCCACAGCACAGAAGCGCGAGTCACTGCACAGTCAGGCTTCTATTGAGGATGCTGAAAGTAATGGTAAGTAATAATTCCACACTTAACATGCTCAGTTTATTATCTCTCTCTCTCTCTTCCTCTCTCTTTCTTGTTCCATCTGTTCTGCTCCAGCGCGTCTTGATCAAACGTCCACTGACTCGCAGATCTCACCTAGTGAGGAGCCAGAAGCAGAAGCAGGAACGGAATCGGTTCAGCAGGTCAACAATATGCTGGGCGAGGAGGAACCGGAATATGCTGCCTTTGAGATCGATGGACCACAATCGCTGCCGGCTGTGCTGGCGTTGCCCAAGCTACAGATTCAGCCAGCCAACTATGAGGGTCACACCAAGTTCGAGCAGTCGGGTGTCTTCATTTCCGATGATATCATCACAGTAACAACCGATACGGACACAACCGATGGCGTTAAGGCCAGCAAAGCGGCAACCCTGCAGCCTGAGGAACAGACATCCACATCTATAGTGACCCCTGCGGTTAGCAAGATACCGCGTTCTCCCCTGGCGCAACGGCGTCGTCGTAACAGCATGGATAATAGTAACAACGCTGGCGGTAGCTTGCAGGATCTGAGCACACGCTCTGGTGCGCTCAACTTTAGTCGCAAACAACCGGTCTATCGCTCAGTGCGTCCGATGCGTCCAGCGGCTGCAGCAACAGCAGCAACAACAACAAATACGACACGCACCAAGCTGCCGATGGTGCGCGATGTGACCAACACGTGGAGCGGACGCAGTGCTGCTGCGCCTGTGGCCAGCAAAAAGCGGCCCACCATCAATACAGACACATTTGCGCCGCCAGCAGCATTGAAATCGGCATCGACATCAACATCACCATCGCCTTCACCATTCGAGCGTGGCTCAAAAGCACGCTCCACCCAGATTCTGTACGATAACAACGGGCGTCGTTTGCGCGGTTGCAGCAGTTCACTGACAACGTCCCCGGTCAAGAATCACGCCTCATCGCCACTGGCCCAGCAGCTGCTTGAAGCGGCGAGCAGTGCCAAGAATGATGCACAGATTCTGGAGAAGATGAAGACGCTGCTGTCGCGCTATGCCGCTGGCAATCAACAGCAGCAGCGACCTGTCAGCACGGGCAATTGCAATGGTGGCAAGAAGACACCAGTTTACGAGGATTTCACCACAGCTTGGGTGCACAGCAATGGCAATCTGGAGAGATCGGAGAGTTGTTCACCGCCCGCTAAGGCACGATCCAAGCGAAGTTCGGCGGCTTCATCGTGTGGTAGCAATAATTCGGGTAACACTGTTTCCGTGGCCATTGTATCGCCACGCCGTGAACGAGGCATGTCCAAGATACCGGCGCCGGTGCGTCATCATACGGAGCTTTATTAACGGCACGTACGGACGCCTAGCGTCCGAGCAAGGCCCAAGTCAAGGACAAGGACAACAGCAACACGACCATGCTCCACGGCCAATGTTAAGCTTCTTCCGAGTGTTTTCTGAAAACCATTGCAGATGCAGTTGCCGCCGACGTGGATATGGATGTGGATTGTGTGTAGGGATGTGAACGGTGTGTTAGCTTATAAGATATTTATAGGGCCAAAATGGAATTGTCCGTCTGTGCGGTTGTGCGTGTGCGAAACCAAACCAAACCGAACCGAACCGAACCGAACCGAACTGAACCGTACCGAAGCAGAGCGAAGAGAGAATGAAATAAATCGTTTCAAGAGACCTCATACAGACATGTAGCGTATATAGTAAAGCAGAAATACATACAGATAATATATATATATTTATATACATACATAAACTGTAGTAACAACTGCCTCAATAAGGTCGCAGAAGCAGCTGATCCGGAATTTAGGCCCGTATTCAAATCGCAATCATATCATTTCGCAAGAGGCAACGGCCATATGTAAAAAAAATAAAACCCTTTACTCGTTCGGTAAATTCAGACAACAAACCGTTTACAATCCAAACTTGAGACTTTCTTCGAATACAGTTTTGAAAAACCAATCTTTCTTTTTTATTTTTTTTTTTTTCGAATAGAACTAAGAGACGTTTTTAATGAAATCTGCAATCTGCTGCGATCGTGATAGTTCTTAGAAATCCCCTATGCCCCATGCCTCCCACATAGAAAGCGCATAATTTTTCTAGAAGTTTTACGAGCAATGTAGACAGTCACCAACACACACACACACACACACACACACATGCAGACTTAGCCATTGATACTTACCTTTGTACATATATAGAGAGGAAGAAATACAACACAATTATGAAATTAGAATATTACTAAATAAAAGGGCTTGCAGGATGAAATTGGTAGGACTGATTGTAGTAGACGGTATGTAGACAGCTGTGTGTGTGTGTGAATGAAAGAGATTTTTTTCCAGCATAGTCTTAAAAGAAATAAAAGCAAAGGATTTATTTTTTATATACTCAATGCAAGCAAAAGCCATCAATGTGAAAGGGAAAAGCTTTTAATAAACTCGATTTTACTCATACAAAATCGTACGAAACAATATGAAAGAAAATATAAAAATGCTAAAAAAAAAAAACAAATAAATCTATATATTCATATAATATTTAGTTAGAAAGCATGGTTCCGATCACACAGATAGCATAGAACATAACTAATTTGGTGCTTTACTTTGGTCAGGCAAACACCGAAAGTAAATTGTAACTCATAATATATAGTATAATGATTCCCCACAAAAACACCACAAGATGCGAGAGAGAGAGTGATGCGCTCTACCATACATATTATACTTGGCAACGGTCACAAACTTTGGAAACTTGAGTACTTTGCTTAAATAAACTTACTTTCATATATGCAATGTATGCACGTATACAATATACTTACGATACTATCTATATCGAGTCCCATTACCGTACTATACTATGCTACAATTTTCATTTGATAAATCTTAGATTAATTAAACAAAACAAATAAAACATCATATAAATGATTTGATTTTTTTCTATAAACTTAATTTGCCTTTGATTAGAGCAATGTTAACATATTTAGTACATCGTACCTTTATAGTTTAAACAAACGGAACGTATGTCTCGTTTATTCTTTGTTCACTAAGCTGAGTTAGATATCTACTATATAGATGTATGTGTTGAAATCGGCCCTCATAATGTTGTAAAATACTTGTATACTTTTTCTATAATATGATATGATTTGAGTCGCGATTTGCTTTCAGTTTGTAGCGCCAACCAAATGTTCTTCGAACGAAACTAAACAAAATAAAAGGCAAGCGTATTTATGCCGATTAAACGGATACCTATATATATTCTCTATATATGTATAAGGAAGGCGCATAGCCTCTCCACTCCTAAATTCGCAACATACATACGATACACACACATACATATATAGATCAAATCGAAACGATAAAATTACGAATCATTTCAGCAAAAAACGACAATTTAATTGTTAACAACACACGCACATAAGAACATTAACATATAATAATAATAATAATAAAATGATGGATAACAATATTGTGGTATCTTGCGGATACAGATGAATTCTATGGGCATCTTTTGCTGGATATTGACTAATTTGCTTTTGATTTCTTTTGTGTCCATTTTTTTTTGAACGAATAAATATATTTCAAACATATACAGTGTATTTAAAATACAATTAAATATTATTAAATCATTTAAAGCAAACTAACTATTAAAAATGGAATAGATTACAAGAAATAAACAAAAAATGTATGCAACCAACATTATTGATTTTAATCACAAGAGTTTAATAAATAAACACGAGCATATATGTACTACATATATAAAAATGAAAATGATAAATGTTTCACCTGTTCTTACCTTGGGATCTGGCAATATATTCAGTTTGTTGGATTAATTATAGAAATGGAGTCATTATGTTGGATATGCACAGCATTACGTTGTGCCTGGTTGAGAACTTTCAGCAAGTTGCTTCCTCAAAAAGATTCGCTGCCGTGAGAGTCGTCATGGTAGATTAGCATGAATATATATACATCTGTATCTAATTAGCGAATCAGACATTTTTAACAACCAATTAATTGCTGAATATGCCAACGCCATTCAGCAGTCATCTTTTAATCGTATATAAAATCGATATTTCGATTCCATATGACTTCCAGGTCCTTAGCACGATGACTTACCCCCATAAAGCCTATAGTACGGAAAACTTCGTTATTTGGCCTCTAGATTGATTTTGCATCAAAAATTATGAATTCAACATTTTCATAAATTTGAGTTTTCCTTATGGATAGGACTTTTTATCCGTTATTTGGCCTCTAGAATGATTCTGCATCAAAAAATAATGAAGTTAACATTTTCAAAAATTTGGGTTTTCCTTATGTCTTCCAAGCTACCCTCTTTCTCGATTTCAGTACCCCTACAGAGCGTCTTGTATGGAAAACTTCATCAAAAATCATCAGATTTCCTTGAGATAGGACTTTTTATCCGTTATTTGGCCTCTAGTTTGATTCTGTATCAAAAAATAATGAATTTAACATTTGCAAAATTTTGGGTTTTCCTTATGTCTTCCAAGCTACTCTCTTTCTCGATTTCAGTACCCCTATAGAGCCTCTAGTATGGAAAACTTCGTCAAAAATCATCCGATTTCCTTGAGATAGGACTTTTTATCCGTTATTTGGCCTCTAGATTGATTCTGCATCAAAAAATAATGAATTGAACATTTTCAAAAATTTGGGTCTTCCAAGCTACCCTCTTTCTCGATTTCAGAGCCTCTAGTATGGAAAACTTCGTCAAAAATCATCCGATTTCCTTGAGATAGGACTTTTTATCCGTTATTTGGCCTCTAGAATGAATCTGCATCAAAAAATAATGAAGTTAGGACTTTTTATCCGTTATTTGGCCTCTAGATTGATTCTGCATCAAAAAATAATGAATTTAACATTTTTAAAAATTTGGGTCTTATGTCTTCCTTATGTCTTCCAAGCTACTCTCTTTCTCGATTTCAGTACCCCTATAGAGCCTCTAGTATGGAAAACCTCGTCAAAAATCATCCGATTTCCTTGAGATAGGACTTTTTATCCGTTATTTGGCCTCAAGATTGATTCTGATTTCAAAAAATAATGAATTTAACATTTTCAAAAATTTGGGTTTTCCTTATGTCTTCCAAGCTACCCTCTTTCTCGATTTCAGTACCCCTATAGAGCCTCTAGTATGGAAAACTTCGTAAAAAATCATCCGATTTCCTTGAGATATGACTTTTTATCCGTCATTTGGCCTCTAGATTGATTCTGCATCAAAAAAAAATGAATTTAACATTTTCAAAAATTTGGGTTTTCCTTATGTCTTCCAAGCTACCCTCTTTCTCGATTTCAGTACCCCTAAAGAGCGTCTTGTATGGAAAATTTCGTCAAAAATCATCCGATTTCCTTGAGATATGACTTTTTATCCGTCATTTGGCCTCTAGATTGATTCTGCATCAAAAAATAATGAATTTAACATTTTCAAAAATTTGGGTTTTCCTTATGTCTTCCAAGCTACCCTCTTTCTCGATTTCAGTACCCCTAAAGAGCGTCTTGTATGGAAAACTTCATCAAAAATCATCCGATTTTCTTGAGATAGGACTTTGTATCCGTTATTTGGCCTCTAGAATGATTCTGCATCAAAAAATAATGAAGTTAACATATTCAAAAATTTGGGTTTTCCTTATGTCTTCCAAGCTACCCTCTTTCTCGATTTCAGTACCCCTAAAGAGCGTCTTGTATGGAAAATTGCATCAAAAATCATCCGATTTCCTTCAGATAGGACTTTTTATCCGTTATTTGGCCTCTAGATTAATTCTGCATCAAAAAATAATGCATTTAACATTTTCAAAAATTTGGGTTTTCCTTATGTCTTCCAAGCTACCCTCTTTCTCGATTTCAGTACCCCTGTAGAGCCTCTAGTATGGAAAACTTGATCAAAAATCATCCGATTTCCTTGAGATAGGACTTTTTATCCGTTATTTGGCCTCTAGATTGATTCTGCATCAAAAAATAATGATTTGAACATTTTCAAAAATTTTGGTCTTCCTTATGTCTTCCAAGCTACCCTCTTTCTCGATTTCAGTACCCCTAAAGAGCGTCTTGTATGGAAACCTTCGTCAAAAATCATCCGATTTCCTTGAGATAGGACTTTTTATCCGTTATTTGGCCTCTAGAATGATTCTGCATCAAAAAATAATGAATTTAACATTTTCAAAAAATTGGGTTTTCCTTATGTCTTCCAAGCTACCCTCTTTCTCGATTTCAATACCCCTAAAGACCGTCTTGTATGGAAAACTTCATCAAAAATCATCCGATTTCCTTGAGATAGGACTTTTTATCAGTTATTTGGCCTCTAGATTGATTCTACATCAAAAAATAATGAATTGAACATTTTCAAATATTTGGATTTTCCTTATGTCTTCCAAGCTACCCTCTTTCTCGATTTCAGTACCCCTGTAGAGCCTCTAGTATGGAAAACTTGATCAAAAATCATCCGATTTCCTTGAGATAGGACTTTTTATCCGTTATTTGGCCTCTAGATTGATTCTGCATCAAAAAATAATGAATTTAACATTTTTAAAAAATTGGGTTTTCCTTATGTCTTCCAAGCTACCCTCTTTCTCGATTTCAGTACCCCTACAGAGCCTCTAGTATGGAAAACTTCATCAAAAATCATCCGATTTCCTTGAGATAAGACTTTTTATCCGTTATTTGGCCTCTAGATTGATTCTGCATAAAAAAATAATGAATTTAACATTTTCAAAAATTTGGGTCTTCCTTATGTCTTCCAAGCTACCCTCTTTCTCGATTTCAGTACCCCTAAAGAGCGTCTTGTATAGAAAACTTCATCAAAAATCATCCGATTTCTTTGAGATAGGACTTTTTATCCGTTATTTGGCGTCTAGATTGATTCTGCATCAAAAAATAATGAATTGAACATTTTCAAAAATTTGGGTCTTCCTTATGTCTTCCAAGCTACCCTCTTTATCGATTTCAGTACCCCTAAAGAGCGTCTTGTATGGAAAACTTCATCAAAAATCATCCGATTTCCTTGAGATAGGACTTTTTATCAGTTATTTGGCCTCTAGATTGATTCTGCATCAAAAAATAATGAATTGAACATTTTCAAAAATTGGAGTCTTCCTTATGTCTTCCAAGCTACCCTCTTTCTCGATTTCAGTACCCCTATAGAGCCTCTAGTATGGAAAACTTCGTCAAAAATCATCCGATTTCCTTGAGATAGGACTTTTTATCCGTTATTTGGCCTCTAGATTGATTCTGCATCAAAAAATAATGAATTGAACATTTTCAAAAATTGGAGTCTTCCTTATGTCTTCCAAGCTACCCTCTTTCTCGATTTCAGTACCCCTATAGAGCCTCTAGTATGGAAAACTTCGTCAAAAATCATCCGATTTCCTTGAGATAGGACTTTTTATCCGTTATTTGGCCTCTAGATTGATTCTGCATCAAAAAATAATGAATTGAACATTTTCAAAAATTTCGGTCTTCCTTATGTTTTCCAAGCTACCCTCTTTCTCGATTTCAGTACCCCTATAGAGCCTCTAGTATGGAAAACTTCGTCAAAAATCAACTGATTTCCTTGAAAGAGAACTTTTTATCCTTTATTTGGCCTCTAGATTGCTGGTATATAGAAAAAAGAATGCATTAAAAGTTTTTTTTTTGTTATTTGCATAATCTGCCAATTTTGAATAACCAATTAATTGCCGCAGATGACACAGCCATTTAAATAAACGTTACACATAAACCTGCAAATGCTGTAGCAGTCATCTTTTAGTCGCATACAAAATCGGTATTTCGCAGCACTGCTGGATTTATCGATAGGCAATGAAGTATTGCCCAGTGAAAGAGTTTAAATAGAAATAAATGTTTTTATTTTGCAATATATTGGAATTTTCGCGAATCCTTAAATCTTAATGGATAGGGCATATCAAAAGGAATATATTATTGTTTTACAAAAACGAGTATACCCCCTTGACAATTACTTCTACTTAAATATCGGCCAGACTGTCTAATGCACCACCACCAGCTTCCTGACCGAAACGTGCTTTCTCCTGACTTTCAGTCCAGACCTTGGCAATCATTTGCTTTGTTTTCGTATCTCCACTGTTGTACATTTTCTTCATGATGTTAACCAGCGAGCTCTCTGGGTTGTCGCTATCCTTAGCCATTTCGCTGTCTTGCTTTTGTTTCAAGCGTTTCTGAATTGACGTTAAGACATCCCAGTCCTTGCCCTCTTCCGCCTTTTTCAGGTATATTGCTACCATGTCGGTTTTCAATTTACGATAACTTTTCGCAATATCTATGGCATAAAGCAGATTGTTGACTGTCAGACCGAAATCCTTGCCAGTGAGATCACGCACGTGAAGCTGCAGTGAGTGTTCCGTATAGTTCACAGTGACAGCTTCCTCTGGACAATTTTGCACACCGTTCAATGTTATGAATAGTTTGACAAACTTGGCACTCTGATCCCAGCCATAGTCGGTCAGCTCATGCAAGTACCTGCAAAGTTAAAGACAAATATTGAGGCATGTAATGTACGAATGAACCTCAGAACCTTCGAGAAGCTTCTCGACGAACATAAATCTTTGTCATAGGACTATATTAGCAGCGCTTACCTTTTGGAATCGCCACCTGTTGTGCCAGCAGCTTCACGTTCAGCTGCAAGACGTGCTTTGATCTCCAAATTGATAATTTCACGTTCCGCTTCAGCTTTGGCTTGGGTTAGCGCGCCTTTAGCACGCGCACTTTTTGCCTGTTGAAGCAAGGCTGTCAACTCCTCAACATCGGCTTTAAGCTAATAATTTCGATATATGCGTGCATTAATATTATATAATTTGATTAAATTACTATAACTTATGTACCTGTTCTAGGCCCATTGTACTGTAACTTGTGTAAAAATTTAAGCGTGCCAAAATTTGTGCAACTACAACGTAGAAACTAGAGATGTAAAGTACTTCGATAACTCACAGAACTCAGAGTACCCGGCTTTTGCGTGCAAAAACCCGATAATAAATACAAAATATATCGGAAAAGAAAATGTACTAAAAAATACCATGTGTCTTGTGCTTTCATATAGCGGTTGTTTTCCCGTAACTTTTGAAGAAGTAGCCATTAATGTGTGAATCGAGCACAAAATGAGTTTACAGGATGAAAGTTTTCCCTCTGACGAAATATTTGACCGGTTGAATAATACTCGAGAGTGTCACGCTAGAAATCTTGAGCGACAATTTAATATTTGTTTAAACATCGAGGAGCCTGATCTGTTGGTACGCAATAAATCGCTATTTTCGAATAGTGATTCGGAAAAGAATTCTGCCGCTAATTCAGTGGATTATGAGAAGAGTGAAGGAGGTGAAACCAAACGAAAGAACCAGGTTTTAGCACTAGAAGTAAATTTAAGTTTTTCCTTTTAGAAATAAACAATAATAATCATGGCGAGAGTATTGAGAGTGGCCATCATACCCACAAGCACACCCATAGCCACAGCAATCTGCAACTGGGGAATGGACGTAGCAGCAAAGCCGTCTCATATCAGGACATACATTCGGCGTACACCAGAAGAACCTATAAACATGTAACTAGCAAGGTGCGAAAATATATAGCCGACATACAGAGACAGGAGCAACAGCATCGCAACACTTCTAGTACATTTCAACGGCATCGTTCTATGCCAGAATGCCTCACACCACGTGGTAATGCTGAGGATCAGCAAAAGCTGGACGAGTCTTTGGCCAACAGCAGTGGAACTGATATCAATTTACGCGACGAGAGCTATGAACGTCTCATCAATGAGAAGATATCGATGCAGTCGTACATAGACTATCTACAGGAAACATTATCCAAGCAGACAGAGGCTAATTTTCAGTTGAAAAAAAACTTTGAAGTTGTACGAAATGATCTTACCGACTGCAAAGATCAACTGAAACGTCAAACGGCCTTGATTAAGGAGACTGAGGTCAGAAACGCCATACACTCCCATGCGTACGGTCATCCATCACGCATTGGTATTGAGTGTGGCGTTGCAAGGGCCACCCAAACGGATTTGTCAATGGCCACAGGTCATGTGTGGAATATATCTGATCTTTCGGATATACCAGGCATTACGTCACATCCTCTAAACTTCAGCAGCGATGAGGGTATTAGCACTGCAACAAATAGTCAATCGTATAGCCAAACGGAGTTCAGGGTCGCTGCTCCCGTTGTCAGGCAAAAGAAGCCACTAGCCTCCCGCATGCTACGCTTGTTTGGACCATGTGCCCGGTGCGATGATCCAAATCAAACGATAGACGACAGCAGAGCAACATATACAGTTGAATTGCCACTCCTGGGCGATGCCTCTAATCGTGCACGTGTTCGCCGTTAGAGGTAGCCAAATTGTCCATTCCATTTAATAATCCATGGCAACTGTTGCGGGAAAATAATATTTGTATTTTTTTTATGTTTTATTTGGTAGTTTATGTTTGCAATGTTGATCCAGTTGCGTATATCTCCATAAATTAATTTGCATTTTAGTCCTAGTTAAGTGTCAGTTAATTCGTATTATATTATTGTTCATGCAAATAAAATTAATATAATTTGAACATGAATTTGTATTATTGCGCTTAATTGTTGTTATCACGCTACCGATATCTATCGGTTGGTCATCGATAGAATTCGTTTCAATTTGTTCACCTCTGAACTAGTTGTGTTCGGACAATTTGAATCAACGCGCTCTTTTTATACCCTTCTGGTTGACAAATACAAATGAAATTCCCTTGTTGAATTTATAAATATGTTATGTATTTTGTATGTATGTATTTAATTGTTACTTTTTGTTTAATTACAGTTTGGATTTACGTTTTTGTTTTTTTAGTTTTAATTATAGCAAAGTAAGCTGCGCTTCACCTGAATGGCCTTCGGACCGAATTCGACTTTTGTTTGTTGATGGACTCGAATTGGTTTCAAATAAATACGTATGCATGTAGATAGTATAAGTTAGTATACATTTAGTATGGTAGTTAATCAGTTTAGTTTTGGGCGCATAGCAATAAATTTATAAATATTAATTTTGTTTGTATAAACGAGTAATTTGTTAATGTATCTATAAACTTATTATTTGCAATTCAATTTATATTTAAATTTTTATTTGCTTTGCTTGTTCCGGCTGTGTTTGTATGCAAAAATATTGCCATTGCGAACGATCAAAGTTATCAATAAATATGTATAAATAATATATACTATATATATATATGTATGTATGTATATACCTGCACGTTTAGCGTTTGTTATGCTGATCATTATTAATTCATTTCTCATTTGCTTGCTGCTGCTTTACAAACATAATAATCGATTAATTTGCTTATTCACTTGTAATACTTATTTATTTATTTGCGTGTAACGATTCGTTCTCGCTTTTGTGGCTCTCAATTATAGCAAAAATAAGCTCTCTTTTAATATATGTATGTATGTATTTGTGTTTTGTTTTATACTTTAGCTTAACAAAAATGTATCAATGCACAATTTATTGTTCTTCTTATTACTTTTGTTGCTGCTGCTGTTGTTTACTATGTTGCTTATTGTTTTTGTTTTGTCCATCAATTTTCAATCTTTAATCTTTAAATGGCATTATTTGTTTATTGTTAATCGTTATTGTTTAGGTATACACATTGTTTGACGACGTTACTTAAATGCATTTCGTTTTGTTTACTGTTTAAAGGTTACTGATCACTTATAACAGGCATTGTTAAGACTAAGCTAAGTATTTGACATCGGATCAAATACGATATAATGTGTTAATATCTATGTATACAAAAAGGAAAAGAAAAAACACAACGAAATCTCATCTCATCTTACTCGTATAACGAATATCGGTTTTTGGCATAATTGCAAATTATAAATGTAGTTAATAAAATTAATTTACAAAAAAATTATATTATATAATGTATTGCTATCCATCTCTCGAGTTGGCAAATAAATGCAATTCAATAATTTTTATACATTATTGCCTTATTTCGCTTTCACACATCCCAGTCATTGGTCTGTCTGTCCTCCTCACTTACGCTCTCTCTCTCTCTCTCGTTCTATTTCACTGCAGATTTGTGTTGTCTACTTGAAAATGCTAACCAATCCCTTTCATATAACATCAGAGCATTTGACATTTATATTGAAAATTCTTCGGCTATTCCAGAACTGTGTCACACACACACCAATACACAGACACACACACGCATGCACACACACATACAAGAAAATTAAAATTCAGTCTTTTTCATGTCCATAGAGAAAACAAAAAGCAAATTAAAATAATTGGAGCAAATTTGTTTGCATGGCTTGAAAGTAATAAGTACCAGTACCATACCACGTAATCCTTCATTTGCGAGTGCTGAGCTTAGTTATTATGCATGTAGATGATGAGTATAGAACGTTTATACTTGTGGCTTATATAATTTGAAAAGGTTCCCCGTAGCTTGATTGCACTTTGCGTTGCTTGGCTACATTAAAGTACATTCAACTAACTGGGCTTGGAGACAAACGAGTGAGTCCTTAGTTAGTGTGTGCGCAGAGTGTGCCGAGAGAGGTGCATGAGCATTAATAAGACTTTAATTAGATATAAATTGGTGTCTCCTGGCCTGTGAGCAAACGAAACATGGACGTCGGCATTGTTTTCATTAAGATCTGCAAAGAAGGATTGGTAATACATTGGATTTTATTCATATATTTACTGATATATTACCTCGCCCACAGACGATGACAACAGCTTGACAATGGTATCGTGTGGAACAGCGACAACACTCTGATTGTTAATCTCGATGATGCGATGACCGACACGAACACCACCACGTTCTGCAATGCCGCCACGCAGTAAGCTGCAAATCTGCGAAAGAAATGGGAGTGAAAACATATATACATACATATAAAGATTTAATTTTATTGCCAAATAATTAACCAACTTACCACGCCATTTTGCACACTAAATCCTAGCTGAAAGAGCGCCTTGGGACGCAGTATTTTCACCTCAACAACTGGAGGACAGGGCACAACGGTGAACTTGACGGCAGTTTGATTTTTGGCATTGCGTATATAGCTCTGGCAGGTGGATAGCGGTAATCCGACGAGACTCATTCCATTAATGGCTATAAGCTGATCACCAATATTCAATTGGCCACATCGAGCAGCTGCACCGCCAGACATAAGATTGGCAATGACCACCGTGGGCAGCATTGAGCCCCAGCCGCTTTCCACAATTACCACTCCAAGTATTTCGCCCTTAGCCTTGGGCACCACGACTTCTTTTTGCAACTCTTTCTTGGCAAATATTTCCAGTTCATCCCCGAATATTTCCTGACTGTTAAGTACCTCTTGATAATCCATTTCCTTGGCCAAATTCTCATTCTCGATACCATTGGCCTTCAGGAACTCCATGTACGCAACCTGAAAAGCCTGACCAATAGACTGCGCTATAAACTGTGCCTCGTCGCTCTCGAAAACATGACATATCATTTTCGGAGTACGATTGTGCTTATTAGAGGAGCCAATCTCCTTATTGCTGCTGCTGTTCTCCTTTAACGTTTCGCCTTCACTAATCTCTCCGGGTGCCTGACAGGAGAGGGAATCAACAATAACACCTCCACCGCTGGGCACAAAACGTCGACGCGCCATTAGCACTACAAGATCACCAATATCGGCAATGTAGGAGATTGTGCGCAGGGCATGATCCATCATGATCTCCTTGAGATCTGTATTAAGCACCATTATCTTCTCGGTTGATATGAACAGGTCCACTTCGGTGCTGGGTTGACTCTCACCTTCTGGTGCCTGTGAAAGAGCAACAATAAGAACAAAATTAATCATAAGCTTGCCTCTGGACTCTTCATTGAAGATGAGAACATTTAGTATGTGTTTTGCTGCTTACCAAAGCCTAAACATGTCAAGGAGTGCGCAGCATTGGAAATTGTTATTGGGGGAATGGGCGAGAAAAGCGAGACGAATTATAGACATAGAGCAATTACTGAGCGTAGTATTCTACGGGAACGCCACAAAATTAAGTTATGAGATCTTATCTAAAGCTACGAACCTTTATTCGTGACACAGCCTCCTCGGCCTGCATCATGCGAGTTGACTTTGTGGGTTGTCCTTCGCACACTAGCTGAGTGGATCCCAGATAGCGGGCGCGAAAGAGCACGCCCTCGATGAGCACTTTGGGTTCCAATAAACCTGTACAAACAAGAAAGTAAAACTTAGTAATCAAATAAAAAAAAGGTCATTTTGGAAAAGGAAATAATGAAACAACAAGAAAAATTTACAGTTGGATTTGCTTAGTCTTTCTGGTTCAATAAATCTCTTCCCAAGCAAATGAAACATTAGGTAAGAAGAAACGGGAGGATAGAGAGCATTCACTTACGTGGCAGGTACAGCACCACCAAATACATAAATGATAATTTCAATACGCAGCGTATATGACAAAAGAAAAGTGTGAATGGATTGAGAAGAGAAACACACACAGTATGGAATAGATAGATAGATTGTTTATCGTTGCTTTTGTGGGGCGTTTTAGTAGCACACACACATATGTACATAAATATATAGTATAATATTATAGAGTACACAATTCTCCATCGTGCATCGTTTCAAACCCTACTCCTCACCTTCTTTGTTACGCGACTTGGCTTTCTTATCACTGTTCGTTGAATCCTTTAGCGATTTTATAGAACCCGTAGGACTCTTTGTATATTGCAGCTTCTCTGGTGAACTGAGCGAAACATCTGCATTGCCAACAATTTGACAAATGTCTGGGGAATTTGGTGTCAATGAGGTACCGATTCCTTGTCGTATTGTGGCCGTTGAGTAGCTTTGAGGCTTTGGATTGCTATTATTATCGCTGATATTAACGCTTCCACCGTTGTTATTGGCCAATCCGTTTGCATTGCTGTCGGCGATGGCGGGCAGTGTAGTAGTCTACGGGTAGATCGGAAATTGATAATAAATGCAATTTATATTTCACATCTTCACTCACCGAACTCACTTGCTCAGCAAAAAAATCCTGCTGGCCCAGTAGGCGATCTGTTTCTAGATCCGTGTCAGCTTCCTCCTCATCGACTCGTGTCGCTGTCGCCGTCGCCACCTTACGCGGCACCCACACCGGTGAATCTGGATCTGCTGGCAGTACCTCGTCACAGAACTTAAGTTTGTCAGGCTGTGCCTTGGCGCGCTGTATAGCTGAACGTATCTCATTCATGGCCTCTTGTATCTCGACTGGTGATGTTGCTGCTACAGCAGATACTGGTACTGTTGCCGCTGATGACGTTGGTTTGCTGTTTGCCGCTGCCGCATAAACTGGACCATAGTGCGTTTCTGCAGGGCTGATGTTATCACCACTGCAGTCTGCAGTCGCCGCAATCTCTGCCGATTCTTCACATGGCTGAGGTGACGGCGTGGCCGTTGGTGATTCGGGGAGCGGCGGGGGCGATGACGTTGGCATTGCTGCCACGAAATCGTTCGGCTGTAGAACATCTGGTGTTACAGTGCCCTGTTCTGGACTGTTGTAATCATTCTGCAATCGCTCGCCATCGCTGTTGCCATTGTGCTCCACGACAACCTGCTGCTGCTGCTGCTGTTGTTGTTGAGATTGTTGCTGCTTGTTGTAGCAGACGACAGATACATTATTTTCAGTATCAGAAGCATGACCACTGCTGAGGCCATCCTCCAGCACTGGCATGCTTGTGTAGAGCTTTCCATAGTCGGTAGTGGCGCAATTAATATCATTTGATAGACTATCCAAGTCGCCGCAGTTTGAATCGTAATCCGTGGTCTCCGGGGACAGTGTAAAGTTGCGTGAATGGCGACGCAGATTTGCCTCCAGTTCGGTATCGGCCAAATCGCCGCTACTGCGGCTGTTTGAGTCAATGTACAGCTCAATGTCGTTGTGCTCCGGGTACGCATTAGGCTCGCTAGACTGTGGACAATGGGAATGGAAAATTTATTTATATTTTATATGCTGAATCTTTCTTTCCTGTTGCAGCTGCACTCACCTGCATTCTTGGCGAGCGATGCACCATGTAAAGTTCGTCTTTGGGTGTTCTAGCTAAACGCTGGCCAATATACGCCTGCTCGATATGTTTATCTACATCGCAGACACGGGGCCGCAGGTCCTGAGGAATCAATTTAAAATGATAAATAATATTATTATAAACTTATCTGCTGCCTTACTTACCGAGCTGGCCATATCATCACCACTTTCCGTTGTGTAGTCTGTAAAGCGTTTCTCATCGTCGTCGGGATTCGCTTTGAAGAACTCCTCCAGAACTTTGCGAGTCTCTGAGAACTCGTAAAGATAGTCAAAGGTTGGCGTCTTAGAGGACGCAGTTGCTGATGTGCTTTCGTGATCAATCAAATCTATCAGATTGCCCACAGATGCCTTACCAGCTTTAGTATTGCCCATCACATTGTTATTATCCAGACGTTGCGTAGTTGGGGATACGCGTTGTGGAAAACCAGGCGCACGTTTAGGAAAACCGCTGCTGCTGCTGCTCTTGCCGGTGACTTGCTGCTGCTGATTACCAAATCGACGTGGCGAACCTTCATATTCCGCTATGGGAAGCTGGCCAATCATCTTGGTAACCTTCAGCACATCCTCATTGCTTGCTCGGTCAGTTGCCGCCAATGCTGTAGATTTATTCATCCAGTTGGTATCAATATCATCGAAAACTACAATTTCGCCATCCCGCAAACACTGTCCATCCGCCTTGCCCACATCCGTCGGCGAACCGGGACTGGCCAAGCCCTGTAGGCGAATACAAATTGAGTTAGTAACATGCTTTGATATCCCGATATTATTTATTAAATTCCGCAAGGTATAACCTACCTCCGGTTCAAATTGGCTGCTTCCTGGACTGCGACCCACTCGTATCTGATGAGGTAGTGGCCGTTGATAGTAGTATGCCGACTGCTGTTGCTGCTGCTGTGTACCCAAGTATCCGGGTAGCTGATGAGGGGGCGACAGTTGCTCAAATGTCTGATGATGATGCATGGGTGCATACTGTAGCTCTGCATTCAGATCCGGTGAGTTAAGCACTGTGCTAGCTGGTGTCACATTCGGACTACGGGAGCGCATCTCCCACACATAGCGCTCCTGGGAGGCTGGCTTACTGCCACCAGCTGTGCCCACACCACCGAAGCTCATGTGCAGTTCTGCATGTCGTCCGCCAGCCTCATGATGCACATTTGCCTCCATGGAATCGTTGCTACTGTCGCTGCAGGAGTTCATGCTGCTGCTGCTGCTGTTGGTCTTTAGGTACACTGGGCGCCGGGAGTAGTGATGTAGCTGGGTGCGACAATTTGGGCTACTTTTCAGCAGCCAGTGGATATCTCAACTGCCGCTGCTGGCTTGCTGCGCTTCAGGTTTAGTAATGCCTGGGAAGAAAATAAGAGGAAAAAAAGAGGTGGATCAGTCACGATAGGTGACTAGTTCACTTGAGCGTATGCAGCTCAGAGTAGACGACGATGATGATCTAATGCAATGAGTACTCTTGGGTTGCATGAATCACGCCAAGTGCTGCTGCTGCGACACTACCGAGATTTGCCTGGAGTTGTGCATAAAATCAATACACAAAGTGGCGTCGCTACAGCATGGCTTGGCTTGGTTCGCTGCGCCAATTAACCCACTAACAAGACATCAAACTTTGCACACGTGCCACAGTATTTGTCTCATGGGTGTGTGCGGTGTGTGTGGTCTGTATGTGTCTATTGGGGACCATATGCCCGCACGTAAACTTGGCCTCTAAACATGTATGTAAAACAAACACAAATACACATCCGAAAAGGCAGCAGCAGCAGCAGCAGCAGACCCTGTTTGGCAACAAAGGTGCGAGAGTGCGAATGCGAGTGTGCGTACCTCGGGTATGTGATATTACTGGGACAACCAACAACGACTACTACAGTGTGCTCCCATTGCAAACAACCGGATAGACGACAGGGCTGCTTTGCTTTGCCAGCTAAATTATTTATATAAGTCGTCAAAGTCAATTAGTTCTCGATTTGAAGCCAAAATTACTTCCTCGAAATACTGTAATTAAGTACTGCATTTGCTGGTTCAATAACTGTTAATTAATAATTTAGATTAGACCGCACCAGAAGAAGCCAGAGGACACTGTAAGCGGGTTGTGGTTTTGATTTCACTTTGTTTAGGCGAATTCTAAAATTGCCACAGCCAGCAGCGCGTCCATCTCAGTGAGAGTGCAGTGGTTGTGGTGGGGTGTCTAGATCTCCAGTTAAATCACATCCAAAGGCCTCTGCTCCCCACACACACACACCCACACACACACATGCATCATTGTGCGAGTGTGCGTGCTCGTGTTTCCTTTATTGACTACACATGTATGTATGCCTTGTATTGGCAAAGAGTGTTGTTAAAAATCAATAGATTTGCTGGTTTCGGGTGGCGACGTCGACACTGCCGCCACCTCCTCCTTTCGCGTATAACCTGCCTGCCCGCCAGCAATTGCCGCAGGAGTAGGAACAACAACAGCAGCAGCAGCAGCATAACAATGCGTATTTTCTGAGTGTTTCAGCTTCGCGTACTCATCTGTTTTGAATTACATGCTCTTCAGACAACTTCACAGAACTTAATCGTATGTTTGAGTCATTATAAATGTATTTTGCAACTTAGTAATTAGCAATTTTGGCGTCATAAATTACCATTTAATACATTTTATACACTTTCTTCCTGGCAATGAATGCAACTCGATACAAAATGTCTAAGCCGTTAGCGATGTGCTACAGCAGCGATGAATTGAATCGTGCTCAATATTTATAACATGCGATAGGCTCGCCGGCGATATATCGATAGCCGTGCCGTTGCATGTTTGCATGTTCAAATTGTCGATAACGACTCACCTGCAGGCAGCAACAGAAGAAAAAACAACATCAACCGAAACGGACGTATAGCGGAACGCAAACGTTGCGCGCGTTTAAAGTGTGTAGTTTTGTTTTTTTTTTGTGTGCGTGCTGCGCGCTTTTGAATGCAAACCGATGCGCGCGCGATTAATTGCAAAAATCGTAAACTGTTCACAAAAATGCTAACAAATTCAGTGAACAAAATGTGAGTTGTTTTGTTTTTTTGATGTGCTTTTAGCTTTGGTTGTCAGTGGCCCAAAGGCTCGCTCTGTAACTGCTCCTTAAAGCGCACACTCGCCCAAAATGCACACGACCATTTAGGCCCAGTTGTTGTAGGCCAAAATATATACAAAAATGCGTATGTGTGTGATAATTTTATCAAAAAATGTTAACAATATATCAATTGGTCAAAATCAGTGACTTCTGCTACCGCTGCCGCTGCTGCTGCTGCTGCTGCTGCTGCTGCTGCTGCTGCTGCTGCTGCTGTGTTGACTTCTCGTAGTCAAGGGATACAGATACACATGCCATCGCTGCACCAGCCACAGGGTGTGTTCCTGTGCCTGTGCTTGTGCGTTTGTGCGTGTGTGTGGGTGGGTGGGTTGTCAACCTGTGCCAAAAATCAATAAAGCACGCGCGCGTGCGAAAATCAAACAACAAAAAACCAGGAGGGTGTCAACACAGTCCTGCTGCTGCTCTCAGTTCTTTCTAACATATACAAAGATTTTTCTGTTTGCCAATTATGCGCGTTGCAATTGTCGATTGCAGACAATTTCGCACATGCTCGTAATTGTTGAAAATTGTTGCAGCAGCAGCAGCAGCAACAACAACAATAAGCGTTAAATTAATAAAACACCGTTAAATACGCGCGCTTATTCAGTCGAGCGTGGCCAAAGCAAGCCGAAGCACCCTCTAAATGCTTAAGCTACTCGGCTTTTGTTATTGTTTTGAAGTTCTTGTTATTGTTAACGGTTTTGTTGTTGCTGTGGCAGCTGCCAATTACACGCGACGATATTTGAAACGCACTTAAAAACAACAACAACAACAACAACAGTAGCGGCAGCTTGGTAGTCGCCCAGGGCAGGTGCAGCAGGCCCACACCAGGCCCAAGTGCAGCCAGAGTTGCCTATTAAGGAAAATTGCCCTAACCAGTTACCAGCGGAACTTAGGAACGTGTATGTGTGTGCGTGTGTGTGTGTGTGTGTGTGTGTGAACAAGTATCAAAGTAAAGAAGCTTCGATTAAAATCAGCTTGTGAAATCGTTTTAAATTGCGATAAATGATCAGTTTGATCGGTTTGTTACTCACAATCAAGTCTCTAGATGGAAACCTTATATCACCTGAAGTACTGCAGGGTTTAAACACTATAATTGATTTGGGTATACCTTTATTTCACTTAAATTTCTCTATGTCGCAGAAGAATAAAACCATGAAATTTAATACTAGCTTAGCTTTAATTTAATACAAGTCTTAAAAAAATGGCTAGGGACTCTTGTTTGTAGATTTTTTGAGAGCGAGTTAAAAACTCACGGTCAGACAAATTGCAATATCATCTCAGCTACCACTTTGTATGATTTCCCATAAATTTCTGTCAAAATGGAGTTTCTACTTAGGTATATTTTTTTAAATTCTTACTTTTATAGTCATACTACCTATGCTACTTGTGGTTAAATAAGTAGTTAGCGAGTCTGGCTGATTCTTATACTACTAATTATCAGACTGGCTGATACCTTTCTATAGGGTTGCTAAGCCATTTTATGTGGCATACAGAAAATATGATATGATTGATATGTTTATAATATTGAAAAAGTTTTCAAACATATTCCACTGCAGTCCTATAATAAATTATTAAATATAATGATAATTTACTTTTATTTTAGACAAATTCGAATTTGGCTAGGGTATTTCAGTTGCGACTTTCTTAGTCATTTCTTGATTATCTCTTTGTCTTTTTTGTTTTTTGTTTAATTGGCTTTTGTTGTCTTGCCTCGAAACATTCACTAAAGTTCTTCATTCTTTTTTTGCTGCTGCTGCTAAAAACGGCGACAATTGAAAAAGTTATTATATTATCTAGTTGGGCTTTATGGTTTTCTTTTTACTGTTTTTGTTGCTGCTGTAAGTAATTAAGAATGCAATTTTCGCAGCTTACAGTTAGCCATAGCAGTTCTTGGCCATGGCTCATGCCATGCTCTGATTGGGATGTATAGTAAAGCAGGCAGCTTCAGATTCAGGCCATAAATCATCGAAGGCTTAAGACACGCTCAAATTGTGTATGTGTTTACTTTACTTTAACATATGTTATCGGTTATCGGTTATTAGTTAACTAGTTATCGCACTAACAATCAGCTGACACGAGTCATTCCCTCTTATCTAATCGGGAGTAGCCTGTGCGAGTGACTCAGCTGCGATGTTACTTCAATCGAAAACTGATCGGAACGATTGAGAACTTAACTTGCTGCCGGGCATCTATTTAAGGTCTTTGCTGGACTTGACCAAATCAGTTTCCCAACAAGTCTCAGCTTGTTGTCGTCTCGTTTTACACACACACACACACACACGTGTTGTGTAAAGAACAAACGAAAAGTCGATAAACCAGTTTAAGAAACAGTTGAGAAACAAACTTGGTTCTCGCTCTCGTTGTGTTTGTGTGTGTGGTTGGGGGATAATTGGGGGCTGGAAGTCTCTGTTGGGATGTCTAACATGAGAGCGCAACTTCCTCATCGCGTTTCCAGTCAACATTTTTCACGCTGCGCAATTTTGAAAGTCAACGCGTAGAAAAATGTTATAAAATGGAAATGCTTTTAATTGATTCGCAAGGTGAGCAGGCAAGGCAGTAAATAGCTGATAAATCTGAGGGAGAGAGAGGAATATTAAAAAAAAAACATAAATAACTGTATGGTATAGTAACTCAATTAAAAATCTTTTAATATCACACGATTTATATTAGTACTATAGGGAGAAATGGCTGAATTAAATATTAAGAAAATACATATTATTTATCTAGAGATATTCCAAGTAAATGCTTGATTCATAGTGAAACTCAAAGATGTAACTTTATAAATATAAACAATTCGCTTGATAATGATGTCACATGTAAATATGACTAAAACCAAGCTAAATTAAGGTGAATTTATGGAAAATTCAATGATTCAATCGCCAGGAACTTGTTATAAAATATTTTCTTAATGATCTTTCGATTAAATTGTCTATAAAATCCAAAGACCTTACAGAACCAATTTTCCAATTACTTAGGATTTTGCTTATGAGCTTCAAATTACAGGCACGTTCCACCGAGTTCGATTCGAGTAACTCAATTATAGACACTTTAATTTGCATGACGGGACGGCAAGTGAGTGCGGAATATGAGAAACGAATCACAGCCACATGTACGAGTATTCATATATGTATTCATATATGTACATATGTATGTATATTCGGAGGTTGCTTTGGCGGTTTTTAGCGTGTGAACAGTCACTTCGGCCTGTACACAGAAAGTCACAGTTAAACACGAAATCAATAATTATTAATTATTGTCAGAAACAACAACAACAACACTCAGTAATTTTGCGCCTATTTATGAATATGTTGAGTCTGCTCACTCTCCTCTTGTTTGTTTGTCTATCTATCAAGTACTCATCTTCAGCCGTTCGCAGTGCCAGTGTTGCCCTAAACCTTATAAAAAGCTAAGGAAAAGCCGCTAAAAAGAAATACTGGCTTTTGATAAATTTAATATAACAAAAATGATAAAAGAAATAAACTTAAATAATAAATCATCATCATAAACGGGTAAAAACATATGGTAAAATTTCGCTTTTAATTGGAATATAAACGATATACAAAGGCATAGCCAAGTTCTGAAAAACCTCTAAAATACTACAAAACTCAGGAGTGCTATGATAAAATTTGCTGATTTTAGCTATTATAGTTCCTGAGATCTGGCCAAAAATATGATGGTGAGGAAACAAGCGTGTTGTGGCAACACTGATGCTTGCGCTTCCTTGTTTTGGACTTGACTTTGAACTTGGCATGGCATGGCTTGAAGAGTTTTGGAACTGTGAAGAACTTGTCAGGCCTTTTTGACCTTCCTCCATAAGGTTTGGCTTGTGGTTCCGTTTATACCGATTGTCAAGGTTTCAATGCATAAATAAGTGTGGAGTGTGTGTAGTGTGTGGTATATCATCCATCATGGCATGAGGTACTTTGCCCGCTGACCCAAATGCCAAGTACGGCAAGTGCAGGCAACACATCTGCAATAGAGCCGCAATTGCTAACAATAGCGAAAACACAACAACAACAACAATAACAACGACAACAAACCGCACAATGCCCAAGCAGACATGGAAATTACTTACACACACACACTCTCGCACACTCGCACTCACACAAACACACATGTGCTTATTATGTTAATTGTGTCAGCGACAACAAAAGCACGTGCCAATTCCGAAATTATTTTTTTGTAACAAATTATTGAATATTGTTATTGCTTTGCCATAACAACAACAACAACAATAAAGGGGCCCATTCAGCAGATAAATATTAAGATATCTTTATATCATAGTATATGTAGTAGAGTTAATGCCGCGTCTATAGAGCGCATAAAAAGATAAAACAAGTTTGGGAAAACCATCAGCTGTCGAGGCTTGGAATTCGCAGCTCGCTCAGCAGATACTCTTGTATTAAAGTCACAATGGATTATTGATTTTATAGTTCCTAAATATGTACCATATCGTTTAGTCTTTTATTTTCCATATACCATATATACCATAATATATGCATGTCGAAGATGAGGGTCTTGTAATCTGCATGTTATTTGCACTTAACCACAAATATGTTTTAACAATTTCTTTATTAATGCTCATTAAAGTGTCAAATGAATCACAGAACTAAAAATACTACTGTACTAAGTAATATAGATGGTTTTAAATGTACAATCGGTCATAATCGAAGGCTTTAAGGCTATCAAAGCTTCTTTCTTTTTATACCCTTGCAGAGGGTATATTAATTTTAGCCAGAAGTTTGCAACGCACCTTAGGAGACATCTCCGACCTTATAAAGTATATATATTCTGAATCAGCATAAACAGAGGAGTCCAAAAATGGATGTCCGTCTGTCCGTCCGTCCGTCCGTCCGTCCGTCCGTCCGTCTGTTGCAACGCAAACTAGTCTCTCAGTTTTTGAGCTATCTTCATGAAACTTGGCATATAAGCTTCTTATTGCTGCGCGCTGTAAATAAGTCGGAACGAGCCAGATCGGACCGATATATCGTATAGCTGTCATATAAACTATCGGCCGATTTTTGTTGTTTTTCAAGATATTGCAACAAGATTTGGGAAATCTTATTCTTATTACGTTCCTAATGTGCTGTCAAAATTGTATCAAAATCGGACCACTATAACATATAGCTGCCATAGGAACAATCAGTTGAAATTAGGGTTTTTGTATGCAAACCTGTTTTGTTCTTGGAAATACCGCACATTATCAATACTTTTTAATGTTATACAGTAACCCGCCCTTATTTTTTCCATTTAAATATCTCAGACGTTTATATTCTATAGCTGTTATAGGAACAATCAGTCAGTCCGTCTGTCTGTTGCAACGCAAATTAGTCCCCCAGTTATTGAGCTATCTTCATAAAAGTTGGCTCACAAGCTTCTTAATTCTGCCTTCATTAAAGAAGTCGGAACGGGCCAGATCGGACTGACATATCGTACAGCTGCCTATCGGTCGATTTTCGTTATATTTCAAGATATAGCTATCAGGCTTACCACATCCAAATCTAAGTATGACCTTAATAATAAAGTTTCATCAAAATCGAACTTTTATAACTTATAACGATCAACGATCGGCCTAATGAAGGTACCTGTTGCAATTTTATGAAAATCTGAGTACTATTACATATAGCTGTGTACAACTGCAAGGGTATAAAACCTTCGGCAAGCCGAAGGTAGCCTTGCTTTCTTGTTTATTGATCATATTTATTGAAAGAAAGTATTATTTTTTAATAAATGTTTTTATTTAATCTTCGAAATATATAGAAAATAGTTAAAAATATAGTTCACATATCTTTTAATATGAGAGAATTCTAGAGAGTTGAGGATGCAAAACCGTATATACCATATATACACATCAGCAGACTGTAGCTGACTCATTTGTACGATATCTCTGCTTTTATCTCGTGCGAACCTGTCGAATATCTGATAACAAGAAATAAATATCAATATTTTTGCATTATGCATATGTGACTTGGCTTAATGGGAGAGTACCATATAGGTATGATGTATATAAACGTGAGTATTTTTTTTTTTTTTTTGGTATTGTGTTGATACGTGCGTGTCGCTTTTTTTGTATTGTTCCGTAACGTTGCGTGCGTATCTGTAGCTGCATCTGTTTCAGTATCTGAATCTTCATCTCGGCTGCGCAAGACAATGTCACTGTCGGCAGACAGAGACAGGGATAGAGAGAGAGAGAGAGAGAGAGGGGGGGAGCAGCAGCAGTTGCGGCTTATGGACTTCCACTTGAGCTTCCACTTGGCTACGCTGATGATCTTTTCATTTCCACAATGATGACTCTGCTGCGCTCCGATGACTGTCAGCTGAGCTGGGAGAGAGGAAGCGGGAGAGGGAGAGGGTATAGCAGGGGGGGCTGGGCAGATGCCAAAATTATTAATGTTTTTTTTTTATTTATTTTTTTTTTCATGTAGGAAACACATCGCCTTGAATACGCGTTACAAGACAAATGCAACGTAATGCAGATATGATTGTTGTTTTCGCTGTCATTGATTGCCAGACAATGCCAGCGATAAATTAATAAATATATATGGATTTTTTTCCCCCATTTCTATGGACGACACCTTCATCTAGCTCGTAGCTGAATTGATTTGGCAATATCAATCCGAAAATATATGTTAATCACGATTCAAACACACACAATTTATTGCCCATTTTGGTTTGCTATTCAGGGTTAAAATATGAGAAGTATTTACAGGGTATCATGTTGGGAAAATGTTGTTGCAGTGTCATGAAATTAATCGTGGAACTAGAGGTTAGAGTACTGATCGAGCACACTTTAGCGGTTTCAATTAGCGGAATTCTTTTAGAGGAATTCTTCTCTCTTTTTTATTTTTCTTTGGCATTTTCTGAGGATGCCAACGGTTTTTCGCCGGTTTTTCCGGGCATATCATTTCCGTCACAAGCTGGCTGAAGCGGTAAATGGTAGGGGAGAAAGAGATAGATAGAGAGAGAGAGAGAGAGAGGGACAGCTCAATCATTGCATTGCGCAACAAATGATGTGAGAGCGGCGGACAGTGCAAAAATTAGCTTAGCTTACATTTCACTGTAAACAGTTAATGAGGCTGTCCAGGCTGTCTCCCCCCACCCACAACGTATACCCAGTTCCCTAGCCTATATGCCCCCCTTACCTATCTCCTCCCCTCTGCCTTCTTTGATGCCCTGTGTCGCCATGTTGCGTAATTGTTTTGTTAAGCCGTCAATTCAATTGACGTTACTCATACGTCCCGTTGTGCGGATGTTGTGCGTGTGTGTCTCTGTGTGTGTGTGTGTGTGTGTCTATGTATAAATGAGTGCACATTCAGTGTGCCTAAGCCCTCGATAAAGCGGGGCTTCCCTGCTCAAAACAGAAACTGAAAAAATGCATTCGCCCAAAGTCGACCATATGCTGCACTTTCTGCATACGTATATATACCTTATATAGTACTTTATATAGAGCAGAGTATCTAATTTAATAATAATTATAAAGCTATGTATTACAGTTAGATATCATATTATAATTCAGTGTTAGACATATATAGTATACGACGACGTGACTTTTTGGTGAATACTTTTTCATTTGATTTTCATTCTGTATTGTTGTCTTTATAGTCGTTGTCTTTGTTGTTGTTGTCTTTTGCTGCTATTGTTGCTTTTGTTGTCATTGCTGATGTTGTTGTTGTTATTGTGCATTTTACAACAATAGCGAAATCGACGTTAATTTCTTGCACTGCGAAAGAGGCGCGAATTGTTTTTTTTTTTTTTGCAGTTCAGTTTTAACGAATAAAATGCGGAAAAAAACGCTCTCTAGTTGTTGTTGTCGCTCTAATTATTGCTAAAATAATAGCAACAAACAATGGCAGCAGCAACAACATCAGCAGCAACAACAACAACAGCAGCAACAACACAAACAGACCGACTTCAGATAGATTTCAATTTGGTTTCTCGATTGTTTATTGGTTTTTGCATAATCCATATGCATAAATATGTTAACTATGCATATGCAGTACACACACACACACACACATGCATGGACACTGCGACTTTCACCTGCAATTAAAGAAAATACGCGATGACTGATGAAATGCAGCTCAATCATTTTTTTTTTTTTTTTTTTTTTTTTTTTTTTGCAGCCTCCCTACTTCATGAGGCTTGCGGGGTATCTGTTTGCGTGTCAAAACGGCAAATAAATACGATACTTAACAGTTTTACACACAATCAAAAATAACAAAAAAAAATGCATGCACAAACGTGTTTCTTAGCGTTTTTATTTTTTTGGCTACACAAATTTCCATTCAAAGCGAGCGCAATTCAATTACAAATTCTTCTACATACTATATCTATGTCTATATGTATATAGCCTAGTTGTGTGCGTGTGTGAGTGTGTGTGTTGTCTGTTCTCTGTTCCCCAACTTTGTTGCCCAGTGTAAATAAAGTCACTAAAGTATTCAGCGTGGCATTTGAAATGGGAGCACAGTCACGGCACGTGTATAAACAAAGAGTCAAAGTTATTGAACCCGTAACCCCCCTACCAGCCCAGCTCTACCCTCTTTCCGCCCACACACACAGACAGAATGGGAGAGAGAAAGAGAGAGAGATGAACAAAGAAGTGGGAGTGACTCCTGCACTGGCGACCTTGGCCAGGGCTGCCGCTGGGCTTACCCAGTCTCCCTGCCCAGTTCAATTCAATTGAATCATGCCTACAGGCTGCAAAACTTAAGATAAGAATAAATCCTAGACAAAGCAAACCCGATATACCAAATAAAATGCTCTAATATTATATCATGAAGCGTTTATAATTATTTCATTTCGATTACTGAAGTTTTTCTTTAAATATAATGAAGAAAAGTCAAAGATTAGTACTGAATATTGCTCGCAACTATAACGTACAATAATAATTTATAATTTTATGAAAAGAATAGAAAAGAATATAGCTAGAAAAAGCTAAATTACTTTCAAATCCCAACGAAATTCAAGTACAAATTTGCAGCATTTTGCAGAGTTTAGAGACCCGATTGAAGGCACTTGCTTAAAGCGGATGGTATATGGTATAAGGTACCGCAAGAGCCTCGTGCAGTTTTTCAGTTTTCATCTCGCGGATGCAATTACGGGCACTTCCCCAAAAGCAATCGGAATGCTTAGGGTGTTAATATCCGTATTTGCAGAGGAGGCGGAGAGGCAGCAGCAGATGCGCAAAGCAGGAACCACAGCACGTCTATACTGAGTGTACGCGTGTGTGTGTATGTGTGTGTGAGCAGTAGTGCTGAGTTTTTAGCGGAAAAAAATCAATAAACAAGATGATTTAGCTGATTTCTGTCTGTATGAACACACAGATCTCAACTATTATAAATGCTAGAGACATCAAATTTGGCATACAAGTTACTGCCTAGCAGACGTTTATTTTAAATACTGCAAGCCACGCCCGCCAAGCAAACAAATCAGTAATAAAAATTTGTAATATGTTTATGAGACGTTGTAATAAAGCTACAACTTTTTGCTATGACTTATAGTAAGCTAGCTATAAGGTATATTTGTCCCTCAAATTTAAGAGCAATCGAATCATAAACAGAGAAGTTATATAAGATATCATTTCCTTAGTTCCCAGCAGCGCTGCCTGAGCTTAAGATATAATTTAGTTTTTCTGCTAGTTTCAGCTATTTTATCTAGCCTTTTTTCCCCGAAGTTGACAGCACTCACGTGCAGATACATCCATGCTCATATCGTATCGTATATAGATAGTCGCATCGCATTCATTATGCTTGTTGCATGCGGCCGCTGTTTATGCATATTTGAACGAGAGCGGAGGTAAACAATTTAATTACAATTAATTACTACGAATTACAATTAATTATGCTGTGCAGTCAGTGCAGTGTAAGAGTTGTGCAATCTACGGGTCTCATAGACAGGGGGTTTACTGGGGCTCATTATGTCACTCTTGGCGTCGCCAAGTGCGATTTGTTGGATTTCCAGCAATATTTTCGAAAATTTTCTTTTGTTACCAATCGGACAATGGGGCGAGAAAACGGTTTTTTTTTTTTTTTGGAAAGTGCTCGCTGAGGCCCGCCCGCTGCTTAAGTAGCGCAATTAACGATTGTACGAAAGTAAAAGTGTGCAAAACGCTGCACGATGCACATAGGGTAGGGTACCCCCATAAGGGACCGTTTCCAATTAGCTTTTCGTTTGCGCAATGATACAAATGGGTGTCTGTCTGTCTGTCTGTCTCACTCTTCATTCACTTGGCTTGCGTGCAAATCAATAACACACACACACACATAGAGAGAGACGAAACCAGCGCCCCCAATGAAAGTTGCTGAGGCAACAACAATCCACTCCAATCCACTCCAATATTGCTGCCAAATGCAGTTCTTGCACTCACCTTGGCGCCAGCTCTCTCAGCTCAATCTCAGCCAGAGTTGCCACGCTCAAGTTTCACAGCCAGCCATGACGCCGGCGCTGTATAACCTTCAGTCTCACTGACCGACCATACCGACCGTAGCATCTGACGTCAATGGGTTTGTTCTGACGTGCTACGTGATACGGTGTGTGTGTGTGTGTGTGTGTGTGTGTGTGTGGCCGCCAGGTCATGTAATCTCACGATATGGAGTGCTCGAACTGTTCATCAAACGATGGGCAAACGATGAGATTGTTGGCAGGGAATACCTTGACCCCAGAGAACCCTGAGAACTAATTAAAATCCTTGCTTTTTTTCCAGTTATTATAGAGAAAATTATGTTTAGAGAGTTCTACTGTGCTGAAGTTTCGATATAATAAAAACTTTGCCTAATTTTAGACATTTCTTGGATCAATATTGATTTCTTAGTTATAATAATATTTATAATCATAATTCCTCTCATTGTACTGTTGTTAAATTTCAGTATAATAAAAACTAGGCATAATTTTAGACATTTTTTCGCTCTATATCGAAATCTAAATTTTAATAATGATAATAATTATAATTCTTCTACTTGAAATCTGTTTTTGGGTTTTTTATAGTACATGTATGTACTCTACAAAAAAGAAGCTGTAGGTATATTAGAACGATATATGAAACTAAAAAAAAACTAGCTAAAAAACTCTCTGAAATAATTCCAATTAGCTTTGCTTGCCCAGCTAAAGCTCTCAGTTAAACAGATAATCAATGATTATGCACGTAATAGTTATACGTATATACATTATATATCTATACATATCTCACTCAGCCCACTCGGTCTACTGTTGCGAGGGTCAGTGGGGCGGGTTTTTGCTTGGCAATCGGTGAATTGCACAACTTGTTGGCGGCCGTGCTTGAGCTTAACTACTTAATGGGGGTTATTAAAAAATTTTGACAGATGAGATTGGTTAATAAATATGATGGTATACAAGGGAGGAGAGGCGCGCAACGCAGTGAAAATTCGGATGCAGCGTGTGCCGGAAAATGAGCTACCAATCGCAGCAAGTGATAATGATGATGATCATATGGATGATATGAGGATGAGGAAGACATCAAGTTGAACGAACTGCAGAGGCTGTGAATATCATTTGCAAACGAGCGATGCAAAACCATTAAGTGGTAATGATATTTGAGGAGCCTAATGACTCCATTTGCCAAGTCCGACAGGTCTCGGGTCTCGAGACTGGCCAATGTTGTTTTGGGGCGTGCTGTTCCTCAATCTCTTCGATTTCAGAGTAGTCAAGCGGTACGTGCTTTTCATGCGCAATAGGTTAGTATCGCGCTCTCTTTCCCTTTTTCCCGATAATGCTAATGGTGCTGATATATGAGATATCTGACATGGCTCAAAGATTGGTTAGGTAGCTTATCAATAGGGTTAGTTACTACGCTGCTGTGGAAAGTGTGTCAACTAGTCGGGGCGCAATCAGGGCGACCTCATTGAATGTCGCAGTGGGTGTAGAGTTGTAGCTCTCCTCTTTAGTATTCTAAGCACGCACCATAAACATCTCTGTCTCTCTCTCTCTCCCTCCCTCTCTGGGTTCTCTTTAGGCGCTACGTCAGCGGGTTTTGCATGTTGAGGCGCTGTTAACGGGCAGCAATAGCTCCCAAAATGGTCACCCTAATGTTGTCTGACTTTCTCAACACTTTGAGCTGCCCAAAAAAGTTTACTAACTCTTTCCGAATAAGTCCATAAGTCTTTATAAAGACGCCTCTCTCGCTTGAGTCGTGTCGTCAGTCTCTTTTTTTTTTGTTGTTTTTTGGGCGCGGCCTCAAAGTTCTCATGGAATTTTTTTTTTTCGAGGCCCAACCCATTTTTTGCTTTCGAATTGCGTTTTACATTTCGACTCCTAACTTGATAACCAATTGTAGCACTACCTACCTATATATATATATAATACTACCTACTGTGCTGCGTCGGGTCGTTTGACATGCAAATCAGAGATGGGAACCTTTGCCTTATAGAGAGCAGCAAACCAGTTAATTATACATACAATCTTGCCTTGCAATTGCACGAATAGTAGTGACATTGGCAAAGATATATGGAGATATTTATAGTCTGGACAGTCGAGACACTGCATAATATTAAAGGCAGAACAACTTTATTTTTATTGATATTCATATCCAAACTGAGGAAAAATTAAATAAAGCGAAAACAGATACGTAAAGCTTGTGCAAATTAAGCGGGAATGAGTGGGAAAGTATTCAAGATATATACATTTTTAAATTCACATCCCAAATCGCTGCAGTCTGTATGAATATGAAGAACTCAGTTATTATAAGAACAAGAACAAAGATATTTTCAAAAATGGAAGTTCCTGTGTGGAGTCAAAAAAGCTATAAAAATATTTGATTAACAGACTTAAACCCCTAAATATTATGTTGTATAATGCAGCTAACGGTTTGAGCCTATGAAGGTGTTGGGTATCTAACTGTGACTTAATTTACCTACATTATACTAAAGATATCTAAGATCTACTTGGGGCCAGGGACTGTGGCGCCCCAAGTGCGGTACGCACCAATTCAGAAGGCATACTAAATTATTCAAAGACCTCCATGGCCTAGAGACTAACTTAACCAACTCTAACACTTCATTCCACTCGCTGGTTACCCAGCCAAGTGTGTCTATAGAAGAAAAAGAGATCTAAGATTTTAGCCTCATTAGCCTCATTTAGGTGTACCCATAAATCTATTTACATATAGTATATGTTATATGATTGATTAATGTATATATTTTCCCCACTGTGTCTTTGCAGTTAATAAAGACAAGCAACCCCTTACGAAGACACTTTCCGAAGACACCTAGTCGCCTCAGCGCGGGAGGGAGCGCATCTGTGAGTATAACCAAAGATTTACCATGATGATGATGATGATGATGCTGGAGCTGGCGCATCCTTGACTCCAACAAGACAATGGGCAGTCATAATCACAACAATAACAATAACAGTAACAGTAACAATAACAATAACAGCAACAACAATAGGAAAAGTTCAATTGCGAAATGCGTCGCGATGCCTATGCAAATCTTGTGGCTGCCATTGTGCGGGTGCTGCAATGCACAAAATGTGCGAACCGAACCAGTTGCACTTCCAGATACATAAGGTATTTCTGTGGGGCAGTCACAATGCAGTCCGGGCCGGAAATGTGCAACCAAGTGAAGGGTTTGAGCTTCCGCAGCCAAGTGCCAGGCCTTTCCCTCTCTAAATCCGCCTTTATACAAGGAACTGCTTAGGTTCTTGAGCGTTTTTCGTTTAATGGAAATGTAAGGAGTCAGTCTAAAAAAATGGGTACAAACATAAACAATATTGTCTTCAATTTAGACAGTCCTATGTCTTATAGTCTCTGAGATATAGATGTTCATACAGACAGACATGAGTTTCTTCTGTTGCTGTTGGTTCTAAAGAGGAATACATGTATTTGTGGGCTTGAAGATGTCTTCTTCTACTTCTTATGCCTCTATAATCTAAGGGTAATGCATATAAATAACTATATTATCTTTGAGTTTATGGAGTTCTTGAGTTATTATATTCAAGATAAAGATCTTAATTTGAAGAAATGGGCAGCCTTTAAAATGCTGATGCTGTGACACCCCATAGCGACATAGAAGTACTATATAAAACCTCTGAAACATAGTAAACAGTGTTTCAGTGTTTGAAATCCTACACGTCTCATCGTAGAAGGCGTCGCTTAACCTTAGTAACCTTAGTTTGCCTGTCATTCCCTGCCTTGGAGCTTACTTCGTGTTTGCAGTTCAATCAGGCAGCAGAAGCAGCAACTGAAATAATGAAAACGGTCGAGAATATTGTCAAAGTTGAAGATTGCTTGTCCAGCGATGAGCAGGAAGGGAAAAAGGAGGAGCAGGAGAAGGAGATGGAGGAGGTGGATGTGCAGAACTCTGTTTTTGCACAGAGCGGATCAGCGAGTTCGGAACAACAGAACCTTAGCAGCGAGAGCGAGGGATTCGATCCGATGGGTGCTGCTTCAACCCCAACTCGATCGGTACAGTCCACACCGGAGCAGCTGCATCAGGTGAAGCAGCCACTTATTGCTGAGTTACCTTATGGATACTGGGAATATCAACCGAACCAAGTACCCTCGGCTGAGCCCAAGCCAAAGACAAAGTCACAACAGAAACATGCGAAGAAGGATCATCAGGTAAGAAGGCACAACCAGGTGTTCTCATTCATCATTCATTATTCCATCACATCTAAGCAAGGACCACGGCCGGGCGCAGCGAACCAATGGTACACGCTGAGCAGTCACATGCACAAGTATGGCACTACCGTCGAGATGATGTACACGGGCGTCCCGGTGCCACAGCCGAGTGATTCGGTGAACATACGCGCCATACCGGGAGTAACCCATGTGACCATAGAACTGCCGCAAGGTGTGTTGCCCAACACACGAACCAGTGCACCGGACATGGTGTGCCTGATAAATGCCATGGACTTTTTCGGGAATCCAGAGAAGCATGTACCCGAACCGGGCATGGGTCCGCCCACCACCATACATTTGACGCCCAAGGACAGTATGGGGGGCCTGGAGAAGCAAGAGACTAGTGATTGCATTGAGATCGTTCCGCTCAACTGCGAACGGGCTGCTCCGCTAAAGCGAAACTCCATGAATTCGTCATTCCAGACCTATAGCCTAATGGAGCTGGAGGTGGACGAGAGTGAAGCAGAGCAGCCGGGACGATTGGTACTGGATGCGGACATATCGCCATTGTATATGCTCAATACACATCAAAAGCTGCGTCTACAGGCGGCGGTAGAGAGGAAGGATGTCACGATGGCGGAGGCACTGCTGCCCATTGTGGATGATCTGTACGAGGAGCATGAGAAGCTGGAGAGTGCTGGCCTCTCCATATTACCAGCTCCCATACCCCTGCCCTACGGCACAATGCAGTTTCATTATAATGAACCCTATACTCCCCTCTCGGGTATATTTCCCATGCATAGCCCCGAACTGGACGAATTCTTAATGCTACCGAAGATGCCATGTGGACAGATGCGTAGCCAACGCAAGAAGGATTCTGCTCCGCGTTGGCGATTCGGCAATGATATGAAACAGAGTGCCACAATTATGGCTCTGGATCAGGATGGAAACTATCAACCCATGATCTACTCCGAGTGGGAAGACAAGAAGAAGGATCAGAGCAGTAGCAGCACAGCCGGGAAACCTATGTAGGCAGCATAGGACTCTTTCCCTTCCTATTTTTTGCCTCTTTCTCTATAATCCATGCCTCTTTCGATATGTGCGAAGCGATTCGATATACACTTGCATCCGATTGTTGTTCTTATATTTGAACAAACTCATCGGACTATCGGTCTGTTGACAGCATCGTACAATATCGTATTGGGTAATTTCACTTTCTCACCCCGTAGAAAGTGAATCGAAAATCAATTACGATCTGTATCTCGCATCTTTTGTTCGATTTCATATATGTTTTTAGTTTATTTTTCTTATGTTACCAAATATTGTTACCAACAATGACGCGCAGATAATTGGTGGGCAACAAAGTTAACAAAAGATCTTACAGCTGGAGTGTTGTTTTTTTTTTGTTTTTTGGGGGTATTACTTGAAAAACGAAAGGTAGTAGGGGTTTTACTTCTGGTTTGGCGCCTGCTTTTCCTGAAAACTTAAGAAAATGGTACTGCAAGGCTGTGTTTAGCAGTGCTGCCCCATTTGTCTGTATGAACACCTATATCTCAGAGACTATAAAAGCTAGAGCTGCCAAAATTTGTAAACATATGTCTAATTATATAGGCTGTATTATAGTATAGTATAAGACTTTGGTATTTCTCCATTTCGAAAGCGAAAGGTATATTACTTCTATCACCCCACAGATTTTCCCTTGATACCAAACACAGATCTGTATTCGCATTGTATAGTACTGTGATATTTTTGACCTCTGTCAAAGTGAAATCCGGCGACAATTCGCATTGTTCTCGCTGGCGCCGCCGCCGCTTTCGATTTACATTTTATCTCAAGTTATTTGTTGGCTAAATGAGATGTCTGGGTGCCTGGCTATCTCCTACCAGCCCGTACCAAGACCGACACTCACATCGAGCCTAGAAATCTCGGAAAACTTAGCACGCAAAAATTGAAATGAGTTAATTGTTACTGCTCGTCTCAGGAAAGAGACGACACGCAAACGAAAACAAAACCGGCTAAAAGGGGCGAAAGTGGCAAGAGAGACAGAGAGGGAAAGAGAGAGAGAGACATGTAACAATTGCTGGGCATTGTTGAGGCTGGGAAGACTCAGCTGTATGGGAGCAGAGCAGAGTTGCACCCTGAACTTACCATTCACATATATATCATATACCATTACATACCATACCATATCATATCTTGCTATACCGCTGCTTACATGAACTTGTACAATTTTAATAGAACAGGAAATATTGAAATATAAAACGTTGTGAGAAACATGTCGTGCTGGAGGATTGAGAGGATTAAGATCAGTTCTTGGTTATTCGGGACTCTTATCTGGCTTGTAGAAGAAGATTTGCAGGTCTTCGATGGGTCGATTCTCTTCGATCAAACGATCTAGCTTCAGCACGCCCAGCTTGAAGTACCAATAGTCGGCGTACTGTGTGTGTGTGAGAGAGAGAGAGAGTTATCGATAGTATCGATAAATTTGAAGACGACCACTCACCGTCTCCTGATACTCCATGGAGAGCGTGTCGCAGCGACTGATTATAATGCTGATGGGATAGTTAAGTTTCCCGCTGCATCGTATGCGATAAATATCGTATAGAACTTTACCCGATAGCAGTGGGCAATCGATGAGATATAGTTCTATTAGATTAGGACATAGTTTGATAATATCCAGCAATTGATATTCCTTAAGATCAGCACAACCACTGAGCACCAGATACTTCTCCACGCGTGGCATATGCAATTCAGGAATCTCACGATCCCGAAAATTACAATTATTCAACACCAATCCCTGCAACCGATGACAATCCCCCAGTCCAATGTCACGCATCCAATAGGGTCCATCGAAATAGGAACAGTTCAACTGAAAGATTTCCACATCCTTGGCCCGTGAATCGATAACAAAGCGCATGCACTCGATAGTCAGTACGGGAAAGTCTTTGGTCCCGGTCAACTCGAGCAAATGAAGTACGGGTAGCTGCAGGATCTGATCGCGAGCGGTTTGAAAGAGTGGCATCGGCAGCGAGATGTCCTCCAAATTATGGGCACTAGAAACACCCAGTAAATTCGATGGCACCTTCTCGCTCCTGATGAACAATCGTTTCAGATTCTTGCAACGTTCCAGTATCCCGGTTAGAGCCGACTCGCACACATTGCCATGCAGCACCAGCAGCTCCAGCAGTGCGAAATGTTCTATGAAATGCACCTGGACATCACAATGGACCTTGAGACGTCGCAAATTGCGTAGCATTTTGGGTAAAGCATGTAGGGGCCATTGGGGCATCACCGAAGCGCCCAGGACGACGGCAGCGCTTGCGACATGACTGTGCCCGGCATCACCACCACCATTATCTCGATTCGAACGATTGGACTTCGGCGGCTGTTCCGGCGTCAATAATAGTTCACAATGATGCACATTATTCAGGGCCTTCACACCGGCCCGTTCCAATACATTGAGATTCTCCTGCAGACGATCTGCCGTAAAGTAAACATAGCGAAAATTGTCACCCATTATGTTGAGGAAATATGTAAGGGATTGCCCACTCAGGCTCTGTTCGAGCAATCGAAAGTCGAGACGTTTGTGTGTGGTTCGCCAGATGCTGTCGCAGACCTTCTGTATATGATGATAATTGCGATAGAGCATTAGCTGGCCACCTATGGGCAGTCTTTGGACCAATATGCACAACTGACGCAGCTCCATCTCATGATCCTTCTTGTTGACGCTGAGCGCCGAGTTCCTTGGGGTCTGCGTATCACATTCATTCGGCGATTCCATTTGATAACCAAAAAAAAAACGATAATACAATAGCGCGATTGCAATACAAATGGGAAATCGGAAAAGTTTCTGATTTTCTCAGTTGTCAATATGGACGTGTTGTAGTTGTTGTTGTTGATGATGATTGTGGAGCTGCTTGTGTGTTCCTTGGTTAAATAGTTCGGTGTGCTTTTTTTTTGTTGTTTCTCGTGTTATATGGTGTTCCGAAACGAAAATGAAGTATATCTCCAGGCATGCCACACACACTCTCTCTCTCTCTCTCTGTCTGTCTCTGTCTCTGTCTCTGTCTCTGTCTCTGTCTCTGTCTCTCTCTCTCTCTCTCCTTCTCTCCTTCTCTCTGTCTCTACCTCCCTCACTCTCTGAGTGACATCGCGTGCCGCGCTGCTGACATTAGAAAGTGAGCGTGAACTTTCCCATTATTTGCAGCACAGGTGACACTGTGTGTGTGTGTGCCTGTGTGTGTGCTGTGCCACGCCCCGTCTTGAAATTTGCATAATAAGTGGGCCGCCCTCGGCATCTAATTGCAGCCCATTTTCTGCCCGCGCCAGCGTCGCCTTTTCAATTTGCCTCGATGTTGCTTTGTTGTTTTCTTGAAGGTTACACTTGCTTTTTAATTGGAGTGCCCCTACCCCAGACACACACTCACACTCACACACACACACATGCACACTCACACACAGAGACACAGTCTCACTGCACTTGTGCCACATTTGAATGTTGTGCACTTTACTTTCGCATACGAAAGTGCAATCTGTTTTCTACCTTGTTTTTTTCCACTTTTGCTTTACTTGCCACTGCCACGCCCCCCGCCTCCTTCAAGCCCCCTCCTACTGGCCTGATGTGATTATGAAATGGCTTCCACACTGGACTTGCCCCACTGGACTGCACTGACCCGTCGGCTTAGCCTTGAGTTTGTTTCTACTACACCTTTACTATGTATGGTCCGCATCGCTTTGGCGGCTTGCCAGGTGTCCATTCCCCCCCCCCCACACACCTCAGCCTGTTCAGCAAGCAACATATTATGCAGTTATAATACTATATTCTAAATGGGTTCAGAAAGTCAAGCCTCTTTCAAGCGATTCAACTGAGGCAGGTGCTGAGTTGTCTGTATGAACGTGCCGCACTTTGTTAATATACCAGCTAGAGCTACCAAAATTGGCATGAAGGTTCCCAAGAATGCTACGATAATTAAATTTATTAAAAATACTCTATGATATCATCGATAATGTGACTTTGAGCGCGATTAAAGCACGTATATTTATGTACTTACGTAAAACAAATTTATGCAAATGAAATTGGGCAACACTGGTCGATAATCGATAGCTAAACGGTGCGATAAATGCTTGATATATAGACAAAATGGAAATAAAGGGTATCTATTAGGCAAGTTCGCTTCTCTTGTTTACTACGTTGCTGTTCAAGTGATTAGAAGCAGGTTGCACTTACAAATCAATTGACATAACGAATTCATAAGTTTGATTAATCAAATTATCGATTTATTTTAATGATGAGATTCTCTCCTCGCTGCTCTCTCCTTTCGTCTCTCTGCGATCTTTGTTCATCTGGCGCAGAAGTCAGGGATGCGGCAATGCGATAATGAGCATGCCAAAGAGTCTTCAGACTAGTCTTCTATGCCGTCTCTGGTGCGTTCCGCTTTTGCGCGCTCTTCTTTGAATTCTTCGCGGTGTTGTTGTTTTTCTTTTTGTTGTTGTTGTTGTTGCTGCTGCTTCAATTTGGTTTGGTGTCATTCGTTACGGTGAGCGGTCGCCGTAGCGTTTTGCTTTGTTATGGTTTGTTGTGTTTGTTGTTTATGCTGCTTAACAATTTGGGCAACAATTGTTTTTATTATTCTTTACGGCATTGTTTCAATTTGCCTGCCGCACAAATTTGATGACAGCCGCGCCAGTGGCAGCGGAGTTGACCTTTAACGCCTCGTGCTATGCATAAAGTGTCGCCCATGTTAAATGTACCATGTGCCGCTTACGTATACGTAATATTTTGTCGCAAACGCCTTTCATAAGCAGCATAGCCTAACATACGGCAAATCCCAGGCCTGACCCGACCTATGTACATATGTATGTATGACGTCAAAGCAGCTCGTTCCCCAGCGACAGCGCAATGAGGTCAATGTGGGTCATAGTAGAGGAGAGGAGAGAGACAGATACGCAATTACTATCACGCATATCGATATCTCATCAGACTCGCCATACGTCGCCCGCACGTCTTATCGGCTGTCCCAATTGGTAACAATTTTCAACGCTCTGTGTGTGTGTGTGTGTGTGTGTGCACATTAACCCAAATAACTGAGAGAATTCTACTACCAACAAACATCGCATTTAGCACGAGCCCACTAACTTAGAAATTACCATGGTATATAGTATGCAAATGCCGTGGCTCGACTATGGCAATGCTCTGTAAAAACTTGCGATTTTTAAATTGATTGCATAGTTAAATCAATTAAATAGTGTCTACAAACTTAAAGGGCTTTATTAATAATAAATAAATATTCCTTTTGATTGATCGAACGATTGCATTAGAACTACTAGCACTAGGCTTTCTTTACTAAACTTTTGATTGTCTAAGTCTAGGGATTTTCATGAGGAATCGTTTGGTTGGTAATTAATTAATAATATAGATATAGTATTATATAGTATGTAGTTTGTGGGATTGCAGCTGTCTGCCCTATCTCAAAAGGAAACCAAGATTTGTGCATTGTTTTCCAACACTGAAATCGACTATCGGTATTCGAAATGCATACAAATCAACTGCATATCAGTTGGCAACACTGATCTACAACACAGTTATCGATTATCGATTATCGATTTTCTAATTGTTTACAAATCAACTGCAACTGCAAGCAAGCATTGCTTACCAACACTGAAATCGACTATCGGTATCGAAATGCATACAAATCAACTGCAGATCAGTTGGCAACACTGATCTACAACACAGTTATCGATTATCGATTATGGATTTTCTAATTGTTTACAAATCAACTGAAACTGCAAGCAAACTACTTAGCGAACAAAACTTGCTATTAAAATGCTTCCAAAATCAATTTACAGGGTATATCAGCAAACAGCACTCCACATGCGACGAGTGCAAAAGCCGTAACGATGCCAAGATGGAAATACGCATACTTAGATTGTGTATTCTTGGCTCGGCAGCACAAAGATGGCGCTGCTAATTTTGGTGGCTTCAACAACGTTTTTTGTACTGGGTGTGAGTGTAGGCGTTGTTGTTGTTAGCGTGGGTGGCGTGGCTACCGAGATACTCTATACTTGTTTTTATATGAGAATGAGCTAAAAGGAGGCACTGCTAGTGTGCGTGGGTGTGTGTCATCTGCCGTCCAGCGTCCGTCGACCTTCAGCATCAGCAGCGGCGCATCCCAAAATTGGCAAATTTCGCCCGACTGGGCTGGGCTGCTCGCAACGACGCAGTGGCCCGAGAAACTTGTTTTCAGAGCCGTATGTAAAGCACTTCCACGACTGTTCAATGACTTTTTGGATGACTCAATGACTTCATCGTGTAGCTCAGTTCTCGCTGCTGCTGCTGCTGCTCTTGCTGTGACTCACGCGGCGGATGAGCAATAATTGTTGTTTAGTAACTTTAATTAGTATGCGATCGCTTTACACGCAGCAGAGACAGCACATTAACGCAACCAACTAACCAATTGAACTCCTCTTTATACTTGCAGCGCCGCCTAGTCGGCTCAAGATCACAGCACGTGCCGCATCATGACTTTCTACTGGTGGTCGCACTGGTTCTGGATAACCTATTTGAGTGGTAAGTGCGGAGTATGAATCTCTGCAGTTGTAACTAATCGTTGGTTGCCTTGCAGTGCATCTGGTGCCCAATGCCATCACACACGTGCACACATATCCCAGCCAGGAGGTGAGCTTGGAGTCCACTTTGCATCAGTTGGCGGGCCAAGAGCCTGCAGCAGCTGAAGCTGGCCAGCGACAACAGACAACGAAACTATACCAGACCACGGCCAGCCAGACGTGGGCCACGTCCAGTACGCAAAGAAACGTCATGGATCTGACGCACAAGACAACTGCGGTGCCGACGGTAGCTACGGCGGCGTCTTCGTACATGAGCGACGATGCTGGGCCACAGGCTGCCCATGCGGATGACATCGAATCGCCCATAACCGATGCCGACCTGGATGGGAATGACAATGTGAATGATGATGATGATGATGGTGAGGAAGACAGTGTCACTGCTGAGAGCGAGCCAACAGAAGGGGAGTCGGATGAGCATGAGCATGAGCATGAGCCTAACGAAGCTAAGCTGGCGTTGTCCCACAATCAGTTCGAGTTCAAGCGCTCGGCCGACTTTGCCACCGTCCCGGTAGATAAGGAGCAGCTAAACAACTATACGAATTTCAGTCGTATTACAAGGTGAGTGAATCAACTGGACAGCTAAGCAGCGGCTAATCCTCTCCTCCCACTTGTACTTGCAGTACAAATTCTAACACCAACGAAAACGTCACAAGCAGCAGCAGTGGAGGCGGCGGCGGAGACGGAGGAGACAATCCTCAGGTGCGCAGTTCAACTGTGGCCATACCCACATCGATACCAACAGCCACAGCGGAGTCAACATCGACATCGACTTCGACAACCACAAGCAGCCCGCCGAGCAACAGTCTGGGTCACACAGTGACCGCTGCCACTCCCTCGACGCCGAAAATCAATACGGAATGGCTGTCGGATGAGAAGGCACCGTTTACGCTGGAGAATGCCAATAAGGAGGATGAACTGCGTCGTGCCGAGACCGAGCATCGTTCGCGCAAATCCAAAGTACTCTCCGCGGAGTACAAGCACATCAATCGTTACATTAACTTCTCCAGCGATACGAAGAGTCTGCTGACCCGTTCGGCCGCATCGACTCCCAGCGTGTCGGGCTATAATTCCGACGAGGGCAACATTTCCTCCGAGGCCTTGGCCATCCAGGTGGGTGGCAGCAGCAGGCTGTGCCATATCCATCTTCATACTGCCTACTAATATCTGCATTTTGTCTCTAGCGCACATATTTCCTGGACGCCGGCGCCATCTCGGCCATATGTTTCACCGTCTTTGGCATCTGCTGCACTGTGGGCACCATCGGCATCGTGCTCTATAGACGTCGTTATGTGAACAAGCCGCAGGCGCTAAGCGAGCCGGACTCAAGTATTTACATTGACGACAGCACGATGCGAGTAAGTGTAAGGATTCGTTGACCAGTTGCACGGATAACACCATTAACACCATCTCTAACCATTTCCCCTTATTGTGTCTTGCAGGATAACTCGGATGAGATGTACAGCCTGGACAACGATTCGTTTCTCAATTCGCTGGAGGCGATGACAATACAAAATTATTGGACGGACACGGTCAAACATACAAAGCTTTAATTTCGCCCGTCTATTGTTGAGACTTTATACTTTTTGTTGTAATCCCCCGACTTCTGATCCCCCCATTCACCCAGTTACTCTCCCCCGAAACGTGCTTATCCCTTTGTCCATGACAAGAGGGCGTAACAGACGTGGAGCCCAACAAAACACACACACACACACACACACACATCATAATCATTAAGTAGGCGCCCCACAGGGCGCACAGTGTAGCATTTAAGGAGGTCCACTCCGCAAGGAGGGAGGACCATGTGTATTTACTAATTGATAGGCATTCGTGCAGCCCCCGGAGAGACCAGTCGGTAACTCTGGGCGGGCGACTAGTTTAAGCGAAACTACCAAAATTACGTTTAGTCTGTTTATTATTAAGTCGCAATATTATTCACTAGTTTTAACCCAACTCGAAGTTGATAGAGAGGTGTTTTCACACACACACACACAGACACAGACATAGATACAGATACATAGACATATGTAGAACATTCCTTATTTGAAGTACCCCATGACTCTCCTAACTGTACTTTTATTTATAATCTTCTACCAAACTCGTATGCAATACTAGCTATAATATACTGACTAACACCTGTGTATTCCCTATAGCTATACTTATATCCATACATTTATATTAATTTATGATCGTATTACTAAATAATACAGCTTTATTACCTTTTTTTAACTTTATAAGGTTATGTTTCTTATAAATACACATAATTCTGTTTCGTTTTCGGTGATTACTTTTAACATTTAATGTATTTATACTATATATGATAAAGTCTAGGTTTGTGTGTGTCCAAAATTCAAACGCAATCATTCCTTCCAGTCTAGCGTATAGTGCATGTTTATATGAAATAATTGTATTACGAATAAATCAATCAAAGATACCGCAGTCCGGTAACGTTTCGAACTTCATCACACTCAAACCACACTCACACCACTCGGTGTACTGCCACAAGTCTTTGTCAATTTTGCTCATCGAAACTTAAGGCTATAAGCTAAATATACTATATGTATGATTATATATACACATACATACGTATAAATATAGAGAAAACTTTAACTCGAGTGTTTGGCTTACATAGAAACGAAAATAAACTCATCGAGTAACAATTTATGTGTGCGAACATTTATTCTCATGCGGACAATTATGGTGGAACCCAGATTCGAATGGTTTTTATTTGGGCTCGATCAATTTAATATCTTCAGGACGTATAAAAATGTTTAAAAAACGGATATTTAATATAGACAACTTTGAAACTGATGGCAGCCCTTATTCTCAATAAAGACGGTCAAAAGCTGAGTGCTATATGCACGCTGCGTATATCGAATAGCACTATCGGCCATCGGCTTATCATTGTCGTGTAGTTTGTTTTGCTTTTAAAAAGCGCGCGCATTACAGCAGAGTTGCATTCCAGCGACTCAGTTATCGACTAACTTACCGACCTCCACGATTGAATTGCCAGATAAAAGTGACTAGTGTCGACATCGATAACAACATTGTTGCATATCAGTGACTGTATCGATTTATCGTAATTTCGATGCGTTTTATTTCACATAGTCAGTGCGAATGTGAACGCAATTTAAGTTCACGTTTTTTTACTTGACTTTTGTATATGAAGTAAATTTGCACTAGAACTGTATACTCGGAATACTAAACGTGCAACGCATATTGTAGAATCTAATTCAAGGTAATTAAACGAAAAAACTGTTCACGCATCGACAATGAGTGTGCAAAAATTCTGTGTAACAACCTGACGGACAGAAAGACAGCAAGGCAAAAAAAATACGAAACATTGTACTAAATGCTTATCCTGTCTCGACTATTCCTCTGCCTACCTGTCTCTGCGTGTGTGTGTGTGTGTTGTGCGTTCAAGTGCTTCTGTGTGTGTGTGCGTGCCTATATATTATACAAAAATTGGGTTGAGTGTCCCACCGTGTTTCCAGTGCTGTGTGTGCTCACCGTGCTCTGTTCATGGGCAGCTGCATTGTTGCGTGGCTCAGCAGTGTTCAGCCAACAACAACAACAACAACAACATCACGTATCACGAACACAAAGACGAGACACAAGCACAACAATGCTGCTACTGCTGGTGGGGCTGGTGCTGCTGCTGCTTTGCTCCGCTGCTGCTACCCAATATGGCAGCACATGAACTTAAACTTAACCTCAAACAGGCAACGTTGTTGTCAATGAACGTGTGTCAAAGATTTGACCCAAAACTATATAGAGAAATAAAATAAATAATGGCGAATTTCGCAGTTGTTGATAGCTCAATCTCCCCCCTCCCCCACGCTAGCAGTTCAAGAACAAGTCATATACACAATATACACAACAGAACTTTAAAGTGCCGAAGATCGTACACTCTTGTCGGACGGTAATGCTCAGGAAATTTGATAATGTACTATCTGTGTGGCTGGTTCGGTTTGCTTATCTCAATTATTTAAACTTTCTTCTAAAATTTCCAGCCCAAAACTGGAAGGTGCAAAGAAACGCAATTTGCCTTTAGATTTAGAGAGAACACAGTAGACGTTCGATAACTGGAAGTTCGCAGCGAGTGAGCAATCTTCTCTATAGAGTATATTTCTATATAAACAAACGCAGCTGTAAGCGTGTTCCACTGTTTCCAATGTTTACTGTGTTTCAACAACAACAACAACTAGATCCGATGTCAAATCGATGAAAGTTCAGCAAAGTAGAAATGAAAAATAAGATTTTCTATCAAAATCACAATCTTTAATCAGTTAGCTAGAATTTGTAGACAACGTAACTAGCAGTAACTTGTGAAAATTCCATTGCGGGAATTGTTCAATTGAGAATCGAGCATTAAATTTGAATATAGAAATAATCAATTAAATGTGCAAACAAAAGGAATTTGGATAGATCTCTTTTCTGGATGATAATTTACTCAATCCTCAATCCAATTTTGCAATTTTTCCAGTGCGCGCCAAAAGAAAGGGAGCCCAGAAAGCCGCTGGGTCAGTTGAGGAAGAACAACAAGCTACAGCGGCGTCGCAATGGTTAAGAAACGTCAAACAGATGCCAATGATGGCACCAGTTCAACCGATTCGGGCGAGGAGGAGTTGCTGAATGGACATGCACATGGAGCGGCAAGTGGTGCAACTATTTGCCAGCATATTAAAAAAGGGGTGGATACTGCTCAACTGCGTCGCAATCTTAAGTCAACGGGACTACTATATGAGTGTGTGAAATGCCAGACATTGGCTGGTGCCAATGGTGGTGAAACGGCGGCTGAATGCGAGGTGGACAATACGCTCTGGCTGTGCCTCAAGTGCGGCTCCCAGCTATGTGGCCGGGCACGCAATCAACATGCACTGCAACATCATCAGGTGAGCAGGAGCAGCTGGATTCCCTATTCTTTTTACGTTGTCTAATCTCTGTTCTCTTCTATCTCTTTCTATCTTTCTCTGTTGCAGACACCTCGCTCGGATTGTCATGCTTTGGCATTGAATACACGTTCGTTTAAGATCTGGTGCTATAACTGTGATTACGAGGTTAATCCCAGTTCGCGCAAGAACCTCTTCGAGTGTGTGGAGCTGGTCAAGCGTCTGGCACAGAAGCCGCCAGCCAATGCAGAAGCTGCGGCTATACCAACATCTATTAGTAACATTGAATATAAGATAAAGTCACACCTGGAGCAGCTCAGTGCTATTGTGCCGCTCACTGGTGGCCAACAGTTGACAAAGAAAGCAATTACTGCCACTACTGATAGTCCTAGTAGTAGTAATGTGGCTATACCGTTGCCACCAACACCGCCAGCACCACCAGCGCCGGGCGGTGCTAAGCGTGTGTTTGATAAACGTGTCGGTAGTCAAATTCCGATACCGATTCACTCAAAAGTAACAGCAGCAACAACGTCCACAGCTAAGATTCCTCCATCACCAAGCGCCTCAGCCTCAGATCTGGACCATTTGCCACGTGTACGCGGTCTAACCAATTTGGGTAATACATGCTTCTTTAATGCCGTCATGCAGTGCCTGGCGCAGACGCCATTCCTGCTGGCCGTGCTCAAGGAGTTGTCCGAGCCGGGCGAACAGTAAGTAGACACACACACGCAAACAGCTGTGGTTTCTCTGGTTTCTCACACATCATTCTTTGTTTTCCCTACAGATTTGTCTTGCCCGGTGGCACATTCAACTTCAAAGACAAGGGTGACATCGAGTTACCGAAGATTAAGGGCACACTATCATCGTGGGGCCCTCTAACTGCAGCCCTGGCCAATGCCCTGGAGGAGTTGCAATCTGGTGGTGGTGTCTTTACACCCCATAAACTATTTGAGAAACTTTGTGCCAAGTGTCCACAATTTACTGGCGGCGATCAACATGATGCACATGAGCTGCTACGTCAATTGTTGGAGAGCGTACGCTCGGAGGATTTGAAACGTTATCAGCATGTCATCTTGCAGAATCTAGGCTACAAGGATAGCAACAGCGTGTCCGATGATATGCGTATGAAATGTAAAATGTATGGAAATCAAGCAGCGGAACGTATACTGCGACCGGATCAAGTATTTCGCGGTTTTCTTGTATCCACACTTACTTGCCAGGAATGCTCTAATACCTCGTCACGTCATGAAAACTTTCTGGACATGTCCCTGCCGGTTGCGGTAGAGAAACCACAGCCGCCACAGCGTCGTCGTAATAGTCCCGAAAATTCACCGTCTACTGCCGTCAACAATGGGGGCAGCAGCAACAGCACCAGCTCCACCAACATCAATGCCAAGTTTACGAATGGGGATGTAGATGTGCCCTTCTCGTCGACACCGTTTTATCTGCACGCAGATGGACCTGAGGCGGTGGGACCAACGAAAGCGCAGGTGAAAAAGGACAAGGAACGTGAACGCAAGGCCAAGCGTGCAGCCAAACATCAACGCACCAAGCAGGCACAGAAGCTGTCACTCAAATTGACGATGAACGATGAGGGTGGAGGCAGTAGTCCTGTCGATGATGGCGGTGGTGATGGTGAAGCTGATCAGGAGTCTGGCAGCGGTGATGGCCAGGATCAAGTGCAGTTGACATCGGCAGATACCGATGGTGATGGCGAAAAGACACGTTCGACATCGTGGGGCGAGGGACCGCGTGTTGGTTCCTCTAGTGCTAACACATCGGAACATTCGGATGCCGATGTAGAGGATAATCTGGTCGAGGATACGGCCGGTCGCTTGGCATCTGCCAAATTCTATACGGACAGCAATGGTAACGCGCAACCGCTGGGCGAGAAACGCAATGGTACTACACATGATCAAATGGACAAGGACTCACTGGAGGAGGATGAGAATGGTGAGTTGTTGTTTGTGTAATAATCAGAATGCTTTCTTACTTTCTCTCTCTCTCGCTCTCTCTCTCACTCGTTGTTCATAGACTCTGGTATAGCCACCAGTCCGGCACCAGGCAAACTAAGCACCAACGCCAGCGCCAGCAATGGCATGAGCAATAATTCCTCCAATAATACCACCACTAATAGCAGTAGCACTAACAACATAAACAACAACAACATCAATGATAATGTTGCTGACAATGCTGGCGAGGTGGTCTCAAATGGAACTGCTGATGCCACGGCGAGCAGCTCATCGGCCAGCTTGGTCAACAAGGGATTGAGCAAGGAAGGTGCCACATTGATACGTCAAATATCGACTGGACAAATAGATCAGCTCAAGCAGCAAATGGATCATTTGAAGCTGCGCGAACAGGCCAAGGAAAATGGTCGTGCGAAACGTGTGCGCACCCAAAGCTATTCGGATTGGAGCACGACAATTGCGCCGCGCTATCAATGCGAGGTGGGTGAATGTTCAGTACAGTCGTGCCTCAACAATTTCACTGCCGTCGAGCTGATGACTGGCCAGAATAAAGTGGGCTGTGAGAATTGTACACGACGCTTCAATGGCAACGATCCGCAGGCCAAGTCGGTGAATACAAATGCCACAAAGCAGCTGCTCGTTTCCAGTCCGCCCGCGGTGTTGATATTGCATCTAAAGAGATTCCAACTGGGACCGCGTTGCATTTTCCGCAAGCTAACGCAGCAGGTTAGCTATTCGACCATGCTGGATCTGGCTGCTTTCTGTGGCTCCAAGGTAAAGAATTTACCCAACATCGATCGCAAGCAGAAGAAGCTGCTGTACGCATTGTACGGCGTTGTGGTGCACACCGGTGGACTCTATGGTGGCCATTACACCGCCTATGTTAAGGTGCGTCCTAAGGTAACACCCGATGATCATCGTTGGAAATTTCTGCCACACGGCAGCAAGGCGGAGGTCGATCAGGACGATGAGCAGGTTAAGAAACTGGACGAGCTGATGGCCAAGGCTGAGAAGGCGCGTGAGATGCGCATGAAAGCCTTGGACGATAGCGATGATTATACCGAGACGAGCAGCAATGCAACCACCTCGGATGAGACATCAACGGATGCAAATAAAAGCATCGCTGGCGATGAAGAGGCAGGCGCTACTTCAGATGATAAGGCATCGAATGTCGAAGAAGAGGCGGCCAATGTGCAAGCACCGCCGGGAAAATGGTATTATGTTTCGGATTCACGGGTTCAGGAGGTCTGCGAAGCAGCGGTACTCAAGGCGCAAGCGTATCTGTTGTTTTATGAGCGCATCTACTAAACACTGCAACCACCACCACCCCCACTATTATCATCGTTCCATTTAATTAGAAACACGGAGTTCCCGTTCAGCATTTTTATTTCTACCCATATTTAGTTTACGATTGTTTCTATTTTATTCCTTTGTTTTTGTTGTTTCTTTTACTTTGTTGTGTTTTTTTTTCTTAGTTCATAAATTGCATTTGAAAACTCCAAGAACAACAAAAACAAACCATCAAAACACAAATAGAACAAAATATAACAACAACGAAGATGATGGACTGAGAAATGAATCAAAGAACTGAACAACAGCAACAGAGCGATGCATTTTGTTATTGTAGAGTGCAAGGAGAATCAAACCTGAATATTTCGAAGAAAAATCAAGATAGAAACTGAACGAGGAGTAGAAAAGGAATGTGTAAGGCAGCAAGTCGAAAATAAACTATTTTTAACACAGATCTATCTAAATTGCTTAGTTAATGAAAACAAAGAAATCATGTTTTTTTTTTTTAATTATATTATAATTATTTTTTAACGATTGTATCTCTGGGTTAATTGTGAAAAACCATATATAAGTTCGGATACCTTTTATACATAAACAGCAAAAAAAGAAAAAAATAATGAAAGGGAAATGAACATTAAGAAACTATTTAGATAAATAATATACTATATTATTTATGAGAATTAAAATGGCGTTTGACAAGCGATTTTGTAATGTTTATTAGTTCTAAGTTAGTTGCATTATTATGTACGTATTTTAGTCTGTGTGTGGTCCAACATTGAACAACATTGCCTCAAAGAAACCAACCTAATGACAACAACAACAAAAACAACAAGAAAATGTTACTTAACTTTCAAAATCGAAATCTATATACTAGTATAGTAAAGTTGATGTCAGGTTGTCGCCAGACAGACAAATTGAGGAAGATCACATTGTCTTATAATGCGTTGTATAAAGTTTCAAAGTTGATCTTCCGACAAAGATGAAGATTATGTTGAATAAGTTAATGAAAACCAATTGCTCGCTTCTGCCAATATATATATATATATTGATATATATATATTTAATTGTAATGCAATAAAATGAACATATATACATCTATATAAATGTATATACATGTATAGTATATACCATAATCTATATACAAATACCATAGTATGTACGAATTGATTTACAAACATCCTTACAAACACACACATATATATAAATATATATATGAAATAGGTCTCTATAAATATTTACAAAAGCTTGAAAAAAAATTTCGAAAAATAGTTAATGGAGATGGCAACGATATTTATACATGTTAAAAGAAGAAAAGACACAGAAATGAATATAGATTATATTGATACACACTTGCATGCTTATATAATGTGTAAGTGTAGAGGACATTTATCTTCTGACTCATGTAGGTTATGAAATTTTGATTCGATTGCAAATAAGTATGAATAAAACTTGTTCATTTACTTTGTGTGGAGATAATTTGTGTATACTAATTTTGGGTGCACTCAAAAGCATGCTTTAAAAAGGGATATTCGAACTTTTTGTTTTTTTTTTTATAGCATGCTTTGCAGATAAAAATGTAGATATCTAGAGAATGTTTGTTTAGTAAGTCTATGGGACTAGCTTAACCTAGTTACTTGTTACAGTTAGCTCGGAATTTCCCATTGATCTGATTGTATACTATATTTATTATTATTTTATTGTGATTATAATCGATTGGTGTTGCTTGGGGTTGGTCAACGAAACTGGCTTTGTTGATTTGCCTATATAGTATGTTAGTAAATATGTATATAAAATATTGGTATATTATATATGTTTTACGAATTCGCGGAAGCCAATCGCAAATGCAGCTTATCAGTCAATGAGCATCAGCTTTCCTAGAATTTTGCTGCTGATCTAAGGTAAATTCGCAGTAGTCCCCAAGTTCAAGCTGGGATCGAACAGTCGCAAGATGAGAACAAAGGGAATCGTTGTGCTGCTCTTCTGCTATGTGGGATTAGCGCTGGGCAAGCGCTATATGCGCTGTGAGTTGGCGCACAAATTACTGGAGTCCAGATACAATTTCGATCGCAGTCTACTACCCACTTGTAAGTCCAGTCCAGTAGCTTCTACAGTCTTTGAAATCTAACTCAACTCACTGTTTCATCTTAGGGATCTGCCTGACGGAGCATGAAAGTAATCTGGATAGTGACAAGACGACTACCGATGCAAATGGATCACGCAACTACGGCTTGTTCCAGATCAATAGTCAATTTTGTCGTGAAGAGAGACGCAACATCGGCAGAGAACCAAAGTGCAATGTCCCGTGTGGAGGTAGATATAGAGTAGTGAGAGTCCTTTAGCTAAGAATTTTAATTTGAATTTCTCTTTCAGAATTACTCAATGAAAATCTGATTGAGGCTGCTGCCTGTGCGAAGCGCATTCAAGCGGATCTGGGATTTCAGCATTGGCCAAGCTGGACACGGTTTTGCAGCAACCCACAGAACCGACCCAATTTGAAGGTCATCTGCGGCATCTGACAAAGCCTATAAACAGTTATAATGCATATTTTACCATATAAAATATATATGTGCTTTTACCGAAGATTCATGTTGTTCTCTGCGCAACTCTTTGAGTTCGCCTCGCACAATCTTATCGAGCTTACTGTTCGCTCTCGCGCGCTCTTGCTCTCTTTCCGTCTGGTGCGCTCTCTGTCTTTCTCTCTCTTTCTCTCTCTCTCTGGCTGTCAGATTTTGATGTCGTCAGCATATGCAGAGAGAATTAAATATACAGAGATTGCATGAGGCCGTTCGACTCTCCGAACGAACGAGAAGTTAGTGGTACACGTTGGGGACCTCTCGTTTAGCAATCAAAATAGCTTTCGCTGGATATTTTTGAGAGACGGAAAATGGAAAATTTTGTTTGTTTGCTTGTTTAGAAAAGAGTCTCAGAAGAAAAGCAAAGAAATATCCCAATGCGAAGTAGCGGAGAAACAGCTCGTGCCCGCAAAAGCTCCGCTCAGGCCTCATAATATCCACGTTTGCGGGAGGTGAGGGGTACCGCAATCTCTGTATATTTAATTCTCTTTGGCATATGGCGAAGCTTTTGGGGCCACTATCGCTTTGGGGGGATTTCATTAAGCGACGACAACTGGAACGAGGCGAACGTGCCCGTTTCCACAGTAGAAAAAAAAGAATAAAGTAAATTTCAGTTGACTTTTTTTTTGTGGCAAGAGGAAAAGTAGTGCGCAGTGATTGCATAATCAATCAGTATAATACAAATTGAAATATATATAAAAAGTATATATGTTCTACATGCATATAAGCACATGTGTTTTATGTGCTCGATCCAAAGCCCTTGACCCCTCACATTGTGACTCAACCCCTATACAAGTGCCTCAATATATATACACACACACACATGCTCACACATACATGCATATATATAGCATATATATAAAATATCTAGCAAAAATTGACCAAGTGACTTATCATTCAGTCCCGGAAAAGTGGAAAGTCTGAGTTCCGAAATATATAGTATAATGATACTTTTGTCGTGATGAAATACTACACATACATTATAGTAATGTATATGAATGATCTATTCGATCAATTTGTGATACTATGATTTATCTCTGATATCAATTTGTATTCAAATACAAAATTAAAGTTGCCCCAACATCGACCTCAGATCGAAAAAGTGTTATAGAAATACATACATATGTATACCTTAAATACCTCTATAGTGCACTAATGAAATACATCAAATATGGTGTACGTATGAATGATCAATATGATCAAGTTGTGATATGATATATCTTTGATATCTACTTATATTCAAATAATATAATATTGCCCCTGCATCGATCGTTTCAGATCGAAAAAGTGTTATAGATATGCATTCATATTTTTTGATCAAAGTGTGATATAAAAATTGCCCCTATGAATCAATCGAAATGTTATTGAAATTTTTACAGCAAAATGGAGCAATATGTGAATCAGTTTTGGAAGACATTATTCCAAACTTATATTATGTTTATTTATAAATGAAAAAATAAAAGAAAAAAGAAATGAAAAGAAAAAAATAAATGATTTAAAATGATAATAATTTGTGTTTTGAAATGATCGTATGACTACGATACTATTCATAGGTTATGACGCATACACCATGTTTATCTATTTTTTTGGGGGAAGTTTTATTTTGGATACGTGTCGATAATGAAATATCTAAATATTATGGTGAAATCATGAAAATGCTCTAAATGAAGCTTAAATAAATATGTTGATTGAAATACGATTGTGTTTTGTATAATAAATAGTTAATTATAAAATAATGAAATAAAGTGTGGCGGTTTGGGTAGTACGTTAAAATAAAAAATAATGGCAGATCCCATGTATAAATATATATCAATATACATGTAAAGATCAATAGATGTGTATAGATGAAGCGATCAATTAAGATCAATTAAATAGTTGTAGTAGCTATGATATATATTATATATCTGGTTCATTAAATTCAATATTTAAGATATTGTGCAAGAGATTTGATCGAGGATCAGAATGTGAAAATATATAAAACTATATTGAAGTGGATTTATTTTAAAGTAAACAGTTACTGGAATATATAGTTAACATACATGTATGTAGTTAATGTGATATACCTTCATAGATCGACTTTGCGGTCAGATATGTTGGTAGGGATTGAATCTCTACAGATGTATATTATATATTACGATATATTGCTATGACTATATTCAGATGATGCAGCTTTTAGAAGGCCGATCGACAAGTTCATGAATAGCTTTTATCCCTAAGCTGTGGAGTCTAGTGTCGATCAGCTGACTATAAACAGAAGATATATGCTATATATGAATCAAGAATCATGATCGACTAGTGCATGAACAGTTCAACAACTTGAACAGTGGAGCATTATGTTGATCTGATTATGATGTCTATATGATAATGATGCGATGTAAATGTCTTGATCTCTCTTTGATCTTAAGTTGTTTCTTTTCAGGAATCTTTTCTATTTGCCAGACTAATGCAATACACCTAAGTTAGTTAGATTTACATAAGTTTGGGAAATACTGCCCTATTCTAGTTCTAGAAAGATTTCATAACTTAGAGTGCTTTTTTGTCGTCGTGTTGGGGCTGGAAAAAAATTAAATTTTGTATTTCACCAGAAGGCGAAACTGGTGAGGAAAAAAAACCCATTTGCAGATATCTATACAATAAATAAGCGGTACGTGTGTATGGGCATGTATAAACATGCACACAGACATGCACAGACATGCATGAACATGTACATCAAAGCTTGTTTACACACCACACACACACACACACTCATACAAACACACACAGCTATTTTTATAGGCTTTCCGCTCTCTGGCGACGCAATTAAACTGCTCAGTCAAGCTTTATCACTCCCGCCCCCCCAGTCCGCTCTCTCGCTCTCACTCGATCTGCCTCTCTCATTCTTTATCTCCCTCTCTCTCTATTTTGCTTTGTTTTGGCTTTGGCTGCGGCGTTGGCGTCGGCGCCGGCGTCAAACGTTTGCAAACGTTTCGCGACGCGTATAAAAGTTGCCGGCCGGCAAGGGACCGTCATCAGTTCAGGGCTTGAAGCTTTGTAGCAAACCAACAGAGAGAGATAGAAGATAGACAGAGAGCGAGATAGCAATAACAAACTTCCTTAGCGAAAGAGACAGAGATACACACAGTTATAACTTTGTTTTGTTATTAGTATTCCATATATAATCATATCGTTTGGGTGGGTCAACATGGCTGAGGCATCGAATCGTTTGGGTGAAGCACTGCAGGAGGCACAGGTGGAGCTGCTGGATGTTGATATCGTTGATCTCGACGAGGAGCAGCCCCAGGCACAGGCGGAGGGGAAGGCAAAGGCTAAGCAGCCATCGGCCAAGTCCGCCAAGCTTATCAAGAAGGCAATGAAGAAGGCAGCGAGGGCACAGCGCATGCTGCAGGAGGCCATGGAGCAGCTGGTCGAGGAGCAGGACAAGGGCAAGAAGTGTGAGGGCAAGCTGAACAAGAAGGACAAGCAGAAGCTTAAGAAGAAGGCCAAGAAGCAGAAGAAGTCAGCGAAGGGGCAGGAGCAGGAGAAGGATCTGCAGGAGGAGCAGCAGCAGGAACAGGCTGCAAGGCTCTCACGCTCCAACAGCGTGAGCTCAACCAGCTCATCGTCGAGCTCTTCCAGCTCCAGCTCCAGCTCATCGAGCAGCTCCAGCTCCAGCTCGTCCAGCTCCGATTCGGAGGCGCAGTTTGACCACTTCTATGGTTGTGGTCGCCGCTGGGGCGGACGTCCTCATCATGGACGTCGCGATCGCTCCAGATCACGTTCACGTAGTCGCTCCCACGGTCCCTGGCGTCGTCATGGACACGGTCATGGTCATAAGCATGGACATGGACACGGTCATGGTCATAAGCATGGACATGGACATCGTCACGGTGGTCATGGACACGGCGGTCATGGCCCGCATCACTTTGGTCCTCATCACTTTGGACCTCATCCGTTTGGACCGCATCAGTTTGTGGCTCGCAGCTTTGGCGGCTGCCCGTGGCCCATGTGGGAATCATCGCAGTTTTTTCGGAACGGCGGCCTGCCGTGGGCCCTGGAGACGAGCACGGCACCATGCAGAAATCCATCGAGATCTAAGTCCCGCTCGGTGTCACGAGGCCGACGACACGGTCACCGTCACGGACACGGACACGGACATGGCCACAAGGGTAGACACCATGAGCGTCGCTTGAGACGCTCTTCCAGCTCCAGTTCCAGTTCCAGCTCTAGTTCCAGCTCTAGCTCGAGCTCCAGCTCCAGTTCCGACTCGGAGAACGAGAAGCACAAGGGACGTCGTCATGGACCTCATCACGGTCCACACCATGGAGATCGTCGTGGACCTCATCATGGACCTCCCCACTGGCCACATCACGGTCCTCATCACAGTCCTCATCATGGTCCTCATCATGGTCCTCACCACGGTCCTCATCATGGACCGCATCACGGTCCTCATCATGGACCACCGACTTCACCAGCCATCGGACCACCTGTTTATCATCGTTCACGTTCCCACTGCAAGCCGGGTAAATCTGCCGAACGTTCAGTGAGTCGTTCCAGCTCCAGTTCCAGCTCCAGTTCTAGCTCGAGTTCCAGCTCCAGTTCCAGCTCCAGTTCCAGTTCAAGTTCTCGTTCACCTTCCCGTTCTAAGCACGATAAGTGCGAGAAGCATGGAAAGAAGGGAAAGGATGGAAAGCACGGCAAGCATGGAAAACATGGAAAGCACGGCAAGAATGGAAAGCATGGAAAGCACGGAAAGCACGGAAAGCATGGCGAAGGCAAGAAGCATCATAGAGGCCCGCACCACGGTCCGCACCACGGACCTAACGACGGACCCCACCACGAACAACATCACGAACATCATCACGGACCTCATCATGGTCCCGCACACGGACCCCGTCATGGACCTCATCACGGACCCCGTCATGGACCTCATCACGGTCCCCATCGTGGACCTTTTGGATTTGATTCTTTTGACGGGCCACGCCCATGGCGTCGTATCGAAGGACCTCGCCCCTGGGATCGCTTTAATGGACCTCGCCCCTGGGATCGCTTTGACTGGCGCTCGGGACAAGGCTCAGATTAGAAGAGCTGCAGCATTTGTATACGGGTCCTTGGAAGCCCCATAATCGGCATATATAAAAAAACTATCTTCAATCTAAAGAAAAAAGAAAAACTAAAAAAAAAAAACAAGTATTATAACCTATAAACACACTATATATACCCTATATATTGTATCTTCTTCAATATTATTTTATATTCAACGAAAATATATAAATAAAAATATTATATAATCAAAGAAATATTGTGTGTGAATTGCGATAACGAAAATAAATTTCGAACATAAAACTCTTTCAATCGGGCGTATTAGTGGTTTGCTTTTATTTCGGAAGTTGTGGATGGTCGCATTTGTTTGTCGCTATTTAAATGCCAAATTATGCAATTATAATAATCGCAGGGCAGACAATTAATGCGACCATTCTTATACTAGATGTATTATAATTGAAATCTCTCTCTATAAGCGACTGCAAGACACCCTGTAGTTAGCTACAAGTTAATGAAAGTCTTGGATATAAAAATATATATAATAAATAATATTATATACCGACTTAGTGGACTATAGAAACTAGTTCAATTTATGGAAATCTTTATTTTTCAGCTTGCAATTTTTTAACAATACGTGGCCTATCAGATCCCTTTTGAGTGCGCTGTAGGGTATAACAACAAATTCAATTACGCATCGCTTGTCTAATGCACTTCGAGTGTTGCGTAGCCGCAAATTTTGATAAATAATCATACAATATGAGAGGCGGTGGTGCGGAAGAGCAGAGGAGGGAGAAGAGTGTTAAAGCCACTACAAAAACTACTCTTCCGTAATCTAAATACCCTACAAGCCTGCAAGAAGTTCATAGAAATCAAATTAATTTATTACTAAAAGTCAGTTCTCATTGAAATTTCCCACTTACAAATCTGAGTATAGTATGTACTCTATTATTAACATTTCATAGACTATCAAGTGGTACTGTCCATAAACAATAATAGCCCCCAGGCGGAACACAATATATGTACACTGTGCTGCAATAACTTCATATTCGAATTAGTCTTTGTTGTCCCCACAGAGAATGCCATAGAGATAACGTAGCTAACTCTTCAGCTTATTGTCGGGAAGTTTGCTGTGTGTGTGCTCAAAGGTTTTTCCCGAGCACCCAAAATGATTAATGCGAAAACAAAAACACGCTCGATAAGGTGCCAGATAACGGCAATTGTTACGCACCCTCTTCGATGTTGAGGACGATGATGATGGTGGTGACGCCACGAATCGCAATAGTTTTCCCCATTGTTGTACAGGTTGTGATTCGTGGCGAAGTGCTGCATGTGCGACAGTGCGAACAAAGAAGAAGTCACGACTCAATCAAAATACTGGGAACACTTTCGGTAGGGGAAAATACAGGTTTGTAGGGGTAATCGAGTGTTCTTACTTGCACGAAAGTCGACTTGCTAAGCGCACTGACTAGACCAGGAATATGAGAAAAATATATTTGTTTACTTTTTATACCCTTCGAGTGTAGAGTGATTCTACATTTAAAAAAGGCTAAATATTTTTTTTTTTTGAAATGTTTCGACATTTTGAAAATTTAGGTAAGGGTCCCCCCTATGAAATTTTACCAAACATTATTTTTTTTTTAATTTTAAATCGCTAGTTCTTAGCTTTAATCGATGAAGGAGGTCAAAATTAGAACTAAACAATTATTAAAATAGATTTTTAACGACACAATTTTGGCCAAAAAATCATGTCTAAGTGGTCAAAAAATTGGACATGTAACACTCTCAACAGGCTTGGAACTCTCATTTTACACAGATCGTAACTTTCTTAATAATCAACGTTTATTTGTGCACGATGTGACATTTTGTTTATGTTTTAACAAGCAGAGTGATTCTACATTTAAAAAATTGTATAAAAGATTTTTTTAATTTTTTGATATTTTGAGAACTTAGGTAAGGGTCCCCTCTATGAATTTTAACCCAAAACATGTTTTTTTTTATATAACATTTGACATTTTGTTTATGTTTTAACAAGCAGAGTGATTCTACATTTAAAAAATTGTATAAAAGATTTTTTTTAATTTTTTGATATTTTGAAAACTTAGGTAAGAGTCCCCTCTATGAATTTTAACCCAAAACATGTTTTTTTTATATAAAACCCATAATAAATATATAATACGCGACAAAATACTTGTGCAAGCCGGATAACCCTGTGTAGTGTAGTGAAACGCTGCAGCTGCAGAGGGGAAATAATACTGGGAACACTCTATGAGTTGGGAACAGTTTTACCCCTCAATTAAAGACACGCGCTGCGATTGGAAGGCATCCTCTGCGGCCTCTGCATCCGACGGGTAGATGGCCTATGATGGCTTAAGTGCGGTTTAATCATAAAGTAGACGCATACACATCCTTACACACTCCCACACACTCTCTCACGCACACACCACACACACACACTCACTTGTACATATACAGATAGATGTAAAGCCGACTCAGGCAGGCGTTTTGATGTTGAATAAACTTGACTGCATTCGCTTTTATTTGAGAAATTTTTACTTTAGCGGATTAAAGAAAGTTCCCTCTGCCATTGAAGGCGTAAGGTGTGAGTACAGTGAGTGGGCGTGGCAGGCGAAGATTAGACAGGAAGCGAAACAGCCGCAGCTGGTCAGACACAGCCAGACAGCCGACAGCGAGACAGAGAAACGCAGCTGGACATCGTGTGGATTGGGTACAGCTGCGTTTGATCGCTCAACAGGTGCGCCCACAAGCACACTAATACTACCTAGCTACCTCCCGTTCCGCCCAACACACACACACAGGCATACACAGGCACATAGAAAGTGTGACAGGGGCAAAGGGGAACATTTTCAAAGCGAAAACTTTATTCAATTTCTGCGACAATCTGACAGCAGCAGCAGCAGCAGGAGCCACTTTTGTTGCCCTTTTTGCCGTTAATGTAGCTGTTTTTGTTGTGTGTTTTGTTTTTTTTTACTGTTTCACTGTTTTATGCTGGGTAGCTCTTCATTGTCAGCAGCAGGCATAAAGCGGGCTCAAATCTGTATACAATCTGCCTTTCTGTGATTTACTTTAAGCGCACTTTTTCAATTTACTTGAAACAAAAAGCCAAAAAAAAAATAAGAGAAGAGCAAGTGGATTTTTGAGCGGAAATAATTTTGCCACATGTTGGCAAATAAACACACACTCTCTCTCTCACACACACACACTCACATACACGCTGACAAGGTGAAGAGCTAATAGCCAAGAAGCGTGTCGCTGGCAGACAATCGGCTAAGAAGGGAAACGCCAGCGACTTGGCAGGATGATGATTTGGCAAGGCGTCGGCTGTGTTTCATCCGCTCTGTGGCACTCCTTCGCTTCGCTGCCTTATCCCGACACAGCTTAAAATTCAATATAAGTGCACAATTCTGTTCGCGCATCATTTGCCCGTGTGTGTGTGTGTGCGTAATTCTCATTTCTTTTTTGCTTTTTTAATAATTTCTCTTCTCGAGTTCGCCACGCGTGGCAAGTAATTTTTGTGGCAGGCGAAGCTAATGCATATGCTGCGATGCCTGCTCTTCTGTTACTCCTACTCCTGCCCCTCCTCCCCCATTCGCACTGCTTATCTGCACAGCTGGAGTGGGTGACAACCCCCCCCCCCCATCCCTATAAGCAGGAAGGGACTCTTTCTCACATGTCGCAACCATTTGCAGTGATTGATGATGAACCTGCTATAGTAAATACGGGTATTTATGAACATGCCGACCCTTCTGCCACTGCCTGCCAGTCATACCATATAAGGCTAGAGAGTAACTGATAATTAAAGTAAATATTCCTGTTGGGGTGGAAACAATTTTGGCAGTGCGAGACTTGCATATTGATCGAGGGCTTAAAACATGCTACAATCAAATAAATATATAAATAAAAATATGAAATATTATATAATAATTGTTAGTATTTTTTAAATATATCATTGCGAACTATTTCAGCGTGTTTATTTAAATAAAACTACTGCCAGAATCTAAGATGGTTGCCGCTTCGAATGCCCGCAATGCCGGCATTTTCCAGCTGTCGCTCAAAAGTATGCAACACTTTTTTCTGTCTCTGCTCGCATGCATTTCTGACTGCAGCCGCAAAGTAGGCAACACTTTTGGAATGCAAAGCAAAGCATAAACTGCCTAATTGTGCGTCCCTCTTGCAGCAGCAGCAGATTTTGGAACCATTGGATCTAAGGCAATTGCAGCAAAGTTGCTCCGCAGTGGAGCTGCCTGGCCTGGCTTGGCCAAAGGAAGATAGTTAATAGCATGAGCTACGTGTATTAAATGCCAAGGCAAGTTGCGTTATAACAATGCAGTAACGCAGCATGCGCCTGGCCAGGAGCCAGCATAGCTCTGGGGCAGCAGCCCACATCAGTTGCCGTGCTGCATTTTGTATGCAACGCTTGTCCGGCTGCCTTAACAGTGTCAGCAATGTATACAAACACAAAAAAAGAGAGAGGGAGAAAAAAACCCATACACACACACACACACTGAGAAAACAAGGAGAGAGAAATCTCTCTATACACAATGCAAAACTGCGTACGCCCTACGTCACTTTGGACGTGGGCGTGTCTGTAATCATAGGCGTCGGTGTAGCCAGCGCTTTGTGCACCATTGTTGCAGAGTGCAGCATATTTTAAAAGCAGCAACAGCAGCAGCAACAACAACAACAACAACAGCAGCAGCAACAGCAGCAGCCATAAAAGCCCAAGGATTTTTCGTGGTATTTTATTTACTCTGCTTTTTTGAGCACGAATATTGCTAGGGGTATTGTAACAGGCAGTGCTATCTATAGGCTATAGCACACGTATGTATATGTATGTGTGTGTGTGCGGGAGTGTGTAAATCTGCCCCGGGCAGTACGTCGAGTAAATCATATTTTCCACTTTCAGCTTTGAGCTTGATAACGGTTTTATGCCCGGCTTAATTACAAGTTCGATATTGTTTTTATAAAACTTTTACAGATGCTTTGCAGATATACTGCAGGGTATACTGAACAGATGTGAATATAAATTATGTAATTTATAAGTTGCTTAATATTTATGTGAATATTGAAGTTATATAAAAGCTTATACTATGCTTGAATAAATCTTTTTTATTTGTTTAGTGTAGGCAGGGTATATAAACTGTCATCAAGTGTTTTCCTCTATACCTCTCTCTCTCTTTCACTCTTCAATCCCGTGATTGTTTCAATGGTCGGAAATGATGTTTATCCCCCAGTCGCATTTAAAATACGATTAAAGAGGCCAATAAATATTCGGCATAAACCGCAGCTGCTTAAAAACGAGGCTAATTAATTTGTGTTCGGCGACAATGAAATTCAAAATGAATAACTGCAATAAATTCAATGCAAATCTACCCTACTTAACTGGGGAGGGGAGGAGTCCAGCCAGGGTTCCAATCTGCTGATATAACTTAAAGTTCTTAATTGCAGCTGGCAACTCTGATTGCAGCACGAGAGGAACTGAAATGTTGTTTACTTTTTCCATGTTTCCTTTTCTTGCTTTTCTTTTCTTTCTCTTCTATTTAACATTCGTAATTTCCTTTTGTCTCGCACGCTTTATAAAACACACAGATAAAGATATGTAAATTGTGTGTATATTAGTGCTATTCACAGAGAATTTACCAACTAATCGAGTGTTTTCTCAGTGAATTATTTTAGAATTGAAAGCTTAAAATACCCTGTAATTGTGCTGTGCAGTGGGGTGGGGTAGTATAAATTGTTACAAATAAATATTATATATTTTACGGTGTACCTAACATTTTACCCCTAAGTGTAGCAATTAATTCAACAAGAAATTTAAAATTAATTTACGCTCAGCCTAGAAGTATGCTGTATTTTTTTTTTTATTTTGCTGCTACAAGCTGCAAGTATACACTTTGTAGGGTATTTGCGAGTCTAGCAGGTCGCTGCACACACGCACTCACACACACACACTCCTTTCTCTGGAAAATGAAATCAAAATCTTTGCGAAAACATTTCATGCAAATGAATAAATAAGCAAGTGGCAAAGCGACTTTGACTGACAGACGTCAGATGAGGCTAGACGGAGGGGACGGAGGCAGGCACAAGGTAGGCAGGAGAGGCAGAGGGGCAGGGAGGGAGGCTACTGGTTCACACAAGACATGGCAGTCAGGCAACAGTTACATATTTACATAAATATTACACGGCTATTACGAAACGCCTGTGACACGCCCCCAGCAGGCGAGTGTGTGTGTGTGTGTCATAGGCAAATATGTAGTTACATGTGTATGTGTGAGTGTGTGTGTGTGTGTAAATATCTGTCTGCTTGCATTACAATAATATGAAAATTATTTGTAATGTAATTTCAACTTAATAAATTCCCATATAAAGCGGCACGTCTGCCCTAGATATGCAGGGAGAGAAAGAGAGAGAGGCAGAGAGGGAGGAAGAGAGATGGAGGAAGAGAGAGGGAGCCGCCATCTCATAAGTGTTTAAACAGCGCTGTGGAAACCCGTCAAGGCACCTGCAAGGACTGCCTCATTACGGAAGCCCATGCTGCCGCAGGAAGAGAGCAACAACAACGAGGCCGAGTGGAGCCGAGAGCAGAGGAGCAGGAGGAGCAGGAGAAGAGGCGGCAGCCAGCCAGCTGCTGTCGAGGCTGTGCAGAGAAGCCGGAGGACAATGAGATGACTGCGACGACGCCGGTGACGACGCAACGTCGGCGACAGGAAGTAAAGTTGTCAAAAGTAAATTTGCATAAACGTATGAAAAATTTTAATATTTACGACAAATTTGCAGCTGCCTGCCCTGCTCCCCCCCTTCCTCTCTCTCTCTCTGTCTTACTGTGGCAACTTTTTGTGCTGCACAGCATCAGGCAGTCTCTTTCTGTGTGTGTGTGTGTGTGCACAAGAAGAAAGCAAAAGGAAAGCGGACACGGAGACGGAACCGGATATGGCCAGAGTGTGTGGGTGGAGGCAAAAACACGACTAAGCCAGAAACGGAACCACAATCCGAAACCAGAACGAACAACACAACCAAATAAAAGGTGAAACGGAATCCAGGCCAGCTTCAGCTACAGCTCCAGCTCCATGGACATGGACATGGATACGGAACGTGGCTGTCGAGTGTAAACTAAATTAAGTTAGCACATTGAATGGCCAATGAGCAATGAACACGTTGCCATGGCTACATAGGAGGAGCAGCAGGAGGAGGAAGCTGGAGGAGAGGTAGAAGTTCCTCCCACACACCATGCCCTTTGCCCTTCATCTCTGGCAAAGTTCTGTACTGCAGTTGCACAGCACATTCAATTTGAATTCCATATTCCAATGCGGTCTCCAGGTGTCTAACTGAATAAATGTTTGGCCAGGCCAAGAGCGAGCAAGGGAAACTGCAGAGGAACAGAGGAGAGAGATGGGAGAGTGGGAAGAGAGAGCTGAGCAACTGAGTCCGAGCTTGGCATTAGCTAATTGAAACAAAGAACTATAATAAAGCGCTTAAGGCCAGACAGAGTGTTTGAGCTGAGTTGCATTGAGAGAAAGAGAGAGAGAGAGAGAGAGAGAGAGTAAGAGTGAGAGAGAGGGGGAACTTTGCCATTTGATGGACAAGGAAAAAGTTGCAAATCTCACAGATTGCAGTTGCCAGAATTATGAAATTTTGGTAAGCAGCCTCTCACATTAACATAGATTATTCCATTTCTGTTTGTCGGCAAAAGGAAAAAGGATTTTTCTCCATTTCTAAAGGGAATATTTGAGAAGCAGCAGGGCAGAACTTTTAGAAAGTTAAGAATCTCGCAGATTAGAATAAGTAGAGCTCTGAAACTTGCTGTAGAGATTCATAAGGCAAGTATACGTCTTATACTCAAATATATGAACAATTTGCGCTTACCTTATTATAGTAACGCTTGAGTAAGTTAAAAGGTTTGAGATCTCAAAGATTATAATGAGTAGAGCTCTGAAATTTGCTGTAGAGATTCATAACGGAAGTATACGTCCTATACTTCAAATATATGAACAATTTGCGCTTACCTTATCATAGTAACACTTGAGTAAGTTAAAAGGTTGAGATCTCAAAGATTATAATGAGTAGAGCTCTGAAACTCGCTGTAGAGATTCATAAGGAAAGTATACGTCTTATACTTCAAATATATGAACAATTTGCGCTTACCTTATCATAGTAACGCTTGAGTAAGTTAAAAGGTTTGAGATCTCAAAGATTATAATGAGTAGAGTTCTGAAATTTGCTGAACTGGTTCACATAGCAGAACTACTTCCGGTTCTCTAAGAATATCAAACATTTTTGGGTAGCCTAGCTTAATAAAGCATGAGAATTCTTTTTAATTCTCTCGAGTGTATTCCAAATCATTTCCCAAAATGGCACCATTTGGGGATCACTCAGGTTTTACACAACGGGGCATCGATGCGATGTTTTGTTTATTAACGCAAGACGGAATGATCTTTCAGTCAGCGTGTGGCATTAGCTGGGATCTGTATAGGGGATTGACGCATTCACTTGAGGCCATTATGCGTTTGCAGATGTGTGAGTGTGTGTGTGTGTGGGGGGGGGGGAGTGCCCCAAAAGCAATTAGTGCTGTCATTTTAATGATTTCTTAAAAGCCAAAAGGAAATAAAACATGTTTATGGCCGTGGCAAATACCCTGTAAATTAGGATATCTCGTATAATGATGTGTGTGCCTAAGATATCTCTATATTTTATATACCATAATAGTTTTATGTACGCGCAGGGTATTAAGACCTACACTGACTGCGTGTAGTTTTCGTTCCACTTTTTCGAGTGTGCTTCGAGTGTTTCGAATACATTTTTCGGGTGTTTATTTGGGTGTACTTGGTCTAATTGCGAATGCGGAAAATGCCAATTTAATTGATTATATGGCATGGCTTGTTGCCACCGATTGTTGCACGGATTGTGTTGCACGACGCCTTATATACATATATTGTGAGGCTATATAACTCGGCCAACTTTATCTGTAATCGCTTTAATGTGTGTGTGTGTGCGTGTGTGTGTGTTTCCAGTGGCTTTTTATGGTGCTGGCAAATGGCTCTTGGATTGCTTTGGGCCCATTAAATTGATGTGGCCAACGTGGATGATACCCTAATTGCCTGACAGTCAATGACGTGCGGGCGTGGCAGGGGGAGGGGCAAGGGGTAGGGTGTTTCGCAGCGGGTTTGGGTAAATGAAATTTAGCAGCCTTTGTTCAGTTTTGAAGCCACGATATAAACACATTTTCCCTGTGTGTGCCGGCGCTCTGCAGTTTTTCCTGGGTTAATGCATTTTCATGTGAGCTAAATAAATCAATTGCTATTTTTGATTTCATTAAAAATTGATTGAAAACTTGCAACAGCGCAGCGCAGCGTGTGCAGCCGAAGCAGAGGCAGCAGCAGAGGCAGCGCTGCCCTTATGAGCTGCAATTTTCAATTAAAGCAACTCGCCCATGGCCACGCCCACTGATCGGATATTGGCATTAAAGTTTAAGTAGAAATATTGCGCAAAAATCTATGTAAGAAGCGGGAAAGTGCTGAATGCGCGACTGTCCGATACCCTACTCTAGCTTAGATTTGCTTTAGAGTAGAGTAGGGTATATGATTGTGCAATAGTGCATTGCTAGCGTAGGTTTTCTGTAAATTACTGGGCTATATACGACTGAGAGTTACCCTAAGTAATTTAGAGATGTCTTGAACTAGTGTAGGGTATATATTGCTGCATTAAGGCGTTGTTAGCACAGGTTTTTGATGATTTTGTAGAACTGAGAGAAACTCCAATGAATGTAGAAGGGTGTAGGGCTTATAAATATACATAAACAGGACTTCCTCTAAGTTTTTAGAGCTTTAAGGGGTATTTACAACATATGCATACCCTAAGTCATGTAGTGTATATTATGCTGCATTAATATCATGTTATCTTAGCTCTTTTGATGATTTCATGGGGTTCTCTGCGCGTTAAACAGTTTCCACAGTACTTTACAACACTGTAGGACACACCCATACACACACACACAAGCACACACACACCTATTCATCTGTGTGTTAACTCAGACAAAAGAGACAGTGTGCTTATCGGGGCGTGCGGCTTACACGCAACTTTTGTGTCGCATGTGCAACACGTTTATTAAGTCGAATCGCGGGCCAAAGAGCTCGTTGTTAATGCGCCTTTGTACGCCATCTGATTGTAATTAAAACTGCTTAATTTGCTGTCAGTACACACACACAAACACACACACACACATACGCTGCAACACAAACAAACAAACACGCACACACAGAGAGAGCACACAGAGCACACAGAGGAAGCTGTCAATGCAAGACAATTAACGCCCACACGAGTCCATTGTGACTTTTATGAAGTCCGCTGGAAAATGCAAATTACGCTTCTGCTTTATGGCAAGCAATAATAATATGCCTGCCCCTCCCTTCAGCACCCCCCTCCCCGCCTGCCCAGCAATTAGCCACGGCCCAATAGTTTGGAAAGTCAACCATAAAGAGCTACGATGAGGCAACAGAGATCGCAATATGTGGTGTCAGTCAACAATTCGAAATTAAATTCCAAAATGTGAAATACCCTACATACTCGTAGAGTGTGTTGACAGGGGGAATATTTGTGCATCGACAGCTATATAAATCATGTCTAGCTGTAGCGAAATGTGAGTGAATTGTTCTGCTCAAACTTACGATCAAATATTCAAAGAAAATCACATTATTACCTGAATAATTTTGCGATACTTTTGCGGTGTCTCAACGCATACACCGCAAGTATTTTTCGTGTGTTTTCTGAGAGATATTTCCACTGAACTTTATTTTCTCTATACTTCTTTTTTATAGTATTTTACTCATATTGCAATGAAACTGGCGCATGTTTGCAGGGCAAATAATATGTGTGTATTTTTTATACCCCTTAATGAAAATATTTTAAAAAGGGCATATCAATAGCTGCATATAATATGCACTTATGCCTAAAATTTCAACTTGATTGGATGGAAAAAGAAGGAGTTAGAGTTCGAATGCTTTATTAAAGTTAACTCTTAGACTAATGGGTATCTTAAGGTCCCCCTTACCGCACTGCCATCTGAAGTTATCGTTACTTGTTCATTGCTGTCATTGAAAACGTATATGATTTTTCTGATCTGTTGACCTCATAAAGCATACAATTTTCATAGCATCTTCTTCTTGCCAATTTCGGAGCCAAAAACAAAGTGAGGCAAAGGATTATTGCCAGCTGCTCCTGGCTGGGACTGCCAAATGCAGTCAAGGCAGAGCTTAATTAATGCACAGCTCGACTAATAACTTGGTCGAAACTTATGGCCAAAACAGATGCAGACAGACAGAGAGAGAGTGTGAGAGAGAGAGAGATACGTTTATGAGGTTCAGATACAGTTGCAACGAGCTTTCAATTACAATTCAAATTGCGATTTATTTCACCACACACAGGGAGAGAGTGAGAGAGAGAGGGAACATATCTGCCCTCTCTGTTCCTGCCAGACAACGTGATGAATGCTTAACATTTGACCTGCAGCTGCTGGGCAGGCACAGGCAGAGGCAGCTGGGGCGACTCTCTGGCAACGCCCGCTCTGGCTCTGATTACATTTGCCAATGGCTGCCAAGTGCAACGGTTCTTTATGCCATGCATAAATTACCCTGCCCTGGAGTGGCCCCAACAGACAGTCAGGCTGGCCAATTGAGCAGGTGTGCAGGGGAGGGACAGAGAGGGGGAGAGGGAGGGAGCCACTTGCCACTTTGTTAGGTTTTCATGAGGCAGTTAGAGCCGCAACGAAGTGCAGTGCGACGATAAAACGCGCGTCCCAGGCTTATGCGCTGTCACTGAACTCTCTCTCTCCCTCTCTTTCTCTCTCTCACTGTCTCTGTCTCTTTCTCTAGCTAGGAGGAGGGGCTCCCAAAGAAGCAAAGCAACTGTGAGATTACTCATACGCCGCATGTGACGAGCAGATGGATGCGATGCCGCCGCTTTCAAGGCCAATCGATGAGTTGCTGCCGCCTTCTTCCTTATCCCAATTTCAGGCCTGCTTGCTTGGCATTTTAATTAACCCAAAAGCAAGACATGCAGAGGCGTACGTTGGTGTCACGAGGGGGGGGCTGCGAGTTTGAACATGTCATTTTAAGTAATTTCATTTAAATCTTGACTAAGCCGGCAATGCGCAAGCGGTAGGGAGTCGCCGTCGTCGTCGTCGAAACAAAGCGCATTAAATTGTAATGAGGCCGCCGCCGCGCCGCGACGCAACGCACAGCGAGCAATTTCCCATTTTTGCCTGCTGGCAGAGGACAAGGTCGCGCTGGCAGTGACGCCGAGTGGTAAAGGGGGCCTGGCAAGCCGCTTAAAACGTTAACTTATTATTTGCCTATTTTTTTTTGTTCTTGCTTCGCTCTCTCCTTTCTTTCTTTCCTTCTTTCTTTTTTTTGCTTCTTTCGCTCGCTGCAAAATTGCTTTCAATTATGTGCAGAAGTCTGCGACGGGTTTGTCCATTAGACTAGGCAAATGTTTGAAGTTATAATTGAGGCGACATACTCATTATGTTCCGAAAGACTGCGCCTCACTGCCTCAGCCTGAGCCGGAGCCGGAGTCGGAGTCTAAGCCGGAGCATGTGTGCCCGTGTGCTTGAGCCAATCTATTCGACCTATTCAGCCTATGCAGTTTTCTTGTCTAGTTGGACATGTATTTCGAGAGGGATTTACACTTACAAACACATATATACAATACACACACCTATCCACACATTTAGTCACCTTTTTATCAAGCTAATCAGTTAGCTGCAACCTAAACGACCTAAACAACCTAATCGACCTATTTTGTTTTATTTTTTAGTTTTCTCCAACTTTTTCTGCCAATTTCAAAAGTATATTTTGAGATGGATTTACACTGGCAAGACATACACACACACACATACACACACAGAGTGTGACTGCAACCTATTCGACCGTAATTATTAATTATTATTTTATATTTCCCAGCCTTAATTTAAAAATTTATAATCTTAATTAATTTTAAATATTTTTTTTTCTTTAATTTACTCAATTCAATTTTTAAAATTTTAATCTTAATTTTATTTAATTTTAATTTAAAATCAAATTTTAATTTCAAGTCGACTGGCTTAGTTCACGTTAAATAAATAAATAAATAAATATCGACCTATTCTACCAATTTTAACCTATTTCGTTTATTTTCGGGTTTTCAGTTTTTCTGTATTTACACCTACAACTCAAACACACACACACACACACACATATATATTTACATATATAGCCTGCGACCTATTCGACCTATTCCTTTTTTTCCTTTTGGTTTTTCCCTTCAATGTGCGACGTTTTAAATATAACTGCACAAGCTAAGCGAATTACTGTACTGAGTACATAGTTATTTATAAATACACCCACCCACACACACACACTCAGCCACACACACACACAGAACTTGCTTGTCATTTGCCTTGCAGCACGCAGCACGATGGGACGAACTGTGGCAGCCGCCACGTGCTAATTGCCAGCATGCGCCGCCTTTAGCCAGGGCAAATCCTTGCCAGACTCTGGCTGTCCCGTGTCCTCAGCCTTGTATCCATACACTAGCGGGATGCCACCGCCTACCTTGTCTGCTGCCGCTGCTGCTGCTCAACAGGCAAATCGAAAAGCTGGCAATTACATTACGCATACGACACGTTGCCGGCGCATCGTCACGCAAAGCCTGCCGCAGACATTTACTGCCAGCCAGACAGGCAGAGGGGGGGGGGGGGAGAGTTTCGGTGTGTGTGTGTGTGTGTGCGGCACAGCATCTACTTAATCAGACAATTATGTGTCGCTAATATTGATATAATCTCGAGCTTAATGCTTTTAATTTAGCTCGTTGAGCGCATAAAGCGAACACCGTGCGAGAACCCCCTCCCCCTTTTCACCCCCTTCCACCCCTTTCCACCCCCTTCCCAGTCTGCTCTGCAATAAGCTGCATATTTGTGCGCCGTAGACTCTCAGCGAAATTACCAAATTCACGTCTGACCTTTGACTTGGCGCATGTTGAGTCTTGCGTCGCGTCTTTTTTTTTTTTCTTCTTTTTTTTGGCAATTCATATAGATTGTTATGTGCTGAGTGAGAACCTTTGGCTGCATTTAGCAACACCATTTGCAATTCCTTTCCTGCAGCTGCCATTTTAATTAACTCTCCGGTAATTGCATTTAGGTTGCCCCCCCCCCTCCCCCTCTCTCTCTCTCGCTCCCACAACTTACGCGCTCTGCAACCGAATCCAGGCTAAATTAGTTTTTACAAGGAAATACCACAATGAAAACACAAAAAAAAAAAAAAATGAAACAGAATTTATATCAACGTAGAGGAATAGTAAAAAGTAGTAGGGGCGATACCCAGTTCGAGATGAGAGATGATAGAATACTTAAGAGTTTTGAGGTAGTTTCCTCAATGTTTACAATAAATGTTTGCATTTGCTTCAATAGTTATAAAGTATAATATTTATATAGTAGATTCTTATATTATATTACCTAAAACTAAGCCTATATCTCAGTATTTATACCAACTTGAACTTCATCTTTAATCCTCAAGTGTTCAAGGTCAGGCCGACTGATGGAGCATGTCATTAACCTTCAGAATATCATCCATATTAATATATAAACTCTCACTCTCACACACACTCACACATTACCTGTTGCTAAGTACACCCTGTGCGAACACCCTGTGTGTTGCGGGGTATATGGAAAAGCATTCGCAACGTTAATGTAATGAAAATATTTTCGAGTTGCAATTTGCAAGTTGAGCGAATGAATAATGCAAGCTGCAGAATTTATTTCACGGCAGAAAGAGACAGACAGAGATATGAGTTGTAGAAAGAGATGGATAGATAGGAGGGGAGGGGAGAGAGTGAAGGAGTGAAAAACGGTGTGGATAGCTTGGCATATTAAAATTATGTTGCCATGGCAAGCACGCTTGGATTTTCCGTTGAAATCCCATCATACATAAGTTGTTATTATCTGGATTGCATGGTCCCCCAACTAAATTGTGGGGTGTGTGCGTGTGTGTGTGTGAATAACTACTTATTTTGTTGGGATTCCACGTTTATACTATGGGGAGCTTTAGACTTTAATAGGAACCAGTATGGAACAACTAGAGCAACTCTGTAGATAATCGTTCATATCGATTCGTTTATCGATTGTTTTTTACACTATCGTTGCTTTTTTTAACATTTTACAACACTGTTTCAATGAGAAATGTGATCTCTATATTTATCGATATATATATCGATAGTGTTTTATAGCTTGAAAGACAAGACAATTGGGCCAGCTCCAGGGAAAGTCTGACTAGGCTAGACCATGTGAGGGTATGATTGTGGGCGTGGCTCATACCTTTTGACATTTGCAAATTCGCCTATCGATGCGACTCTACGTTGACTTTGATGAATTCGCATGTCGATGACAGCGCATAAAGCATTGGGAAATTAAAATATAAAAGCGGAAATACGTGTATTTCAGCTGCTGCTGCTGCTGTTGTTGTTGCTGCTGCTGCTGTTGTTGTTGTTGCTGCTGATAGCTCACAGAGCAATGCGACATTCCTGTGGGAGTAGGAGGCAGTAGGGTAACAGCTGCCTGGTCTAGCTTGCTCCACTTTTGCCCGCAATGTTTCATGGTCTTTGCCTCTTTCTCTCTCTCTCTCTTTCGCTTTTCGCTCTCTTTCTCTCTGGTTTATTGGCACGCCAGCAGCATAAACAAATGCAGCAGCAGCAGCAGCAACGGCAGCAACAAACACAGCAGCAACATCACGCACAACAATAACCCCAGATAAGTAATAGCAAATTGGTGGCGTCTCCGCTTGTTGACTCCACTTGCGACCGCAGCGAGAACTTCGAGTTTGACTGGTTGTTACCCCCCTCCCCTCCCCCCTTACTTTCTTCCTGCTTCTCTCCCCCCAGCTTGGACCCCATGCCGCTGATACCCGGCTGCAATTTTGCCAGTATTTATAGCTGCTCTGGCTGCCGTTCCGGCTGCTCCTCCTGCTGCTGCTGGTGGTGGCTCCAACTGGTGCTGCTGGCGCTGGCGCTGCTCGTGCGTTGCTTTTGGCTGGTTGCACGTACGCCGCAGCTCCGGCAAATATGTATCTCCTAATTACTGCTGGAGAGAAAGTCATGCGGCGCTTGTTCCGCCTGGCAAAGCTCGTGATACGCCTCCTACTGCTGCTGCTCCAGCTTCTCTTCCTCCTCCCGCTCCTGCTGCTCCTTCCCCCCCATGACTGGCTGTGGTAATCATGATTTAAGCGCTAAGCTGCTTTACACTTACATCCTCACACTCTCGTGCGTGTAGCTTGTGTCTCCTCCCTCCATCCAAATTCGCACCCATTACTGTACTCCCTCTCCTGCCCGTCCTGCTGCTCCCACTCCTTCAGCTGCTCCCACTCCTCCTGCTGCTCCTTCCTCTTTTACTACGTGCTGCGAGAAGTTGAAGTAAATCACATAAGAGTCTTTGCTTGTTGCCCTCTTCCTGCCTCTCCCCCTGCCTCTGCCCCTGCCACGCCCCAAAACGCCCACAAATGCATATTAAATATGCAGGCAAAGGCGGCCGCTTTGAGTGTTGGAAAACGGCGCATCGAGGCGTTTAAAGTAAATACGTTAAATTCAATTTGTAACTAACACACAACACACAAAATACCCTCACACACACACTCCCGCACACACACTCGCACACACCCTCGCACATTCCGGCGGGTGCCTGTGGTGGGGTTAACTGCCGGCAATGGTGGGTTAAGCAGCCGAGGGCAGGCAGCAGAAATACCAATAACAAAATACACGCATTGCTAGAGATATTTTGCCTCCTCCCTCCCCCAACAACAACAACAACAACATGTGTAGAACAGCGCCAGATAAGTTCAGGCAGTAGGAGTAGGGCAGGGGAGGGTTCTAGTCGGGGTTGGGTTCGTAGGGTGCCGTGCGAAACTGTATGGAATAACAACAAAGCCATTTACGTGCAGCATGGCGAAATCTTTGAAGCTGCCAAATAGGCAAGTCAAAGGGAGCAGAAGCATGAAAGAAAGAAAAAAAGAGGAGGAAAGAAATGCGAACATGGAGTGTTAGTCGCACCACAGTATACCCTGTAAAATATAGAGGGATAGCCTACTCATCTTTCCTCTTTCAGTGACCTTCCAGTCTGGCCTACCCTGCTGCGCACTGGCAGAAAAAAAGAGGGAAGGTAAAGCGTGCTGGCAAAGGCAAAGGCAGTGGCGCTGGCAAATCATTGAAAAAGGGATAACCCCAGACACACATGTGAATTGAAGGAGTCTCTCTGTCTCTCTGCTGAGCTAAGCCAAATGAGGCAGTGTCCCAGCTCCCCTCAGGACCCCCAGCAACCCCTTGAACCCCCTCTCAACCCCTTTAACCCCTCCTGAGCGTATGTGCAGCCTGCTCGTGCCTCGTGTGAGATTTACAACAGAATTTGAATGCGCAGCATAAGCAGAGACAGCTGTGGCGCAACGCACCGGAAACGGATGTGCCCTATAACGGCATAACGGTAAAACGGCAAAACGGCGCTAACTGTAACTGCGCGAAATGTAACTGTAACTGACAAGGCGAGTGCCGGCCACTTGAGTTTTATCTGCTTAGCCTGGCTAACGAGTATTCAATGTGTGTTCAAAGTGTGCTGCCACACCTGGCGTATGCGTAATATGCTCTCGAATTGCAATTTCCCCCCTGCCCGGGTCTCTCTCTTTCTCGCCTCGTCTTCTCCTCATTTCAAAGTTTCTTTTTCTCTGTTGTGCAGCACACGTAGCGCATGCAAGTCCATGCATGTTTTGCCTGCTATAAATCACTTCAAGGTCTTCACTTTTCGGCAAACCAAAGAAATGCGCAATTGAGTTTGTCCCCACTGTGCCACGTCCCGCTGCACAAAAATGCAATTACATAGGCCAGAGAAGAAGAAGAAGAAGGGTCCTTCTTCTTGCCCTCGCTTGGAATTCCCAACTTGAAGCAGTCTCTCGGCTAATCCCTGCTCTTAAAGCCTTCTTCTGGCCAGGCCTAAACAAATAACTGGCCAATTACGAGGCTATATATATGTATAGAATATTTGTCTATGCTGCATTTAATATTTACGTAGTCCGCATCGATTAAAAGTGACCCAAATGGATCAATAAGAGCTTAAAGAGACTTCTTTGAAGTGGAATTAGACTGTACTCTACACTTGTTTAGGTGTAGTGTATGAGAATCGCAGAGAGAGGCTTTAATTTATGTCTATCTATATGTTTATCTGTCTGACTTTCTCTCTATCTATCCTTATGTCTGTCTGTCTGTCTGTACATCTGTCTGTCTACCTTTCCATCTGTCTATCTGTCTGTTTGAACACACATATCTCACTTATTATTAAAGCTAGAGGTATCAAATTTGACATAGTATTTCTCTATATCAGACACAGATGAATACATAATAAATTTATCAGATGACAAATGAATGAATAAATAAATCAATGAATGTATGACTAAAGTGAAGTATACTATGCCAACTGATAAACCAAGTAACGTTTAAAGTCCTAGGTTCCCTGAGCTTGTAGAATATTTAAAAAATGCACTTGAAAATGTTCTTGGCGGGGGGTGGGTCGGGCTGTGGGTCGAAGCTATCGACAAATTGGCGAACGCATCGCTTATCGCTTATCACTTACTTAAGGAAGCGATTTATTGCCATGGCAGCGCAAAGGGGCAAGACTTCTCATAGTAGACCCATGGCGGGTGGTACTACAACTCAGAGAGGGAGTGGGAGAGGGAGTCGTCTAGGAATGTACAGCGGGGTGGGGCGACATAGACTTCAATTGGGCAGTAGGAAATCAATTTTTGTTGATTTTTAACAAAGCAAAGCTCGAGAGGAAGGCCAGGAAGAAGGAGGAGGAGAAGCAGGAGGAGTCGGAGTAGATTTCTATAAGGACGCTAATAAAAGTCATTCAACTTGAGCTGCCAGCGAACTGTGATGTGAAGTGAACTTCTAATTGTTCTTCTGTCAAGAGAGAAAGAGGAGAGAGAGAGAGAGATAGAACAAGGGCGAGTGAGACAGAGCATGACACAGACGTCGAGCAGAAGAATCAATCGAAATTCGGTTTTACCTGCTGCTAATCAAATAATACCGCCATAGAAATTACGAACTCTGACCCCAGTCAGGAATTAAACGTCACAACAAAAGCCATAAATAGCTGACGAGGTTGTTGATAAGGAAATTGCATTTGCGCAGCCAAAGGATACACAGTTACCTACACGCACTCACACACATATCTTCTATCTATACACACGCTCATGTTTTATTTCCATTTATTCATTTTTTTTTTATTATTTTTATATTTTTCTTTTTCGCTTTCGTATATGAAACGCGCATAAAAGTTAATGACTTTTGACATCTTTCGCCGCAAGTCAATGGCCAAAAATACTGAGGCACGAGTGGGAGTTAAATCGAAAGCATAAAACACAAGAGCAACAATAAGTAGAAACAAGAAGAAAACAACAACAAGTAGAAAACAACAACAACAACAACAACAGGCTGTACAGTTAAAATCATAAAACAAATTTGCCATGCATTGCGGTTTTTTAGCGGGTTACTCGACTATATGAACAAGTTATGCGAAAAGTGAACTCTTCTCTCTCTCTCTCTCTCTCTCTCTCTTTTCTCAGTTCAACTGCCAGTTAAAATTAACCGATTGTTACTGGCATGTGGCTGCAAGTTTATCGATAAATTCAAATTAAGAAAATACTCTTCTCTTTGTTATTTTCGAACTGCGAGTCCAAGTTTTGTCTCATTTATTGTTTAACTGCCAGTTATAGTTAACCATTAGTTTTGACTTGTTGCTGAACAAAGTTTTGAATAAGTTTATCGATAAATTCCAATTATGAATTAGTTCTTATTGCACGTGTTCATTTTTTAACTGTCAGTTAAAGACAACTGTCAGTCAGTTTCTTTTTTTAACTGCCAGTAAAAGTTAATATGTGGATGTTAGTGAGTTTATCGATAAATTTTAATGAAGAACTTGTTCTTTTTTGCCTTTTTAAAATGTCAGTTTAAGCAAAATGTCAGTTTGTAATTAAAATTAGTCAGTTTTACATGTTTTCATTAAAGTTAAGATTAGCGAAAAGTGAAATAAATAATAATATCCATTAATTTTTAAATCTTAAATTTCAATTCATTTTTTTTTTTAAATAAATTATGACAAATAATTATTAATAATAATAAATAAATAAAGAAAATTTCAATCAAAAAGTTAAACTTTAGCCCACTGTGCATAACCTCCCTGGATGGTTCACGTGCAGCGCATTCGAGCGTCGGCCAGAACACGTCGATTCATAATGCGCGTGAGTGAATGAATATGAGTTTATTGTGAATGTTGCGGAAAAGTGTCAAACACCTAAGCTAAAGCTACGCATGCAGCAGGTCGACGACGTTTCCAAGCGGCAGCAGCAACAACAGCGACAGCAGCAACAGCAACAGCTGAGCAAAAGCCGCAACGCTGGAGACTTTGGTCTGCCTGCTGCGCCTCAGATGCTGCGGCAAGACAAAGCGTCGAGTTAAATGTATAAAAAACGTTTAGGCAGCCAAGTCAAAGAGCAGCGGCGGCAGCAGCAGCAGCAACAACAACAGCAGCGTCAACACGAGCGACAACACGAGCAGCTGTCGGCAGGGGCGATGTAAACAAAACCGAAGACGAGAGCCGAGCGCAGGCGCACGGATAAAACATGCACGGATACGGATAGTGGCGGATAGCATGGCCACTGGGAACAGTTGCTGGGACAGGGCGGCAGAGAGAGAGAGAGAGAGTGAGTGCAGAGAAGAGCAGCAGAGCAGCAGGCAGCAGCCCTACGCAGCATAAGCATAAGCAACACTCGCAGCAGCAGCAGCAGCCACGGCAGCACAAGCAGCAGCAGCAGCGGCGGCAACGCATAGAACACTTTTTCGAATATAACCAAAGAAATTTGTTTGTTTTGATTCAGTCGTTGCGGGTTTTTTAAGGCGAGCAGACGCAGCCAGCGAGAAGCTCCTTCACTCAATCACTCAGTCAGTCAGTCAGTCAGTCAGTGGCAGCCCAAACAAAATTAAACAAATAAATAAAAAAATTTGAAAAACCAAAAAACAATTTTGAACATTTGGTAAAGTGCTAAAACATATTGAAATCATACATTTGTTCCATGTGAAAGAAAAACGCTGCAAAAAAAAAAAAACAATAAATAAAAACTTTTTGAAAACTTTTGAAAAATTCGTGCACTTTTTTTTTGTTGAATTTTTTTAGTTTCGAAACTGTGTTGAAACTGTGTGTTCGAAAAGTGTGTTGAACAGCGCGCCCCGAAGCCGGTGCCTATCAAGCAGGTAAATATTGAATAGAAATCGGAGAAAACTGAGAAATGTTTGAAATTGTTTTTTTTTTTTTTTTTTTGCTGAATTGTTTGTCCATTTTTGGGCTGACAGGGCACAACAATGGGCACAAGAATTTATTGCGGGCAGTGTAAACATTGTAGAGAGAATTCCTTGAAATTGAATTAGCTGACCGGTGCCGCTTGCCTGCTCGCTCCCCCACTCTCTCCCCCTCTGCCCCTCGCTTCCTGCACTGCCAGCGCATTTATCAATTGTATCGAAGCTGAGGCAAGTAAATCATCTTAAATTAATGCTATTTATTACCATATACCATTATGCTAGCATTGCCTGAATAGACCCAACTATTCCACTGCCAGTTCCCACTCCCACTGTCCTTTCCGTCTCCCTCTTCCTTCCCTCTCTCTGTTCTCCCATTGCTTTGTGCTGAAAATTGAAAGGAATTTGTTATGATTCCGGGCACAATGGCAGCTCCTCGGCCTCTCACATTCGTACTATATCAATTTCTCATCAATTTCTGTCCCAACTTTGTAAAGTCTCCCCACCCAACTCTCTCTCTCTCTCTCTGGGAATTTTGAGAGGCTCTGAGAATTTTGCTGCACTTCTCCAATGATCCGAGAACAATTAACGGCATCTTTGTTGCAGTCATCTCTCTCTCTCTCTTTCTTTCTCTCGAGTTGCAAATTGTTCACATAGTTCGTTTTTTCGTTTTTCTTCTCTCTCAAGTCAAAAGTCGCGTTATAACAAGCGGCCAAAACCTAAAAAATAAAACTGCCAAGAAAAATAATAAAAAAAATGTTCATAGTTTTTTCTTTTTTTTTCCATTTTTTTACGTTCTTCGTTTGTGGTAGCTTGGAAAGAATAAAAAAATAATAAAATAAAAAACTTAAGTTGCAAAACTTGTCGGACAGCCATTTTGTGGATGTCCCCGATCGGGGCATATTGGCTGCAGCAGGCGGCCAGTGCAGCTCGGGGGAGAACTCTATGAAATATGCGGAAATGGAATTGTTTTCTGCAAAGTTTCCTACGATATGTTATAAAATATGTGTGTTGGTTTTCGATTTCCAAAGAGATATAGTCAAATTTATGGACACTACGGAATTTACGGAAATTGATTTGCTTTGAAAATTTCTGGGGGGAAAAAATATACGACCTTAGGCAATTCGAACACTTTTTCGTAAGTTCAAATATGATCAAAATATTATGAAATTTTGCCCAAATGCGCGGAAATGAATTTCTTTTGAAATTTACCATGGAAAATTCTTGTGTTGCGGCATCAAATATGATCGTATTATGATGAAATTTTACCTAATTGTGCGGAAATGAATTGGCTTTGATAAGTACTAAGGGAAATATAGGGAATTGCTTGAAGTTTCGAAATATCTTTTGAAATTGTACTTACTCTGCTTTAATTCAAGTGGAAATATATTCTAATGAAAATTCCATTTTTCCCAGAGTACTTTATTAATTTTTTTTGCTGTCAAATGAAATGAAAAAGTTAAAGAAATAGTCTAGGTCGATGAAATCCGAAAATATTCTGTTAAGAGCTAGGAGCTAGACAACGACAAAGAGGACCACAGCAAAGTGGGCAGACAGAGAGTGGTTTATTTTATCTCGAGCTTCATATATTTGTGAATTTATCAGATCATCTCGATAGAACTGTAGAGCATGCAGGCAGCGAGTGGAAAAGCTCTGCTGCTCTGCTTTCTCCCTCCTCTCTCTCTCTCTCCCTCTCTCTCCCCTTTGCAATTTTCACACTGGATTTTCGTGTCATGTCATGAAAACTGTGAAAAGTGTCGAAACTGTTGAAGCTGCTGAAATTGTAAACTGTTTTATATGGCATAGGAGGCAGTTGCTGAGAGTAGGGGCAGGGAGTAGGGGCAGCATTTACAGTGGTTTAAGGGCAATAGAAAAGTGAGAAACTGATTAGGCCAACAAATGTTGCTGCGGTTGCCAAAGGATTTGGTCAATTTGGCTTGAATCGAGTCGCAGCTGCTGCAATAGTTAAGGAAGCATCGCTCACATGTGGCCACATGATTCTGAGCAGGGGAGTGGAGTGGGGGGGGGATACACGTGCCGCACATATAAATCAATATGGTCATTAACATTAATGAACCAGGCGGCATTAAACTTGGCTTGGCCTGCGAGCGCCTTTTGACAGCGCCTTAAGGCGTCGGCGTCGTGGTCAAAAAGTTAGTCGACTTTCTCTCTCCCCTTCTCCCTCTCTCCGCTTGTGGTATACCCTGTAAATATATGCATATATGTTGCATATTTGATGTACGAAAAGAAACCCAAAGGCAATGAAAGAACAGAAAATACAAAAGAAACTCGCAGCAAAAAAAAGAAGAACGTTGGCAAACATTTTTGGGATGCAGTGGAAAAGTGGAAAAGTCGGAGAAAGCAACTTCAACCGAAGCAAAGTCAAAGATAAAGCTCAGCTCGAAACGCGTAACCCGAACCGTAACCGTAACCATAACCCGCCATAACCCATGGCATAACCCGTTTGCGTTTTGGGACTGACCTTGCTCCGCCTCCCTCCCCCGCCTAACTTTGCCTCGCGAATTATTGAAAGAAAAACATTAAGATGAAATGCCACAAGCCTCCCCCCCTTACACCACACCCCTGCCTGCTGCTGCTGCTGCTGCAGTCATAACTTTGTTGCCTGTTTGCGGTCAGTTGGCTTATTTGCTCTTGGCCATTTTTATTTTTGTTCTCTCCAAGCCATGTCTGGCCCCAGAGTCCTTTTTATTTTTTTTTTTGGGGTTTCTCTGTGTTTTTGTTGCTGGTGTCAGCGTCGGCGTCGGCAGAGGCAGCGGAGTCGGCAGCGGCGGTGGGTTGCGTTTAATGGCACCTGTGGCTGCTGCTAATCATGATTTTAATGACTTTCAGCACTGGCTACGCCTCGGCTGCTGGTCAGTTAACTGGCCCAGAAGGGGTGGGGTGGGGGAAGTCCGAGGAGAGACTCCTCGTAAGTCCTGCTGAAAGGTTTATCGAGCCGAGCCCAATCCTCAAAAGGTTGCAATTAATTTTTTAAATGCTTTACAACTCGCCCGGTTTCATTTTGTTACCAACTTGTTGTACTACAAAACAAAGAAATTATTATTTAGCCCTCTGGCTCTTTCTGGCCTTGATTGAGTGCTAAACACACACACACACACACACACACAGAGAACTTCGACACATTGCGAAGGCGCCTCGCAGCGAACTGCGCAATTTTTCGCAACTTGAGAATTTACGAGCGTATATACTCAAATATTCTATATGTTTAATTAAGCTTAATTTCAGACAGAGAGAGAGAGGGAGAGCGATAGAAATTGCGCAAATTGCCCAGAATTTCGGAGCGAAATTTGCAAAAATTTCACCTTGTTGATTTTAATTGAATATCTCAATGAATTCACAAGGCAAATTTTGCCCAAAAGCAATTTAACTAATTGAAATTGTTTTCACCAAACGCGAACTCTGTGCATCTTGAGCATCTTGAAGGGAGTTAACTAAGGGAGTGGACTCATTCTATAAAACTCAACGAGTGATCGTATTAAATTTCTTTAAGCAGAACAAAATTGCAGTTTCTTACAGCTTTAGGCAGCACAAATAGGTATGGCCTAATTCTAGAACAAGCTTGATCTTCGGGTAATACTAAGGCACATTGTCATCTAATTTGGTAGTCCCAGCTGCTGTAGTCTTTAAGATATATGTAGCTGTTCATACAAACAAATCGAGTTATTTGAGTCAGATTGCGTGTTCAAGCACACATATTGAGTATTATTTGAATTGCTAATTAAAAAAACTGGAAAGTAAAGCTAATATTCTACATACAAGTCTTTCTACGCAACTTTATCTTCCTTCTAGGCCAGTTAGGAGGTTCTAAGGAGGTGTAGACAAATTTTAGAACATGCTCAAGCTGTACACAGTACTAAGGCACATTGTCATCAAATTAGTTAGCCCTAGTTGCTATAATCTCTGAGATATAGGTGTTCATACAGACAAATCGAGCTATTTTCGCATGATTGACAGATCAAGAGCAGTTTTGATTGCCTACTTGTTTGTAGGCCTTCCCTACGTAACTTCTACTTCCTGATAGGTCAGTTAGGAGGTTCCAAAACATAATACGGCTTTGACCCCGTCGACTTGTCGAACATATTTGACAGTGCGTAAGCGAGCGGAAAGTCGATAGGATCGTATGACAATGCTTGGATTGTCTCAGTGTGATTGTCAAACATTGGGATGCCATGGGTCATCCCGTTTTTTGGGTAATATAATCGCCCGAATTCGACACCACAACAAACAGACGAAATATTTCATTTCAATAATTTCATTGTGATGCGCAACGATGATGATGATGATGATGAGGATGATGATGATTGGCCAAGTGAGTTGCTTGTCTTCCACTTTCTTCGCAGTTTATTTTTTCTATTCTCCTGGTTTCAGTTACGTTCAATTTTTTTTTCTTTTTTCTGCTTTGGTTTTCGGGTTTTTTTTTTTGGTTTTTCGCTCGTTTCGCTTGTGGCCCAAATGACGTAGTTGGCAACGTAAGCGCAGCCCGTGGGCTCTGTCAATATTGGCACAACACTTTGTTTACTCGCTCGCAAGAGGAGCAGGGGGGGATAGAGAGGAGAGAGTGTGTGAGAGAGAGAGAAAGACAAGAAAAACAGGCACAGACACACACACACACACGTGCGCTCAAACGAAGAAGAAATATGTTAAATCGACAACATATTGAATTTAGATTTAGTGCCGCCGCCGCCGCCGTCGCGTAGCAGGAAAAAGAACACAGAGCAGAGATGGCGTACGAGAGAGGCACCTATTGGCAGGTAGAGCAAAGCTGCCAACTTGTCCTTGTGCTGGAGAGACTAGAGAGAGGGAGACAGAGAGTGTAAACACACACGCACAAACACACGCACGCGACGCGAGAAGGAAGCGCAGTTCGTTGACATCGCTTGGCCGAGAAATGAAAAGATAACAAATGAGAGATGGCAGCTTCCTTAGCCTCCCCTTCGCTCCCCCCTCTAGCACACCCCGCCTCTGTGCTGAGCAACTTATGTAAATGTATTCCGGCGGCGTGAGGCAATTACGGCGTCAGGCACAGCAACAATAATCACAGGGTGAGTCGAGGCGATTGCGGCGGCGGCCGCCACGTTGCAGCCTCAGCTAATGCCTCCCGCATTAATGAAAAGAAAGCAGCAGCAGCAGCAGGAGGAGGAGGAGGAAGAGAGAGGCGACTGTGTGTCCCTTCAGTCTCCAGTTGAAATATCGAGTTGGCAGCTCAAGGATTTCCAGCCCAGTCATTCTTCTTCTATTTCTACTTCGACTACTGTTGCCTGCGGCCAAGCTGCGGCCTGTTCTTCGTGCAACAGGTTGGCAGAGCCAAACTTGGGCCCCCTCTGTGGCCTGTGCCTGTGTCTGCGCCTCTGTCTCTGTCTCTGCCTGCGTCTCTGCCACTCCCTGGAGTGCCATGTGGTTTTGCGCTGGGCTAACAAAAAACGTAGCATACTTTCCAGCGCCAAGGGGAGCATGCAAAGTGCTTGCTAAAGAGAGAGAGAGAGGGATGGAGAAAGAGAGAGCTTGGCTAGGCAAAATATTTGTGAAATATGTAGGAAATCTGCAGCAAATAAGCATAGCTTGAACAATTTTCCACGTCTCTTACTATGGGAAATTTTAACCAGGAACAGTAGAAGTAGCAGGAAAAAAAATAGTTTAATAATGCGAAAGATTTTGTGGGTTTTGTTGAAGGTTATAGAGGATTACAAATAAATAACTAGTTAAATAAATAAATAAGCAACAAAATGAAAATATTATAATAAATAACTAAATATATAAACATGTAAATAAATAAATAAAATAATAAGCAAAGAAAGAAGAGCAAATAAATAAAAAGATAAATAAATAAGCAACTAAATAAATACATAAACAAATAATCAAATCATCATATAAAAAAGTATATAATATAAATGCTAGAAGGGTAAATCTGCGATAAAAATAAATACGTATGTTAAAAAGGTTGGGATACGTTTGAAAATCAAAGTTATTTGAGCCTTGGGGTCACTTAAGACCCAATCCCTGCTTCTTAGAGCTATGCCACCTTACAGGGTATTAGCACAATGACATTCCTTGCCTTCAGATGCCTCGATGACTTATTGAAAACTTCAGCTCTTTGTCTTGAGAGCATTTCCGATGAAATTCAATATGATTGCAATTTCCCTCTCGGACAGCGACATATAGAGGGGTCAGGGCGAAGGGGGGGGGGGCTAAGTGGCAACACCGTGTCGCAATATTTGAATGGCAATACGAATGCAAATATTTGAGTGAACAAACTCGTTACATTTGTCAATGATTATGCAAATGTGGATGGAATAATCCTCGAACAGAATCGATTTGCATTCGCTTTCGTTGTCGAATTTCCGGAGTGTTATTTATGTGTGTATGTTATGGACAGGTGTTTAAATTTTAATTGATAAGACATATGTTTGTAGTATCTATCTGAGAGAGCGAGAGAGGGCTATATATAGATGTCTGTTCAGGGTCGTGTGGCGACTAATGTGCGCTATTAATTTGAGAATTTCGACACACCTGTGCGTAATTAGCGCACCCGCTGCGAGAGGCAGACAGACAGAGACAGAGTGAGAGGGAGAGCTGTGCAGAGTGAGATAGCGCATGTAATTCATAATTGTGCATAATTAACACATCATTAGACACCGCCTGCTCCCTCTCCTCACTCTCTTCCTCTGCGCCAATTGGGCGAGAGGAGAATTCTCCTGCAACTCAATCAAATGCAGAAAACGAATTCCAAGAATCGCATTGATGATCTGTGTGGGCGTGGAAGAGAACAAGTACAGAGTATATGCTGAATCAGCGAAAACACGTTGAATTCCCCAAAGGGAGCAGCATAAAGAATACGCATACGCACTGTCGGCCCCGACTCATCTTCTTGTATACTCATTTCAGCGGCAAATTGATGAGATCAACAATTGAATTAATCAATTTGGTCACCACATGTAAACAACAACATGCAAGTCTGTATGGCCAAGGGTCGTACCGAGAATACCCTGTAAAACAAGGTAGAGAACAATAGCTCAGTCTTTACACCCTGCATACATTTTACAGGGTATTTGCAGCACAAGTTGCGCTGCTTTCTGCTGCCTTATTGCGGCCGTGTATCAATCAATTTATTTAATCAATTATTTAATCAAATTTACTGATTATGCAAACGCACACACACACACACACACGTGCACAGCTCTTGGCTATAAGTGTACATAGGATAGCTAGAATATGCTTCATAGACATATCTCACATCGTATCATATCAGGTTATCATATGTCTATGCACATTGATATGCGCATTTTTGGCAGCCACTGTCGGTCTGTCTGCCTATCTGTGTCTGTCACACGCCCATAAACGCCCACACACACACACACACACACACACACACACAGCTGCACAGCTGGGCACACGCACACAAATCAAATATAATAAAGTGCTTGCTTCTTGTTCGGTTTTTTTCCTCTCGTTTCGTTTTCGTCGGTTTTTTCTTTTTTTTTTTGGGTTTTCTCTGCTGATAACGACGAGTACAGCGTGTGTTATTGTTGCATGTGTTGCCTCGTTGCCTCCTGTCTCGACCCTTTATCGGCAACTTTATTGCCAACAGTTGTTTCGTCACCCAAAATGTCCTTTGCATTGGTTTTTCCGTCTCTTCTTTGCTTTTTTTCTGTCTTTTAACATGTTCGATAAATGTTGATAAAGATTTTCCATGAGCCTTTTAAAGCGTATGCCAGGCGTAGCCCTAATCTCTGCTTAGCTGCAGCCGCATTTAATTAATTAAAAATAAATAATCTCTTCGATTATCTGTATTTATTGCTAACTTACTAGTTGAGAATTCTAGTGACGCCTGGGAAAAAACCCGACAGTTCTCATCTTTGTGCCGCTAGAACCAGTTGAGAATTCTTAGCAATGCTTAGGAAAACCAAGCCAAGAAAGCGATTTAATGACCAAGCTCATCTTCGACAAGTTCTCCAGCCATAAATTAATTAAATACTAATTAAATTGTCACTTGAGCAAATACGTATGACTTGCGATTGCTTTGCACGACTGCAGCTCAATGCAGATTGAGTAGGGATTGGGAGTGGGTGGGGGCTACACTTGTCAATTGGAGCCTTGATTTATTAACCATTCTATGTGTGTGTGTGTGATTTATGCATTAAGGCCTAATGACTTAAGCCATTGAATAGCCAAAGATTTGTGTTAGAAATTGTTATTTTTCTTATATCGTTATCTAGTCGTGCATATGGAATACAATGGCCCACAAAAGTACCAAGAAAATACCAACAATCTTTATATATATATTTAGAATCATATACAGCAAACCTCAAACAACGAACTTAATTAATTTTCGAGCAAAACGCACGAACGATTATAATATTAAGCGCACTCAACTGATGTATAATTGTGCAGCAAGTGTAATTTGAATTAATCAAGAAGGCAGAGAGAGAGAGAGAAAGGGAGGAAAAAGAGAGAGAGAAGAGATAGTGAGAGATGGAGAGAAAGGCAGACAGCGAGAGCGAGCAACTGCAGCGCCAGCTAACCTCGAGTTGGCAGCACTTAACACATTTTTAGTGCTCAAGCAAAGCAGTGTGACAGTAAACAATAAGCAAGTTGGCATTGTTGTTGTTGCTGTTGTTGTTGCTGTTGTTGTTGTTGTTGTTGCTGTGCCACAAAGCTGTCTGCCTGGCTGCGCCTGGCTGCTGCTACAGTGGCTGCTGCTGTCTAGGCGGGCGCACATGGGGCGTATGTGTAACATTTGTCGCTTGGCTCGCTGAATGTTTTTGCCGCTTTAAATGAATAACAAAGCGAGAGGCAGCTGCAAGCACAGAGAGAGGGATAGACAGAGACAGAGAGAGAGAGAGAGGCAGAGGCAGAGAGAGCGAGACACACACACAGTTCGGCTTTGTCGCCTGGCTGCGATGCGTAATGAATACTCATTAAAAAAGTAGTGGCAAAACGGGTCGTTAGCGGGTCGCGATGCCTATGCAAAAACGCAGCTTACATAAGTTTGGCTACCCTCCCCTTGGCAGCCACCCCCTCATGCTGCTGCTGCCAGGCTGTCTGCCTGTGCGACCTTGCAAACACCTCCATGTGTCAGCGTTGCGTATACGTAATGTGCGACAACTTTTGCATTGATTTTGTGCACTCTGTGCGCTGGCAAGCTTCTCTGTCTGGGCACTATGAACCCAACAGGGGCAGGGGCAGGGACAGGAGCAGGAGCAGGCTGATCATGTCAGCTACAGTGGCAGAGGGGGAAGGGGAAGGCAAGCAGCTCCCTTGTTATGCGTGTTAACGCGCCAGTTGTAGTTATCGTCGCATTTTCACATTTCCGCGCCTTGTTGCACTTTGGGGGCAAATTTTAATTCGTTTTGATAAACATGCGTAAGTACAGGCAGGAGAGGGAGGGTGGGAAGAGGGAGAGCTGAGGTGGGGCAGAGCAGAGAGAGACAGAGAGAGGGAGGCAGAGCAGAGCGACAGCTCGACTTGTCTGTCTTTTTATCAAAGTTATTAAGTTGCGCATAAAACTGAGTTGTGTCTGGCAGTGTGCGTGTGTGTGTGTGTGTGTGCCTGTGTGCCTGTGTGCGTGGTGGCTGTAACTAAAATGCTATAAAGCATAAAAACTTTTGGTCAGGCATAGTCGGAACTTGCAACAAAACTTGCCCCGGCTTGATTAAGACTTAGTTGATCATCTTTACGACGATGATGATGATGCTGCTGCTTCTGCTGCTGCCGCCCCTGATAATGTTGCAAAAGTTATGACATTCTTATGCGGCAACAGTGGGAAAAAGAAAAAACTAAAAGCCCAAACGAGCCCAAAGTGAGCTCAGCTGAGCTTGTTTCAATGAAATTTTCCAATGAAATGAAAAACGAAGAGAAAAAGGAAAAGAAAGCAAAGTGTGGAGCGTGTGCGTTGTCAGGGCATTGACAACTCATTAAATGTCTGAATAAATGAATAGCAATAATGGCAACACCCAGAGAGGCATAGAAAATAGAGAAAAAAAAAGAAAACGAAAATTGTTTGTAAATAAAATAAAAAAAAAATAGAAAAAAGCGAAATAAGGCGCAAATAGCGGAAAGAAATGGCACAACACAATTGGGGCTACCTGAGCGATAATTGTTCAGCAAGCACTCCCTCACACTCACACACACACGCACACCCCTGCTACACACACACACACGCACACCCAAACTTGTGCTTTGACAAAGTTTTATGGCGCTGACTTCAATTATTTCGTTTTTTTTGCGGCTTATTTTTACTTACGCAAGTACAGTTATTTATTTATGTATACACCCCCTCTCTGCGTCGCTCTTTATGACCGCTCCCATGGCATAAAGCCACGACTGACAATTAGGCACGCCAATTAGTTGCAACATTATTATTTTCCACAATTATTCGACACGGAAGAGGGAGAGAGCGAGCGGGGCAGCAGGCAGCGGGTAGGGAGACTGAGGGACTGAGGCTTGCTGTCATCTTTAAGCTGCCTTTGGGTTCGAGTCGGGCTTATTAAAAGCAGCTTCATGTCAGCTACATATTTGCATATGCGAATTTCATGTGCGTTACGGCTCTCGGCGGCACACATGGCGTATGCGTAATGAACGATACACAACACTTGTAAGGACTGTGATTCGGTTTTATTTTATTCTCTTTTTTTTGCTTGCTTGTTTCTGCTGTGCCAGCGTAACCTGAGTGGCAGTCGGAGTGTCTCTCTCTCTCTCTCTCTTTCTCTCTGTCTCTGCCGTTCTACTGCGTGTTTCCTCTGTTTATGGTTACTTTTATGGCAAGCGAGTCACAGCTGCAGCTGCAAGCGATTTTTTTCAGCTGCAGCTGCAAAGAAGGCAACACTTTTTTGCACGCATTCCTTTAGCTGCGCTCCTGCAGGCTGCCGCTTAAAAGTAGGCAACACTTTTTGCACATCTTTTTCGACTCGCTCCTGCAGGCTGCAGCGCAAAAGCAGGCAACACTTTTTTTCACGTACTCCAGCTTGGCTCCTTTCAGCTGCAGCGCAAAAGTAGGCAACACTTTTTGCTTATCCCGCTCCATATGCCCCGCTAAGTCCGCAAAAAGCGCGTCTCCAGCGCCTCTAAAGCTGCCGCCGCCGCCAAAATGTACGGGCCAACTCCCTTAAGAAGTCTGCAGACTTTTTATAGCCATTGCGGCTTACGAGCAGATCTTGCGCTCTGCTTGGGCCACTCAAAATTGCAAATATGTTTTATAACTAATTTATTCCATTCCACTTTTGATTACATTTTCCTAACTTTTTCTCCTCCCCCTCGCTCTCTCTCTCTTTCTTTCTGATGAATTCCCGCAAATATGAATCTTTTGCATTTTGTGTTTAGGGCATTTTTCACATTATAAAAAGTCAAGTTTGGCGAAACAATTTATCTGTGGACGATGGGTTTATTTTTTATGCGTCCGGACCGCAACTGTTAAAAAGATGCGACGCGCGACGCGTTGTCTGGTATGCAGATTTCATTGTTATGGCGATCCATTCTTTGCATTCTAATGGCAGACCACCTAGGGGACGGCAGAGCTGTGCAGCCAGCCCGGCCTGGCCTGGTCCAGTGTGAAAGCATACATTACGTATACGCAACGCTGCGCTGCAGGTACTCGCATATTTGTGTTATTTATTGCGTTGTTCATTCTGTTTACTTGCTCTTTGTGCCCGATTTCAATTCCAATTGCCACTCGCCACACACGCACGCACACACACACACACAGAGGACAACACGAACATGGCCAAGAAAATGTTGAAGTGGCAACACGCGCCGCAAGATTTTGTTTACGCCCAAGCAACACAAAGAGAGAGAGAGAGAGAGAGAGAGAGCGGGCAATATACATAAATATGAGAGGAAATTCTTGAAAAATAATTTTATTTTTTTTTTATTATGTTGCAACAAAAGCGAACCTGAGATTTGCATTAGACTCGCTCAACTTAAGCATTCAAGTTGTGTCATCTAAAATTAATGAACTTCAAGTGGGGCAGCCCTAACCAAATCGCAGTCCGCCCTCCTGCAGGCCTTTCCTGCTCCCTCCCGTTCAGCTGACAATCTTTACGAGTGGCCAGTGTAACGTTTTAGCTTGTGCTCTAAGCCAGCTGAGCAGGAGCAGAATTACGTTAATCCAATGGCGGACACAGCAACCCTGGTGCGTGCAGCTTGCCACGTGCAGCGTGTGGCATGCAGTGTGCAGTGGAAGTAGTTGAAAAATTACGCACAACCAAACCGCGGGCTGTCCGGTGGGGGGGGGAGCGTTGTTAAATGAGCGTGTGGCCGCTGGCAAAATAAAACTAAACGCAACAAGAACTCGAGATAAATGTGCAACCACTGCATGCGCTGCCCCCCTATTGCAATCTCTATGCTCTCCCCCCCTTTGACACAACCTTCCCCTCCCCTTAGCAATTCCAACTGATTGGCAGCAGCAGATAGAGAAACGTGAAGCCAAGTCAAGTCAAGTCAGCGCTGGCAGCTGTTTTTCCCCTTGAATTTCCCTTGCGCGCTCAAAGGTATGCTATGATTTTTTTCACTTCGCTCTAAAAAACAATATGTAGCCCAGCTGCGCCGCGCACTAAAAATCAATTGATTCGATGGCGACATGACGAAAACGCTGAACGACAATAACAACAACAAATAGACTCTCTATCTCTTCCTCACTCTCTCCCCCTCTCTCTCTCTCTCTCTCGCTGCTGCTTGGCAATTGAGCAAATTCTAGTTAAATTGAACAACATCAAAATATGTAAATTTTTTGGTGTGTCTAACGGTGGCATAAAATGTCGCATATGTATGGAGATTCAGGCACACTCACACACACGTAACACACAGATACACACACGCACCACAGAAACAAGTGGTGCGTAAAACTGATGACGCGACACGTTGACAATCGACAAATAGCAAAGGCAACAATAACACAAGCGACAACAACAGCAGCAACAACAACAGCAACAACAGCAACATTAAGAAAAACATCAAACAACTATGGCGAAAATAAAACGGGGCAGAGGGCGCCATTAAAATGTGCCAAAGAGCGACCCAGAAAGCAGCGCGCATTGTCTAAGCAATTGTAGAGCAGCGAGCAGCGAAAGGGAGTGCTCGACTAGCAGTTGCGCTGTATTGAGGGGAGGCAGAATTAATCTAAGAGAGTATTAGCTAAAAGTTCAAAGCAAATGTAGAACAAATTTTTATAATAATATACCTACAAATATCCTGTAAAAGGTGTATGCAATTAAAATAATGCGAGAGCTATTAATTAAATTAAATAATATATATCTGCTGGTATTTTTAATATACATATTTATTACAGTATTATGTATTTTTAATATTTATATTTGTTATATATATATATATATTTGTTATATATATATATATATATGTATATATATATATATATATATATATATATATATATATATATATAACAAATATATATATTAAAAATACCAGCAGACATATAAGTCGACAGATACCCTGTAAAACCATCACTTGCTGCTTCCTATGTTGATTAATGATACTAGCTTCGTGTTGGACCAAAACTTTTCTCATTGATATTCATCGCATTCATCGCAATTCATAGCCTGGTTTTTTTTTGCGATAGTACTCACGATAGTTTCAGCTGCCTGAAGGTATTTTTTTTTCGGCTGTGCTAAATGAATATCAATGATGTGGAGTATAGTATTGTGTGTGCCCAACTCAATTGAGAAGTCGAAAGAGTTAAAGCTTCTACTAATTATCATATCAAGCTGCTGTAACTCCTTGACTGACACTACCCGGCCCCCCTGGCCTCTGTGTACCTCCTAAGTTGGTCAAAAAGTAAAGTTCCCCTGTGTCGTTATTCATTGTGTTGCGATTCTTGAGCTGCCACTTGCTGTCTGCTTCTCCTCTCTCTCTCTCTCAGCTTTCTCACTTGTTTTTTCCGCTGCATGCTCAAGGACTGTGTGGCCGTATTATGCTGTCATTCCTTATCCACACACATACACACACTCACACACATAGAGAGTACATTGAGTATACGCCCCGCCTGCTAGTCCGCTTGAGCTGCTGCTGCTGGGCAAACAGATGCTAACTGGGGCACGCCCAGCAACTTAATCAAAGGCGGCCCACTGTCGAAAACAAGCAGTGAGGGAGGGTGCAAGGAAGGGGGGTAAACAAATACCAATGCATGACACTTTACACCTAAACGGGGGGAGGAAAGGGGTAACTCGATCGGCGTCTCATTTATCAAGTGGCAAACAAACAAAAACGCGCGCGCCCATTGTTATTATTGATATTATGGCCAAATAAACGATGGCGGTGTAGAGCTAGAAAGAGAGGGAGTGAGAGAAAGAGAGAGATAGAGTGAGTAAGTGAGTAAAAGGAAAAGGTACGGAGAGAGGGGGAAGAGAGTGGGTAAGCTGGGGTAGTACTGATACAAATTGCTCAATTCAAAATTGCGCCAACATGTTAGGCGGCCTGTCACATTCGCCACACCTCGCACACACACCCCTACACACACACACACACACACACACATGCAGCACACACCCTGCGCACACTCACAGCAACCTGCCTGCTCCTGCCCCTCCCCTTTACATATTGAGGGGGGAAACTCTTTCACGCTGCCACCAAACTAAAAAAAAAAAAGAATTCTCCAACACGCATTTTTGTGATTTCCTAATTGAGACTGCGGGGGAAGGGATGCCAGCAGGGAGGGGAGTGGTAGGAGGCGGAAAAGAAGCGGGTAGCTGGACAGTTGTTCGGCATTTAATATGAATAAATTAAGTGCATTATTTGTTAAAGAATTTGCTTTCATTTCATTTCATTCTCTCTGGTTTTTGCTGAGCACATAAAACATTAAGCATACGCCCCGTGTGTGCGTGTGCGAGTGTGTGTGTGTGTGAGCGACCGCCTTTGCATCAATTGAGACGTTTAACAAAAGGTCCCGTTGCTTACCTTTTTTTTTTTTTTTTGGTTGTGCGTGTGTAATGAATGTATAACACGCTCACCGACCATTTGCCAGCTCGCTCTGCAGTCAGCACAGTGGGGCAAAGACTATAAATTAATCACAGTGCGAGGTGAGCTTGTTTAAGCACCACTGTGCATCGTGTTGTAAAAAAAGTTAAAAGATATGGTTATCAAAATTTAGGAACTTGTCTTTAATCAAAGGATTTATTTTTTTTAAACTGCGCTATTGACTAAATGGCAAATTATCCAAGTAAGCGTTTCGATTACAGCTAGTTTTTTGGCTATAAAACAGTTATTTTTTATGGCAAATAAAAATCGTAAAATTCAATTCCAGATTTATGTGTTTTAAAAAAGCTAGCCAAATTTTAAAAAGATCAGTTAAGTAGTTCTCGAGAAAAATGCATTTAAAGTTCGCACTTCATTGTACAACTCGAACAGATAGATGCTTCTCTTTCAATGCCAATAACTCCGTCAATTTTTAGGTGATCGACTTGAAATTTGAGAGACATATTACTAGTAAGTTAGGCATCAAATATATGCCACTAATAATAGCGGCGTAAAATAAATAATATTAAATGTAAATTAAAAAAGGAATAAATATAAAAATATATAAAATGATACTCACAAGTAAAGGTAAGCCCCTAAAATCAAACTCAATCACAGTCCACAGCCAGCATATTTTAGCACCACTGTGCATGATGATTCTGCTCAAAAAAATAAAGAGAAGAAAATGTTTTCCCTTTGCATTTTACTGCCCAATCTTCTATGCGCTGCTCATGCATATGCAGCAGCATCGGCGTGCGTGTGTGTGTGTGTGCTAAGGGTCGCACCAGGCAGGACCCTTAACCCCCACAGCATCCCCTCACGCACTCGGCTGAGCTACACTTAAGCATTTTTTCTGTTTTATTTTATTTTTATATTTCTTTTGTTGGTCAATTTCTTTGCTGCTCGTTCAACGCTCGTTTAGACATCATTTTGTCATTTTGCTACTACATGCGGCGCGCTGTGAACCCTCGCCAGTCTTTGTCACGAGTGCCACAAGCCGTGCAGGGGCAGGGGGCGTGGCAAGTGGACGTGTGCTTTAAATGTCAAACCCTTTTCAAAAAAAACTCCTACAACTCTGGCTGGGCAGGGGCTGGGGGAGGCCTCGTCGCAGCACGCATCGTAAATTTTCGGCTCGTTTTTCGCCGCAATTTTCATATGTGCTTTGCATGCGTGTGTCTGTGTGTGTGTGCCTGTGTGAGTGTGCCTGTGTGTGTGTGCTGTATGTGTGCCTCTGTGAGGCAGATAAATAAAATTGTATTATTAACACATTCGCAATGCCAGACAAAGTTAGGTCAAACGTTGCTAATGCGTGTTGCAAGCGAGTGTGTGTGTGTGTCTGCTCTGTGTGTGTGTGCGTGCATTCGCCTAATATGCTTTCATTGAAATTGTTTACAGACTCGTCTGTCTGTCCATCCTGTTTGCCCAACTGTCCATCAAATCGCAGCGTCTGCATATTAATCTTAACCGCACACAGATTGCGACAGAGTCCCACTGTGCGCTGTCCCTACGCCCCGCCCCGCGCCCCCTTACTGTCTGTCCATCACTCTCGGTTTTTCTCGCTCTCTCTCTCTCTGTCTCTTTATCTGTCCCTCTCTCTGTCTGGCTGCCACGCTTTGTCTGTCAGTCTGTCAGTCCAACTGACACTCTCAATATTATAATGCAGCCTCGCCTCGATGTTGTCCCTCGTCGTTGTTGCTGCCTGGAGAGTGCAATTACTTTCAGGCCAGAGTTGCCAGCCCAGTTCAGTTCTGATAATAGCTAGGAGCGTCCCTAGCCTCCCCCCACTCCCCCACTCCCTGCTTGACCCTGCCTGAGTGTAGCAAGTCAAGAGGCAACACAGCCTGAAGTGATGCTTCGAGTGCTTCATCGATTTTCACAGTTTTGCCCCCATTGGCAAATTTATCGATAATTAATCGTTCGTTTATAATTAGCCAAATTGAATAAATAATCATATTTTAACCGCATGCGTAGAGGCTGCAATAAGTTAGCTTTAATGTACGTTCAGATCGTCCAAATCGGTGCCATAAATAATTGCAGTAATGCGAGTAGAGAAGATTTATGGCATGGCCAGTGAATAATGGGGAGGGCGGCCTGGTCGACTAGGCAGTGCGCTATGTAGGTGTAGGTAATCGATTTTGTTATTTTCTAGTATTTTTGGCTTACATATTTTTTTCTAGTATTTTTTTTTGGCACTTTTTCAAGTAAAAATGCATTATTTTTAAAAGTATTAAATTTTATTTGCGTCACTGATTTCCGATAGACGGCACAATCGTTATAACCGGTTTTATTGATTCTTCTTCCCATCTTTAGTGTGCGTGCACATGTTTAGTATTTTCTAGTATTTTAGTTGATTTTCTAGCATATTTATATTAGAAATGCATATCCTATCTGTAAGATAGGAATATATCAAGAAATAGTTAGTATTTAGTATAGAAAAGCATATAAAGAATTAGACAGTATTTTTTCTGGTATTTTTCATAAGTTCTACACTATTTTATTGCCTTATTATCTTAGTTGTAGTGGCAGCAAGTTCTTCCATCTCTAGCCTGCCCCAAGACTGCCCTAAGGCGACGCTGATAAATTAATAAAATTAGTCCAATTACGTTAATGTTTGTAAATTATTGCAATTAACGCTAGAAATGGCCCTCGAGCAGACCCTTGTTTATTATAATATTCGCCTTGAATCTTGTTCTTTTCTTTCTTTTCTTGTTTTTTTTTTTGTTTTGCTCTCGCACTATTGTGGGCGTGGCTTGGGAGGGCGAGGCTTGTCTGGCAAAGATTTGCCTAAAGCTGCAGCTGCTGCTGGGCAGGCTGCCTCTCTCTCACTCTCTCTGTGTGTGTCTGTCCCTGTCTGTTATTGTCGTCGAAATGTGACAAGCAACGCGACAAGCAACAGCAGCAACAACAACAACAACAACAACAACAATTGTGACAACAACACTAATCACAGTGCATTGCACTGCCCTCCAGCGGGGGCAGACAAGTGGAAAGGACAATGGGCATTTTTGCCAGGGATCGCGACGGCTGTACGCGGTTGCTGCTGCTGTTGTTGTTGTTGTTGCTGGCTTTATTTTTGTTGCATGTTTGCCAAAATGTTCTCACATTGACCCTCATTCAGGCAAGGGTCGCGAATATTTATTGCCATATCGCGGCAGCAAAGCTTGTAGCAATTAGCAGCAGCGACAACGACAACAGCAGCAGCAGCAACAGCAGCAGCAACAGCAACAACATCACAGACAGAGGGATAGCAGGACAGAGGGACAGCCAAGGCGGACAGCTGTGGGATTGGTGGGGTAACTCAGTGGGGCCTGCAAAACTGTTGACCTTACTTAAAATTTAATGAGCGCGAGCTGAAACTGAGCCGCGGCTACAGCAATTTATTTGCCAACAGTCTGTTGTAGGAAGACCCCTCCAGCTCTACCCCTACCCTATCCATCCCCCCTCCATACCCCACAGAAGCAAATTACAAATCAAGCAATAGCTTTTACCCCTACCCCCCTCCCTCCCTCCCTCTCTCTCACTCGCTCCGCCAGCACTCAGCACATTAGTCATCGTCAGTCAGTGACAAAAATTATGTGCAGGGGAAAAAAGGGAAAAGCGGGAAATAAAGAAAAAAAGGAAAAACGCTGGCGAACGAAACAAGCTGGAAAAGCGCAAAAATTAAATGCAAAAAGGGTGCCGCACTTGATCTGGGGGGGGAGAGGGTTACATGCTTGCTTTGATTTGAATAAAGGGACCGCTGCTTATCAGCGAAGGCAGCCGACCCGGCGTATGCGTGATAAACGAGGCAGCTCGAGACTTGCGCTTAATTAAGTGCAAATCAATATAAAAATACAATGTGTGAAGTGTTTTTAATTCTATTTTATATTTACAGATTTTACAGAAGCACCCTAGTGGGTTTTCCTACCTAAAAAATACACACTCTGCCCTCACAGGTAAGGGAAAATACAAGTTTTTCTTAAATATTTCGGAGTTCAGAGCAACAGAGAGGGAGAAAAGCAGGTTGAGTGTGGGAAAATCAAATATTTTCTATTGTTAGCATAGAGCAAGGGGATGGGAGAGCGGGGCTAGCACGAAGGGTCGCCAAATACTTGAGAGCAAAAGGCAGCAAATTAACAAACTTAAGCTGCACTCGAAACTTTCTAGTTGTTCTCAGTGTACCTATTGTTGCTGTTGGGTTGTTGCTGCTGCTGTTGCTGTTGCTGCTTGCCGGGCAATCGTAAATTGCGTACTCGTATCTTGATTGGCATTTTGAATGCCACTCGGCTTGTCTCCCACAAGCAGCGACAGTTGTGGGCGCACACTGTGGGCGTGGCGACAATAATCTACAACAACAAAATGAGCAGAGGCAGCAACAGCAACAGCAGCAGCAACACTGTGTTTGCTGGACAATGAACGGCATGAACTTTGCCACCATTGTGGCTGCTGCTGACGAGCTCTGCTTTTCGATTTTAAAATGCTTAACAAACAAGTGCCAAATGCTCAAATCACAAATAATAAACAACAACAAGCGAGGCAACAAAAGCAACAGCAACACCAGCAACAATGGCAACAAATTTATGAGCCACACGCGCGCCACGTCTGGCCAAAACTCAAGAGCGTTCTCTGGTCTCTCTCTCTCTCTCTCTCTCTCTCTCTCTCTCTCTCTCTCTCTCTCTCTCTCTCTCTCTCTCTCTCTCTATCTCTCTCTCTCTCTCTCTATCTCTCTCTCACAATATCCTCAAGGGTGCAGCCATTAAAAACAAGCAAAACTAACTAACAAAGTAACCTAACTAACTAACGTAACGTAACGTAACTAACTTGCCCGCTTACTTAGTTAGGGTATCGCATGGGGAATATGCACTGTTTCTGGCCCTAAGTAGCTGCTCTTGTTCTGCCCGTACCCTTCGGGGTCAACTGGGAGACAAGTTGAAAGACATTCGTAGGGATTTTGGTTAAGGTACAGCCTCATAAATGATAATTATAAACTCGAAAGGCAAGAAGAGCTGGGTGAGAGAGAAAGTTGTTAAAGGGTAAAAGTTTTTCATACTAGAGGCTCTATAGGGTTACTGAAATGGAGCAAGGGGGTAGTTTAGAAGACATATGAAAGGTCCAAATATTCGAAAACTTAAAATTCATTATTTTTCGATGCAAAATCAATCTAGAGGCCAAATAATGGAAAAAAAGTACTCTCTCAAGGAAATCGGATGATTTTTGACGAAGTTTTCTATACTAGAGGCTCTATAGAGGTACTGAAATCGAGAAAGAGGGTAGCTCGGGAGACATAAGGAAGACCCAAATTTTTTAAAATGTTAAATTCATTATTTATTGATGCAAAATCAATATAGAGGCCAAATAACGGATAAAAATTCCTCTCTCAAGGAAATAGGATGATTTTTGATGAAGTTTTCCATACTATAGCGTGCCCATAAATGCAGCATATAGCCAGCTGCATATCAAAGTATTCCCTATGGTGCCTACCCCATAGTTCTTAGTACAGCGCATTTTAAATTAGTTTTAGAACTAGTTTATTTTGCAAAAACCCTCAATTTGTGTAACCTGATTGGGGGCATGGCTCTTTTCCCATCTCTCCCGCCCTCTAGGCTATCCTAAGGTAATCAAACAATCGATGATGCCTTGAAACTTTCAACTTTCGAGCAATTATCATAGTTTTGCCACAATGAGAGCATGAGAGCATGCCAGCCTGCTCCATTAACCTGGCCTCAAATCAATGCGCTCTATGGGTCAGCTCTGGTTCTGGCTCTGATTGTGGCTCGCAGCCAAACTATTTGGGGGGTAAAAAAAAAACTCTTAACTTTTAAATGCAGAGGCAAGTTTTATGCACTCGCTGGCTTTCCAACTAATTTGGGCCAACTGGGCCAACAATGAATGTGGCTCTGACAAAGCTGGCCAAATGAACCGCAATGCGCGGTGGTAATCAGCATGGAAAATGAGTATTTTCGTATGTTTTGTGCACTTAAATGGGGTGAGAAGGAGCAGGAGAAAAAGAGAGAGAGCATGAGAGAGAGAGAGCATGAGAGAGAGAGAGAGTGCCTGCTTATCATTAATATGAGGCGAAGGGTATCGCCTGCGGTGCTATGATTTATAGTTGTAATTAAAATCTACGCGCAGCTTCAAAGGCAACGCTGCGCTGCTCTGCCTGTGTGTATGTGTGTGTGTGTGTTGCCACAAATAAGCCGTTAAGACTTTTGTCAAAAGGCATAAAAAGGCGCACACATACACACGCACACAAAGAGAGATATAAAGACAGCTTAAAGCGCAGCAAAGGCAGGAATCCTTTTATGCCGGAATTTAATTAAGCCAAATCTCACTAAACACACAGCGAACACACACACACAGACACACACACATACATTACTCACACACACCCCAAACAACTGGGGAACCATCAAAAGATGACAATGCCTGTCCAGCCTCATGCAATATTGCGTTATTGTTTTTTGCCCTCGGCTACACCCTAACCAAACCTCCCTCTCTTTCCCCTACTTCCCTTATCCTAGTTCAATCCAACTGGAGGGGTGGAAGGGTACGCCTTCACTCGCTATCTTTGCCATACAGCTTGCATATGACTAGCAGCTGCTCGCTGTCCTACGACTTGGCATAACAGCCCAATAAATACCCTAACCTCACATCTATTAGCTTGCTCCATCTTCTAGTTCTTAAGCGTTTCAATTATAAGCTCAAAGCCCATTCGAAATATCACTTTCAAGGCGAAGGCGGGGTGGGGGCAACTCGCCAAATTAGTTACCATAAATCAAGTAATCTGGCAGTTCGCGCCTTTTGGGGCCCCTACATACTCACGCACGACTTTATAGACTTTATAGGGTCGTAAACAAAGCGCGAACAAATTATGTGCTATACCCCGAGTGTGTGTTAGGGTATAAAATACGAGAGTCGACCAGCCTGACCCTTTAAACAATGCGTAGAAAAGTCTCTTAGGAGCAAGTTTGCTCATTCTCTCTCTCTTTCTCTGCTACCTCTTCTTTCTCTATTTTTTTCTCTGCCTTTCTGTGTGGAAATCTGTGCAAATAATCGACTATACATTTTTCGTATACTAACTGTTTTACTGCTTTTTGATATACTTCGAAAATTGATCTATTTTAGCGCCACACGTGGCGTATGCGCAATATCTGTGAAATATCTTCTTTATCGGAATTTGAATTTGTTTTCATACATTTTTAATTGCCATAATAAATCAACGATTAATAATACGCTCTTTTTCCCCCCAGCAACAACTCAAGTTCCCAGAGAACTTTTCTTTAATGTATTCAGAGTTCCTCTTCCACTTCATCATCCCGAAATGACAATTTGCAAGATTGAATATTCAATTTATTATTTCCAAGAATTTCCCATCATCTTCGTCGACGACGACCTTATTTTAATTGTCCATTGTTATAGTATCTGGGGTTCAGTTTATTTTTAGGCAAAAAAGGTAAACAAACGACAGACAAAGAGATTGTTGGAGAGAAAACTTGCTTTAATTATTGTGTTATATTAATCTATTTTTAGGATACGCACAGCTGGTGATAGATGCTGCTGGGGGTATTTCGATAGACGTCATGAGAGTGTGCAAAAGTTTTTTCATAGCCAGACGAATGAACTAAAATTCACTTTCATTACGTTTTTTATACCCTTGCAGAGGGTATATTAATTTTAGCCAGAAGTTTGCAACGCACCTTAGGAGACATCTCCGACCCTATAAAGTATATATATTCTGAATCAGCATAAACAGAGGAGTCCAAAAATGGATGTCCGTCTGTCCGTCCGTCCGTCCGTCCGTCCGCTGTAAATAAGTCGGAACGAGCCAGATCGGACCGATATATCGTATAGCTGTCATAGAAACTATCGGCCGATTTTTGTTGTTTTTCAAGATATTGCAACAAGATTTGGCAAATCTTATTCTTATTACGTTCCTAATGTGCTGTCAAAATTGTATCAAAATCGGACCACTATAACATATAGCTGCCATAGGAACAATCGGCTGAAATTAGGGTTTTTGTATGCAAACCTGTTTTGTTCTTGGAAATACCGCACATTATCAATACTTTTTAATGTTATACAGTAACCCGCCCTTAGTTTTTCCATTTAAATATCTCAGACGTTTATATTCTATTGCTGTTATAGGAACAATCAGTCAGTTCGTCTGTCTCTTGCAACGCAAATTAGTCCCCCAGTTATTGAGCTATCTTCATAAAAGTTGGTTCACAAGCTTCTTATTTCTGCCCTCTTTAAATAAGTCGGATTGGGCCAGATCGGACTGATATATCGTACAGCTGTCATGGAGCCTATCGGCCGATTTTCGTTATATTTCAAGATATGTATGTCCTTAATAATAAAGTTTCATCAAAATCGAAGTTTTATAACTTATAACGATCAACGATCGGCCTAATGAAGGTACCTGTTGCAATTTTATGAAAATCTGAGTACTATTACATATAGCTGTGTACAACTGCAAGGGTATAAAACCTTCGGCAAGCCGAAGGTAGCCTTGCTTTCTTGTTTTTTTTTTGTTTTTTAGGCATCTCATTTCCCCGAAGAAGCAGAAATCTCGTTTTCAATTAGGCCCAACTGGCTGAGATTCTCTTTTAAATAGTTAATTATATGGCTCTTGAGACAAATGCCACTCAATTATGTACCGAAAATAGCCTCAGGCCAGGAGACCCTCTGATTGTACCCAACGTTGGTCAACGAACCCCGCTAACAAGACTTAGATTTGTCTATCAGTCCATCTGTCTCTCGCTCTCCCATCCTCTCGTCCCTCCATCCTGTCTGTATTTGAGTTGGTCCGACAAGGCCTGACAATGTTGCTTCTTCTAAGGGGAACATTGAATAAGTAATTCCTATATCATATGCTGGCCCAAGTCTTGTCTACTTTAGGCCGCATTAAATTTGCCAAATGCTTATTTAATTGCTGTAAAGTAACGAAAAGAACGAGAGAGAGAGAGAGAGACAGAAAGAGGCAGAGAGAGAGAGAGTGAGGGTGAGAGAGACAGTCAGACAGACGGACATGTAATTCAATAACCGTTACCCGGTCTGCCAGTCGTCTCTATATAAAACTCAATTTAATGGGTGCCAAGTTTGTGTGGCTTTTGTGTTGGCCAAGTTGAGAGCCTGTCAACAACAGTCAGCGCAGCGCAGCAAAGACAGGTTCACTGAGGCGTAGGTCGACTAGGGAAATACCCAGTTAAATTTTACATATGCTTTTAGCCCTATATCTTAGACAATGCCCAGCAGAATAGATTCTGCTTACTAAATTCTTCTACTCTGGTCTCTCAGCTCAGTTATGCGCTTTCATACAGACTTTGCAAGGAAAACTCACCATAGAAGACTTCTTTGTTTCACAGAAACTTAAAGGGTATTTGACTAGCGTATTAGACGCCTTTCTCTCCCCCTCTCCCCCTCTCTCTCTCTCTGCCCGCCCTCGCTTTAAGCATGCAAATCTATTGAGCTGGCGACCTCAACTTTAAGTTGCCTTCAGGAACTTGCAAAACTTGTTCAACAACAGAATAAACAACAACAATCGACAATCGACAATCGACAGCTAAACAGCCAATGGCATTTCTATAGAAATTAACGGTTCATGGACCCAGAGACAACATGCAGTAATTATGCCCCACTTGGCGACAGATTCAACACTTGCGACGATTCAATGAAGTGGAATCTTTGTATATTGTAAGTGCGCATCAGTCAACAGCATTTGTTACGATTAGACGCAGGACGGACAGAGTATATATATAGAGAGTGGGATTCCTTTTCAGTAGGTGTAAGATGGGAAGCCTAGGCGTAGGTTCGACGACCCCAGGAGACATGACAACGTCAGCAACGGCCTCAATCGCAGTTGGAACTTCAGCGGCAAATGCCACAATTGATTTACTTCGATTGATTTTGGCAGGTCGTCTAGCCCCCTCTCCCCTCCCAGACAACCCCTAGACTGCCCGTAGATACCTCTAGACACTTAATGCTCATTAAGGGGGTGCGGAGAGGTTGGGGGGTTAGCATCAGATGCCAGGACGACAATGTCGGCCAGAGGGCGCATAATGAGCAGCTGGATAAATACAATTAGCTCGTTACGAACAGGCCAGGAATATAAAATAGACATGCCAGCAAATAATCGATAGTATCATATAATGCTTGAGATGATATGACACTGCTTAAAAAAAAAACACTTGCACTTGCCAATGCCTGCAGGAGGTTTATTTGCATAGTCTCCTAGAGAGACTGGAGAAACAAAGATATATAGTTCAGGGCGAGACATTGATAAGGAAAGTTAAAGAAATCTTCAGCGAACGAGGGAGAGAGAGAGAGAAATTGTTATTAATATCTCTTGCTCACAATCTACCATCATCAGATTGTTGCCCTTGGCTTCTTCATTTTCGGTAGACCTCAAAAGTAATCATAGCATATGCTAGACATTCCCTTTAGATCCATGGCATACCATATGCCCATTTGGGGAGCACTTAAAAGGCGCCTGAACCCGTCAAGTACTTTGTGCCAACTTTCGTGTTTCGTCTTGTTGACCCCCACAAGGAGTGTCAAAAATATTAATAATTTACAAAATATATACACAACCGAGATATGAACAATCGTCTTGTGGATATATGTACCCGTTCCCTGAAGAAACCGTTTCTTCTGCTTTTCTGAACTTTTAAGAGCTTCGCAACTTTGCTCTAAACTTGGCTCAAATTGACAGAGTGCGTGCAATAAATCTGCATACGTCACGGCCTTCAAAAGAGCAAAACTTTTCTCTCAGTCAGTCAGGCAGGCAGGCAGATAGACCAATCCAAGGTTGCCCTACTATACTGATGGTATCTCAGGTGCTTGAGTAATAAGTCTACCGGCCTCGAAACCGTCGAAGAGAGATAGAGCAATCCAAGGAAGCTGGCTATCTATATTCTAACTGGATGGTATCTCAGGTGTCCCATGGAGGCAAATGCAGGCCGTTCATTAGTCGATTGTCTGGCGGCCAAAGGGAAATGGCCAACTGGGAAACGGCCACTTGTTTGCTATGTTTGTGACTGGCACCTACTTTATTGACATCCTCATCCCCATTCCCAACTTCATCCTCCCATTTCCAACCCACTCCTCTCTTCCGATATTCATCTCCGTTTGGCAGCTGCCAGTGCGAGACATCAGAGAGGGCGCTCTGGAGTTGAGCTGTAGCGCATAGCCAGAGCTTATTATTATTAGGCCGAGCATCTCGAACGTAGCTCTCGGAGCTGTTTCAAGTTCATATTTATGTGGCCACTGGGAGCTGTTTACCGAGACTTAAGTGATTTCATACGCAATAAGCAGGCGACTACCCCCAACCAACCCAGCGGGCCACTCGCGGATGTCCCAATCCCAAACCCAAACCCGAGAAAGACAGATAGACAGACAGAGAGACCTCAACTGAAACAGAAACCGAAAGACCAAAGCCGAAACAGAAGCAGCAGGAACCTGTGGCGATGCTAGAACCATCGACAGCAGGCTGCCTGGAAGGGGACGGGGTCTCTGGTCTCTGGTCTCTGGTCCCTCATCTCCCCCTCTCTCTCTCTCTCTCTTTGCTCGCTTGACGTGCCGTTTGCTTGATGTGTCTGCTGAACTGTTTTTGGATTATTATTATTATTTTTATTTTTATTATTATTATTATTATTTTCGTTTTCGTTTTCATTTCCATTTGAAGCGAGTTGGCGCTTTTCTTTCTTGCCAGGTATTTATGAACGCTCCATAAACATTATTCAGCTCCGTGTCGAGGAGGGTCGATGTCTCTGGCGACAGAGCAGCATTAGCAAATACGTATACGTATATATGTCCAATGAGGAGTCGTTCCTTCCTTCCTTTCCCCCCCGAACCGCGACTCTTGGTTCATTGTACGACTGCCATTTGATTCGTCTCTCTCTCTCCCTCCCTCTCTCTCTCTCTCTCTCTCTCTTTCTATGCCATTTGACTTGACGTCTTAACATCTTTTTCATGTTTACATCTTGTTTAATTAGAGAAGAACGCCGGACTGTCTCAGTGCGAGTCGGACACGTGGCGAATGCCATCATCGAGAATCGGGTCAGAGATCCCGTCTCAAAGAGAATCGAAAAATCGAGGAGGAACTCTATGTGGACTCATTTAGTCACATTTTGCACCTTGCCTGGCAAATCAGCCCATTATATCTTATGATCTCTGCCACAGTGTCCAGAAACGTCTTCAAAGTAGTCCCCAAAGAGCGTTTTGAGCTTTATGATTATTTCCAGGCTTCATTTTTTTTTTTTCTATTCTTTTTCGTTGCATTCGTTTCGTTGCTTTTTGATGGAGAATAATATCTCACTCTCTCTTTTTTTTCTCATTCTTTTTGGGGTTTTAATTTTCGTTTTTGTTTTCGCATAAAACAATTTCGGGAGTCCATTGTGATGGGAAATCTTGTCAAATGTGCATAATTGAGGCAAGTGCTTATGGCAGCCCACAAAGAAGTTGGGGGGAGGGGATTAGGGGGTGTTACAGGCAGCGCATAATTAAATACAATTGTCATAAAACTTTAAGCTTTTGTCAGCTGAAATTGCTGGCTAGGGAAGATTGATGCAGAGAGAGAGAGAGAGAGAAATGGGAGCAGATTCTTACACAATGTCAATCAGCCCACTTGGCTGGCTCCCATGAGCTCCCAGGCGGTCCCTGGTTCGAGAAGGTCTCCCAATCCACCAAACAGACAATAACAAAGATTTTGGGGCGCCAAGAAGGAAGACTAATTGGCATCGGGCGCAGAGAGCATAAACTAATTAAATTCAATTATGTACTTCGCCAACGCATATATCTCTGACAAGATCGTAAATCGCTTAGCGCCGACCCAACCCCAAAAAAAGCCCACCACCAGCTGATCCCCACCCCAAGCCAAAGCAAATACGCCTCAAGCGTGTCTATTTATAGGAACTGATATATATATATATATTTATATTGAATATAGAGTTTACCTAGACGTTTAGTTAGCTCTCTCTCTCTTTTTTTAATATGTTTTCATTTTGTTTACTTGCCGCAGGTAGCTAACCCATCGCTACTCTTCCAGTCCCTGTCCCAGTCCCAATCTCTTCCCCATTCCCCTTCCCTTTCCCTTTCAATTGATGCTGCTTTACTGGTTTACTTTTTGGTTACCAGATTGAGCCCATTGGCACTGACAATTCAATTAATCGACAACCGAAATCGTCATTCGATAACCCCCCCCCAAAAAAAAGGAGGGACATCAGGGAGCATCCAGGAAACCAGGAAGAGAGGGAGAGGGCGTCCCTTGTAAAGCACTCGACAACTTGTTCGATGAGTATTTATCCAGGCAATCAACACGATAAACAATTCGCCCTCAATCGGGGAAAAGTTTTGCACACATTAGTGATGGGACAAGTTCGATAGGTTGCACTGCTATTTATCAAGTATCGTGTCTCATTTTGAATTGATTTATTTAGTCATTTGTTTCTACTCTGCTTAAAACTTTCCATTTATCAAGTGCATATCTCTCTCTCTCTCTCTCTCTTGCATTTATCGATAACTCATCGATTGCTTTTCGATACGCTACGACTCCCTTGTCATTTGTCAATCTCTTGATATTCTCTTTCATTTTATATACTATTCAGATCCCATTAGTAACTGCAATTGCAATTGCCAATGCAATTGTCGATTTACTACTATCAATCCGCAGTTAAGCGATGAAATTACCGTAATCCCCGCAGTCATCAATCAAACTCTTCTGTTGCAATCGATACTCACGCAGCCATCTCCAGGATTCTCCCCTCAGATATCACTCCCTTCTCCCACCTCTCGGTTATCCTTAGCAAATACGGTTATTTGTAGTTGACTTGAAACTTGGAAATGGCATCTGTGGTAAACGTAATGCTCAATGTTAGTTTTAAGCGATAGAGGGGGAGGGAGAGGGCGAGAGAGAGGGAGAGAGAGACAGAGAGAGCGAGAAAAGTGCCTTAGGGAGCTGATTGCGCTGATTGAAGCTGGAAGCTGGCTGGATTTCACTTGGCAAACTAATACGGAAGTGGGAGAGAGGAAGTTCTAAAGTTGAACTACATGTACAGCTCACTCTCCCTCTCCCTCTCTCTCTCTCTCTCTCTCTCTCTCGCTCTGCGCAAAATGTCACTGATGAAAATGAGAAATTTGATATATTTCATCATTATAAACATTTGTGTTGCGGTTCTTGTTGTTGTTCCTGTTGTTGGTCAGTTTATGGTTCGTTGCTTGACAACCAAAACAATAAAACTGATGACCCACTCACCTCCCCCCTCCTGGAACACCCTGTCTAGCCCCCTCTCTCTCTTTCTCTCTGGCAACTATGTTTGCGCTCGTTGTGCATTTATTATTAAAGTTTTGCTTCGTGTGGCACTTTTCAATTTTCAGTTTTTTGTTCGAAAAATATGAAACTAAAACAAAAAAAAAAAAAAACATGTCGAGAGACCCGACAAAATATTTTCAGTACCCACAACCCACAACAAACTCACGGCTGAGTGAATTGTTGTGGCTTTGCGGTTGAGTAATTGTTTCAATTTGTTTAAATTTTAGCACTTTTCAAATAGAATCATAACATTGCGGGTTCTAGTATGCAAATTGATAGTTTCACTCATCTACACTATATATAGAATATACGTATAGCCAGCAATTTGACTTATTCGGGTTTGTATTTGTTTTATTTCGATTGCAATCAAATGGATTTTCAAGTGTATTCGAAAATTGATTCGTATACATTAATTTCTTCTCGAATTTTCTAGACTTTGATCTGGAAATTGCCTAAACTTGTTATATAATTCGAGTATGCAAATGAATACTCAATGAACTCATTTATAAGTCATACATTTATAAGTATCTCTCATGAGTTGCTTCAATTTCTGCTAAAAATAAAGATAATTTGTAGGTTATTTAAATTTTCAAATGCATTCACTCAACTCATGCACTCCTTTCGATTGAATCGAATGGATTTTCAAGTGTATTCGAAAATTGATTCGTATACATTAATTTCTTCTGGAATTTTCTAGACTTTGAGTTGAAAATTGCCTAAACTTGTTATATAATTCCAGTATGCAAATGAATACTGAATGAACTCAAAGTCATTTGAGTTGAGATGACTTTAGAGTTTCTTGCTTGCATTTATAAGTATCTTTCAGGAGTTGCTTCAATTTCTGCTTTAAATATTATCAATTTGTAGGTTATTTAAATTTTCAATTGCATTCACTCAACTCATGCACTCGTTTGAGCTGAGATGACTTGTAAGTTGATTAAGCTCAGAATACTATTTTTAAATGGAGTTATTTAATTAAGCTATTCAATCTGCTTTCAATTGTATTTGATTTACTCGCCAAGTAACTCATACTACAGTAAATCATTCAATAACTTGCAAATACACCCACAAGTGTTGTAGCTACCAGTAGTTACTTGTTTTTTTTTTTAGACAACCTTATTGTGTTATCCCATGCGATAAGCCAATTCACGCGAACATCATTGTGGGTCATAAATAGCAACGGACTGGGGGGACCAGGGACAGTGGCGGGGAGTGAAGAGGGGGGAGTACGTACAACACACGAACAGCAGCTCATATCACGCAGCTTGTCACATTAGATAGAAATAGATACACCCAGAGAGATAGAGCTAGAGATACAGCTACTATCTGGCTGTATTGTGCGACATGTTTTTTGTTGATGAGCTCTATTTGTTATTAAATTTGTCGAGCTGTATGTCTAATGACGTCGTAAGTGTTAATATAGCCCCACCCAGGCCAGTCCCAAACAGAGAGGAGAAATGTAGGGGGAGAGAGATAGATGGATAATGGTGCAAATAGAGCAAACGATTTGAGAAATGGCCACAATTATGTGTGTTGGATGCCACAAGGGAGTTACTCAATATCAATTGGACCTGCGCTGCGCTGCCTTGTGTAATGTTTAATTCTCCGTTAAATCGAACAGGTAGCCGGATTAGTAGGACCCACTTCTAGTCGTAGTAGGGGCTGTAGTAGCATCTGGAGCGTGAAATGAGATGCAAGTCAAGTTTTTGGCAGGGCAAAACTATGCTGTATTTGCATTTTGGCAGCAGAGCCAGAAGTTTGCAGCACATTAAACACGGTCTAGCCAGGTGGTAGATGGTTGGTGGTCAAATAAACTAGCATAGCTTGCCCTTTTACCTGTCAGAGAACAGTTGTATCCCCTTCCCCCCTCTCTCTTCTCCTCTCGCTCACAAAAGAATTTCATAAGAGAAGCGAAATTTGTTGGCACATGCAGGTGAAATTGGAAAGAGAAGAGAAATTCTCTGCAGCTGCCACGTGCTGAATGTTCCATTTCTATTTACCTGCCCAGTTCCAGCCCAATTCTTGTTGCCCCTATCCCTCTCTCTGTCTCTTTCTCTCCCTCTTTGTTTTTTTGCCACGCCTTCGCGTCTTTTATGGCACTCAATGAAATGAAATGTTAGCGGTTACATGATATGATGCTGGGAAACTAAGGAAGAACAGATAGGAGAAAGGGAGAGAGAGAGAGAGGGGAAGACTGTTTGGGGGTTGTTGCACTTGCTGCTACCCTGTAAATAGCTTTGTTAACCTTATGAGTCTACAAAAAACCGACAACTTTCTTTTTCTATAAGCTTTATTATTTGGTTTATTTTTTACAGCTAATTTGCCTATGCTAATAACTACTAAATACCCTGTAATTGTACTGATAGAGCAACAAACTCTTAAATTAAATTTAAGCCAGTCTATCTATAGGAAAACCGCAGAGATAATCAATATTTCTTAGGAAGCAAATGGAAATTCACTCAGTTGAGTTTATTATAAGAAAATTCGAGTTTAGCCGAGTATAGGGTATGCCAAATAGTATAGAGGAAAAATTCTAGCTTACCCCGCCTTTAAGCCATTACAGGGTATTTGAAAAAACCGCAAAAAAAACTACACTTGAACGGGTTGCACAGGTTGCAGCTGAGTAGAACTTCGTGTGGGTGGGAGAAAGTGCAAAAGTTTTGCTCGTAACCTTTGACCTGACCGAGATAAGCAGCGTGAAGCCATGGCAGGTTTTCACTAGGTTTTTCCCATACTCTCAACCACAAGTCGTAGCGATTTGTCCGCTTTTTGATTTATTGATCACGACTCGATCTGAGCGCGTGCAGCACATGTGATTGATGGCAGAGCCGGAGAGAGAGCGGGCAGGACGAGACGAGGCGACGTAGAAGCTGCTCAAAAGGTCAACCACTTGGCAAGCTAACCACATTACTTTGCACTCAAATGTTTGTGGTGCTGCCTGCCTGTCTCCCCCCTCCCCCCCTCTATACACTTTCGTGTCTTGGCCAATTTGCGAGCTCTTCTTTTCGAGCAGAGTGCAGATTTCTGAAAGCCGCAACATTTCGACCAAAAATCTTTGCCTCAAAATTGTTGCTTGTCGCGCCGCAAATGAAATTGTTTTTCAGCATAAGCACACACCTAGCTGTGTGTGTGTGTGTGTGTGTGTGTGTGTGTGTGTGTGTGTGTGGAGCCATGTGCTGAGGCTGTTTAAATTTGTTTAACTCTTGTGCACATTTCTGTATTACGAGTATTTTCGGTGTACTTGTATACCCTGTAGACGTGCAGGTATAGCAGCAGGGTATGATTGGCTAACTTCTTAATTTTATTGCATACTTATTGGAGCAGCCTTGCCAGGGTATCTTTACGTTGTGCCTGACTCAGTATATTGACTTATCTTTCGCCTCTCAAAGTATTTTATTTTATTTTTCTTTGCTCATTGTTTTGTCTAGTGTGCGTGTGTGTGTGTGTGTGTGAGGGGGAGCCCAACACTTTAGTCACTTTTGAATCGAGCGGAGCAGCCTAGGCCAGACTGCATCCCCTCTGCGCTCTCGCCTCTCTCTGCGCTTCTCAACTTGTGTCTCAGCTTGTGTCGAGGTATGAAAAACTCGTATATTTTCAACAAACATTTGGCAAATTGTTATAGAAGAAGCTTGCACACACACACACATATGCACAGGGTGTATGCACACACATACACACGCGCGCACAGGGTGTATGCACACTCTCGCATACAGCATATGTTAACGACGCGTTTGCCTCTTCTTCACTCTGCTCTCTCTCTCCCTCTCTCTCTCTCTCTCTGCTGCTTATTTGACAGCGCAGCGCAGCCAGCACGTGCCTTCAGCTACTGTAATGGTGACACACACACACACACACACAGAGAGAGATAGACAACATGGCCGTGTCCTGTTACATAAAAAAGCAGGCGATAGATAGAGCGAAAAAAGCGCTATGAAACACCGAAATTGGCAGCCTCTATTGCGGGCAAAGAATGAATGCGAAGAAAGGCAAAAGAAAGCGAGGGAAAGAAAAGAAAAAGAGTTAATTTTGTTGCAGAACTTAGGAGCAACTGAAGTTAAGTGTAATTGAAAGAGACAAAATTAAATTGAAATCGAAATGACTTACAAAAAGAAAGGCGGAAAGGCAGAAATACAGAGATTATCATAGACAAGGCGAGAGCAAGAAAGTAAAATAAATATATATTTCTGGCAATTCTAGCATTTCCCCCTAATATTGCCAGACTCATTTTTGTGCCCAAAATATCAACTAGTTCGCCACACTGTGCCTCAAGCAAAATGTTTCTCGACGTTTTTGTGTGCTCAAATCTCACGCAACGCGTTGCTTATCTATGTGCGTCTCTCTTCATATGTGTGTGTGTGTGTGACCCCGTTCCTCCTCCCCCTCCCTGCTTTGCCACAAACAATGCACGTTTTTTGCCGCATTTTATTTATTTATTTTTATTTTTTTTTGCCAGCTAAATAGATTTATAAATCTGGCAAATTGCGTTTAGCCGCATTACTCCATGCGAACTTGAGGCTTGCCACCTTACTGCGTGGGGGGGGGAGTGTTGCCACCCTTTTTTGTCAATTTATAATTTCGTTTTGCGGCCGAATTGAGTTTAATGCGAATGAGGGGAAGAGAGGGAGACCGCATTAAATATTAAGCGTGCGACTCAAGCAGAGCCTCATCGATTCGCTCGTACTCTCTGTCTCTCTCTCTCTCTGTCTGCCTGTGCGTCGCCTTGTCTGCCCTGTCGGCCATTTGCATATTTTACTGCACTAACTGTAAATGGAACTGTAACTGTAACTGTAACTGTAACTCTGACTTAATGCTAAACTGCTTAAGTTCACCCTGGCGCGAGCTTTGCCATGTAAATTGCGCGTTCCCCATTCAAAATAACAAACTACACTGCAATGACACGTTAAAACACACACACACACACACAGAGGACACACACACACACACACAGTTACCTGTGTGAGACTCTCCAAGTAGCTGCAGCTCCTGTCCCCCATTTAGTTTGTTGAACCCGCTTGACGCCATCGCCGTCAGGTTGAACGAACAGTTTGGACTTCATTTCCGGGCGTCGCCTTTACCCGTTACCTTAGCGCTTTTCCGGCGATTTTCCAACCCCCTCCCCTCCTTGGCACCTCCAATTGAATTGCTAATGCGTTGAATGACATTGCAGCTACTTAAATGTTGCAACAGCTTCGGTCTTGCTGCTCTTCCCGAGCATCTGCCATGTGGCTCCCTAAATGATTCACAGCGCAATACCTGACTAAATTGGAAAGTAAACGCAAGCAGAGGCGTCCCCTCTCCCCACTCCCTTCTCCCTGTATATCTTGGTTGCCACTCCAACTACAGCCTGACTTCCATGTGGCCTCTAAAGTGACTAGCGGGTCGTAGTGCGAGGGTTTTCAAGAGTTTTGTTTTGTTTTGCTGGGAGGAGAGCACAGGCAAATTAAGGTCGCTACATAACATAGAGTATTATGCAGTTCGAGTAGCTTGGTATATAAGCTTCATAATCTTACAAAGATTAGAGAAAATAGAGCCAAGATTTCACCGGAAAGTTCTTGTTTGTCTTTACGAACGAACGCCTAGATCTCTGGGACTATAGGGACTAGGGCCATGAAATTTAATAACAATATTTCTATATATTTCTCCATCTTAGTTATGATTCTGAATTTGAGCCACGCCCACTTGCACCCCTGAAATGCAGAAAAAAGTCAAGTAGCTTAGTTTTAAGGCTGGAACTATCAAATTTGTTATTATTTGTATATAATATAATTTAATGATATACGAGTATATGCAAATTTGTATGAGAATAATGCTTTACATATGTAGTAGTTCTTTACGCATTAAAGATCCCTGGCTGTCTGGAGTAAAAACTGAAATATATAGAAACAAATTTCAAGGCTAATTAACCTTCATAGTTCTGCTGAGTTTTATAGACAGCCAATTACCCTATATATACACGTAACCCTGCATGGTTTTACAACCTTAGCAATCAAGTTCAGCTGTTTCAAACTGCTGTGCATTAAACAATGTTTATGGGGGAAAGGGAAAGGGTAAGGGTCTAGGGGGTAGTTAAGGGACTGCTCCGTACAAGTGCCTCGATTACTTATAGCGAATTGCAGCAGCGGCTCGGAGCCTTCGAGCCTGGTCAATCCTTTTATGAAGCTGAAGCACGCGAATGCGCCGCGCCTCGCAGTAGGCAACGCTTTTTTTTTTTTTTTTTGAAGGACGCAAGCAATTTGTATGGCGGCTTATCACTTATCTGCCAAGAGGAGCCCAAGGAAGGGTACGAGGGGGAACCATGTCGAGGAGCAGGAGGATACGCTACGGATTTGCCCATTAAAGTGAAAGCGCAAAAAGCTTCAGCGATGCGTGGTGAAAACTTTTTTCGTGGCAAGTCAGGCTGAATGGGAAAGGGATGAAAGTAGAGGAGGAGGAAGAGAGGATTGAGCGGGAACTGAGCGTGGTTGTTGCTGGGCTTTTATTTTAATTCCCAAATCGAAAAAGTTTGCCATTGCGATTAGAGTAAAAACACTAAACGCTTCGAGCGCGGCCCGACAAAAAAAAAAAAAAACAAAACTCGACTAGCGACCCTCGCTGTGACGGCTTTGTCTCTGCTCTGGGGGCGTGGCTGGTGCGTATGTGAACTACTAATTCGCCATGTCTGGCAAGTTTCTCCAGCTGGCACTGGCTGCCCTCCATGTCCAAGTCCCACTCCAAGTCCTAGTCCAAGTCCTACTCCTAGTCCAAGCTCATTTCGTATGCCAAACAACGATTTGCTGCGCGGGGGAATTGCTTGGCCGTGGGCGTGGCATCCAGCCCCTCCCTTGGTTGGTCTGACCAACTGTCTCGACCTCGGACAGTCTGTCGGTCTATCTGGCTGTCCGTCTGTCTGACTCTTTTGGCCATAAGCAGGCGGCGGCATTAAACGATTACAAATGATTAAGCCGGCAAGTTGGCGTGAAATTTGTCTGTCTCTTTTGTATCTTTTGCTGTGAATCTGTAGACATTAAATGCAATTTGCGCTTATCTATGCTAACGTATCTGCAACAGAGAGAAGAGTCTTCTCTCCCCTCTCTCTCTCTCTCTCTCTCTACCCACTCTCTTCTAGCTGAAGAAACTTCCTGACTGGCCGCAACCTTTTCGCATGCAAACAGAATGAAAATGAACCGTATTCGTTTTCCCCCAAGCGGGCCAAGTAAATTTTCTTCATTCTCATTTATTATTTAGGGAATTAATTATGTGCCCTGGCTGACATATACTACTAGTAACAGTCCCTCTCTTCCATCTCTCTCTCTCTCTTTGTGTCCGCTGGCTGTGAAATTTATTCATTGGCACCACAAAAGCGCGAGACATTCAAATTTTTGGCAAAAGTCTTCACAATGGCCAAAATGGCGTATAACGCGCACTTAAGCCATTCGACCAGCCACTGCCAGACAGTGTCTCCCAGTGCACCCTCTAACCCCCCCTCGGGGCCACCCCTGTCTCCAGCCACCTGCCTCAGTCTGTGGGGTGTCTGAAATCACCGAGGCTTTTGGTTCGTTCACAACGAACAATTAAGTTTGTTTCTCTCTCTCTCTCGCACTGCTAATACCCTGCAGAGCAAACAACAGCAGAAAAGGGGTATGCTATGTAGGTAGGGAAGAGGCAGAGGGTTAGGGAAATAAAACAGATTTCTAGTAATTTGTAGCTGTCGCATCCGCAGGGACCTCAACTTGTCGGTGCTTACGAAAGAAAAGAAGGAAAGAAAGGAAGGAAGGCAGAGAGAGAGAGAGAGAGAGAGAGCAATCACAGCTTTATAGTATATTTACAGGGTGTCACGGCAGTCTCTCTCTCTCTCCCTGCCTCTCCCTCTTGTTTTCGTCTGTCCTCGTTGTCGGCCTCGTCCCAGTTGATCTAGTCGCTGTTGTCGCTTGTTTTTGCACCGTGGGAATAAAAACAAACGAATTACAGTGTGAAGCAAGTGTCGAGCGTGGGAGTGCATGACTAGCAGATACCCTGTAGTTAGTTCATACAATCTGCCTATATTTTTGCTTGGGTCTAACTCGAGTTCCCTACGGTTTTGGATACCCTACTTTAAACAGGGTACAAACACACTCGAATAGTTCAAAGTATTGGAAATTCAATGCCGAATGTCCTTCGGCAGGGAGGAGGGCAGAGGGTACTAGGTGGGCGTTTCCTCGATGCTATCGAGGCAGTGCCCCAAAGCATTTTAATGGCAGTTTTAGTTTCACTAATCGCTTTATGATGATGTCTTTGCCATGCTATAGGTATGTGTATACGAGCGAGTGTGTGTGTCAGTGTGTGTGTGTGTGTTTTTATGGTCTGTGCAGGCTGGAGGAGCAGGTGGTCGCGGCACTTGGGCGACTCTTAGACAGCCTGCGCAGCTGTGTGTGCCAGCTCAAAGATTTCACATGAAAGTAGAACAGGTTCACCTTAGTTCTCTTGTTGTTCCCCCGCTTGGGGTTGGGTGTTGCTGTTGGGTATTCCAAGGCCGAAGAAGGACTAATGGAAATGCTGATGCATTGTTAATGTTGTCCACAAATTAAATTCCCCCCCCCGAACTAATCGCAAGCAGAGAAAAAACTAGAGAAACTGGGGAGGATCTGCTCCTTGCACACTGCACTCGCTCGCTTGCGTATTGAATCATGTAAATTGTTTGGGTTCTATATTCATTTGCATTCAATCGATCTGTCGAATGCATCAAGGTGAACCAATTGGTAATTCGATGCGATTCGATGCGATTGGATTCGATTTGCATTTGCTAATGTGGTTGAAATGCGCTGACACGCGCTGTCTACCTGTCGAGCTGCCTGTTCTGTCTCCTCTGTCTGTCGCACTGTCTGCTCTGTCTGTCAGTCTGTTTAACTGTCTCCTTGGTATGTTCTGCCTGTCTAACTGTCTCTTCTGTGTGTCAGTCCTAGAGTCTCCTAGTCTTTCCTTGAAATGTAATTGCATTGACACAGTTCGGGCACCTTTAAAGGCCAATTAAGGGGTTCGGTCTACCTACCTGTCTATCTGTCTGTCTCTCAGTGTAGAATTTGGCATATTTGCGTGTCAAGGAATGACCCCATGGAATGCGAGCAGGGTCAGTCCACTCCCTTTCCATTTTCCTCTGTCTCAGCTGCCCCAAGTGAGTTCCATTTGTCTTCAAACTGATTGAATCATCAATTGCAATGGACAACGGCATTATTCACATTCTCTCTCTTTCTCTCTCTACAAACTTGGCTACCCTGTAGATACAATCTCGAGAATACCGTATCTTATTGTGTACTTTGTACACTTCTCTCCCCTCTGGGAGTGCGCAATTAAATGTTTTGCTTTGTCCAGCGTGGCGTATGCGTAATATATTTCATCGCCTTATCAATGGCCAACTAAATCGCATTAGCCGTGTTCAACATGGCTCGCCCCGAGGGCAAGAGAGAGAGAGAGAGGGGGAGAGCAATATCTCTTCATGTAAATACAATATGGCAGGGCATATTCAATTTTGTTTTCAAGTTCGACTCCCATCTCCCCCTCCGTCCCCTATACGACAGCCGCCATCGGCTGTTTTTGGGGTCTTCTTTATGTGGGTTAATGTGAGCATGGCCAAAACTTGTCTGCCTTCTCCCTGTTTATCTAACTGCCTTCTCCCTCTCCCTCTCCCTGTTTCCCCTTCGATTGCGAAAAATAAGAACATTAAAAAGCATAAACATGCGATGGAGACGAGATCTGATGCTGGGCATCATAATGGAACTAATGTACGAGAAGTTCGCGACTGTGATAATGTTTACGATTTGAGTAGGTAATTTGGCACGAAAACATTTACTGAAACTGGTCTGGATACTTGTGGGTTTATCTAAGACCCCGCACGCCTTGTTGCATGCAACGTGGTGCAGTAAAATAAAGTGGGAAAGGAGAAGCATAGGAATGGAAAAGGGAACTATGGTAAAGTTCTGTTGTGGCGGAAACAAAGCAGACTTTTCTGCATTTTATTGCTGCTTTTATTTTTACAGCATTCAAAGATCCGTTATACGATATTTCAGAGACTGAACTGACCGTTTCCGATAACAGTTGCTTGAGGTTTATGTAGGCGATAAAAAGTCTTTAAATAGTGCACAATGATGCAGGGAAACGAGAGTAAACAAGAGTCTCTGTACTATCGATAACTGTTTACTGTATTTAGATTGTTACTGCTATCGATAAGTGTCGATAATCGGTACAACGCTAAAGAATCGACTATCGATAACTCTTCGTTTTCCAACACTGCTTAGCCTTAAAAACCTAACCTTTAACACACTTACCCCTGTTATCGAGCACATCAATCAGCAATCGGCTTATCGAAATACATAAATGTATCGCATTAAAAAAAAAACTTTAATGATTTATGCGCAATTAGGGAATAATTCACTGCACTCATAATTTCCGATACCGATTTATTTCCCTCTCTCCCACTAGATTAGCATCAACAATTAATGCCCAAACTAACCCAGAGGGAACCCACTGCGGTTTACTATATTCAGTTCCTGTTTTTCTCCCTCAATCAGTTTTCCGTTTTTTTTTTTTCCTCTATTTTTACCAACTACCCCGGGAGCATTAGGGCATATTTGCCCCTGGCCTGGCATTATAATGGGGCTCAATGGGAAAAGTTTCGCTTGAAGGGGCCATTATGGTACGTGCTGGCAGTTGGACAGACGAACAGGCAGACATACGAGCAGACAGACAGACGAGCAGACGGGCAGACAGAGAGACCTAGTAGAAACTTTCCACTTTGAGTTTTATTTGTGAAAAGTATTTGGAACTAAAATTGATTTCTCCTTCTTTATTTCCTTCCTTTGCAGACTTTCCCTCGTCTCGTTCTCGGTGAAAGATGAAAGCAGCAGCCCGGTGCGATTCACTGAATGCAGCGGGAGCAGCAAACACTTTAAGGAGCAGCTCCAACACAGCATAAGACGACGAGCACAGTTGACTGCACAAGCAGGCAGGAAGAGAGAGAGAGAGAGAGAGAGAGAGAGAGAGAGGGAGACGGCCTGGGCAGCTCACCGGATTCGACGCGCTGGCCGGAGCTTTGGCCAGGGCGGTCGATCAAAGTCGCATCGGAGTAATTGAACTACAGGAAATGTCAACGGGAGTCACGAAGACGTTGACCAAAGCCGCCGCTGCCATTGCCGCTGCTGCGGCTGTAGCCATGGCATCCAGTCTGGATAATAATACCGTCTATGCGAATGACATGAGCACGAGGAACGTGCTCTATCAATGGAGCGCAGTGGCCAGCGGAGCACGTCTTGTTGCGCAGTCTCTCACCAGCGATGTGCTGCCCACAGAAGCAGCAGCGGCGGGGGAAACAGCAGCGGCAGCAGCAGCGGCAGTGACTTCCGCATCCTTTGACGTATCCGCATCGGAGCGCGTGCCTGGCCTGGTGGGTTCCCTGCTGGCAGCAACACGACCCACCACGATCGCTCTGAATGGCACACAATTCCTGGACGTGGCCTATGCCAATGGCCAGAACGATAGCCTCGACTATGCCTCGTTCCAGCAGCAGCAGGAGGGGGGCGACGAGTGCCGCCAGCTGGATGGCAACATGAGCTACTGGAATCTGACCTGCGATTCGCCACTGGACTATGCGCTGCCCCTGTACGGCTACTGTATGCCCTTCCTGCTATTCATGACCATCATCTCGAATTCGTTGATTGTGCTGGTGCTCAACAAGAAGAGCATGGCAACGCCTACGAATTTTGTGCTAATGGGTAAGTTGGAATGATGCAACCCTATGCAGCCTATCCAGGGTATGCCCTCTGCAAGAGCTTAAGATCTCTAAGGAACTTTGTGAAAATCTTCAGTTTGTTTTGGGTATTAATATTTTCTTGGGACTATTCATGGTAATCCCTTGCAAGATTTAGAATCTATCGATTACCCGTTTTGAGGTATTGATATTTATCGCTTTTTCTTCCATCTCTATCGTTCGCTTTGGGACTCTCTCAATGCTCTCTCGCAGTTTCGATAAACAATCGAATAAACCTCAAGTAAACCGTGTTAACAAGCGAGTATCGATAACAAGCCAATATCGATAACAGCCCCATATCGATAACAAGCCATTATTGAAGCTTGATTAATCGATACCTCATTTACTTCGCCTTTTCTGCAGTTCCCTCTTTAGAAAAATATTGCCTCCTCCCATGTGCCTCGCCTCGTGGCACTCCTAACTTCAGTCACACCCTACACCTACCCCCTGCTGACCCCCCTCCCTGCACGCCACTGCCGTTTGCCTTTAATGCGTCACATTGTTAAATCAGGCAGAAGTTTTGCGAGATTTGAAAATAGCTGACAATGTGCGTGGCACGTCGCCAGCGACTCTGTCTCTGCATTCCGCGTGCCTGCTCCCAACTTCAAGTAATGTCGAGAGATATTCTAATAGCGTGTGTAATGCTAATGGCTGACAGCCAGGCGGGAGGTACTAGAGGGGTGAAGTGTGGGGAGGGGATGGGGGGAGAGGAGCTCAGCTCTGGTATTTGCAACTGATTTATGAAAAGTCGCTGACTCTGTGGCACAATGTTGCCCACTCTGCAAATGGAGGATGGAGGATGTAGGATGAAGCAGCTTACCACACCCTCTCGTGCTATCTCCCTCTCTCCCCTCTCTCCCCTCTTCTCCCCCTCTCTCTCTCTCTCTCTCTCTCTCTCGTTGGGTTTGTTGGATGTAAGTGGCTTAGACCGTGGGGTAAACAGCGGGCGATTCAATTTCAGTTGCGTGTCAATGCAATTTGTCGTTGAAGATTACTTAACCCCCCTGCATACCCTTCCCTGCCTTCCCCCCCTCCTGCTGGACAGAAATATGGAGTTGTAAGTGCGACAATGTAAGCTGCAGAATGACAGCTGTTTTTTGCTGTCAATGGGTTAAGCTCATTCAATGCGACTGCATTCACTGGGCGAGGGTTGGGGAGGGTAGAGCCGGGAGAGAGGGTTGGCTAATCGCATTTCATGCTGCTGCTGGGCAGGAAGGGGCGGGGAGAGGGGCGTAGCGACGTTAAGCGACGTTAAATGACAGCAGACCAAACATGAAATGAACTGGCGACAGCAACAGAAGGAGGAGCAGGAGTAGGAGGAGGAGCAGGAGGAGGAGCAGGAGGAGGAGTAGAGTCGCCACAGCAAGTGGCTGCCTGCTGTTTCCGAACAGAACACCCACACGACCCTCCTCTCCCTCTCCCATTTCGACCCGCTTGCAAAGGTCGGGTCAGTCATGTCGCGGCGTCACACGGGGCGTATGATGAACTTGAACTTCAGTTTTGCAAGCTTGCCAGGCTGCCACTCACAGCGCAATACAAACATGGCACAAAGTTGATTAGCTTTCTGCCATCCCTTAGCCCTTTTGGCCTTGGCTTTGGCTGCGTCTCCGGTTGCCAGCCCACTTAGTCGGTAACTAATTAAAGGTATTAATTTAATTAGCTCTCTTAGGCAAGCAGCAGCACTGCAACGGGGCGTCTAATGGCCTGATTGAATCAGTGTGCTGTGCTTTTAATTTGATCTACCTTACGAGTCGCACTCGTTTCAGCCCTCTCTCTCCCCCTCTCTCTTTCTCTCCCTTCTCGATAACGATTCTCGGTATTCCCATTGAAATCCGAGCAAGATTCTGAGTTTTGTTTTGCTCTAGGTACTAGGATAAGCAATGTGATACATATTGAAGCGTTTCCAACGTTTTCTTTCACTTTCGATAATTACGAGTTAAGCAAGCAACGATAACAAGCAGGTATCGATAACAAACAGGCAAAGGAAGACCAAAGAGAGAAGTGACTCAGCTCAAACCTTGGAGAACTCAACTGACTTGTTTAAGCTCAGTTAAAGCCCTGCCTTACAACCTTAACTATCCTTTATTATATCAAGAGACTCTAGTAGATATTACTAAGCTATAAACCCATAAGAAACCAGGGATATGACTGTACCCACTCGATAGGCAACTCAGCTCACTTGTGTTTATTTTCCTATCTATATTTTTTTAGGTTTTTTTCTTTAGTTATTTTTTATTATTCCGTTTTATTACATGCTCTATTTGAGTATATTTTTCCTCTTGGAATTTATTATACAAAGGTTTTTTTTTTTTTTTTTTTTTTCCTCTTCTGCTTCATTTTTGTAACAATAAATGGGGCAATTGTTGGCCAAAATCAACGAGGCGACGTGTAACCTTTCCACTTTGGCACTTTTCATTCTTTTGATTCTGCTGACTCAAATGAATATTTCTAGTATATACATATAATATACTACAACTGAGGGTATATATATTATATATATTGTCGAGGCAAATTGTTGGCTTAGCCCCACAATACAGGGTGACCCCAGTGAGGGGAGACCGGGAGGGTTGGGTAAACTAGTTTTTAAGCCAAAAATGAGTTGGTCATCTCTGCTCTAAGCCATTGGCTAACACAATTTGCCAATTTGTCTCGCTCACACTAACACTCTTACTCTTTCTCTCTCTCTCTCTTGCAGGCATGGCCATATGCGATATGCTGACAGTGGTATTCCCCGCCCCAGGACTATGGTATATGTACACGTTCGGTAATCATTATAAGCCGATGCATCCGGTCTCCATGTGTCTGGCCTACAGCATTTTCAATGAGGTAAGTCAACAGAAATGGCCAAACAACAGTTACACGAAGAGGAAGCAGCAGCAGAAGCCAAAGAAAGCAAAGAAGTTGGCGAAGAGGAAGAGGAAAAACAAACAGAGAAGTTGCCGAAAAGCAGCGCGAGGGTTCGCTTAATTGCTTAGCCAAGTTCAGCGGGGTTGGCCAAACAGCAAGGTGGCAGAGGCTGGAGGTAGAGGAAGAGGGGTAGGGGGAGAAGGAAGAAGAAAGCGGGTTAGTGTTGCCACACCGTCGCTCATTGACCTAAATAAAATGCTTGACTGCAATGCTCGGGCGCGCTTTTGTCTCTGCGATGATGTACGAGCTCTGGCAGAGGAGCAGGGGAAGAGGCAGGGGAGGTGGCACGCTCTTTTCACAGTACACAGTTATTGTGGCATCCTCGCACAGAGTTATCGTCATCGCTATCGCAGGCGTCGTTATCGCTATCGCCACGTTACATTTGCCAAGGCGGCACAATGAGAGGCGGCGCGCAATGAATGCGACAGGAAACACAGCGTAGCCACTTTCTGCCTGGGAGTCCTCCTGCCGCCCTACTCCCTCCTCAGACAGTGACAACAACAACAACACATTCACGCATTCACTCATTCACTCAGACTCAGTCATTCAGTCGCACTCCACTCACATCTATTCAATCGTGCGCTTTTTACATTATCACAACGAGGAGGAGCTGGTCCCAGCTTCAGCTACTGCTCCTTGACACTTCCCCCTCCTCAAGCTACTACTGCTCCTCCTGCTCCTGTCTCCTTCCTCAGCCTACATCCTCTCCTGCTCTCTTCACACGTTTGCCTTGATTAATCAACATTTTCAATTTATGGCACTCGTTTAGAGGCAGCACACACTACCAGGAGGAAGGACTCGAGAAGGGAGCAGGAAGCAGGGAGTAGGCAGGCTGCCTGCGGGGGGATTGATACTCCAGGTAGCTGGGGGTGGCAGACGAAAGATGGCGGCATAAAGCAAAACTGTTTACTCACTTCAACTGGAGAGTAGTGTCGAGCTGATAAAACGAGCCCATTGCTGTTGCTGCTGGTGCTGCCACTGCTACGTGCTGTGACCGAGCTCCCAGGGGATTTGTACCAGCTAAATTCCATGCAGTGACTCCCATCCCCAATCCGACTCCGACTCCCACTCCCGCATGCCGCAGTAACAGGGGAATGGCCATAGCAGCGCTAGCTAGCTTGATAGGGAGGGGGGCTGGTTAGTTATAGCAGCAGGGAGAGCTGGGGGTGGCAACTCTGGCTATCTGCGTATGACTGCCATAAAATTCAACTCACATACACAATGGCTGGCTGGCTGACTGTAATAACCACCAGGCGGCCATTGCAGCTCAAGTTGAAGATTTCGTTTCATTTCGACTGGAAAATTTATATGCTCCTCTCAATGTCCTCGAAAGTCTCGAAGTCTCTCGGGCGACGCGTTTAATGGCCATGTTAATGTGCTACTGCGACACAGGGGGCGGGGGGAGGAGGAGGGAGCACTATTAGACCGAGCGGGAGTAGCTACTGTCGTCTCCATGTTAGACATGGTAAATCTGTGCCGGCACTGACGCTTCTTCCTGTAATTGCAGACGAGCCTGAAGCTAGCTCATAAATCGGATTAGGCTACAGTTTTGCGGTGCTGCACACACACACACACACACAGACTCCTCTTTCTCTCTCTCTCTCTCTCTCAGCTCTGGCCCAGGCACACAAAGGAGCACAAATGGTTAGACTGATTTGTTGGCCAGAATTGTGGCCTGTGGACTGCAAAGTGCACACGGCATGGAGAAGCGACTCGTCGGAGTCGAGGGCTTTGAGCACGCTGCTCTGCAAAGTGTAACTAAGTTTGTTATGCCAGGCGGGGAACGGGGGGGTTATCACTCTGACTATATCTAATATTTGCCTCACTATTCTCCTTCTCACTCTCTCTCTCTCTCTTTCTCTCTTGCAGATAATGCCCGCCATGTGCCACACCATCTCCGTGTGGCTGACGCTGGCACTGGCAGTGCAAAGGTAAATATACAATAGCAGCTTATATCTATGGTACAGTAATAACTCGCTATGATGCACTAGTATTATAATGTCTACTTTATTGGTATTAAGAGTTATAATAATGTCTACTCTTAGCGTTTAGTCCCAATACAACTAGAAACTCAGTTAGATCAATTTGTCTCTATGGCTTGTTCTTTGATACCCTAGCAATGGGTTTTGTAGGGTTTGCCAGTCGCTTGAGGCGCTAAACAAAAATATCTATATTAAGCATATATATACTTGTTCAGTCCGAATAGGGAGCTTGAGCTACCCCGATCAGTGCATTTGCTGTGACTCGAAGAAGTCTGACAGTTTTGCATCTCACTTGGCCTGCAATACATATGGGTTTAGGCTGTACTTCTTACTGCTGCTTCACTGTACATAAGTCGCCTGGAAGCGCACTACAAGGGTATTACATTTTCACGTATTTCTCTCTGGCATTTCCCTTCTTTTTGGAAATGCATATTTTGCCATTGTCTTTGAATGTTACCACAAGCCATGAATGACTGGCTAAGTGAGTCACTCGCCGTGTGACTGGCAGACAGATCGAATGACGGCCTGAATGAGTGGGTGAATGAGTGCGTGAGTGAGTGGGTGGCTGAGTGAATGGGTGTGTGAGCGAGCAACTGAGTGAGTGAGCAAGCAAGTTGTTGACTTGCCAATGACACAATAAATCAAAATCGACGGTTCATGTCGCGACGTTGTGTGTTGTCAGTGCGCTCAGTTGGCAGTTTGTCGTACAAATTACGAGAGAGAGAGAGAGAGAAATAGAGAGAGAGAGAGAGAGAGAGAGAGAGAGAACAACAAGCGTGTGTGTCGCATAAAGTGCTGAGCTGCGACTTGCGTGCGACCAACGCGAGTCGAGGCCGATAGGCAGCAAAAAAGATAGAGAAAAAAGAAGATGAGGAGACATCGATAAAGGGGGAAGGCAAGAGGAAACTGGCAGGCTCAATCAGTCTCACTTGTTTCGCCAATCTCGTTTTTTACCCAGCTGTTTATCGCACAATCCTCACGCACATATTGAAAACATAATTAAGCTGAGTGAAGAGGTGAAGAAAAATCGGAGGATTCCTTTTTGCACACGTATTCATATATCAAACTATAAAATGCATGAGGAAGGTCTCTCCCTCTCCTCTTCTCTCTCTCTCTCTTTCTTTCCCATCTCTCGCTCCTTCGCACTCTGTCACCTCCTGCTCAAGTCCTCGTGGCCCAAAGGGTTTACGCACTGATTAATTGTTCGCACTGCACAGAGCGCTCTGCATTATGTATTCATAAGTCTATCGACAAGTTGGATGTGTGTGCGAGAAGGGTAGGGATAGGGAGAGGCATGAAGGAGCAGGGTGAGACAGGGAGAGGCATGAAGGAGCAGGGTGAGACAGGATGGGACAAGGTGAGACAGGGAGAGACCCGGGGAGACCAGTAGACAAGGAGACACCAGCAGAGACAAAGAGAGACCAGGAGAGCCCAGGGGAGACCAGGGGCGACCAGGAGCAACCAGGAGCGACATCAGGGTAGAGAAGGGCTTACTGTAAGCGTGTCAATAGGCAACACGCTTTACATCGCTCGAGCCATAAATACAGCCAAGCCGGGCAGGGCAGTTAGTGGGTCAGTCAACGCTGCGTATACTTGATATGCGTACTAAAAAAATAAAGAAAGCAAGACAGCAGGAAAAAAACAATAAACTAATATAAAATTGGCAACATAAATTCTGCAGTGAGTGTGTGTGCGAGTGAGGGTGTGTGTGTGTGTGTGGCACATGTATATAAAATAGGTATTAAATCAACAGCAACAAATTTTCAAGTGGAAACGTGGAAGCAAGCACCGAGTGAGGGCGGAGGGAGTGAGCTGGGACTGCGTAGGACCGGCAAGGACCACTCGAAAGCCGGCGCATTGTTCTATTAACTCATGTGTGGCATCATAAATTTTACAGCTTTGCAAATAAATTCTGCAACCCACTGACAAAACGAAAAAAGAAGCGAAAAACGAAAATGAAAAATGAAAAATATATAAAAAAAAAAAAAAAAAAAAATGGAGGAGCAGGAGAAAAACGAAAATTGTTCTATGAAAATAGTCATAAATATTTGCGCCATTATGCGACTTGAACCGCTTCAAGTGGTCACACAATGCGTGGAGTGTGTGTGGGTGTGTTGAGGGGGTCTATACGGGGGGCCAGCAAATAGCTAAATAATATGTTTGTGGCATTGGGGACGCATTCGCCCCACATCGTCGCATTTTCGAAAATGCGTTGAAAATTGCCCGAGGACAAATAGCGCGATAAAACAGTCAACGTTCATTGTTATTATTGCCCAGCACGGTTGTAGGGTGTTGTTGTTCGAGTTGTTGTTGTTGTTGTTGTTACTGTTGTCATGTTGCGTTGTTGTCAACTTATTGTGTTTCAAGTGATTTTATGGGCATTCCATGTGCCACAAGTAGAAGAATGAAACGTAGCCCGAAGTTGTTGCACTCGTCGCGCGCTCTCTCTCTCTCCCTCTGTCTCTCTCATACTCTCCCTTTCCCACTCAAAGTCCTCCCACATCTGCCTCTCTCTGTGTGTGTGCGCTTTGTATTGTATGAGTAAATGAATATTATGAACGATATGAATAAGTAACTCGGGTTTCACAATTCATTTTTATATCCAATAACAGAGAGAGAGAGAGAGGGAGACAAAGCAATCTATTTTATAGCTCTGTATATGTATTTAAAATATATACCATAGATGCTAGAGAGTTTAAAAAGCGAACTCCTTACTCTGCTGTAAATATGAATGCAATTAACCCAGCCTCATGATGATGATGATTCACTCAGCTGAGTTGCGTGAATAATTGAACGAGTCGCTCTAAAGCGATAATACGTATATAGTCAAAGCAAGGGCTTAACTGGATTTCAAAGGGTTTAAAACCAAACCCCTCCCCCCCCTTTGGATAACCCTATCTACCCCTGGAGAATATGCTAATTACGCATAGTAATTATTTGGCCAGATGAATTGCGAATATTGCGTTGATTTATTATTCCGCATGGTTGATTGAATGCTCTGCGACCTTTTTGTGCAGGCACTCTGGGCACACTGGACGCACCAGAGAGCATGGGTGGGGAGGGAGAGGGGGTAGTGTTCGAGCTATGTATTTCATTCAATTATTAATATCAATTCCATTTAAGACTAAACGCTGGCGCTTTGTTTGCGATTGCTTTCAACTTTAATGAAATCCCCGCGCTGACAAAGGTTCAATGGAAGATTGATTGAGCGCCATTTTGAAGTGCTGGGAGAGACACAGAGAGAGAGAGAGAGAGAGAGAGGGAGAGGGGGAGTAGGGCAAGCGCATGCAGTGGGCGTGGCTGTAATTATGCGCATAAATTAGAGGCAGGCAGTCAGCCAGGCAAAGCCTTAAGACGCGGTCTCCTCTCGGGCCAAAGACTGAACAGGGGACTGGGCTAGGACTGGGCTGGGACTGGGCTAAGACAAGTCGAGGATTTGGTCAGCTTGGACGGGGCAAAGTGAAAACTATAAAGCTGGCAAAGTTTTCATAAAGCGCGCGCTGAGCAACGACTTCCTGTCAAGGCGACAGCTGGCTGCGAGAAGAGAGAGAGAGAGGCAGCAGCAGGGAAGGATGGGAGGATTGGAACTGTAGGAGTACTAGGCGGGGGGAGGGAGGTGTTAGGCCCTGACACTGACTGACTGAGAGTGATGCGAGAAGCACTTCGGACAAATTACTTGGATTATGAAATTTTCAAACGCCGCCAAGTTGATTAGCTGAGCGCCTCAGATTGGCTTTGATTGCGTGTGGCCAAATGAATTTGAGGAATGGAGGAAGTGCTCGGGAGGATTGGATTGGGTAGGTGACAACACGTTGCTATCATAAATTTGCACCTGCGAAATTGGGTTATTCCTCCCACTCTCTCTCTGTCTCTGGGCAGGCTGGCTATAAAATTATATTAGGCAAATGCGCTTAGACACATTGCGTATACGCAGCGTACGCACGCGCCATGGCCAAAGCTTTTATGCCTTAACTCGGCTCGACATTTCATGAATAAAATCCATTGCCAGACACTCTAATGGCCCTCAGATAAAGTCCGACTTGATGCATGTGATGTGAGAGACGACACAGCTAGAGTTGAGACGGAGAGATACAGATACCTGCCTGGCGACATACTAGATGCCGAAATGAAGCCATAAGGTTTTTCATATGCTTGTTTTATTCCCGCATTAAATGTAGACCCCTCCCTTTTTGCCAGTCCATAAGGCATATTAACACATTTGCTATAAAATCTATTGTCCCTGGTAGGGTGTGTGGTGTGTTCATTAAAATGCTGCCAGGTCTAGACTGAGTCTAGTAATACTGCGACGAGTTTTTACTAGACTAGTATAAGCTGGAATCCATTCTGAGGTTTATTGGGCATGGTAAAAGTGAACAAATTTGATTAGACTTTACACCCTTGTTGCAGTTGGAGAGCTTTTAAACGGGTATGCCCAGCTTGTACGTGGCTGTAGGCAAAATAAGTGATTTTGCTGTTTGTATGAATGTCTTTAACTCGGGAACTACAAGAGCTGAGGAGTTTAAATTTGGTATGCAGGTAACTGTATGCTATGCGCAGTTAATACTTCTAGGGAATTTTGGTTACCCCGCCCACTATCGATGTAAAACGATGAATTGTCATTATGAAGCATAGTATTATTTAATTAATGTATTGAATTTATCATTTGCCATATGATCTAATGAGCTGCTTCTCTCCACTCTCTTTGCAGATACATTTACGTTTGCCACGCCCCCATGGCACGCACCTGGTGCACCATGCCGCGTGTGCGTCGCTGCACCTGCTACATCGCCCTGCTGGCGTTTCTGCATCAGTTGCCCCGGTTCTTCGATCGCACCTACATGCCCATGATGATCGAATGGAACGGGAATGTGACGGAAGTGTGTCATCTGGAGACATCGTTGTGGGTGCACGACTACATCGGGGTGAATCTGTACTACACCAGCTACTATCTGTTCCGTGTGCTGTTCGTCAATCTGCTACCCTGCATCATTCTGGTGACCCTGAACATACTGCTCTTTGCGGCTCTGCGTCAGGCGCAGGAGAGGCGCAAGCTGTTGTTCCGCGAGAACCGCAAGAAGGAGTGCAAGAAGCTGCGAGACTCGAACTGCACCACCCTGATGCTGATCGTGGTGGTCACGGTCTTTTTGATTGCCGAAATACCCATTGCAGTGGTCACGGTCATGCACATTGTTAGCTCACTGATTATCGAGTTCCTGGACTATGGCATCGCCAACATCTTCATCATGCTGACCAATTTCTTTCTGGTCCTAAGCTACCCCATTAATTTTGGCATCTACTGCGGCATGTCGCGACAGTTCCGGGAGACCTTCAAGGAGATCTTCATGGGCCGCATGGCTGGCAAGAAGGATAGCTCATCGAAGTACTCGATCGTCAATGGACCCCGCACCTGCACCAACAGCAACGAGACGGTCCTCTAGTAATTGGTGATGTTGGTGCCGCGGCGGGGCAGCAGCGATCATCATCGCAGCACCACAGCCGTCTGCACCGCCATTGCCGACGATGGTATAGTCGGTGCGGCGGGGCCGCAGCATCAGCATCTTCACGCCCATGGGCATGGTCAGCATCATCAGCATCAGCATCAGCATCATCATCATCATCATCTCCATCATCATCTGCGTCGAACTAGCAACATGGACATCATCGATGAGGAGCGAAATGTCTAAGGTTTCCCTTGTACCCCCTTGTACCCACGATGAATATATGTGGTTTCAAACCGATTTATCGATGGTATCGATAGTAATCGACGCTCGTACGTCATGCATACTGAATATATAATAACTAAAAATATATATGTTGAAGATTCATTCAATTCAATGTTCAATGTTCGTTCCAGTTCACAAATTAAATTCAAGATAAGCCGATTATTCAACTTAATACTATGTGTGTGTCTCTGAAAGTGTGACCCCCCAACCCCCCACCCCACAGAACCATAATAAAATAACCCTAAACATATATAGAGCATTTCAGATTTGCATTATCTTATACAAACATCTAGAGTATTGGAAATTGTTGAAGTGATAAAAGAAAAAGAAAGGAAAAGAAAAAACAAACTTGAACATCAGAGCAGAAAGTATCCAATTTATATACTGAAAATCAAAGTATATTGGAAAACTTTCATCAATAATATAATATAATATAATACTATATGTATTGCTACTATACTATATGTATGTATGAGTGTGTGAGTGTGCAGCTTGATAAAATATTCAAATAATTACAGGAAATCGAAGAAGGAGATATATGTAGTTAATTAAGCAAACTGACCTAACAAGTATATATGATATATACACTATATAGTTGTAAAGAATTTACACAAATACTTGTATGTATCGATGTTTGTAAAGTACCATATACAGAGCAGGGTGACACTAATCCAAAGTTTATTTTTGTGTGGACATAAAATGAAAGAGAGAAAGAAAGAAAACTAATTCAACTTGAACAATAAGCTGACTTTGTTTAAGTGCAAACTAATCGGGAAAGAGGGAAGAACTGGAGAAACAAAGGGAAACAAAGCGAAACAATGCGAGGCAAAACGGAATGGAAAGTGAGGAAACTCATTTAAATTTGTAAACCTTTTGAGCCCCAAAGTTTACGGATTTAAATGACAGGCAAATAATATTTCCAGCTCTCTCTCGCTCTCACTCCCCCCCTCTCTCTCTCTCTCTCTCTCTCTCGCGCGCGCATCAATGTAACGAATTTCGAGTTTCAATCTTCGGTGTTTGCGAATAACTAAATAATATAAAATTGAATGAAATGAATAAATAATAATAATAATAAATCTATATAGACCATACATGAGTGTATACAATATCTATGTATGTGAATGATATTGCCTAGTCATAGGTTCTTTTTTTTTGGGAGTATTTTTTTTTTGTGAATTATTCATAAGTCATAAAACGTTAAGAGTAAATGGAAATAAAGCGATTCAATGTTGATATGTCTGTGTACAAGTATTTTAAAGAAGTCTCCAGTTTAAATGTTTTACTCGTAAATTTATGTAAACTAAGTGGAAATACGAATAAAACCAAAAACTTAAAGTTTTCTGTCTGAATGCCGTGTGTACTCACTTGTCTTGGTACTGCTTGGAAAAACTTTTTATCAAAAACTTCTTTGGAAAAGTTGCGGGGGAACTTACTTACTTTTAATTTAGTTTCTGCTCATTTATTTTAAGAGTATCATATCATATTAGATTACACGATATACATTTGATTTTAAATATGACAGAAGAAAAATTGCAAATTCAAAGAGAGAGATAAGTATAGGTATTGCTGGAAAAAAGACTATATGTATTCTTTGAATCAGATAAGAAATGTTTTCGGTTTTCAGAACAACTGCAAATTACGCTGTTCCTCGGCATTGGGACAATCGAAGGCGATGGAGAAACCCTTCAGAGTGGCAACAGCATCATTGACACGATACCGATTACTGCCATAATAATCTAGATCATCGTCTTCTCCCTGCTCCTCCAGCTCTTCCCCACAGAAGTACTGGGCAAAGTTAAGAAAGAATTGACGATGCTGCTGCTGCTCCTGCTGTGGTTGCTGAATCACAAAGACGCCATAGGCCAAGTCGATGCCATTGAAATCACAGAACTTCTCTTCGGATTTCTCCTTGTATCTTGAAAATAGATCATTCACCTTTCTATCAAAGCGTTTGCTCTGGAATAACTCTCCCATCGCAGACGCCACGTGCTTGGTCCAAGCAAACAATTTTCGCTCGCGCGACAGAGCGTGCGACATCTCGTGGGCCAAAAGGAATCCCAGATTGCTGAGTCTATCGACGGCATCCTGATGGTGCTGCTGATAGAAGGGCGAGGCGAGCAGTGATTGCGGCACCACCAGCATATTGTATTCGGGTATGAAATAGGTTATCGAATTCGAGCTAAAACCAAAGGGGGGATTGATCATCATCGCACTGATCTCAACCGATTCTGGCGATATTGGTTCTGGCCGGGAACTCAACTTCTGGCATATGGCCCATTGATTACCAAAATAATCGCTGGCATCGAGCTGCAAACTTGCATAGTCCTGCTCCAGTAACTGCTGGTCCATCTTGTCCAGCGCCGTCCAATCTGTCATCTCCATCGCCTTCGGCGCCGGTATCAGCTCACCAGCGGGCATAAGGCCCAGACGCAGATGCATCGTATACAGCTTTTGCAGTAAAAACATCTTAGTAGGTTCATCGAAGTGATTGCGATTGAGCCAGACTTGATGTGCGAGCTGCTGTCGCAGCTGGAGGAATAGTAGCTGCACCTGGGAGCGACGCTGGTGATGCTGCTCCTGTGATAGCTGCTGCTCCAGCAGCCAATCGGCGGCATGGGGCAGTAGCATACGCGTCTGGCCCGCACACTCGACTTTGGTGAATCTGGGTGCAGGCAATCGCTGCAATCTGTGAAACAGACGCAGCTGCTGGTAGCTGTGCAGCATCTTGGTATCCCTTAACCCGAGGATGAGATCCCCCTGCACCTGCGCATACTCCTGCTCCTTCTTTCGCTTCTTATCCTGCTCCTTCTTCTTCTCCTCATATTCCAACACATCCTTGATCCGTTTCTCCATTTTTATGATTGACTGCCACAGTGTCCTTTTCGGCTTGTTGAGCGGCTCCATTGCGCTATAGAGGTGATTGTATACCCTCCGGGTGAGTGGCACAAATTTACCCACATGACCCAGAAGTAATCGCCTCGTCACAAATTTCTCCATGTCCGGCTTGCTAAACCACACTTTGATCGGATCGATGGGGTCTCCCATGGTATCAGGTATCTTCCCCTTCAGGTATCTTCCCCAACCCAACATCTCCAGTTGTATGACCAACAATACACGTATATCGTTTCTTTCTTGATCATACAGTGTGCGCGTGAGCTGAGCCGCATCATAGTTGTACCGCAGGTCACGACAGGACAAGTAGTTGTTGCGTAGCTGTTGCACGAAGCGTGGCTCCTGATCCCATTGGCGCTGCTCTTCCAGCGCCTTGATCAACTCTTTGTTATACCGATGATCCAAATGGGCAACGTAACTAGAAGCATCGATGCCTCCCCTGCGCCCCTCTGACCAATTACCGCAGGCAAACCCATAGAAATCCTCACAGGGATTAACATTCTCGTTCATGTTTCGGCTGATGTGTTCCGGCAATGCTGCACAGATGATCATGCAGCTGGACAGGATCAGTAATAGCATCGAAGTTAGCTTGAACATGTTCGAACATGCGTTTCGATTCGTATTCGCGGCAGAACTAATCCATCAACCCGGCAGATCTGTAGACAATTCGTCAGCGAATTCTCTATCGATGACGATCGATGGATGACCCCATCGATAGCCTTATCGCAGCTGCAGTAAGACGTTCTTGACTTCCGCATACCCTGTACTCGTTGGTCGGACGGGAAGCTGTGAAGCTTGAGAAATGCCGAGAAGAAAGAAAAAAACTGAGTGATTTTTTAAATTTTCGATATTTTGGAAATTTAGGTAAGGGTACCCCCTGTGAAATTACCACAAACATTTTATTTGTAAATTTTAAATTGTGAGTTTTTAATTTTAATCGATTGCGGAGGTCGAAATTAGTACTAATCAATTATTTAAATCGATTTTAAACGATACTTAATTTAGGCCCAAAAATCATGTGGAAGTGATCAAAAAATTAGACATGCAACACCCTCAACAGGCCCCTGGTAACTTTCTTAAAAATCAAACGATTTTCCCGCGGAATGACATTTTGTTTATGTTTTAGCAAACTCAGTGATTTTTTTTAAATTTTCAATATTTTGGAAATTAAGATAAGGGTCCTCCCTATGAATTTTCAACAAAATAAAAATGTTTTTAAATTATCCAAATGGGGAGTTCTTAGGAGCGAGTAAACCATATGTAGCATAATTAGAATTATTTATTTTAACTTATAAGGGTGATTACAGGTTTGTAACGGATTTCGAGAATTGAGCGAAGGGTATATTACCGTCGGGCGCGCTCGACTATAGCCTTACCGACTTGTTTTTGATTAGTTTTCTTTGTTTTGATGTCGCTATTTTTCTGAGGAACTCGTTAAGATCATCTGGAAGATAATGTAGGTTCTCATGTAATTCTCACGAACTGCACAGCCTCTCCCTTGTTTCACTCTCACTATCTTTCTCTCTCTCTCTTTCTCTCTCTCCTTCTCTTGCTGTAACTCTGTCTCTTTTGGCGCTGATTAAACAGTTTTATGGCAGCCAGCACAGTCTAAACTGCGTTACTAAGTAAGACATAGCAGAGCTGACTACGTAGAACTTTCCGCTGTGAGACAGAGAGCGAAACAGCAGAGAGAGAGAGAGAGCCCATAAAACAAAACTGCAGCACACACACAAAAATGCAACGAAAATTGCGAAAGGCTGCGGCGCCCTCGCATTAAGATTTAATGCACTTGCAACACTGGAGTCTTGCCCCCTGGCAGAGGGCAGGCTTGGTAGCGGGAAGAAAGTTGGGGGAGGGCAGGGAAGGTAGCAGTGGCTTGGTAGATGAGGGGGGGGGGGTGGTTGGGGTTTGCTGCTTGTCATTGTCGGCGCGCTGCACTTGAAAGTTCTCATCAAAGTCATGAGATTTTGTTGCTTTTTAGCTTTTGGCATTTGTGAGAGGCGCGTGTAGGGCTGTCGGAGGGTGTGGGTGGTGTGTGTGGGTGGTGTGTGTGTGCGTGCGTGGGGAGTGTGTGGGTGTGCGTGTGCGTGTCTCAGTGCGTAGCTAGCAAAATGTCCTCAGAATATGCTGAGCAAGTTGCTCGTGCTGGCTGACTGCCTGACTGGCGTTGCAGCTGCCACACAGCTGTGGTGCCTTCATCATGCCGCAGCTGCCACTCAACTGACGCTGCCACACGCAGCACAGACTGAAGCTATTTATAACTGGCTTGCACTGGCTGGCCAAAAAGTGAGTGTAATGCAACAGCAACAGCAACAGCAACAGCAACAGCAGCAACAGCAGCAACAGCAGCAACAGCAGCAGCAGCAACAATGTCGGCCATGTTTGATAAATTTTAAGCCTTTTTACGCAGCCCCTAAAAGTAGGCAACAAAAAGTGCGGCGCAAGCCTCATTTATTTCACTCAAAATTGATTGACGCCTACGTCGAGGCGCACGCACAGAGAGAGTGTGTGTGAGTATGTGTGAGTGGTAAACTGGCATATTAAAGTAAACAACAACAACAACAACAAAAGCAACTCAGCACACCGAGCTGGCCAACAGATAATCAATCAGAAGCTGCTTATTGGCTTTTCAAAATGCGTCTAACAAAATAAATAAAAGTCAAAGCGACAATGTGGCTGGTTGTGTGTGTGTTGCCATACAACCACTAAGAGCAGACAAGCAGCTATACCCCCCCTCTCCCCGCTCTATCCCTTACCCTGCCAGGAACAAGGCTTTTGGCCCCTGAACCTGAAAATAAGCAAGTCGAGGTCCAAGGCTGGACCCACAAATTGTTGTTGTTGTTGTCGCTGCCTAATGCCAATTTAATGCTGTGTCTGCGGGTGTGTGTATGCCAGTGTGTGTGTGTGTGTGCGCTAGTGTGTGACTAAGCTGCTACTAATGCTCGAGTATCGATAAACACATATATAATCAAAGGCAATTAGGCTTTTGCGGATTGCCATTGTTGTTGTTGCTGTTGTTGTTGTTGTTGTTGTTGTCAGCTGCCTGCGCGGTCTCTAATTAATTTTCAATTCAATTTATGAGCCCTACCTACCCTACTACCCCTCCCTACCCCTCTCTAACCTCCTCACACACAGAACAAGACACACTCAATGTGGCAGATAAAAATAACTTTTATTGAATTTTTACGCTTCACAGGGGCTAAGAATCTCATAGCAACCCCTGCCACGCCCCTTCTAAACTGTGGGGCGTGTCTGCCCACCCAGCAGACCCGACTACATACTACCTTAACCCATAAAGAACTTTTAATTGAGCTTTTAAGTGGACATGGCCAGCATCAGATGACGTCATAAAATTTCACATTTCTGCCTTATTTAAATATTTACACACATCCCAACGTCACCCCCTCCCATACACACACCCTACCCTATACAAATATTTTAAGTGTTAACGACCAGGCATTCGGTTAAATTACTCGTATGAAAATATTTGGCATGCAGTGTCATATTTTACAGTTGGAAAATTAATGGAAAAGAGTTGAGTTTTATGGGGGGAAGATTTCAGACAAACGCTTCGTAATGAAGTGAAATTTATATATGGTCAGAGTGTGGTCATACAAGTGCGTCATATAAACATTTAAATGGCCTTACAGTTACGTTGGGAATTTGAATTTTATATTGATATGGCATGATATGACGGTAGTATGTTGCTTTGTATGACAGCTGAATTGTATATGGCATGAGCTCAGCTCGAAATAAATATGTAGGAGAGTTTCTGAGTGTCATATATATGGGACAGAGTCAAATATATGTTAGTATATGACCGAACTGCGCAATGAAGCTCATTTAAAGGTATGCATGTACGCTTACTTGACATATACTATATGACACAGTGTCAGACTATGGTATAAGTGCTTTATAAATACAAATAGATCTATAGCATGTCATATATGACAATAGAAACATGTAGTACAACAGATAACTGGCAATTATATCAGCTAAGTCAATGCAATATCTCTGGGTCAGCTCAACTGAATAATTTCCCAAGTTGTACGCATTATATGGCAACCTTTCTGCTTTGGGCTCTGCCTGCAATTAAATCGTTTTCCAAATCAATGATTTTTCACCTTTCCCGCAATTTGCAATTTCCACTCAGGTAATAAGCCAATTATAGCTATCGCTTTGTGCCGCTTTTTGCCGATCGGATGCGCAGCCTAATGAAAGTGGCGTCTCCTAGGCGGGTTCTCTCTATAAGCCCCTCTATATGTCTGTCTGTCTGTCTGTCTCCCTTTTGCCCTGAATACGGTCTTTCATCTTTTTGTTAATAGGTTTTAACACTTTCGCCTCGGGCTATTAGCGCAAATTACGGAATCACAAAATGAACAAGCGGGCGAGTTAACATAAACCAAAAATACTAGACTAGAAACAACGATGCCAAATGGCAAATTTCCCTTTGCAATTAAACACACACACACAGACACACACACAGACACACACAGTGGAAACCCCCCTGTGGAAAACGCTCAGACAAACCGCAGACAAATGGCAAAGTTTCCGCTTGCCAGGCAACCGTTTCTTCTCCTTCCTTCTCCTCATCCTGAGCAAGGCCAGAGAAATATGTATTTATAAGAAGAAAAAAAGGAGAAATTGGCGCATGCATTTAAATTAAAATCTGCCCGCCAGGCGGTCGCATTGTCTGTCCAGAGACGGATTGAACCTAAGCTAAGCTAAGCGCAGACCTAACCCAGGCGAAGCGGAGTCTAACCCAGGCGAAGGGAGCCCAACCCACTCGAGCTAAGCTAAACGGGTTGTTGTCCCTAATTGCGTCCGTAGACTCTTTGCTAAAACAACAAGCCTGGACAACAGCAACAACAGCAACGTCAGCAACATCAGCAACAACAACAACAGCAACATCTCTGTCTACAACAATAACAAGAAAGAAATGATAAAACCGCAATGCCAAACACAGAGGGAACTATCAATTCCGAAATGCGGTTGTGCACGAGCTGAGCTTTTGGCACATAATTAGCTGTGAATGATGCAAACACAGTTCGGAATAGGAAGGTTTTTGGGGTAGGTAGCCACCCATCTCTCTCTACTAAACAGTCTGTCCTAACCCTCCCGAAGAGCAACCTCCTCCCATCGCTTAGGTTAGGTCAACAAACAAAACAATGAGGCAAACTAACCGACAATCTGTGGGAACAGCTTGACCGTCTCTCTCTCTCGCTCTCTCTCTTTTCCTCTCTCTCTGACTCGGGGGTTTATATTTTTGAAGTCTATTGCCAAAAGATGAACCCAACAGCTGTCCCATTCATTCACACTCAATTCGATTCGAACATTCATTTCATTCAACTTGCACTCGATTCAATTTAAGTTTCACTTTAAGCATAATCACACAGAGCATATTATATAGTTCCTCTATATATACGAATATATACAATCATCCATCACCCCTAACTATCGAGCATGACTATCGGGCTACATACAATGCGGGAATGTGTTAAATCATGACTTGCACCCTGCTGGAATTCCTCCGAAAGCCAGCAGAGTCGTGACGCTCGTGAGTGGCGAATTATGTAGTTCAACCGTAGCTGCAGAGCGACTGTTGAATACCCTACCCTATGATATATTATATATTTCCCAACTAGGCTTAGTTACCTTCAGGTTTACTTTTTGCTGCCTCGAGTTGGCATAACCTTTTCCTGTTTCACTGCCAGCTGAGGTCGCCATAGGTTAATCAGCCCTCTGGGAGTGGGTGGGGAGGTTAGGGGGGATTGGTCTCGTCCATTAGCTGTCACCTGTAGTGCGGTACACGCAAGGACCCGAGGGGCGGGAGGGGGCACACGCATTTGTCACGAGTGCACAATCAAAAGGTGTTTCTAATTTATGAATCAACGTAATTAGCTTTAATAATAGTTCATCGCAGGAGAGCGTAAATTAGCAACACATGCATATGTATACGATAGTATAGCTAGGGGAATGGGAATTATATAGGAGAGCGGGGGAGTGGGGACTGTAATGTGAGCAACCCCAAAATGGGTTATTTCGTATTCATATTCATTAACTCCACGCGCACGACCACGACGACGACGACAAAATTGTGATTTACAACCAACTGTGATAGACATATGTACTATATGAGTTATATCTCTGCTTGGGATTGTCAGAGCGCTATGAAATTTCGCCCACTTCAAGTTGAAATGTTAGAGTTGAGTGTGGAATTGAAATTGATGTTGGTAAATGAGAGATACTTAAGGCAATGCCATATCGATATGTCTGGCATCCATAAAACATTGAGTAACCCCCTGATTATGCAGCTATCTATCTATATCTGCTTTAAGCGAAAGCAATTCCCATCAAGTATACGAGTTAAGAGCATACTGAATTCTAAGTGATGTAAAACTTTACCTCAACTTGTTTTTTGTTTCTCCCTTTGTTTTTCTTATACACTTTGATTGAATTAAAATGGCAAAAAGTGTTTTAATTAAAGCGGAATTTGTCAGCCTATTTTGGATAGGAAAGTAGAGATGGTAGAGTGTTCCTCTTGTTGTTCTTCTTCACGTCCTACGGCATTGGGAAAGTAGATAATAATAATTGTTGTGGGCTTCGAGTGTTGCGAAGATGTTGCAAGTAATTTGCGAAAAACTTTTGCTGCCTTTTCCTGTTGTCCGGACAACGCACAGACATGTGTGTGCAGTGTGGGTGTACTGTGTGTGTGTGTGTTGGTGTGTGTGCTGTGTAATGTGTGTAATTCAATAAACTTTGTGCACGAAATGAAAACTAAAACCAACGCAACGAGAAGGGACGAAGATGCCGCCACAAGCAGAGGATGTTCTCGAGTACCATTGTTTGTCTCTCTCTCTCTCTCCCACTCACCCCTCTGCTGCCTCTCTCCCTCTCTCTCAGTCTGTCCGCTTGACCATTTGTCGTACTGTATTACTCACCACTTGGGGCCTGGGGCAAAAAATATGTATGCAATTTCAGTCAATTTGTCGTTTACTTACGACTGTTTGTCTGTTATGCCTGCTCCCTCTCTTCCTCTCTCTCTCCCTCTTCCTATGTGTGCACAACATGGCAATATCATCTATCAATTAATTAGTGTTTCATTAAAAGTTACTTGGCCTGCCTTCTAATTTTCAATGTCATTGTGAATGTAGAAATGTTTCTTCGTCACAGATTTGAGTATTGTTTTCGATTGTGCGATTATCGGTACACGGTCAATCGATAACACACACAGAGAGAGAGAGAGAGAGAGAGAATACAAAATAAACAAGTTGGCAGGCTGGCAGACAGACAGTGTGGGAGGAGTGCGGGGCAAGCCGCAAGAGATATGAAGAAGATACAAAAGCCACAGGAATGCGAAGATGATGCTCAAGCGAGTTTCCGGCCTGAAACTGAGGCGTAGCTGTCGCTGTGCGTGTGTGTCTGTATGGGTGTATGTGTGGGTGTATGTGTGGGTGTATGTGTGGGTGTATGTGTGTGTGTGTGTGGGTGTGTGTTTGTCACATACATATGAAGCGACTGCGGTTTTGTGGCTTTGCAACAAATCCCTCTGTAGCATCCACAGCACAGCACGCTGACCCCCCCAACCGCAGCACAGTGGGACAAAATGGCAGACAAACTGATTGCCGATGCGTTGCTGCATGCAGAGTGCGCACACACTGTCAGCGCGCGAGGGTGGATTTGATAGTTGAAAGTGCTAAATAAAAGAGAAATATTTTAATATTATTATTTTTCTTTTTTTAATGAAAAGATATACTTTAACTATCGCAATGTTGCATTTCCATTGCTAAAACTATCGAAATTACTATCGTTATGCAGTATCGACATATTTTTGTGGCCTTGCACGCACTTTGCAACACTGCTTTACCACATAAACAACACTTTATCACACTGCACTGATAGTTACCTCTCAAAGCGGACTCGTAGTGCTGTTTTGCATTGAACATACTATCGAAACTACTATCGATATACAGTTTTTTGCATTTTACAACACTGTTTACGCTCAAATGCAACCCTGCACTCCCATTGTCGAAGTCTTTTCAATGTTGTTGCATAGTTTTGCATAGAATTTCATAGTTGCCGCACATTGTGCGACCCGCGGCGCATGTGTCAAGTGCCACTCTGTGTACTAATCTCCCTGCCAGTGTGTGTGAGGGTATCCCAGTGTGTGTGTGTGTGTGTGCGTGTGTGTGTGTGTGAATCGCTGTGCACAGTAGCCGTCATTTAATTTCACGCTTGCCAACCACGATGAGGCCTTGTGCCCTTGTCCCATCCGCATCACACTCGACTGAGGAGTGTCTGTGTGTCTATCTCTCTCTCTGTGTGTGTGTGTGTGTGTGTGTTGCAAATATTTTGTGCAACACTATAATTCTGTTAAAGTCCAGTTAGCTGCTAATGTTTTCTAATTTAATTATACCTTTAGCCTCGACAGCGCCGCAGACAGAGCAAACAAAATTTGCATTTCTGTGGAAAGTGGCTACAGAAATTTTCATAAACCAGGCAGACAGGGGGAGGGGGGGAGATTGGTGCTAATAGATTGTGGGAGTAACAGCAGCTGGCACACACACACACACACACACACTGCCATGTACCCTGTACTCTGGCGAGAGAGATAGAAAGGCAGCAGCATCAAATTGAACTCGATCTGACAGTTATTTTTAGAGATGACAATTAATCGATAGGCAAATGTGCTCCGATAACGAACTGAGCAACGCACAACAGATCTATACTGCTCTCCCTGCCACTGCAGGGTATCTAACAGTCGTGCATGCACGCTAGAATGCATATTTAATTAACGTTGTCGGGCTGCGCTGTTATTGTTTCTGGTCAAGCGCAGAGCAGAGCAACTGCAGCAGGTAAGTGGGTTGAAACAAGATGAAAGAGAGAGAGAGAGAAAGAGAGGGAGAGAGAGGGAGACCGAGATCAACTGGCAACCACATGCACTGCACACAAAAGAAAACATTGTAATCTGTGCCAAGCTCGCGCTCTGCTGGCATCGACTTAAGCGCGTTTAAGAACGCTGCGACCACAACAAGCCCCCGGATGATACAGCCCGTCCCCCTTGACAATACACCGCCCTCTTAATAGGGCAGCTTAGGGCAAAGCTCTCGTCAAGGCAGGCAGCCAGCATGTCGATCCGAGCAGCGATTGCAGCGACAAGTTCCTAGTGGAAGAGACACAATCACAGGAGGAGGAGCAGGAGGAGGAGAAGCAGAAGGAGGAGGAGGAGGAGGAGCAGGAGGAGGAGGAGGAGGAGGAGGAGGAGGAGCAGGAGGAGGATGAGTCAAGTGGCTGGAGGAGGAGCAGGAGCAGGAGGAGGATGAGTCAAGTGGCTGAAGGAGCAGTCAAGTGGCTGGAGGAGGAGCAGGAGCAGGAGCAGGAGGAGGAGGAGGAGGAGTCAAGTGTCTGGAGGAGAAGCCTGCGATAGACGCGAGCAGATGTAGATAGCGCAGGTGTGACAGTGTGACCATATGCAAGTGTTCACACAGTAAGCTTGCAAAAGAAAAAAACCATTGCATACTTTCAGGCAGCGCGAGAAATTAATTAATCTACGGCATGAAATGATTCGTTGTACGATAGGTTACTGAAGGAAAGGATGCTCTCTCTTTCCCTCTCTTTGGCTATGTTTGGTTATGCAGCCCGCAGCCAGCAGCAGCTTATCATATAACATTTAATTTACTTCCCAACTGCCAATGATTTGGGACCAGTTCGAACACATTTGTGAAGAATCCAATTTGCAAAATCGGAATACGCAGAGTTGCTTCGCTCGCCATAACGACAACTGGGTGCGACATGTGCGACCTTTGCTAATGAACTTGTGCAACACTAGTTTGTCTGAAGGTCACGTTGAGGCAACCCCCCTCCCCCACCCCCTGGTCGTTTGGCTTTATGGTGAATTTAACTAAATGATGCCTAAAGGACATGAGCAGATCAGAGTAGAAAAAAATAAACCGAAATAGAAATAAAAAGGACACAGGAAGGCGTCGGGCTGCATGGGAACAGCAGATAACGAGTGTCTAGGTGAAGGTGCCACCTCTCCTCCCCCTCATTCCCGACTGCCCCTTGGACATAATTATAAAATGCTGCTCCGCCGTAACGGAAATTGAGGCGAGTGTCAAAGGACGAGCAGGAGCACAGCGACCCGAGCACAGCTAGATGGAAAGTTTGAAAAAGCAAAAAAAAAAAAAGAGGAAGAGAAGTATCAGCCGGATAGTGTTTGCAATTTAATTTCCTAGAAGCACTACGAATGCAGAATGGCCAGAAACTATGCTATACGGAAATGAAATTATGTGAAATTGGAGCAGGAGCGAGCAGGTTGGCTTGGCTTGGCTTGGCTTGGGTCTGTCTTTGGGCTAAGACTGGGACTGCCTGCCAAAAAGTTGGCTGCGAATCAGCATCAACTCGTAATGAGCTGCGAATGAAAAGTTGCCAAGTTTTATGTGACTCGACTGGAAGCGAAACTCTGGCTAAGTTGCGTGTGGCAGCAGCACCATCGTGTGGCAGCAGCGCGTTGCCGACTTGACAAATTGCTGCAAAAATTTAATTACTTGCAAATGAGTTGTGAACACGAGGCAGATGCCAAGGCACACAGAGAGAGAGAGGGAGAGAACTTTGCAGCAGCATCATTAGGCTAATTAAATGGGCATTACCCAACACTGGCGCGCGTGCACACGACCTTGCACAACCCTGCACAGCCGCCAACTGTGACTCGAAATCGAAAGCATTTGCCAACGGGGTAAACGTTGACATATCGAAATGGGAGTGAGAGAGAGAGTGAGAAAGAGCGAAAGAGAGAGTGAGAAATGCAAATTAGGTAAGTGAGACGCCGCAATTAGCTACTCAACTTGCCATGAATGCAATTTGTATTCAAAGCAATTCATACAGAGAGGGAGAGAGAGAGAGAGAGGAAGACTGCACCTGTGGTTGGGAAGGCTTTTCTAGGGTATTACAAATTTAATGAAATTTAAATGTGTCTGTAACAGGCAGCAGCTGTCCCCTGTATACCAGATACACTCATAATCAACAGCCAATTCCTCATAACCGCACTTTGTCTGTATGAACATCTTAAACTCGGACACAAGAAGAGTTAGGAGCGCCAAATTTGTGCACAATATGTTTGGGTATTGCCCTGATTATAATAAAGCCTAAAACTTTGGCCACGCCTTCTCTCGACCCTGCTAAACGCAGCATAATAAAGCTAACTTTATGTTCGATTGAGGCACTTCACTTGCAGCGTGACTTAATTTAAAAATAACTAACTAACACTTAGTTTTCGCACGCTCTGGCATCTATTAAATATTAAATAATAAAGCCAGTTTTCTAAAGAATTCCTGATTATTTGTTTAACATTATTGATTAAAATTTGCATATTATCGCATTTGAGTTTTATTCTTTTAGCTGATTAATTTGCCATGCAGAGAGAGAGCGAGAGAGAGATAGAGAAAAAAAAATAGATGACAATAAAGAGTTTATTTAAATAATTTAAATCATTTTTTCCTCTTTTTATTTTCTTTTCTGTAGCTCTTTAAATATAAAAATACAATTTGCAAACTTAAATAGGAAAAAAAGTGACAAGCGATATGTGAAACATTATCGATAGATAACGAATAGGGAATGCCCTTAATGTAGACTCCCCATTGTAGTGTTAGAAAATCTCTAATCATCCTTTGAGAAATTTAATAGGCTTTTCAATATGTGTGTAGCTGGAAAATGTAATTAAGATTTGTGTAAATCAAAAGCGCATACCTCTTGTTTATTTTACAAAGAGTTTAATGGACTTAAGGGTCTACTAGAGCAATATATTAAATTTCAAAGCATGAATTTATTTGTTAGTATACCAAAGAGTATAAAGACTTACCTTAGTCACTTCGAAATACTCTTGTCTACAGGGTATTCCTCCAAAGTGCTTTAAATTCTTTTCTTTCTTTTCTGTACCGTATTTTCCAACATAATTTGACCGCTGCCCTTCAAAATATCAAATGATTTTTCTCCCCCTGTTAACACTAATGCGTTCTGATAGTTTTTCGATTTGACTTCGTTAATTGGATTTGCTCAGGCGGTAAAAAAAAAGAAAAATAAAATAAAAAAAAAACGTAAAAAAAAACTCATTTTCATATGCAAAGAACGATGCGTAGGGCCTACCCCTAGTGTGTGTCTTTCCCTCTCTCTCTCTCTCCTCCTTTCTCTCTCTCTCTCTCTCTCTCTGTGCGTGTGGGTGTGCGTGCGTGTATCTGCATATATTTAAAAGTTTTACACATTTCTTTATTTATTTATCCTCGTTTATGTTTGTCTTCGCTGTCCTTGTGTCAACCATACGCTGTGCCCTCTCTTTCTTCCACGCTTTCCCTGTCTTTGTCCCTCTCAAGCAGCACACTCACGCACAGAGTAAGGTCCACAAATATTGCATAATTTTTTAATTTTACCCGCTCTGGCTTAAAATACACGATGAGGTCCCTGCTGGAGTAGCTGTTCCTCCTGGTGGCGCAATCGATGGCAATTGCTGACCAGCCAGGGCTGGGCGGACGGGGAGGGGGCGTGGCCAGTGGCAGAATGGCAGGCGTGGCAGTTAGATGGCTCAAATATGCTGGCACTTGGCTTAAGCCAGACAAATGTGGAGCCACAAGCTTGCAGCCAGGCTGCAGCACCTGCCACAGGGTCTGCGTACGTGTGTGTGTGTGAAGGGTGTGCCAGTGGCGTAGGGGGGTAGGGGGCCAGTGGCAGCTCATAAATGTCAGTTGCCTCGATGCGAATGAAGCGCGCAGCATTTTGAGTGCCACAAGAAGTAGAAGAAGCCGAAGAAGCAGAGGAAAAACCCCTAAAAATAAAAAAAAAAATAAAAAAAAGAAAACAGAGAAAACTCAACTGACAAATAACTCAAAAGTGATTGATGACGCCCCTGACATGGTGACACATATAAATGCCCCCCAAATGGGGCACGAGACGACGCTGACGTGTCGCATAACGTGAGCCTAGCTTAGGCTGCCTTATATAGTTGCTATATGTGGGGCAACCCATGTACCGCCCATTAGCTGCCAGACACTTACTCAAACTCTGACACGCCCTGTCTTGACCCCTCCTGCCTTCGCCGCCACTGTATGAAGTGTTGGCTTTTTGTTTTTGCAATATGCGTGCGTGATTTCTTTCTGCCTGCATCATTACTCAGCATCCCCTGCAGGCAGGCAGGCTGGCATGGGCGGTGGTTGCCAGGGGGGGGAGGGGGTGATATAGCGGCTTCCCTTGTCAAATAGTTTGCTGTGATTATTGCCATTCATTGGCCCACTTTGATAACAAACTTGGCCACGTCGCTGAGGTCTACAACCCCAGCGCTGCTCCCTGCCTGAGGCTATTAGCCCTGGGCTGCTCTCCCTCTCACTCTCTCTCACCCTCTCTCTTTCCCGCTCCATTGCCAAAACTTGTCGCCCTAAATGGGATACGCGTCGTCGGGCATTTGTTTTGCCCCGCACTACCCCAGGGGGATTTTCTATTTACATTAAATAATTACCTCAAGTGCAAACTTTAAACAACGCTGCCAGCTAAAAGTGCCACGCCCCGCCACCGCCCCCCCTGCGACACTACGCCACTGCTGTGCGTAGTGCTATTTAAACTGCTGCAAAGCTGCAGGCGCAATTTCGTCTGGCAGACAGTGGTGGCGACTGGGCAGAGTGAGGAGGGATGGCAGGAGATAAGTAACTAGTTGGCATTTGTGTCCAATTCAGGTAGCGAGTGCAGACGACAAGCTGAAGCCACTTGAGTTTAAAGCACAGCATACTCAAGTACACTGAGAGAAAGTGGAGTGTAGAGCATGATATTTATGCAAGATGCTAAATGTTTTTACTGGGCTGGATTGAAGCACCGAAGAGAGGTAAAACTCGTTCTTGGGCTTATATAAATCACAAATAGATCTATTTCCTAATTAACTGATAGACCTATTTTTATTTTTAAGTTTAAGCTAATTTTTAAATAAAAAAATAAAGAAATACTAAATATTTTTCATATTTTAAACATTGTAAATTAAAAAGGGATACTGCAAATATACATATTTTAATTTTTAAGCTTAAGCTAATTTTATAAATAAATAAAAAACTAAAGAAATATTTTAAACATTATCAATTAAAAAGGGGTACTGCAATTTTTTTGCAGTGTATTTTTACCGTTTCGCAAGAGCTTTAACCCAATTACTTAAAGTTGACTTTGTCTACATTTGTGTTGTGACAGAGAGAGAGAGAGAAAGAAAGTAAGGGAGAGAGAGAGACAGGGAGACAAAGAGAGGGTGAAAGGGAGAGATAAACAAGGAGAGAAGAAGACAGAGATAGCTTGAAGTGAGACAAGTGCTCTTTATGCATAAACTTGGGGCTCAGCTTTATAGTATATATCGAATTTAGTGGGCGAAAGCAATCAGTTAAATGAAGCTTCGAATAACAGTATTACAGGGTATCTGCAAGCTGAGCAATCAATGTAGTTTATTTTTGAGTATTGTAAATGTATTTACAAATTGAAGGTTCTTTTGCCACGCCCCCACTGCCTCTGTTTGCCTTGCAACCTACATGCAACTTGGTTGCTTCGCTTCTTGCAACACACTTCAAAACTGATGACATTGTCAATTTAGTCGATCCTTCCCCTTCCGCCCACAATCGTGTGTGGATGCCACGCCCAGCACCCATCACTGCCTTTGATACCCTTTCCCCTCCCCTCTCGCTCTCTCTCTCTCTCTCTCTCTCTCTCTCTCTCTCTTTCCCTTCTGCTCACTGACACATTGCAATACCGTTCTCATGCCTTGTCTGCGCGTCTGGCCTCGCACAAATTGATGTGTTTGAGCTGCCTGTTTGCCTCTCTTTCGCTCTCATGTTCTTCTTCTCTCTCTCTGTCTCTCTCTATTGTTACTGCTGCTGCATAGAAATGCAGTCAATTCCCTTGACAAATTTCGCTTTTATTACACTTGTTCGTTTTGTTTATGCAACTTTCGCATCATCGACACCCGCTTCGCGCCACTTGATGTTGATAAACGAGAAGCTGCACGACTTATAAATACTCTACACACAGAATAAAGGAATATACATTATATGCTTATATTTAATAGATAAATTAAATAGACTTTCGATTTTTATACTCGCGGTTATCGCTGCTCAAGCAAACTGAAAAGTTTCTGCTTTATATTAAGCACATATTTATTACAGAAAGTAAAGTGCAGAGTATTTTATAGTTTTGTTTTTGTTGCAGTGAAAAGTTAATGGAGTATAAGTCAAATATGTAGTGTGAAAAGTTTCGATTGAGGTTATGCTTAGCTTGTGCGGTTAACTTAGACTAGATAAATCAAATGGGAGTTCAAAGTTCAGCCTGATATTATTTATATTAAAAACAATTAAACGCAGAACTATCGCTGGACTATCGATAGTTATAATTATCGTTAGTAATGCCTGCGCTTTTTAAGGATCAAATTATTAAATAAAAATAAAATGGACTAAAGAGCAGCATTTCATCTTCCTTTTCCTCTCTCTCTCTCTCTCTCTTTCTATAGCCATCCTGCCTCTCCCTTTCTACCTCTGTTTCCCTTTCCCTTTACCTTCTCTTAGGCATTGGCCGCATAAAACGACCCCCTCCTTCTTGCGCTGGGGTCACCCTTCAGTGCATTCGTCGCCCCATCTTGGCTGCCATATTAAATTCGCCTTTCTATGCGCTTTTCATGCGGCTTTTGACTTTCGGCTGAGCGTAGCAATCGATTACGCCAACCCCTACCCCTACCCCAACTCACACCCCTGCGAAATGCTCCATCCCTGGCAGCCGCCTGATTAGCATAATTTGACGTGTGAGCAGCTTGGCGCGTGGCCCGTGCCAAGGACGAGCGCGACAAGTGAAAAAACAAACCCAACTCGAACACACACACTCCCCACACACACACACACTCCCACACACACATACACACACTGAGATTTTGGCAGAAAATTGTTCGATTTTCAACTAAATTTTGAATCAACGACGGAGGCGACATGTCATCATCAGCATCGACATCGACATCGCGACAACTTCATTTCGAGATTCGTTCCCTCTCTCTCTCTCTCTCTCTCTCTTTTCTCATTTCATTTCACTTTGTTGTTGCCCCTGTCTGGTAGCTGCCTGAGGGAGGAAAAGGGGGGGCTGACAGGCGAACAGAAATTACTTGCATATCAAAAGGTACGGTATGGCAATGAACCGATGCCCCCCGCCCCTGCTCCCTGCTCCCTGGGGAGAAGCCACAGCGTAGCGAGGCTGTGTTGCAACGTGCAGCTAAAGTCGCGATGCCTCAGTCTCGAGGGGCAGGAGAGCTCAAAGTAATAGCAAAACTTCTCACATTGATTGACAATTGACAATTACATCAATTGCTTTTTCTTTTTTTTTTTTGCATTTCATTTCGCAATAAAGTCAATTTCCCAACGCTTTTTTCCCGGTTATGCAAAACAAAGCGTTTTGGGACAGTTCCTTAGCCTCGTGGGGAGAGGAGGGAGCGATAAATTTCCCGGAACAAAAATAATCAACTTGAATTTCAAGAGAATACAGAATGATGACAGTTACAAATAAAGAAGAACGACTAAGGATTTTCGAAGTATAAATAAATTGTATATTTGCCATGCGATTTCAATCAAATTTTGAAATATAATTAAGACAGTTATAAATATTGTACATGCCAAAAATAATAGTTCTAACATTAAAATTAAGCCAACAATACGATTTTTCTTGATTTACGGAGGCGTAAGCAGGCGTGGCTAAATTCTAAAATTACCCTGAAGACAACGCAGTATACACAAGTCTTGTTACCAAATTTGTTAGCTCTAGGTCTACTAGTCTCTGAGATATACGCGTTCATACAGACAAACAGAAGAACAATGGATTCAAATACAGCTTAAAGAGTAGGGTTACAAGCACATGATTTGTTTTTGGGAAATCCAAATCCTAAAGAGACACTGAAAGAGTGCTTCAAGTTATTTTTATATATAATATATGTTACCCCATAACAATTTATGTCAACTTAACTTCAAAGAAGTCTATCGAGCTCTACATACTTATGCACACACACACTCAAACTCTTGTTTTTGGAAGGTTACGTTCGTTGGAACAACCCTTTAAAATGCATGTCCTTCTGAGCTACAAAGCGAGTGTCAGCTCTCTCTCAATTTGAATGTTGATTGATGAATGAAGGCAGAGTGTGAAGGGGGTATGGGAAGGGAGGGGGGGAATAGACATGGTACACGTCTGTACAAGGGTATTACCTATTCCAATGCAGCCGCTGCTGTGCGTCTCGTCGCGACATATGGCCGCTGTCTGGTTGTCAACGCAAGACAAGGAGAGACTGGGTGAAGTTGTCTAGCTAGGCCCAAGTTTGAAGTACCCTTTTGGGGCACTCTTAAAGGCCCCGCTCGAGCCGACCTTAAAGGCAGCAAGGCACACGCACTCAGACTATGCTACAATCTACTCTACTCAGGAAGCCGACGGCAAGTGGAGCCATTAAATTTGATATACGACAATAAGCGTGGATAATGCCGGCAATGGAGCCGGACACGGACACGGACTCGGACGAGGAGCTGGAGCTGGAGCCGGACAATGGCAATTGATGCCGGTCAGCGAGCCGCTTAAAATAAACTGCCTGGCCAAGAGACTACTAATATAGTTCCCCGCTCCCTGCTGGCCAGGTCAACTTGCACCTGAGTCCCAGGCCAATCTCGAAAGTAGCCACAAAGCCAGCTGGCTGCGCTGCGTTGCATTCAAAGTGCAATCGGACTTGTAGAGCGTGCGAAAGGCATTTATTCTCGGCAAAGCTGAGGCACAACAGCAGCTCAAATGCTGCACAGTGTGGCCAGTATGATTTGCAAAGCAAGCAAAAGTCACGCAGGGGAAATTTGAGGCTACTCTGTGAGATATAGACGTTCATACAGACGTATAGATAGACAGACAGACAATTAGAATTTATAGGGTATGCTAATAAAAAGCAGTTCACTATAAAAACTATATAGTATATATCAAAACATATTTGCTGGCTGTAGCTCTTCTCCATGCTGAGATATAGACGTTCATACAGACGCAGAGACAGGGTAGATGAGCAGCATAGAAAGGCAGGCAGAAAGACTTTTAATAGCTCCTTACAAGCACATGTATTTATAGGGTATGCAGTTCCTTTTTCTTTGTTTTTACTCTCCATATTTTTAGGCAAATTTCCATTGCCCGTGAACCACTGTGCGCCCCACTGTGGACCGTTTGGGCCAAGCTTGGCCTGTTCAATAATAGAAATGGACGCCGCTTAAACCTTTAAGATGCCAATTACAATGAAAATTGATTTTATTTCGCATTCCACGCTGGTTTTGCTTTGTTTCACATTCCATGTATACCCTGCAAGTCAGTGGAACGAGAGCATGGGGTATGATAGGCCAGAGGGCAGAGGCAGCAGCTGCTCTGTGTGTCTGCCTAAGCTATGCGAGTCTAGAGCGATTTTCGCTCAAGTCGATGAACTATGTGCGCCTATATACCCCAGCAGTTAACTGCAGGGTATAGCCAGGCTGGCAGTGTTTCGAATGGGGTTTGCGCTGCCATTGCTTTCGCTATTGTTTCACTTTATCTGTCGCTCTGACTGCTGTCGCTCTCGGAGTGAGTGCGCGCGTGTTCCCCTCTCTCTCTCTCGCTCTATCTCGCTCTCTTTCTCTCTCTCGCTGTGTGTGTGTGTGTGTGTGTAGTGGCCGTCGTCTGGCAAAGTGCCGAATGTACATAATGCCAGTGGATTAGGGCTTAGTTTATCGGCGTTTTCACTGACAATGTCAAGGTCAAGCTCATAAGCGCGTATGACAACAGCACTAAGCTCTCGCTCGCTCTCTCCCTCTCTCTCTCTCTCTTTCTCTCTTTGTCTCTGTGTGTGTGTCTACTATTCTATTGTCATTAGCTTAGTGCCACTGTGCGTGTGTGCAACACAAATAAATTCGATATTAGCCGCCGTTCGTCTGCCCGTCTGCCCGTCGTCCTGTCTGTCTGTCTGCCCGGTCTGCTGTCCCCCCCCACGCTCTGCCCTTCGTCCTGCTCTCTCTCTCTCTCTCTCTCTGTCTCAATCGACGCCGCCAGCTGTTGAGCCACTTGGACGCCTCGATATTAACATACAATTATGCCAAATGCCAATCAAATGCAGGCCAGCTAAGCCGCACACACACACACACACATACACACACACACTGGACAACACACTGGACTACACGCTGGACTAAGCCCATGGTTGGGCCTGCTACTGCCCTTGGCCTTGGCCATTTATCATGGTAATAGGCCAACACGTGCTACGAGTTCGTCTTTTGATTTAACGATCTCGTTTTGCTGCAATCAAAGAATCAGACACACACACTGGCACACACACACACACACACACTGGCACACGATTAACACTTGTCTGAGCAGTTTTCCTGCTCCGCCTGTCTGGGTGGACAATAAAAGGAATAAGTCGAGACATCGAAATCTGCTTATACTCTTAATGTGCCTGCGGTAATAAAAATTGCGCCTGCAGCGCGAGGCGACGCAAGGCGACGCGACGCGACGCCGAGTCGCTGGCCGAGTAAAATCGCAGCTAAGCAGCTTTTTATGATTATGACAAAAGCCAGTTATGCTGCCCTCTCTCTCACTCGCTCTCTCTCTCTCTCTTTCTCTTTCTCTCTCTGCTCGAGATCAGCGCGTTGCACGTGTCGGGGCTGCGTTTGCCTTCAGCGCGCCCTGAAAAGTATGCTACAAAATGTTGCGCTACTTTGTTTCGCATTATGGCTGCCATTGCAATGCATGATGCGATTTCGCACGCTCTCTCTCTCTCTCGCTCTCGCTCTCTGGTATTTTATGAGCGTATCAAACATTGGCAACAATGTCTTGAACAACTATTTAATGTATCCTTGCAGCAGCTGGCGCTGCGATGCGTTGCCACTCAGCCCTTGCGTATTTGTTTAATCGTGCGCGAACCACAAGGAAACAGTTGTTCTCCCTCTCTTTCTGTCTCTCTCTCACTCTGAGGAGGCAAAGGAATTGCCTGTCATATGTCTGCATAAGGAGTAACTACTTGTAGAACTTCTTGCTTAAATCCTATGCAGACTTTACTTAAGGTTTTACTAAAATCTAGCTCATATATGTATCTGACGAGTATTATCATATGCAAGTCGTTATACCAATCATATGTCTGGTCATATGAGGTTAATTTTAAGTATTAATTTCCATTTCAACTGCCATATTAAATGCCATATAAAGTGCCATATAAAGGGCCATATAGAGTGTTATATAAAGTGCCATATAAGTAAATGACTCACAGTTTTAAATTAAAACATAAGCATATCCAAACAACACTTTATTTATGCCATATCAGCATTAGAACGCTGTCATACCATCTGCCATATCTGTGTCAGAGTTATATTAGATTTCCCACACTATGAATATTAAGTAAGCTGGCATTACAAGTGACATATAACTCAAGTTTTCCAACTGACATCTGACAGGAAAAAATGAGTATACGATATATCGTGTATATAAGCTGTCATACCACTGTCATATCTCTTTGACAGACTATATTTAGATTTCTTTCCCTACAAAATCATAACAATATTAACTAATATGTCATATCACACCTGATTTTCATCTGACACATTGTCATAGCTGTAAAAATGTACATATAACTAAACTGACACAACCCTCAGCCCAAATAGTTTCCCCTGCCATACCTGCCAGACAATCTCAGCTGCCTTACAAACTTTGGCAATGACTTACGAGAAATTCTCGATATGTCATTGGAATGTAAGAGAAGAAACTTTTATGACTGCAGGAACACACACAGTTTTCCTTTTCCTTTTTGTTGGGAAAGCGTCAGCTGTGGTTGCTCATTTCCGCCAGGGGGAGGAGGAGCAGGGAGTGTATGTATGACATGCAGGTATGGCAAATGACAAGCGTAGTCTTCCTGTCTCTTTCACTCTCTCGAGTTGAGTGGATCGAGTTACTCGATAAGTCGTTGGGATGCAGCACTGCAAATTGATAACTGTTAATGCGATTTGGTTACCCTCGATACGAGAAGTATTTGAAGTTTGCATAACTGCCAATTGGATTGTTACGACGGGAAAGTGTCATACCCAGAGAGAGAGAGAGAGAGAGAGAGCGAATCTTATCATAGAAAGCAGTCGCATCATCATCATCGTCATTGACATCATCAACAACATCATCGGATTGCTGTGTGTGTCGCAGCTTTGCTTTCAATATTTCTGCCCTGGGGGTCATAGATATATTGTGCCAGCAATTTCCGTTATGTGCATGCTGCATGTGTGTGCGGGTGTGTGTGTGTGTGCGGGTGTGTGTGTGTGTAACGAAAATTGTTGCTAAAGTCACTTTGCTTTTGTAATTTCATAAATTGCGTAATTGCATTGGGGCAGGAGCAAAAAGAAGACGCATCAAAGACTGAGGCACACAGAGAGGCCAAGTGAGACAGAAAGAGAAAGAGATAGAGATAGAGAGAGAGAGAGAGAGAGAGAGAGATAGAGCTAGTCAAGTGGTAGGTAATAAGCTACAAAACTCAATAGTCGCCTCGAACTCAGGGCGCCATCTGCACTGCGTGTAGGTGCGGTTGTGCGAGTGTGTGTGCGAGTGTGTGTGTGTGTGTGTGTGTTTGTGTTAGTGTGTCCTTGCTGCATTATTCATGAAGTTGATTTAGCAAAAGTTTCCCTGCTGTTTCTCTGCTGCTGCTGCTGCTGCTGCTACTGAATCAGGACAAATCAAATTAATGACACTGATGAGGCCCCTTTGATTTTGCTCCGCCGGTTAAATCAGCTGCATCCGCAGAGACAGCTACCCTCTCCCAGTACCTCCCCCCCCCCCTCTCTCTCACTCTCTCTGCATACCACACTCCATCACAGCGCATATCGCGAAGTTTGCAGCACCTGCTGCAAATTGCAGCTGATTACCCCAGCAAGGCAGCTCGAACTAGGATCTACGTCCATGGAGCGCAGAGGGGGAGGGAGGGGGCGAGAGCAAGCTGCCTGCCATCTTGTGATTATAGGCAAATCCCCTTGGCATGGCCGAGACAGGGCGAGCAGGCGTAAAGCTGAAATCCATCTCTGCAAAGCCAGCGATAATAATATTATTGTTCGATTATAATGCAGGCAAAGGGGTAGCTAGCAGGCAGGCAGAGGGGGCAGGCAGGGGGCAGTCCAGGTGTGCATGACTCCTGGCAGGCAATGGGTATTGCTCGGGGCTTAAGCTAGGCTCTAGCTGCCCCTTATTACCTTGGCCTATGCATCAAGTTTGATTGGTATAGAGAGAGATAGAGAGAGAGAGAGGCCTTACTCCTTTGGCCCAGTGTTTCTATAGAGGTTTAGCTGGCACTACCCAACGTGCATACCTTGAATCAAAACTGACAAAACGAATAAATTTCGCACAATGACTCGAAGTCATTCACGAGTGGGAACGTGCCTCAGCGAGGGTTAACTGAGCAGTTGCAGCTTCAATTTACAAGAAAATAAAAAAGTGTTGCATACTTTTTAGGGCGCAGGCAGCGCTGCTCGAAAGTGTGTATAATTACGCTATTTATAGAGCGATTGCAGGGAAATTTGGTAGATAGCTGCATAGGGTACTGCTCTAGCGGTATAACTTAGAATATAATATGTGACCCCTTTTATAACTCCACGATCCACCCCTGTCTAGTTGCTTTTTTTTTTGAAGTTATCGGCCACACACACGTGCTTCCATGTGCTGCCAGGGCTGCAGGCTTGTCCCTCCATGCTGCTTCAAATTGAAACTGAATGCACGACAGATTCGAGTGTATTCGCATACGCAAGCAGGTGTATTCACAGTGGCATTCACAGTGGTATTCACAGCTGCGTGTGATTTCAAGCTGAAAACAATTGATGGCCAGCGTTGCATGCCCTGAAGGGGCAGCTGTAGCTACATAGACAAGAGCAGATTCCCACACTCGCTCCCTCTCGCTCCCTCTCGCTCTCCCTCTCTATCTCTCCCTATCTCTCTCTGGCCAGGCACGGGGCCCACTTACGTAAGTGGGCAAATAAGAAGGAACCGAAGTCGTAAATTGCGCGAGAGCAGCACGTGGTAGCTGGAGGAATAGGGCGGGGGTAGAAGCCTGCAGGGGCGAGCAGCTGGTGGGAGAACTGTGAGTAGGGGAAGGGCAGCAGGCGCCTGCAGGAGCATCGAGCGTGCTGGAGCCATGCAGGATACGGCAAATTGATCAGAAATCACGTTGAGGAAATTGCTTTAAAATGTGCTAACGCTGCCAGTTCCAGAGAGAGAGAGAGAGAGAGAAGACGCTGACAGGGGAAGGGGTGGGGTAGGGGAAGAGGGAGCTAGATAGATTCTAGAGCAGTGCGTCTATTGGGGCGTGGCCAACGCCAGCAGACGCCAATTAAACTTGTTGGAAATTCGAATTCGCATTTCGCTTCAGTCAGCTTATTATTTTCAATTTTTTCCATTTTTTTTTCATTTTTTTCTCCATTTCATTTTTCTGGCCTGCTGCTGACAGATATCATATAGCCAGCCAGCCAGGCAGCCCCCTTGAGTGGTAGGCGTGGCAGTCTCTCTCTGGGGCTGCGGGCATTGTGGCATTAATGAGCTGCCCGCTGCTGTGGAAGCGCTTGAGACAGCAGCAAATAAATTGATTGATTGATTGATGCCCAAATGTAATCGGAATCGAGACAGAGCCGGAGCCAGAGCTGGAGCTGTAGCTGGAACCAGAGCTGGAACCGTTGGCAATTGATTAGCATAAATTACCCGCAAGCAATTGCGAAATCGGAGAACGCAATCGGAGTCCAACCGGGAGGGAGAGAGAGAGAGACACGTCCCACTTCCCACTTCCGTTTCCCCTATGACAAACTGCACTCGCTCTGTGCACATGCAGATAACAAGATACTGAGTGATAAGAGATACAAGTTACAAGATACAAGTAACAAAGATAATCAACAAGCAGATACAAAGTTACTCGAGCTAGAAAGGAACCCTGTTGCACTCGCACTCGCAGTTGATTGATGATGATGGTACTTGAGTGCGCAAGATAATCATTTATAAGGCGCATAAATGTTTGCTTCGATCCTGGACAGAGCAGCAGAACAGTGGCTGCCCACGGTAGGAGGAGGAGGGGGAAGGGGGGAACTCTACTGCCAACAGTTGTCACAGAGATTCCGATTGAGATTCCGATTTAGATTCAGCGTCAGACGCGACTACGAGTTCGTTGGAATTATGACAACGCCTGAAAAGGGGGAGGAGGTCGGCGGATTGGGGCGACAATTGCGGCCTGTCAGCTGCAGTGTCCTCGTCCTCGTCCTCGTGCTTGTCCCCGTTCGCGTCTGTCTCTGTCTCTGTCTCGGTCTCTGTCAGCGCGTGCTCCTCCATTGCCAAAATTTGCATTGGAATTGGGTTCAAGTGCGTGTGTATTTGGCATATGCCGCTTTATACCCCCCCCCCTCCCCCTCCCAGCTACTCCTACTCTATCTGTCTGTCCAGCGACCTATTTAATACGTACTATAAATGTGCCATAAAATTAAGAGCTGCCGGCACGAACTCGCAACTCACTCGCTTAGAAACTATAAAAAGGCACATTTTCATTTGGAAAACTCTCCCTCTCTCTCTCACTCTTTCTCGCTCTCTCTCTCTCTCTCTGGAGTCGAGTTACGTAAGGTTCCTGCAGGTCTTAAAGCTCTGCAGCAGTTTAAAGCCCAAAGAGAGAGAGATATGCGAGCACTTCTACGAGTATTATCAACTCTGGTTGGGGCTTAGTTTGACACAGTTCTAGCCAGAAGTTTCTCTCTCTCTCTCACTCTCTCACTTTACCCGCATACATAATTTACGATAAGCACAAGAATTGTGAAAGTAGGGGGAGTTTTCTAAGCATTTTACAACTTTCAAGCTTCAAATTTAGTGCTTGATGAGGTAGGAAAAAAGAAAAACTTCTTTGAGTGACAATCAGAAAGTTTTTATATCAGTATATATCATTTTATATCAGTTGGCAGACGGAACTGCTCAATTTTCTTGGCATGGGGAACCTTAGCATGTTGACTTATAAGCTTCTTCTTCTTACCTTTTAGCTATCTTTTCAAGCTATAGCAAACTCTATCTCTAGCATTTCCTGCTCTGCTTTTCTTTATCCATACATATCTCTTTATTTATCCTCTATCTATGCGGAATAAAAACCATCTGTCTGTCTAGTCCTACGCAGTCTCTATCAGTCTTTTCATTTATCTATCTATCCCTATTTTTATTTTTCTCTTTTATTTCCAATTATATCTAACGCAGTATCCATTTCTCATTTTCTTTTTATCTATATACATCTATCTAGGCCTATCTCTCAATCTACTTCTATTTCTGTCATCTATCTATCGCTAAAGCTGTTAAAGTTCAGCTTTTTCCAGCCACTTTTCTAGCCACTTTCCCGCCAAATTGTGGTTTTTGCCGTTTGCCAAGCTAAACGCAAAAAATAAAAGTGCTGTCGCTGCAGCTGCCAATTACGGCAACTGCATTTCTAATTAGATGCGTGTGTAGCACACACGCCCGTACACACACACACCCCTACACACACACATGAATACATAGTGCTTCTATGCCTGTGTGTGTGTGTGTGTGCTGAGTGCGTTGCGTATACGACGCGTCTGACAGCAGCCGGGCAGGCGATAAAGTGAAAGCGCACAAAAGAAATTAGCAATGAGAGAGAGAGAGAGAGAGAGAGAGAGAAAGAGAGGATTGTGGGAAGCACAAAGTGAGTGTGTGAGAGAGAGAAAAAGAGAGAGTGAGGGAATTGTGTGTGCTGCCTGTTGGGAGCCAGATGAAAGCTCAACCATGTGCATAAATCATAAAAATTATATTTTAGTGAATTGCAAAATGCCAACAAGCATTAGAGACAGAGTGAGAGAGAGAGACAGGCAGCGAGAGAGAGGGAGAAAGGAAGAGGGAAAGAGAGGAGGGAAGAGTGAGGGAAAGGTAGCTAGCTAGACAAGAGAGGAAAGTAGCTAGGTGCAGAGGAATTTAGTTGGGGAAAATAGAAGGGTAGCTAGAGAGAGGGTAGCTGGGGAGAAAAATAGGTAGCTGGAGAGAGGGGAAGGTAGCTAGAGAGAGCAGGGAGACCCGGAGAGATGGGCACATAGCTGGGGAGAGAGGAAGGTAGCTAGAGAGAGCAGGAGGTACCCGGGGAGAGAGGTAGCTAGCTGGGCAGAGAGGAAGCTGGGGAGATCAGGAGGTACGCGGAGAGATGGGCACATAGCTGGGGAGAGAGGAAGGTAGCTAGAGAGAGCAGGAGGTAGCTGGAGAGAAAGCAGGGTAGCTGGGGAGCGAATGCACGCACACGCGTTTGTTGCATTCCTAATTTTTGCCAGCAGCTGCGGTGCGGTACGGTTGGGTCGGCTCTGACTGGCTGCGGGTCAGGTGTATCATGTATATGGCTTTTGTTGTCGTTGTTGTTGTTGTTGTTGCTGCTAACCGCTCGGGGTGCTCTTGGGCACGCGTTGTTGCATGCAACGTTGCACCATGTCAAATTGCACAGCACAAATGGCACTCGGAAAACGGATTTGTGAAGTGCACTCAACTCGGCCAAAATAAACAGGGAACGGATAGGTAGGACAGGCAGACAGACAGGACAGGCAGGACAGGGACAGAGCAACTGGACCACAATGCCAACAGCTAATACAACACACAAGCCAAACACACGCACACCCACACCCACACACACACATACACCTACGCACAAAATGGCACTTTAATGCCAAAAGGGAAACTGAGCAGGAAGGCGAAGGCGGGAAGGCTGTAAATTATTTGGCAACTCACAATGGAAATTGGATATCGGATATACCAACATACCCGATCAAATCGAGCGCGAGGCCATTAGCTAATTGAGTGTACTAGTTGTAGTAGTCTCCCGATTCCTATAGGGATATCGGATAACCCTATTTAAATACACTTTTCAATCGATGCGATGCGCTGCGAATCGTTTTCAATGATTTATTCAATCGTCGAGCTAAATCGAGAAATGCAAATTGAATTATTATCGCCAGACTGTGCATAAATTAGTCGATATTTGTTTGTTTAGCCCACAAGCTATGCCTGGCCTGGCCAATATAATCGTGTACTCTATTTATATAGCAGATAACCCCGTTTAGAATTGACTTAACCTACCTGCTAAGTAAATTTACTTGTCTTTGTTTACTTTCTTGGCCCATAAAAACAATAAACTGCTCATGGTAGGCGTAATTCTAGAGCTAGCAGGTTTATTTTTGATGTGTACAAGCATTTTAAGCACTCGAATGATATATGCAAATTTGCTTACAATCGATTAAGAAACAGGAAAGTTATTTAAGAAATCATTTCCAGCTTATACAGTCAAAACTTGATTCTACCTATAGTTAACTTAATTTTCCACCAGCACAGCTGCTTGGAAGTGCATTAATACTGCCATATAATATTTAGTATATATACATATGCGCACCATATATGCCACATTTTTAATATATTTGCGTGTTCTCGAGATTCCGTGACTTTTTGCACACAATAATTCTCGAGACTTTTCGAGTCTCGGATTGCGCAATGCATTCCGTTGGCTGTGCATCATCTTCAGATTTCAATCGCCTTCATTGCCTACCCCCCTCCCCCTATCCCATGCAGCCCATCTATCATGGTATAGGCAGTAACTGCACATATGGCAGTACATCATTTATCGTATATCGTATATCGTCTTCCATTTGTTTTGCTGCATTTGCCGTTTCCGGCCTGTTGAGTTCGTTGTACGTTTCCGTGCCGCCTGCAATGGGGCGTGGCCCAGTTAGATAGCGCCCCTCAATCGGATTGAGCACCATCACATGTTTCCGTCCCAGTTGGGATTGCAAGTGCCAGCGCAGCTGACCTTGCGAAAGTGGGCGACTGGCTCAAGGCTTTCCACACACACACACACACACACACACACACACACACACACACACTCCAACTCTTTCACACTCAGCACAAGGCAGCGCAGCGCAGCCCTCTCTGAATTTGAATCAATTAAAGTAAATACTCTTTTGCGGCGCAATTGATGTGGTGTGTGGGGAGCCCTAACATGTGCAGGGTATATCGATTGAAAGAAACCATAGGGTATTTGATGTGGAAAACAGGCAGAAGCAGCGCAGCGTCTATTTGTCTGTTTGAACGCGCAGATCTCAGAGATTATGCGAGCTAGGGCTTTCAAATTTTGGATTATTGTGTCTTTTTATACTCTATTTATTTTATTTATTCAAGCATGCTCCTTTCGATCACTTAAATGGAAGATAAATTAATATTTAGTATGAAATTAAATGTTTGCATATTTATATTAATTAAATTACGCACAGATAGCATTTTATTATATATAAATATGCTTCAACTAAGGGTAGGGTATCTGTTAGTCGTTGCTGGGCTGACCCACTCCAATTACACAAACAATATGCCCGCTGTTCATTTTATTAGGGCATCATTTTCTGGTTTTCATCAACAGTTTTCCGTTTGCTTATGCCACCGAAAAATGACTCACAATCTCAGCGCTGCATTTCCACATGCAAATGACTCACACTCGCCTCCCCCCGCGCTAACCCACTGGAGGGGAAGAAGAGTGCTCTGCCCGTCCGTCACCCTGAGCAACCGCAATAGCTTAAACTTTTGCTCAACAGTGCGAGCAATCTGTAAGAGAGAGAGAGAGAGGGGGGAACACTGTTAGCGCAAGTGTGTACACACACACAATTTAAGTAATTATTGCTACGCAATGAAGGCCACATTGAGCCAAATTGAGCGAAGTAGTAGAAGAAGAGAAACGGATCGAAGAGAGCAGCAGCTGATAAGGTCGCGCGCCGCTCATCCAATTTATCAGAAGGCGATGGAGATAGTCGCACTCACACTCACACGCAACTAAGCAAAGAGCAACAACAACGACGACTGTCCGGCGAGCGCACTGAGAGCGCACTGGCCAGCTGTGTGGCGCTCTCTTTGCACGAGGGCAGCTCAAGCAGTTGGCGAGAGTACGTAAGCTAGTGACGGCAAACTACAGTGACCGCTCTCGCAGCTATGAGAGCGCAACGCGCGCTCGCTCTCCCACTCTCTCCCTCTCTTGCGCTCTCTGGCACGCATTCGTTGTGCCGTTCGTTCAGTGTTCTAAGCTTTTGTCAGTTGTCGTTCAGTCGTTGCGCCGCTAGCAGCAGCGTCGCCACTGTGTGTGTTTATTTTTTTTTTTTGTGTTCTCTCGCTCTCGCGAGCGCCATGTGAGTTTTTTGGATAGCAGCAGCAGTTGTACGTTTCTTTTGTTGTTGTTGTTGTTGCCATTCCCACCCATTCGACGCCGTTATTCGTCTTGTTGTTGTTGTTTGCCTTTGTTTACGGGCCGCGGCAGAGAGTTGATTTATTGTCGCTGTCGGGCATGTCTGTTAACCATGACTGCGATCGCAAGTATTTGCGCAGCATCGAGGGCCTCTCGAAGATCACCTGCCTAGTAAGTTACGCAGCCAGAATAACTCACTACTCTCCACTCACTCTCTCTCTCTCTGCAGCTGAGCGCCCTCATCGGCTTCCTGTGCATCGTCTGCAGCTCGGTGAGGTTGAGCAATTTTCGCGGCTGCTTCTACATCGTTGTTGCTGTCGTGGGTTTTGTGATCACGCTGCTCTTGCTGCTCTCCCGCTCTCTGCGTTTCGGCCAGAACTGGAGTTGCACTACGGGTCTCTCGCGCGGCGCTCTCATCATTCAAGCCACGCTCGCGCTGAGCCATTTCATTGCCTCTGGCCTGGTGCTCTCACTGGACATTCCCAGTTACACAGCGGCAGCGGTGAGTATGATACTGCAGAGCGAGGGAGATAGCTATAGACTATACCATACATATATATTCTTGTTCATCCGTCTGTCTGCCCGTCTTTGTGTTAACCCAAACTCAATATACGACATGATATATATGAGTCGATAGGAGTCAGATCTAACCTTTATATAATGTATATAATTTTCATGATATCGCAAGCAAAGCAATATCATTTTTATACCCTTCGACCATTGAAAATGGTCAAAAAAGGGTATACTAACTTTGTGCAAAATATATGTAACATGCATAAGGAGGCGTGGCAGACCCCATAAAGTATATATGTATATTCTTGCTCAGTATCACTAGCCGAGTCCATTGAGCCATGTCCGTCTATCTGTCCGTCTGTCTGTCTGTATGAGACAACAGATCTCAGCTATTAAAAAAGCTAGAGAGACCGAATTTGGTATGGAGGTTCTTATATATAATAGACAGATCAAGTTTATGTCAAATGTTTGATGCCACGCCCACCGCCCCCGCAATTCGGTAATTTGTGATTATTAAGCAAAGTATTGAAGTCATAACGTTCTGCTTTGGTATACATAAAGCTTCAAGGGTATCTTACTGTCGACTGTAGCCTTACCGACATGTTGTATATAGTATGCTTTTAAAATGTGTTTAAAATCGAAGAACTATAGCCTATAGAAAACCCGAAATTTTGTTCAAAATCTTAGGTTTACAGGGCATTAAACCTACGGCTAGACGAAGTTAGACCTGTTTCTTTCTTTTCATTAATTGCAACTCTCCATCTCTCTCTCTCTCCCTCACAGTTCTTTGGCCTGATCGTATTCTGCATCAATGCCCTGGAGGCCTATGGAAGCTATAGACGCAGTCGTCAGCGCGATGTGGCCACACAAACGGTCTAAAAAGCCATCTATATTGTCTAAGTAGTCTAAGTCTCAAATGAGTGACTGAACGAGTGAGTGAGTGTGTGAATGAATGCATTACTCAATGACTTACTCGATGAGTGAGTCAGTGAGTGATTCGGTGAGTGTGTGAGTTGCATCAAGTCTGAGTCTGATTTCGAGTCTGCTAGCTAAGCCAAAAGTCACAAGTTGCCCGATTAACTTATCAAACACACACACACACACACACACACACACACACACACGCACACAGTCGATAAGTGTCCGATAACTGTGAATAACTACTGTGAATGATGACCGCAAGTCGGTTAGCCATGCATGCCGGCTATTATCTTTATCTATCCAGAGGCATGAGAAGAGAGTGAAGCCCGTTATTGTGTCAATATTATTATATCATAAAGTGCATGGGTGTAGTGCGAAAGGGGGAGGGGGGAAGAGGGGTAGCTTGCTTATCGTGAGGTGTGAATTATCAACAAAGCGACAGAAGCAGAAGAAGCACCAGAAAGAAAGAAAGAAAGTAGACGACACGCGCGAGCGGAACAGTCACTGCATATAAAGCTGTCAATCGATACTTATCGATTAAAAATCGATATGTATCAGTGTTGTGCGTGTGAAGAATTGGGCAGTGGGTTAGCCTCTCTTTAAACCAACTTTAGCATTAATTAAAATGTTTATTCTTTTTTTTTACATGTATCAAATAAAATGTAATGCAAAATATGTACACACTCTTTCTCTCTCTCTCTCTCTCTCTCTCTCTCGCACACACTCTCTTTGGGTTGCCGCGGCAACTGTTGCCCAGTTCTGTGGGAGTGGCAGGGTAGGAGGTAGGGGGTAGGGGGTTAGCCTGGTGACGCGACGTCTGCTCCTTTGTTGGCTGGAAAATTTGCACTTTTTCCCCAGAGCGATAGTACCACAACCCTCCCCAGCAACCCTACATGAGAGTACCTTGTTCACCTTGAGTTTTTATTTGCACTTGTTGTTGCTGTTGTTGTTGTTGTTGCTCTTGTTGTTGTTGCTGTTGCTGTTGTCACTTTTGTTGGCAGTTGATGAAGTTTTTTGGCTTTGCTCGAGCGTTGATTTTAAGCTTGTTTATTTATGTTATTGTTATTGTTACGGCTTGGTTTGTGTGTGTGAGTGTGTGTGTGAGTGTGTTATTAAGCTAATGAACTGCGCCATATCTTAGTGCATTTTATGAGCAACCACACCCCCAGCGACTACGCCACTGCACGCTAAGCAGGCAGTTTAAAAAAGCAACCCCCCGTCGAATGAGTGTGTGTTAGTTAGATAAAGATTAAGTTGCGACTGCCTTAGCTTAGGCAGAGCCAAAGGCCTTGAACTAATACATGATCTCGCTCTCTCACACACACACATACACCTCCATCCAGTTGCCATCTCTTTCGCTCTCGTTTTGATCAATCATTTGCCGCTCATTGTAATCAGTCCTAGCTAGGACTTTCTTTGCGCTATCGAAACGAGCATTCAATCATGAGTTCTCTATGAGTGCATGGCAACCGCACTCACTCGCATCCACTCGCACCCACTCACACCCACTCGCACCCGCTCTCAGCCGCTGCCAACCCCCTCCCCCTGCCTGCCATCCTACCTTATTCGGCTCATGCGAGTCACGCAGCAGCAAATTAATTAGCCACGTTGCCAGTCGCGTTGGCAGCCCGCCCCCTCCCAAAAATGGCAACCGCCTTCGCACCGGGTGAGCCTGCAAGCGAGCTTCCAATTTATGGCACACCGGCTAAGGGTTGACTGGGTGTGGGTGTGTGTGTGGGTGTCCATGTGCGTGGGGGGTCCACAAGTCTCCAACGATTATGATCCTAAATGAGCAGCTGTCATGTAAATCAAGGCAGCAGACAAGCTTACTTTGTCTCTCTGTCTCGCTTCTCTTCTCTCTTCTTTTCTCTCTTATTCTCTCTCTTATATTCTCTATCTTCTTCTTCTTCTCTTACTCGCTGTCTGTTACGAGAGGTATTCGTCTAGGAAGTTGTCCTTTGCGAGAGATTCCCTTTAGGATTCCCTTTGGATTCCCTTTAGGATTCCCTTTAGGATTCCCCTTAGGATTCCCTTTTGGATTCTCTTTATGATTCCCTTTAGGATTCCCTTTTGGATTCCCTTGAGGATTCCGTTTCAAGAGGTGTTCGAGACCCATTGAGAGAGTTGTTCGTCCAGCTAGTTCCCATTCTAATCAAAAACCAACAGACTCTCTTGATAAAAGCGCTCTAGAGACTAAACTAAACATAAACCTGACGCATGTACTATGACTAAGAGCAGACCCACTGCGATACTACTAATAATACCAATGCTAGAAATAGCTTTGATTTCGTTTTTATTGCGGTATTTTGCACAAACTTAATCTGGAATCATAAATAATACTTTGACATCAAATCATGATGCATCTAAGAAGGCTTTGCCCGAACTGACATAGAAATAGAATTCAATACTGAAATATATATTTTAAATATATATTTGTCTGTTACATTGCCTATAGCGTGTGGCGTGTCCTTTGAGCGGGGCAGCCCCTATAAAAAAACGGGCCCCGGTCACGGTTCCGGGCAGTTCAATTAGCGATGGTATGAAATGAAATCGATTTCAATCGCGGAAAACAGGTGTAAAAACGTGTACAAAGTGGGGAGCAGTCGACAGGCAGCTACCCTGTAAGAGCAGCAATTCCCATTTAGCTGCCCAACACTCCCTTCTGCTGTACTGCCCTCTTTCTACAGGGTATACGTAGAACTGCTGCAACAATTGGTTACATACCCCTGCGGGGTTTCATGACAGACAAAAAACGATTTGCGAATCGAAACCGAATTCCATAATTAAATGTCCAAAAAATCCTGCGGCACAGGGAGCGAGGAGTGCGACCAAGTTGGGTTAAATGGAAAAAAATAAGGGGTGGCCACCTTTAATTAATGAAATCATTTTCAAATCAAGCGCGCTTTTAATCAAAACTTCTCACTGTCTGCCGCGTTTTCGCGCCATCCTTTTGTTCTCCCCTCTTGCTCTCTCTCTTTATCCCTCTCTTTCCCTCTCTGTTTCGCCTGACGTTGGGGCTGGGGTTACCCAAGTCAAATGGAGCATTCCAAAGTGAATGGCCACAAAAGCAAACAATTCTGGATGCCGGACTTACGCAGGATGCGGCTGCCAATGGACGAGATGATTCCTGCTTCCTGTTGTCCCAGCTCCCCCCTCGCTGCCCCCTCCACTCCGACTGCCCTCTGCGGTTCATTGTTCGCTTCATTATCCATTTGCCGTTTTGTTTTTGGCTTTCAGCCGCTGCTCTTATTATTTTTGGGATTCCCATTTAATCTCTCCATGCCGCGCATTATTGTCACCCTGTGCCCTGTGAGACCTCCCCCCCCCATCTTGTTTCCAGCTTATTTGTCGTATATAATTAATTGCAGCGATTGCCTGCAATCAATAATTGTCACATAGAATAGGCTCAGTCCTAGCTAGGATACAAGCTCAGAGTGGAAAAGTGAGGGTCTTTAATTAACCAGAGCACGTAACAATCGGCTACATTTGAGCCAGAACTCATTTGTGTGGTAATAAATATTGTACAAGCCAAAAGAACAATGTGCTAGCTTTAAAATTACGCCTGTCTATGTGATTTTTTATCAATTCATGTGGGCGTGGCTGAGTTCTTGAGCACACTCTAGGACACTGCAATACTTAAGAGTGTAATAAGCTTGATGCTTATTAAAATTAAAGATCTTCTTAGGCACCAAAGGTGCCTATGAAAGCTTAACTTTTATCATGTTTCAGTTGTTCATATTACTTCTCTTTTATAAACTTATAGAGTTGCCCTTATAAAAACATTTCGATAACATTTAGAATTAAACGATAATTATTTTATATAAATACTAACATTAATATTATTAATTTTAACATTTATTTTACTTATAATATTTAGGACAGATCTGTCCTTTATTTTATTTTCGTCTAGCCTGAAAAAATCTCAAAATCATACTGTCCGGAAATCTGTCCTTTTTTAATGTGTCCAATAAATTGTTATTAACAAAGGTTTTTTTTTGTCTATTTGCTCCAATTTTCAACATATCTTCACATAATTCTTTTCATTCATGTTGAATTGTCCATATAATCGAAATATCGCCACATATATTGTGTAAAAACCGTTTTTCCTCGCTATCGACTCGCTGCCTATCGAGATTCAATTAATTGTGAAATATTCCATAAGAAATTTAGAAGTAAAAATTTCGAATAACGTTGCTGAAATCGTACGATTTCAACAATGGGTTTGCAGAGATCATAAAGATAAAGACAGTGTCTGCTGTACCTACTGAAAGTGTCTTTAAAACTCGTAGAATATCATATAGAGTATGAGTTGTAAGAAATTTAGCCTTTTTTTAAATCAAAAACCTATTGTCCTGTTTTTCGTCCTTTTTTTGCAGATATCTGTCCTTTAATTTACTGTTTTTTTCGTCTTGGTCTATCCTTTTTTTAAGAGGAGTAGTTGGCAGCCCTGGTGAACAGACTGACAGACTGGCATATAGTAGGCCTAGGCCTATTTATCGCTCTAAAGTGAAAATAAGCAACCATCACTTTTGCACTCGGAATTTTATATCCTAAAAGCGGCATATATTTTGAGATTTTCATAATTATATTTGCAATCGGACTTCTAATATATTTGAAAAAAAAAACTTGTTCGAGAGTTGTAATTAAAAGAAATCGAGATTGTGATAGTTGGAAAGACAGAGAATCGAAACTTTGTGAAATCATGACTTGCTCGAAACCGGAATTCAGTCGTACCATGGTATTGAGCGCTGCGATGGGCCTCCAGGATAACTCGGCAGATAACTTGAATCAACTCTGTCACTTCCTTGAAGCCTTTCAGCTAACCGGACAGGCTTGGTGCATCTGCAGCGACGTGTTGTGGGAACAGGACCAGCATGATGTGAGCGTGCTGCTCCAATTCGGCACCATATTGCGTCACAAGATACGTGACCAGCTGAATACGCTGACGGATGAGAAGCGATTGCAGTTGCGCGTCACCCTGATGGGGCAACTGAAGCTTGCCGCCAGCTCATCTCGTCCTGGCTACGATGCCGTTGTGCGTCTGCTGGCACTGATCATTGCCGACTTGATATTGCGTATGCCCAACAGGGAGACCATGATCACTGATTGCATCCCTATGCTCTGGCTGTATGCACCGAGTGCCTTGGTCCTGGTGGTTCAACTGGTGGCGGAGCAATCGATGCAGGATGAGAATGCGCTGCAGCAGAAAGTGTTGTTCAACCAGGGCCCACAGGTCATTGAGTTGCTCACCAATTTCCAGAATCGCTCTGACGTGAACTTAATCTCTATGTGGCGTAGCTGCCTGCTGGCCTATGGTTCCTGGGCCTATGGTGGTTTTCTACCCATAACCGGCATCTTGTATCATCCGATAGTGGAGCAGGCCATCACACTGATCTCACGGCCGGAGACACTGGAGAGGCGCCTCTTCGGCGATGCTTGCCAGTGCCTCATGGGCCTGATCACGTATACGACACGTCTATCGTTTACCACGGACATGGATCTGATGAACGCCCTGAGGGTTCACATGTATACGATGCTCAGCGGATTGAACTACAATCTGCGCGGGCTATCTACGAAGGAGAAGCACGAGTGTACCCAGCTCATCAATCGACTGACCCATGTGTTTTCCAACATTAATGTGGGACCCGATTGCATTGCCCTGCTGCACATGGCGCCACGTCTCTTTGAGCTGCAGCTCCAGGTGGTGGAACACTGCAAAATGCGCACCGTCCTGACCAGTGTCAATCAGTGGCTGCAGCTGGCCGAAGCTCTGCAGACACGCTTCGAACTGGAACTCTATTATATCTATCAGCCGCTGGTGAAGAAGTTCTTTGTCAACATCTTTCCAATGTGCCGCCTACCCGAGTCCGGCCCGCAGGAAGACGCGACTGAGCATTGGGATAACTTGATGATCTTGCGCAGCCAGGTTACGGACCTGTTGCTCAAATTTGCCGATCTCCTTGATCTGAGACTCTTTTTAATGGAACTGCTGGGCATAGCACGTCACCCCAATGCATCTGATTCCGATATCGACTTGACGCTGCTCTTTGTCCAACCACTTGCCAAGGTGCTGCACGAGCAGTGCCCAGATCTATTGGATGAATTTTTGTCCGCCTTGCCCACGCTCCAACACCAGGTTAGAATCTATTCGAATTCGCTAATCTCTTGCCTGGCCAAATGTCTTGTCCAGAAGGATGAACCTCAGCTGAGTCTCTCTCTCGTGGAGAATCTCTATTACATTGCTGCCAATCAAGAGAAACTCCGCCCTGCCGTCACCCAGGCGTATGATCTACTCGTTACCAAGTATAAGGAGCTCGGCAATTACAAGCATTTGTTCAATGAATACCGCCATGACATTAGTATAGATTAGTATTTTTCTTTTTGTTTTTTGTTTCTTTTATTTTAGTTTCGGCTATTTGTTGCGTTCAAATTCGTAATATTGTATTTGGCACGTTGAGTTATGGACACGTGTAGTGAAAGACGCTTTCGAAATTTCATGTAATCCCCACAACTTATTATAAAGATGTTAGGATTGTAAATAAATTAATTTTTAGGATTATTACACACCAAATTGTTTGTTTTTTTTGTTTAGATCTTTCATACTGTGGAAAAGGAGAGAAGTGTATTCTCTCTCTCTCTCTCTCTCCAATCGCTCTCTCTAACCTCATTCTTTGTATGCAAAATTACCGTTAGCTGTAGAAATTGAGCAGCAGCAGAGTTGCCACATCTTTACACTTATCAAAGTTGTCGTATATCGTTCATATATTTTCATTTTATTGATTTTCTTTCGATGCAAAACGAATTCTAAATTATTCGAGTACTAGAGGGAGGGCGACAGAGCGATAGAGAGAGAGAGAGAGCGAGAGAGGAATAAACAGCAAATGAAAATATGGTGTGGTCATTCATAAGGAATAGAAACAAGACGTATTCGCCACATGAAATTTTTCAAATTTCTATATTTCTCATCTGAACTGAAGATCTGTTGTGACTGGATTTGCTATTGTAATATTCTAAACTCAGAGGCTATGGGACGGGTTCTCGACACGATGGACTCTCAACGGTATCGGCTGAGACATACAATCCGCTCAACGTACCTTTTCAATCTTATATCCTACTGTCTCCACCCCAGGTTAAACAATGGTCAGGCCTTGGAATATCCACTGATTCCGTTCTGAGTATTTGACAGGAAAATCAAAAGTACTGTTCTTACCGTGTTCTCTGTTGACAGTCCTCATATCCCTTAAGAAGAATTATGCTTTCTTTGATACAAAAAACCGAACCATACGTCATGTTCAAGTGCAGTTTTGATTAAATAAATTTTCTGTCTGACTTTACCAATTTTGTTTATCTCGGTTTGTGAACATGCTTTTGGTTCGTGCCCGCAATGTATGGCAGCTGAGTTCGGCACTACCAAGATGGCGGCTCTCCTTAAGTGCATTAAGGGTTTATGAAAATGCTCGAGTGATTTTAGTCAAGAATGGAACCTGGCAGTCGTAAAGCACAGCTTTCAATCGGCACTTTTGTTTGGAACTTAGCTATTGGTATATACATTGGCTTGAGCTTCTAGCAGCAATTCAGCTTATGCACACACCTTTTGTGTCTTTGCTGAAGTTAAATATCGATGGTGGTTGACAAAAGCTTATAGCTCGCAGCGCAATAACGCTTCAAAGCGACATAGAGGGCGCTACTCATTATCGTTGAGCTAATTGCGAGTAACTCGATTATAGCAGGCAGTTGTTGAGAGTGTTGAAAGTGACATGAAAAACAAAGAAACCAACAAGATTTTGTACCCATCGACCATTGAATATGGTCAAAAAAGGGTATACTAACTATGTGCAAATGTATGTAACGGGCATAAGGAGGCGTGGCAGACCCCATAAAGTATATATATTCTTGCTCAGGATCACTAGCCGAATCGATTGAGACATGTCCGTCTGTCTGTCTGTATGAGACAACAGATCTCAGCTATTAAAAAAGCTAGAGACACCAAATTTGGTATGGAGGTTCCTATATATAATAGACAGATCAAGTTTATGTCAAATGTTTGATGCCACGCCCACCGCCAACGCAAATCGGTAATTTGTGATTATTAAACAAAGTATTGAAGTCATAACGTTGTGCTTTGGTATACACAAAGCTTCATGCCATATAAACATATACTCCAAATTACAATCTGATCGTACGTATATCACAGAAGCCGGCGCGCTGCTTTAAGCAGTTGACGTCGACGTCGACGTTGCGTCGTATGACTTTACTGTTTACGCGCGTCGCTGTGTGTGGTTACATGTTTCTAACAGATTTAGAAAATTGAGAGAAGGGTATCTAACTGTCGTTTTAGTATAATTTTAATTTGTCAAATTGAAAGCGTTAGTTGAATTTGTAATACAAATTCTTACAATATTTGGATAAATTTCTGGCGAAACGAGTTTCCTATACGCAGAATTGTGTCTTTAAAATTGCTGTGATACTGATACCCTGACACCCCTTACACGTTTACTTTAAATCTTGAACGAAATGTGTTTTTTTTTTTTGGTAGTTCGTTTCCCAGTGGAAACATTTCAGTTAGGCTTTTTTCGCTAATTTTATGTGGCAGCTGCTGCAAATTGCAATCGGTTTCCCCCTCTCTCTCTTCCTACATCTCTCTCCCTCTATCTCTTTGCGTGTGTGTGTGACTTGGCATGTAATGCGTTGTCATTTTAAACTAGTCTGCGTGTGCGTGAGAGTGAGTGTGTGTGCTTCAAAACACACACACACACACGCTTTGAATAAAACCTATTTAGATGACGAATCACAGAAATTTGGCCTCATCAATGTTTGTTCTCGAATCACAACTCAACTCAAGTTCACCTCACTGTCACCCCCTATTCCTACCCCCCCCCCCACACACACACCCACACACACACGAAGGCAATGGCGACACGTTTCACGTTCCACGTTCGAAACCGACTCCGACTCCGACTTTGACTTTGACTTTGACTATATTACATTACACGCTGCTTACGCTTCTCTCTCTCTCTCTCTATCTCTCTCTCCCCTCTCCCTCTCTCTGTGTGTCAAAAATTTGCAATTTCTTGTTCTTTTCTCGTCATCGTGTCTCATTTTTTGCAATCACAGCCGCAAAAGCTGTCAGAGCACATTGTCATCATTGGACAACCAGCCGCCCCCTGCCCTCTGCCCTGCACCCCCACCTGCCTATATAGGCTCGCCACGTGCGGCATATGTGTGCATGTGTGTGCGTAAGAGAGCAAGAGGGGGGGGAATAGTGTAATAAAGGACAGCTGAGCCTGCTCCGACTCCATCAACGGTCGACATCGCCATCGCCTTCGCTGGGCTGGATTAGCGAATTCCTTTGGCATTTTTACGCACTACTACGCACTGGTCGACACCTTGTGCTCGACCGCAGATGCCAAGAGGGAGGGGGGGGGAGCAGGGAGCGAGGCATGTGCGACAGCAAAAACAATCACGAACAGATTTATCGCATTCATATTCAGCTTGATGCGATATGTGACCAAGGATGAGGAGGCTGAAGGAACATGTGTGTGTGTGTGAGTCTGGGGGGAAGAAGAATGAATAGGCGTGGTTGGCAGAAAGAATGGAGGAGGGTTCGTATTACTTGCCAGAAGGAGAGAGAGAGAGAGAGTGGGTAAAATTTTTAAAGAATTGCCTGCGTATGTGTGTCAAGACCGCAAAATGGGATTACATTACTCAAGGAAATTTATTTTGACAGAACTAATATTTCTACTGAGATCAGCCTGCCGTTGATGTGGCCCAGCAGCCGAGAGGCCAGACCAGGTCCAGACCAGGCCCGGCCCCTGCTCAACTCCTGCGCATTTTCCCATTTTCGTTTTGGGATTTTGGGGCTGAGATTGTGGTTGAGACCCTTCTACTTTTCCTTCTGCCTGTGGTTTTCCTGCTGGGTTCTGGCCTCGTGGACTAACCAAGCTGGACTACTGGCTACATTTTGATTGGTTGCTGGCAACCCTACCACAGCTGGAAGGTAACTCTGGTCGGGGAACTAAGCAAACTGCAGCAAGTTTTTATATATTTCTCTTTTCTATTGAAGTTTTCAGCTTACTTTGGTGGAATATAGTTTTCTGAATAGTTTCAGATATTGTGAATTATATAGAAAAATAAGCATATTCACATATTTTAGCTGTTATAAATAAATTGCCTTCAGATCGTGTCATTTAACCACTGTGCTATCCCGCTCATATCACTCAGCTTGCGCTCTCTGCTACGTTTGGCCTGCGTAGCTGGCAGCTATGGCAGCCGACATCTCTGACCAAAGCTATCTGTTATGCTAAGCGCACTTTATGCGCTGCGTTTGGCAGACTGTGTGGGAGAGTGAGTAGTAGTGTGTGTGTGTGTAGGAGAGAGATAGAATGAAAGAGATAGAAAGAAAGAGAGAGAGAGAGAGAGAGAGAGAGGTGGAGAGCTGAGCCAAGAGGACACTGTGTGGCAGATCGAAATGGCAGTCAATTTCCGCGCCTTGACTTGATAAACACCCGCGAAATGGAAGTAGTGGGTAGTGGGGTCGAGGTAGAGCAGGGGGGAGAGGAAAGGGGGAAAAGGGTAGGTAGGGTAGGGTGCAGGCAGAGTCAGCTTATGTCAGTTATGGGGCAAGCGAGAGCACGTGGGGGGATTTAGTTAACGTTGCACTGGCATAAGAAAGAGAGAGAGAGAGAGAGAGAGAAGTGTGGGAGTGGGTTAGTGTATGGCTGAGTGTGTGTTAGAGTGTTGTGTATCTGTGTGTGAGTGTAGTGTATCTGTGTGATTGTGTGTGCCTGCATCTGTATAAGATTCTGGTGCGTTGTCCATGGCTCGAGCCAAGGAAACGATTTTGCCAGTTTTTATTATTATTTGCATTGCGACTGCGTGTGGTCATGTGTGTGTGTATGTCAGAGTGTGTGTGCCTGTGTGTGAGTGTCTCTCTATGTGTGTGTGTGTGTGTGTGTTTGTTGCTTGTCCTTCTGCAGGACTTTCATGCTTTATTTTTGCCCGAACAACTTTTCTTTGATGCAATATGTACAAACGACCCGGCCAACAACAGCAGCAACAGCAACAACAGCAACAACAACAATATCAACATCAGCAGCAACAACAACAACAACAGCAACAACAACAGCAACAACAACGGCCAGCAAAGGCTGCCGCACTCGGCTTGGCGACCCTCACGTACGAACTTTTGCCATAACAACATCTGTGGCCATTACCAGGCGAGCGCATGTGAGGCACACACACACACACACATATACAGCTAACACACACACACACACATACACACACACTGGCACACACGTGCCCCGTTGCCCCTTGGTCCTTTTGGACAGTCGTAGCAACAAGGTTTTGCTACCTTGCGAGACCAATCCACATTCGCAGGGCAGCAGCATGGGCAATCGAGCCACGGGTCGAGCCAGCAGCAGCAGCAACAACAGCAGCAACAACAGCAGCAACAGCAACAACAGCAGCAGCAACATTGCCACCACCAACGCCGCCATTTGCCATCAAAAGGCTTTCAATGGCAGACGCAGACTTTGGGCCCGCTCGCCCGCCGTCGCGACAGTCCCGCAACAGCAACAGCAGCAGCAACAACAACAACGGTCCAAGGGTCCAAGGTTTTGCTGCGACAGTCCGCCAGTCCGTCTGGACGCCGTGGGCTGTGGCCCGTGTCCGCAGCGATGTGTCCCCGGACAGGGCGGACAGCAGCAATGGCGTAGAGAGCTCGGGCACATTTGCCTTTGACTCGCTCTGCCTTTGCCTTTGCCTTTGGCACATGCCACATCCCTTGCCCATCCCACATCCCTTCCCTCCCCCGTTTAGCTCGGTCAACTTTGGCACTTTGGTGGGCGTATGGCTCGTACCACAAGGGGGTGGATTTTTCGCCATTATTGTAACAATTTTGATCAATGGACCCATTTGGTCCGCTGTCCGCCAAACGAGCCCACTAAGCCAATACCCAATACCCAATCCCCGATACCAATTCGAATCCTAAACCCCAACACGTACGTCTCCTCTCCCTCCCCCCTCCCCGCACGCTGGCAAGCCATAACCGAGGCAATAGCGTACCCAATGCCAATCCTCGGGCTAGTCGCGTCGCTCTCTCATATTCATTCGCATGTTTTGCCGTTTTTTGGGCAATGTCCTTTGTCCTTTTTTTTTGGCAAGCAGGATACCCTACACTGGCTGTGGAGCATGCTGACTACATAGCTTGGGATACAAATAATTTGAATAGTTATTAAAAGTTAAAATAAGTCAAAAATAAGATTTATAGCTTGAAAAATCTGCTTGCACTACCATTTTCATAGGTTTACGTAGGCGCTAAAAGGCGTGCCTTAATACTATAATATACTCTAGGGCATTGCCTTTGTTGATGCCAAATGTGATGTCCCTAGCTCTTCTAATTGTAGAGTTCTAGAGGTTCATACAGACAATTTTAGAATAAAATTTCGTTTTTCCACGAAAAGTTAATTTGAAATGACTTTAAAATATCAGTGCATACTTTGTGCGTAGTGTATCTACAGTTCGTTCAATTCTCTTGCACATTTTTATTTGTTTTTTGCTTTTTTTTTATCTTTTCATGTTTATTTTATTATTTATTTTTGCCGCGTTTGCTGCTTTTCCTCGACGCGTGACTGTTATTATTTGTGCTTTGGCCTTATGACCACACTCGCACACACACACACACACACCACCCCCAGAGAGAGAGAGGGAGAGAGGGGGAGGGGTGCGGGGGAGACCCGCACATATGTGCGACCACAGGGCATGACAACATTTCGGGCTAATCGAAGTTAACCCTTGGCTGGCTCTGACAATTTTTTATGCATGGCTCCCATTTGCCAATCCCCGTACCCCGTTTCCCCTTCCCCCTTGCCCGATTCCGATTCGTTTCGATTCGATTCCTTTTCGATTTCTTTCTTTGTTGTTGTTGTGTCCATTAAATTTACGACACAAAACGCAGTCGGGCAAACAAACAAACAAACAAGCAGGCAAATCGACACATAGACAAACAAACAAACAAACAAAACCGAAGGGCAAACATTTTTATAAAGTCGCCGATGACGATGCCAATGAGAAAGGCATCCCCCCCCCTCCCCCTCCCCAACCTACATATGTTCTGCAATTGGAGACCCCAAACTGGATACTTGAGGTTGGCTAGTATGGCTGGGAGGGAAGTAGGGGGAGAGATCTGCTGGGTACTGGAACACATGTTTGCGGACATTTTATGCAAACTTTTGCCTTGCTCTGGGAGGACCAGAGGGGGGAGGGGGCTAAGGAAGCCGAAAGCGAATCCTGAATTTGGAATGCGGTATGCGATGGTATGGTATGTGTACTTCAACTGGACTGGGCTCAGCTGGACCCGCTACACATGCTACATATGTGTGTGTGTGTGTGTGTGTGTGTGTGTGGGCACCCAAGTTGCCTCTCTATTTGCATATGGCGGAAGTATCGAAAATGGTGGGAGGGGGGAGGGAATGTGGTCGAAAGTAAATAATAGAAATGAAGTCTGAAGAATTGAATGTGAGTTCTCTAAAGTAAGTTAGTTAGCTGGAATGAAAGAAACTTTACATACGAGTTGAAAATTATGTAATATTATCGATTCAAGTGTTTTATATTAAAAATAAGTTAAAAATCTAAGATATAGTATATAATATGGTATAATAGCTAGGATAAAGTCGCTTTAATAACAGTTCATACAGACAGCGTATTTTTTTTTTATTTTTTATTTTCAAGCTACTCTCTGCTGCTTTATCGATTACAATCGATTTCATTACAGAGTTACCACAGTCTTTTGCAAGTATTTCTTTATTTATATTTTCTTTGTTACTTTGAAATTTATTTCAGTTTCATATAATTTTCTCTTTATTTTCAAATGTATTTCAATATCGTATTAACTTTCAATATGATATACGATAGCTTTTGCACCCACATCTCTGGCTGATACAAACCATATCGATAGCACCAGTATATTACGCTTTTCAGGTGTGCTCTGCATGAGATCGATTGCAAGATGGATCCAGAGAGAGAGAGAGAGAGAGGGAAGAAGGTGGAAGGTGGAAGAGCTGGGAGACAGCTGTAAATACCAGCATAATTCCTTGCAGGGGAGGGAAGGGAAATCAAGTATTACCCAACTGGAGAACAAGGTGCAAATTAAATGTATTCAAATGCCAAGCTGTGGTCACGCCAGAGTGAGGCAGGCAGAGGGATAGAGAGAGAAAGAGAGGGAGAGTGGTTTGCCAATTGGATAGGGAAAACACGCAGATGTCCTTAAAAACGACTGCTTTTTTATCAATACACACATGCAGGCAGGCAGACAGAGAGAGAGAGAGAGGCCTCTGGTCCGACTCTACCTTTATTCTCAAATTATATATATATGATAAATTTGTAAGCGCGTCGCGCGATCTCAAATGACGAAACGGGACATGCAAAACTACAAAGGCACAACAACAACAACGTGTGTGTGTGTGTGTGTGTGTGTGTGTGTGTGTGTGTGTGTGTGTGTGTGTGTGTGTGTGTGTGTGTGTGTGTGTGTGTGCACCGCCAGATTGCCGCAAGGTAAAAAAAAAGTGCAAAGAGAAAAATCAACGCGGCGTCGCGCCTCGTCGCGTCGCGTACCTCCTGCCCCTTCCCGGGCTGACTGTGTATCTCTCTCTCCCTCTCTCTCTCTCTCTCTCGTTCTCTGGCGTGTGTCCTGTGCGTCCTCCTGTGCGCCTCCTGTGCGTATTTCCTGCTCCTGGCTCGCACAACATTTTTTAACTCTATTTTTTGCATATCACATGCCTGCACGGGACACGGGACACGCAGAGGGGATGGTGGAGTGGCAGCAGCAGGAGGGGGTTGGAATCATCATTTGAATAATTCGACATTTGCGGCCTGCCTGCCTGACTGTCTCTCTGCCTGTCTGTCTACCTCTCTCCCTCTCCCAGCCTGTTCTACCTTCAACCTTTCCACCTTTCCGTCTGTTTTCCACCTCAACGCAGCTTTCCACGCGCCAGCCGCGCATCGAATGACGAAAATTTCGTAATAAATAAATAATCCTTTCCGTGTGGAAAAACTATGCCAGGCTCAGCACTCTCCCTCTCTCTCTCTCTCTCTCTCTCCCTCTGTGTGTGCTCGGGAAAATTTGCTCGCAATTTGAAATTATGCTATGCAGAACAAAAAGAAAAAAGAAAAAGGAAAAAAGAAAAAAGGAGGCCATGCAAATGCAGAGCCCGCATATGGCAACAGGATGTGCCAGGGATGGAGGGGCAGAGGGAGAGGGAGAGGGGGTGGTAAACGGGCACAGGGTGGCACGCGCTGTGGATTTTGCAACATCAAAGCAACACCTGGCCAACGCCATCGATTCAATACGATTCGATTCGATTCGATTCGAGTCGCAACTTTAAACGTTGCCAAATTGAATATTCAAACGGTGAAGCAGTCGCCCGCAAAAATGTTGGAAAATTTCAAATAATAAAATTACGAAAACAATGTCAAATTTTTTAAATTTAGAAATGTAATTTCCTGATTTATTTAAAATTGCTACAGTATTTCTTTTATAATTAAGTCTTTTAAGTTTAGCAGAATTTCAGAACAATATTGCATATATACATATATCAATTTAAAGTCTACAGTAAGTAAAGTTCTCCATTTTTAGATTAAACTTGCTTTTGTGTGACAATTTTGTATATGATCGTAGAGCAGTTTCATTCTCATTTACAGGGTATGCTTATCATATTATTCATCCGAGTTTTTCCTACTCTTTTTTAAGGCTATTTAAGCTATTTCTCATACGTTGCTCTCAGTGTATCTATAGGGATAATTTAAACATATTTTGTATGATATGATAACACTTTCTTCTTCTAGATTTATTGGGAATATTTATTTAGATTCAGGATAGTTTCTCCTTCTCATTTTTTTGAAAGTATAGAGACGATTCAAAGAATTTCCAGCTTCATTTTAAGCCATTTTAATAAAGTATTTTAATTTATTGTGATAATATACTAACTGTACTATCTATCAACTATTTTTTCTCTTTATCTTTTGCTCTGAAACTTTAGGGAAAGTTTTGGAAAACTTTCTTTTTGTATCTACCTTCAAAACCGACCATACTTTTATTCCTTATTTAAAAATATTCAACTGCATCTGCAATTTTACTCGACTAATTTCAATAATAATAACTGCAGCTGATTTTCTCTCAGTGTAATGAGTGTAAATTTAGCTGGGACATCGTGAAGCATTCAATTATTTTGAAAACATTTTTCAATAGCGCAGCCGTGTTTTCCATTCACCCCGTGCCCTCCCCCCGCTGCAACCCTTTTTTGCAGATGGATGGCAAATAAATTTGCCTGTTGGTTTTTCGCGGACATTTTCCAGTAGCAAATGGCAACGGCAGCCGCAGATCCCTGCGCAGACAACCCTCTAAGCCGCCTTAACCCTTTTTTGCCGATTTTCCAATTGCATTTCGCCAAAGTGCACACACACACGCACACAAATCCCGCGTACAGTCCCAGCCCGGACAGCTCGCACAGTACCTTATCCGATTTGGATTCAACTCATTAAGCACTTGACTAATTGCCCCGCAGGATATACCATGTCGACAAGGCGACAGAGGCAGAGCGAGAGGAAGAGGTACCAAAAAAAAAAAAAAGGAATAAAAAGATGAAAAAAAACTGCAACCTTTTGACCCAAAATGAGACAGAGAACCCGACACGCACGAGTTGAGAGTTCAACACAATGTGCGAAGAGGACGAGGAGAGATCATGTGGATAATTGTGGCATCAAGGGAACCAAGCGGTGAATCCTCTTGGCGCCTTATCGCATTACACGCACAATCATAATTGTCCCGCAACAGGCGCTCTCTCCCTCTCCCCCTCTCTCTCTCTCTCCCGACACCTCTCACAGCATCAGCATCCCGAACAAAACTGGAAGAACCACTGGGATAAAAGACAACAAACATGCTCATTTTCACACGAACTTTGAACCTCGTTCAGATTCAATTTCATTCGTTCTCTCTCGCTCTTCCATTCAGGTTCAGAGGTCCAGAGAGGTCCAGCCCGGCAGCATCCCCTAAATCCCTAAGCATGATCTAATGTTTTGGTGTAAAAAACTCGGTTTTCGGCATCAAAGTGCCAACAATTGTGCCACGATACCTGAGCAAATACGCTATGGTATCATCCGCATTATCCGCATCATCATCATCATCCTCGTCATCATATAATATAATAATACACGTAATTGCTCGGCCCAGCACGGCAGCAGCAGCAGCAGCAGCATCGCTCAATTGGCTCATTGGCGGCAGAGAAGTCAAGGACCCTTGAAATGATCTGAAAAAAAAGAGGAAAAAACACACAGAATCCCTTTTTTCCCTCTCCATGTTGGTGTTGCCTTTTTTTGTTTTTGTTTTCATTTATTATTTCTCCCATTTTCCAGGTTTTTTGTGCTCGCCTTTTTTTTTTTTTTTTTTTTTGGTGTTTTGTTGCTCATAAATTGCCACTAAATGGTCCCGGGGAACTGAGGGTCGGCGGGGCCTGTCATTGGTTTGTTTAGGGTTTGATGTGTCAATATTTGACAGATCAAATTGATATTTATACTGGCGATACACGATATACTATACTATGCGAGTGAGTGTATTGTGAGTGTATCGAATCGAAGTTGACTAATTGCCTGATTAATGGCCAATCCCATTACGATTGGATGTGAGTGTGGTCATTTGAGGCGTACACGGGTCAGCGAGAGGGTCAGAATGTGGGTGTTCTTGGGTTAGGAGAGGTCAATGCGATTGGAGTACGGGTGATCGCTACGATTGTAACCTGAAAACCGAGAGAGAGAGAGAGAGTCAGCTTAATAATACAAGTAGTTATTGAAGAGTATCGAGAGATCATATAAAGAGAGCGTGATGAAGCTTACAGAAATTAAAATTGATAAGATCAGCTTTATTTGCATATCACTTTCAATATAATTAGGGGTTAGGAGAGGTCGATACGATTGGAGTACGGGTGATCGCTACGATTGTACCCAGAAAACCAAGAGAGAGAGAGAGAGAGAGAGTCAGCTTAATAATACAAGTAGTTATTGAAGAGTATCGAGAGATCATGTAAAGAGCGCGTGATAAAGCTTACAGAAATTAAAATTGATAAGATCAGCTTTATTTGCATGTCAGTTTCAATATAATTATATCATCTACAGTTGAAATATGCCATGCTAGTCTTAGACATCGCAATTCAAGTCCATTATTCCAATCCATAAACTATCCAACTCTTCCCTGCTCGGATGCTCAATTTTGGATTGAATAATGCAGAGTTATGCCTATGTAATGCTTGATCGGCAAATTTCCGGGTTGCATTTGGCACAGCTGGTGCCATATTTCTGTTGGTAAGGGGGGCACCCTTAAGACGTTGCCCCTCGCTGAGGGATGACGCCTCGCTGCGTCACCCTGCCGGCCTCGGGACGAGTGTGATCTTTTCGCTGCGCCTTCTGCCCAGGCAATTGTTTCCTTTCTCTTCCCCGCTCCCTCTCTCTCTCTCTTTCTGTGTGTGGAACGGTACCTAATCATTATAAATTATGTGGCAATAGGGCCATCGCATCTCGAAGGGGTTAAGACTTTCTCACGATCTACAAAAAAAAAGGGAAAACGCAAAAGCCTTGTGTGCAATAATTCATCCCATCTCTGGGTACCTTCTTCGCCCCTCGGGCACCTTTTCTTTTCCACCTTTTTTTTAGCATCTAGCGGGGATCAGCGTGTTTCAACTGGATCAACGGATCGAAGGTTCGACAGATCGAACATTATTGAAAGAAAGGGGAAAAGTGTTTTCTTGGGTGCGTCAGTTGGGAAAACTGATTAAGTTTAATTGTTTGTCCCGACAGCAGACAGCAGCATTGGCAGAGGGGGTAGGGTAGGGGGGACGCTTGAGAGTTTCAAAATATTTATGAGAAGGGTTCCCGAAACTCAAAGTGGGTTGATCTCTTCTCTGCCAGCGCTGTGGCATCTTGTGAGAAAGTTGCAACAGCTGAGCAAATTTTGAGTCCTAGCTAGGACTTTAAGAGAGACAGGACAGACAGGGAGATAGAGCGACCGAGAGACGGAGCAGACAGAGAGACAGGACAGACAGAGAGACAGGACAGACAGAGAGACAGGGCAGACAGAGAGATAGTGCAACCTCGCGCTTTCTGTCCCCATTCGCAAACTTTTCCCTTCTGAGATTCACTCTTTCCGTTTGTTTATCTATCTATTTACGTTATTTCGCTTATTACGATATTATTATTATTATTATTGTACAGCTCCTATATGTGTTTGTGTGTGTGTATAATTTCATTTATAGTTGTCCTTGCGTTTGTTGCCAAAATCGAAAAAGAAATACGGAAAAAAAGAGGAAAATAGAAATCGAAAAATCGTTGGCCAAGCAAATAGGGCAGACTAAAAAGCGCATGTAAAGTGGATAACAGCAGCAGGAGCAGCAGCAGCAACATCACTGCCAACAACAGCAACAGTTGCAGCAGCAGCAACAGACACGGCAGCAACAGCAATGGCAAACAGCAGCTAAAGCAGTATTAAACACAACAGCAACAACAGCAGCAGCAGCAGCAACAACAGCAGCAGCAGCAACAACAGCAAAAACAGCAGCAGCAACAGCGTCACCGGCAACAACAGGAGGAGTTGGTGATGAAGTTGCTACGGAAATTCGTTATTGTGTTACCACAGGCGATGTGTCTGTGTCCCGATGTTATGTTGCCAGTGACGCAGCGACGGCAACGACGACGACGACGGCAACAACAACGGCGACATCCTCGTCCGCATCTTCGGTCACATTCGCAGTTAGTGCGAGTCCAACAAACGGCAGCAACGGCGGCGGACGAGGCACAGTGGGCTGTGCAGCCTGTAAAAGAATGTTTTGAGTATATCGATTAATTATCGATTATTGATTCTATAGTATTGTATTGTATTGCAATTCTATAGGTATTACAATTAACTATTATTTGAAATGTTTCTAGTGTATCTATGATTAATCGATAACTTATCGATACTTCACTGGTAGAGCAATAGATATTGCGCTAGTTGTAAAGGCAAAAAGTATAAAACATAAAACATATAAAAGAATGTTTTGAGCATATTTGGTATATCGATTAATTATCGATTATTGATACTATAGTATTGTATTGTATTGCAATTCTATAGGTATTACAATTAACTATTATTTGAAATGTTTCTAGTGTATCTATGATTAATCGATAACTTATCGATACTACACTGGTAGAGCAATAGATATTGCGCTAGTTGTAAAGGGAAAAAGTATAAAACATAAAACATATAAAAGAATGTTTTGAGCATATTTGGTATATCGATTAATTATTGATTATTGATACTATAGTATTGTATTGTATTGCAATTCTATAGGTATTACAACTAACTATTATTTGAAATGTTTCTAGTGTATCTATGATTAATCGATAACTTATCGATATTTCACTGGTAGAGCAATAGATATTGCGCTAGTTGTAAAGGGAAAAAGTATAAAACATAAAACATATAAAAGAATGTTTTGAGCATATTTGGTGTATCGATTAATTATCGATTATTGATACTATAGTATTGTATTGTATTGCAATTCTATAGGTATTACAATTAACTATTATTTGAAATGTTTCTAGTGTATCTATGATTAATCGATAACTTACTACACTGGTAGAGCAATAGATGTTGCGCTAGTTGTAAAGGCAAAAGTAAAACACATATCAGAATACATTAGTTTCGATACATTATCTACCGATATAGTGCCTATCGATATATTATCGATCGTTATATTATCCATCAATTTATTTTCTATCGATATATAAGTAAGTTTGTATCACTTAAAGAAACTCACATATAACAATGTTTCTTTCTCTCTACTTGGCAGGAATTTATACATTCATATGTTCCACTAAATTCACAATTCTGTCCCACTGTACCACACGGGCAACTGCTTCGATGGGCGTACTGGGAACAGGGCAGCTACGGCCTCGAACAAGAAACAGCGACCTTTTGCCTGCACGACGATATTTTAATATGCAAAATTTGAAATAGTCCTCGCACACACACGCACACACACATTCGCACGCACACACACTCGTTGATTCTTCTTCTGGTCATGTGTAGCAGGGACGCGGCGACATTGGATGGGATTGGAACTTAGGTACGGCAGGTGGGCAGCAGCAGGGAGGGAGGGGGGAACGCCCGCTAGGCAGTTGCCAGTTGACATGCCCAGGCCCAGAGCGCGTGGGTGTTTCTGCTCGCCAGAGTATCCAATTCAAAAATTTTGCAAGAAAGCAACCGAGCGGAATTGGCGCGGGATGAGATGAGCTGAGAAGGAGCAGGAGGAGGAGGAGGCGGGTGGTGTGGGGTACCGTGCTGGGGCAGTTCGCCTTGGTTCGCCTTTTTTCATTTCCTTTTCCGTTGGCGGGCGATGGCGACCAGTGAAGCGCATCTCAGGCGCAGAAGGAGACCCGCCCGACCACATGAGCAACGCAAGGGCGCACGCAAAACGACGCTCGACGCTCACTGCAGGTGGCGCCACTGTGCAAGGGGTAAGGGTAGAGCGAGAAGGGACATATTGAAATTATGTGTGTGCGCGTGCTTTCAGTTTTCCATTTGCACAGACCCTTGAGACATTCCCTTGACCAGCCAAGGGCAGAGCTTACCCAGCTAGCCCCCCTCCTGGCCGGGACCCTCCTCATCCATACGTCAGCCAGTCAATCAGCAGTTGCTACGCTCTTTGCCACATTTCCTGATTTACGCAGGTAACGAGTCAAGTCGACTCCCAACACTGGATGGCTGTGTTTGTATTGTTGTGGGCAGAACAGCACACGCCTCCGCCCCCGCCCCTGCCCACTCTCTAGACCTTCTTCTTGGGGTTGCTTTACTATAGATGGATGTCAGTGCATTAGTCGGCCTAAACGAAATCCTCCTTTTCCCCCTTTAATAATGTGTGCAAAGTTTTGGGCGTGCTTGGTCAACAGAAATGATTGGATTGGATCGAAATTGAAATCAGACGTAGTTGCAAATCGATTGGATTACGAAATGTTGCATAGGCAGTTCGATGAGGCTTATGGTATATGGTTACAATCGTAGGAGTTGCTAAAGTGGGCGGTTATATAGTATTTTATAAGTTTACTTTGGAAAAGTAATATCTATTTGATTATTTTAAACATTTTAAAGTAATTTGCAGATTTCAGCTTGGTATAAGTTTAAGTTTTAGTTTTCTAATAGTATAGCTATTTAATTGGGTTACTTGAGATGCACTTGAGTATATTTTTTTATTTATTTACTAAGAGCAGTCGACTCAAAGACTAAAATAAAATAAAATTACACATACTTATAAATTTAAATTAAAAATATAAGTATAACTTAAGTTAAAGATAAGGATATTATTTAATTGTTATTTATCACTTTATTTCTGCATTATTCTATATGTTTTTTCTTATGATTAATATTTTAATATTTTGAATATATAATATTTAAGACATATACAATATTTAAGACATATACAATATTTAAGACATCTAGTGTCATAGATCTTGAAGATACACAATATACTACTCTCTTTTAAGCATATTTCCATATAAATCTTAAAGATATACTTGGAAATATGATATTTAGGATATTTATCTATTTATCTATATTTCTGTTGAAATAAATCAATTTATTTTAAAGATATAATAGATTTTACTGCACAAAAACATGATATAATGCAGGATAGATAGATGGAGATGATGTTGGGGCAACCTGCTTTGCTAAACCATTCGTCATGCATTTAATTGGAGTCGAATCGATGCGCAATGTTCAGAGACCTTTCTGCCTCTCTCTCCTTTTCTCCACCTGTCTCTTTCTTACTCTAGTAACTTACAGTCAGTCTGAAATCCCGGCAAGTTGTGTCAGGTAAAGCGTACGTAATGGAGTTCAATGTGAATGCGAAGTTCTCTCTCTCTCTCTCTATCTCCCTCTCTCTCTCTCGGTTTCTCTTCTTCGCGCTGAACAACAAAGGAAATCGCCAACTTGCATTTATCGCCTCATACATGGACGCACCAAAAGGGGAGGAGGGATAGGTAGTTAGGGAATGGCAAGGGGGGGTCAGTCGTCTCAGGGCTCAGCTTGACACTGGTCGAGGCACTGAGACTGAGACATCGTGAGAGTAGGGGGAAGGTACCATGAATTGTGGAGCAGGGGAGCTGGCGATAAACAGCGCAGGGACGGCTAAGTAGGGGGGAAGACAAAACAATATGCGATGATATGATGCGTGGCGCACGCGTCTTTCTGTGTTTGTGTGTGTGTGTGTGTGTGTGTGTTTTTCAGGTTGTTTTTGGAGCGCAAGCGGCGCGTTGTTGTTTTGACAACATGCGACCAGAGAGACCCCCGTTTGATACCCCGCCCCTGCAGAGGCACAAAAGAAAATATATATGCGCCACATATGTGCAAAAGAGAGAGAAGGAGAGAGAAGGAGAGAGAGAGAGAGGAGGCAGGAATATTTAACAGGAAGAAACCAATAAAACCTAATGATATGAAAAAATGCAATTTTCTGAAATTCTAGCGAGACACACACACACACATGCGTGCAAAACTGAAGCATTGGGCCAGCGCGTCTCAACAGGGCCAGCTTGAGGTACACTGCAAGAAATTGGGGTAAGCAAAGAGGCGAGTGAAATTGGAGCAGCGGCGGTGGCAAGGGCAACGGAGCTGCCTGAATTTCGAATGTCAAAAACTGCTAAACTGTTATACTGCCAAACTGTTATACTAGAATACTGTTATATTGTTATATTGGCATGCTGTTATACTGCCATACTGTTATACTGTTATATAGTTATACTGTCATGCGATCATGCGATCATACTGCCATACTGTCATGTTTTTATATTCTTACACTGTCATACTGTTCTACTGTCATACTGCCCTACTGTCAAACTGTTATACTGTTATACGTTTAGACTGTTATACGCTTTTTACTGTTAAACATACGTTGAAACTGGCATACTGTTATATGAATCAATAAATGTAAATTTGCTAGTGAGTATAACAGTTTGCAGTTATCGCTTAGCAGCAACAATCGGCTGCAACAGCGCAGTGTAAACAGCGCGAAACGTTTGATTTTCCGCTTCAGAAAATCAGAAACAGCAGCAGCAGCAGCATCGCAGCGTCGCAGCGTCTTGGACGTGGCACTGAAGGCGATGATGATGATGAAGATGGGGCAAATGACGACGACGACGACGGAGATGATGATGATGATGATGATGGCCAGCTACCTCGGTGACATGTTGTTGTTGTTGTTGTTGTTGTTCGCGCGAGTTGTCATATGTGAAGTTTTGCGCGTTGTTGAATTTTTATATTACGTGCACAGCAACAACAACAACAACAACAACAACAGCAGCAGCAGCAACGAGCAAGATTAAAGCGAAAGAGTAGGGGACAAAAAACACGAACTTGGCATCAAAAAGAAACGATGAAGCAGCAGCGCATGGAAGAGAGGGAGATGGACGTAACGTAACGAAACGAAATGAAATGAAAGACAACAACAGCAGCAGCAACAGCAACAACAACATGAGGAGAGGCAAAACATAAACATGGCACCCAACACTTGTTTCGTTGTCCGTCCGTAGCGAGGTTGCTGCCTCGTTTATCCTTCGCCTGGCAACGTCCAGAAGGAGTGAGAGGCAGAGGAGGGGGTGGGAGTGGGTTGGATATGACAGGACTGGCAGCCCTGGTACTGGCTGCATATGACAATGTATTACCACTAAACGGAGGCGGGCGTTGAATTCGAAACTGAACCGAACCGAACCCGGGACAGACGACTCCAGCCTGGCAGAGGACTCTCAGAGAGAGAGAGAGAGAGAGAGAGAGAGGAACAGAGACAGAGAAGAGGAGCTAGGACAGGCACAGGGACAGCACAGGACACTGGTGCAACGCATGTAAGCAATTTTGCAAAGTACTTAGTCAGCATCTTTTACCCTTTCCTTGGCTACCCTACCCTACCCAATTCCCCCCCCTCCCCCTCGCTCACTCCCCCACTGCCCTGCCCTGTCCCCTTTAAAGGTGGCTCGTATTGGGGTGACCGTTCGTCAGCGTTGCCCACGCATGGCGCTGCGCAGATACCGAGGGTAATGTTATGTCCTGTCACTGGCTACAGTCGTACGATAAGCCAGACCCCTTACCCCCCCTGTGTTACTCCTCTCTGGCAACCCCTTCGCCACCCACAGCCACTGCCTTGTCACACACACATTTTTTAGCATTGCGTTTCGCTTGACTTCGGCAGCGTTTTCTCTGCCTTCTCTTCTCCTTCTCCTTCTCCGCCTTCTCTGCTCACATATTAAGCCGCAAAAATATTGCCGGGTTTGCTCGACTTCGCATCGCGTCGCGTTGCGTCGCCTTGTGGTGGTGGTCGCCATGCAAAAAAAAAAAAAAAAAAAAATATGTGTATATATTTTGTATATAAAAGTGAAATTCGCAGTACATCCCAGTGGGGGGGAGGGGAGGAGGTTTACAAGGAAAAATGGCACTGGCCGTCTAATTCACTCGATAGCCATTCATTGGAAACTCTTGATTGATGCTCTGCCCTTGTCTGCAGCGCGTTGATAAGCCACTGGCAAAGACAGCAGTACCCTCTGGTACTAGCCCCCTTCCCCCCTTATACCACCCCGACCTATCGAGAGAGAGAAAGAGAGAGAGAGAGCTCATTTGCCAGTTAGTTTTCGCAATTTTTCATTTTACATATTTCACAGATTATAGAAGATATGTGTGGGTGGAAGGAGGAAAGTGTAGAGGGGCCCAAGGGTCCCCGGTAGTGCAATAAATATATAATATGATGTGCACGGCCTTAGATCCCAGAGAATTATTTTTTTGTTATGTTGTTTAGTCCCTTCTCTGGTCTCTAGCAATTTGTCCTATATATTTGTTTATATCGTCAACAGAATTTTTCTCATATATATCACAACATTATTCGGCCAAAATTGTCCAATGTGCGCTTTGGTATTTTTTTTTTCGTACACATTAAATATATATTATTTTTTGTTCACCTCTCAATTTCTTATGAGTCCATTGATTGTCAAATTCCTTTAAATATTTCGATATAACATCGGCAGGCCTACGTTGCGTCATATTATTGGATGAGCGTTGTTTCGACTGCGCCGCCGTCGTCGTCGTCGTCGCCATCATGGGCATCGTGACGTTCCTGCGTAAAGCTGCAGCCCCTCTTGCTCCTCCGCCAGCCTGCTTGGAGTTTGCTTTTCGTCGCCTGGACTTTGTCGGATTCGTATAATCGGGTTTTCCTAGCATCTTATGGATTTCGTTATCGTACAATTGGGTATCGTTCGAACTGAACATTTGACTATCGGATTTTGTACTAAGAGTTTGTCCAAAATCAGATACGGTATTAATGGAGACTTCATGATGCGAAGAACTGCCGCCGCTGGCCTTCATCGCGCCCCTACGGCGACCCTGCATCTCTGAAACCTTATTCTCAATCATTTCGTCAAGCTTATCGAGCTGCTCCAGTTTATCCAAGCGCAGATTACGTATCTTACGCTCCAATACGGCATTCACAGTTGCATTGATGATCTCGTACATCTCTTGGTTGGGCATTTGATTCCTGTATTTGTGGTTGTATTTGTCGCTGATGTTGCTGTTGCTGTTGTTGCTGCTGCTCTTGCTGTTGCTGCTGCTGCTGTTGTTGCTGCAGCTGTTGTTGTTGCTGGCTGTATCCGTGGTTGGGGGTAGCAGCATTTTCAGTGCATCCTCAGTGATCAGAGCGAAACGTAATTTTGGATAACCCTTGCAGCTCTTCGACATTGTGAGATGATAAGACGAAATTTGAAATTTTTATTTTAATTTAATTCAAATTTTTAAAAAATTTTTTTTTTCACACTATTTTGAAATGGAAATAAGGTCTTACACGAAGGAAAAATTTACTGTATTATCTGGGTTGAAAACGAGTGTAAAATGAGCTTGGTATATTGAATTCGTTGTACGTAGAACACTCAGCTTGCCCAGTTCGTTGGGAATTCTGGAAATCCCTCGAATCCAGTGGCTCGAGCACTTTCCCAGTGTGTGGGTCCATTGTTTTGGGTGACATGTGACAGGCGGTACTTCCCAATATTGGCACGCAGTGCTTTGTGCCATGTAAAACAATAAAATGAGGAGGGTAGGGAGAGGAGAGTAAGGGAGGTAGAGCATGTCCGGTGACAGACAACAAAAGCTCTTGGAACGAGTCACGTTTTGCGCTGTGCTCTCAATTAAAAAAAGAAAAGAAGCAGCTAGTTGCACCGAACTCTTTATACCCTATACAACCAACTAGTGCCCCTCTACAACATCATCTCAAGACTGACGCTCTGTTAATTTAATTTGCTCACCCTGTAGGAAGGCATACCCGCTCTCCGGGGCCTTTGAGTGGATTTTACATTTCCATTTCCTCTTCTCGCGGTGACATTTCGGGTTATTGTTCGCGATCCGCGGGTCGCCCCTGGTTCCGTCGTCTTTTGACGGAACTTGTCACAGGCACTTCAGGAAACGACGAAACGATCTTGACGACGAACGCGACGAAGCGACCTCGACCCAGGCTCAACCCCGCAGAAACCCGAAAACCAAAATGCTGAGCTCGCTAAAAAACAAAAAATAAAAACTCAACTGAAATGAAAAATGATAATTTCCATTGACGCAATTATTAAAGTTGTGTGTGTGTGTGTGCCAGGTAACGGCATTGGGTTCGGGTTGGTAGCCGGGTTCGGGATCGGGATCGGGATCGGCGTATGCATTGCGTTTTCGGGATTAACTCGATTTACGAAAGGGTTACGCATGCATCCCGATGTGCCAAAGTGTTTTATGTGCAGTCGCTGTTACTGCCCGCCCCTTGGGCTACCCCCTTGGCTTCCCTATCCCGTTTGCCGTTTCAAGGACCAGGCCAGGTAGCTACCTCTCTCTCCTGCTCTCTCTCTCGCTTTTGCTATCCTGTTTGGGAATATGAATAATGCGCAATGAGCGTGCACAATGCGCAGAGAGCTCCCTTCCTCCTTCCTGGGGTAACTGAAGAAACGCTTACAAATTACGCTAAAAGCGAATTAACCCTGGCGAGCGAGCGACCAAAAACCCAACCCGAACCCAACCCGAACCCAACCCGAGTCGATCCGATCCGATCGTAGGCAAATGTGTAGCGTCACGTTGGCAGAGATCGAACGTCTGTCGGCCCAACGGGTTGTGCTCTCTCTCTCTCTCTCTCTCTCTCTTTCTCTCCTCCTCTCTCTCTCTCACTCTAATCGCTACTCGTCAATTATCACTCGCACTCGGCATCGTCTTATCGATCAGCCCCATCGCAACGATCTGCGCTTTTCACAGCCCAAGTACGACCCGTGCGGGTACTCGTGCAATCGGGTAATCGGGTACTCGTTTCACAGACGAACAGCTTCCGATCGGACGTTCCGATCAAGTCAAGTGCCTGGAGGAAAGTGCCATTAATTAGGCAATCTACATTGTTCTCTCCCGCTGCAGAAGATTGCGCTTTTTGCTCTTTAGATCGAAAGATTGTGGAAGGCTTCAGGAAGGTGTCGAAGTGAAGCTGAAGAGGGACTCAGGTTTCAAATAGATCTATTCCTCGATCAACCATTGATACATAAGGCTAGGCGAACTAGAGATCAATAAAGACCTAAAGACTTGATAAGACTTTGACTAGGATACATTTCTAATCGATAATCCAATTGAGACTGAAACTCTCCACGATGCAAAGAGTGACTCAGTCAAGTCTGAAGAAGACACGTCTAATTGTAGCAAAAATGCCCAAATTATAATTATCTGCTTAGACTAGGAAACCTTTCCGGGAAAGCTTTACCAATTGGCCACCCCGAATGGGACTCGTTTCTTCCGTTTTGTCAAGGTGATTCAACAGCTTTAAAACTCAAAGAGAACCTTTTTTTTGTCCCAGTCGTTCGGGGAACATACAAGCTGATTATGGGCAATTTATACAGTTTCAAATTGGGGGATAGCATTGCAAATGGGGGGAGGAAGGAGGCGTAAGGGCGGCGTAGGCGGGCGCCAAAAAACTTTCTGTCAAAGGACATTCGAGAAATTCAATTGTGTTCTCTGGTTTGGGTATTTGTTTAATAATATGGCGAATGTATTTTGTCTGTCAGTCGGTCTGTTTCCCCGTCTGTCTGTCCGTCTGTCTGTCTGTCTGTCTGTCTGTCTGTCTCTTTGTCTGTTTGTCTGTTTGATATCAGAGCGCAACATTTATAAATGTAATTGTATAAATGGGCTGCTTATGCCAATAAACGGGAAAAGGGGACTGAAGTGTAGGAGAGAGAAAGAAAGAGTAAGAGTTGTAGTGGTGGGAGGAGATCGACGGGGGGGGGTATATTGAGGTTAAGGCCGATGGAAGCTCTACGGCATAGTAGGGTTGAAGTAATGGCCGCTCGCTGCCCGGTTGCGCTGTCCGTTAGCCATTAGGGGTGGACTTTCGATTCCTTCGATTCGAATCGCAATAAAAATATGGCCAGACCAGCGAGGGAGGGAGAGAGAGAGAGTGGGAGAGAGACAAGCTCAAATATTGTACGAATTTGAATTCACTTCAGCTTGGCCAACACTCCCACCACCACGTCCAAGCAGCCACTTGAGGACTTGCGACTCTGGATTCCCTGCTCAGGTCTCTGGACTCGTCGTGCCGTCCATCATCCGGGCTAACGAGCCAGCTACGACCCGGAGTCGCAGTCGAGAGCGTGGACAGCAGCATAGCTGCTGCTTGAGGGTGGGTAAGGTGGTTAGCTGTGACTGCCAACTGCCTCCTCCCTCTCTCTCTCTCCCAGTTCTGTTGTCCAATACTCGCTCCAACAAAAGGGTCAATACGTATAGCAGAGCTCTGGTCCGTTCTCTGCTCTTCGAGCTACTCTGTACACGTTCAACCCCTCGGACAGATTGACTTTTATGTTGATAGCTTTGTGCTTCCCCAATGCTTTGTTTGTTTGTGTCTCTGTCTGTGTTGGTGTGTGTTAGTGTGTGTGTGTGTCTGTCCACTACGCAGTTCCCGCTTCCCACCCTTCAAGTGGCCATTTTGAATTTTGTGTTACACCTACCGTGGCCCAACAATTGATTTTGATAACTGAAGAGAATCATTTGACCGACTTGAAAGCAAGCTAACCATAGCATAATGCTTGCTAGGAACTAACTAAGTTCCTCAGTTGTATCCAAGATATATATACCTATGATAAACCCTAGATTTAATCTTAAACTGTGTCTGTTAGTTTGGGAAAAGTGGTTAGACCCTTGCTTGCGATAACTTTTTCCAGGCCAGCCTATAGGTCTCTTTGCTGGCCAATTTTCACGATATATATGAATTCTTTTCAGTGAATCTTAAGTAAACCTACGGTATAAGAGTTTGGTAAGTCCTAACTCGAACTATAACTAGCGCTTTCAGTGGGTAAAGTGGTTAGACCCCAACTTAATGTAATATTTCCCTTTGCAAACTATTAACTGGAATACTGAAAACTATCCCTGTCTGGCTAGTCTTGCCTTTGCTTTCCAAATCTTGTTAGCAAATCTGTGTAAGCTGACAAATTCCTGGGGTCAATTCACTTGGCAGCCCAACAAATGGCCATTATTGACAGCTGCCGCAGTCCGATCCCTAAATTAGCTAGCCACATACACGTGTAGTTCTAATAGGCCATGTAAGAGCACCAACTAAGCCGTTGTCCGTTGTCTCGTTGTCCCGTTGTGAGGTGGGTGGTGGGTGGGAATGGTCTTACTTGGTCTTGAATGGCAAATCCATTACACGCATCGAATGCGCTTCCCATATGTACACGTCGTGATAGAGAGATTCCTCTATAAGCATGCACAGAGCTCTAGTTCTATAGGCACACACAGACACAGACACACATCCGTGTGGCTTATGCTACGTTCGGGCAATCCTTTGGGCTACCTCTTCCTCTTCCTCCCCTCCAGCTTGTCTTCTCCTTTGCCTGCTCGTGCTCGACTCATCTCATGCAACCCCATTGGCGTATTAAGACAAAAGGTTAAATTTAAATTTGGAACGCAAATGGAGATGGGAGAGGGAGAGGCAGAGGCAGAGGTAGAGGCAGAGGCTGCTTTGAGCATCACGTCCTCTATGCGTGCTCCATGCGCCTTGGTCATACATTGCAATGCGGCTGGCCAGAGAAACCCCATCCCCTCTCTCCCTATCTCTCTCTCTCTCTCACAGCCTGCTCTATATTGGTCTCTCTTGCTCCAACTGGCTTGAGAGTGCGCCTCCAAGCATATTGTTGCCTCTGAATTGGATTGTTAGGCGTAAGGTGTAGCAGATGGTGTGGATTTTGGCCGGGCCATGTGTGTGGCTTTACGAGTGTGTGTGTATGGCTGTGTGTGTGTGAGCTTGTCTGTGTCTTGGCTAGAGAGACCGAGAACAAAGAGTAAGAGGTTAGTCGTAACGCTTGTCCTGCGTGGTTGCTTCCATTGTGCATAAAAGGAAAGGCCAGAGACGTGGCCAAAACGAAAAAGAGGAGCAGCCCGCCTGGATACGTATATGCTAATGGACATTCGAGATTTTGGTTTGGTATTTTAAGCAGCTCAAGCTGAAGTTGGACTCTGTTCCCTCTGTTTCCTCACTTCCCAACTCCCCGTACTTCTCTCCGAGTTGGGTTTTGGTTTTAGTTCTGGGGTTGCGCTTAGGCTGAGCTCCTGGGGAAAAGCTGATAAGTACGTTTGATGCCTTTCGAATGCTACGTGTGCCTGACTCACTGACTGACTGACTGACTGGGCCATGGCCATAGTGAGGTACAGTGGGAGCAAGGCGGGAAGGTAGAGGTAGAGGTAGCTCTCGCACATGATACTCATTTTGTGATTGTGTGATGATGGATGGGACATGTGCCCAGGGACTTTAGCCGGAGCTTAGGCTACCTCAAATGCCGATAGCTGTCGAAAGGCTGCGACCTGAGGCCAGTTGAAGTTCCTCGAGTCCTTGAGTCCGTTCCGACGTCTTGTCTGGCCTAGCCCGGTCTCTCCTGGTCGCTCAAGTGTGTCGGCAAAAGGATTCGAACGATTTAGCATTCAAAATAAGTTGCGCCCGTTGTCCTCTGGCTCCATATCCTGTATCCGATGTCCTTCGTATGAGCGTGTGTGTGTGTGTGCGGATGTGTCCGGGCTTGTCGTCTGCTTTGTTTGTCCTATTCTTATTCCTATACCTGATACCCCGTCGACCATTAAATTCATAAAATATGCATGCAGATAAATATGATTCCGGGCATGCGAGTAAATACTTTTGTCTAGATTTGACCATGATTGAGTGTTTGCCCAGGACCCCAACCATTCTCTCCCCCTCCTCTATGCTCCCCAAATAGCATTGTCTGCTCTGTCGACCTAACTGACTATAATTCATACGGTCGATTGGTTTGCACACTTTCCGGATTAGCTACGGCACAATGGACCCCATTCGTTTGGGGTTCCCGTGCGGGTCAGTGTGCAGGTGTCAAAGTTCATTCAAGAAGGAAGCAGGGAGGTGACGGGGGGGGTCGTCTACATTAGCCCCCAAAGAAGTTGGAAAATGTAAATATTGGTTTGCTGTCAACATATTTGCCCCGGCATGGACAACAAGTTGAGTGCGTAGTTGGAGATTCGATAAGGCGAGCTTTGCGTATGTGTAGAGGATTAATCCTGGGCTATACCCCATTATTCGATAGATCTTTTGCAGTGCATTTTTAAAAATAATAAATTCCCTTAACTTATTTAAGTATTTTTACAGTATTTAGCACGTTAACCAACACTGTTTAGCTCGTTCCCCGTTGAAATCTCTTAATTCAAGCGCTTTAAGCATGATCTCTGTTGCAGCATCGATTGAGCACGCACACAGATACACACTCACACACACACACAGACAGATGTGAATAAAAATGAATACACCCACTCATCCACTCATTTCCAGAGTGCGGGCGGGGGCTACACTCATTAAAAATAAACGCAAACATTTTGCAGACAATTTCAACCTAATTGGCCCACATTGGGCTGCCAATTTGACGGCAGGGGCGTGGCTAGTGGGGGGCATAGAGGGGGCTGCATAAATTTGAAAATGAAAAATAAGTAATAACATGTAACTAATGCGAATACGAATATGAGTACTCAAAACTGTGGCATAGCAAAATGTGCACAAAAGCTGGCAGAGGGAAGGAGAGGTAGAAAGAGGGGAAGAGAGATAGAAATACAGAGAGAGAGAGAGAGAGAGAGAGAGAGAGAGAATAAAATGGAATAAAATAGCTGTGTCATTTCTTATTTTTGAGTGCTATTATTAAGCATTTGAAATATCATACCATGATGCGGGACATGGGTCCTTTCGGGATATTCACATGCGTGGCATGAGTGCGAGTGAGTGTGTGTGAGTGAGTGTGTGTGTGAGTGTTTCACTGTGTGTGTGTTTGTGTTGGCGCGTTATCCATTAGCTTATATTAAAATCATTTTTTGCAGACTGAATGGCGTTGGCTGCTGCTGTAAAGCCGAGGGGGAGCCCATGAGCCCCCCCACTCCCCACCCGACAGACACAACCAACAATCACGCACTCACACACAGGCGCTCAGCACACTCAAACACTCACACACTCACACTCACACCCGACTGGACGAGAGATGAATGGGCCGAGTTGGTCGCATTGTTTAATGAAAGTTCTTTCCGAAAACTTTTCCTGCACACGTTGCCGGCCTGCTCTCTCCTCTCTCCCCCTCTCTCTCTCTCTCGCTCTGGAATGAGTCGGCAGCTGTGTGTGGGTGTGTGTGTGAGTACCCTGGGACATTGGCCGCACGTATGCAAATGTGGCTGCGCTCGGAGTGAGTGTGTGTGTGTGAGTGGGTGAGTGTGTGTGCAGATGGGCGCGTCTGGGGTACGCTGCGGCTAGATGTGACGTGTGGTGTCAGACGGCAGTTGACAGCATGTTTATTTGTTTTCCTCTGCCTGTTTCGGGCCGCCTCCGCCCAGCGACCGCAGCCTGCCTGCCACGCCCCCCATCCCTGCCCTGGTGGAGAGCGTGTAGCCACTGTCAATCTGTGCGTCCAAACTGGGGGCCAACTACGTTTTGTGGCTCATTATGAAGCCAGTTGTAGATGACAGTGAGTGTAAGTGTGAGTGCACTGTGAATACTACGCTGTGTATTCACATGCTAGTTGGGTAGTCACAGGTATTATCAAAATTTATAAAAAAAATAAAGAAAAACTACATAAAAAATTAATAACTTCGAGTACTCATATGTTTGAAGTGAATGTATTCATTTGTATTCACATATTTGCATGAGTGCTGCCTTAATTGAGATTTATAAATTGCCATAAGATTCATATAGATTGAAATTAAGCATTTTTTTTTTAAATGAATAAGTGAATACATTCACAAAAAAAACGAATATAAATATTTTTGCTCTCAAAAACATCATCTTAAAATGCATTTTGCTATTAATGGCCAATATGCAAATGAATAAAGTGAATAGCTGTAATATCTAAGTATGAATACACTCATGAATACTATAAATAAGCCCAAGCAGCAGCTCATATCTTACAAATTTGAATTATAATCATTTGCATGCATTTGAATAGCAAATTAAATGAATTTCAATATTGTGAATACACTCATAACTGTGTGTAGTGAATACCTATCTATATCGGCGATATTTACACACATTCAACATTGAATTTCAATTGGAAATTTCATGATTTACATTTACATGAATACATTGACTACACTCATTTTGCAAGCGAGTGTTTCTATGCCACTGTCCTCGACTGTGCACTCACATGTCCACACATCTCGTTGTCCACCCGTTCACTCGACTGTCCGCCATATGTCCGCTTTTGGGACATGCGCGATATTACACTCACACACACTCACACGCAGACACTCACTCACACACACTCACACTCACACTCACACAGAGAATGAACTCTTATCCCTTGCTTGGCTGCGTCCGAATATGAATGTGCGCAGCGAATACATATGTACTCGTACGTGTGTATATATGAGTATATTTGCATGTGTGAATATGTGAATGTGTGAATGTGTATCTCTGTGTGAATGTGAATCCTTTGTTGCCGCTGCTATACAGGACTTTTGGTCCATTTAACATGTCTCATAATAATTGTGATTGGGGTTTATTTCGCATTCATTTGAATATGAATTAGCATCGTTTCGCATTTGAATGTCCAAAATGGGGCACATATTCGTGCATGTGGGTGCTTCGGGTACTCGTTGTGGACGGGTGCAAAGGGGGGAGGGTATAACTTTTGCCTGAATGAAGGAAGAATACTAACAAGAATTTTGCCAATTTAGCAAAAAGGGAAACGTTGCGATTGTATCTGCCAGTGGACCACACACTCACACACACTCACACTCCCTCACACACACTCACTCGCATCCTTAAGGAACTGTGAAGCAGCTGGTCGAATCCCTCTTGGGTGGTTGACACTCGTAAAGACGTAAAAAACTATGCAACATTTTTAACTGTCAGTTTTGTGCATTCACCAGAAGTTCTACGACCTCAGCCCACTGTGCCACTACACACATACACGTGTGCGTGTGTGTGTGAGTGTGTGCCACACCCGTAGATGATTTGACTACGCTCCTGCCCGGCTCGTTTGGGGAATTTGCTCTTATTAATTAGTGCAAAACGGCCCTTGGGGGACATCCCTGAGTTCCGTACATCTTTCTGAGGGTTTCTACTGTTTCTTCTTCTTCTCTCTCTTCTTCTTCCCCTTCTGCTATGGTCTCTTGATTAAAGAGTTAAAACGTTTGTAGCGAGTGGTCAACTGTACTCCACTTACGGGCCACTCCGAGTGGTTGGCAACTCTTTGGACAGTCACTTTGCTCAAGATAATCTCGAGATATGCTTTAATTTGATTTTCGGGCATTACGTGTATTCATTCGTATCTGCCTTCGATAAGGCATTTAGGGTAAGTCTTGCTATAGCGCAGACCATCATCATTTATCTTCTTAAGTGCTGATGGGGTTACGTCGGCCTTTTCAGTTGTTCGTGGTAAATTATTAATTGATTTGCGGTTATTGGAAGAAGACTTAAGGGCCTGAATCGAAGCTATATTTCCGTAGAAGAAGTTTCGTAAGGTAAGTATAGATATAGGTAGGATATAAACGTATATGTGTACATGTTTTTGCAATTTAAGAAATTCGAAGTTTTTAATTTTTGTGATTTTGGTAAGGGTCCCCTCTGTTCATTTTTCAGAAAAAATTTTGTTTTCAAAATTTCAAATCGCCTGTTTTTACTTTTAATAGATTGCGGAGGTCTTAATTAGTATAAAACAAGTGTTTAAAGTTGTTTTAGAGGATACTTAATTTTTGGCCAAAAATCCTGTCAAAGTCGACTAAAAATTTGACATAAAAGGCCCTCCACAGGACCTGTAACCTCACTTCATAACTTTCTTAAAAATCAAACGATTTTCTACAGGTGAAACATTTTATTCATTGTTTTAGCTATAGAATAGAATGGATTTATAGTTTTTTTAATTTTAAAAATTCCAAAAAAAATTTAATTTTTGTGATTTTGGTAAGGGTCTCCCCTGTAAAATTTTCAACATTTTTTTTTCCTTAAAAATTTAAAATCGGCTGCTTTTAATTTTAATCGATTGCGGAGCTCAAAATTTTTTTTTTTTTTTTTTTTACTTTGCTGTTATTTATTGAATCTTCTCATTTTCGAGACTAACAATAAGTGTATCAAATCTTATACTATAACCTTACTAGCAGTCATAAAGACTGTAACAGTAGAAATGGCCCTGACAAGTTATAGCTGGGTTGGAAGGTCGGTACGTTGAAGACGGGTTCGGTTGGAAGCCCGAATCAAGACCCTTGCAAGGGGATTTGGGTGGGCAGAGAGTTTTACATTGTACGACGCTTTTTGCATGTCTATTTCATCTTTTACTGCGAGAATGCCGAGGTCCCTGTGGATGTTTTGGTTTCGAATATACCATGGTGCCCCAGTGATAGTTCGCAGGATCTTGGATTGAGCGCGCTGTATAATATCTATGTTGGTTCTGCTCGCGTTCCCCCAAAGCTGGGAGCCGTACGTCCAGATTGGCTTAAGAGTGGAGGTGTAGAGCAGGACCTTGTAGTCCAGACACAAGGGCGATCTGGCGTTTATGATCCAGTGGAGGCTGCTGGCTTTCAGTTTTAGGTGTAGTTTCTTGCATTCGATATGCCTACGCCATGTCAGGCGTCTGTCGAGATGGATGCCGAGATACGTAACTTCTTTGACTTGGGGGATCTGCGTGCCATTCAGGTAGAGCGGAGGGCAAGTTTGTCTGTTAAGAGTAAACGTTATGTGCTTGCACTTTTGTTCGTTTATTTTGATGCGCCAGTCAGATAGCCACTTCTCGACTACCATGAGGTGGTTGGCGAGTTGGGTTGTTGCATCGACTGGGCATCTGGAGCGGCTAAGGATCGCAGTGTCGTCAGCAAAGGTGGATGTTGTTAGTCGATCACTCGTGGGAATATCCGCTGTGTAGAGGACGAATAGAGTTGGCCCAAGTGAGCTGCCTTGTGGGACTCCAGCTTCGATAGTGTGGTTGTCTGATATTGTTGTATTGCACCTCACTGCGAAGGCTCTGTTGCAGAGGTAAGATTCAAGGAGTTTATGAGTGTACCCAGGTAAATGTGTTTTAATTTTGTGCATAAGTCCTTCGAGCCAGACGCGGTCAAATGCTTGAGATACATCGAGGAATATCGCGCTGCAATATTCTCTACGCTCGAAGGCTGTTCGAATCTCTGATGTTATTCTGTTAACTTGCTCGATAGTACCGTGTTTTATTCTGAAGCCAAACTGATGGGCTGGGATAATGTTGTGAGCTTCCATATATGGTATTATGCGCGTTAGAAGGCATTTTTCGAATAATTTGGACAGGCAAGATAATAGACTTATTGGTCTGTAGGATGAAGGGATCGTGTGGTCTTTTCCGGGCTTCGGTATCATAATAATGATTGATTTTTTCCATTTACTTGGGTAGTAGCCTAGGCTTATGATTCCATTGAAGAGTTTACAGATGACCTCAACAGCACAGTACGGAAGTTCCATTAACATTTTTGTAGTTATTAGGTCGCCGCCTGGTGCCTTTTTTGGTTTTAGTTCCCTAATGACTTTTGTAATCTCATTCGGCCGAAATGAAGTTGGCGTAGGTACCAAATCGGAGTGGATTTGAGGAGGAACATATGCATTTGATGAGGGATTCGGCTGAAAGACGTCCCTGAGATGTAAGGCAAATGTTTCGGCTCTGTCTTTGTCGCTGCGGGCCCAGCGACCTGATGAATTTCTTATCGGGGTGACGGTTTCAATAGGAGAACTTAGATTTGGGTGAGCCCTCCACAAGGGATGCTTTGTACTAGTTGGCGAGAGTTTTCCAATATATTTTAGTTGGGCATTTTCAGCTTCTTGCTTCAGAGCCCGGTTTAGTTTGCGGGTGGCTTCATTAAGACGTTGCTTTGAGCATGGCGATCTGCTGGTTTGCCACGCCCGCCGTAGACGCCTCTTTTCCAGAACCAGCTGTTCAATTTGCAGGCTGGTTTTGAACGTCTTGATTTCCGCATCCTTCCGTTTAGGTGTTGAGATCCTGGCTGCTGCGACGAGTACCTCTTCCAGAGCGGCAGTAGAGCAGTCAATGTCCGCTTCTATATTTAGTTGAGGAGTTAGCTCAATGTGGGAACTCACATACTTTCTGTATTTCATCCAGTTAGTGTTGTGCGACGTCAGCCTATTGGGGTGGTCCGTAATTTCTGGGCGTTGATGAAGGGTTATCAACAAGGGCGAGTGGTCAGATGAGAGATCCGGTAGGGCCATGGCGCTTATTAGATCGCGTGGGATGTTTTTTGTCACCGCGAAGTCAATTAGATCTGGGATCTTTCTGGGGTCTGCAGGCCAATAAGTGGGGCTACCAGGAGAAACGTAGTCCAGTTTATTGCTCGCTTTGATAAGTGCATTATACAGTTGTCTTCCCTTGGGAGTCACGAGGCGTGATCCCCAGTGCGTGTGTTTGGCATTGTAGTCTCCTGCAGCTAAGAAGTGATCCCCCAGTGTGTTGTAGAAGTCCATGAATTGACCTTCAGAGATAGTAAAGCGAGGTGGGCAGTAGACAGCGGCAATGCAAAGGTTTCCGTTTCCTGACTGCACTTTTATGGACGTGGCTTGCAAGTAGTTTGTTGCAAACCTTTTGTGAAAGTGGTGTTTGATGCGTTCTCTGATTAAGATGCCGGTTCCGCCGTGGGCTTTTCCATCCGGATGATCTGTGCGGTAGAAGGTGTAACCTCTTATATGGAAGTTATATCGCCCAGTGAGGTGCGTTTCAACCAGCAGCATGGCATCGATGTGATTTGAATTTAGGAATTGCGCTATTTCAGGTTTATGCCGTGAAATGCCGTTGGCATTCCACATGGAGATACGTAGTTTAGCCATTTATTATTTGGACTGTTGTGCTACAAGCAACTGAATCACCATGTTCTGGTTCTGAACAAGGGTTTGCATAGTTGTTTTCATAAACGACATGAGTTCCATCATACTTTGTTGCATGGTGACCAGCATAGTTTCCAAATTGCTTTGCGGCTGCCTTGGGACCTGCTGAGCGTTTTCTGAGTGTGGCTGGAGTGGATTTTCCATGTCAGTTCGTAATGCTTCTGCGTAGGAGATGCCCTTAGTGGTATCTAGCGGACCGAATGAAGATCTGGCTGCCTTGCCGAAAAATACGTCTGGGGTTCTTTTAGGCTTATGATACGCGTTTTGCGTATTTTGTTGACGCGTAGCTGTCGCTCGTTGCATACGGCTCTTCAACTCCTTGTAGACCGCACAGCCTCTGTAGTTTGCCGTATGGTTTCCTCCACAGTTGCCACATTTTTTCTTTAAGGGGTCTTCTTTGTTTGCGGGGCAGTTAACGGAGTTGTGGAAGTCTCCACAGACTACACAGACTGCCCTAAGTGTGCAGTATGTCTTGGTGTGTCCATACTCCTGGCAGTTTGTGCATTGTACAGGGCCGTTGCGTTTGTGTGGCTCTTCCACGGTGATCCTTCGATGCAGTAGGAGCTGCAGTTTGTAGATCGGGTGCACTTCGTTTTTCTTTAAGGCTTTGCTATCTGGTTCGAGCTCGACCTTGAAGAGTGGTTGCGGCTTTTTGTTTCTGTTAATAATGTTGCTAACATTTTTGGCACAGAAGCCCTTGGCTTTAAGTGCTTCTTGAATCTCAGAGGGGGCGACGTCAGGTTCGATTCCTTTTAAAACAATTTGCAGACCCTTGCTGCTTTTTAGCTGGTAGGTGTAGAAGTTCTTTTTTGTTTCCTCCAGGTACTTAGACACAGCTCGGAAGTGTTCTTCGGACTTCGTTTGAACTTTGGTTTCGTGGATGTTCCCTTTAATAAGCGGAACAACATGGAAATTATCGTCCCCGACCAGCGCAACAATTTTGTTGACCAGGGCGTTTGAGCTTTTTTCCCTTAAGTAAATAGGAGGTGGCTTTGGTTTCTTTTGGGTCTCCTGCCCCAACTCTGCTTGGTTGTTCTCCGCCTCTGCTAAGATGGAAAAACGGTTATCATTGAGACTCCTAGTTTGTTCGTTGCTTTTGTTGGTACGGTTGATCTTTGGTTTATTACCAACCGTGTTTAGTGGACTAAGTTTACGCTTAATCTGGATGTAGCGATCCATACCGGTCTGTATAACCGAGGCCGCTTGTTGCTTATCGGAGCTTACTGTTTTTGTTGCAATTGTATTTTGCTCTCCAGCCGTTGGCACCGAATTCGCCATAATGGTAGTTGGTTTAGTTGTTGATGGTGCTTTTGCTGCGACTTCAGTAATTGTTGCACTGCTAGTTGTTGGGGCTTCTTCCATCGAAGCCGGCGGTGGCGGGGTTTGGCTTTGGTAGCTCCATGATGTAGGAGTTGGGGTGAGCAGAGTGGGTGAGCAAGAGCTCGCTCTCTTGCTGTCGACGGTCAGTAGAGCCGGGTTGCTCTTTGATGACTTGTTTACTTCTACAATATCACGTGTTGAAAAGTAAGAGAAACAGGCGTTTCTTGAATTTACAGAGCTTCTACGCTCGCTCTTTGGATCGCTGCTCATTTTTCGAGCGTATTACGCGTGGCACTTGTTAATTTAAAACAAATATGCACTTGTCTTAGTCATAACACTAGTTCTTGATGAGTTATTTTTCGCTGAATGTATTTTTCTTTGATTAGTTAGCGTCTTTTCGCACGAGATATAAATTTAAATTCAAATTTGAATTTTAACGATACACTCCAAACGGACAAAGTCTGATAGCACAGTTGGTCTGGCAACGCCAACTCGGTTTGTTCGAACGGTTAGCAGCACTAACAGCTGGGCCACCCCCGCGTTCTCCGCGATCGGTTGGTAGCACTATCAGCTGTAAAGTCAGCCGGGCCTCCCGCAACAATTGTTTATATTTTATAATTGGCCGAAAAAAGTGTGGAATTCACGTTTTTTTTTTCCACCTGAGATCGTACAGCAAACACGGGGTGCGACTTTGCACACTCTTCGACTATTTCTGACGGCGTCGTCGTTAGAAAATAGTTGAGTTTCGCGCAGCGTTTAAAAACACGTCCGGTTAACTCGAATGCCAGCAAAGCACCGAGCTCAAAATAAGTATAAATTTGATCAATTCAAATGGTAAATAATTGAATCTGTCTGCGTAACACTTGAACGGCCCCTAAGAATTAGTTTGTCTCTTGAGTATTTTCTTTCTAATACAGGAATTCTTCTATTTAATTGACGCACCTCACTATAAACTGTATGTGCATCTTAAACTAAGATAATATTATATGTAGATACATATATCCAGTAACTTTTTTTACTTCTTTTCTCTCTCACTCTCTCTCTCTCTCTCTCTCTGCAATTTCCCTTGTCTTTTATGCCATAAAACGTATAATCCTCGAATTATTTAATATATTTGACCTTTTGCTGGTGTTCCTCCTACCCTCTCCCCTGGCACCGCATCCCCCATTTGCCAATGCCATCTCTAATTGATGCTGTTGTTGCTGCTGTGCTCGAGTTTGTTTGCCTTGCGATGCTTTTGCGGTGTACGCCCAGTTGAAAATTTTCAAATAAAAAAATTGCCTGTCGCCCACTGTGCTCGCGATGCGACAGCAAATGCCAAAACGGAGCGCATAAATTGTGCCAAAATAGAGAGAGAGAGGGAGAGGGAGACAATGAGAGAGGGAGAAGGTGAGTGAGAGAACTGCAACAATGCAGCAACTGTTGTTGTTGTTGTTGCTGCTGCTGTCGCCGAGGACAACGGGATATCAATCCGCAGAAACATGCCCTTTCACACCGCGTTATCAGCGCCCCTCAGCCGGGTCCGTCCGTCTGTCCGTCCCTCCGCCCCTTGGCCTGTCGATTCCATCAGCAGCAGCGGCAGCAGATCGTAAATAAAATTAGAGCAGCGCTGCGCTGCGCTGCTGCTGCTGCTGCTGCTGTCCATTAGGCAGCGCCGCTCTATCAGATACGCCTGGAAATGTATCTGTATCTCAGGCTACCCTGTATCTGTATCTCTCTCTCTCTCTCTCTCTCTCTGTCTCTCTTGCTGCTTGAATGGGTTGTGTAATATTGATTAAATTGGTGAAACTCTTTTTTCATCCTCCTTTAAATTACTGTAAAATTTCGCACACTCACGCACAGACAGACGGACAGACAGACAGGCAGACAGACGGACAGGCAGACCGACAGCGAGGTAGCGATGCCTCCGCTCGTTTCACCCTTTCGTCGATATCCTCGCGCTGCTAATAATATTGACACAAAGGATACTTTCTGGTCGTCCTGCACTTCATACAAAAGGTATGAAAAAGAGGATGAAATACGGCAACAGCAGCAACAACAACAGCAACAACAACAGCAGCAACAACAACAACAGCAGCAACAGCAGCAGCAACGGCTTTGATCGGTGAAGTCAATTGTAACACATCGAATTGTTCGCATTGATAGATTTTGATTTATTTGCAGTTATTTATAGGCCTTCAACCAGCCAGCTCTCTCTCTCTCTCTCTCTCTATCTAGCTCTCTCCCTCTCTATATAGATGACTTGCCTGGTTGAGTGACGGGCAGCGCGGGCTGTGGAACTGTAACTCTTTACCTACTTCAGGGCGACATTAGATTATCCGTTCTTATCCTCGATTTTTGGTTTTTACCCTTTTAGTCACTTTTGCACAAAGATTCGCACACACTCGCACACACACACAGAGCGAAAGACAGACAGACACACAGATACTCAGATACTCACGTAAGCAGCATGGGACAAGCCGTTCTCACGTGCTGCACATGGCCAACATGACGCTGCATCTGCTTAAGCGCATCTGCATACAGCAGAGAGAGGGATAAGGAGAGAGAGAGAGAGAAGAGAAGAGGAAGAAAAAGAGAGAGGGAGCTGGAGAGCTAGGGTAAGGATGCTGCGTGGGAAGCTGATCAATGCAAGAAGCGGCATAAAAAACATATATACAGCTATCGGTCTAAAGAAGAAGAATATATATACCGTAAATATACAAAATTAAACTATATATTGTTAGACAGAAAACAAATAGAGTATTAAGCGAATGTTTTAATTAAATATCACTTTATTTACTAATTATTTCCACAATTAATTTCAATATGAAAATATTTTATTTAAATGTATATAATATTTTACGGAAATATAGGCCAAAGCTGCTCTAAGATATTTAACTAAAGCTGCAGAAATGCAGTTCCTAGGATCTTTAAAGATAAAGTAAATACTATAGCATATAATAACATTTACAGATATATATATATACCATCTCAATTTATTATTCTCTCTCCCTGTAAAAAAGCTCTTAAAATATTGCCAAATTCTGCATAAACATTTTTTAATTATAATTGCGCTGCTCGCGGATTCCTCAACGCCTACGCCCATGCCCTGGCCCACGCCCACAAGATGTTTATGCTCATGTTGGTCAACAACTGTGGGCGTTGTCACTAATTGAAAATGCAAAAGGAACACACAACGTATCCGTGAGATACTTTTGCAACTGTCGCAAGTGTGCGATGGCGACGGCGACGGCGACGGCTTTTGGCAATGTTGCGTCATTTATTTTTTTTTTTTTGCTTTTTTCGCAACAACTGTCCAGCCCAGGGGTGGTTCACACACACACACACACACATACATACGCTGCGTGTGTGTGTGTGTGTGTGCTTATTGCATATCCTTAAGGTAATCACATTCACAATATAATAAAACCATGCGGTGACGTTCCTTTTGCGTTTCAGCTGCCGCTGGCCAAGCGACGGCCCCAACTCCGTCTCAGTCACTCTCCCACTCTCTCTCTCCTTCTGCTCTGTCTGCGGCGCTTTGTGGCGGCCACAACGACCGCCGGTTGCGCTGCGCCGCCAGCTGTGAACCGCAACCGGGCCGAGACGGGTCTGGGCCGAGCATAGCGCACTTGGCCATGTGGCCTGAGCTGAAGGAAAATGCCAAACAACACGCTTTGTTGTTGTTTCGTTTCTCTCTCTCTCTCTCTCTTTCTCTCTTCTTCTGCTTGTGTATTTTTTGCAAACGTCGCTGCTTCTTCTTGGTTTTCGTTTATTTTGAAAAGTTTTGTTGGTATCCGGCTACAAGTCCCTTGGGCAGCATTTACCACCCCATTCACACAGGCTGCGAAGACAGCGCCGCACCACCACCCACACACACACACACACGCAGAAACACACTCACACACACACACACCTTTGGCTCGTTTGAAATTCTTCAAGTTGTTGTTACTGTATGTTGTTTTTTCCTTTTCCAAAATGGACATATGGCCATTGGCATGCCTCCCCCTCCCGTTTTCAGTCCCTGTCCAGGACCCACATTTATCAGTACCCATGTGTGTGTGTGTGGGTGTGTGTGTGCGGTTATCTCCATGTGGGTTTTAAAACCTTAAACAATTTCGGCAACGGCTTGCGAATAGACTGTAAATTGGGAAATTAATGGCCCTGTTACGGCTCGTGTATTGTTTTTTAAAGGGTTTTTTTTCCTTCTTCTTCTTCTCTTTTTTCTTGTGTGTTCACTGGTGCTCTTAACATGTTTTCTTATTTCCACACTGACTGATAGCAGACGTTGTGGTGCCCCGCCCCCTCGAGCACAGCACAGCCTTGCCTTAGTGGGTGCTTGAGTACTTGCAGTACCCACTGCGTGGGAGGGGGTTTTTTTTTATAGGGTATCTTGATTTTGTATGCAGATATAGGCATGCAAGTCTATGAAAATATAGTCTAACTTTTTTGCTAAGGCTACACTAATTTGGTACACTCTTCAAGCGCATATAGCAAGCATAAGGAGGTAATTACGACTCCTTTAGGTGTATTATTTCCTGATTTGTTTGTATGAACATCTATATCTCCGGGACTATAAGAGCTAGAGCTATCAAATTTGCTGACAATATGTTTTTGGTTACAAGGTAGGTTGGGCATCTTTAAAAATTTTGCCACGCCTACTCGCGCCTCCGAAAATCAAAATAATCCCACAGTAAGTGTAATTGGTTTTGTCATTATTATCTTTGTTTTTTTTTTTTAATAACTATATAGAAAGTATCCCAGTTAAATAACTTTATAAAGAGTATCAGTCAACTCAATATTTTCTGAAACTTTTGAAATTTTTTTTAAGGTTTGACTCTGTTAGTTATTCTCCCCTGGTAACCTTATAAAACCCTGTTTATAATGCAACTCTAACCCCTAATATATATATTTAATATTTTTTCCTAATTAAAATGCGATTTCTTAATAAAAATCCTAAAGATTTGCGATCCCGTTTAAATGTTTATGGGACTAATTCCTACCCGCAAGACGGCACCAAGGTCGCAGAGATATGCACAGATATTTCATGGGGGGCGGAGGGGCAGGAGCTTCTGTTTTTCTTGGGCGCGCTGCTTCCTTTGCCGTAGGGTTTTTCCGGGATAATTGTTATCTGCAGGTTAATTGAATGTCGCGGGAAATAAACGCGAGAAGCGCGAGACGATAAAATGTGAGAGTAAAAATGGAAGAAAGAGGGAAAGAAAGAAAATGAAAGCAAGTCTGGCATGCCAATAGATGGTGCACAAAAAAAAAAAACAAGATGAAAAGTGGGGGGAGAAACAGAAGAAGGAAGAGGAAGAGAAACAAGCAAAACAAGCATATGCAAAAAATTTAAAATAATAACAACCCAAAGGAAAACAACATTTGCAGATATTTCTCTGGGTTTTCGAGGGAGGCGGCTGGCTGGGGGGAGACATGTGACCAAACGGACCGGTCAGGACGCGCAGAGGGTCCCAGCACACACACACACACACACACATACATGCAGTACGCCATAAAGTGACACGCGCGCACAGTGGGACAGAGATCGAATGGAGTGATACAACATTGAGATCCCAAAAGGCAGGGCAGGGCAGGGCAGGACGCGATGCGACTCGACCGGGCTCGGACTCTGGCGGGGGTGGCTCGCAGCGAAACGGACCCGGACCCGGATCCGGACAGCGCGCGCAGGACCTTTTATATTTACATGTCTTAAAATTTTAAAAAGGACACAGCCAGCGCGACCAGCAAGGACCTTGCCAGCTGTTTTGCATACATATGTGGATGGCTGTGTGTGTGTGTGGGGGGGTGTGTGTGTGTGGTTGTGCTTTCGGGTGTAGTTTTGACAACGAGCATTGGGCCAAAAAGTTTGCCCTGCTATATACACATATGTCCATGTGTGGGTGGGTAGCAGGGTCCTGGAGCAGGGTACGATGGGGTACGGTGGGGTACGGTGCGGTACAGCTCGCTATGGTTGCCCGGTTCCGTTTCATTAGTTGGACTGTCGTGGCGCTCTTACCTTGTAACTCTACGAGCGCACACACACACACCCTATATACCCTACGTACGTGTGTGTGTGTGTGTGTGGGTGAGTGTGTGCTTTGCGGCTCCAGCGAATGCCGAATTGGATTTATACGTGTATAATAAAAGTACTTGACGGGAGGGCCAAAACACTAAATGACTATAAAAAGCACTTTGAAGAGGGTCAAATGGAGATAAATTTGTGTGTGTATGCGAGCACGTCGTGTGTATGTGTGTGTGTGTGGTCTGGCAGAAAGGACATGCTGAGCTGGGCAAAAGGATATTTGCTTGTGTCTAATGTGTTTTTATTTTCCAGCTCGTTTTCGTCTTACGTTTTACGATTTCTCCGGTCACTTTGTGGACTTGCGGGACTCGGGACTCGGGATGGGGGTAGAGGATTCAGTAGAGTCGCTGTGCCAGGCGTCAAATGTCCTTCGTCCTGCGTAAAAGGGCTATTTGCATGCAGGCATGTGTGTGTGTGTGTGTGTGTGTGTGCTGTCCATGTTGGAGCGAAGGTTGAGTATATTTTATGGCCACACACAGCAGCGCGCTCTCTCTCTCTCTCTGCTTCTTGTGCCTTTTGACATCGGTCGAACGTTCGACCCCCCAACCCCCTAGCCCCAACCTATCGGGCCACTCGACCTGCCGTCATTTGAATAGTACGTATCCATACATTAGAGACCCCAATATCCAATTTACCCCACACACAGACAAAAAAAAACAGAGTCCAATCAAAGCGAGAGCCCTGACTAACGCATACCCTTCAATTGTGTGTTTGTGTGTGTGGCTGATTTACCTATAATATACTTACCTTATATATACCCTCGATTTCTGCCAAGTTTCAGCAGGCTGCTTATTCCAGCTTATGCTCTGTCTGCGCTTTGGTCAGTTCTATTTTACTTTCTTGCTTTTCTAGGTAATTCGATACTTTTCTCTTTTTTTTGACAGGATCTGGTCTTTTGCATTTATTTCTAATTGCAATCTGTCAATTACATTTGCAAAGGGCAGGCAGGAAGACAGACAGAGAGAGAGAGAGAGAGAGAGGAGAGATAGACTGGGAGGCAGACTGAGTTATGGCCCAAGGTTGGCCGCAGCGCGTCGCTCCCGTCGGGAATTTCGTAGACACGTCAATTGGCCCATCTGGCAAATAGACTTCAGACCAAATTTGCAATTTTTATGGCTTATAAAAAGGCAATAACAACAAAGGCAGCGATGACTGGGCAGACCAGAGCAGGAGCTGGAGAAGGAGTTGGAGTTGGAGTTGGAGAAGGAGTTGAAGTTGCAGTTGGGACTCTGCCTGCGTCCGGCGCTGTAACCCGACACCGGACAGCGACGCCGGTCTGCTCTGAAATCGATACCATCGATACTCTGCCAATACCCAACCCCCTCAACCCCCGATCACACCTTCTGGTTACCCGTACCCTTGCTTGGGCAAGGTCGTAAGTTTTGACGGACAAACATGATTAATATTTTTTTATGCATTTTCCTCGAGTGTGTGGAAAAGCCCATCAATCATTTGAGCAATTTTCCATTTTCAAAGGGAAGAATAGTTTTCCCTGAAAAGCTTTAGATGCAGCTAATTGGGGTGCTCACATTTAACCTGACCGCACTCTTGACCATTGGCCAAGAAGGTTCTAAATCGCCAGAGGAAACGAGTTTCCTGAGAAGGTCCTAAGGGGTTAGGCGTCTTTCGGGGTTGATTCACAAGACGCAGATCTAAAACGGACAACAAGATTTGCCATAAAGATCAGTTTGGATTGTCTTGATCCCTTGGCATTTGCTCCAGCCCTTTCCATACCTTTTCGGGATGGGCATCTTGATTAGCCGGACAAGTCAGAGAAGTCACAACACTCGGGTAGAGTTCAAATTGATTAGACCATTGAGTAATTATGTGATACCATTTGCTACAGGCTCATTATGAGGTTGAGGATCAATTAGAAGCATTTCTTTCTCGATCTTGAGAGGGTGATCTCAAGATCACTCTGTTAATTGAAGATATAGCTGGAATTGAATTACAGCAAAACGATATTTAGGGTATTTAAAATCATGAAGAGAGTGTTATGTATTACTTAACTCTTAACTCTCTAAGATTTTTTTTTAACTAATATTATAGTTTTACCTGATGGAATTGGAATTGAAATTGAATCAAAGCGATTCTTAGGGTATTTAAATCTATGAAGAGAGAGTTATGTATTACTTAGGAACTCTATAAGATTGTTAACTAATATTATAGTTTTTCCTGTCTGATTACGATCTTTCGAAATGTATTCTCTTAATATCCTCAATATCAAACAGATCTCCTGTTGCCCTTCATATAATACGAATATCACAATATTATTAAATGTACTCACGCTGCAGTTGACGGGACTAGCTCATCATCAGGCAAAGGAATTTCGATAACTGACAAAATCATAGATCATTCCTAAATCCGAAATGACGCTACAGTAGCGTCGTGGAATATTGTGCCCGTCGGCATTGCTAAAGGTCACGCAATGGGCAACTCCCCGATCTGATCAGAACTCCGATTCATCCAATCGGGTTGATGCGATACTGTGCCCAGGGGGTAGTTGCTGATCGAGAGGATGAAACAACCCCTAAACCAAAAACGATATTTAGCTAGAGCTAGGTTAGGTTTGCCTGAAACTGAAAGAGATGACCATAGAGACAGGAGAAACTAGCAAATGCGCGAGAGCGGGACAACACGATGGATTGTGTGAGTTGCGAGGCAGAGATTAAAATTACCTGAATCGGGTATTTGCATAGCGGAAACTTTACTCATGTTACCTGAAAGGGTTCGCTACAGCAAACTGAAGTATTTTATTATATATTATATTGTATTACACTTGGTTCTAGGTTTCCGCTTTCGCTGAGTAGTTGCTATGAAATTTCAATAAGGAAAATTCTTTCTCTTTACTTGATATATTGATTTCTTCAATTGAAGGTTCTTGCTTTCTCTACTTTTAGTTCTTCCAGAAACTTTTCTTAAGTTCCTCTGAGCATAGTTATTTATAAAATATATAATAATATTTTATTGTTTAATATTCTCATTTCATTTAGTTCCCATTTAGACATATAACTCATTTCCCAAGGCATTTCCCACACTTCTCTGCAGTCAACAAGAAATGCTTGCCTACTTTTTTGGGGCTTGCTTGTAATTCTCAAATGGTTTCTGCTGCAATGTTTATCATGTGCAAATTATTTGTCTGATGAATCGGAGAGCGTGTGTGCTGCGAGAGAGAGAGAGAGAGCGAGATAGAGCGCGCTGCTAAGTAATCTGAATAAGTGTGTGTGTGTGCAGGAGAGTGGGTTAAGGGGTAAGGGATGTGGGGCCTCGCTTGTCAAGTTGTTTTGTCTAGACCTGAAACAATGAATGTCGAATATCTGTTTGTGATTTGTTTGAAATACTTTTCTAAGGTATCAACGCACACACACATAGGAAACACACACACACTCACACATGCTCAGAGACACATTAAAATATCTTTCGAATGTTCTCAAATTAATTTACACCCAATACACACACACAGATAGACACACACGTGGGCGGCTTCGGGTGACAACGAAGACAACAACAATTAGAAGCCAAAAAACGAAGCCAAGTCGTGCCCCCCTCCGCCCATCCCCCCTTAAGAGAAGCACACAAAAGGACTCCAGCATCGGCTTCTGTGACTGTGTGTGCTCTATGTGTGTGTGTGTGTGTGTGGGGATACGTGTGTCTGTGTGTGTGTGCATTCACATGTGTGTGCCGCATTGAGTTGTTTTTTTACATAGAACATGGCTGCATCTACACATGGCTGCCTCGCAATGGCTCTCTCTCTCTCTCTCTTACACTCCCACAGTTTTGCTCTCTCTCTCGCACTCACTCGACTTGCCTGCTCCTTCTCTGTCGCACACTGCCTTTAGCTTTAGCCGAGTAGAACAAAAGGTTAAATTCGCTCTCAAATGGTCAGAATCTTTTAATGAGATGGGTTTGCTGGGAGGCGGCGGCGATGGCGGACAGGCAGGCGCACTGCGCTCTCACCCACAGCGGGGAGAGTGGGTGCGAGTGTGTGCGAGTGTGTGCGAGTGTGTGCGAGTATGTGTGTGTGTGTGTGCGAGCTCTGTAAAGGGTTATTGCTGCTGGCAAGTAAACACCACCGGCTAACCAAGGATGGAGGACTGTGTGGACAGCGGACAGCAGGGCAGGGCAGGGCAGGGCAGGGCAGGACAGCCAACTGTCGACTGCCTTTGGCTGCTGGCGGACCATCGATCCGTAAATCCACCCGCTGCCGGCGTCGTCGTCGTCGTTGTAGTCGCCGCCATTACGATGCGCCGCCATCCATTGCCATTGCCATTGCTGGTGTAACTGTATTTCCCGACGACCAGCGCGGTGTTTTATGCGTCTCTCGGCCTGTGTGTATGTGTGTGAGCTGTGTGTGTGTGTGTTGTGTGTGTGCCTATGTATTCCATGGCTGCTCGAAACCGCTGGCCACTGGCGCATTAGTCCAACTTGTATTTGTATTTTTAGTTACCGATGAACAATTAGTTAAGACCTTAACCCTTTAACGAATTCCCTCACGGTTCCATCTAATTTTAGCGGGTTAAGGCAGCTACTTAAGACTGTCGGAGACAGAGAGAGAGAGAGAGTGAGTATAGTGGAAGGAGTATGTCTAGGCTTCATAAAGAGTATATTAAATTGGCCAAACAGTGTGTGATATGCCGGCATGGAGACTTTTGTCTGTATGAACAAATAAATCTGTGTTATTATAAACGGTAGGAATATCAAATTTGGTATAAATATGGTTGTATATCATGCGCAGTTAGAGCATATTTTAATTTGTAGATATCATGTCCAGAACTCACTAAAATCGAATTTTTAAGCTATGTTTTATTAGCTGAGCGTTCTGCTTGGACACACACCTAAATCAAAACTATTCTACAAATTTAAAAATGATCTGAAAAAAAAAAAATACAGATTTATAAAAATCGAATGACTTTTAAAAAAGGTGTCGCTGTGAAGGCTAAAGTCTTAGCTAGTGTGACTTTAAGCTGTAGTTTTATATAGGAACTTTTTATACCCTTGCAGAAGGTATATTAATTTTAGCCAGAAGTTTGCAACGCACCTTAGATGACCGATGATCCGACCCTATAAAGTATATATATTCTGAATCAACATCAACAGAGGAGTCGAAAAATGGATGTCCGTCCGTCTGTTGCAACGTAAACTAGTCTCTCAGTTTTTGAGCTATCTTCATGAAACTTGGCACACAAGCTTCTTATTGCTGCACGCTGTCGGAACGGGCCAGATCGGACAGATATATTGTATAGCTGTCATGGAGCCTATCGGCCGATTTTCGATATATTTCAAGAAATAGCTATCAGGCTTACCACATCTAAATCTAAGTGTGTCCTTAATAATAAAGTTTAATCAAAATCGAATTTTTATAACATATCACGATCAATGATCGGCCTAATGTTGCAATTTTATGAAAATCTGAGTACAACTGCAAGGGTATAAAACCTTCGGCAAGCCGAAGGTAGTCTTGCTTTCTTGTATTTTTTTTTATATATTTTCAAGTTTCGAACTATCGTTACCTACTGTAACTTCCAGTGATTATCAAGTGAAATCTTTTGTATTTTTTACTTTGATTAAGACTTCTTTATTTAAAACATTTAAAACACTTTCTTCCCCCTGCTCAGATCAATCCGTGAGGGAAACAATATGTTTTTCTGTTTTAATAATTCAGTTCGGAATCAAGTCGGGGGAGGGGAAGGATTAAAGAAGAAGAAGATGGAGAAGCAAAAGATGAGTCACATGCTGCAATGCGAGGGTTTTAATGCCCGGCAAAATCTGTCATTAAACTAAGTAGAGCGATAAAGAGTGCTTTGATGTACCCTGTAAGCGGACACACACACACACACATACACTGGGACAACTCACACACACATATGCAAATATTCAATTCTAATTTCTAATTTCAAATGTACATAAGTTTCAATTATGTGCGCGTCCGCGCTGAGGGTTGATTGCCAAACTTCATAATGAGAGCAAGGAACACACGCGTGCCTCAAAATATTTACACACAATGGGCCGAGGCCGAGACCGAGACCGGACCAGGAGACCGGACTGGACCCTGCTCGAGCGGTCAGCGGACGGCGGCGTTGGCCTTTGGTAATTTGTTGAGCTTCGGGCTGCATACAAAGCTGTACAAATCTTGTTGCGATGCTTTTGCAACCCCTGCAGGGGTTGGGGATGGGATGGGATAGGACATGGTAACGGGAGACGGTAGACGCAGCCAACGCCATTGCATCTGCTCGGCCTGGCAAACGGGAATAGGGATAGAGCACGCACGAACAGAGTGAGAGCGAGAGAGAAAGAGAGAGGGAGAGAGGCACAGAGATTAAAGGTTAGCACTCGCGACCTTGCCGGTTTCCCGACAACGACTCCGACTGCGACTGCGACTCCGACTCCGACATCGGGTGCGGCAGCTTGGCAAGCAGCTTGTGGCATGTACGTGCTCGTTGTTGCCACTGTAAGCCGGGGCCGGGGCCCATTAAAGCGAATCGTAAATCAAATGAGTTGCATAAATGCCTACAAAATGTTTCAATGTTTTCCAATTCTGCGGCCTACGCGACACGCAGTCGGCGACCTCCGCCGCCGCTTCAGAGATTCTCGCGGATTCGTTCGCGGGACTCGCAAGTGGGCAATAAACATTTGTGCCAGCCAATTTGGCCAAAAGGCAGAGAGAGAGAGAGAGAGAGAGAGGGGGGACGAGGCACCTAAAACTTGCTGTTGATATGCAAATCTGTTGATTATGAAAGGTTTTAATGCTGCTCGCGCCAGTCTTGGCTTGTCTTGGCGTATTTTACAACACTGTAATTAGCGAGGAGACAAGCAACGATAGACGTGATGTCTGGACAGGAATATTTATTCAATTTGCAAGTGGGAATGGGGAAGTCGTGACTTTCATGTGAAGAAACTGCGAAACGTTTTGGGTTTCCTGCGAATATGTCATACTTCTAGCACTATTTTCATTGATTTCTAGAGTGGCTAAGAGGGTTACCCTATTTCTAAAATTATGCTGTAATACTTATGAGTGTTTTTCCAAAAACTTTAAGCTGTAGCTCCTTTAGTCTCTGAGATATAGGCGTTCGTACAGACAGACAGCGCCATATTGACTCGACAGTTGTCTGGACTTCTATCTGAAACAATGTTGGATAGGTTGCACTGCTTATTGCACTGTCTAACAGTTTAGTTAAGACATACTCGTACATATACATTATAGGAAAAGCAAAAATCGTAGTCTAGGCTTTCATACTTCTAGGACCATTTTCATTGATTTACAGACGGGCTAAGAGGCTTACCCTATTTCTAAAATGTTATAGAAAAACTTATCAGTGTTGTTCCAAAATATAATAGCTCTAGCTCTTCTAGTCTCTGATATCTAAGCGTTGATACAGACAGAGAGCGCCATATTGACTCGACAGTTGTCTGGACTTCTATCTGAAACAATGTTGGATAGGTTGCACTGCTTATTGCACTGTCTAACAGTTTAGTTAAGACATATATTATAGAAAAAGCCAAAATCATAGTCTGGGGTTTCATACTTCTAGGGCCATTTTCATTGATTTACAGACGGGTTAAGAGGCTTACCCTATTTCTAAAATGTTATAGATATACTTATCAGTGTTGTTCCAAAATATAATAGCTCTAGCTCTTCTAGTCTCTGATATCTAAGCGTTCATACAGACAGACAGCGCCATATTGACACGACAGTTGTCTCGACTTCTTTCTGAAATAATGTAAGCTAGGCTAGTTGCTTAGGGCACTGTCTAACGGTTCAGTTAGGACACATATGTATATTACTGAAATAAAAACCATATTAGTCTCAACACACTCAAGTCATTTTCCAGACTTTTCCAACACTGTTTGTAGCTGCAACTCTGGAATGCAACCAACTATTATTTACTCGTTTGCTCTTTATATTTCTATACTATATATGTACCCCTTCCTATCTGTCTCTCTTGCTCACTCTCTCTCCTTCTCTCTCCCTCTCCCCCTCTCTCTCTCTCTGCACATTATTCATTTCGATGTGCTGCTAGCCCGCCCGTCCATACGTCCTTATATGCATATGGTTCGGCCCCTGTCCGTGCCAGCGCTGCGATGCTACAGATTGGGGCATAGCCCCGGGGCAGGCTGCTGGGCGGGGGGTGCTGGTGGGTGGGATCTACTCTAACCTAGTCAAATAAAACACTTTCTAAAATTTGACTTTGGGCAGAAACCGCATTCATTACTCTTAGCCGAAGGATGTAGTAACCCTTGCAGGAATTTACCGTTTTTAATCTCATTTCGAAAGTCCTTTCCAGGCGCCGCACACACACACACACACACACACATGAGCCACAAGTGTGTGTGTGTGTGTGTGGTGTAAATATGAGTATTGGTCCAACTTGGCTAGTGTCAGATGGAAAAATAAGTTCTGGTCGAAGGATCTTTTGGGGTTTGGCGTGGAATTGAAAATGATGGTCCGACAGTTTCTGAAAATTGCCAGAGAGTCGAGAGCGACAGGGACAGCGACTGCCAGACAGCCGCCAGGCAGACTTCACGAGGGGGAGGGGAGGGGGGGTGCACAACTGGAGGCGACCGCAGACCTGAGCCTTGAGCTGGGTAAATATTTGTGGTTTCCGAAAGGATACTTTTAGCTATGCGTAAATTCAAAAAGGCAAATTGGCAACTTGTGAGCTAGCAAGCCCCCCCCTGTTGGCCACACCCATGGCAGGGTATGCTGGGCTCATTTGCTGGCCGCTGCTGCTGCTGCTGTGTGTGTGTGTGTGTGTGGAGAGTGTTAGATTAACTTGGGAGCAAGGACAGCAGCTGCTCCTCCTCCAGGATGTGTGTGTGTGTGTGAAGATACATATCTGCTGGCGTTGCGTTGGCCACATCAGCAAACAACACACACACACACACACACACACACATGTGTCTGCCTGCGGCAGTTGAGGGGGGCGGGGCAGCCTTTTGGAGAGCGGGCAGCGATTTAGTTTGAGCCACGACTGGCTGCCCCGAGGGCTGATTGCGAGCAGCAGCTTGACAGAGTCGTAGTAGGTGGCAGTGGCAGCCTGTCAGAAGGGGGCGAAGGGGGACCCCCTTCCTGCCTTGGTGATTTCATTAGGCCGGTGACCAAATAGATTTATTAATCCTAAGGCTAATAAATAGTCTCTTCTCTCGCAGCGAACCACAGAGCATGTGGAACCGGTTCGAGCCCCTTTGCCCGCCCCGTCCCTGCACAAACCGCACACACAGACACACAGGGGTGACTGTTTTTCGGGGCATAAAAGGGCAAATTTCACACTCACTTCTGCAGCATCAGCACAGCATCATCACACCCCTGCCCCTGGTACTGCCCCTGCCTCTGCCCCTACTCCATGAGGATGATCTCTCTGCCCATTGGTCAGCTGAGGCTGCTGGGCAAATTGAGGCTGTGAATTGGTCTCATTAACCTCGTTGTTAGGGGAATCTGTGAGGATGCTGAGCGAAAACATGTTTCCATTTTGAGGGGTTTTCTCTCCTGTTAACTCCTGTTGACCCCTTGACCCTGGCATGAAGTGAGAGACACAGAGAGGGCAAAGGGCACGCCTTAAATTGTTATCAATCTTTTTTTTTTTTTTTGCTTATTTTAGTTAACAATTAGCTGGTAAAGGGGTGTGCTGGAGTGGTGGGAGGGGGGAATTTAATTAGACAGCATGACAATTCGACAAGGTATTAGCACCTTCTCCCTCCTCCTCCTTCTGCTCCTCCTGCCCCCACGCGGTACGTGCAACAATGTCACATGCCGCACAACTCTTTCGCTCCCATTTGAAATGACAACATGTGCCCCGCCAGGCTGCAATTCCAACTGGCCAGCAGGGGCAGTACCAGAGTGGGAGTAGGTATTACCCATAGCACTACCAGCCAGAGCATCTGCCTGGTCCTGGTCCAAGCAATCGGCACGCCCCGCATAAATTTTGTGCTGAGTGAAATTAAATGGGCGTCACTGCGATTTTCGGGTTTAATTAAATTAAATTAACCCACGTTCCGCCATTACCAGGAAAGTTCCCCGGACTAAAGTTTCATTTGAAGGTGCTGCAGCAGCAAAAGGATTGAGGTAACTGTACCAGAAACCCCATGTGGAGAAGGGTCTAACGGGAAAGAGAAGAAAAAAGTGGAGATATGAAGAGGTTAGACAGGAAATCAAGCTAGATTGTATCTACATATATGAAGGTGGCAACATACCCATAGAACTGATATGAAGGTTTTGAGGAGATTTAGAGGTTAAAACAAGACGTTATCCCAAGCGAACTGAGAGGGAAAGAGAGAGTAAAGGGAGAGACAGAGACTGTACTTTCAAGGATAACCCAAGGATAACTACGAACGTTGCAATAGTTATCAATTAAATATCGTTGCTATCGATAGTCTAGTCTAGTCTCCCTAGATCCACGACTCTGTCATGTTATCGTAGGAATCCAAGCAGGGCTGGCTACCATATCGCATAATCGCTTTAAGTCGCAGCCAGATGACGATTTCATTGTTCTTCTTCTTCTTCTTGCAATCGCAGTCAGGGAAGAGAGGGGGGAGGGGGGAGAGGGATCATTAAAGAATGCGTTTTGGGGAAGGAAGCGCTCAGTGCCCGCCCGGCTGCAATTGTGCAACAAAATGTGGCAACAACAAAGCAAAAGTCCGTCTGAGATTCAGTCAGAGGCGGAAGCGGAGGGGGGCAGGCGCGGATGGGCATGCTGCATCCTTTGCCAAGGTGGACAAATGGATTTTCCAAATAAGCGGAGTTGCTTGGTCGCCAGACAGAGGGAGGGAGAGAGCGAGAGGGAGGTAGGGAGAGGGAAAGAGATAGCTAGAGCCAGTGAGGGGGAAAGGGAAAGCAAGAATTGCATTCGCATTCGCATTCGCCTTTGCATTTGTTTGAAAAAGTCCAAAGAACAACAAGAACACACACACCTAGCACACACACACAGCTGCAGCTGTACCTAACACACACAGACACTAATACACACTTAGCCCCCACACACACACACACACACACACACACAAAGTTGGAGAAGTCATTGAATGTCAGCCATGCAGCAAGCCTCGGACCCAGCAGCCTTTCGCGCTCCCTCCTCACTCCCTCTCCTACTCCAGCCCCCTCTCTCCTATACCCCCCCTTGGGGAGTAGCGGGTGTGTCCACAGCCGCCACAGTAGCCTCGGTGTATCCGTGTGGCAGGTTGCATCCTCATGCCGCAACCCGGCAACATTCTCGCACCACATTCGCCGGCTTAATGATTCTTTTATTCATTATTTTCCTCGCTCTCCCTCTTCCTCTTCCTCTCTCCTGTTCTCACTCTCTCTCTTTCTCTCCCTGCCTGCTTTTTTGTGTATTCTCACTCGCATTATACGAGCGCGCATATATCGTGCATGTGCTTTGGACAGCGGCGCATTTAGCCACGAGCGCGGGTTGGGAAGCTCTGCCAGTCCAGGGGCGTGGAGGAAGAGGGGATTGGGTACTTGCAGGACTGCGGCGGCGGGCTTTGGGGCTCTTATTAACGAGCCAGCGAGCTCTGCCTGCCTGGTTGCCGTGTGTCCTGGCAGCACCTAACCCCAACCGACCTGCCTCAACCTGCGGAGACACGCATCTCGCTCTCTCTCGCTCTCTCTCGTTCTCTTTCTCTCTCTCTGTTCGTGCGAGCAGAAGACAATGTAAGGACAGTGCACTCCACACGCCATTTTCCAACACACACACTCGCACGCACACACACACACACACACTCGCACATGGTCACGAATTTTGCGCGCGCCAAAAAGGATGCATTGAAAAGGACGCGCTGTCGACCGCTGCTTCGCTCTCTCCCTGCTGCTCCCTCCTGCTCCCTCTCTCTCTCTTCTCTTTGGCTGCGCAGAGTGGCAGAGCGGAGCCAAAGCCAAAACGCCACAAAGGTTCATGGACAGTATGAGAGTCCTTAGCCGGGCACAAAAGAAAGGCTTAAGTTTCCATTTGGTCTCTAGAGCACGATATCCCGCGCCAACCTCCCATTGCTCCCCTCTAACCCCCTTCCCCTCCCTTGCACACATGTGCTCTATATGCCACACACACACACACGCACATAACGGGAGCAGCAGCAGGAGCGGAGCAAGCGTTGGCTCCACTCCGCTTCGTTCGCTTCGCTTTGGTTTCGTTGGGTTCGGTTTGGTATTGTCGGGTTGCCCTGCGGTGGCAATGGGCGTGCACATACACACACCAGCCCCCTCTCCCCTCTACGCCCCTGGCATGTGTACCCTGCATGCCAAAAGGGATCTGTATATGAGTGTGCTTAATACCCTGTAAATGAAGTGAGAAAGAGTTCATAAGAGAATTATCATATTATTACAGGGTATTTAACGTATTTATTTCTTAATGCAGACATGTAAATGTGAACTACAGGGTATTAAGTGTTATGCAATGCTTCTTTCTGCTTGTAAACGTATTAAACTTAAACTTAACTGTAAAAAGTAAGGTTAAGTTAAAGTAAGGTCTGCTAGGTGCAAACATTTTTGGGAGTGCATAAATGAGTTTTTGAAGGAATTTTGCCATTATTATAGGGTTTTTAGCTTGATAAAAGTATTTTTTCATATTATGTACATTGATGGGCATAATACCCTGTAAAATCAAGTGTTTATCTAACACGTAGAACTACAGTGAGTTTTAAAATATTTAGGTAATTTTTACAGGGTATTTGAAGTGTTGCAAGAGCTAGTTCATCTTTAGAGCTTTTTGTATTCTTCTGCCTATGCATGCACTCATTGAACTACGCAGAACCCATAGATAAGTTAATCATATTACAGGGTATGCGTGCTACCTTATTAACTGTAGTTATTAATCGCTTAATCCTCCGCAAACAGGGTATTTGACAGTCGTTCACTAGCAAACTGCACTCGCTGTTTGCTTTTACAAATGTTTTGTGTGTCCATGTGGGTGATGGCAATGGCGACGCCGTTGGAGTCGCTCTACGGAGTTGTAGTCGGAGTTGGAGCCATAGACATTTGTTCTTTGACTTTCTTTGCTTTCCGGGTTGCCCTCCCCCTTCCCCATCCCCTACTCTCTCTGCACAACTTGGCCATGGCGGAATCCAAAATTCAACGTTGGAGTTTCGTTTTTGTCCATTTTATTTTTGGTTTTTATTGTTTCGCTTCGCGGCTTGATAAAAGTGAACAAGTTTCTTTCTTTCTTTCTTTCTCTCTCCCACCTCTCCTCTCTCTCTGCCTTGCTCTCTCCTACTATTTGTTGTTTGCTTTTAACTTGGCCAGTCCCTCGATCCGTTGCCTGCGGCCGCATTTGAGCTCCAGTTCACACACACACAGAGAGAGAGAGAGAGAGACACAGCGACTCCCCCGACTCCTGGCGTGCTCTGTGCGCTCTGCGTGCTGTAATCAACGCATGATCCCAGGACGCCGCCATATTTGGCTAACTGGCTGCATGGACGGACAACGGGAAGGGAAATGGGAGCGGGAGCGGGAGCGGGAACGGGAACGGGAACGGGACCAAGCCGGGTGGGTGATGTCGCTGCTCGAACTGGACTCGGGTTGGGTTGCTTTGGGCATGGTCGGCCATGCTGGCCTAGCGATGCTTTCAATTAAAACATCACCCGGTCGAGGGTTAGCCTTAACCCCCCTCCCCCCCTCTCTCTGCCCATCTCCCTGCTAGCCTTACCCTGCTTGCACTCCACCCACTGTGATGAAATTATTCAAGTGGTCAAATGGTGTTGTTCATTATTTCTGTAGTTGTTGCTGCTGTAATTGCTAACACACACTTGCAATGGGGTTGAAACGCACACACAGACAGACAGAGAGAGATAGATAGAGAGAGATAGAGACAGAGAGAGAGACAGGCACGTACATAACTTGCCACATGCCTTTTGAATCTGCATCCGCGTCCGAACTTGAAGTCAACTTACACATGCGTCGTCTGTCTCTCTGTCTCTGTGTGTGTCCCTTTGTATCCCTGTGTGTGTGTGTGTGTGTGGCAATGGCTGTTACATCCGCTCGCAACAGCATTGGCTCCGTGCTGCTCCTCTACCGCGTCCTTCTCCTTCTCCGAGTCCGTGTCCGTTTCGAATTCTCGTTCTGGCTGCGACTGCTTCAATTCGAACATAATAAATTAATTTATCATCAGAAAAGAATCTCAGTAAGCAAGCAGTAAAAGTTTCACCCTTATGGCCACACACACACACACACGCAAGGAGACACACACACCCAAGGAGACACACACAGTGCCATACAGCGCGTAGGTTACTCGTTATATACGCGCATTGCGCGATTTGCTCTCCCAGTCTCCTCCAGCCACTCCAGCTCCTTCTACTCCACCTCCTGCTGGCTGGTAACCCTCCTAACCTCCTTCCCTGCCAACCCAGCCCCATTAGCTACACGCTACCCTCTCCGCCCCTGCACGAGGTATCCTCCTAAATTGGCAATTGGCAACTGGCAGCGTAATCTGGACGAAGAAACTCGCTTCAAGGCACCAGGGGAACCTTTATTAGTTACCCAAATGGCAGATTAACTCAGCTGATATCCTTAAAGACAGATCAGTTAACTATATAATTTATAAGTATAAATATATTAAAAATAGATAATTTGTTTCGGATCAGCCTTACTTATAAATTTAATCCTTGCTAATCTTACTTCTTTTTCACAGAAAAAGATTAGATTGTATGATGTTAATTTGGAAAAGTTGAATATAAAAGTTACTATACCAAGTTGAGAGCAAGAAACCCTTCGACTTGCCTTCAATAACTTTATTATAAAGCTAATATAAAATGGGCTGAATTAATAGAGAAAAAGGTCACCAAGGGGTTCCCAGATTTCACAGTATTCCTTAATAAACATTAAAAAAAAAACGGCATAGTTTATGATACTTAGTTATTTTTATTTTATGTGTTTTTTCTTTGATTTACAAGGATATTCTAATTGCACACATTATATAATATCTAAATAGGAAATATTTCATGGCTTCCAAGAAGGGGTTCCCGGCTTATAGAGTTCCTAAATACCCTTCGAAGGCTCAGTCAGTACGCTCATCATTCCGTTTCAATCCGAAATCGTTGCCCACAATTGGCGGCCACTTGGCAGACGCCTCTTTAAGAGGCAACATTAAATCGCTCCGCAAATATTAGTTATGATGTCTGCGAAAGAGAGGGGGAGAGAAAGGGAGAGCGAGAAAGAATGTGAGGAAGAGAGCGACAGGCTGAGAAACAAACGAAGCTGCGAACTTGCGCATCGAACATGTTCGACGTCCAACAAGCTCGAACTGGCCACAGCGTCGTGGCAACCTTGGCCAGGGGGTGGTCGCTGCTCGCTGCCTCGACTGCGTCAGCGGCGACGTCAACTGCGCAGCTAACGTCGACGCTGGCAATAGCTGGCGGCAGCGGCGCCCACACATGCGCCGGACTTGGTCGCACACATGTGTGAGGGTCGTCGCACAGTCCGAGGCAGAGTCCGAGGCAGAGTCCGAGTCCGACAACGGATACAAATCCAATTGAAGTTGCTCTGCCCGGCAAAAGGGGGCGGCCAGTTGGGTTGGATTGGTCAACTTGCACTTGGGGTCCGACTGGAAGTGGCGCTCGCATGGCCAGTGTTGCCCAATGGCCAATGGCGTCCGTTGGGCAGTCGTTCTCACTCTCACGCACATGTGTGGGCAGCACTTTTCTGTGCGTATGTGAGGCAGCACTTTTCTGTGTGCTGCTGCTGCTGTTAGCGACACCTGGCGATATTTTCTGGCAGCGCCGCAAGGTATGCAGCACTTTGTGCGCTCGCACGATCGCTCGCAGCCGCCGTTGCCGTTGCCTACTTTCGTGCGCTGCCATAAATTTTATAGCAAGTGAAAATGCCAGCTTTAATTTGTTTTACACTTTTCGCAATTTGCATGTATTTGTATTTGTATTTGTATTTGTATTTGTATTTCGTAACACAGACAACTATTATAATTATTAATTTACGCTTTGTTTTTTTTTTTGTTATTGTTTATGTTCAAAAAATTACACACACTTGAAAAATATTTTTTGTTTTTTTTTGTTTTGTTTTGTCGCATTTCGCTTTTACATTTCCTTTTTTCTTTAACTATTTTACGGCCAATTTACAACAATTTGTTTAGTGTTTTTATGCTTTGTATTTTTCTTTGTATTATTTTAGTATAAAGTTGTTTTTTTCTTTTATGGCTACATTCGATTTTCTAAGATTTTTGTGATAGTTTTAGTTATTTTCGTTCTTTCTGTCCGACTTTTTTTTTATCCTCTCTTTAACGTTTTCGATCTGAAATTCTTTGTAAAAAATAAAACTGAAAAATATAAGGAAAATAAATGGGAAAACACAAGGAATAAAACATAAATGTTGTATGATTTTCATATTTGCTTTTTTATTCAGAGTTTTTTTTTTCTTCATTTTTGATATATGAACTATATAGTATATATAGGTATATATATATATTTATATCGTATCGTATGTCTTGTCTGAAACACAATTCAATCAGTTTTAAGAATTTCACATTGAAAAACCTTTCCAAAATTTTCTCTCTTTTTTTTAGCCAACTCTCTCTTTTTAACCATATATCATTTCTCTCTAGCTGTCTCTTTCTCGCTTAATAAATTATGCACGATAAACTTCATAGATGTGTGTGTGTGTGTGTTTGAATTGCCTATGCTATTGCAGCAGCAGCTGTGGTTGGGGTGGGTTAACTTAGGATCGAAGAGGGTTCGGGTTCGGGTTTGCTGCTGCAATTGCAGAGGCAATTACGATCGTAGTAGTTCTGAAATCAACGGAACGCAAAAACGATGAACAAAGAAAACAAACAAAGTTTAAACTAATTTCCTTTCTCTTTCTTTTTTGCGTCAATGCGATTTCGATTACGATTACGATTTCGATTTGAATTTTGCTCGCCGAAATAAATTTGTACTAAAAACAATTGTTAAACATTAATCGAAAACGGATTTCGGATAAATTTCAATTTTAAATAACGAAAATCAACAGCGAAAACATTTTTATCAAAAAAAATATATATGTAGAATTAAAATGCATTTCGTTTTCATTTTCTTCTCATTCACCATTCTTTTTTGGGCCGAGAGAAAACCGAAAATACACGCAACGTTAAGTTCCTCAGTCTTCTAAATCTAGTTGTAGTTATGTTCTTGTTGTTGTTGTTGTCTTTATATAATTGCTTGAAGTTTTACGTACAAATTTCGATTTAAATTATTTCCAATCTTGAGTTTTTATTTTTTTTTTTTTATTTCTCGACTGCACTCCGAATTTCTTTCACTGTATGTAGTTTCTTTCTCTTAGGCTAGTTTCTCGTTTTTGTTTTTTAAAAAAAAGTGTGTTTACATTTATCGATTTATTTATGTATGTAAAAAATTTGATTATTTTCGTTTTCGTGTTTTTTTTTTTTTTTTTGTTTTTTTTTTTTTGTTTTTTAAATTACATTTAATAATAGAACTATTTTCTATGCGACAAAAAACGATATCCAAAATCAAAAAGTTCTTAATGCAAATGCGCACAATAGAAAAAAAATAGTTATGATAATCATATATATATATATGTATATATATCGAGTTATAATAGTATGTTATCGGTAATAAGATTTTTTTACAGGTGTTGCACCTCTTTTTTTTGGGAAGGGTGCCTATATGCTAGATTTACTAAAATGTACATCGATGTTTAACAAATACGCTTAATACACACAAAAAAAAAAATAATTATATGTCAGTATATAGTATATATATATATATAGTAAACTGTAGCGCATAATCGGCTTATAATTATCGATTTATCGCTGCGTTTAGTGGGTCTTTTCACGATTTTTCATTTAGTTTTAGTTTTTTTTTTGTTTTTCTTTTGTTTTTCTTTTTCTTAGTTACGCTTGCTATACAAAGTGGCGCTTAGTTGCTATAAAATACACTGGAAAATGTGTGTCGCTCTGCTCAGCCGGAATAACTGTACTTTCTGCTAATTATTTGTTTATAAATTACGTAAAAATATTGAAAAAAAAAAATGGAAAAAAATTGAAAGTTTTTTTTTGTTTTGTTTTTGTTTTTTTGTGGAGTTGCTCAAACATTCACACGCACAGACACGCACAGACACGCACAGACACACACAGACACGCACACAAAAGTTTTTATAGGATGCTCGAAAAAAAAGGGTATTTTTTAAAATTATATTACATAACGGTTATTGCTTTGGTATTAAATGCCTCTGGTCGTCGTCGTCGTCGTCGTCGTCGTCAGCGTCGTGGTCTCCTTCTTTAAGAAAGTGTAGCAGGGGCGTAGACAGGGAGGGGCAGGGGGCGTTGGCTATATAGACTGCATGTAAGACGTGGCGTATTTACAGGGTATGCTTCAGTCTGGCAGCATCTTTAGAAGATGCGCGACATGAGGCGGCTGCTGCGTTGCGTCGCTGCTGCCGTCGACTGCTGCTGCTGCTGTTGCTGCAACTGTTGCTGCTGCTGCTGCTGTTGCTGCGGCAGCAATTGCAGCGGATGTGACAGATGCGGATGCGGGTGTGGGTGGGGATGGGGGTGTGGAAGATGCACACCGCTGCTGCTGCTGCTGCTCCAGTTAGTAAAAAGTCATGCCTCCTCCTTGAGCGAGATCGAGTGCGAGGGCAGACTGGATGAGGCATTGGAATCGTTGTCCCCGCTCACGCTGCCCGGCAGCGACAGGTTATGTCCGAATTGCGGGGGGAAGCCGACAACAGACACGCCCATGGGGCAGGGCGGTGAGAGCTGTGAGGGCACAGGCAGCTGCTGCTGCTGCTGTTGCTGTGCGTGTTGCTGCTGCTGCTGCTGAGCATGTTGCTGTTGTGCTGCTGCTGCCTGCAATTGTTGTGCTGCTGCTGCGGCCTGCGCAGCGGCAACAGCATTGGCAGCATTCGCTGCAGCCGCCGCCGCCTTGCCCTGATTCACGACACACTTGCGCATGTGCTTCTCCAGCGTGGAGGGCACCGAGAAGGGCATGTCGCAGAAGCGACAACGATAGACATCCTTGCCAGTGCGTCCATGGGTCTTCATGTGCCTGGTCAGCTTGGAGCTCTGGGCGCAGGCGTAGGAGCAGAGCTCGCACTTGTATGGCTTCTCGCCGGTGTGACTGCGTCGATGCACCGTCAGGTTGGAGCAGTTCTTGAACACTTTGCCGCAGAACTCGCAGGTGTCGTTGCGCTGGCGGGATTCCTTCTTGAGCAGCGGCCCCTGGAGAAGCGAGTTGGCCCCACCCAGGCCGAGCGGCTTCAGCTTGAGGTTCTCGAAGAGCGCCTCGTTGCGATGCAGGGCAGACATGCCCCACCAGTCGCCACCGTCGATCTTCATGCGCTTGGAGAGCTCGAAGGGATTGGGGAAGGGATTGAAGAGCGGCACCTGTGCGGCGGCAGCGGCTGCGGCTGCTGCAGCGGCGGCATCCTGTGCCTGCTGCGGCTGGAACATGTTGCAATTCTTGGCGAACTCATCACGCAGACGCAGTGCAGCCACAGGCAGCCCATTGAGCTTGTCACCCGCTGCGGAGTTGCTGCCCGCAACCTGGCCAGCTCCTGAGCCTGCACCGGCTCCTGCTGCTCCTCCGGCTGCTCCTGCTCCGCCTGCTCCGCCACTGCGATTATTGTTATCCACATTCGCAGCGGCAGCAGCGGCGGCAGCAGCCACTGCAGCTGCCTCCTTGCGTCCCGACTCCTGCAGCGCCTGCTTGTAGGCCTCCGAGTATTGGGCAATGTTGGACAGACCGAACTTATCCATCAGTTCACCCACCAGGGAGGTGGCACCAGAGCTGGTGGTCTTGGGGCTCTGACTCTTGCCATCGATGCGATTGTTCACACTGAGATCCTCTGCCTCGTAGTCAACATCATCGCAATCCTCCAGCTCATCCTCCTCATCATCCTCATCACCCTCAGCATCGGCATCACCATCCCCATCAACATCCTCATCGTTCAACTCGTCATCGAACTCATCCGGATTGGGATCATCGTCCGCTTCGTTCGTCTCCAACGAGTCCGCATTGCTGCCCCCATCGTGTCCATCGGCGGGCGAGCGATGCACTCGCATGTGCTTCATTAGCTTCTGTATGTGGGAGCACTCGAAGTCGCAGGCGGTGCACTTGTATGGCTTCTCTCCCGTATGGGTGCGCTGGTGGATAATCAGATTGTTCTCGTAGCGGAACTTCTTGTCGCAGTAGCCGCAGGCATAGGCCTGCTCCGGACTGGGCAGACGCTCTAGATCGTTGCAGGCATTGGCCGGGGAGCAGGTGGAACGTGGTGTGCTGGGCAGGGGCAGGGTTGTTCCTGCTGCTGCTGCAGTTGCTCCTGCTGCTGCTGCTGCTGCTGCTCCAGCTGCAGCTGCTGAGACTCCTCCTCCATTCAGCTCCACACACTTCTCGGGCGGCGTACGTGCTGCTGCTGGCGCCAAACCCGATATGGAGCTGGGCGAGGGGCTCGCAAAGCGCGGCGATTGCTTCTGTCTTGGACTCGGCGAGCTCGAGTTAACAATGTTGCCAGCTCCAGGGCTTGTTGTGCCCGCAAGCTGACGCAATCGCTGCGAGTAAAAATCCATCTGCTGCTGCGGTTCCAGGCTCACGCCGGCTGGACTGACTGCAGCCTGTGATGCTGCTGATGCTGCTGCTGCTGCCGCTGCCACGGCTGCTGCTGCTGCCACCTGCTGCTGCTGCTGTTGCTGCTGCTGTTGTTGCTGCTGCTGTTGCTGTTGTTGCTGCTGCTGCTGTTGCTGCTGCTGCTGCTGTGAGCTGAGCGATGGAGGCGGCAATGCTGCTGGTGGCACTGAGCCACGTTGACTGCTGCCACTCGAGGGAGGACGCTGCTCGACAGGATTAGGAACATTGCCAGCCGCAGCGGCTGAAACTGTGGGACTGGGTTGCTGCTGCTGCTGCTGTTGCTGCTGCTGCTGCTGGTACTGCGCTTGTGCTGCTGCTGCTGCCGCGGCCAGATTGAAGCCATGATGCCGGAACTGTTCGCTCACCAACTGCTCCATGCGATAGTGATCCGCTGGCGTGGGGCGTCCAAAGAGCGGCGAGACGCTAGGAACTACATTGCCCTGTGCCAGTGCCGGGGGCAGTGGCATGCGGAGCAGCTGGAAGGGATTGGCATGCATGGACTCGGGTGGCGCCAGCAGTGGATGATGACGCATACCGGCGGCCATGGCCAGGCTCTGCTGTGCCGCTGCCGCCTGCTGCTGTTGCTGCTGCTGTTGCTGTGCTGCTGCCGCCGCCTGCTGCTGCTGCTGTTGTGCAACACGTTGCTGCTGCTGCTGCAATTGTTGCTGTGTGGTTGGTGAACTTGCGCCGCCAGCAACACCTATGCTGCTGTTGCTGTTGCTGCTGCCGGTGCTGGTGTTGGCAGAACTGTTGCTGCCACTTGCTGCTCCTCCTGCTGCTCCTCCGACGGCTGTGGCGCTGCTGTTGCTGCTGCTGCGTTTGGGTGCTGCCACAGCTTGTGCCATCAGCGCATGCAGAGGCAGTGGAACGCCAACTGCGGCTGCTGCTGCGGCTGCTGCTGCTGCCGCTGCTGCTGCTGCTGTTGTTGCGTTGCTGTTGCTGCTGCTGCTCGCGTTGTTGTTGTGGCTGCTGCTGCTGCCGTTGGGGCTGAGGCTGCGATTTGAGCTGGGCGAACTGCAGTTCAAGGCGTGGGCGTGGGCGTGGCTGTGGGCAGCTGCGGCGGCAGCATTGAGGGCGGCGGGCGTGGCCACGGTCAGTGTGCCCGTTTCCACGTAGATTTTGACGCCGTGCGAATGCTGCACGTGCTGGATGAGGCGCCAGGCGGATGTGTAGCGGGTCTTGCAGGTGGAACATGTGTAGTTGCTGGGTTCTGTGAGGGGGAGAGAGAGAGAGAGAGAGAGAGAGGGGAGGTTAGTCAGGAAATGAGACTGACAGCAATTTGGCTTATTAATTATGCATAAAATACGCGATAAAGTCTATAGGTAGGCAGAGGCGTATGCAGGCAGGCCAGCAGGAGGGGGCCAGCTATTTATTTATTGATTTTCACACACACACACACACACACAGATGACTGACGTGCGCTGCATACAAATGCGCAGCAGCTGCTCCAAACTGGCGTCAGGATATTGCCAGAGACGTAGGCAGCGCAGAGGTGTAGTGCGAGGGGAGGCAAAAGACTGATGCAGCCTGTCTGTAGTTTTTTGTTGCTGTTGTTGCTGTTGTTGTTGCTGTTGTTGTTGCTGCTGTTGCTGTTGCGGTTTTGTCGCGACGTTCTGTTAATTTGCCACGGAAACCGAAAATCGAAAATCACACATGGCATCCCCCTTAACACCCACATTGCCCACACCACTGCTAGCCACACACAGACAACGTGTCCTGCGGCGGAAATTACAAGCTCACCCACACACACACACACACAGGCAACTATTGCTGTTCGTGCAGGGGCGTGCAGTGTGAGCAGGGGGGGACGCAACAGATGCGAATTTTAAAATGAAAAATGTGCGAAATGTGCAAAATTTGCTACGCTACAGAAAAAAAATTAATAAAAAACTGGGCAGACAGTGCAGCCAGGCAGGGTATTATAACCTACGCACTCAGAAAGCGTATTTCTAACAAAAACTGTTTGTATGAACTCGCAGATCTCTGGAATTAGACAAGCTAGAACTCGCAAATTTGCGGACAATATTTCTAGATATATTACGCAACTCTACTAGGTATTATCTTATAGCCACGCCCTCTGGCGCCCACATAAAACGCCAAAAACGCATAGCTAGCGTAGTAAGGGGTATATAAAGGTCGTGTAACGCTTTAGAATTTTATATTTTTTGCCTTACACGCACGTAGCACGCACATACATATAGCTGCAGTTAGTGACCCCCCTCCTGCTCCCCCGCCACTGTCCTTGCGAGCATAGGTCGTCGTGACCACATGTCACCAGTAGCGCCGTCGCTGTTGTCCATGTGCGGGCAACAAGGTGTTAATGCGCAACTATTGAACTACCCCACCCCCCTTATCCCCTTTCCAACCCCCGCCCCTGCTGAGCTACGCACTCTGCATTTAAATGACGCCTTAAAAAAACGAATTTCCCCGCTATGAAAAGCGCTGAGAGGGAAAACGCATGCGGCGCACGACACTTTTGCTTTCCTTTTGTCTTGTTTTCGTGTTTATTTTATGGGGTTTTTTTCCTAGTTGTTTTTTTTTTTTTGTATATATTTAAAGGTTGCAGCTTCCCTTTCGACGAGGAATGGAATCAACGAGGGATCGCATCGGAGTAGAGCGTGCTGAACATGAGCAGGATCAGGATCCTCCGCGAGCGGATGCGGGCACAGGAAATGCAAATGAATCTGACAGATAAAAAATATAACGAGACGCGGCGTAAAAGGGTTCGCCCTTGTGGCTCGGGCAGGGTCACCATCGGGTTCAACGAAGGTTCAAGGGTTGATCTCGCTCTCCTGCTGCCTTGATCATTATCATAATCGAGGCGAAACGAGGCAAAAGTTGTCGAAAAAACGTGCGACATTTGCGCGAAAGGATGCGCGGGGCGTGCCCAGGTGAGCAGGAGCAGGGGAAAGGTGAGGGAAGGTGAGGTTAGCTGAGGCAAGATGCGGCTTAGGTTAAGCGCGCTGCGCACGCGCCAAGCAAGTTCTCGCTTGTGCCTGCTGTTCTCTCGCTCTTCTCCAGCTTTGATGATGATCTGCTGTCAGCTGTCCTTCGTCTCTCTTCCTCTCCTTCTCTCTCCCGCCTGCCTCTCAGTCTGTCTTCCTCGCGTGCGCCAGGCACGTTCTGATTTTGACGCTGAATCCTTTTTCTACAAATGTTCCCTCCTGGCAATACTGCCATGGGTATTGCTTCGGGTTCCCCCTATCGCCCTATCTCTTAAGCAGTGTTGGAAAACCCTTGGGAAACAATCAATAGAAAGTGGAAACTTATCGTTATATCGAAAACCCCTTCTCCTGATTGTCCTGCTTCTGCTCCTTCTTCTGAACCTTCTCCTGCTTCAGCTCCTTCTACAGCTTTCTCTACTACTCTTTCTCTAGCTCCTTCTACTATTGCTTCTCTTGCTTCTTTTCTTGCTCCTTCTCCTGCTTCTCTCTCCCTATTGCTTCTACAACTCCTTCTCCTGCTGTCAACTCCGCTTTGTTTCTGATTCCGCTGCTGGGTTACCCCACAGCTCATGCTCTGCGTGCTGATCTTCCTGCACCTCATGCAGCTGCTGCTCCTCCTCCTTCTACTCCTTCTGCAGCATCTCCTCCACAGACAATCTCAAGTGACCCCGGCGACGTTCATTGAGCGCAGCTCAGATGGAAGAAAGAAGGAAACATCAAATTGACCGCCTGCCGCACCAAGTGGAGCAACAGCCACAGCCGGAGACGTAGCCAGAGACGCAGACAGAGACGTAGTCAGAGCCAGGAAGTGCGGCAGGCGCACTGGACCAGGACGAGGACGAGGACCAGGGTTGCACGTGGGTAATGGGATAATTGTTGCTGTTGTGCGTTGTGCGGCGAGTGTCCTGCGGGGCGTCCGCATTTGCATGTGGCTTAAGCCTTTTCTTTAGCCCTTTTTTTTTGCGACACTACCCCCCCTCGTCGCTGCCCTTGCCCACGCCTCTGTGTGCTATTGATGCCGCACAAAGAAAGAGCGCGCCTTAATCCTTCGCTCGAGCAGTACGTGAAATTGCACGAGCCGAGCGCATTAGCCCATTGATTTGGCTATTGGCGGGGGAGGCAGGGAGGCAGTAAGGTGGCAAGCCATGGACGTAGGGCAGGGGGGTATAATGCCTGGCTTAGTGCCAGCATGGAGTCAATAATTGAATGCGATTCGGAGGCGAGTCGGAGGCGAGTTGAATAGCGAGTGCCGTGTCTAAATGGGTTCAAGCGACGTTGTCCTTAGCTGACCCCAACCCCAACCCCTTTCCCCCTTTGATCCCTGACCCCTTAACCCTTAACCCCTCCCACACACACACCCGCTTAACCCTTCCCCTTCTGACGGCTTAACTGCTGATGGTCTTTCATTGTCGCTGCGGTCGCGCCACGCTGCCAGCAAATTGATAATTAACATGAATCGCACTCACACTCATTCGAATACACTCACATTGCCCACTCACATGTTGTGACAGGCAACAGCGAACAAAAAAGTAAAAATGTGACATGCAACGCGCAACAAATATTTCCATTTAAACCCCCTTCCCCGTCCCCCCCTTGAGCTGCGCCTCTGCTGATTTTGTTGACAGTTTTTCCAACGACAGGTGACTGGCAGAGGGGGAGGAGCAGGCAGGAGCGGGAGCTGGCTTGTTGTCATGGCAGCAGTCGCTCCATATTTATAATTACCAAATGGACAACAATTGCGATGCGAGCAGCAGCAGCAGCAGCAGCAGCAACAGCAGCAACATCCACGGACAGCAGCAACAACAGTTGCAAATGCGTTGCGCGGCAGCAGAAGAAAGCGAAACAATGCGTAATTAACGCGACAGATACAGCTACAGATACACATACAGTTGCAGATACAGATACAGTTGCAGATACAGATACAGATACAGATACAGCTATAGAGCTATAGATACTTATACGCGGCAAATGTATCTGCGCTGACAGCAGGAGTCAAACAACTTTGTTGCCAGCGTGTCAAAAGCTCAAAAGTTCAAGGGTTAAACTGTATGTGAGTGTGAGTGAGTGTGATGTGAGTGTCAGTGTGAGTGTCAGTGTGAGTAGTCAGCGAATCTAGGCAAAGACAGTGACAGGGCAAACGCTGACAAGATGCGCAGCACAGTGATTTGAGAGCACGCATATATTCATGAGTGTATTCATGAGTGCATTCATGAGTGTACTCATGAGTGTATGCCTCTGTTGTTTTTATTAATGCACTCACAGGTGTTAAGCGCTCGCTGCGTGCACTCAAACACTCACACTCACATTCACACTCACATTCACACTCACACTCCCATTTAATCAATTGGTCAGCGCAGTCACTGCGTCGCCACGCGACAATCAGCTCACCTCACCTCAGCACGAACTTTGACCCCTCTGGCTGAGCCAGTGACGGCACGTGTCGTCGCTCAGCTGAACTGACCGCTTCCGCTTTGCCTTCCCCCTTTCCCCCTTTCCCGCATTCCCACTTTCCCTCTTTATACATCGCTTTGCATACGCTTTTTTCTTGTTTCTCTGCTTCTTCTCTTGACGTCTTTGTGCGTGTGTCAAGTCCAGTTATCGCTGCCCTCTCCCTCTCTCTCTGTCTCCCTCTCTGTGTGTCCGTTTCAATGTCCATTCGCAATCGCATTCACATTCCCCTTTTGTCCAGTCAAGTGGTTATCCCTCTCCCTCTCCCTCTCCCTCTCTCTCTCTCTCTCTCTCTCTCTCTGGCATTCCTTAGCTTCCTCTTCGAGTTACCCTCGAGGGCAGCTCAACCTCAGCTGGCTTTGCTTTTGTTCTGTCGCTCTCTCTCTCTCCCTCCCGCTTTACCCTCTCTCCCTCTCCTTGTTTTTATTGTTGTCTTCTTTGGCTTTGGCTTTTCATCAGCTTCATCTGGTCTCATCATTTGCATTGAAAAATGTCAAAGTCAAAGGGCAGTCGCGTTGACCCCCCTTGTGCCACGCCACTGCCATAGCCACTGCTGCTGTCCGAGTGTCCTTTTTGCCTGCACTTCAGCTTCGCGCTTTGATGTCGCACTGCTCGCTCCCTCTGCCTCTCCCTCTCTCTCAGTCATTTGCTTTTTTGCACTTTTTTACAGTTCAGGGAGAGAGAAAGAGGAGGAGGAGGCAGAGCTGAGTGAGGGGGAGTATTGCAGGCGCAGCTGCAGCTTATCGCGTCTGCCAGCGCCGCAGGGCCGATCAGCGGCGACTTATGCACACTACCTCTTCCTCTCTCCCTCTCCCTCCCTCGCTCTCGCACACATCAAACACACATTGTTTTTTTTTTGGCACACATATTTGCACGCCGCGACTTTGATGTCTCATGGTCAATCCTGCCCTGCAACGTCCTGCAGCTTTGGCATTTCCATTACAAGGCAGCAGCTATGCGACAATTAAATACCACAAGCTGGCAGGGAATGGGATGGGGGATAGATTGCTCACCTGTATGCACTGTATTGGCCTCCGCATCGACCAGCTCCATTTTGGGTCGCTTGGCCAGCGGCTCATCACGTGCACGCAGCTCACGGCTCAGCTCCAGCTCGGAGTGTTCCTCCTCCTGCTGCTGCGCCGCCAGCTCCTCCTCCTCCTCCTCTTCGGCATAGGGTTCCTGTTTGACCTTTGGCTTATCCAGTGTGGCCACATCATCGTCCAGCTCGGTTGCAGTTGCCTCCAGATCGCGGCCAATGTGCGCTTCTCGCTGCTGCTCTGCGCTGGGACTGTGCGCCGTCGTGCTCAGCGCATCACTGTCCGCTGCCTTGGGTGTGGTATTGTCGTTCTCTGCAAGAGGGGGGCAGAGAAGGGGTAGGGGGAGAAGGGTTAGACTAGGTACTCTAAGGTATAGGTAGTGCTGCAGACTCCATAATATCGATAATTTCCTTAACTATCGATTGTTTGCCATGATTAAAGACTGTTCGATTATTTTCAAGGCTTTTCATTGGTTTTCCATGGGTTATCGATTGTTTTCCAAGCCTATCGCTTGTTTTTCATCAATTAAGTGAAAGCTAGCATTATGTGCCTATCGCTAATCGATTGTTTTCTATTGCTATCGATTGTTTCTCCAGCTTTTTTAACACGGTTTATCAAGCTTGTGCACGTTTAGTTACGATTTGCGTTTACTACGATTTAATCGATAGTTAAGATAATAATAATCGATTTTTTTGCTTGCAGCACTACTACAGGAACTTAGAGGATCTTCACTTACCATCTACTAGACGCTTGGGCGTGCTGCTCGCACCATCGGCCAACAGATCCGCCGGACTTGGCGGCGGTGTGTGAATGCGTGAGCCGCTGGTTGCTTGTGCCGCCGCTGCTGCTGCTGCTGTTGCTGTTGCTGTCGCTGTCGCTGCTGCTGCTGTCGCTGCTGCTGCCGCTGCTGTTGCTGCTGTAACTGCACTGGCAGCAGTTGCTGTTGCTGTTGCCGTTGTCGCACTGCCGCTTGTGCCAACCACCGGGGCCGATTTGCGTCCTGTTATGGGCGCCGATATGGAGGGACGACGATTGACCAAACTGAGTGGACGACCCTCGTCCGCATCGCGATCCATGCTCGGTGCCTGTGTGGTGCATTGGCCATAGTTCTCCTTGTTGCACTGCAGCACCTTGTGCTGGATGAACCTGACAATGTCCGACAACGCGAACGTCTTCTGGCAGGCACCGCAGGTGAGTATGTCCTGCCCGGCAACCGCATCGTTCTCTGTGGAATCGGAATCTGCAAAGGAGAAGAAGAAGAAGTGGATGAGTATTTCGCTCTCTTTCTCTCTCTCTCTCTCTCTCTCTCTCTCTGTGTATCTCTGCTTAATCTTCCCCAGCTAACGCCCCTCCCACTGCCTTCTTGGCGTGGAACTTTGGACTTGCAGTTCATAAATTTGCCTGCGACTTGTCGCTTTTATGGGCCACAGCATCGTTGGGTCATCAATTGCAGCCATTAAGGCTGCCACAGTGGTTACCCCCCACCCAGCTGGCTTCCCCTGCCTCCCCCTGCTTCCCCTGCTTCTGCTTAGCCGATTGTCTAATTTAGCGAGTCACTTTTATGGCAGCAATTGGCGGCCATGACAGCCATGAATAATTTGCACAGTGTGCAGGAAGGGGAGGGGGAAGGGCACAACTTAAGTGTCTATCGATAAACTTAGAGATGTGCAAATTGCTGTACAAGTTCACTACTGTAGCTGCCGATAGACGGAGGGGATAATCAATAAACTCTTCTATCGATAAACCTATGCGATAAGCGTGCAATTCTCGACTTATCTCTGCTCACGTGCATTTATCGATAAGCATATCGATTAAATAATTAACTAACTGCGCTGATTTCGACACGCAATTGCCAATTGGCATGGCATTTGTGCTGTGCTGTTCATTACGCGAGCTTAGCTAAGTAGACAAAGCACACACACACACACACACACACACACACACACACACACTCGCACAATTGATTTGGCGAAACAACAAGGCGATTTACGCTTGGGTTTTTCACAGCCATCAGGCATGACCAACAGACCGGCAGCTATGCGAGTACTATGACAACCCTGGCAGTTCAGTTCAGTTTTGTATTTACATATGGGCACGCTGATAACAGTGGCATGGGCGTAGTAGCAGAGGGGGAGGGGGTATCGATTCGGCTGCACTTTAATTTATGTATTTTGCGCGCGCGACCGAAAAACCAAAGCAGCAACAACATCGACGCACAACCCCGAAAAACCGCACAGCCGTGTGTGGAAAAGTGGTGTAATCTAAGCCACCCTCCCCCCTCCGCCCTCCCACCTCACACTCACGCCCCTGTGTGCTATTTGCATGCGTGGTGTGGCATGAACATAAATTCCACTAGCCTGCCCCCTCCCCGCTCTCTCGAATAGCCTGCTAAATTTGCCAGCTCTGCAATTAATTCGAATCCCAACCGAACATTCGCCCCGCGGCATGGCAACTTTTGTCAATTTATCGATGAATTTTGATTGACCAGAGACGCAGAAAAGAAGAAGGAAGAAGGAAGTAAATGAAAATCCGCAATAACAACAAGGGCAGCACTGCCTGAGGCAAACGCACACAAGGGATATGGGCCCGAAACTGAATAAATCAGGAAGATGCCGCCACAACCAAATTGGTCAATCATAAGTGACCAAAAGTTTTTCTATTTTTCTTGTTTTTCTATTTAGCAGTCTTAACCTAATTTATAGGCTGCAGGGCAAGGCAAAAAGTGTATTTTTGCCGAAATATGTTGGTTTGAACACGCAGATCTCCGGCGCTATAAGAGCTATGGCTATCAAACTCGCTGAAAATATGTCTGCTAATATTGCGCAGCTTAAGCTGATTTTAACTAGTAGCCACGCCCACTAGTGCCTAAATAAATCAAGAAAATATGAATTTTGTTCTTTTTCAAAATTGTTTATAAATAAAGAGGTTTGCATATAGAAATGTATATATATTTTATTTGTAGAAACAGCTTAACTAGTTTTATTTTTGTTGTTTAATATATTTATTTCAATAGTTATACCAATAAATACTATACTATGATTTAAATGTAACTTTATACTCTTCTTAAGCTTTATTTACATTTGTTAGCTTTATGTCTATATATTCTTGTTGTATCTGCACTTGATCTCTGACTTTATCTCTAGGTTTAAGCCCTTTTTATTTTATTTTCCACTTGTAGTTTATTTTTTTTTTTTTGACTTTGTTTCTCTTTTAATCTTCTCGCTCTCTTTAAGCTTTGGCTTTAGTTAATTGCGTCTATGCTGCTGCCTACTCATCCTTCTCCTGCTCCCTCTCCCCCTCCTCTTCGCCTGTCTGGCTGTGTCAATTAGCTGTCGCAACATCCCATAAAAAAGTAAGCAGCAAAAAAAAAAAAAATATCGACGCCCTGTCGGTTGCCACTTGTCAACTTTGTGTTGTTGTTGTTGTTGTTGCTTCTCTTGTTGTTGTCCAGTTTGAACAATTTGCGGTTGCCCACACACACACTCACACACACACGCTAACACGCACAACTAATGCGCCCCGAAGCGTTGCTCAACTTGCTCGCACGTCCCTGTTTTTTTTTCCTTTGCCTCAGCTTTTTTTTATCAATTGATTGTCCTGCCACGGGGTGACTACACACACACACACACACACTCGTATCTCATATCATATCATTATTATTATATATGGTATGGTATAATATTTGTGATTGTTTGGGCGCGTTTCGCTTTCTGTTTCAATATGTTTTCGCTTTTTATGTCATTTTTTTTCTCCCCCTAAACATTCGCCCTACCCTGCCCTGCCCTGCTCATTGACTTTCGCCCTGACTTTCACCTCCCCTGCGTGGACTTTCGTTTTTTTTTTTTTATTTTTTGGGTATTTTCTCGCTCTTTTTTCGTCTTTTTTTATTGGGTATTTTATTTATTGATTGGCGATCAATCGGCGTGAAATCGACACAGGACGCGGCAATTAGCCGCCTGTTTGGCTCAATGAATTAAACATGTGTTCGGGCCATGGCCCTCTGCGATTGGCCGAGTGGTAAGAGAGAGAGAGGGAGGGAGGGGTCCGCAGGTAGCCGCTCGGCTGCCTGGTTACCTGCTTAGGCGCGTAGGCGTTGCCCTTACGGCGAGCAGGAGCGGCACGAGGGCGTTGCCGGCTATTTGACTAAGCGATTAGATAAGTGAGGGAGTGAGAGAGAAGAGTGAAGTGCCAGTTGAGCCAGTGGCGTCGGGGAGAGGGGTTAAGGGGATGCCTTGCAGATTAGCGACAGAAAGAAGCTAAGCAAATACCAACAACAAACTTATTGACAGCTCCAAACAGAATCTGCTGCAATATTGCGCCAGCAAGCAGGGGCGTAGAGAGTAGAGAGAGAGAGGAGGGGGATTCAGCTGCAGCGGGCAGAGAGGGAGGGAAGAGGCAACAGCAGCTGCTGCTGCTGCTTGCTGGCCAAAAGGTAAAGGGCCAAAGGGGTGTACCCGAAACTGTCAAATGTCGAGACAGACGCTGACAGTCGCCTGACAAGTGTCAACAGAAGGTAGGTGGCGCTGTATGTGTGTGTGTGTGTATGAGTGTGTGTGTGTGTGTGTGTGTGCGGGCTTCACGTGTATTTGGCAAATATTTCATAAAGTCAGCTCATAAATTGAATTATCAGCTCAAAAAGGGCAAAAAGGACAAAAGGGTTTCGCAGCAATGTGCTAACAATACACTCCATAGAAAACCCCCCGACTCTGGCCGTTGCCTTCCCCCTCTTAAGCTACGCCTTTGACCAGCTGAGTCGCAAATAGAGAGAGAGAGAGAGAAAATCGCGCTAAATTTCATCAAAAATGGCGTAGAAATTTGGCTGTGATGTCATCGCTAGGCATGTGTAATTAATTCCACACACACACACACACACACACCCTCTACACACACTCGCACATTGTGGCACAACAAATAAATTGAAGTGCGTCGATTTGTGAAGCGCGGCAGCTTAAGAAAATTTACGAGCTGAATGAAAGTATCCTGCGGCTATTAATATGCGCATAAGTGTGTGTGTGAAGAAGTGTGTGTGTGTGCGAGTGTGTGTGTGTGTGGGCAAAAGTAGCACAATTAAGAATTAACATATTAATAGGAATTTTGGGGAAATTATCAAGGCGTAGGATATATGAAATTCAAGCTGCAGATACATTGGCAAAAATTCAGATACAGATACAGTCAGAGTTGCAGATACAGATACAGATACACACTATAGATACAGCTACAACTGTGCCGTCTCGTACTTTTGTTATTTATAACATTTTCATGTTATTGACTGCCCCCGCCCCCGCCCCGGCTTGGCCCTGGCACATTGAGGGCGTGGCACAGAGCGAAACAATACGTTGATTGTGCTAATTTATGCCTCCCCCCTCCACCGCACACCCCTCTCGCACACATGTGTGCCATGGAAAAGGACGCGCTTTATGGCCAAAAAGGTTACGGGCCAGTCGAGTGCTGGCTGTGGCTTGTGGCTAGCGTGGGGCGTAGTCAGTAAGACGTGGGAGGGGGAGTTGGGAGGGGGCATTGCCTGCCTGATTGGGTGCTCTCTCGCGCCTGGGCAAGGCTGGCCATAAAAACCAGGCGAGCGCGCCACACGGACGACTGTTTTTAGGTGCCACACACACACACACACACTCGCACACACACACACACACATACAGTTGTCAAATGAAAAATGGCGACTGAAAAACAACGGAAAATTGGTCGAAAAAGCAACGGCAGCTACGAAAATGGTAGAAGGAAAAGCCAAATGTGCCATCTGCACAAGGCTTTGATGTGCGGCCAGCGGAAGGTCAGCAGCACACACCCTCACACACACATACCTAACACACACAACTAACCAGCTACTTTAAGTTTTGCCCTATAAGACTTAAGATTCTAATAAAAATAATAAAACTGCTTCAGTCGCTTCTCTTTCTTCTATTTATTATTTATCTCTCTCTTTTTCTCTTTTTCTCTGCTCTATTTCTTTTAAAATCTATTCACATATGTCTATTTTATGAACTAATAACATATATGTAATAAAAACAGCCTGCAACGCTGCAAACTTCAGCTGCAGCTGCGCAAATTTCAGCTATCTCTGTTTGTATTTATAATAAATATAAAATAAATAGTTTAAAAAGTAAAACCAAGTGAATTAAGCATTTTAAATTAATTATTATTATTATTACTTTTAAACTATTCATATGTATACGCATTGAGCTGCTTATTAGGCAAAACATCATCATCATTATTTAAATTATCAACAACATTGTTGTTATTATTATTATGACACCAAGTGCTCCATTTCGTTGTCTATAGACAAATAAATTATGTACCGAAAAAAAAACAAGGCACATTTATCGTACCAGCAAAGAAAGAAAGAAAGAAATGCTGTGTAAATATTGAAAAAACATAAGAAAGAAATAAAGACAGAAAAAAAAACTGTACACTGAGCCACATTTTGTTTGCTTTTTTGGCCAACGGCTGCTTTTGAGCTCATTTCAAGTTAACAAAAAAACGAAGAAAAAAAGGTTAAGCAAATTCAAAATTTTTCGATAAGACACATGTGTGTAGCTGTGTGTGTGCGTATGTGTGTGAGTGTGTCCACTACTAATACCCATGCAGCCCACTGTGCGTGCGTGTGACAGTGACAAAGCGACGTCAGGCAGCTGGCAGCCCAAGAAGAGTCGCCGGAGCGGTCGCTTAATTTGTTTAAACAAATTATGTACGTGGATATAAGCGACAACGACGACGACGACGACGACGACGACGACGGAAAGGTGTTGCGTGGCAGCTGAAACTACAATTGCCTCCCCTCTGCAGGCCCCTTCTACGCCTCTGCCTGCGTGGGTGTCTGTCTCTCTCTGTCTCTCTCTCTCTCGCTTCCTCGCTCGCTGTCTCTTATCAGCGCAAAGTGTTTTAGCATACAAATTTGGTTTTATTTGCCTACGTTGTTGTTTTTTTTTACCTGGTGGCCACTGCAGCGCACCCTCCCCCATCCCCCCTGCTGCAGCTACGCCACTGTCCCAGCTGCCCCTTTCGATGTGCCTGGCCAGGTGCCCCGCTTGGTAACGTTGTGCTCCAATGAGGAAGGGGGGAGGAGGGGGCGGCGCAGGCAAAAGCCAACGGCGACTGCTGATAACACCCGCATGTGGCTTGTGTGTGCCTCTCCCTGTGTGTGTGTTGTGCCTGTGCCTATGTGTGCGTGTATCTGGACAAACAAACAGTCCGCCAGGTTGAGGTTGACTGAATGAGCCATATGCAAATATAGTCGGGGCAGGCAGCACACACACATAGAGACACCCACATGTGCTCCACATACATACACACATATACATATATATATATATATATGATATAGCATACTATGCCTAGCAACAACAACAACAACAACAACAACAAATTAAGCAATGTTCAAAGCTGCAAAATGCCGCCGCCGTCGTGTCAAGCCAAAAGCTGGACGACGCCGCCTGTGTGTGCATAGTGTGTGTGTGTGTGTGAGTGTGTGTGTACTCTCTGTGTGTGTGTGTGTGTGTGTGTGCAAGTACAGCCGACACAGCAGCGACACAACTGATAAGTTTGTTAAAAAAGAAGGAAATGAGCACAAGGCAATCGAAACTTGCGGTTACAATTTGATTGAATGCCAAAGCGCAAGTTATCGATAACATATCGAGATTGAGAGAGAGAGAGAGGTAGAGAGAAATGGCGAATAACTAGAAGAGTGTGTCAAGTTCAACTGAGCTTAAAATGGCAAGTATTAAATGGGTTGAGATGAGTAGAAACAGGCAAATAAAAAGGCAGTTATCGATAAGTAATCTAGTGATGCGCATTTAAAAATTAAAAATTACGATAGATCTATAAATGCGACTATTTACTAGTTAAAGCAAATTGTAGCAACTAACTATAAATTAAATATATGTATATGATATATATAGTTTTTATGCAGTCCATAAAGTCTTGTCAATATGTAAGTGATTTCGATAACATTTCTCGATAGCCAAAGCCACGTTTTGGAGCTGCTGCTGCTGCTGCTGCTGGGGCTGGGGCTGTCAACAGAGTGTCTCAAAGGGCCGCCAATTGTTTGCCAAGTGAGGCCTATGTGGCTTGATAAGGTTTCTTCTTCTTACTGTTCTTGTTGTCATGTTGTAATGTTTTAATTTTCTTTTCACATTTTTCCAGGTCGTATTGTTGTTGTTGTTGTTGTTCTTGTTGCTGTTGCTAAAATATTTGTATTTGTATTTGTGTTTGTGTTGTTTTTTTTTTATTTCCCCCGAAAAGTCAACGAGAACTGGGAGAGAACTGGGAGAACGGACACGGCATATGTAAATAGCCGCGATCTATATAGCGGGCTCTATACGTCTGCCATAGATATAGGAAGGTTGTGTACATAAATGTATATATCTCTCTCTCTCTCAGATTGTCTGTTGTGGGTGCGGGCTTATAAATGTTGTTCCCCGTTCCCATTCCCATTCCCATTGTTATTGTTGTTGTCTTTCTCGGTACGCGGCGCTTATCAAAATAACAGAAAAAACAGACAAAAAAATAAGAAAAAAAAAATATGGACAGAAAAATTAAAGAGGGCAGCTTGAAGAGCGAGAGAGAGGGAAAGGGAGTATGCTCCCCAATTTAGGTGCGGGGGGTACGGCAAATGATTAAAGAGCGCAACCGGAAAGGTGAGGTGTATTCCAAGAAAATGTATTCCAGCATGCTACAAGATCGTCTATCTAGTGGAGTCGTAGTACCTCCCACTCCCACTCCCACTCACTATATAGGGCAATAGGAAAGTGTCTCCCCCAACTTTGGGTACTTTTGCGTTTTTTTTGGCAACACTTACGGCTCAGCGAACGGAATCCATGATCCTCACTGATCGATAACATTTTGTTGTACATTATTGTGTTTTTATCGATTTCACTTTAGCATTAAGAAAAAAAAAATATTGTTTGTTGTTTTTTTTTGTGTTCAGTTTGCAACTTTTTCTTTAGCACATCACAAATTTTTTAATTTATAAAAAAAAAATATAGTTTTTTGTTTTCTTGGGGTTTTCTCAAGGCACCGTGGACCGTACACACACACGATCGTAGGTAATCCAATTGTCCTGCGTTGTGTGAGAGGTCCGCGCGGTTAAAAAAAAATAAATAGTTTTCAATAGTTTCGTTGGGTTTTTTTTTTGTATTTTTAGTTATACGTTAAGCCACTTTGAGAGGATCTTGAGAGCGCGTCCTTGATTCGTTTCTTCGTTTCTTTCGTTTTCGAATCTCTCTTTTTTTTTTGAGGGCAGAGCGCGTGTGTTGTTGACCCCACAGAGGCTTCACGTGGACTGACAATCGAAAGTCTTCCTGTGACGGTCGTTGCCGGTCTCGGTCTCGGTCGCGGTCCGACGACGGCGACGGCGACGGCGACGGTCGGTCCTGCCTCAGTTTCAGTCGCTGCCTCGCTGCCCTTCTCGCTCACACACACTGCTTGTACGTGCCTGTGGCTGAGGCTGAGGCTGCGCTGCTGCGGCTACGGCTGCTGCTGACGCTGACGCTGCTGCTCGCCGGCGGTCGCCCTCGGTCCGTGTGCGGGACACACAGTTTCGGGCAGAGCAGCGCAGCGACCCAAAAAAAAACGTGTGTGCACACGCACACACACGGGGTAGTTGCTGCTGCTGCTGCTGCCTCTCGCTCTCGCACTACACACACCACACACACACACACTCACACATGTCTCGGGCTGTAGTGGACGTCGCTAAGGAAAAGGGGGATGAAACATCTTTTTGGACTCTCTGCTCCCTTGGCCAGCGCTGCTGACGGCGACAGCGACAGCGACGACGACGGCGACAGCAACGCATCGCAGAGTTTTTTTTTTTTGTTTGGCGCTCCTGCCACGTTGTGCTCTCTCCCGCTCCCTCTCCCGCGCCCCTTGTTGCACATGCGTGCCCATGCACCAAATTGAGCTGTTCCAGCAGCAGCGACAACAGCAACAACATCATTCCAAAGATAATAATAGATTTCTGAAGATCTTCGGGCAACAGGCTGAGCGCAGCCTGACAGTAGGTAGGGGTACAAGGGGTACACTCAAATCTCAGATATCTTAACCCATTTTGGATGGAATCCAATAAAAAAACAGACTTAAATCAGCCTGCAAATCTGTCTCCCTATCAAATATTTCATAAAATGCATAATACTACCCCTTAACACATTAACAGGTGCCTTACAATCCCAAAAAGTGCCCAAATGCATAAATATGTTTGTATGAACACGCATATCTCAACGACTAGATGAGCTAGATCTATCAAATTTGTGGATAATATGTCTTATTGCTACACGCAACGGAAATAAGTCAAAGATTATTGCTACACCCCTTGGCGCCTTAGAAAACAAAAAAATAAAACATTTTCAAGACAGAACATTTGATATTTCGGTGTGTAGACTATTTAGAAGCATTCTGATGAGTTATAGTGGTTATACGGGCATATATATTCGATATTTTAGTATATAGCATATGGGTTATATTGGATAGTGCCTTTAAAAAAGGCAAATAGCGATGAATCAAGTCTTTGAGTAGGCATATCATAGTGAAACTATATCAGTTATATCTACATGTGCCTAGGTATGGCTGGTCTTAACGTTTCCAGTTATGTAGCTTTTTCTCTCCCTCTCTTCCCTCTGGTTTCTAGTTCCAGTTGATCTCCCAAATCGCAATTTGTTGCTCTCTGTTTCCATATATCTCTCTATTTTCCCTCTTTCTCTGCTAATCCTTTATTGAATTCCTGCGCATTGCTCATTCCATTCAAAGGTTTGTTGCCCTCGCTGCGCTAAAAACAGAAAGCGAGAGAGGGAGAGGGAGAGGGAGAGCGAGAGAGAAGATCCGGAGCATCCTTGGCTCCTTTGGTCCATGTGGATGCTGCGCAATAAGCGTGTCGGTCGTTGCCATCCCTCTCCCCCTTTCCACTAGCGACTCCTTTGAGCTAAGAATAGAAGGTAGCAGCAGCATATTCTGCTCTCTCTCTCTCTTTCTCTGAGCGCTGTGACCAGCGGATGCCGTAATAGTTTTTCTTTCAATTGAGATTTCTTTTTTTTTCTCCCTCTCTCTGTGCGTTTTTTTAATCCTTTTCTCGGGGGGTAGCTGCGATTCTTTTTTTTGCGCGCGCATTTCTTACCCAGGGAGAGATCGACGGCTGCGCCAGAGGCTCAGAGAGACTCAGGCTCAGGCGCCGTGCCCTGTAAAAGGATGCTGCTAATGTCCTGTCCTGCCCCCTCCGTCTCCTGTCCTGCCCTGCCCTGCGCTACCCTGTCAGGCAACAATGCCGTAAAAAAACGAGGCAACCCGTGTGTATGTGTGTGTGTCGCCTTTGTGTTTCCTTAATCAACGCACCGCGTCGCATGGAAATCTGCCAGGAATACCTTCCTGGAGGGGTGCGGGGACGTGTCACAGTCTTAAGGAAATTTGCCAAAAGGGGGCAGATATCACCGTGCAATGGGATCGCCTGCAGTCCTGCAATTTTTTATGCAATTTGCCGATCGAGCGCGATCAAGGTTTCTTTTTCTTTCTTTTTTTGCAACCCTCTACCCTCTTCCTTCCTTGCTTCCTTCCCTCCCTCCTCGCAGATTTCCTCTGCACACGGCGTTTTCTTCAAGTTTTCCCAACGATTTCACTTTTTGTTTTTCTTTTTTTTTTGCACGTGACCCGCGGAGATTTTGCAACCCTGCGAAAAAAAAAATGTGCCCAGAGCCGGAGGGTGCCGCGCGCTGGATCGTTGTGTGTGCCTCAGGTAGGCGCAGAAGCGCCCCCCCTGTCCTACCCTACCCCTAACACAGCCAGTCCTGCTTGCGTGTCCCTATCGGTATGTGTGTCCGTGTGTGTGTGTGTGTGTAACGGCATTTTTTTCTATGCAAATTTTTTTTATTAATTTTTTATGCCCCGCGTGTGTGTGTGTGTGTGTGCCGTGTCCTTGTTGCGTTGCTTCTTATTGTTTCCCCTGCCTCTCCTCCTCCTCCTCCCTCCCTCTTATTCTTCGTGTTTTTTTTTTCTTCTCTGCCTGTGTGAGTTGTTTTCTAACTGTCAGTTTCTTGGGTGGTGGCCAAGATTTTCCCAAGATATGAAACAAGACTGGCAGGGTGGGGGGTAGGGTGTACCGGCTGGCTAGGGGTGGCGGTCTATCCAGGGTTGTCACATGTGAAGCACAGACAAGATTTTGCATTTGATTTAGGCAGCAGCAGCAGCATCCAGAGACCGCGACCGGGACAGGGACAGGACCCTCCTCGCCGGCTGTGCTCGCATTGATTACCGTCGCTTTTTTAATTCAATTCAACAATGATATAAGAAAGGAACAACAGCACAAAAAAAAAAAAGACAAAAAACAAACCTCACCCAACCCAAGCTCACCCCAAGCCAAACCGGCACAAGATGCAGAAAGTTGCAGGATAAAAAAAAATAGACAGGGAGAAAAAAAAACAAGGAACACAGACAGCAGCATCCTGAAACTGGGTAGGGTTGCCCCTGCTACTGCAGCAAGACAGGCAATTGTCGTCTCCGGTTCTTGCCTCATCCTTTTTTTTCCAACGATAATTTTCGGTTGATATTCAATTTTATTTCGGCAGTTTTCGTTTAAATGAGCAAATCCACCCAAAAAAAACCGACCGATTGCATTCGTTTTTAACAGAAAATTTATGAGTCCTTGAACGGGTTACCCTTTCGTACCATACCGACTTTTTTCCGTTGATTTTTGCATAATTTTTACTGGTTCCCTAAAGTTTTTGGTTTACCGTTGCGTGTTGTAGATACGAATCCCGAGAATACTGCGCACTTTAACCTTACGGGAAATGCCGAAAAATGAGAAGAAAAAAAAAGAACCCGAACCCAAAAAAAAACTAGAAAAGAAACGTCTATGGAAATACGATAGCTATGCGAAGCAGCAGCCCGGACACAAAAAAAACGATGATCTTAATTAGAATGATATGTGAAAAATGTAACGGTTTAGTCTCCTAAGAAAAATGAACTAGAGTTTTCTTTTAAGGGTATTATAGAATATTTAGAAAACCAGTTAAAGCAGTTTTCATATTGTAAAGGAATTTTCAGGGATTCCTTTAAAAAAAAACTTCTTTAACAGAATATCAAAATTTTCTAGTAATATCCAAGAAATTTAGCTTGTATAATAATTATAATGATATAGTATATATATAGGACAGGCTTGAAAAAGAGTTAAGATACAGAGAAAATGTTAGTTTTTTTTTAAGGAAAAATATAGAAAAAAGCAAAGTCTATTCAGTTTTCTAGCGTGTACTTCCATTGAATCGCATTATATAAAATTAAATAAATTTCTTTGTCGCATTGACATCGCATTTCTTTCTCTTTCTTCTCTCCTTTTCTCTTTTCTGCTTCAGTTTCTTTGGGATTTTCTATAAATCGCAACCTGCTTGACCCAGGCTGTCATAAAGAAGCGTATCAATCAGTTTTTCTCTCTATATCTTCTTCTACTTCTCAAGAGAGAGAGAGAGAGAGAGAGAGAGAGAGAGAGAGTGCTGCTGCTTACTTTGCTAATTCCCAACCCAAGAAATCTTTGACAATGAAATAAACGTGTCATAGTCGTAACCGGGTCTCCGGTCTCTCATGCATGCATAACCGAGATCAGAGTGTGGGCGAGGGCGACGGCGAGGGAGTCTCTGTCGTCCATTGAGGTCTCGTCAAATGGGTTTTTGACAATTATTGTTAAGGTGCTCCTTTTGCTTTATGTGTACGATCGCGATAATGAACACGATGATCACGATGATGATGAAATGTTGTCATTGGACGTGGACACAGGTCTCGCTCGCTTGGACAAGACTCTGTGGATCACGTATGCGAAACGTTGACGGAGAAGATCGGAGATGGGAGAAGAAGCTGAGAGAAGAAGAGGCAGACGAAGACGAGCTAAACAATCAGATACAAAACACACGCACCGATACAGATGCAGATACAAGTACAAAATACAACAAGATACAAAGATGCGAGCGTAGATACCGACGAGGAGAGGGAGGAGGGAGCGGGAAGCGACCTCAAAGACGGAGACAAAGTGCCCAAAATAGCTGCACGTTGCTGAGAGACGTTACGTCCAGCGTTTTGGACATGCCAAACGATCACACACACAGAGGCAGAGAGAGAGAGAGAGAGAGAGAGGGGGGATAGAGAGAGAGGTAGAGACTCAGTCTCGGATTGGGTCTCTTGGGAGCGTCGCTGTGTGTGATGGGATCAGGCAAACGCATTGACACGCAGATTGTGCAACAAAAGCGACAAGAGACAAGACCGAGACCGAGACCGAGCCACGCCTTCCACTCCACTGCCCCCCTCTAGCTCATCCAAACTCAGCGTAGGAGGCAGCATGTAGAAAAGAAAAAAAAAGGCAAAACTTTCGAATGAAAATGAGAATGGAAATGGAAAAAATAAGCCAACTGCAAGAGGAGGAGGAGGAGCAGGTTGAGGCAGGGAAGGGAAGGGGTCACCAACAATTACTCAAGTGACACATCTTCATCATCATCTCCACTTCCATCTGCTGCTGCTGCTGCAACTGGACGTGGCTGGACTGAATCGGCTTAGGTAGTTGATGTTTTCTTCTTTCTTACTTTTTTAGGGAGGCTGTACGTGGGTTGCATGTTCGATCAGCTGTGGAACAAGCGGAATTGGAACACCGTGGCTTGGCATATTAATTAGGCGGATTGTAGAGAATATTAGAGTGGAGGAACGCGTGAAAAAGAAACAAAATTATGGATATAGTTGAATTTTGAAACAAACGGAATGGAACGCATATTTATGCACTCTGCAGATGAGATTTGGCAGCAAATTGAAACGCTTGGAATGAAACACACTTCTCTCCCTCTCTCTCTGTCTACCTGCCCTGCTAATGGCAAACGAATGAAATGAAACGATGGCAAAGGCGGCACCCTGTGATTGTGTGTTGTGATTTACACGCAATAAAACAAACAAACAAACAAACAAACAGCAGGATAAACTGTTGTTCTTCTCTTCAGTTCTCTGATCCGCACATCTCTCCTGTTGCTGTTGCTGACCAGTGGCCAAGAGGACAACAAGGACAACAAGGACACGGCGCTGACATTAAGAGGACATGCCCGCAAACAATGCAAACGCCCACAAGCAGCAGCAGAGGCAGGGGCGGCGGTTTCTCTTTATGCTGCAGGGGCGAGACCTTAGCCGAGGGTGAGTGCGGCTAGTGACAACAGGGAGAGAGGGAGAGAGGGAGAGGGGCAGAGACACCTATCAAAGTGATCATAAATATTAATTTGCGATCGGTTTAACCTGCCTGCAACTACTGATCCTGCTCCTGGGCCCCGCTCCTACTCCTTCTCCTGCTACTGCTGTTCCTACTCCTTCTTCTGCTTCCCCTACTCCTATTGCTACTTCTACTCCTACTCCTTCTTCTTCTACTCCTCTACCCTCTCGATCGTTGATCGCAATCGAGTGGAGGCGTGGCTGGTACTGCTGCTCCTGCTGGTGGTCTACTTACCAAGTAAAGCGTGCCAGCTGTACCATCATAAATTAAGCAAATGTAGTTATCGATAAGTTATCGACAAGCGAAGAAATGTAGAGCATACTAAATGGAATGCTGGTAAATACCTTCAATCGCCAGCCTAGCCTAGGCTACACCTCTAATCCATGAGCTAAGCATCTTCTACAGCATTTTTAGCCATTTATCGATAGTCGATAGACCTGCATAACTATGCTGCAATACGACTCAGATTACGCTGAACTCATTAATCAAAATTTTCTGTTACGATTTATCGAACTGCGCAACGAATTGCGATGCTCTGCCCTCTCCTCTCCCCTCTCTCTCTCTCCCTTGCTCTGCATTATTATTATGTCACGCGGCACTCGATGCGGGCGATGATGGCAAAGGGTTAAAGGGCAGGGGAGAAGAGGGGGTGGGGGGTTTAAATTTAGCTAATTTCATTTAACAATTTAATTAGGTTTCTTCTCGGGGATTTCCACATGTCCCGCATCCACAGCTAGAGAAGCGTCTCGCCTTTAGCCACGGGCTACGCATGCGCCTTGCATATGAAAACAGCTAGAAAAGCAGCTAGAAATACAGCCAGAAATAGTCAGCCGGAAACCGCCAACTGTGGCGGCTTATCATCGTCGCAGTTGGCTAATTGGGTCAGCGGCTCAAGGTGGCTACGTCAGCGTTACGTTTCCGTTACGTTTCCAACCTTTTTTTGGGTATTTTTCCTAGGTGTGGTTCGTCCCCCTCCCTCTCAATGAAGTCATATTTCACGCTCGATTTGTGATCGAAAAAAAGTATAGAAAATTTAAAGAAAATACGAAACGCTTCATTCCAGCTGGCAGCTCACGTATAAAGCTCACGTGATATTGTGGAGTCCAATAAAGTAGGGACTCCTAGAGCAACTGCAGCTCCTGCTACTGCCCTGTGCCCTTCCCCCACCTCTCTACCTCCCCTCGCGCAAGACGACAATAAAAGTTCGTGAGAACTCGATGCTTATCGCAGGGAACCGAGCAGAGAAACCAGTCGAGTGGGCAGTGTGGCATAGACTGCTCTAGCTCTCTACTCCTTAATCCATCCCCCTCCCCTTATTATCATCTCCTCCTGCAAAGCAGTTGACATTTTGCCAATTGATTTAGCTTGATTAACTATCGTATGCCACGCAGAGGGAGAGAAGGAGTATGAAAAGAGGAGGAAGCAAAAAAGTAAGAGATTTTCCATATATAATATAAGATCTTTCACTTTATATGTAATAATAAAGAGGGAGAGCAAGAGAAAGAGTTTGAGTAGAGGAAGAAGCAAAAAAAATGAGAAATTTTCCATAATATAAGATTTTTCTGCTTATCACATATACTAATACAGTTTTCCAATTTAATACTTTAATTTATTAAGTTCTTCAGGCTATAGAATATTTCTAGCACTGTCATATATATCATTTATTTACTTCCCTCTCATAGAAATCTCTCAGTAAATTCATTTCATTTTATTAATCGCTCATTTGGCAATAAGTTCAGCTGCCCCTATACCATACACACACGCGAAATTCGCACACTCTCACACACACACACACACCTCTTTCTGCGCTACGTCTTTGTTCGCATCTTCTACAGGCGACGATCCTTAATCCTTTTTCTCACGCACCAAAAAACATTCGCTGGCAATAAAAATACAAAACAAAAAAAAGAAACAAGGGGGCAAGGAGAGAGAGAGAGAGCGAGAGAGAGAGAAATGTTCTCAAGCATCTATTGACCGGGAGGGACCGAGACCCGATACCGGGTGACACGTTGCAAATATGAGCAGAAAAATGCGCATTGTCATTGTCCTTTGGCTCTGAGCTCCCGTTAGCGCGTCGTTTCAGGATCGTTTCAGGATCGCTTCAGGTAGTTGGGTAGGAAAATCGCATCTGCATCCTCATCCTGCATGCAGCGGGGCAACAATGGCAAATCACGATCAATTCAATTACTCCCCGAGCGATCTAGTGCAGTGATGCCTCCTCCTTCATATGCAGAGAGAGAGAGAGGGAGAGAAGACGTCGGCGATCCCCAGCAGCACCTGCTCGCTTTTCCCATGACACATTCAAAATTCTCTCCCCTCTTTCTTCTCGTCTCTCTTTTTTTTGCAGTTTTTCGCGATCAGTAGCTAATCGTGAGCAGGAAGATGAGATTTGGAAGGGGGGCGGGGGCAAGAAGGCACCTGTAGTAGGGCCCAGCCTCAGCCAGGACAATGTCCTCCCCTCTGAGCGCCTTTGTCTCTCCGCCTGTGTGAAACATGAGGCGATCCAACAAGTGCCTCCTTCGGGCAAAGGTTCCTCGCTGACCCCTCGTACCGCGTACCGCGTACCGATCTCGTCCCGTCGACGGCTGCATATGCGCTTAGTGTAATGGGATAAGCAGCGATCGTAGCGGGCTGCGGGGTGCGGGGGCACTCAGAGAGCGATAATGAAATTGTAGACTGGTTCCGGCAAAGAGCAACAAATGTTTTGGGCATTTTGTTGGAAAATTGTGGGAAAATCTATGTTAATCCTCGACTGATCAATTGTTCGATCGTTTCTGCAGGTGTCCATTGTATGCAATAAGGTAGCACCGAGAGAGTGTATGCGTGTGTGTGTGTGTGTATGTGCGTGAATTTGGATTATTTTTAGACAATCGCACGATCGCTGGCAATTGCGATCGTGGAAAGGAGCAGCCCATAAGGCCTGAAGGATCCCAGCAGCGATCGTGAGGGGAAGAGGATAACTTAAGACAGCTAGATATATTATAAAACTCAACTGGCGATCTCAACTGATCACTGATCGCGAGAGTTACTAAAGCGGGGGCTGTAGAGAACCATCAGCAATGATCTTAATACGTCTCAATCAACTCCAGCTGAGCTGATCGCAGCTTGAGCAGCTTACACACTGATCCTGCCTCCTCCCTATATAGAATTAATTCTTAGAGATCTCTGGCGCAGTAGAAATCCATCAATATCTTATTCTACTTGCTCAGTTCCAACCGATCCCACGATCGAAGTTCAAATGGTGCGCTGATCGTATCGCGACTCCAACAACTCTAGCTGAGCTGATCGCAGCTGATCATCCCAGTTTGTAATAGATCTGTAGAGCTCTCTAGATCATTTTCTATATTATACTTGCTCTATTCCAACCGCGATCCAACCGATCTCAGTTCAAAGGGGTCGGTCGATCGTTTTGTTTAGCCTGAACCCAACTGGGCGTATAATTATTGCATATGGTGGGAGATTTTCGCCTGCTCTTAATGCCTGCTCCCAAAACGCACATTGCGGTCCCGTTAACCGTTAGACTCACCTGCAAAGAGGAAGAGAGAGGGGGGGAGTTAGCATAAATTATTAATTAGAGTAGGCGGAAAAAGGGAATAAAAGTACAAAAGAAAGAGGCGAATGCAAATAAATTAGCCAGCGACAAGCGGCAAATGGTGAGAACAACCTGACGCTGCTGCCTCGGATCTTGGCCACGTGTTGTTGCTCGTGTTGCTGCTGCTGTTGCTCGTGTTGCTGTTGCTGTTGTTGCTGCTGTTGTTGCTGGCGTTGCACGCGAGTTGGAGAAACGGGAACCGTTCACCAGGTGGCAGCTGCCAGTGACCAGTAATGACCCCTGGAGGCCCCCAAGCAAAAGGGCCACCGTTGCAGTTGCTGCTGCTGCTGCTGCTGCTGTTGTTGTTGCTGCTGTTGTAGCTGTTGCTGCTGCATTCATGTGAATGCGCTCGGGAATTTGCAATGTTTACGAGTACAAAAACAAAAGAAGTGAAGTTCGCATAACTGGAATTAAAGCAGCGCCAAACCACACACCAACAGCAGCAGCAGCAGCGACGGCAGCAACAGCAGCGACGGCAGCAACTGCAACTGCAACTGGCAGGCACATTCAAAACGGAGCTCGTGGGTAGCGCGAGTGCTAAATGGGGCAACGAGTGGAGGCATGACCAGCTCGCATGCAATCGAATCCGCTGGGCAGTGGGAGCAAACAGCAGCAGCAGCAGAGCCTGAGGATGGGCTGGAGTGGACATTGACGTCGTCGGTTTGTCGCCGTCACTTCTCGTCGAGTCACTCACCCCAGCGCCAGGCCCAGGCCCAGGCACAGGCCAGGCCAGAGTGGAGCAGAGCAGAGCGAGCTGAGCGGAGCCAGGCCGAGCCCGGCCGAAACAATGGTGGGAATATTCTCATATTAAGAAATCGCGCGATCTGCAGCGCCAGATGTGTGACTGTATGTGTGTGTGTGACTGTGTGTGTGTTTGTATTTGGTGCAACGGCAGGTCAACCCACCGCCCACTGCCCACCGCTGCTGCTGCTGCTGTTGCTGCTGTTGCCACTTCTGCCTGCCCCAGAGCAACACACACACACAGAGGCAGCCAAAAACGTTCGTGTGGCAAATTCGCAACGTGTCGTGGTCGTGCCTCCGTTGTCATGTCCGAGAGTGTAACAAAGACCTCGCTGAATAACCCAACGCCAACCCAGTGCCCCCTGCTCCTCCTACGGCTCTGCTGCTGCTGCTGCTGCTGCAAACGCCCCCGCCAAGTAGCGCGAATAAACATTAAACACAAAAACAAAAGCAACGGCAACTGCAACAGCAACAGCAGCAACAACAACAGCAATAATTGCATTACACATAAAAATAAATTGTAATGAACTTAAGGAAGAGACAACAACAACAGCAGCAGCAGCAACGCCAGCAACAACAGCAACAGCAGCAGCAACAACAGCAACAGTCTCAGCAGCAACTTGCTGCAGCAGTGGCCAATGTGAAAATCGATGCGGAAGCAGCAACACGAAAGGGCAACAACAACAGCAACAGCAGCAGCAGCAACTGCAACTCGCCGCTTTCTTCATTTCACTCGACTCTCGTCTCAACAATCTGAGAACTCAACCAATTTTTAGCCCAATTGTTTTTGCACATTGCATTTTCCACTGATATTAACATAATTTGACATACATGCAACAGCAGCAGCAACAGCAGCAGCAGCAGCAGCAACAAGAACAACTGTTGCTGTTGTGAGTAATTAAACAAGTTCCTAACTCATTTCAAAAAGAATGCAGTACAAACAAAATCAAATAAAATTCAGCAGTATTAACATACTCTAGCTTGAAAATATAGCCTTTTTTAGGGAGGGAGGGGGCGTGGCCAGCAGCTAAAACTAGCTTCAGCTGCCTGCTATAATAACATATATTGCTAGCAAATTTGATAGCCCTAGCTCGCTTAGTCTCTGAGAACTGCGAGTTCATACAAACATGTGTAGAACTAATGCACTTTCTAGGCTTGTAGCTGCCTGTTCTTTAGTTTGTAAAATATTTAAGATATATATATATATTATATAGTACCTACATAACTGCTCTATATAAGCATATATATATATTCCAAAGCTATATCGTAAATCTCTCTGAGAAATTCTCAATGAAAGTTGCCTTTGCAGCAGCAGCAATTGTTGCAGTTGCCACAGTCAAATTGTCCAGCAATGCAGCGGTGTGTGTGTGTGTGTTGTGTATGTGTGTGTGTATGTTTCTGTCAGTCAGCGAGTCAATTAATTAGCCATGATTCTCACGACCTCAAATTAAGAGAAAAGCCATAACAAATAGAAAATAAAACGAAACGGAGGCAATTGTTGCTGCTGCTGCTGTTGCTGCTGCTGCTGCTGCTGCAAATCCTCCTCCAGCAACACAACAATGGCCCTAACCTGCCCTGGCCTGATCTGCGCCAGCTTTGGCGCTGCCTTTGCCACTGCCAATGCTGCATTTGGCTTACGTCTTTCGGCTTGGACCCATTTTGGCCTTTTAGCCGCTAACGCCGAAAAACTTTAGCCCGGCGCTTCGGTCCAAAAGCGATAACGATTGTGGCTGAGAGAAGGTGGGAGAAGAGGTGAAAGGAGGGGGGGGAGCTAGGGTTGCCAGCTAACTAAGCAGGCAGTAGGAATGTCAAGCTTCTTAGTAGGCGGCGTTGGCGTTACGGGTTGATGTCGACGTCGCTGCCGCTGCTGCTGCTGCTGCTGTTGGTGGATCTGATTTAAAACGAAATTAGGAATAATAGGAATGGCCTGCACATGACACACACACACACACACACAACATGGAAGGAGGGGAGGGGGGCAGAAGAGGAAGGGAAGGGGGAGCGGGTACAGTCCGAGCGTTGACAGGCAGCAAATGCGAACAAGACAGTTTTGTAGCCACAATAGAGCCAAGAAGAAGAAGAAGAAGAGAGAAAAAATAGCTAGAAAAGCAGCTAGAAACGATAGAGAAAGAGAGGGAGGGAGACAGCGCGCGAAAGAGATGGCAGGAAGCAGTGCAGGCAGGGAAAATAGAAGACGAGACGAAAAGAGACGCAAAGAAATTATCTCACGGATAATCCGAACAACACGTTCGCTGCACCCCCTTCCCCTGCCTGCCTGCCTGCCTACCTCCCTGGCTAGCGCTCCTCCTCCTCCTCCTCCCCCTGCTGGCAACCTTCACCCAAATGTTGGCTCACCCTTTTGGGCCATCGCGCTGCTGCGGGGGCGCGCCTAAGACAATGGCAAATGCACCTGACACGAAGCTGGAGACGGAGCTGGAGCTGGAGATGGAGACGGAGACGGAGCTTTAGCTTGGAGCTTCGTAGCTGGAAAGTGTTTGGCAGTCCAAGTCGGGCAGGGCGAGGGGAAGGCGGCGGGGGGAGGGATTGCGATTGCCAGCGACCACAGGCAGCAGCCCCAGTTTTGTGGGCCATTGTCTGTGCTCTACAGTCGCTACACTATCCAGCAAAGTTATTTCTCGTATTTTCGACACACACACACACACACACACAGAGAGAAGAGAGAGAGAAAGGGTAACAGATTCCCACACTCTGCGAGGGACCCGACACGAAGACAGCGACGGACCAGGGCAAAGGGAAGACCAGAGACACGTTGACAAGCATTGTGCAGCAGCAGCAGCAGCAGCAGCAGCAACAACAGCAACAGCAACGGTAACTGCAACTGAGATATGAATAAAATGAATGAGTACTCGCCTCAGTCGAAGCAACCAAAGAGCGAGCGAGCGAGCGAACCAGTTAAACTGTGTGTGAACATCAACGCGAGGCCGCATCAGCCGCAGCTGATTGATGAATGTCAGCCACAGCCCGAATGTAGGAGTGTGTGTGTGTGTGTGCGGGTGTGTGTGTGTGTGTCGTCTAACGGCACCTGAGCTGCGGCAGGTGTCATGGGAACGCAGCAAATGGGCCGCGGTCACACACTGCAAGCAGCGAAGCTACCGAAGGTCGCCAGAGCAGCGCGAGCGAGTGGGAGTGCAACTCCATGGAAAAGAGGGTAAGCGGAAGAGGGGGGGGGAAGGGTAGAGCGATAGGGAAAGAGGGAAGAGAGACCAGGCAGAGGGTAGAGCAACAGGGAAGAGGGTCTAGAGCGTCTAGTGGGAGGAAGGCGTAGAGCACAAGGTAGCTCAGGGGGAGATAAGAGAGGAGCTTAGCTAAGACATTATATTGTTGGGTTAAGATACTGATACGAGCTGCACTACGTTTCCATGTGATAAAGGTGGCCACCCTAACCTAAACAAAGTTACAAGAGATGCCTAAGACAAAGCAAACCCTACATAGAACTATAGGAAAGCTGTAAGTCCCAAAAACCCAGGGAGACTAGAACCTTCCTGCTCTTTCAAGGAGCTTCAAGGACCTAAAGACCTTTGTGCCCTAAACGATAGTCAGCTAGGTAGATGGCAACCCTAAAATTAAAGAGCTACGAGAGAAGGAAACCCTCGAAAGCAAGGTAAACCCTTGGAAATAGATAGGAAGAACCCAAGCCAAGGAACTTCTAGCTAGCAAAGCTACAGCTAATGCTAAGCAGGTGGCAACCCTGAAATAAGAGATCTAGAAAAAGAGAAGACCCCCAAAAGAATACAAATAGAACATTCTAAAAACGCCTGGGGTGCTACACAACTCTGAACCTTCAACTAAACCAAGTAGCTCAAGGCAGCAGGGCAACTCTAGCAGACCGTTACTTTCAATGGGCACCTTTCGATTTGGCAAAACCTTCAACCCGCCGTCAAGTGTCACGTCCAAAGGTTCGCCACCCTCGAGAGGGAGAGAGAGGGAGGGAGGGAGGTAGGAAGAGGGGACAGAGTGAGGCCAGGGTTGTCGAGTTGCGGCACACGTTGTTGTTGAGTGGCGAAATGAGTGCGCGATCGACAGGCAGACGCAGACAGAGATGGAGACAAACATGTTGCCAGAGTTGCCACTCAGTGTGCAGTGCTTTGTTTGTTGTGATAAACCGATTACGGTTTATGCTTCTTTATTTTGTGTTGGAGAGGGGGCGGGGGGAGGGAAGGGGGCAGTGTTGCCACCGCTGCTGTGCTCAGTGTTTGCTCAGCTCCTGCAACACGTTGCACTTGAAGCCTTCAATGTGCTTGGGGGCGCATTAATTCAATTTCATCATTCAGCAAACAAATAAACAAGAAAAGAGGCAACTCTGTCCGATGGGGAGGCAGGGGCAACTCTGACTAACTGTAAAATGACAGCGACTAACCCAAATAGACAAAGCGACAACAACAACAGCAGCAGCAGCAGCAGCAGCAGCAACAAGAGCGACTTGCTCAAAGTTGAAAGTTGAAGCAGCTGAAGAGTCGCCTCGAGTTGGGGCACAAAAGTATCTGGCAGATACTTGAGCCGAGCCGAGCCAGCTTGGCCAGTCCCAAAAGGCAACAACAGCTCAGGCTGCTGCTGCTCTGCGTGATCGACCGACTGTCGAAGCGGCGAATGGACTTGGCCAAGGTGCCAACTGGGAGTGGGAGAGAGAGAGGGAGAGAGGGAGAGGGAGTGGGACCATCCAACCATCCATCCATCCATATGTATGAACTGTTTGTATTACGTTTGAAAGTCATGTTGCTGCAGATATATACTACATACTATACTACATAGTACTAGCCTAAAGTACTATCATCTGCATATCTGCGGGCACCTGCAGTTGCCCCACGTATACCCCTCCCCTCCCCCCCCTAGCCAGGTGGCAACACCATCGCCAGTCGCCACTTGCATATCAATGCGGCGACGGCGACGGCGACGGCGGCCAAAAACTAAATGTGACGTCTGAGGCGCACGATTAAAAGCTGCGATACATGTTGCAGATACAAGTGCAGATGCAACTGCATCTTGCAGATACTTTTCTAGCCTCGCTTAGTGCGTCGTCGCCGTTGCCGCTGAAGGCCTCCAAAAAGACAAGACTACATTATGCTATATGTAGAATCAACAAGAACAAAACGGCAAACTATGGAAATCGTTGTGCTGCCACATGCTGCGTTTGGGGCATGACTTGAAAATACCCTGCAATTAACTATCGATAAGTTATCGACTTGGTAGTTTGTCATCAATTTCTTATCGATCTTTCAGTGATTTTTCCAGCTGTTATCGCTTGTTAATCAAAATACTTTTCAAAACTCACAAATTTATCTTTTAAATATCGATTAATCGTTATCGTTTGCTATTTAAGTTTGTTATTGATTATTTTTATTTTCAATCAATTGATTAACAACTTGTATTTATCGAGCAATTAGTCGGTCTGCTTACTGCTATCGATCTGTTATCGACTTGGAAATTGTCATAAATTTCTTATCGATTTTGTAGTTCTGCTGTTATCGCTTGTTAATCAATATACTTTTCAAAACTCACAAATATCGCTTGTAAATATCCATTAATCGTTATCGTTTGCCAGTCAAATGTCTGCAAATAGTTATCGATTATGATTTGCAATCAATTGCATTGCCTATGGTTAACAACTTGTATTTATCGAGCAATTAGTCGGGCTGCTTACTGCTATCGATCAGTTATCGACTTGGAAATTTGTCATCAATTACTTATCGATTTTGCAGTGTTGCTGTTATCGCTTGTTAATCAATATACTTTTCAAAACTTACAAATATCGCTTGTAAATATCCATTAATCGTTATCGTTTGCCAGTCAAATGTCTGCAAATAGTTATCGATTATGATTCGCAATCAATTGCATTGCCTATTGCTTACTCCTTGCATTTATCGAGCAAGTATCGATCAAAGAAAATCGCTGGCAGACAGACAGCTGCATTGCCTTTACAGGGTATACCACACGTCGTGCTTGCTCGACACACTTCGCATTCAATATTGAAAGTGCAACAACGTCAACAACGCGCGTCGTGTTAGTTTTGGCCCTCGGCCTGCCGTCTGCGGTCGCCAATTGAATTCATTCAATGCCTGCCCCGCTCCCCCTCGCTGCCACTCCCCCCTCCGCCTAGTCAGGCAGACAGCGAGTTGATTTGCTTTTTGGCTTAGTCGACCGCAACAACAACAACAACAACAACGACAACAACAACAACAACGTGTAGTTGGCTTCGACTGGCCCCGACCGCGGTTACTTTGCAATTTGTATTAAGGATTCGATGCTGCACTGAATTGGACAGACAGAGAGAGAGAGGGAGAGAGAGAGAGAGACAGAGAGAGAGAGAGACAGAGAGAGAGAGATACAGACAGAGAGACAGACTGAGAGACAGACAGTGCGGTCTTCGGACAGCCAGCGCCGCGTCACGCATTTAACTAAAGCCCTCAATGCGCTACACTCTCCTCCCATGCCTCTTCCTCTTCCCACTCCCTACTCCCTCCCTATCCCACAGGATCTCCTGGTCTGCTGCAGCTCCAATTCGAATTCAATTTTCGGCTGCACATTGACAACATTTGCATTTACACGCACTTGCCGCAAGTGGAACATGCCGCACACAGCCCGCAGTTGACATCAGGCAGCCCCCCCTGCCTGCTCCCCCTGTCCTGCCCCTTTCCCTGCCCTTTACCCGCTTCCCATCTGCGTCTCTCTGTGTCTCGTTTCAATCGGATTGCGCTGCTGAAGGTGTTGTGGCACCGTGGAGCGCGTTGGTCGTAGTTGATGCGATTAGATTATCATGTTAGTTGATTTCTATGCACAAAATCAACCATGCTGTCCCACTGTGCCAGCAGGGGATTGCTTAAGCTGCTCGGTGGCCTCTCCTGGCTGTGCCACGCATTGACACCTTGCAATAATTTCAAACATGGATACGCTCCTCCTCCCTCTCCATTCCCACGTGGGCGTGGCATGCAGGGATTTTGATGAAATTGATGAGTTGCATGCAACATTAGCTACCGTGTAAGTAGTTGGCTGCCACTTGCTGTGCCCCAATCAATGCGGCTGGAGAGGATGGGCCAGGACAGGCCAAGATTAGCCATAGCATGCAGGCAGCCAGACTGCTAGCCAGAAATCCCGCCAGCTAGGCATTTAGCTAGCCTTCTAGTCAGTCAATCCTCTAGGCATCCCTCTAGCCATCCATCCATCCATCCATCTGTCATCGAGGACGCAGTCAGTCGGGCTACTAATTAGGCAAATGCTCGCTAATTAAGCGACTGTTGCAACTGTTGCAACTCCAGTTGCAACTCCAGTTGCGATTGCGGCAACAGAAACACGAAATGAAAATTTTCTGCGTTGTTCCCAGGGATGAGGCTGGAGGATGAGGCTGGAGGAGCAGAGCGACTCCAAATTGACATGCCCGGCTTGGACATTGACAATGGCTCCCTCAGAGAGGCTCAATCACACACACAGCGAAAGAGAGAGAGAGAGAGAGAGGGAGAGAGAGATGTTTGACATGTTAGGCCAAAAGCCGCAAACGCTGCTATTGAGATGTCATCGCGGTCGACGATGTGAGAGATCATGGGCCATTTGAGTGGGTTAAGGGAGGAGGGAGGCGGGAGGAGGTAGGAGCTGAAGCTGGAGTAGCTATCAAACATACCGGCGCGGCTAACGAGCTAAACGGGATTGACCGACCGGGAGAGTGGGCCTTTGAATATGCTCCTGGCATAATTAAAAGGCCAACAACAAGTTGCGATTACACGCGTCGAGCCATGTAATGGGCCATGTACTTAACTTGTTCAGTTGCCCGCTTAGTTCCTCCCCTGCCGGCCTGATCCTCTCCTGCCTGCCTGCCTGCCTGATCTGATTGAAATGCCAGCGCCACTGTCGGCCATGTGAGCGACCCAGCCCGGCCTGGCCCGGCCCGGCCTGGCGTGTCTTCGTCTTCGTCTACGTCTAGACGCGAGCACTGTATGGGAAATCGGAGCAATGTACACGATGTGGCATGCCACAACAGCAACAACAACTGCAACGGCAACGGGAGTCGGCCAAGAAATATGCTGGGAAAATTTTGGCTTGAAAGATCGAGGGGAGAGACAGGCTCGGACAGCGCAGTTGCATGTTGTTTTATTGGGTGATTTGATTTATCGATATGTTATCGATAGGCGTTTAATTGAGCAGAGGCAAGATCGACATACTAAGAGACTGTAGGAGCTTTGTAGCTAGCTGAATGTGATTACTTCTAGCCCATTTAGTCCACTTCGATAATTAATCGATAACCCTAGCATACGTTGTATTACGATGAGCCGGGCAACATCAATGTCATCGTAGAGCTTGCTTGATTCATTGCCATTGCTGCAGTTGAAATCTCCGATAACTTGGAAAGTAAAGCTGCCCGATTATCGATATATATATCGCGCCAAAGACGAAGTCGATCAACCTGAGATTCTTGTTCGAGGAGATCTTATTGGTGGTGATATTTACCCATAAACTATTCTCTAGTTAGAGCCGAGTTATCGATAGTTTCCGATTGATCGTTTATCGCTTTACTCACCTGAAAAAAAAAACAAGAGAAACAATTTGTTAATTATAATTGGTTTCTAAAATGATATTTCTTAGATATTAGCAACTTTGAATTGAATTGAATTGGGTTGGGTTCTTAAGCATTTGAGGTGTGTGTCTGTCTGTCTGTCTGTTTGTCTCTCTCTCTCTTTCTCTCTGTCTGCCATGTGGTTTCATTAAAATTCTCCCACGCAATTGCGACCTGAGCCGCAGCTGATGATGATGGTCTGACCCAAGCGGAGGCCAGAAGAAACCAGGCTGCTCTACAGACAAAACGGAAGACAGACAGAGGAGACAGACAGACAGGCAGACCGAGAGACAGAGAGACGGAAGAGGAGCATAGACAAAGGTAAAGATTGAACGATCTGTGACCGGTTCTGCCTGCTTCTTCTTCTTCTTTTTCTTCTGGTTGTTGCAATAAAATGAAACGTAAATGAAATCTATTGTATTCTATATGAATAATGAGACAATTTTAATAATTTATAGACAGCTTTCGGTTAACCGCATTGGGCCAAGAGCAGCGAAGAGACAATGCAGCGCAGAGGCCGCAAAAAGTTCGATGAGCTCAAAAATCGGATATGGTTTCCCGAGTCTCGAGTCTCGGCTCGGAGTCGCGACGAGTGTCTGCAAGCTGCCACAGGCTTTATTCGCTTCCGATTTGTGCTGACAACAACAAGAGGTGAGAAGACTATGCTGCTGCATTCATGCACTCACTCATGCACTCACTCATTCATTCATTCATTCATTCATTGACCGCAGTGTGCTTAGAGCAAACGTTTGTAATCGCATCTTCTCTGTTGCAGCAGCAATAAGTCAAAGTTGTCTCTCGGCACTCGGTTACATGATCCGATTGTTTATTGTTTTATGGCTTGGCTATTAGCTGGAGAAGTGGCAAGAAGAAGAGGAACAGAAGAAGGAGGAGGAAGCAGAGTAGATAAGGAACTAATCTCGCTACTAAGTTGCCACACGAATTCAATTGGAATATTGAATGAGCTATGGGCAATTAAATGGCTTCGCCACACTGTGCAGGTGATGCTGATGACAGGATCGTCGTATAGGGTATAGGCAGAGGGGGTATGGGGAGTTAGGGTACTCTTGCAAGATCATTACTATTTATAGCGACAAATGCGGTTGGGGAAATGGGAAACCATTAGGCACAAGAACGATAGATAATGCGGTATACAGAGAGAGAAAGAGAGAGAGAGGGGGAGGGGGAGGGGGAGAGAGAGAGAGAGAGTGTGAGTACCCATGAGTATTCACTTGCACATTTCTTTACTATAAATCATAGAGTTGCCATGAATCCCAGTGTAAATGCGTTTAAACTATAATCAAATTCTCTATAAGACATAGTGAGTGCTTGTGAGTACACTCATAAGCAGTATGAGTACTCATTCGGTTCGATTCCTTAGGCTAAAATGAGTTTTCTAATTTTCGAATATTTTCTTAGTATTTACTTGATTCATTTGTGCCCCCAAAAGGGGCGGAGTCCTCTGCTGGACACGCATACGCCCAGTCTGACTCTCTCTGTGTGTGTGTGTGTGTGTACGTGTGAACTGACCACAGCACACGCCCATTTTGCCAGCGAGTGGCACCCAAAACTGTTTTGGCTCACTCAACGCAACCCTGAATCAGTATTCACACACTCACACTCACATTCACAGTCGCATTCGCATTCGCACACGAGCAGGACGAGCTGCCGAGTCGACATTGGGGCGCGCTATTGATTTTGCTCGTTTCTCCCCCCAGAAGGGATATATGGGGGAGGGGGCAGCTCATATGCCATCTCGCTCTGTCCAGCTGGGCGTGGGGGATGCAGCAGGACCAGGACCGGATGCGGCACTTAAACGCTGCCACTGACGTTGGCGTTGGAGTTAGAGTCGCTGCTGAAGTTGAGCTTGGCCGATGACGTTGATAGTACACGTACGCGGCACACACACACACACACACAGTATGGCAGACACACACTTACACACATGTGTGTGTGTGCTCTGGCTGCATTTTTCGCCTCGGGTTCACAATAAAAAGTTGAAGTCCTGTCGATGCCAGCGTGCCTCCTCTCTTTCTCCCTCTCTCTGTCTCTTTCTCCAGTTGCCACAGTGTCCTGGCAACTCTGAACTTTATGCGGCTGTGGCTGACAGAGAGAGAGAGAGACAGGGAGAGGGAGGGAGAGAGGCAGCCAGTTTAAAGTTAGAGTGGACCTTGGGATCGTCTCTGCAAAAAGCACGCGCCGTTTTTGCCACTTATTGGGCAGCGGCGTGGCAGACAGAGACGTATGTGTGTGTGTGTGTGTTGGTGTGTTGGTGTGTGTGCCTCATGTAGCAGACGTTGACTGCAATTTGGCGAACTTAACCGCAAAGGCAACGACGACGACGACGACGGCAGGAAGAGGCAACGACAGCAGCAGCAGCAGCGGCAGCAACAGTGGCAGCTTCTACCGCAGGGCACAACGACGCAAATTGTGAACAAATGAAAAGTAGCGAAAATGGCTGCAAGCTGCCCCCTCTGTACCCCTCTCATACTACACCCCTGTACCTCCCCTACAACTCTAATACATGTGTCTGCCCTAGTCTCAGTTCCAACTCAGTTTTGCCTACACATTTATCTGTCTGTTCCACTGTCTCTATGTCTGTCTGTCTCTCTGTCTGTCTTTCTGTCTGTCTCTCTGTCTGTCTGTCTGTCTGTCTCTCTGTCTGTCTGTCGCTGCTTTTGTCTCGCCTCGCAGCGCAGCGCTTTTTTGTTTTCGCCGCAATTCGCCTTCGCCTTCGCCGTCGCCTTCGCCATCGTCTGTTGCCTTTTTTCGGCAGTTTAACTGCAGGTCAAAAGGAATCGCAATGCATCTCTGTCTTGCTGCCTCTCCCTCTCCCTCCCGCCCCCTTTTTCTACAGCCTGTGGTCACTGTGTGTGTCTGTGTGTGTGCGTGGGTGTGTGTGGTGCAACCGCAGGATGCGGATGCCGCAAAAAGCGGCAAATAAAATGCGAGCGCGCGCTACCAACTTGAAATAATTGAAAAGCGGGCAAAGTTTATGGGCGAAAATAATTTTCGGGCATTGGTCTTGGCAACAGACACCGCCAGGGGCGGCGTGCAAAGGGGGAGGCGGGATGGCTCCACTTGAAGCGTAGCTAGATCATTTTGTGGCATTTCTTGCCTGTTCTGCAAATTGAATTTATACACTGAAATCCATTGCGGAAATCGAGCAGGAAACTGCAAATTTTATTTAGAAAATATATTATCATGATATGGAAATAAATAAATTTGAAGTTATGCAGAGTTATTACTGCCATCTATAGCACCTTTTTTTTGCTTAAATATAAACTGACATTCTATATAGATTTAGTTATTGAAAACCTTATTTTCTTTATTTTAAACACTTAATTTACGAATTTTTATATAAAGGGTATACTAACTTTGTGCAATTGTATGTAACAGGCATAAGGAGGCGTGGCAGACCCCATAAAGTATATGCATTCTTGCTTAGGATCACTAACCGAGTCTTACCAAAGTGATTCTACACTTAAAAATAGCAAAATGGATTTTTTGAAATTTTTCGATATTTTGGAAATTTAGATAAGTGTCCCTATGAAATTTCAACACATTGATTTTTTTTTTTTAATTTTAAATCTCGAGTTTTTTTATTTTATTGATTGCGGATGTCAAAATCGGTACTAAACAAATTTTTAAATTTATTCCAAAACGATACTTCATTTTGGCCAAAAAATCATGTCGAAGTGGTCAAAAAATTAGACATGCAACACCCTCCACAGGTATGGTTCCCTCATTTTACACCGATCGTAACTTTCTTAAAAATCAAACGATTTTCACGATGAATGACATTTTGTTTATGTTTTAACAAGCTGAGCGATTCTACATTTAAAAAATAGCGAAATGGATGGTTTGAAAATGTTGGATATTAATGTAATTTAGGTAAGGGTCCACCCTATGATTTTTTAATAAATTTGACTTTGTTATTTAAAGAACTTAAGTTCAATTTCTCAAGATTTTATTATACCATTTGAGTTATACATAATAAATATTATAATTAATATTTTTCAAATGAAAAATCTTTTACTAGAATTTCATATAATAATCTGTAGTTATCTAGGGATACTTTGGGGTTACTTCCAATTTCAGTCTTCCTGTTGTGACTTGTTCAATTTATGAGAATTGAAGCTACTATGCGTGGCTTATTGCAGGACACACACGCAGTCTGAGTAGCACATAGGCACTCACTCACTCTGACACTCACTCGCACTCATTCATGCACTCACTCACACACTCAGCTGGGCATATTCAAAATGCGGTTTGGCACTCTTCAATTTACAACAAATCGTTCAGCAGTAGCATAAATCACACACACACACACAGCACACACACTTAGTACACACACTCATTCACTCACACTCACACACACTCACACTCACTCACGCAACTTGCATATTTCTTACACACAATTGTCTCTTTTCTTCTGGCCTCGCACAATGCACACACACACACACAGCGCGTCGCAGGGCTCCCAGTCGTCCTACTCGGCCCCCCCCCCTAACCGACTACGCCACTGTGCTTGCTGCCTGCTCTGCCTGCTGCCTCTGCTTGTCGTTGGCTTTTGTGAATTGGTGTCCAAGCGTTTTATGTTTCAATTATGCGCAACTTGTGCCCAACAATGGCGACGCTTTGCCCTGCCTGCTGCCTGCCTGCCTGCCCGCCTGCCTGCCCTGCTAAATGATGATGCAAAGTGACTTGGCCCCCTCTGCACCTCCCCCTCCCCCCTCTGCTTGTAGCAGCTTCAGCTACTTGCATAAATTCCCTTGGCATATGTCGTGGCACACACACACACATCCTGCAGATTGACACATGTGCGTGTGTTTGTTACTCCCCTCCTCCCTCCCTCACTCCCTGCCACGCCCCCTGCAGGTGTGCTCAAGTAGCCAATGGTAATATTCATTTGGGGCCTTTGCCCTCTTTCATCTTAAAAACTTTAAAGCGAATTCTGGAGCGAGGCCAAGCAGAGAGTTCTGCCTGCTTTTGGTTACTACCAACACTTTTGGCCCAGAACTTGGCACAACGCACAGGCCATTCAAGCTGCGTTTCCTTTCCCCCCCCCCCCCATCCATTCCCTTCCATACAGCTGTGTGAGTGTATTCATTCATGTTCACTATTTTTGGAGCTGTTTGAGCTTTAAGCGAAAACTGCTGAAAAACACAACAAAATGTGAGAAAAGTTGCCCCTAAAGTGTGTTATATAGAGAGATAATAGATAGATTATATAGTTTATAGATACTACGCGATCTGTTATATGCTAGAAAATTGAAAAAGTTTAGAATTTCTTTGGGATTCCCTATAAAATAGAAGCAAAGGTTACTGATACTTATATCATGTGATATATTATCGAAATTCTATTGAAAACATTTAGGTTTATTTCTGAAAGGTTTTAATATGGTATAGTACTGTGCTTAAATATCTCAATATTTATAGAAAGTGCCCTGAAGTAGTTTATAGTTCGAAGAAATCTCCCAAAAATGGCGTTTTTGCACAGCAAGCGATCTGCCCAACGATCGAACCCCTAAACTGGACACACGCTGGACCCTAGAAATAAAAGAGAAAATAAGAAATAAAAAAACCCTTTAACCCTTTGAAGACGACGGCCAATAAATGCGTCAGCTCAAGCTGTGCGACTGCAAGAAATTTACAAGATCGTGCTCGCTCTCCCTCTCTCTCTCTCTCTTTTTCTCGCTACTCTTACAAAATGGCGATCACTTCAAGCATCGTATCGTATATATATAAATCAGGCGAAGCTTTTTTTATACCATATATAAGAGATTCTGGGTGTGTGCGTAGAGTGGAGTGGGAAATGCAAATGTCGCCGTTGCCGTTGCCGTTGCCGTTGCGACGCTGTGGGCAGGCGCAGCGCTGCCGTGCCCAGTCGATTACAATGATCGTGATGATCACAATTCCGATGACGATGACGATGACGATGACGCTGCCTTGGCCGAGCCCAGCGACAGCCGTTGGCTGATTTGGACGCTGCTCTGCGTTGGGCTTGGCCCATGTGTGTGTGTGTGTGTGATATCAAGGTCTGGCCAATCAAAAAGCCAACACACACACACACACAACCAGGCTGGACGATCGTGTGTGTGTGTGTGTGTGTGTGTGTGTGTCGATCGCTCGACCGACAGGTGTGAAGCTTCAGCAAACGCTGCTCAGGGCAATAACAAACCGTAACACGGCGGCGACGGCGACGGCGGCACAGATAAGCTACAGCACTCGCCCCCGCCAGCTCGTGCTCTCTCTCCCACTCTCTCTCTCTCTCTCTCTGCAAAACCTGCTCTCACACACTGCTGATATTCATTCAATGCGCTCGGCCCACTGTCGCGCACGATCGTTTCGGCTCTCGCGCACACGAACACGAGCACGAGAGACAAACAGAGAGAGAGAGCGAGAGAGAGAGAGCGTGATCGCTGTGGAGAGCGCAGCCAACCAGCCCAGCTGTGCTTGGGGCTGGGCCAGGGCCAGGCAACTGATCGAGAGAGAGAGCGAGAGAGACAGAGAAAGAGAGAGCAATCGAGGGAGTGAGAGAGCGCTACAGCCAACGGCAAAGCGACAGAGCCAAAGCCCCCAACGCGCAAGTAAATAAGTTATCAGCCGCGCTGTGAATGAATATATATATATATATATATAGCTGGATATATATACTATATACGATCTGTACGTATATATAGCAAAGGGGAGGCGTCAACACAACAAAGCCAATTACAGCAACAACAATGGGCAATAAGCAGAGGAGGAAGAAGCAGAGGAGGCAGAAGCAGACGCAGAGAAAGAAGCAGAAGACGCAAACGCAGACGCAGACGACGTTGACAAAGATCAGAGCGCGTCTTGGAGACTGGGCACACTTGGGGCAGCTAGTGTGGATGTGTGTGTGTGTGTGTGCCTGTGTGTGTGCCTGTGTGTGTGCCTGTGTGTGTGTGTGTGTGGATCAGCACAGCGAATGGCGAGCAAGCGATTTATAAGTCGCGCGTGCCCATTGTGAACTGAATGCGTATCAATTTAAGCACGCTCTCTCGCTCTCTCTCTCTCTCTCTCTCTGTCTATCTCCCTCTCTCGCTGTGTGTGAGCTGCGGTCACTGTGAGCTGAGAAGTTTGGCAACAGTGTGAAGCAACGCTGCTGTGGTGTTAATTTCAGCTAAATAAGTTATTTCAGTTAATAATTTAAGTAATATATATATATATAAAATAAATAAAAAAATAAATAAAAAAATAAATAAAACAAAAATCTATTTATAACATATAGATCATAAGAGATTCTATGCTTATTTTATTTGTTTCTTTCAAAGAACTTAAGAGTACTTGCACTGTTTTGGCTATACTAGTTAGCCATAAAGTTTTATAGCATGGAAAATTAATCACTGATATGTTATCGAGAAAAGTACAAAGAAACTTTAAAGATTTTGCGCTGATTTTTATATACCATAGGCTTCCCATAAAGTTTATAGCACGTAAGATTAGCCACTAAATCGTGTGACAAGGCAAATAAAACGAAATACTCTAAGGGAAATTTCAGAATTATTTGCTAAGCTCAACGTATTCATTTCTTTTTACCATAAATATATTCATATCAATTCATGAGTCTACACAGCAAAATTCAAGTTTTCTGTTCCTTTATTCATAATGATTCACGAATATTTGCACTATTTGCTTGACTTGCTCGCATTGAACTCACGGCGAATACCCGAGAGTGTTAGTGTGAGTGTGAGTGCGTGCTCGACGCTTATTCACGGCCAACAACCATACGCACTTGGCCCTGCTGTCCCTGTGTGAATACACTCACAGTGCACTCACAGAGATCAAATGTTAATTACAGTGCAAAAAAAAAAAAAAAAACTTTATCCAAAACTTATTTACACACGATTCTTTTCGATTCGAAGTGAGTGAGTGAGTGTGTGTGTGTGTGTATGCGAGTACCCATTAGCATAAATTACGAATAACCAAGAAGATATTCAATTCTTCTGCACTGATTGAGGGAGGGGGAGGAGCAGGAGAAGATTCCTCTGCCATGTGACAATGGCATCTTAATAATCATAATTACAGGCACAAGTCAGGGGAGGCGATTGGGATGGGGATGGGCAGGGGCAGGGGCAGGGGAACTGGTGCCATCTACGATATTAATCGCCAGGCAAGCGGAAATGGGGAGTGCCCTCACACACACACACACACACACACACACAGAGACATGCAGACACCCACACTGAATACGTTTATACAGTGGGTTACTACGTGAATTGTTGAATACTTGAGCAGGAAAATAATCTGTGTTATAGGAGGAACTCTTGCTTTATACATTATTGTGCCCTACTATATCATACATCAAAGAAGTATTCGATTCCTTCGATGTTGTGTGTAACTGAATTCATGATTTCTGCACTTCATGAACTGAGTTCTTGGCATAAACGTAGTTGGAGCTCACTTTGTTGCCAGTTCATGCTTTAAATGAGCTTGAAATATGTGTGCGTATAAACACATGAAGTTGTTGTAACTAACACGCACACTCACACTCACACACACACACACACACACTCGCATTTCAAGGTGGGTCTGCTTTCAGGTGCGGGTTGCGGGTCGATGTTGTTGTTGTTGTTGTTGCCTTGCATCATGATTGATTTATTTATTTGAGCTGCGGACGCACGCTCGTCTCGTCTTGAAGCTCACCTTGTTCACCCTCCTCCTCTCCCCTGCTCTACCCACATCTCCTCCCCTGCTTCCCTACCCTCCTCTCATCACACCTTGCCCTGCCTGCCTCATTGCGTTGTGTCGTGTCTCGCTCTCTCTCTGTGGGCATCGCCCCCATCGTCTTCCTGCTTCTCTTACCCCTTAACCTACTCCTCCTCCTCCTCCTCCTCCTTCCTGCTGCTGCTGCTCCCTACTCTTCACCAGCTTCATTTTAAAATCGGTAATCATTGAATTAAATTATGCCAGGCAGACAACCAACCCAAAATCGTTTCCTCCAGCTGAGGCATCACTGGCATCTCTCTATCCAGCTGCTCCTCCAGTTGTTGCTGCGTCTCAGCTGAGCTGAGCTGAGCTGAGCTGGGCTGGGCTGGGTAGCCGCACCCACACCCACACATTGAGGCGAGGCAAGACGAGGCAAGCGGAGGAGACTTGGCTAAGACGACTTGAGGCGACTTGGCCAAGACGGGTTGGGGCAGAGACGAGCTGCGGCTACGTCTTCAGCTTGCAGCACGCGTCGCAGTTGACTCGGTTGTTGCCTCAGTTGATGCTGCAGTTGTTGTTACCTCAATCGGTTTGGTCTCATTGGCTGTGAAGTTTTTATTGAATTCGCAGTCGAGACACCCACATGGCCTGTGTGAGTGCGAGTGAGCTGGCACAACGCTGGACTACACCTTGGTCCGAGTGCAAGTCCAAGACCAAAGCTGGAGCTGCTGCTGTGGCTGCTGCTGCGATCGGCGCTGGGTGCGCCCTGCGCGCGTGTGGAGTACCGCGTGGGCAGCGTTTTCAATCTGTGCTATTTATAAACTGACTGAATGAGTGAATGAGCTGACAGAGGCAGAGGGAGAGGAAGAAGGAGAGGAGGGGTAAGCAGTGATAGCGCAGAGAGAGAGAGAGAGAGAAGCAGGGATAAATAATAATTGCGCTGCTCAATTAAAAAGGCGCAGGTAAAATGCAACTTGGAGCTGGAGCTGGAGGTCCATCAGACGCAGCCAGAGAGACCTCCTTCCTGGGTATGGATCTCTACTGCCCTGCCCCACTTCCCAATCCTCCTACCCCTCGCCCCACCTCTCTGGCCTGCCCATAGCCTAGCCTACCCTCTAGACAACTCGCCTTGACATTGCGTTGGCGGCATCGTCGCTCTCCTCCCTCCCCCATCCTCGCTCTCTGTGCCAAGCCTCAATGGAGCATGACTTGCCCCGTCTAACTAATCGAATTGCCAACTGCCCCCTCCCCACCCCCCTCTGACCCTGCTTAACCCTCTGCCCGCTGGGCGGGCTAATTTATGCAGCCCGTGCGCGGCAAATGACAAAACACAGCATCGCTGCCTTCCTACTCCTTTTTTTTAGCCTTTTTTATGGCGCATTTCCGGCCAGGAAGCGGCGGCAACAGCGGCGGCATCAGCGGTGTCTCAAGTTGCGGCAACTTGTGGCACGTGCTGCGTAGTGCAAAGTAGGCAAGAAAAGCGGAGCAGGAAAGAAAAGGAAGAGGAGGCAGAGGAGGAAAAGAAAAAAGAAGATGTCAGGCGCGTGCGCAGGAGTGAGAGAGAGAAAGACAAGGAGCGAGAGAGAGAGGGAGGGGGAGGAGGAGGGGGCAATCACTCAAATGTTTCGCTATACATTTTGCGGTTTGTTTTGCTCGCTGGCTACGCAAATTTCAGGCCCCACCGTTACCCAAGCAGGACAAAGGTGCCAAGTCCTCTTTACACTCGCTCTCCCCCACTCGCTCTCTCCCTCTCCCCCTCTCTCGCTCTGTCTGTCGCCATTGAAAGTGAAAAGTTTGCCAAAGTGCGAAGTCGCGACGCTGGCGTCGGCGTCGTCGTCGTCGGCAGCGTCATAAAAATATGCGCGTCAAAACAAACCTAGTAAAAGATTCATTAAGTTTGCCGCTTGCCACTTGCCACTTCTGTTTCTGCTTCTGCTTCTCTTTCGCGCCTCCGTTTTGCTGTCATTTTCCAGCGGCATTTTCTTTAGCTACAGCTTCAGTTGGTCTAGCATGGCGTATACGCAACGCTTGAGCAGCCAGAAAAGCGAAAGCGTTATTTATCAGGAGTCTAGAGTGTTTCTAAAACAATTAAAGAGTTTCTATAGTTAGTTTAAGCCTCTAGCTAGCTATTTTTTAAGTTTCAGCTATATAGCTGCCTTATTTACAGAGATCTGCGTCAGAACCACTTTTTGAACCACCTGAAAAGCTAGAGGATCACATCAGCACATTGATTCTTGCGGGAAACTCAAAGTAAAGCTATATATAGCATATTGTAGGTGTTTAAGGCAACTAGCAAGATAATAGAGCTCAAAATGCTGTCTTAAAGGCAGATTCGATTGTTTATTATTTATTTAAGAATGTCTATAGTTAGCTTAAGGCTCTAGTTAGCTACATTTCGAATTTCATCACCATAGCTGCCCCAACAGTAGAGATCTGCAACTGAACCATTTTTCGAACCGTTTCAAAAGCTTGAATAAGCGCTCTAGATCAGTTTTTGTTGCAGGTTAGTAATCAGAATTATAAGCTGCATTATATTTAAGTCAAGTATGGACAGTAGAGCACCCTGAGAACCGGTTCAGTATTGTTTTTATGATATTCCCACCAAAATTAGCTTTAACTATTGAAATAAATGAAGTTACATTTGGCAATTGAATACTGTAGCCGCCTTTGAACCGCTGCACAGTATCCGTTCCCGTAGGACCGGTTCACTGACTAACCCACCAAGGGGCTACGTGGTTCCGTAAACTTCTCCCCGAGTAAGAACTGGTAAAAAAATAGAATCTTGTGCAGCTGCCCCGCTGCATCCTGTTTAAGGATTCCCTTCTACTCTTTTTTTTTGGGAAATTGCCCAACACACAGGGGCTCGAAAGGGGGTATTTATTTTTATTTTTATTTTTATTTGACTTTTTTTTTTTGCTTTTTCTAACTTTTTTGCGCTTGCTGCGCTGCTTTGCTTTGTTTGGTTCGCTTTTTGTAGCTGTTTTCATTTATTTTTGACGAAAAATTAAGTGTGCGAGCGGGAGAGGAGTACAGAAAGAGAGAGAGACAGAGAGAGAAAGGGAGAGGGAGACGGAGAGAGAGAGAGAGCGCGACGAACAAAAGCCAAAAGCGTATTTAAAACAAAAGAAAGTGCAAAACAATTCATGCGCCTGGCCGGGATCAGTATGTGAATCTGTGAGATGTGAATGTGAATGCGCATGTGAATGAGAGTGTGAGTGCGAGTGAGTGTGTGCGCCTGCACGAATGTGAATCCGCATACGAATGGGGAGACGACTGTCGTCTGGGCCTGCCTGGACGACTGCGACCGCCCGCTGTCCTCAGTGTCGAATAAAAAACGGACACGGATGCGACGACGTCGACGACGACGGACTGCGGATGCACCTAGTGAGGAGCCGGAGCCGGGCGCAATTGTAAGCGAGACGAAGAGGGGAGGCAGAGGAGAGGAGGGGGCAGGGTACACAACGTAGTCGCCGCAGCGGAAGCAACTTGCTGCGCGCTGTTGTGGCTGATTATGCTGCCAGTTGCAGGCAGGAGGGCAGCGGGGAGAGAGGTGAGGGACGTCTCGACTCCAGCGGCGCAAGGATGACGAGCTTGTCAGCTAGTCAGAGAGAGAGAGAGAGAGAGAGAGAGTAGGAGAGAGAGAGAGGGGGAGACAGCGAGCAGGCACACAGGCGACGCACGCCCGCAGCGCCAGGCTCATCCTCCCTCCTCCCCCCCCCCTTCGGGCTGCAATCTATTTGGACCATGTCCTGCAGGCTCCAAACACATTTCAAATGCAGCAATCCCCCTCTACGCCCCGTTAGCCCCCTCTCTGCAAGCTGCCACTGCCAAATTTCTGAGCTGAGCCGTTTAAGCCGCAGCTGGACAAAAGTTTGACATGCACATGAGACAGGCAAGGATTGGGGGAGTGCAGGAGGAGGAGCAGATGGAGCAGCAGCTGGAGGAGGAGGAGGAGGAGGAGAAGCAGTAGAAGGTTGCCTGTTATTTGTTATAACAAACGCTGAGACACGGAACTCGAAGTTGAGACGTTGCCATGGCAAGCAGCTGGATAACAATGCCACGCGGACACGGACACGGACACGAGGACTGGGACGACACGCGGCTAGGGGAGAGGGGGAGAGGAAGAGGCACGCTCGCGGTCGGTCGGTCGGTCACTGTGTTTGGTCGATAATCAAATTAAAAGCTAAAAAAAAAAACAAAACGGCCAAATCAGCTCGTGCTGCCGCAGGTGCCGCTCGCCACCGCTCCGCCTCCTCCTCCCCCCTGCATCGACAGCTGCGTTTGATGCTCGATTAGCTCCTTGACCAATGCTGTATGGCAACCATGCGGAACGTGCCTGCGGAAGGGTTGCCACCCTACTCAATTCCGGGTCATCGATAAGTTTGTTTGTTTGACCAACTCTCGCTCTTTTTTGGATTGTAAACTAATTGAGGCTCCATATACCCCAGAAATGCTTAAAAGGAACATCCCGAAATTTGGCAAATTTTAATTAGAATAAAATAAGGGAATCCTAGGGAGCATAGCGAGATTCTAAAGCAGTCTAAAATACATATTACATATTTATAGCAAATTTGAGAGCTCTAATTCATATAGTCCTCGGGATATACGCGTTCATACAAACAATAATTGTGCTCTTTGGAAATAAATATAGTTTAGAGAGTTGCAAATGTCTGCTTGCTAATAGAACTAACCCTACTCCATACAGAGAGCTGCCTACACATAAATTAGCTGGGTAAGTCCATCTTTATAACGCTTTATATAAGATTAAAGCTTAACTGTTCTATTTTATAAATAGATTTTCCTCTTCCAAGTATATATTGCACTTTCGTTGAAATATCATCTTAAACACATGACATTCCCTTAATTTCAGACGCTTTGGTCACTTCCCCATCATCTTTCTCCAAACTCGGGAGATAAAGAAAGGTGTCTGTATTCCCTCTGCACCCCTCACTCATTACCCTCCTTCAGCAAGTACCCCCCGCTCTTGGCATTTGGCAATACGCGTTGTTCTCGAAAATTACTCATTAGTCGCTGATAAGAGAGGGCGCGAGTGAAAGAGAGAGAGAGAGAGAGAGAGAGAGAGACAGCATGACGAAATCTTGTAAACTCTAAGATCAAAAAGATTCCCAACAACACGTACAATATGCTGAAATGGAATGTTCAAAAAGAAGAACGACAAAACGACGAAATAATAATGAAATTGTAGCAATTAATTATGATATGATATGTGATATGTGACCGTAGAGACCGTATAAAAGGAGGAGGAGTAGGGGGAGGGGGAGGAGACACACCTGATGAGGCTGACACTTGTCGTTAGGTTTGTTAGGTGGAGTCTCTGTGCGGGGTACTCGCTCTACAACAGCAATTTTGGGGCACAACAGCTATCGATAAGGTGTACGTTCTCAAAGGTTTTTCGATTTCCCCAAAATAATAAAAAAAAAACAGAAAACAGAAAAAGAACAAGCAAAAACCTCAAGCGGGTCCTCCAAAAGCGATCGTCAGCAATTAGTCGCACAACCAGTTCTTATCAGTTCGTTTTTTTTTTTTTTTTACTGGGAAAAATTGTGGGTGCTCTGCTGCTCAGAGACAGTACGCTCCCGCTCTCTCCCTCCTCCCCTACTATGCCTTTGATTCGTAATACAAATAAACCGAAAAAAAAGAAGAGAAGAGAGGAGAAGAGAAGAGCAACAACAACAAGACAAACAACTTTGCAAGCAATTAAAACTGTTTGACGACATCGAAATAGGGCGAGCAGGGCGGGGCTGGTAGGGCCGGGAGAGGGTAGGTAGCAGCAGGAGGGGGGTAGCAGGTGCAGCAGCAGACCACGTCGTCGTGGCAAGTGCGTCATTGGGCAGTTCAGGGCTGGACGGCGTGTGCTTATCTAGATAAGAGCAGCGAGAGAGACAGAGAGAGAGGGAGAGAGAGAGAGAGATAACGCTGCAGTGGGTGCGGGCGGGCGGGGGTTCACTACCAGGAGAAATCTCTGTCAAGGAGAGGCGAGTCACAGTCACATTTTATGGATATGATACGGAAATGCCCCAAATACGTGTGCGAATGTGGTTTATGGTCGGTTATACGGCTTTGATTTCCCTTTGAAGCCAGCCGTGTGACCAGGCCACGTATAGTATATAGTATACACTGCGCGAAATTCCATGTGCAGAGTTAGAATATGGTAGAGGAATTAATAGAAAAAAATAAAATAAAAAACAAATAAAAAAAAAATAAATAAAAGAAAAAAGAATAATAACAGCATAGTTAATAATCGCAGCTAAATTACCCCAGAGAGGGGGGTACGCGGCGCATTGGGTACCTTAACTTTATAACGCAAATACAACAATAACGTATGAAATCTGAAAAATCATTGCAAACACACCTAAACGGGGCTGGCTCTGATTTCCGTGCGAGTTGCGATATCGTTGCGATAACCGTTCTCGACTCGTGCGACTAGATATAGAACAGAAACAACAACAACAACAATAATAATAGAACTGGAGAATGTTAACCACATATAGAGACAACCATTAGCCCAGGGCACAACTGGCCAGTAAATAATATGATATATTATATAGTATCCGCTAAATGGGCATGCTCTCATATTCCGTAGTCAAATAAACATATATCTAATTTATTGACACAGTATTTTATTATTATATTATGGAAGCGCACCTCTATCGCACTGCCACAATTGCATCATACTAATATATCTGAGGCTAATCTATAAATGCCCAGCCAGCTGATTCATCATCCACTCGATCCGTTTCCGACTATTCTACCCTTAATTTTTGGCAATTGGAATCTAGTATTTGATTCTCATAAATTCTTATTTACTTTCGAATATCGTATATAGTTTCCATTTCAAGATCTACGCAATTTGAACTTATCCGAGTACAAATTTAGAATATGACAATAATAAGTCGCTTAAGTTGATTTTTTAGATTATTTGAAGCCCTTTATATATATAAATAAAATATTAAGTAAAAGTAATACTTAGGATAATAATATTACGAAATGTAGTAAAACATTATTTTTTTCAAATATTGAGTTTAGATATTGTTTCAGAAATAATTCAAAGTGATTTTTTTTAGTTTTATTCATAGTTGCCCTTTTTCAACCCTATCGATAACCCAGCAGATCTAACCCACAGGTGTCCTCTATGCCAACGCAAGGCACCTTATATTTTTTTTAAGCATATCTGGTCACCCTTTTCACTTTTTGGCTACTTTGCAGTTACTTTTCGCCTACTTTTGGCTACTTTTTGGCTAGTTTTAGCTACATTGTGCCACTCACCTTGTGCAATTCGAACCGCGGGCATTTTAATTCTCATTTTTGTTTCAATTTCCAAAGGTGTTTCGAAACTTTTGCTGGCGCGCTCGCCCCCGCGACAAGGCTGCGATGGGCGGGCGTGCAGGTCTCCTCCTTTTCCTTTTCACCTTCTTCTGCTTCTCTGGCTCTGCTGCTGCTGCTGCTTCTTCTTACTGCTTTAGTTTTCACGCTTTCTTTCACGTTGTTTTGATTTTGTTTTCGCACTTCAGAAATGTTTTAGCGGTTTTTAGCTGGTTATACCCTTGCAGAGGGTATATTAATTTTAGCCAGAAGTTTGCAACGCACCTTAGGAGACATCTCCGACCCTATAAAGTATATATATTCTGAATCAGCATTAACAGAGGAGTCCAAAAATGGATGTCCGTCTGTCCGTCCGTCCGTCCGTCCGTCCGTCCGTCCGTCCGTCTGTTGCAACGCAAACTAGTCTCTCAGTTTTTGAGCTATCTTCATGAAACTTGGCATATAAGCTTCTTATTGCTGCGAGCTGTAAATAAGTCGGAACGAGCCAGATCGGACCGATATATCGTATAGCTGTCATAGAAACTATCGGCCGATTTTTGTTGTTTTTCAAGATATTGCAACAAGATTTGGCAAATCTTATTCTTATTACGTTCCTAATGTGCTGTCAAAATTATATCAAAATCGGACCACTATAACATATAGCTGCCATAGGAACAATCGGCTGAAATTAGGGTTTTCGTATGCAAACCTGTTTTGTTCTTGGAAATACCGCACATTATCAATACTTTTTAATGTTATACAGTAACCCGCCTTTAGTTTTTCCATTTAAATATCTCAGACGTTTATATTCTAGAACTGTTATAGGAACAATCAGTCAGTCCGTCTGTCTGTTGCAACGCAAATTAGTCCCCCAGTTATTGAGCTTTCTTCAAAAAAGTTGGCTCACAAGCTTCTTATTTCTGCCTTCATTAAATAAGTCGGAACGGGCCAGATTGGACTGATATATCGAACAGCTGTCATGGAGCCTATCGGTCGATTTTCTTTATATTTCAAGATATAGCTATCAGGCTTACCACATCCAAATCTAAGTATGTCCTTAATAATAAAGTTTCATCAAAATCGAAGTTTTATAACTTATAACGATCAACGATCGGCCGAATGAAGGTACCTGTTGCAATTTTATGAAAATCTAAGTACTATTACATATAGCTGTGTACAACTGCAAGGGTATAAAACCTTCGGCAAGCCGAAGGTAGCCTTGCTTTCTTGTTTTTTTTTGTAGTTGAGTTTTATTTTACTAAAATTTATTTTTTTTTTTGCTTTGCTCTTTATATTTTTTATTGCACTTTGCCGCTTGTTTTTGTTTGTTTTGTTTTGCTTTGTTTTTCTTTTTGTTTTGTTTTGCTTTACGTATTTTCTTGTTTCAATTGAATTTTACTATATTTTCTCTTTTAAATGTTTTCCAATTGGCGGCCTGTCGTCGTGGTCGTCGTCATCATCATCAACATCGTCGGCAGTTTCAGTTTTGTGAACTTTATTGTTGTTGTCATTTTGATGATGGCAACCTTTTGTTGTAGGGAAAACGATTAAAGATTTCGATTATAGCGATTATTTTTTTTTATTCGTTTCTTTTTTTCTTGATTCTTTTTATCGAACTAAACAAACAGTGAAAAAAACAAACAAATTTGCACTCGAGTGTAGAACGCGGCGCTATCGCTTTCTCTCTCGCTCGCACACACTGCGCGCCAGCACGAGCTGCTGCTGTTGTTGTTGTTGTTGTTGTTGTGATTCTTATTTGCTTATTTTGTTGTTGTTGTTGCAGTTGCAGTTGCTGCTGCTGGCAGTAGTTTCATCTACACATTGTCACGATTTAATTTTTGCCTGCCTTTTTGCCTGCTCTGTTCCACTGTTCTGTCGCGCGCGGCTCGGCGTATTCCAATTGGCAACACAATTCGGCGTCCAATTGGAATCGAACAAATTTGACACCACAAAAGCACTTGAAAAAAATAAATAAAGCTGCTGCGTTTCTGTGTGTGTGTGTGTGTGAATGGACGGGCGTTGCGAGCGTGTGTGTGTGTGTGTGAGAGGAGACGTCGATCAGCGGTAAATCAAAAATCGCAAATTCAAAAATCCCGTATGCAGCAACGCGTCATCATTTGTTGTTGTCCTGTGGCTAACTAACTGTTATTTGTTGCGCTGCTGCTGCTGCTGCTGCTGATGCGTGCGTGCATGCACCGACACGACGATGGCAATGGCGCTGGCGCTGACGTTGGCGCTGGCGATGTCACAGAGACAGAGAGAGCGAGAAAAATAATGTGTGTGGTGCTAACGGTAACGGCGGAAGTACGCGACTACTGCGAGGCGAGGCGCGACTGTCGGCGAGCGGCGAGCGCGTCTTCGCTGGGCTCTGCTGCGGCTGCGGCTGCGGCGGCTGTCGCTCTGTTTTCGTTGTCGTTGTCGTCGTTGTCCAAACCAACAAAGCACAAAGCGCCGTGACGACACGCACACACACACACACATGTATATGCGCGACGCCAACAGCAACACCAACACACACTCACACGACGAGGCCAGTCGAGGCGAGTGAATGGGCAGCAGCAGCGGCAGCGGCAGCAGTGCGAGAGAACTTCGTTTCGGCTTTCGGCTTCGGCCGAACGAGCCGAACGAAAGCTTAACGACGAGTGGACGAACAGTGTAGAGTGCGTGCGTGAGAGAGCGAGCGAGCGAGCGTGTATGTGTGTGAGAGTAAATTTACTTGATATGTGTGTGCAACTGCTTGTTCGACTGAGAGAGAGAGAGAGAGAGTGAGTGTGAGAGGCCAAGCTCGCGTCGTCAAAGCCAGTGGCTGTGGCAGAGCGACAACAATGACGAAGACGTGAGCATGTCCGAACGCGACGATGTCCTGCGAGCGACTGTGGACGCACACGTTCAGATAATTCAATTTTATTTCAGGCTTTTGCACTTTAATGCCAATCTGAAAATTTGATTTCGGCCTAAGCGCCGCCGCCGCCGCCGCCGCCGCGGCCGGCGCTAGCGTTGGCGTCGCTGCCGAAAGCTGCATGTGTAGCTTCAGCCCTTTATTGTAGCCGCTGTCGCTGTCGCTGCCGCTGCCGTTCCTACTGCTGCTGCTGCTGCTGCTGCTGCTGCTGCTGCTGGTGGTGGGTTGTGTTGTTATTGTTATTGCTGTGTTGGTGGTGGAGGTAAGATGAGGTGGTGAGGTGGTGGGTTGCTAGTGGGCTGCCTCGGCTGGCGTCGCTGTCGCTGCTTTCGTTTGTTTATTTGGTTTGCTGCCACTCGTTGGTCCGTTGGCCGCATATGTGTGCGTATGTGGGGGTGGACACACACACACACGCACACATGCGAGTTTGAGAGCGAGCCAGCCTGTGCGAGTGAGTGTAACAGCATGTGTCGTGCGAGTGAGAGAGAGCGCGCGCCGAGAGAGCGCCAAAGCTCGCGCCAGTTGAAACAAATGAAAATCGCCAAGCTGCGATATGTGTGCGTGTGCGTGTGTGTGTGTGTGGACAGCGCAGTCAACGCTGCGAGGACTGATAACGGCATTAAACACACATGTGTGAAGCGACCGAGGGGGGGGAGAGAGAGAGAGAGGGCGAGGGCGAGAGAGCGGGCAAAGGATAAAGCACACTCGGCTCAGCTGTCGCATTGCCGCAGTCGCTGCCTCTGCCGCTGTCGCTGCCGCTGCCACTGTCCATTGTCCGTTTTCACGCGCTTGCTCTCTCTCGCTCGCACAACCCTCGCAACCGGCTGCTGCTTATGAATGAAACCGCAACAACAACAAAAACAAAACAAACAAAAAAAAATTAAAAAAAGGCGACAAGAACGTGCGCGCGCAGCTTGAAGGCGACAACGACGACGCGCGCGACTTTTGCCGCGCAAAAAACGCCCTCAACAACAAGACTATTCGTGAATCATGTGAATGTATTCATGAATACCCAACAACAAGTATTTGTAAGCTAAATGAGTGTATTCATGAATATAAAAACAATACTTGTTCAACAAGCGAGTGTATTCATGAATAACTCAAAAATATGTATGAATCATGTGAGTACATGTATGAATATCCCAAAAAATAAGTTTTGATCATATGTTTGCACCTATGAATATCCAAGAATATTTATAAATCCTATGAGTGTATTCATGAATACCCAAGAAAAAAAATTACGCCTAATTTTACACAATTTTGTTATTCTTTACGTTTTTTTTTTTGTTACGCGTTACGCTTACGTTTTGCCGTCACGTTACGTTTTTAGCTTTATCGTTCACGTTACGTTACGTACGTGATTCTAACGCGCGCACACACGTTACTCGCACCGGCGGCGGCGTCGGCAGCGACGGCGTAAAGGGGCGCAGAGACGGAGCTGAGCTTTTTTTGCACTGCAGGAACTTTGAGTGGGGCACGTCCTCACCACGCGGCAGCTCGTGTGCATCTAATAAACTAAACTTAGTTTATGCCCATCTGCCGCCATTCAGAAGAAGAAGCGTCCACGCGCTGCCTCAGCCTCAGTCGCCGCAGTCGCCGAGTGGTTTGGTCGGTTGCCACTCGGCGTTGGCAACGGCGACGCGTCGCTGCTAGCGCCAACTGGCGGCCGGCAGTGGCCGATGCCGTAGCCCGTTTCGCTGTTAGCAGTCGCTGCGCCGCGACGTTGTGGAGCAGGCCGCCGACGCGTCGCTGCTGCTACTGCTGGCGCTGCCATTTGGCGTAGTTTGTGAATGAGTGTGTGAGTGTGTTGGGTTGAAGTTCAGCTGACTGGCCAAATGGGTACTCAAAGTATTCAATTGTGCAGTTTTTGTTGCTTTAATTGATTTATATGGTTAATTATGGGTGTATTCATGAGTGCATTCAAAGTATTCACTCACTCATTGCAGTAATCATATGAAATTTAGAAACATTGATTGATAAAATTTTATGTCTGGGTGTATTCGTGAGTGCATTCATGAGTGTATTCATGAATGTATGCATAGCTTTTTAGCATGACTCGCACTAAATGAATACTGGTTCCAGCACAGCGTTCATGATATGATTGTACCCAATTTTATTGATGCATTCATGAATACACTCATGAGTGTTTTTATAGGTGCATGCACAAATTGACGCCACAGTTGCAGAATTAATTTTTAAAATATGCAAGTATTCATGAGTATACTCATGAGTACACTCATGAGTGTATGTGAGTGTGTGTGTGTGTGAGTGCATTCTAGCTGCCTCTGCCGGGTTTAATGCTCGCCCAGCGCGGTCAACACCGGCTAATGCACATTAATCATGGCAGCGACGTCGGCAGCGAGCAGCAGCAGCGAACAGCGCGCAGCGGCGTCGACGGTGGCAGCAGTTGCGCGCCAGCTGTGGGTGGTGGTGGTTGCATGCAGCATGTTGCAAGGTTGCAAGTTGCGAGGCGCCGCGGACCATGGACTGGACACGAACAGCAAGACGTGGACGGCGGCGTCAACTGCGCTGCACCCATTAATGGCGTGTGTGTGAGTTCACATATGAGTGTGTCCGTGTGTGTGTGTGAATGCGAATTGTTTTTATTATTGTTTAATTGTGATAGAGGAGTGCGAGCGAGATAGCTGGAGATCATTAGCGCGCCTGTGTGTGTGTGTGTGTGTGTGTGTGTGTCCACTGAGACATCCCACCCCTCTCTCCATCTCTCTCCCACTCTCTCTTCTACACATGTGACACTGGCCCCCGCAGGCGAGCATAACCTCAAAGCTTAACCCATTGTTTCCTCTCCCCTCTCCCTCGTTCACGCACGCCCCCCTCCCTGCTTATATTCCTCTTGGCTATAGCATATGTATTGGCGCTGCTGCTTATGTGCATACACACACACGCACACGCTCACACACGCACACAAGCTCTCACGCACGCACTCACACTCACATGCTCTCACTCACATGCTGCTCTCTCACATATGACAGACAGACACGAACACACACGCTCTCTCTCCACACATACGTACGTATGTGCGACGCACTCACTCACACGAGCGTCGCACACGCGCGTTCGCCCCATCGATTGGCCATCGTTGGCTCTCACAACCCTCTCCCCCCACCTCTCCTGCTACCACACACTCCCCTGCCCAGCAGCCCACTCAACCTGCTGCTGCTGCTGCTGCTGCAAGTCACCGTTACTCGCGCTCTCACACACAGGTAGCGGCGCTCAGAGAGAGAGAGCGAGAGAGAGCAAGCGAAAGAGCGTGCTGCTGCTGCCTCAGTCGCTGTTTGTCTGCTCGGCTGCTGCTGCTCTGCTGCTGCTCTGCTGCTGCCGCTGCTACTGTGCTGCTGCCTCTGCTGCTGGAGCTACCCTTGTTGCCTCTGCCGAGACAGCGCGAGAGGCGACACGTCGCGACATGGCGTAACGAGAGCAGAGCCTCGGATGGGGTTATGTGCACGCGAGCTTTGGCATCCGCCGCACGCTTATCAGTCGCCGCGGCAGCGTTGAGAGCGCCAGCAGCAGCAGTAGCAATAGCAGCGCAGCAGCAAAGTCTATTGAGCAGTGGACAATGATATCGATAAATTGATATTCGCACTTAATTTGCGATTAAGGCTTAACCCATTGATCGTTTATTTATTTTATTTGTATTTGTTTTTTTTTTATTTATTTGTTTTTAATTTTTATTTATTTTATTTATTTATTATATTTTTTTTTAAATTTTACTAAATCGTTAAATATACTCCTAATTCTTTTATTTTTTTATATATATTATTTACAACTAATCTGTCTGTTTGAACACTTGTATCTCAGCTATTACAAAGACTAGACCAAGCATATTTGGCATAAGAATTGTCATATATAATGGGATAAACAAGTTATTTTTAAATTTTGCCTAAAATTTGCCATAATCAAGCAAATCGATATTTTGAGATAGTTAAGAAAAGTATTGATATCATTAGATAAATAAATAAATATATAAATATATAAAAATTCATATTATATTAATTAGAGATACAATATTAATCTGTATATAAAAAATAATATAATATAATATTAATCGGTATCGAAATACACTTCTAAGCTATTCCAACCAACCCGATCTCTTTGTTCTTTAGATCTACCACAATTAACCCAACCCAGCCGATAGTTATCGATAATTCAATTGACATTTAAAGCTGGCATTGCAAATGCATATCGAAACATCGATACGTATGTGGAATACATCTAGTATGGCATAATAAACGATTATAAACGGTATAATAAGTGTGCATATTTTGGGCTTGTTCGTTGTAGGTGTGTGTGTGTGTGTGCGAGTGTGCGAGCAACAATTGTGCCTCATTTCATCAATTTCGCACTTTGTTTTTTTTTTTGTTTTTCGCGCTGCGGAATGCGGCAAGATCAAACGTTGCGTACAAGGAGCACTCGTAATTACCCCCGGTCTCAATGGGTATACCGGGAGGTGGGACGAGGGTAGGGGGGTAGTGGAATATATATATATATATATATGCGATATCGCGGCAAGATGTGAGAGGCAGCAACAAAGCAACGAAATTTTGCAGAATTGCCAACAATTACCTCACTTGCAGAGGGGGAGGGCAGGTAGGGAGAGGGGGGAAGGAGTGTAAAGGGGGGTAGAGTAGGGGGGTACCCCTGTGCAGTGCGACATATGCCACGGCTGCAGCGGCACAAAAAAAAGAAACTGCGCTGCTTGAGATTTGAGTGCACTCTGGCTGCAACGGCAACTGCAACTGCAGCGGCAGCGGCAGCCGTCATCAAGCGCTGCCTCAGTCACCCCCTCCCCCCCTTAGTCACTGCCTTCACCCCCTTCAACATTCACTAGCTACACCTCTGCCTCCTCTTCTGCCTGTTCTACTACCTGCTCCTCTTCCTCTTTCTCCTATATTTCCTCCGCATCTACCATCTCCTCTATAGGCTCCTCTAGCTTCCTCAGCTCTGCCGTCTCCTCCTCTGCTTTCTCCACTACCTCCTGGTCTACCTCTACCTTCTCCTCAGCCTCTTCCCCAGCCTCCTCCTCTTCTACCTCATCCTCTGCTGTCTCCTTTATCTCCTCCTTTACCTTCTCTTCTGTCTCCTCCAGTACCTCTTCCTGCTCTACCTCCTCTTCCTCCTTCTGTACCTCCTCCTCTGCTTTCTCCTCCTGTACTTCCTCCTCTGCTTCCTCCTTTACCTTTCACTCTGTCTCCTCATCTGTCTGCTCCTCTATCTTCTCCTCTACCGCCTACTCTATCTCCTTCTTATCCTTCTCCTTCTCTATCTTCTCTTCTATCTCCTTCTCTTCCTTCTCCCCTGCCTTCTTCTCCTCTATCTCCTCCTCAGCCTCCTACTCTATCTCCTTCTCTTCCTCCTCCTCTACCTCCTCCTCTACCTCCTCCTCTATTTTCTCCTCTACCTCATCCTCTATTTCCTCCTTTACTTCCTACTCTACCTCCTCCTCTACCTTCTCCTTCTCTACCTCCTCCTCTACATCTATCTCCTCCTCTTGCTTTATCTCCTCCTCAGCCTCCTCTTCTATCTCCTTCTATTCCTCCTCCTCTACCTCCTCCTCTATTTCTTCCTCTACCTCCTCATCTATATCCTCCTCTACCTTCTCCTTCTCTACCTCCTCCTCTACATCTATCTCCTCCTCTTGCTCTATCTCGTTCTCTTCCTCCTGATCTACCTCCTCCTCTATTTCCTCCTCTATCTCCTCTTCTACCTCCTCCTCTACCTTCTCTTTCTCTACTACTGTCTAGCCACATCCTGCGGCGCATGTCCAGCATTAGAAGTGTCGACAAATTGGCCAAACGATCACTCGCTCATTCGATCGTTCGATCGATCGATCCCGCCCAGTTGCAGTTGCAGTTGCAGTTCTGGCCATGGGGCAGCCGTAACCAACGCTGCCACCGCCACCGCAGCCACTGCTATTAAAGCCGCTGCCGCTGCCGCTGCCACTGCGTGCTTGGCCAATTTGCGCCACTTGCCCCAAGGGGTCGGGCAGACCAGACCAGGCCAGGCCAGGCCAGTCAGTTAGCCATCCCGCCAGCCAGGTCATTATCTGCAGCAGCAGCAGCAGCAGCTCAAGCGGTGGCGGTGCCAGGCGTCGCCACGCTTCGCCCAGCCACGTTGCCCAGCTATTAATTGTCGCGTGAACGGGGCACGGTCGCTTGTTGGATCGATTGCGGGTCACAGTTTCGATAGCACCAACCCAACCGGACCCCACGAGAGGGAGGAGGGAGCAGAGGAGGAGGGAGCAGGGGAGCAGGGGAGGTGCCACCTGGTGGCACCAATTGAAGAGCTCTCAATGCCAAATGGCACTTGGTCGTTGATCGATTAAACGAGCGACCCCCTCTCAGCTCTCTAGGATTCTCTCTAGGGTTTCATGTGTTCCATCATGCCCGGTCGTTTCCAACCTCGTTCCATTCCATTCCATTCCGTTTCTGGTTGACAAATTGTTGATTGACGCAATCCGTTGGCCAGGGCCGCGTAGCCATGGCATCCCCCAGACCAGACCAGCTCTGCCTGGGACTGTGGTTTGGCGAGAACTCCCTCTCTCTCACTCTCCCTCTCTCTCTCGCTGCGGGCTGGCCAGGCTGTTGCCGCGGCCTAAACAAAGTTCCATATCGATTTAACAAAATTCATTGAGCCTCAAGAACGTGCCACATTTCGAGCAGGGGCTGCAACGCGAGGGGGGGTCGCGGTGCTTTGTTTAGATGACCCAACAAACTCGAGCTCGACCCGTCGTCGTCGTCGTTGGCCGGGCACTGCAGCGCAGGGTCGCCTAGCCTAGGCAGCACACCCCCACCCAAACTGATCGATTATACATCGCGATGGCCATGAAGTCAGTCTGACTGTGGCAACCCTAGCACAATTGGACTAACCCAACCGCGCTCCTTTTCCCATTACTTTCTTTGGTTACACGACAAGGTCCTGCCACGCCTCCGTCCCCCTCCCCGCTGGTAGTGCTGGCGGCGGCGGCCTGAGATCAAGCGATGTGATGCCTAATTGAATTTTCATATTTTCCACAAGTGTCTCCACCTCTCACCACTTGACCCACTCTACACTAGCCTGGTAATCGAATACCCTGTGGGCATACCCCCTACCTAACCATACACATATCGTACATACCCAGCATGTTTTCACATTTTGCGGTCAGCTCTCTTAAAGGATCCCACTTAAGATGTTTTTTTTTTTTGGGTTAGACAGATGTCATAGGGTGCGGGAACTGATATTCTAGAGTTTCCTAAGGACGTTTTTTAGTATTATATCTTAAGTGTATTATATCTACATAAGTAGATCTGGTTAGGCAATTGATATGAAAGGCTTCACAAGGGTTATATAGGGTTGCTGTAGCTATATTTAAAATCGATCGGGGCATGAAAGAAAGGAAAAACTTACTTGATCAACGGTTTGAGCTCTTAAAAACGATTAAAGAATACATTCGATTAATATTCGATGATTTTTTGTTGATATGCAGTAATTTACAAGTTAGGATATACCATACTTGCTTAGGTCTTTAATGATTTATCAAGTATTTTTAAAGGTTATGAGTTTACGATGAACCTAACAAGGTTTCTCTAGTTTCTAAAGAGTTTGTGCAAGAAGAAGTATTGTCTAGTATAAAAGTGTTATATAGTATAAAAGTGTTATAGTAGTATAAACAATAGTGCTGTGTAACGTTAGTGTTGTATAGAAGTATTTAATGATAGTTAATTATAATGTAGTAGCTAGATAGGGTTTTTTTAAGGTAGACTCGTTTAGTAAGGAATTTTAGTAGAGCTTTATAATAGTAGTGTTGTATAAGAATAGTGCTGTATAAGAGTTTGGAAAAGTAGCACAATATAGAAGCAAAAATGTAGAAGCTTTGTGTAGTAAAGTATTATTGAACTATAATATAGTATAGTATTATATTATGATATAGAATAATATCACAGTTTAGTTATACTCGTATAAGTAAGCAGTGTAGTATTATTTTACTAGTAGTGTATAAGAAGTAATGATTTAAAAATATTAATATACAAATTATTATCTAAAAACAACAAAAAAAACATCATTAATTTTCACTTATATCATCTTTATACCAGGGAAAACACTGAAATTTGAATCGAATTCGTTTTCAAAATTGGGATTCATATTCACATATACCATATACTCTCTCAAGTGCCAGCTAGGCTCATGTGTGTGTGTGTGAGACTTCGAAGACAATGTCCAAGTGACAATTTTGTAGAACAAAGAAAACCAATGGGAAACAGTGGCAATTGCTATAAAAGACAAGTCAAAGGCAACACGACGATGAAGATGAGAGAGGATGAGTAGATGAGAAGAAGAAGAAGATGAGAACAAGAGCAGAGCAGGGTGATTTTTCGGTAAATGGGGAAAAAAAAGAAAGAAAAGAAAAGAAAATAAATATTTTCGAATTAATGGAATCTCAAGTGTGTCCACAAATGGAAGCGACATTGCGATGCGACAAGTCGAGTGGCGATGGGGTCGCCTGATCGATGGAGTCATGTCTTGCCAGCGAGGGGGTGGGGGGAAGCCAGCAGTACCAGCCCCGTCGACAATGTCAAAGTCGCCACAATCGCAGCCGCAGCCGCAGCCGCTGCCGGAGTCGAAGTCGAAGTCGAATTCGGAGCCCCACGGCCAGGGGCAGCGACTGCGTCCGTTCCGCTGACTGGCATCGCCTCATGGACAAACATATGGCAGACATATGTGTCTCTGATGCCGTTCCCGCCCAACGGACAACGGGCCCCGTTAAGGCGATCACGGGACGCGGGCGTGTTGTTATTTTTAAAAAGCAACGTGGGGAACAGCAACGGGATGGGATGAGATGGGATAGGATGGAATGGGACGATCTTCTGCGGGCACTGACAGAGTATCCCAGATCACAGATCGCTTGACAGTGACAACGGATACGGTTGCAAGCAGCAAACAGACAGCAGCAGCAGCAGCAGCAGCAGCAGCGACGCTGCGTTTGACCAAGCGTCGCAGTTCCCACTCCCGTTCCCAGCTCCCTTCCCTGTCCCCTTCGCAGCAGCCCCAAGCACCACAACCGTAGCAGGGGGTGAACTTGAAAATTTTTCAACATTAAGTGCGATTTATTTATATATTTCCACTAGTTTTTTTTTTTTTTTTTTTTTTTTATGATCGCCAACAGAATTCAGAGAACTGCCACAGTACAGTTGGAAAAGTTTCTGGAGTTTTAGTTGGGAGAGAAAAAAGACGCATGAGAAGAGAAAAATTTTAAAGAGACAAAGTTGTGGGCAGAGAAAAAGAGAGTAGAAATGTTATGATAGCTCAATAAAATCAAGTTTTAATAGTACTTACAATACCTAAATAGCTGCTATATTAATGAACTGATTGCTTTTAAATTTCTAGAGATCATTTAGCTGCTTAGGATTCCTGTACACAGCAAAAATAAACGTGCTAGCTTTAAATTTATGCTTAGAAAAAAGATTTTTTGAATTTTACAAGGCGAAACAGGATTTAAAAAAAAAAACTACAAGATATACGAGTTTAGTTACCAAATTTGCTAGATCTAGCTCGTATGGTCTCTAAGATTTATCTGTTTATATAGATGAACAGACGAGCAGACATATAGAGAGACAGGCAGAGAGACGGATAGAGAGATAGGCAGACCTAAGATCTATCTACAATATATTCATTTTATTCTTGATATTGCTTGAGAACACCCATAGTTTTTTTTTTTTGGGAATATCAGCTGCCACCTGCTAAAAAAGAGAATACAAGTTGAGTATACCAAATATATTTCTTTATTTTTATATATATATTTATATATTTATATTTAGTTATCAATGAGTTCTCAATTTTAGAAATTGAAATTTGTTTCTTGACTCTTTGGTTGTATCTTTTTTTTTTTTATATTTTATTTGGTATTTCCCAAAAACTTTGGCTGGCCTCTCTTTGCATGGCATGTGCAGTGGGTTGGCGACTGCAATCGAAAAGGTACGGCAGGTGAGTGAGCAGGGAGGAAGGTAGGGAGGTAGGTAGAGAGGGGTCCCTGGTTTGGGCAGAGCCACAGAGTCACGATGGCAGCGGCGTTGACAGCCTGCAAAACCCAACAACAACAACAGCAGAGCAAATATAATAGAACGGTTAGGGGTTAACTAGGGAGTGTGGGGGAGGGGGAGGGGGGTCCTAGGAGGGTCTTGAAGTGGCATCTAGAAGAGAGTACGAGCGCGGGGTGCCTTGCCGGCTGGCTAAATAGTCGTCTATGCTACGTTCGGTGGGTTTATCTTAATTGCAATATCTCTGGATATCTCGAGATTGCGATCTCTGCGGAGAGGTGCATCATAGAGCACACAAAACTTAACTGAACTGAACTGAACTGAACTTATCTGTGGCCAGGCATGCGATTTCCACGAGAGTCTCTCTCTGGGATTGTGTGTGTGTGTGTGTGCAAGTGTGTGTGTGTGCGAGTGTGTGTGTGTGTGTGTGTGTGCGAGGCTCTCCCATTCCGCATTGCGATCGAGAAACAATGAGGCGGAGTCCACGTTGAGACAATTCGAGCATTGTCATTGTGTGTGTGTGCGTGTGTGTGTGTGGGGGCATTGTGAATGGTGTGTGAGATCAGCAGTTAATTGTGAACATGCAATATGTGGGCTATCGATAGTCGTTGCATTGCTGAAGCGATAGTATGCTGTCATCTGGCGATAGCTGGTCTATCGATAGTCGTTGTGTTGCCTTAGCAATAGTTTACATGGCAAAAGTTGGCGATAGGTGGTCTATCGACAGTTTTCGTACTGCTCAAGCGATAGTTTGCACTGGGAAAGGTGTAAGCTGCCGATAAGTGGACTATCGATAGTTGCAGCGCTGCTTGAGCGATAGTTTGCAGTGAAAATTTTATAAGCTGGCAATAAGTGGACTATCGATAGTTGCAGCGTTGCTTGAGCGATAGTTTGCAGGGAGTATGCTGCAAGCTAGCAATGTGTGGACTATCGATGGTCTCTGTAATGCATAAACGATAGTTTTGAGTCGGAAATGATGCCATAGATCGATCGTTGGCAAACAAGCAAATATGCAATCTATCGATAATTGAAGCATTTCCCAAGCGATAGTTTGCAGCTGAGTGCGATGCATAGCACACACGATACTATCGCTGCCCTTAATTTTCCCCTAGAGACAAAATTTGTTTTAGTTCAAGTTACAATCGATAGTTGCAATAGTTACAGGACATACTATCGTTAAACTATCGATAGGAAAAGGTGCTGTAAGGATATACGTTACATATTTGTTGTCCTATTATAATCTTGAGCCTCTCATAGAGCATCCAAGTGCCTGCGCTAGTCTAGAGAAATTTTCGATAATTTATTTTTTCTTGATATTATTATTAATCGGGTTTGGGTCGCTTTTGTTTTGTTTGCTCTTTAAGCTTTAAGCAGCGCTACGTGCAACCCACGCAGTCTGTGAATCGAATGACTCGCCTCTGAGCATAATGAATGAATGCATGAATGAATGAGTGAATGAATGAATGAATTGCTCGTTTGCCACAGTGAACGAATGACTGGCTGCCTGGTTGACTGAATGTTTGGCTGGCTAAATGACAAATGGGACTGGCAAAAATGTTGTTAAGGTGGCGCATGACACCAAAAACAACAATAACAACAACAACAACAACAACAACAAGATCTTGAAGCGAACCCAAAGACAAATAACAATTACAACAACAACAACTACGGCAGGCCAGCATTTAGTCAAGCCCAAAAGCTGCCGTTGGCCAGGCCCACATTGAGGGCTGGAAAACAACAAGCCTGCGCTGCCTCGCTGCCTGTGTGTCTGAGCATCATCGCTAAATGGCTAGTTATGATTAACCATACCATAGCAGGCTCCCCCTCCCCGACCCATACCTATCCCAATCTGTCTACAGATCAGATAAGTCTCACTGGAATGTGAAGGTATCGATTGAGTTGTATGCAGCATCTTTATCTTAATGTTTGGATGAGATTTCAGCTCAGTTTCAGTTTATTCAATAGTCTAGACTTTCTTTAAATAAAACTAGTAGAGGTATATAGGGTTTATATAAAGATTTCTAGTCGAGTAACTTTCAGAATTTGCTCAAGAAATATATGCAGTACTGCGAAGCTCTTTAAAGAGCTTTAAGCGACTGTAGTTGCCTAGATAAGTATTTCTAGAGAGATTTCTAGATGTTTTTGTTGGGTTATACCATGAATATCTGCATACTATATGCATCTATCTAAAAGACTAGCATATTTTTGGATAGTTTAGAGTATTAAGAAAGTTCTGTCGGAATTTCAGTGGGATATCTTAGTTAGTTGGATAGTTTTTTATACAAAGAAAGAACCTGCTACTTTCAGAGTTTACTACACAAGCTGACAGGCATTTCCTAAAGAATATTTGTCTTATACATAATGTTTTTCCCAAGAACTAGCATATTTTCAGAAAGTTGAGAGTCTTTAGAGAAATTAGTCAAGATTTCAAAGGAATATCTTAGGAACTAAGGTAGTTTGCTATAAAAATGTATTTGGTGCCTTAATGCATTTGCCAGCCTAGCTAAGATCTTAACTCCTTGGAGAACCTATCCCCCACCCCTCCACTAATTTTCTAATGCCTTAGGAGTAGGTAGAGTGCAGATAGGACTGGTCTCTGGTAGTTGCGATGGTATCTTAATCATTTCGCGAAGGTATCTTGGTCTCACTTGGAACTCTTTAGTTTTTTTTTTCGTTTTTTTTTTCTGGCATTTCCTGTGTGTGTGCGTTAGGTGGGCATTTAGTGGGTGAGGTAATTGTAATTGCGACTGGGACTGGCGGAGTGGAGTCCTCTGCTCCAGCATCGCACTTGCATGAGACACACACGCACAAGGTATCGTGGCCGTGCCCCTGGCCGGAGCACGCGCTCTCTCTCTCTCTCCCTCTCTCTCTCGCTCTCTAGGGACAGATCGGACTCGGCTGCTCCACATCAATGAATATCAAATGAGCTAAGGCGTACCTGCGATATGTCTTGCTCCCATTCGCAGCGATATCTTTGTGTGCATCTGTGGCCCAAACTTCAGCTCTGGCACACGCACACGCGAGCCGAGGCGAGCGAGTGGATGAGAAATCAGCGCCCAGATATCATTTTGGGCCCCCCTCCCTGCCCTCCTTGCCGGAGTGCAACTGAGCGTAGGCTGGAACAATTTTGTACTTGTAAGTGATCGCACTTGGTCTTGGGAGTGGGCTAGGGGGAGGGAGACAGGGGGCAGGGGGCATGGGACAGCTTGATTTTGATTTTGCTTCAGCTTTCAGTTCGAAATTTTTCTCGTTTTTTTTTCGTTTTTTTTTTTTTGGGTGTGCGCGCGCCCATGCCCAAGTTGGGCGAATTGAGGGGCATGCCAGGCAGCCACGCCCCAATTTCTGTGGTCATCAATGGCACCACAAGGCACAGAGCAGAGCGCAAATGATGATCATATTGTTGCCCGACAAGCCCGAGACGAGAGAGAGAGACTACGACGATGAGCTACGACAACGTTGCAGACGCCGCTGGAGACAAAGCAGGGGAAGGAGGGAAGAGGGGGGGGACTATGGGGTAACTGAGACCCGATTCGGTTTGTACTATTTTCAGTTGGGTTGTCATGCATCGACAGCGTCGAACTAATCATATGGCACCAATATGCGTGAGTCGCCAGAACGGAATCGAACTGAAGAAGAAACGAAGCGGAGACTAAGCTGCGCATACCCTGGGCGAGGCTTGCAAGGCTGTTGGGGTAGTCTGGCTGGAGAGCAACTCTCTGAAAGTGCTGAAATTAAGAAGTAGAGTCCAAGTGGGTATTATATGCATTCTAAGCACTTTAAGTATTCAAATTTAAGCAGCAAGTCGAATTGAACACTTTGCTCTCTATTTGTTTGTATGAACAGCTATAGCTCAGTGTTTATAAGAGTTAGCGCTACTAAACTTGGTGGTAAAATCTATTATGATTGTTAGTTTATTATAGCATATTGCCACGCCCACTGCCATGCCTATGAATCGAGAAAAAACAAGGTATTGCTGACTTTGCTTGCACTAATTGCAAGTAAAGTAAACTAAAAAGTGCAGAATATTGTACGGGATCTCCCTTTCTCTCCCTATCTCTCAATTTTCATCTCTCTCTTTCACGCTCTGTTTCTCTTGTGTCCATCACGTAGTGCCTGCTAGTCTGGCATACTCGCCTCAGCTCACTGCGCGGCACACAACAAATGCGTCTCTGAGTTGAGTTTGCCATTTGACGATCGCTGTCGAATCTTTTGGCCGGTCAATTTCAAGTGCAGACTGTGTGTGTGTGTGTTAGTGTGTGTTAGTGTGTTTGTGTGTTTGTGTGTGCGAGCAGCTGCCTTTGCAATTTCTCGCTTGAGCTGCGATGACAACGACAACGACAACGACGGCGGCTTTCGAGTCGAGGTCAAAGTGCGCGAAATCGCACATAATTCGTAGATGAAATTGAAAGTGAGTCTCAAAGAGGAAGCTCTGGACAGCAGAGAGGAAGAGGGAGAGGAAGAGGGGGAGGAAGAGGGAGAGGAAGAGGGAGCAAGGGATCACCGACTGCAGCGTCCAGTGACTTGGCACTTTGCATTGTGGCTGAGATTTCTAATTAGTCATGCCGCAGGCTGGCTGGCTGCCTGCCACATCATTAGGTAATGCCCATTGGCCAGCATTGCCCAACCAAGAAGGTAACTCGTACCTCGTACCACGTACCTCGTACCTCTCCAGCTGGCTTAGATCCGACGAGCGAACTAGACCTCTGCAGCGGATCGATGACTTGCTGTGACAGCAGGCGCAACCACAGCGACTCCGACTCCGACTCCGTCTGCGATTCCGATTGCGGAGGTGTGTGTGTGTGTCGGTGTGTGTGTGTGTGTGCCTCAACTCACCATGGCTCATTATTTAAACGACGCTGGCTTGGCTGTTAAAAGCCATCAATAAAAATCCATATGGGCTAGCCAAAGATCCACAGACCCAGAGACAGACCCAGAGACAGAGACGGAGACAGAGATGTAGCTGACCAGGGCTTGGCAGGCAGGCAGGCATTGCAACATGCAAATGTGTGTGGGTGGGCGCAACGTTTCGGGGGAGCGTCCAAATGCGACAAGCTTCTTGGGATCTCTTGGGGCTCCTCTTCGGGGAGCAGCAACTGCCATCAGATTTCCGAGTATATTCACATTCAGATCGAAATCTTCTGCTGACAAAGGCTACTCTACTGGCGTTAAGGGGTTAATGCAATGCGGGCGCGTTATGACAGCAGCTGACGGATGCGAGGAAGAGAGAGAGAGAGAGAGAGTTGGGTGAAGAAGAGGAGCAGAAGCTGGAGCAGGAGTAGGAGCAGCAGAAGGAGTAGGTTAATCCACTGCAAGTACACAAACAGGAAGGTCTTGCCCGGCTAGGCAAAGCTAGCTGGGATCTACGCGTGGTGAGATAAATGTAGTTACCATTTCTTATATCTACTGCACATACGTGTTGGGTTTCCCAAACTGAAAGCTTACTTAAGTCACTTACGGTATATATCGTATTTAAAAATTTAAGAGCTCCAACTCGCTTAGGTCATCCACAAAGTAGGGTTCCCTGTCCCTCCCAACAGTTGCTTAAAGGGTTTCAGAGGGATCTAGCATATCACCAGCTAAACCCGTGAGCTGTTTGTTTCCAAGCTCCTTTGGATGATTCAAAGTGAGTTAGGATCTAGCTCACTGACCCAGTTCCCAGTTCCTCTCGATTGGCATCACACACGTCGTGAAACTTCTTGAAAAAGTGCCCAGAACTTTTGTGGGTTCCGCTTGAAAGAAAAGTACAAAGCGATTCGGTTCAGTTACAAGGTCCTGCTTGGTCCAACTTCGACCCGAAGAGATTACACAAAATTTTCCTCATGTATTGTTTGGAAAAATGCGTGTGCTCTGCGATGTTTATCAACACTACACACGATGGCGATAACCAACAATAAAATATAAAAAAAAAAACGAAATTCGAAAACAAAACTTTGCCAGAAAGGAGGGGAGGCAAGGAAGGGAGGTCTTTCAAAATGGGGGGGACTGAGGGCTTAGACTGGGCCATTTGTGCGGGTTGTACCTGACATCGTTGGCCCACCCGCTTGGCCCTGTGCTTTGGCCAAGTTTTTCTTGCTTTTTTATTGAGGCAAAGGCAAAGTTATCGTTGCCGTTGTCGTTGTTGTCTCTGAGCTGGCCCGGCTTCACACTCGAGTGCCCACAATTAAAATACAGCATGTCCAACTGATAAGCCTTCATGCATTCTTTTCACTCGTCGACCACACTCACTCGCACACTCACACACTCACACTCACACACTCACACACCCACCGCCACCCACTTTCAGTGCCTGCTCGGGCGACTTTTGTCAAAACAAAAAATTGAAAAGTTTTTGCAAGCAAATTGAAAAGGCCTCAGCAAGGGGGGGAGGGGAAGAGAAAGGGGGAGGGTGTAGATACAGGCAGCACACACACACACACTCACACCCGCACTCACTTACACATGACTTGGCCACAGCACTTTTTTGTCTTTGCCAAGGCAGCTCCTCCTTCTCCTCCTCCCCCTCCTGCTGCTGCCCTCATTGAAAGACTTTAAAGAAACGAAAAACTTTTAATTTGGCCAGTTTTGCAAAAAGGTGAAAAAGCCCCATAGTACTTTATGTGGCGATAAGTAGTCCGACCTACCCATGAAATATTTATGCTGGACACTTGTGCCCATCTGCAGGTCGCTGCCTGTGGCTCTTCAATGGGTGTGCGAGTGCGAGTGGGCGGGTGTGGGTGTGGGTGTGGGTTGGATTGGCTAAGTGGCCTTAGTGGTTTGTGGAACGTGCAGGAACTTGTGCAAGGGGGAAAAAGTGATTAAAACTTGTGTAGGGGGAGAGACAAAGAGAGAAAGAGAGAGAAGAAAAGATCAGATTCGGAAGATGCAGTTTGATATGGTTATTCAGACTTTCTTAAGAACGCTGAAAGATCATTAATAAAAGGTTCCTAAATCAAAATCTGCTTAAACAAAGCCTATGATAAAGCAAGCTCAATAGGGAAGACCGGAAGGGTTATTTAGACTAGCTGAAGATCGCTGGAAGATCGATCGCAGAACAATCCATATCTGAAGTTATTTACCCAAAACTAATTTCAAAGTAAACCCAATTGAGTAGCCCAGTTAAGGGTAGACTGGTACACCAAGACGGGCTGAAGATCGCTGGAAGATCGATCGCACTTTAGGCCAAATCAAAATCGTCTTACTCCGAACTAAGTTTAAAGTAAACCCAATTGGATAGCCTACTAAAGGCTGGAAAGGGTAGCCTAGACTGGCTGAAGATCGCTGAAAGATCGATCGCAGGACTAGCCATATCTGAACCACTTACCCAAAACTAACTACGAAGGAAACTCAATTATGTAGCCCAGTTTAGGGTGGAAAGGGTAGCTTAGACTGGCTGAAGATCACTGGAAGATCGATCGCACTATAGTCGAAATTAAAATCTTCTTACTCCAAACTAACTAAAAAGCAAACTCAGTGGAGTAGCCTAGAAGATCGCTGAAAGATCGATCGTAAGATTATCCAAGTTTTTACCAAAACTAACTACAAAGCGAACCCAATTGGGTAGCCCAGTTTAGGCTGGAAAGGGTAGCCTAGACTGGCTGAAGATTGCTGAAAGATCGACCGTAAGAAATTCCAAGTTTTTACCCAAAACCAACTACTATGCAAACCCAATTGGGTAGTCCAGTTAGGACTGCAAAGTGTAGCCTAGACTGGCTGTAGATCGCTAAAGATCGATCGCTAACTAAGTTAGCCCACTCAGTGATCTCCAAGTTGCCATATAACATACCCAATAGAGTTGTCTCCGCCAAGAAATACTTAGCTAATCTATCAAAAAGAGACTTGAGATCACTTACTCGTTACTGATCTTTAATAAACAGCGATCACTGTGAGTCAACGAAACCCATGGAAGATCAAAAGCCTAAGCCAAAACTGACCCATGCATGGGCACTCCACTGCGCTGCACTGCGCTGCAATTGATCACTGATCCTCGTCGATCGCTGCTCGCTTGGATCGCTCCAATTAAAAGAGAAGCCTGGGCTGGGTGACTGCGACTGGGACTGGGACTGTGACTGAGCATGACAGTGGCAATTTGAGACCTTCGATGGATACGATGGATCATCGCTGAGCTGATCAATCGACACTTGGGATCGGACCGAGGCTGAGGTTGAGGCTTGGCACGTATGTGTAGCTTGCGCCATGGCGGCTCATTTGGTGGTTGCGACGCGTCGCGTCGCTTTTGCTGTGTGTGGGCAGCAGAACATTGCAGTCGAATGTGCAGCACACATGCCACATAATGGGGCAACTAGAGAGAGAGAGAGAGAGCGAGTAGGAGACTGAGCGGAAGTCATGACTAGCCAAACAACACGAAGCGATGAGATGAGCTGCCGTGTCACACAGAAAGCAATCACAGTAACAACGGCGCAAGTAGCGCAAAATAAAAAGGGAAAAAAAATGTAAAACACACAACGAAAAATAAAAAATAAAAACAAAAAATAAGAAAGTTCGTAGATTATTTCGGGCAGACTCCGAATTGTTGTGTTCGGAGTCGCGTATAATTTGTGCGCGTGAAAGTGAGAAAAGTTCCAATTACTTTGATGAGAGCAGCGCTGCTTTTATTTTTTTCGAGGATCGCTGGGCACCCACATTGGGTAAGCACCCTCACTCCCCCTAACCCTCCCCCCTCACCGTGCTGCATTGAAATTTGTCATAACCACGATTACGATTACCTCGGTGATTGTACATGGGATGCCCAATGCCGCGAATGAGTGTGTGCCTGCCTGCCTCTCTATCTCTCCTGTCTCCCTCTCTCTCTCTCTCTCTTTCTCGCTGTCTCTGTGTGCAACACGAGCACGTTATGTACCGCGTGGCGAATTTCGCGCTTGTGTCCTAATCGTGCCTCAGTTAGATTTCGTGAGTTTAGCATACATATGTCGCATGTAAATCATTTGACAATTTCGCAAGCGCAAGCGCAGCCAGTAGAGCCAACATATCCCCCATATCCCCCATTCCCCATTCCCATTCCCTTTTCATTTTTCTCTTATCCGAAATCCGAAAACCTCAAGCCTCAGCTACCGTTCTAGAATCGCAGCAAGCTACGATTTGGCTTGCTGAAAAGTTTTCGAAAATTTTATATGCATTATTTTTTTATACAGAATCAATCTAGAGAACAAAAATAATACAAATTCCGCTCTCAAGGAAATCTCAACATTTTTGACGAATTTTTCCATACTAAAGGCTCTATAGGGGTACTGAAATCGAGCAAGGATGTAGTTTAGAAGACATACAAAAGGTCTACATTTTTGAAAACCTTGAATTCTTTATTTTTTGATATAGAATCAATCTAGAGGCCAAATATTAGATAAAAAGTCCTCTCTCTATGAAATCTGATGATTTTTTACGAAGTTTTCCATACTAGAGGCTCTGTAGGGGTACTGAAATTGAGAAAGAGGGTAGACATAAGGAAGACCCAAATTATTGAAAATGTTAAATTCATTATTTTGATGCAGAATCAATCTATAGTCCAAATAATAGAAAAAAAAGTCCTCTCTCAAGGAAATCTGACGATTTTTGAGGAAGTTTACCATACTAAAGGCTCTAATAGGGGTACTGAAATCGAGCAAGGGTGTGGCTTGGAAAACATACGAAAAGTCCAAATTTTGGAAAATGTTATATTAATTATTTTTTGATGCAAAATCAATCTAGACCCCAAATAATGGATAACAAATTCTCTCCCAAGGAAATCTGATAATTTTTGAGGAAGTTTACCATAATAAAGGCTCTATAGGGGTTCTGAAATCGAGCAAGGGTGTAGTTTGGAAGACATACGAAAGGTCAAAATTTTTGAACATTTTATATTCTTTATTTTTTAATGCAGAATCAATCTAGAGGCCAAATAATGGATAAAAAGTCATCTCCCAAGGAATTATGATCATTTTTGATGAAGTTTACCATACTAGAGGCTCTGCAGGGGTACTATGGTAAACTAGAGGCCCTCAGAGCCATGAGCATCCTTCGATCTCTTTTCCATAGCATGGCATCTTCCTTCTCCTTCCTTCCTTCCTTCTCCTTTCTTCCTGCTCTCTCACTGGGCAGGCATTATTAATATCGCTCGCTGGGCACTTTATTGTGGTGCAACTCGTCGCTTCTTCCCTGATCTTCCTGCTTTTCCTGCTCTCTCGCTGTGGCTTTTCGTGATTTATTTTTTAAGCAAATTGTCGCCAACGGAGCAGCCACTGGAGAAGCCACTGGAGAAGCCACTGGAGCTGCAGCCGAGGCGAAACTGTCGCCAAATGGCTGCCATGTAACGGGGCCAATGAATAAACGACCGTGGGAGTGCGAGAGGAGGAGAGGGGGAGGGAGGGCGGCTTGGGTGCCCAAATCGTGCATGGCAATGTGTAGTAGCTGCTGCTGCTGCAGCTGAAGATTACCACCTCCCTGGCTGGCCCTGGTCGGCTGCCGGCTGCAACTACTGAGCAAATGTCGCATGTGATTTCCCAAACTGTTTCCACGCTTGCTGCCCACAAACGGCGGGAGAGCAGCAGTCGCAGCCAGAGCCAGAGCCAGAGCAACTGTTGCTGCTGCTGCTGCTGCTGATTATCATCAAAAGATCGGAACCTCGCAAAGACAAACGAAGACGCTCTCATGTGGCTCCACATTGGAGTGCCCAGGTCCGCTACCCTGCCCCATCCCCACTCCCCGCACAGTGGGACGTTATGCCCTATAGACACTGCTGCTGCTGCTGCCACATGTGGCACGGCGGCATTTTCGTGGCAAATTAAAGTCCAAGTGCGAGTCAAATTATTTCTTTACAAGTGAGTTACTGTTTTCATTGCGGCTCTTAATGTAACTAACTGTTTAGAAATATTTCTTATTATTATTGTTGCTGTTGTTGCTGCTGCTGCTGCTGCTGTTGTTGCTGCTGCTGCTGCTGTTGTTAGTTTTATTGCTGTCTCCGTTGTGGGTGACGCTGCTGTGTTGTCGTTTCCATTGTTATTCGAGTTGTTGTTGTTGTTGTTGTTGCTACAGTTGCTGCCGCTGGCTCGTTTAATCGCCTGATGATGATGACAACAACAACAACAACAAGCAGCAGCAACAGCAGCAGCAACAGCAGCAGCAACAACAGCAACAACAATTATTAAAAAATCACTTGGAAATCTGCGCAAGACGCAGGCAGGCGAAATGAAATTAAACGTCGCATCGGCGACCAGGCGCATCTAAGCGCACACCCCTGAGAGGGGTAGGGGGGGGAAAGGTAGCTAGAGAGAAGGAGGGAGGAAGGTCTAAACCATTCAGCAGATGCCCACAGGCCGATAAGACGCTTGGCTAGGCCAGTCAAGGTGTATGCAGGCAAACGGGATAAGGCGCTTTATAGAGGAGCATCAGCCTCAGTTGGAAGCAGGGTATTTCCTAGTTTGGCATTACTTTGCTCTTGATAAACCCTATGTGCAGTTGGATTAGAAGTATATCTGTATATAAACTGCTTAATCAGCATCGTCGGGGCAGTCTAACTAGCCATGTCCTAGCCTAGTCTCTCCAGCGGGCAGTCTAACCCGCTATGTCCTAGCCCAGTCTATCGATCTGCCTATTCGTCTGTTTGTCTCCCTGTCTGTCTCCTTGACTGTCCATCCTTCTGTCTGTCTGTCTCTCTGCCTGTTTGTCTGCCTGTCTGTCTGCTTGTCTGTCTGCCTCTTCATCTATCAGTTTATCCCTTTGCCTTACCGTCTATCTCTCTGTCTCTCCATCAATCTGTCTGTCTGTCTGTCCGCCTGTCTATCCTTCTTCTCGTCTGTCTGTCTATATCTCCGTCCGTTCCTGCATATCCCTGTTCATCTGTCTCTCCATATACCCCTTAAGCTACCGAGGTCTACACCCATCAACCTGTTTCTCTCCTCTTTATTGATAGATGCATCATATCCTTATAAACCCTAAGGATTCCTTAGACCTCTAGATCTCAAGCTTCTCAAAGAGTACTTCCTCTCTCTCTCTCTCTTCTTTTCCCTCTCTCTCTTTAACTGTAATTCGTCTGTTTCCACTTGCGCCTGCAAAGGTCTTCTCTGGCTACCTTATCAGGCGGTTCTATCTTAAAGTCACCACGACTATCTCCGTTTCTCTCTAATGTAGCTCAATTAACTCATAATCGCAACGATGGCTAGATGAGTACTACATGCGAGTGCCATATGAGTAGTAGTATTCATGACTGTGAGTGTGTGTGAGTGGTATCTGGTATGATTGTCGGGCCAAGTGCAACGACTTTTAGACTCCACTTAAATTAACTTGTATGTCATATGAGCTTGGACATAGCCTTAGAGAGAGAGGTAGACAGAGAGAGAGAGATGGGGAGGGAGAGAGAGGGAAGCTAAACAAACACATGTACAGATACCGAGACAAAGATAACGTAGCCAGCGGAGGACAGTACTTGCTCTGGGCTCTGTGTCTACGTCTACGTCTACGTCTAGGGTTTGGGTTTGGGTTTGGGTTTGGGTACGGGTCTAAAAGGCGCTGGTCGGCTGCCCTTGTCGCTTTTGCGGCTCAGTTAATGTTAATGTTAATGTGCTCCAAACTATGTGTGTGTGTGTGTGTGTGTGTGTATGGGTGAGTGTGCGTGCAATTGTGACCAGTGGGTTAAACCAATTTCACGCCGGTAAAGCGCCAAGAGCGTTGCAACCCTAGAGCAACATTGAGAAGGTTCTCGTCTCTCGTCATCAGCTTGAACCCAGTGGCGGGGGAGGTGGAGGCGTCGTCTAAATGTGCATGACGTACACTTTTGGACAGCTGTATGTGTGTGTGTGCGTGTGTGTGTGTCGCCTCGATCTGCGCGGTCTGTAACCACTGGAACCGGCACTTTCATTCAGCCAACGGAGCGAAGCGCAACCGAGTCGAGTCGAGTCGAGTTGAGCCCTGGACGCGTCGTCGACTTGGCCACATTATCAAAAGCGTCGCTGGTCTCAGCTATTGTCAATGCTTTAACGACGACGACGACGACGACGCACACACACACACACACGCTCGCACAGTGGGTAGAGAACTCATATTAGGCCATTAAAAAGAGCGATAAGAAAGTTCAGCGGAACTGAAGCGCGCAATTTCAGGCTTAGTTTAGTTTTGCTTTAGTTACATTACTATGCTCGCTCTAACTACCTCTGCCCCATCCCCACTCCTCCTCCTCCCACACTCTCTCTTCCACTTTAGGAAAGGGAGCGGGGTCTAAGACAAACGTGTGTCCACTACAAATATCACGATCTTGCCATACACGCCAAACACATGTCGATATATCGAGGCAGCGCGGCGTGCTCAACTTTGAACATAATTTTAACAGGCTCTAGCGGGGAGAGAGAGAGGGGGAGAGAGAGAGAGGGGGGAGGGTCCTACTGCAGCGGGAGTCGGTCTAAACAATTTTATTGATTAATGAACCATAATTAGAGACATTTACAATGAGCCACAATAATTCTTCATTACCCAAAAGCAGAGCATGATCAGGCCAGCAGGGAGGGGTACTACGAGGGGGGTAGGGTAGGGTGCACCTACAACTGTGGCCAGTCAGCCTGCAGGCAGGTGCCCGCTTCACTATACCTGCCTCCAACTCTACGCAGTCGCCTCCTCCTCCTGCTCCTGCTCCTTCTTCCTACTCCTCCAGCCTCGATCGTCCAGTGATCGTGGCTCACGCGCACAACTCATTCAATTTCGCTGGCAGACACGATTCCCAATCCGCAAACGTTGCCTAGCTACAGACAGGGGCAGGAATGAAGGGAGGGGAGGGGAGAGAGTAGGGGGGGGGAGTAGGTTTTCCAGGCAGGTGAGGAATGAATGAATGAAAATCGCGTCTGCGTTCAGCCGCAAGTTGCAATCAACTAAACTTTCAGTGCAAATCGGGGCGCATGGAACGTGTCAATCGCACACACAGAGAGTGAGAGAGAGAGAGAGAGAGAGAGAGAGAGAGGGAGAAAGAGAGACAGAGAGAGAGAGAGAGAGGGAGAAAGAGAGACAGAGAGACAGAGAGAGCGACACACTCGCATTGGGACAGCGGACGCACATGGACTAATCTAATCACTTCCGACTACACGTTCATAAATCGCCTACAAGCCTGCCCCCCCCTCCTCGCACTTGACCTAACCCTCCTCCTTCGCAGGTTGGCAATCCCCCTCCCTGACGTAACCCCCCTATCCCTCACCTCATGGCGCCCCCTCGCTATCAAGCAAATTGTATTTGGCATTGGATTTCACGCATTTTCCCAGCAATTCGCGAGAGAAGGCGAAGAATCGCAGGCAGAAGAATCGCAGGCAGAAGAATTGCAAGCAGAAGAAGCAGCAGCAGCAGCAGCAGCACAGTCTTCTTGGAGCTACCCACTCGCCTTTTTGGAAAGCTGCGAATTATCTTAAGTGAAGCAAATGAGACATGCTAAGAGCTGCCTGATTGATTTATCGATTGAGCGAGCTATCGATAAACAAAAGGTATGCTAGATAGGGTTATGTGTATGTGCAATTTGTGGTAAGTGACTTATATCGAGAAAAGTTATCGACTATGCATTTATTATTATTATTCACTCTCGAAATTCTCGATATCAAACTAATCCATATACATATATATACATATATATATATATGTTGCTAGTCCAGCTACCGCTTTATTCGCATCGGCGATAACTCTGCATGTCAACTATCGATAACTTAGCACACATTGTTGTAGCGTGTACAGCAATCGATCGATTAACGATAACAATGCCAGCGCCATGCTGGCATTGGCATTGCCAGAGTTGTTGTTGTTGCTGTGTCTAGCGATGAGCGCCGTTCGATAACCGCAAAGGCAGCGCAGTCGCAGTCGCAGTCGACGTCGCTGCTCGCGCAAATGAGTTTTACAGCGCAATTTACAATGCATATTTATTTTGGGAAAATAAGTAATCAATTGTCGCAAGGGGCGGGGGAGAGAGGGAGGGAGGAATAAGAAGAGAGAGAGAGGGAGGGAGGCAGAGACAGCAGAAAGGGAATGCGCGCTGGCGATGGGAAAGCGCAACCGAATTGGCACAGGAAGCGACACGACAGCAACAGCAGCAGCAGCAGCAGCCACGGCAGCAACAGCAACACTTGCAGCAGGCAACTTGCAACGTGCAACAGGCAACTTGCAACTGCAACTGCAACTCAACAAATGTATAAATAAATAAAAGCTGATTTATGCAATTTCACAAATTGCGAGCAGCAGCAGCAGCAGCAGCAGCAGCAGAAGAAGAAGAAGAAGCGATGCGATCCAAATCGATGGCAATTATTAGCGACGCGGCGGCAATCGTGTCTGTGCCGAGGCTGACCAGGGCAGAGCAACCTGTTCCCCCCTCCCCCCTCTCCGCTCTCCGCTCTCTCCATCTCTGCTGGGTAGAATAGCCTGACCTGCCCCCAAAACGACGGCAGGCCGCAAAAAAAACAAAGAGTCGACCAAAGCGGATGATGATGTTGTTGCCGCTGCTGCTGCTGTTGCTGCTGGGCTCATGATGATGTTGCTGCGGTGCGAAATTTAAATTTTCGCTCGAAACGCTTCTGGGGACATTGTCGCGGTTGCCTCTTGTTGTTGCAACAGCAGCAGCAGCAGTTGGAGCAACTCTGGACCGAGCATGGGAACTTTGTGTCTAGGCAGCTGCCCCCTGGCGAACGCTGGGCAATCGCTGCCGATTGTCGCCGCCTATACCCAGCTCCCTCCCAGCCCCTCCCCCTGCTCACCCAGTGTGCTGGCAGTGTGCCCTGCGGCTGTAGGCTTGGTGGAGAATATCGCGCACGATTGAGGAGCCACTGGCTGAGACAATGCAGCAGCAGCAGCAGCAGCAGCAGTTGCAGTGGCAGCGAATGTACAGTTGTAGCTGCCTCTGCCTGGCTGCCCACTCCCAGCTAACTTGTCCAACAATGGAGCCTGCTCTAGCTACCTCCCTCCCCCCTGTCTGTCCCTCTGCCCCTCCTCGCTGTGTGTGGATCGATTAAATTGGTCGCTAAAGGTCGAAATTAAATCACGAAATAATTGTTACACCAAATAAGTTTGCCCCGTTCTAGCTACGTGGCATCTTCGTGCCCCAAGCGGTGGCCAGATCGTTGGGGGGATAATTCTTCCTCCCCTCTCCCTCTCTCGCTCTCTCATCGCTCAGCTTTGACTGACCGCATCAAACGTTATGAGGCAGCAGAGTTAATACTTAACCTGCCTAGGGGGGCGCAGCACAGAGGCTTAGTTTTGGGAGGGGGCAATCAATTGGCCATTGGGCCATTGCTGCCCCCCTTCCCCCCTTAGGCAATTACCTCCTCGTGTCACAATAAATTGCTTTGCCTCGACCAATGGCCACAAATCTTGTTTCGACTGCCGTGTAATATGTAAATTGAAAATGCTAAACACCCGACATTAACCAAGAGAGAGGGAGAGAGATAGAGAGGGAGGGAGAGGGAGAGAGAGATACAGCTACAGATACAACTGAAATTGATACAAATATAGCAAGAGAAACAACTACAGCGAGTTGGAGGCCCAGGCTGGTCAAGGCGCCAAGGAAAGTTGAGCTTAAGTTGAATTGAAGTGATATACAAGCTATAAGGAATGATGATTATGGCAAAACTTGGGGATTTATAGCACAAAGCATAATTGTAGCGATTACTCTAAGCAAATACTTTAAAATACCCTAGAGAAAAGAAGAATAAGTTAAGATTAGTAGGAATAAAAGAATATCAAGAAGAAAAAAATAGCTAGAAAGGTGTCTAGCTAGACATCTAGACATGCAGAAAGAGCTTGATAGCTTCAAGAGCTAATTAAGCAAAGAAAACATATCAAAAACGAGTTATAAGATAAGTAGGGACTGCTGGGCGTGGCATTTCAGCTAAGCATATGCTGCATATGATATACAGGTAGCTTTCTGCCAAATTTGATAACTCTAGCTCTTCAAATAGCTGAGATATGCGAGTTCAAACAGACAGACAGACAGGTAGGACTGTTAGGGTTGCCTGCCGCTGCCCCTAAGTTCCCTGCAACTTGCCCAGGATCACTGCGCAGCTACTTGGCAAGTGTTTTGCAAACTGCAAAGCTGCAGCTGATCGATCATACTTCGTTAGGCCTCGCGAGACCTCCTACTTCTCCTCTACGGCAGGGTTGCCACTGTTGTTGGTAGTGTTGCTGCCTCTTCGGGCCATTCTCTTTGTGCCTTTCTCTATCTTGACGGTGGCTAATTGAAAACGAAAAGTATGCGCAAGTAGAATAGAATTTGTATTTACCCAAAAGATTTAACATAACTGTGGATAAGGGGGGGGGGGGCACCCTGTCAGTCCCTCCTGCCCCTGCCCGGCTGCCCCTGCCTGGTGGCAAAACGATTGCCAGAGAGCGCAGTGTGCCAAACAAATTGAGCTATTGTAATTGCCCAAAACGTTCAAATCCATCTCGCATGGCCCCCGTTAAGGCCCCCTCTGCCGGCCGCCCCTGCTCCATGCGCTGCCTTCTCCACTTGCAGTTGCAATGCAAAGTACGTGGGGCATGCGACGTACTACTGGGGAATTCAGTGCCACGACTTCTTGAGTGGCATGTGAACGAGTTGCAACGTTGTTGCTGTTGTTGCTGCTGCTGTTGTTGCTGCTGTTGCTGCTGCTGCTGCTGCTTGCGAAATGCGACCAGGGCACGTTGCATTTGGTCCTCAGTTAGTGGGTGAGTGATGCGGTGGCGCTGCACAAAGATTCAAGGTGCAATGCAACCGAAAGTCTGCTACGCCTTTGTCTACCCTGCCCTGCCCTGCTCCTCCTGCTGCTCCTCCTGCTCTGGCTTGTGGCTCTCTCGCTGTCCGCTCTCATCTGGCCCACAGTGAGTGATTGCCAGCGAGTCGAGCTCGGGTCAGGTGACGTAGGCCGTCGTTGGCGACGGTAACTGCGGCGTGCCATGACTTCACCGTCCCGACATGTTTGAAAATTACACACGATCATTAAAAGATTGTATTCATGTCGAGATATTTCGCGCAACTCAGGCCAGTGCAGTTCGTTGCCAGGCCGGCAGATACCCTGCAGATGTAGGAAAGTAATCAACAAGTCTTATAAATAAATATATGTATGATATAAAATATATTTATTTATAAGACTTGTTAATAAATATATTTTATATTATTTATATTATTTATATTATTTATATTATTTATTTATTATTTTATCACACTCTTTAAATATATCTCTTTGAAACGCATAATTAACATATTAACAGCAGCATGTTATAACAGCGCACTCACAGAGTCTGTTAAGTGCGACAGAGCAGCCTGCTGTTAATGCAAAATGTGCAGCTGTTAGTAAAAGCACGCTGCACAAGCGCAAATGTTAAGCGTCTGTCAACATTGCGCGCTGCTGTTAGTGCAAGCACGACTAACGCGCGCAGGCAATGTTAACTAACAGTGAAGAGGTACAGTTGCATGTGCGTACGACTCTATCGATGTTAGTGAGGAGAAAATTTAGCGAAATTATCGTTTTCATTTAAAATTTATGAATTATAATATTTTTATTTTTTAACTGTTTCTTATTTAGCACCTTAAAAAACAATCGATAGTACAGGAAAACAAGCGAAATTAATTTTATAATATTAAAAATAATTGAAAATGTCATGTAAATATCAATGTTATCGATTAATAACAATCGATAGTAGTAGCAAAGCAGCATTAAAATAAGTAAACAATAAATCGATATTATCGATTGTGCTGCGCGATATATTTGCAGCAGCAACACGTGTGTCACGTTGCGTAAGGGCAACCACACTTCGTCATGTCTCACGCTGTCTTTGTCTCTCTTTCTGTCTCTCTCTCTGTCTCTCTCTCTCTCTGTGTCTCTCTCTCTCTGCTTGCACACACGTTGCTGTCGTTGCATGTCGGGCGAGCGTGCATCTGCTGTCATAAGCGGCAGCCGCGCCAAGCTTTAATCGAGCAGCAGCAGCAGCAGCAGCAGCAGCCGTGGCAGCAGCAGTCGCCGTGGCGGCCACATTAGCGCCACGAGGAAGCAATGATAGCCTCGGGTTGGCAGCGGCAGCGGCGGCGGGCAGCCAAAACATGCTGTGGCACAGGCTGAGGCTGCAGCGAATGGCAACGGCAACGGCAACAAGGTTGTTTGTCCGACATGATGATGAGTGTTTTAGGCACAACAGCAACAGCAACAACCACAGCAGCAACAACCCCAACAACAACAACAACAACTACGATATAATCATGACTGCCCGCAATGTTTGAAGCTGCGAATGATCTGAGCGGAGTTTCAAGAGCGCATCACATGTAAATGAGTTGAGCTGCTGTCGAAGCAGCCCAGCGACATACAGACAGCTTCAAGATATATATATATATATATATATATACTATATATATCTGCCTTATATGTATATGTGTTTTGAGCCGCTGCTGCTGCTGCTCGGCTGAGGCGACGTTATTGTGCCAAGGCAAGAGACGGTTCCAAGTTGCCAAATTGTTTTCAAATTCTTCAAAATAGATGGTACGAAAAAAGAAAAAAAAAGAGACGAGAGACGAGAGAATAGAAAAAATGGTGAAGAAAAAGGCAAAGGATTTTTTTGTGCCAGTCACCGCGCGCAACGAGTGCGCAAATCTGTGCAACAAATCGACAACCTCTCGCCGGGGCAGTCGCTGGAGACGGAGCCCCCAAAACGGTTTCACAACTCATACTGCACGATGAGCAGCAGCAGCAGCAGCAGCAGCAGGCAGCAGGCCAGGCAGGTGGGGGTGGACAGCAGAGTGGGAGGAGGGGGGGAACTGCGGCGATCTACAGCTGCAAAAGGTGAGCGCGAGCTGCCGCTGCTGCCGGCCTGAAGAATCCTTTGAATTGTCAAAATATTGTATGCCAGATTCACTCACGAGTTGCCAAAGTTTTTCCCAGCCTCGCGCCGGTCATGGGGCATGCCACAAGCGTCGTCGTCGTCGTCGTCGTCGTCGTCGAGTGAGCGGCCAAAGTCAAGCAGCAGAGCCAAAAAAAAAAAAAAAAAAAAAACAAACGGATCGCAATCGATGCTCCATGTTCGGCGGGTACTCGATACTCGCGCAGTTCGATACTCGAGTTAACTAAATGGCAAACAAAATGCAATAAATGTCCAGTTTGAAGCTATTGACACATTTGCATGTGGCGTGCTGCCTGCCTCAACCTGTCGTGCGGCTTGCGGCAAGCGGCATGCGGCATTGAACCCAACTAAAGATGCACCAAAATGTGGCACAATATTTTCAAGCAACAGGTGTGTATGTGTGTGTGTGTGTGCGTGCTGCACTTGTGGCAACTCTTCACAATCTTCGCGTGGTGCCATTTAGTGCTTTGACCCACTTTAATGCTGAAGAGCCACAGCGCAGCCCTCTCTCTCCCCCTCTCTACCTGTCTCTCTTCTAAGCTTGAGCTTGGCCATGAGCAACGCAAATATAGAGTGTATAAACTCGATAAATAAATATATAGCAACTCTATATCATTTGCAAGCCTCACTCAAATTTCTTAACCGCCTCTAGAAACCCTATATCAAGTGTGAATATGTGTTAATCAAATTGAAAATAAACTAAATTGTTGTTGGAATCCATGTGGAGTTACACCCTGGCAACAAGCTTTACCGCTTGAAAATTCATGGATTTATAAGTGAGTTACGTGAGTTAGGAGCTCTATTTTCAACTAATTGCAACTACTTGTCCATTTCAAAGTGTTTTTTTGGGCAGAAAATGAAATAATTCTATTTATTACGAGCTCGATAAATTATGAATTCTTTGGATATGCAAATTAAAGAAAACCCTTTACAGAAAAAGAAAAAAAAAACAGTTAAAAAAAACTTAAACTAGATAAATGTTAATAAAAATTAATATAGGAAAATTATTCTGCCTTTAAATCAAGAGTTTTCCAGCAAAAGTTTTCTTGAATGAACACAGAACAGAGTAGAAAAACGATTAAGTCCAAGACAGTGTTAGATAATGGAAAAATTACTAAAAACAATCAAAAAGTTTTAAAACTAACGATGGTCTAGGCAAAAGCTGGTAAACAGAGCAAGAGAGAGAGAGAGTAAGCGTGTTCGTTTAGGCAGGTTTCACTGTACTCCCACTCCAACAATATACATGGCAGTTGGATCTATAAACTAACTATATAGGGTTACTTAATCTGGAACTAATAACATCATTTGCAGACTGAAAAGGAACCTAAGCAACTCTGATATAATGAGTATAAAGTCTTGGCTATAGCTTTCCCTAACAGCAGGCTTCACTGTATTCCCACTCCAGCTCTTCCCACTGTGCTTTGATCTATGATCCAACCATATAGGGTTATACTTTTAATAGATATTAATGTCATCATTTTTGCCGACTATTGAGCTGCCTAAGCGGGACTGTAAAGAGCAGATATAATGAGCATAATGACATTCGACTTGGCTAAGAGGCAGTTGGTCAGGTGAGGCAAAGCTCCCCCCCTTCCCTTCCCTCCCCCCACCGTGCTGGTAGCCACTGTGCCGCATTGTGCGAAATCTCGCACCACTGTGACAAAGATGAAGACGACGACGACGTGGAAGGCGGACAACTTGTTTGGGAGCGCCGGAGGAGCGTGGGGGAAGGGGGTAGGTGCTGGCGATCCACTGTGGGAGGAGGAGGAGGTGCAGCAGACAAGCCCAAATAAATGTTCATAATTCTCGAGTTGTCAACGGGAGCGGCCGCTGCAGCGGCTTCTGCAGCGCCAATAAAAGCAATTGTGCCATTTGGCTAATGGTCGCGCTGGGTCCGACCAGACGCTCCTCAGAGTTGCCTAGATTCAACAGACTGTCTGTCTGTCTGTCTAACTGTCTGAGGGTCTCTCTGTCTGTCTGTCTCTCTGAGTGTCTCTCTTCCTTCTTCTCTGTCTCTCTATTCGTCTCTCCATCCGTCTCTCTGTCTGCCTCTCCGTCTCCCCATCTCTCAGTCTGTTCCTCGCTCTGTCTCTCCGTCTCTCCGTCTCTCGGTCTGCCTGTCTGTTCGTCTCTCCGTCTGGTAGTTAGTCACTTGGTTGATTGTCCAAGCTTGTGGAGTCGCCTAAATGCCATGCGGCATGGGGCATGCAACCAACGGCAACAAGTCATCGTCGTCGTCGTCGTCGCCGTCGTCGTCGTCAGCGTTGCCTACTGCATCACGTTTTGTGGCCAGAAAGCAAGCAAAGATTTTGACTTTTGATTAGCAACGAGCACAGAGGTAAAGGTAGCCCAAAGGAGCGACAGAGAGAGCGAGAGAGAGGGAGAGAGAGAGGGGGGAGGCAACGTCTGGCCCTTGGTCACCTTCGGGTACACAGACATCTCTGGCCACTTGGTCATGCTGGCCAAAAAAGGGACAACCTGCCGTCCAGCTGGGACGCGCTACTCTGCTCTGCTCTTGGTCTGCTCTGCTCTGCTCTGGCCTAGCCTGGTCTATTTGGAACACCAGAGAAAAAGTTCAAGCAATTTGAACTTTCTGGCCAAAATCCATGGAAATCTCCATTGCTCACGGCGTTGGCGGTGGCAAACCCCGCGGGGCAAGTGGCATGCGGCAACTGTTGAATCGTGCTTTTCACAGCAGAGTCACATGATGTTCCTTCCCTCTCTCTCTCTCATCCCTTCCTCTCTCTCTCTCTCTGGTAGTGCCAGTTGCCTCCTCCAAAGCGATTTCTAATTCTCATTCCTAACGATTCGCCATGATCAATAATTATAATTAGGAGAGACGACTCCCCCAGAGCTGACCTGTCGCCCACGCGTTCTTCCACATTATGCAAAGGGGGAGGGGAGAGGAAGAGGGAGAGGAAGAGGGAGAGGGGAGTGGAAGAGGGAGAGGGGAGTGGAAGAAGGAGTAGGGAGAGGAAGAAGGAGTAGGGAGAGGAAGAAGGAGTAGGGAGTTGCAGAAGACGTTCATCATGAATTGCATGGATGAATACATTTGAATACTCGCTGTAGATTTACCCAAAGCATCTATAGAGCATGTAAATGAATGGGAAAACGAATGATCTCAGCGCATGAGACTTGAACGTTTCAATTGAGCAGATACGATATGATATGTGGGCAAAAGGAATTGAGTGGGAAGAGCAGAAAAACAAACCTGATGGAAATATGTCAACACTCATGACAATTCGATGATTTTTAAGTAATTTAAAGTTGTTACCAGGCACTGTAGGAATCTTATACTCTGGCGAAGATATACAGGCATCTTTCTGCCAAATTTGGTAACTCTAGCTTTTCTTATGGCTAAGATCAGAGCGTTCAAACAGACAGTCTGGCGGAAAAGGCTAAATTTGAGTATAACTAAGCTGAAGCTGGTGAAAACTGTGAGATACTTGCTCAACTATATAGGCATATAGTATGTTATGTAGGTATAGCATGGGATCTATTGATCTTGCACTGGATCTTATCATATACCAGAGATACCGATGGTTATCTGAGCTCCTGATGAGTTGCGTGTTGCAAGTTCTTTTTGCAGGCTGCACATGCCGCTGCTATCTGCAACTATGTATCTGTCAGTTGCACAGTCCGCCTGTCTGTCTGTCTGTCTGCCTGTCTGTCTGTCTGTCTTTCTATGTCTGGGGCGTCTCTCTGTCTGTTTGGCTAATCCTATCGAGAAGATCTCACATATCTAATGGATTTTGCACACATTACGACATTCTTGCAATTTGCAGGACAACAGATGTGTCAGCTCTCCCTCGCTCTCTTTCAGTCTCTTCCTTTTTCTCTCCCTCTCGCTCTTGAGATGTCCCCTGATGTTATCGAAACGGGGCAACGGAATGTTTGAAGTACCCCGGGAATCTCATCATCTTCGGTGCAAACAGCAGCTCGTCCTTATGTCGGTCCCCAATTAAAATCAATCACATTTCCAATGCGCAACCATGTGAAGCGGTAGCGTAAGCAGATAAGCTATAGAAAATCGATCATCATGATGATCATCATCATCATCATCATGATCGTCCTTATGTGCGTGTCTGCTCCCGCACTGCTCGTCTTGCCTTTCCCTTCTCTATCTCCATCTTCTCCTTTTTTATTGTGCATTTTTTAGGGGAACCAGCGGCGTGCGAAAACGAATTGCTATGGGATAGAGAGAGATGGCCAGAGAGAGAGAGAGAGAGAGATCTCTAAACGGGAACCGAAGCGGGCATTGTGCGATATTTGTAAAAAAACCGCTAGGCATTTGTTCCTTCTAAAGTGATGCGATCATCCCACGTCTTCTGCTCCCTCTTCTCCCCCCTCTTCTCCTCCCTCTCCTTTTTGTTGCTCTACGTGCGTCGTCCGGCGTTTGGTCCATTTTGCTAGGATGGGGCAGGATGTTGGTACCGCTATAAAAACGCTCATAGCGTCTTAAGTTTCCTTTTCTTCTATTCTCTTCTATTCTTCTTCTCTTTTCTTTTTTTTTATACATATCTCAAATGTTTTTTGTTGCTTTTGTCCACAGTGAAATGGGAACGAAATTAGAAAGCAGATACCACAGAAGGTTGCCGTCCATATCGAGTAGGTGGATACTAGGCTGAACCCACATCCCCCTCTCTGGCTCCCTTTCCCTTTCCCACTCTAGCTAAATTAGAAATCAGCACAGCGGGAGAAGATGGTGGAGAGAGAGAGAGAGAGAGAGAGGTCATTGCCATTGTTAGATATCCGTGTAATTAGTCGCTGGAATTTCTTAGGATAACTTGGAAACTTATGAGAAATTCTGGTAGATAGAAACGCTAGCTGCATACTGACTAAATTTCAGATTAATACAGCGAGAAATAGTTGGAAAAAATGATATATTAAATCGGTAAATTGCGTAGGGATCATACATAGTCAATTTAGGTATACTACAGCGAGAGGTCTGCATATTTTACAAGTTTAAATTGAGTAAAGCATAGCTGGCATCATATCTAGTAAATTTCTTCAATGTACAGCGAAAGATCTATCCAAAATAACGAAATATGGAAAATGTATACGAAGTAAAGAACAGCTGCCCTTACAAACTGAATTTCAGCTTACTATGCCAAAAGATCTGCACAAAAAACGATATAATAGTAATTTTCTTAAAGAGAAATGCATATTTATATATTCCAGATAATAACTATGGATTACCATAGACGGAAATCGATGTCAGAGAGAGAGAGAGTTCAAGGTGTTAAATTGCATTTGGTACGGTCTGAACAAGTGATTCGCTTGTCCGATTTGAGGCGTGGGAGAGTTCTACACACTGACTGGACTGAATGATGGGTATCAGGGTCTCCCTCTCCCTCTCTCTCTCTCTGGTACCTTGAGGGCGTACACTGATTGCAAAGGAAAGAGCAACATGTGTGTTACAAATTTCCACAAATGCCATGGAAATTATGAAAATGGACCAGGGGCAGTGGAGTAGGACAACGCGATTTCCGGTGATTCTCACAGTCCTCTCTCTCAGGCTCTCTCTCTCTCTCTCCTTCTCTGTCCAACAAGTGCAGGGCTGCTTGTGCAGTCCGATCGCGTCTATCCTCTATCTGTCTTTGATCTATTATTTCATTTTCAACGTGTTTACAAACACACATCACACAGGCTCAGGCTGAGCCTGAAGGGCGCTACCTGGCTACCTGCTAGCTGCAGGGTCCTACTCCTACTCCATCTGGTACCGTTAGAGATCGAGCGAGAGAGGCCCAGCAGGCGGTCAGTGTTGAGGGTCATCGATCCTAATGGGACTAGAAGGCACATTGCACTTGGCAGTCGATTCATTTCCGTATATCGTGACTGCGGTCAGTGAAACTTCCTGCGGGTTCTACCTTCTCTTTTCTCTCCCGGATCCGTCACTAATCTGCGTTGGATTTCATTGGATTTTGCGGTGAATGAGGACGATTCAAGTGCGTTGATGAGCCAAATTTTCTGAGCTCAGGGTACAGGGGTATCCATCCATCCACTGGCCGGCCATTGTCCTTTGTCGGTCCAACTAATTATTATTGCCGGCGAAATCAAAAAAAAAAAAAAACAACATCCTTGTGCGGATCTACACCTTAATTGCGCCCCCTGTAAAATAAAAAAAAACTGGAAAAATAATAATAACAAACTGGACAAGGTGGCAGCAGCAGCAGTTAATGAAATCCCCGTCGAGTCAATCGATTTGTGCATTGCGAACCAATTGCCAGAAAGGATACTTAACTGATGCGCAGATGGAGATGATTATAGTGTAGGAAGTGAGAGAAGGGCAGGGAAAGGGAAAGCGAAAAGGAAATGAAAGTAAACTCCAAATCGAGCAGGAAGACAGAAGAAAAACAAGTGGATATGGCTACAGTCGAGCGCTCGACAGTAAGATACCCTTCTCCCAATTTTTAAAATCCGTTACAACCACACTTGTAACCACACTCATAATTTCAAACAGAAATTTTGCACAAATACTTCTACTACACATTTCTCGCTCACACTCACACAGAGACGCACGTTAAGAGTGACGTCGACGTCGACGTCAACTACTGAAAGCAGCGCGCAGGCTGCTGCTCGTACATTTGTACTGAAAACGTTGACTTGAATAACTTCTGTGTTATTGGTCCGATCGAATTGTAATTTGGAGAATATGTTCGTATGGCATATAGCTTTATACACACCAAAGCAGAACTTTATAAGTTTAATAGTTTGCTTAATAATCACAAATTACCGATTTGCGGGGGCGGTGGGCGTGGCATCAAACATTTGAAATAAACTTCATCTGCTTGGTAAACATGGGAACCTCCATGCCAAATTTGGTGTCTCTAGCTCTTTTAATAGCTAAGATCCGTTGTCTCAAACAGACAGACGGACAGCCGGACAGACGGACAGACGGACAGACGGACAGACGGACAGACAGACGGACATGGCTCAATCGACTCGGCTAGTGATCCTGAGCAAGAATATATATACTTTATGGGGTCTGCCACGCTTCCTTATGCCTGTTACATACATTGCACAAAGTTAGTATACCCTTTTTTGACCATTTTCAATGGTCGAAGGGTATAACAAGAGATAAACAGCGAAAAAATCTATACTAGAAAAGAAGTTTTGGCTGAAGAGTATAATAAACTGCCTAGTGGCCTTAAAAGCCTTCTAAAATTTCGTGTATAATACTAAACTTCCGACAGAAACCCAGGAAAACTCAGGATTTAAGCTTACGGATTATGTATAAATAATAATTTGAGCTATGCATTACTTTAAGATCATATATACCTTGAAAAACTGAACATTTTCAAAATTAGCATAGTAAAGTTCTCATATGATTTAGTTTGAGGTTAGGAACTACACATTGCATTATAAAACTTTGCAAAACTGTGTATATTATTAGTATTTACTTCAAAAGTTCTTGAAATACTTCCAAAACTATAATTCATAAAGTATAAAGAAACTTAGGAAACTTTACTGGGAAAAACCTTTTAATAAAAAAAACATTCTTTTACATTTTCACTGTCTTTCCTCTCAAAAGTATCCTATTACACACAGTTCGATACAATTCCATTTTGTAAAACTTTCTCATTGTAATTCCCAAGCTTGCTGTGATTTGTTTTAAATTTGGTCAGGGAGGGACTGGAACCGGATGACTGGGAGAGAGAGCTACGATACTGGCTAAATTTGAATGCACGAGACGAGTCCATGCATCATGTGTAGATAAACAATGCAGCAATCACACAGCCCTTCGGAACCCTCTAGCAGTGATTGTCATTTTTTGTACTCTCTCCCTCTACAGATATGGTATATCTATCTATATGTCGTATCTACCTAACCAAGGGGTGCGAAATTGGTTGAGGATGTCGCGGTATTTGAATCGCGGGTCATCGAGCACATCATCGAGGTCTGCCAATAAAAGTTACCCTGAAGATGCGGCGGTACCCCTAACCCTGGGTACCTAGCATGTCCGCATATAACCCATAACCCTGAGCCCGTAACCCTGTAACCCTTGTGGCGCGTATGCAAAGGACGCATGTAAATTAATAAATTATAGTCAACTAATGAAATGAAACGGAAGATGGACAGAGACTGAGAGGGGGAAAGAGATGGCGCATGCATAAAAAATGCCCGTGTGTGATCCATGTCAAATGCCTATAAAAAATTGTCTACGACCTTTTTTTCTACTCTCCTGCTCTCTCTCTTTTCTATTAGTTCCGGTTTATTAGGGGTTAATGCATTTTGTTTTTTTTTTTGCAGCCCTTTTTCGTTTGCACCATTTCGGACGAGGCGCAGTTTATGCATATTTAAGAAATTTTCAAAATAGATGGAAGAGTTAGGAGGGGGGGTAAGAGGAAGAGGAAGAGGAACTGTCCCACTCGGGCTGCTGGTTATTCAATATTCGCGGGTAGCGCGACCGGTAGCAGGATCTCGTGTACAGGAAGTGCACATGCATCTGGACGTGCCTCACACTCGCTCTCTCTCCCCCTCTCCCCCTCTCCTTCTCTCTCTCTTCCTCTATCTGCCTCCAGATGCATATATGAAGCTAGTCCGCGTCGTGTGAATTGCGGGGCGCTCAAATAAATCAAAGTGCGAAGGCACTTGGAGTGAGCGCACACAGCATCCAAATGCAGCTACAGATACAGATACAGTTGCAGATACAGTTGCAGATACAGATACATATACACATATAGATACAGCTACAGTTGCAGCTCGAGCGGGGGCATCATTAGCAAGCGGATGCAGGCCTCACTGGCTCCACTCGAGAATTAAACCCAGCCGAGTCGCCAACTTGAGCCCAAAAGAGCAATCAACGGAGAGTGGAAGGGGAGGCAGAGGGGAGCCAGGGGGATGGGAGGGGAGGAGCAGCTGGGGTATGGTATAAGGGAGCAATGACTGCATCCTCCAAATGGACACACACACACACACACATGTGTCACATGGTCGAAACGAGAGACGAGAGAAGAAACAACCCCCAATTGCACAGATCGTACAGGAATACGTAAACATACGTTGGAGACTGTAGCTACACGGTAGCTAGAAGAAGATACATGAGGGTACTCCATGAGGTACATCCTGTACGTGCCTGACTGAGCTGTGAGATTGTCTTTAGATCTCTCTATAAGCCTGGCCTGATCGTGCATGGATCCTACAGAGAACTGAGTCTTGGAAGATGGAAGATAAGGAAGGTGGTAAGTTCAGTTGGGATCCTACAAGTGGGTAGCATGGTCAGGCAGTTAGATGGAAAGAACTCTGATACAAAACCAATCTAAGCCGCCAACTCTCTCGAAGATCTATCTGAGGATCGCTTGAACATGCTATGAGATTTGGAATTAAAGTTAGGGGTACTACAAGAGGGCAAGAAAGTTATGGAACAACCTCAGCTATAGAGAAGTGAAGAGAGTGAAGGAACAAATGCCTAAACTAAGTAATCCGAGCTAGCAAAGGTATCAAAGGATGGAAGACTAGATGGAAGACTAGATGGAAGACTAGCTGAGTTAGTTTGGACTATACTCCCAACTTTCCAATTAAAAATGTTAATGTGAGATTTGGAATTAAAGTTAGGGGTACTACAAGGGGGCAAGAAAGTTAAGGAACAACCTCAGCTATAGAGAAGTGAAGAGAGCGAAGGAACAAATGCCTAAACTAAGTAATCCAAGCTAGCAAAGGTATCAAAGGATGAAGACTAGATGGAAGACTATCTGAGTTAGTTTGGACTATACTCCCAACTTTCCAATTAAAATTGTTAGGTATTAGCTACCCAACCAGATTTAATATTAAAATATCTGCACCTCTATGTACAAACAACCTCAAAATGCTATAAAATCAAGGCAAATCTATCATTTTGTCTGTATGAACGCGCAGATCTCAGCGACTATAAGAGCTAGAGCCACTAAATTTGCTGACAATCTGCCCTGGTAGTATCTGTATCTGTATCTGCAATGATTTCCCCAACTTTATCTTCATTTCCATATGTATTCCCTACTGTAACGCCATCTTTATATGGACACAGAGTACAGTAACACAAATCGAAGACGGACACTATAAATAGCCAAACATCTCCACCCTAATCGTTGAGGGCGACTGTAGCGAGTGGGGAGAGGGATGGGGGAGGGGGACGGGGCGGCTGGACGGTGGGATAAATGAAGCGCACCCGGAATATTCGAAGTGACATTAAGTAAACAGACAGAGCAACCATGTCAATGTCAGGCGCACTCGCACTCGCCACATGGATGCAGCAACAAGACGTTGCCCACGCAGCACACTAACACACACACACACACATAGTGTGGCACATGTGTGTGCTGCGTTGTAACGGAAAACGTTGCTTAAGATACATTTTGGACATCAGAAGCAGGACGCGCATCGCTCGATTGCATACACAGTCTGTGTATGCGGTTGTATAAGTGCCTCACGCACACACACACGCACACACACACACACTCGCATTACGCACGCACACGGTCACCGTCCACGCTGAATGCAAGCAGAGGCAGAGGCAGCGGCAGCGGCAGCAATTCGTATCCAACGGATGCGTATGTTTATTTTAGTCACTCGCATGTCTGTCTGTGTGTGTGTGTGTGTGACGTACTGAAACGGTTATGCACCCCCACCAGCATCCCCCCCCCCCCCTCCCTTCAGCTCACTGGTCTCAGCTCCTGTTCGTAGTCCCACAAATATCTGTGTACGCGTATCTTGTCTATTTTGGTCACAGAAATACATATATGTATCTCCAAAGTCAAGTTCAACATAGAGAACGGATATGCAATGACGTTGTTGTTGTTCGTTCTCGCATCATCCTCATCCTCCTGCTCCTCCTCTTCATCTTCTTCTTCTACTTTTTACATAATTTCAGATTTTCCCTATTCAAAAACATTTCCGCCATACTCTTTTGATTAGATTAACTATTCGCAGCTTATTTCTATTGAAGATGTTTTTAATCTAGAGATTTATAACATTATATAGGGTAGGGTTATAATAAGGCTAGAATTATAGGAAAGTTGTTTTAGGATTGTCTGTTGCCTAGAAAAAAAAGAGAAAAATACAAAGTAGTCTGAGTACTTTGAGGTAGGCTAGTTAATATCTTTTTCTATATATTATATTTATCACAGTCAGACTTTAAGCTATTTGAAACCGATTTCCAAATTATAAGGCTACATTTTCAGCATATCAAAAATATTCTAACTATCCGCTAAATAATTCTACATTATTTTTTAACTTAATCTGAACAGAAATCAACTTCAAAGTAGCTGAAGGTGTTCCATAACTTTAAATAGATAGTTAAGAGTTAGTTGCATAGTTCAGACACTTTTCTTCAACTTCCAGCATATATGAAATATTTATATTTTAAACTTTTCCCATCTATAAAGTTAAATAATATCGAAAGTATACAAAATATCATTCTAAACTATCTGAGAGACATCTCTGCTGTATATTCCTCTCCAGCTCTCTATAATCTTTCTGACTTTAAGGCATGCCAACTTGGCATATGATTATCTCTATAAAGAGTTGACTTTAATAGCACCCTCTAAGCCTTCTCCCCCTCCTCCTCCTCCTTCTCTAGATCGGTTTTCGGTGTCCCAAAAGAACAATGCGAATACAACTGCCTCTTTATTTTTGTTTTGCTAGGATACCTGCAGGACTAATGAATTTGACTTCAGTACTCTCTCTCGCTCTCTCTCGCGCTCTCTCCCCCTCTCTTTCTCTCTCTCTCTCTTTGTTTGTGTTTTATGAACAAAGAAGAACAACGGGCTGGCAAATTGTTTTATTGGCAGCCGACACTCGCATTCGGTTCGGTGATAAAATCAATTTACTGCCCGCTGCCCAAATCTTCTGTCTGTCCGTCTGTCTGTCTGTCCGTCTGTCCGTCTGCCTGTCTGTCCATCATGCATTCCTCCCCTTACTCGTCGAGGCGTGAGGTTTTTTTGGCGTATGCAAAATTGCCAAATCGTTTGCCACATGCCGCACACACACGCACGATTTATCTAATCCATATTCAAATTTCGGACAATGCCGCCGCCTCCCTCCACTTACCTCCCTCCCTCTCCCTCCCTCTTGCCCGTGCCTCTCGACTCTGCGTCCGGCCCGTGGTCCGTTGCATATTACTCTGTTTGCGGTTCAGATTTATTTTTATTGAATTGCAACACAAAAAAAAAAAAAAAAAATTTGGCAGCCTGAGTCCATACGGATTTCCCCCTCCTCGATCCGAAGCTGCTATGCGGACTCTACGAGGTTACCAATTGTGCAAATAGTCGAAATGCTGCGCAAATTTCTCTATTGTTTTGTTGCTCTTTCTCTTTCACCTCACCTACATTTCTCCCTCCCTCTCTCTCTCACTCTCTCTGTAATTTTGTTTGCCCTACGCTTGGCTCATTTGTGTGCTCAAGAGCTGGAGAAGTAGATGGAGAGACAGACGGGGAGACAGAGAGACTGAGAGGCAGATAGATCGGGAGACAGAGAGACAGGGAGACTGGGAGACCGAGAGACAGACAGACAGACAGAAAGACAGACAGACAGATAGACAGACAGACAGATAGAGAGAAAGAAAATCAGAAAGACAGACAAGCAGACGGATAGGGGAATAGAGAGACATGCAGACAGAGAAGCAGATAGAGAGACAGACAGACAGAGAGACCGACAGGCAAGGAGACAGAGAGACAGAGAGACAGACAGACAGACAGAGAGTCAGCTGAAAAAGGTGTTATTAGCAATACACACTCGATTAGATAAGCTCTCTCTCTCACACTCTCTCTCTCTCTCCCTTTCTTTATCTCTCTTCTCAAGCTATTTTATCATCTATTTCTGGATCACATTATTAACTTTTCCTCATTGTTTTCAACAGAATGCGATAATGTATGTTTAACTATTTTTAAAAGAACTCTCTACAGTCTGTTTATGAGTTTACTCCAAAGAAAGTAAGTAAAAGAATCTAATAATGTTTTATTCTGCTATTAAATATGATAGCTTAAGCAGGGAATATTATAATAATGATTTCCCGCATTTCTAGACTGTTTTTTTTATTTTTGAAACAGTTTCTAGAATTCTTTCTTTATACAATCTTTAGCAAATTCCAGCTACTTTTTGGCGTTGCCTCAGCTGCTTTTTAATCAAAACTGGCTAAAATGATTGAGAAAATATTGATAGAGAGAGGGAGAGAGAGGCGAATCTGCTGCAGCTGCCCTCGATGAGATCATGAGCCGAGGGAGGCCTCTAACCCATTCCCATCCATATACAATTGTCCATTGTTATTGGGTGGCCGTTGCTTTGTCCAGTTTTCGGAGCAGGAGCAGGAGCAGAACGTGCGTCGAGGCGTATGTGGGCAATATCCCTATATATCCTTATATCCTTAATATGCCGATAGGTCGATAGGCCGATTGCATGCTGGCTTGTCTGGCCTGTCTGCATATGTTTTTTACGAGTCTCTGCATCGGGACAATGCCCAAGCCAAGGGTCAGATGAGGTCTATCCCTCTCCCTCTCCCTCTCTCTCTCTTTCTGCCATTGTTTCGCATACTTTGCGGTTTTTTATGTAATCTCACGTTTGACGTATTGGTTTCACTGTGCCCCTGCCCCTGCCCCCGCCCCCGTAGCTGTCAAAATTATATGTTGCCTGCCTGCCGCCTGCATTGGGTGGTCTGAGACGATGATCCTGATCCCAATGATTCCCAGTCCCGCAACACGTACCACAGTCGCCTCTGCCCCTGCCCTTATGTGTTGTGGATGCAACCTCGATGGATGAGATTGACATTCGTCATGGCTGCAACAGCGCTGCTAATTGCTGCCGCATGCCACATCCCGCTTGCCGTCCTGCCGCCCTGCCCCCTGCAGCCCACAATCAGCGGCATGTATTGTCTTAGTCTTGGCATGCAAATTGGGAAGGCAGAGAGACCCGGCCAGATCCTGCCCTAATCAGAGCACTTGTCAAGCGATTTGCCACAGCGGTTCATCAGCAGCAGCAGCAGCAGCAGCAGACCGCACTCGATATTGATCTGTGCGCGATAGATGTCATAAAGCAACTCCCCAACCCCCCCTGGTGGGAGATGCTAATTTACCCAATTTCCGAATAGAAGTTGAACTCAATAGGGGCGTACTACAAATTTCAGATAGAAGGCAGATGATAATGAACAGATAAGCAGGGAAGAGCAGGGAAACTAAGAAATAAAACTCTGAATATATAAGATATAACTAGAGATGGGAGGAGATTAGCAGAATTACTAAATATTTATCTTAAATTTGGCATAAAAACCAAGTTAAATGAAATGACTTAAGGGGTAAGTGAGAATTAGCAGGGAAAATAGCAGAAGAAATAATAAAATTTAATTTCAGAAATATTATATATACAGCTAAAGGTAGAAGTGGTAAACAGAAAAATAATATATAGCTTAAATTTGGTATAATAACTCAGGAAATTGAAATGCAAAATAAAAATATGATATAAGTATAATGTAAATATAATTTACATACAATAAATAAATATAATAAAAATATAATATAAATAAAATATTAATATAATATAAATATAATATAATTATAATATATATATATAATATAATCAACAAAATATAATATAAAGATCATAGAGCACATAGCAAGTTCTCAAACTCAGGCACAACATAACTGTACATTTTTTCAGCGGGCTCCTTGAGACGGACAAAGCAAAGACAAAAGAAGAAAAGGAAGAGAGGGAGTGAGTGAGAGAGAGAGAGAGAAGTAAACATAACGGAGCCACTTGCGGGGCACAGGCGAGTGAGAGATGAGAGATCCCAGTGTGCTGCTCCTGTCTCTGAGGCTCAAGATGCCATAAATAAAATGCTCGAGCGAGGAGCCAAAGCGGCACAATGGGAGCGAGTGTGCTTGTGTGTGTGTGTGCGTGTGAATCAGGGCACAAGTGTGCGTGTGTGTGTGTGTGTGTGCGTTGTTACTCCCCCGCGAACAGTGGACGCTGCTGCAGAGGGATTGGGAACGGGGCAGGGGAACGGGAAAACAACTTGAGATTCAAGTGACAATGATAAACATCCTGAAGCAGTTGGTTGCGTCCATCAACGCTGGCGCTACAAAACCGATCCCAAAGCGATCCAAAACCGAAGCCAAAACCGATCGAAAACCGAACCGCACCGAACGATCAGAAGCGGCGTCTGCTTCAAGTGTCTTCGCAGTAGATTGTTTAATACAAACAAGGAAACCCGAGGCAATTACCCCCATCCTAACTAACCCATGGATTCTCAATGCAATTGGAGGCACATTTCTTGAGTTCTTTCGATTATGTCATAAGTTGTACTGCATTCTCTACATGTTGTTGCTTTCCTATAGGTATCAGCTGTACTTGATGAAAATTTCATGAGAATAGGGGGAGTTTACATGGAGTTATAAAGGATACACAAAATTATATTTATATATATTAAAGATTTAAATATTTTCTCGTTATTCTAGTTGCTTATTAAGATTGAATTAATTGTTTCTCCCATACATAATCATATATGGAACCTTTTTCAGTTATAGTATAATAAAGATAACCTATGCTATATACAACCTAACCTTACTGATCGAAGCAGCTTTAAATATATTCAAATTTCTCCTAGACTTCTCATTCCTTTCGTACTACTGTCCAAAATTCTTTAAAATGTATTAAATAATCTGTATATGTATCTGCACACATATGTGTATGTACACACATTTGTGTGCGTGTGTGCGTGTGTGCACGTCCAAAACACACAATCCACCCCAAAGTGGACCAATTTCATGCCTTCCAATTGGCATATGACGTGTGCGCGTGTCCAATCAGTTAGCTGGCGCCATCTGTTGGCATAGCTGCGAAACTACGGCAGACCACAGGTGGCGTTTGGTGCCAAGCGTATTAAAGTGACTGCAAATCATGGCTGGACAGAGGAATTTAAAAGGGATCTAGCTAGAAAAAAAGTAAGCTAGAAGAGGAAGAGTTTTCTGCCCAACGATTTCCACAAGTTTTCCTTGGAAAACTGCGTGATCTGCTGCAATTACGCGCTGCGCTCAAAAGTAGGCAACATCAACGATCGCTGTGCCATAAAACTAATAGTTGCCATAAAAATGAAGAGAATGCAGTAAAGACTCAAACCTTTTTTTGCAGTTATTGATCGATTATTCATTCACTTAGCCAGGCTCCTCTCGCTGCTCCTCCTCGCATCGATTGGCATAGGGGGGGCAAGAGGGTGGTTCAATGGCCGGCTCCAACCCCTAGCCAGACACAGACCTACTACATGCATGTGTGTACATAAGCACACACACACACACGTGTATATATCATATATTCGGCAAGTCCACCCTCGCCTTTTACATATGGCCAAAATACGTTGACGTTCTGTGATAAAGCACAGTACGTGCTCCGGGTGGGTTTTTTTTCCTTTGGCCCCAGTAGAAGGGCTGACGAGGACACATGGCGTCCTCTCTCTCTCTCTATGTGTGTATGTATGTATGTGTGTGTGTATGTGCTGCATAATTCGCAAGTCTGAGCGCGGGTGAGAGTGTGTGTGTGTGTGTGTGTGTGTGGAACGTTGTTGTTGGTGGTGGTGCCGGCGCTGGCGTTGGTGGTCGCACTGGTCACACGCGGGCAAGTGGTGGGTGATTTTCATTTCGCAAATGTTTGCCAGTCCAGACCGACACCCAACCCAACCCAACCCACTTCTAACCCACCCCCTCCCGGCCACCTATCACACCACCCAAGAGCAGCCCAAAAACCCATCGACTGTTTTGTCGTTTTCTGTTTGTATGTTATGGCCATATAATGGCAGCCAAGGACCAAACTACCCTCTATGCGGACACACACACACACACACACACACACAGCTCCACAGCACACACTCCCTGCCCCTCCTCCTCCTTCTCCTCCTGCTCTTCCGGCTGCATCATCAGCGCAACAATGTTCGCAAAAAGGACATTTTATATGTGCGCCATAAAGGCATTAGCATTATCGCTCGTTATGTCCTACCCCTCCCCCCCAGCTTACCCCCATCCCCCCTGTGTGTGTGTGTTTGTGTCCACCCTGCAGCTTGAAGCGCGACAACGCAGCATATGCAAATGAGCACGTCTGCAAAATTCGAAGCCATCAATAGACATAGTCGGGCAATCTCCAATTCAAATCCAATAAAACTCTCCCTTCTCCCAAGAATGATATTGCACTAGCGAACTGCCCAGCTACGGGGCCCCGGGGTTACTCTATAAGCGAGTAGCGAAACAATCTCTCCTTCTCTCTCTCTCTCTCTCTCTAGCGGAGATTATCAATCAAATATTTATGCATCTAAAGCTGAAATATATCGAAAGACTCTCTCTCTCCTTGGGGAATAGTACTAGGAGAGGGTGTGGCAGAAGAACTTCAGATAGTAAACTTTGTGTACAGCATATATATAACTTATTATACGCTGCTAAATAAGATCAAATATCGTAGGAAAGGTTTATAAATATTGTGGACAACAAAAATTAATGTTCTAGCTTGAAAATTAAGCTTGTAAATTGATTTCTAGCAAATTTTGGAGGCGTTAAGGGGCGTGGACGAATTCTAACAGAAACCTTGAGGCACTACGAGTATTTTCTCTGAATTTGCTGAACTTAACTCTTATAGGTTTAGAGATATAGCTATTTATATAGTTAGACAGACGAAGAGACAGATAGACAGAAGAAGAAGCAGAGACACTGACAGATAAAATGATATATAGAGGTATAGATAGAGTGCTAGATAGAGTCATAGACATAGGGTTAGACAGAGAGACAGATAAATAGACAGAAAGGTGTTATAAGGTAGACTTTCTTGAAAGAACCTTAGACCTCAAGCTTTTTGTGATTTCATAGAGATGTACAAGCATATTTTGTATTAAAGAGGTTAAAGAAATGGGGATACTAGAACATCAGATACCCATTGAAGTTATAAAGCGGTAGAGACGGTAGAAAGAGGACCCTATAGAGCAGCAGCAGGTCGACTTTCATGCTGGGCTGCTGTTGGCAACCATTGGCCTTGATATGCTCAATCTCGTGGCGCTGGCTCACACACACACTCCCACACACACACATGCCAAGAAGGCTAAAACCACAAGCTGGCCGCACTACACCCCCCTCATCCCACCCCCTCCCTACCTGCACTCCCTGCAACCCTACACAAAGGGGTATTGTCACGGGAATATGTGCTCGAGAGGAGACACACAGTGAGAGAGAGAGAGAGCGAGTGAGTAGGAGACAAAGAGAGAGAGAGAGAGAGATATACATGCACACTATGTAGCCCCGACTCGCTCATACATAGATTTTATGTACTGGCAAGCTTCCAAAGCGTATTAATCTAACGACCACATCCGGCACACAAAAGCCGCAGCCCACAGTCGCCCACAGGCCCAGGCACACCCTGAACCCGCTGACTGTGACGAAGATTGGGGCAGATGGGGGGTAGACAGAGACTGGAGCTGCCTCTGCTTGTCGTCCTTCCACATTGCTTATGCTTATGTCCTTTGCATATTTGTCATTTGGTGTTGGCGATGTCGGAGCATTTGCGAATTTCCCGATTTCTGCACAAATCCAGCGACAACTCTCTCTCTCTCTCTCTCTGTCTGTCTCTTGCTGTCTCGCTCTCTCTCTCTCTCCCTCTCTCCCTCTTTCGCTCTCTACTTGTATATGCAAATGCGTTGGTATTGTCCACGCCCCTGAGACGATGTGTACGAGATGTTTTGCATATCAAAAATATAAATCACTTGGCGTAAGACCAGCTGTAGCTCCCCCTCCCCTCTCCACCCCCAACCCTCCTTCCTGTAGCCACTGCTATCGGACCTAAGCTGGGCCAGCAGCGATGCCCTCTGCTCCTGCTCCTGCTCTCCTCCTGCTCCCGCTGCAGCATTTCGATTTGCAGTTTTTTCTTTTTTTTTGCTCTCCCACTTTCGACAGCTCGTTCCAACTGATTTGAGACTGGCAGCAGGCACACACACATACACACACACACACACACAGTCACACACACACATAGCCACAATTCACTTGTCTCGTCCTGGCAGCCACTTGGCTTGGTCCGCATCCGCGTCCGTTCGTCGCGCATTCCATTTGAAACGGCGTAGCTTTTTTTCTTCCTCCCCTCCCCCTGCTGCCCCACCCTTCTCCCGCCCATCAAGCACACCACCCCCCAGCGTGTACGTATTCGCAAAGTATTCGCACAGCATTCACAGTTAGCATCAGTTTGAATACTTTTTTGCGCTCGAAATGTTTTCGGTTTGCCACTCGAATTCCGGCGCAGAGTACAGTTGAGTATGAAAATGACATTTTTGTAATATACACACACACACACACACACACACACGGAGAGGCCACACATGTGTACTCCCAGTGTGTATGTGTGTGGTACATGCGCACACCCACCCACACACACGTAGAGCCACACGAAGCGTGTGCAGAGAGCGAGTGGGGTAGAGAAAGAGGGGCAGGGAAGGGGGAGAGGGTGTTAGTCAGGGGGTGCTTAAGCAATTTTCTCATGCTCAAGAAGGTCAACGTCAAGTTAGAGAAGAATATCGATATATATCGATAGCTAGCGATAACTTTTGGGGCATTTTAATAGAGTGAAATTTAGGAGCTGTAAAATCTACTTACCATAGAAAGAGACAAGCTCAAAACGATAGCAGCGTAGAGAATAATCGATAGTTATGCCAACAAGTTATATCGATACAAATATCGATATGTATAGACATACAAATATGTGCTTAGATAGGTTCATATACTTGTATGTTGGAGTAGTATATAGGCCTCTAAACGAGCTCGAAACGATATATATCGATAGTTTTCATTAGGAAATAAATCAAACCTACAGCTGTGCCAATCGTAATCGATATATATGTTTATCGCATTTTATCGATAGATAAACTTAGGTCCTTTAAATCGAAGTCCTTTAAAATAGAAGAACTCAGAGAAGAGACTGTACATCATATCGATAGCTATATATTCCTATCGATAGCTATCGATATAAGCCACACTATGCACATACTACGATATTTCACTATCGCTGACAGCTTCCATTTTGTTGAGCCTTTCATCGTGTCCTGTCGATTCGCTTAAATGCGTCACAAATTCACGGCAATTCCACCCCAAAGTGAGGGCAAAACACACACACACATACACACACTCAAAATGCAATTTGCCATTGACCACACCCTCCCGCCCTGCCCTTTGCTGTCTGGCTGCCCCTTCCCCTGTCTGTCTCTACCCCTGCCTGTCGAAATGCAGAGGAAACGGACACGAGCCTACTACATATATTTATATAATACATATATATGTATTTCCCTATGCCATGTGGGTTGTTTCGCTGCAGGAGTGTGTGTGTGTGTGTGCGAGAGAGTGTAAGTGCGCAAATTGACCAATGTGCAGGCTGGTTGCATGTAGGCGATGGCGTCGCTTCTGGAGATCTAGAAAAGTTCATAGATTTTTTGGGAAAGTAATGAGATATTCCTACAAAAAGTTTGTATATTAGATAGGATCTATCACGCCTGTTTATCCTTGTTATATACCGTCTTTGACAGGCTTTTGAAGATAGAAGAGTATAATAATTATACTCCATTTCTCTCTTCAAGATATTTGGTTTATTTGAAGTAAATAAGGAAAGCTTTCGGTAATTTATTTTGTATACACAAAAATTGTTTGAATGTGAGTTTATGTCTAGTATAGTAACTTGAATGATATATGGAGGATAGTGGATATTATAGTCAAGTTATTACAATAAACTGATACTAACTTGGAGCTACGATTTCCACCTCAGGACTCCCCTCAGTTGAATGAGAAATCAAATTGAAATTGATTGAAATCTTAATTAGCCTTAAGTGAATATATTCAAAGCCGATTGAGTGCAAGTGTCTCCTGTCTGCTTCTTTCTCTTTTCTTCTCCCTCTCTCCCTCTCTCTCTCTGTTTTTTTTCCTACTTTTCGCTGCACTAATTATGCTTGAACTTTGTTTTTCCGCTTGTGCAGGACATGGTAACACTGGCGCTGCACAAGGGCCAGAGGCGGGGATAGGGCAAAAAATAAAAGGGGGCAGAGGCTGGCAAAAGAATTTGCACACAGTGACAAAGAGAGAGAGAGAGAGGAAGGGAGAGGGCGAGAAAGGCAGCTAATAAATTATGGAGTGCCTGAGTAACTGTGCAATTTCATGAGTTCATTTTACTACAGCCCCCCTTTGGCCCCCTCCCCATGCCTTTGACGCCACCCTTGCGCCACTTTCACTTCGCTTTTGGCAGCAAAACTTGCCACACTTGTTGCACACTCCATTTTTTTCTTCTCTTCTCTTTTCACTTCTTCTTCTCTCCTGCTTTCTTATCTCATTTGAAATTATTCGCTTTAATGGTAACACAGACGGCGAAAAAAAGCGAGTGAGTGAGAGAGAGAGGGAAGGAGGAGAGAGCGAGAACAAAGCAGGCAAAACAAAACGTTGAAAATAAATGGCGTCGCCTGCGCCTGCTCCTCCCACTCTTACTCCCCCCCGCCCCCTCCTATGCAGAAGGCAACAAGAAGAAAAATAAAAACTTTTTCATTACATTTCCCATTTCCGCATTAAAGAGACGACGACGCGAAGCGACCTTGAAAACTGTGAGAAGGAGAGAGGCAGAGAGAGAGAGAGAGAGAGAGAGAGAGAGAGAGAGAAAGAACAACACAAATACGAGACGAGCCAAGGAAATAATCATAATAATAATAAAAATGGCAGAAAGAGCCTGAAAATAAATCAGTCTGCAGTCGCACACACCCCGCATAAGGTCATGGCAGTAGCAGCCAAGGGGGGGGCGAGGGAGGCCAAGGGGGGTAGCTGTGTGTCGTACACATTATCCATAGCGTAATTTCTAACAACAAGCAGAGGCTGCTGGAGGAAAAAAAGGGGGCTGCAGACGTCGGGGGGTTGTGTTGGGGGCCCTGTGGCAAACGGGGGTTGCCAGCTCAATGTCGTCAATTAGAGACTCATTATGCTCTCACTGCAGACTGCGACCAGACTTCCCCACTCTCTCGCCCTCTCTCTCTTTCTCCCCCTCTCTGTCTGCCTCTCTCTCTCTCTCTTTCTCCCTCTATAAATCTCGCTATACGTATTTCTCGCATTTTTGTTTCTCTCTGCCGTTCGTCCTTGTGCCTTGGTCCTGCATTCTTTTATTGTTTCTTTCTTTCCTTTATTCTTTCCTTTCATTTTTTCTTTCATTCCATTCTTTCTGCCGGCGTCGCTTTTCTTTTGCGTTTTTTTCTTTATTTCCTTTTTAGAAAAATTCATTCATGAAAAGAAAAGCGCGTAAAGTGTAAGAGAGGAACTTGGACAACTTTTGGTGTGTCAGCCGACGCCCCCCTGCCCGCCCGCGCCCCTGCTCTCTACCCATGTTTCGTAGTTATGCCTCCACTGAGGTGCACAGTGTCCTGAGTGCAGCATAAAAGTTACAGGCTGGACGAACCTATGGAATTAGTTGAGAAATCTTTCTTTTATTTATTTATATCTGATTTACAATTTATTTATTTCTCTTTTCTTATATTTCATTTAAAATTAAACAAATAATAATCTTAAGCAATTTTCAACAAAGTAATTGTATGAGAATTATATTATTAAATAAATTATTGATTTATTTCATTGCAAACTAAATTAATTTGTATTGAAAAGGTTTATCTATGCATTTAAACTAGAGTTTTAAATATTTAATATTTAATATATCCAACTAAGTCGCTGTATTATTTTATTTTGTATAATTTTTCAGCTTTACATTATTGTAATACACTTTTATCGTAATATTCTTTCAATTACTTTCACCTATGCCCAAAATACTTTGCTGAGCTGGCATCTATAACAGTTCATTAAATCATAACATAATTAACTCACATTTCCTGCATCTACGACCCACTGTGCGCTACGCGCTGGAAAATTGTGGCATTTAAAATTAAAATTCAAATTGAGACTTGACTGGCAAGGACGACCCCCTCCACGCCAGACTCCCGAGCAGACTCGACTCGGGAAAGCCGGTGGTGCTGCCAGCATTTTTCTATTTGCATTTCGCTTTTCTTTCTTTTACACATTTTTTATGGCGCTGATTCTGTTTTTCCCCCATTTTTCTTTTTTTACTTTTCGCTCGCATTTTTTAAATACTCAAGCCAACTGTTGCTGCTGCTGCTGCCTGAGCAACTGTTGCTGTTAGCTTTAAATGACCTTCAATTGTTGCCAGCTAACGAGGATGGCCACGCCTACCGCCTGCTGCTGCATTCAATCAGCCTCTCGCCTCGCCTTGCCTCACCTCGTCCCGCCGTACGCGTAATTTATGCCAAGTGCCAAGTGCGAACTGGAGGACACTTGAGACGCAACGGGCCCAACGGGCGGACAGGGTTGCTGCACTACCCGAAAAATAGCGGAATCCCATTTCAAATAGTTTAATAAATTCTCCCCCTCTCCCTCGCTCCCTCTCTCTCTCTCTCTCTCTCTCTGGCATTTCTTCGCGGCGTGAAGACCACTTGAATAATTTACATTTCAAGGAAGCGTCGAGCGTGATGCTGATGATGATGATGATGATGATGATGCTTCTGCCTCGCCCGCTCCGGTGGTGATTCTGGCTCTCTCTTTGTCCATATCGCGGTATCTCAGTCCGCTCAGCGTGCTCAAAAAACGCGTTCAGCTGTTCAGGCCATCGTTATCGATCCTCGCAGGCGACAATGTGTGATGAAGTCCTCGAGTAGAACTCTTCACTCTCGAGCCACGCTGTGCTCCGTTGCGATCCGCGATCCGCGTCTCGCGATAAGCTGCACTTCCTCTGCCAATTTCTCTATTAACTTATCGTGGAAAAATTGCCCCAAATTAAATGAAAGTCAAGTAGAAGATACTTGGAAGCGCAGCTGTAGATACTTTTTGCTTTCTAGAGCAATTCAAGTCACAATTTACTTAATTTACCTCAAGATTATTATAGTTACATATGGGATAGCTCAATTTTAAGACTTGATTACTTTGGAAGCAATCATTATAGATATTGTCAGCAAATTTGATAGCCGTAGCTCTTCTAGTCTCAAAGTTGTAGGTGTTCAAACAGACAAATATGCATATTTTTGTTATTTCTCATGATATTGCCATCAAATTAAGTATATTGCACTATTACTATGTCTATAGTATGCTGTTATAATTTGAGAAAAATCTAGTCAGCAAAATATGGTTAAAAAAAGAAGAACCTTCTATTATTATATTATACAGTCTATAAAAATTGTAATAATAATGGGTTACTCATACTTATAATGTAGCTAAAATATGCAAAATATGTGACTAGTAATAATAATACAATTTACTCTACTCTCAAGTCTCTTAACTAACCTAACAATCTACCGAAAACTTATTTGAATAGCTGGAGATATTTCCCTGCTTTTAGTTACGGAACCGAGCTAAGATATCGCATTTGACATAAATCAGTTAAGATGTGACGGCGGAATGCGGGATGCAGAAAGTATGGGTACATCCTATATTGTATATGGTATGTAGAAAGCTGGGCGGGCATACGGGTCATGTGATATGGTGAAAAAGTAATAATTTTTACGCTGTTTATGCAGCGTGTGTCATGTTACATAATTTTAGGTAACCGTTCACACACACACACACACACACGTCGAGAGTTGATACATTTCTACCCTTTAAGGGGTCGCGAGGCAACCTCATCGCTGCCCAATTTGCATGGGTAATAATTTCGTTGCCATCGTCTGTCAAAGGGAAATTTATACCTTTTTTTCGAATTTTAATTAAATGCCATCATCTGTCTCAGTCGAACGTCCTTCTCTCTGTCTGCCTGTCTGTCCGTCTGTCTGCCTGTCTGTCCTACTGCCTTTCCCTCTGTCTGTCCGTCTTTCCCTCTTCCCGTCGATCTTTTCGAGCCTTTGCATATTGCAATTTTTCCAGCTCGACTCGAGGGACACAACGTTGCATATGAATTGCGCCTTTCTCTAATTGCGGCGCACATGCAGCGAAGGGTTTTCCACACACACACACACACACGCGCACACACATCAGTCACCCGTCTTGGATTGCACTCTTGATGCATTGAGGGATTGGTCTTCAGTTTGCATATCCATCACACAAAGAGTGAGAGAGAGAGAGCGCGCTAGATAATTGAAGTCTCGGGCGCCGATTGAAATTTACATGCATGTGTGTTCACCCCGTTTATACCGCGAGCACCCTATCCTTACCCTAGACAATCAAACGCTACCCTAGGCGACCCTATATGGTACACACCCCACCCGGTACCCTGTTGAACTCTTCTTGCCCTGTGGTTTCTGCATTGAGCTTGTAATTTGATTACGCCGAAGACGCTGAGACATTCGAGATTGGAACCTTTCCTAACCCCCTCCCCACTCCTACTGCTGTCCGACTATGCATATTTCCCAGGCAGTACCTTATCCCGTATCCTGTATCCGGCATGCAGCATATCCTTCCTTCCTTCCTTCGCATGCAAAATTACACAAATGCCAAAGGGTTTTCTTTCCTTTTCTTTAGCGGAAAATTCGCACGATAAGCGCATTGCGAATTTTCATATCATTTGCATTGAGGTCCAAGCTGACAGTTACCTTTGGGTAAGTGAATATTTCTGATTGACAAACCCTATGAAATCCGTCTGGGAAAGAACTGAGATTACAGTTCGTAGAGTAGCTGTGCCTTGCTTGCTGGGAAGGTAAAGGCTTTCTTGAGAAAGTATGGTATAATCTATGGCTTAGCTTGGTTATTTGCGGCACTACGCGACCTTTACATCCATTAATAATACAAATTTCCACTGTTATAATATATTTTTTCGAGTGCAATGATGATTTTTGATAGAGTTATAATATTTGTTTAAACTTCATCAATAAATACACAAAATCCTTAAGATTTTCAAGGGTTCTCAGGGTTGTGGCTGAATTCTAAGAGCCGCATGCTATGCGTGCACTCATTGTACAAATTATCCCCAATTTTGATAGCCCTAGCTCTGCTATTCACTGAGATATAGGTGTTCATACAGACACATGTATGTAAATGCGAATTGCTCGCCCCGTACAACATATCGTTGCCATAAACCAATGTCAGTAAGCCATATATAACTATTGTTTTATGGCAAAATACATAGTTAACCCTCCCCTCCCCCTTCCCATGCCCGGTCGGCCCCTCCAACATGTCGTTCCCTTAAAAAGCAGACAAATTGTGAAGAATAGCGAGAAAAGCAGTGGGAAAAAGTGTTACCCCACCATATTTGGGCGCTGTCAAAAGTTGTGAACTGCTGCCGTAATTGAAAACTGTACCTTAGCATAGATACACACACTCGCACACATGCTGGGCTACACGTCAGCAAAATGTATTGACTTTTAACTTGGCAACTCCTTTTCAGGACCCTCCCTACCCGCCTCCGCCACCTGAGCAGCGCCACGACGCGCAGCAGCGAAGATAAACGAGCAGCAAATGTTGTGTGTGTGTGGGGGAGAGAGGGAGGGGCAGAGAGAGGAAAAGGGGAGGCAGGAAGATGGGAAGACTACGCAGAGCAGTTAAGTTCGGCACATGCGACGATGTATTGGCCCAAAATGGCAGTGGCTCGTGAGACTCGTGAGAGTGTCCACACACACACACACACAGAGAGAGAGGCATATATGGACTTCACACACACACAGACACACACACACTCTCCTAGACGCATACAGCGCACAAAATTTCAGTTCATTTGTTCAGGCAGGCTACGCCATTAGCATATTGCAATCGATTTGCACACTCACAAACACATCGATATATATGTGCCTGAGCATGCCTGTGTGTGTGTGAACTTAATTAAGCAGGCAGCATGCATAAATACACACATATACATACACACATCGTTTATATATAGACACTGCATACGTGCAGCAAATGCTCTGGTCATGCGAGCAAGCGAGCGAGAGAGAGAGCGAGAGAGAGCGACATGTGAGCAAACACACATGAACCAAGATGGCCGCTTGCAGGCGTAATTTATGCGCAGCGAGGGAGGGGTGGGTGGCGAGCGGGGGAGGTGAGTGCTGCGAGTGGGCAGTGCAGGAGAGAGGACAGAGAGCGAGTGTGTGTGAGAGCAGCAGCAGCGCCTAATCAGTTAGGCGAGCTTAGCCAGGCACGACATGTATGTGTGTGTGTGTGTCTGTGTGTAGTGGGAGAGAGCAGAGGCAGCGGCAGCGGGCAGGCAGCGGCAGAGGATACTCTGCTTGGTCATTGAGTGGTTGGACGCGCAGCAGCAGCAGCAGCGCACTGACAGCAATGGCAGCCACACGCACACACACACACACACTCGCACAGGCAGAGAGCCAGTCAGCCAGCCTGCACACACATGCGAGGGTGGGCACGCTGCCTATACATACATACATATATGCATGTCCTGCTCGCACACACATGTCGTCGCTGCTGCTGCTGCTGCTACCCCCGACGCGTCGCTGCTGAGGGAAGCAAAATGTATTGCTCATCGAAGGCTATCGAATATGTGTGGTCGCGCTGGCAGCGTTGGTGGCGGCGACGGCGGCGCGAGTGTTCGTCATCGGCTTCGGCTTCGGCAACGACTTCGTATGCACATCGGGTCGAGCTTCGTGTCTCGTCGCATGGCTTGTGGCTCGGCTCGCCTAACAATGCTTGGCCGAAGTTGTCGCTGTCCATTTTTGTTGTTGTGTGTGTGCGTGTGCGTGTGCGTGTCCCACACATGTTGTCTCACATGCAGCTTCGTGTTTTATTACTCGACCTGCGTACTATTCGAATGCCCCCCCCCCCCTCTTCCCCTAAAGCAGCAGCCGAAAGTTTACACATACACGCACATACACACACGCGACTCGTTCGCACATTTGTGAACTTTCGTTTGCTCCATCTCGCTCGGCCATATCGCCGCATCTTTAATTGAAGGACTTTGCGCATGTGTGTGTGTGTGTGTGTGTGTACACCTTGCTCACTAACTCATGCAGGCGCTGCTGGCGCTGGCGTCGCAGCAGCAGCGGCAGAAGGGAGCAGCAAATGAATATCTCTCTGGGCTTATAATGGGCACTGCTTGTGCAGGGGAGGGCGGGGGTTGGGGGGAGGGAGTGTGGGCACATGTGAAACAAAAGCAGCGACGCTGGCAGCGCTGTCAACTCACCGAGTAGCCCTTTGACTACTGTGCAGAGCGACGTCGCTTGCCTCCGTCGTCGTCGTCGTCGTTGCGTCGTCGTTGAGTCGCGTCGCGTTGAGTCGTCGCACGCCCACTTCACATTGTCTCCTATGTATGTATGTCCTGCGGCACACACACACACACACGCAGGCAGAGGCGGAGGGCAGAGGCAGAGGCAGAGGCAGAGAGGCAGCTGCTTGTAAACATATGCACATTTCGTGCTATCAGCCGCGGCCACATGAGTGCAATGAGCGAGCGAGCGAGCGAGAGAGAGAGAGAGGCAGATAGAGCTGGAGACAGCTAAAGGGAAAAAGAGAGAGAGCATGTCAGAGAGAGAGAGAGAGCGAGCAAGCCAGGCAGCGCACAGCATGTGTGCCAGAGCGAGAGAGAGAGAGAGAGGTAGCTAGCGGTCGAAACTGGTGGAGAGGCCAGCGCAAAGCTTATGTAAGCCAATACATACACAATGCGCGATATTTATGTGCCATGTACACACACGCACACACACTTGAACAGCACATACATGCATATGTGTGTGTGTGTGTGCGGGCACATGTGGCAGAACTTTCATATTCGATTTTTCATGACGGCTCGCTCAAAAGGTTTGCCTGCCCTGCTCCTCTCCTTTCCAATCCTCTCCTCTCTTCTCTGCTTCCACTTCCCTTCTTATCCTTTTCTTTGCTCTCCTGTACTCCTTCTCCAACCTCTGATTCCCATCTATGCTTACATAAGTTCTTCGATTCGCCAGCGATTTCAATTATTATAATCATTTCCGAAAAATCTGTCACGATTTACTAAAAACTTTTTTGATAGGAAATTTTTCCCGAGTTCTTACAGCAATATTTCTTCTCTATAATTGTGTAAGAACTGCTATGTTTGTAATATAACATATCTCTAATTTCTTTATAATGTTAGGGCTATGCTAAGAGTCATACAAATCAAAAATAAATATTCTTGCCTTGAAATCAAGTTTGCTAATCGATTTTCAGCAATTTCTGTGCGCGGCAGGGGGCGTGTCTCTACGCTAAAAACAAACTGCTCTATATAGGAGTATGTTCACCAAATTTACTGGCTCTAGCTCTTATAATCGTAGGGATCTACGCATTCATACCGACAAAAAAGAAATGATTTGATCGATTTGCCAGTTTATTAAGCATATATGTATAAAAGACAGTCATAAATATTAAAGCTAAAGCTTTATAAGCAGTAGAGGTCTTGCTACTGAACATTGTGTTTTCGAAACCCTATAAAATGGTATTGTTCAAGTTTTCTGCATATAAGTTAAAATTTTCAACAAAAAAAGAATAATATGTGAATTAAGAAGAGTTTTCCTCGTTTTCAACGTAAATTTCTCTTTGAAAAATGGCTCAAGATGAGCAAATTGAGGTTAAGTATTGGTTTAACTCGGGAAAAACTCGCTAAGTTCATTTACAGCGGGAATGCATTGGGAAAGTAACGTAGAAAAGGCCTGCGTAATCGTATCTTATCGCCCGCATCGCTTGAGAGTGTTTCACACCTTCGAAACAATCGGGACTAGTACTAGATGCAACCCGAAACCGTATTGGGTATATACTGTACTGTAACGGAACCATTTCGAACATCGGCGACAAATGCAATGAAATTGAAAATTGGATTTGGAACGGGGTTACGCGAGGCTGGGTTGGGGGGAGGGAGGGGTTAGTTCATATGCAAAGTAGTAGGTAGGCCAAGGCAAAAAAGGGAAGGGGAAAGGGCAACGGGCAGAGGGTATACGGTAATGGGTAATAGGGTAGAGGGTATAGGGTAGCGGGGCAGGGGGCAGTGCCGGATGTGCAAAACTTGTACCATGTAATTTGAATATTCAAATTTCAAATTTCAAATATGGAAAATGTCGAATGTCGATGCCGAATGTTAAGCCCGAATCAATTATTTGCGAAAATGATGAAAATTGGTGAGGGCAACCCTGGCAGTGCGATCCCGAATTGCGCATTGTTGCAAAAGGATAACAACAACAACAACAACAACTAAAATAATTTGCATTTGCATATTTATTGATTTGAATAGGTCCCGGAAGAGGGAGGGGGAGAAGAGGCTGGAAAAGCGGAAGGAAGCGGTGGAAAAAGGTTTAATGACAGAGCATTTTCATTTACCTTGCTCTCTCGCTCTCCCTCTCTCTCTCTCTCTCTCTCTCTCTCTCTCTCTTATGCTTACGATCCTCTGCCGTTTCTTGCCTCTGCATCATTATAATCTTTTATTCTCGCGCTATTTTCATTCTAATTTTCAGGGTCCGGGGTTGAGGCCCGCAACCGAAACTGAATTGGAAACAGAAACAGAAACAGCAGCGTGTTGTAGGTTTTTTTTTAATCCATGAGCAACAATGGATGAAAATTTCGAAAATTTGCATAAGTTTTGCGCGCTCACCTCGATGAGATGATATTGAAAAATCGAGCGGAGCAGAGACGCGATGTCCCAATTGAAAAAAAAATAAAACGGAAGGAACAGATGTGCCAAAGGAGACCACATAAATAAATAGAGAGAAAGAGGGAGAGAGAGAGAGCGAAAGAGATAGAGAGGAAGTTAGCAGATCGTAGGGATCGCAGTTTGCAAGAGCAAAAAGAATGGATAGTTCCCTGGAGACAGCTAAGCAGGTCGCATCCTACCGCGGAGAACTGAGGAACTTCGATTGGAGTTATGAAGGTATGTGTAACTAAATAGATCAATAAACGATCGATAGTTGGGAGAGTAATGGTGTAATGGAGTAAGGGAAAGTAATATAAGTTGTAGATATAGAGTACTAATCTAGGAGATCCTGAAGGGATATATGATTAAGTCATTTGTCGACCTATTCTGCGATGTATTAGACCTATTCTTAGATTAATAGACCTTATCTGCGATCCATTCGACCTATTCTGCGATCTATTAGAGCTCTTTGAGCAGCCAGGTTGCCCTTAGGAAGTGTAGGGTTTACTTGGGTTTATGAGAAGTTTACTACCTTAACTACCTCTAAGTGAAACAGACTTGAAGCTAAGAAGGTTTGGGTAAACCTAGAATGATTCAAAGACCTTAGCTCTTTCTATATAAGAGTATACACTAAAATATATAAGGCTTTATTATAGTAAAAGATGAAGACTCTTGATATCTACGTTATTATCTCAGAGATAGGTTTGCCAAAATATGACAAAGCGTAGTATCAATCCACAAAACTTCCTTCAGACTCTCTCTCTTTCTCTTTGTCTCTCTCCCCGAGAACTCTTCCTTTTGCTTTTCGAGTTAATTTCAAATAGAACAAACGAGACGCGCAAATTGAAAATAAACGTTACGAAAAAAGGGCATATGGGAAGGTATGTGGGGATTATGCACACATATCACTATCACAATGCTGTCAGGAATGTCAGGAAGACCACATAGGGCGCATCGCAGACGCGCTTGTTGATCGTACCGAGACCGGAACGGAACGTAGACGTCTTGGAAGCTCCAAGCGGTCGAAGGGTTAAATCGGTTTGGGTCGCAGGCAGGCAGGCAGGGTCGAAAGGGTGCAAAGCTGCGCTGCGCTGCGCTGCGCTGTCCTGTGTCGCGCTCTGTGGTAATTTTTGAGTTTTCTGCGCCTCAAGGACGTCGGCAATGAGGACACGTCGTGAATTAATGAGAGAGCGCAGCGCGCCGACGCTTGATTGACACGTTGACAGTCCGCTGCGTCAGTCAGCAGTCAGAAGTTCCCTGGGCATCGGTGCCCTATCCCATCTCGATCCCGGTCAGTTCAGTTCAGCTGAGTTCAGCCTGACTGGATCCCGTTGCGATCGTTCGCTGAGATTGTTCGTTTTCTCGTCTCATGCTCCCTGCTGTTGAATTGTTTTTAAAATACGTTCTCTTTTTTTATGTAAATAAAACTAAGGGAATACCCCTAAAAAAATGGGAGTGGGAATGGGAACCACATAGTCCTTTATCCTTCTTTGAGCTGTCAAGTTTTATTTCGATTTCAAGTGAAAATTGAATTTAATTCGAGGCAGATGGGAAAGTTCTAATATTACTAGTTAGTTCTGGCAGAACTGTTTGTAAAAATCGTTTTTCCTTAAGTTTTTATTGTTATCGATAGTAAAAATACTTAAATCTAATAGAAATTCGATTATAGACTCAGAACATGGTTGATTACCTATCGATTTATCGACTAAGCACATCCCAATCGATTGTTTGTTGTGCTTGGCTTACAAACAACATTAATCGATAGATTTTGTTATCGCACTCTGCAAAAATATCCTGCTATTGATTACGATAGTACTTTCAAGAAAAGAAATCCCTTTTTCTTGCCCTATAATAAGTAGTTTGCCCCCTAGAACGGGTGTTCCACTTACTCCCTCATATTTATCGATAAACTTTAGCTAGCGATGAGCGCGTAGTTAATCGATAAATGCACCCAATCCAGTTAACATTGCACTCAATCAACTCAATTGATCTCGCAGCAAGAGCTCAAGGGCAAGCAGCGCAGCCGTTTGAATTAAAGCTCTGTGGCAACACTGGCAGAAGCGCCATCTCTTTCGCACCCGTGTGCGGCAGCGAGCTTAAGCACTTGTCGCTCTCGTTGTTTTAATAAATTAAATTCCGGAAAATCCACAGGAAGTCTGTCTGTGCATTTTTTCGTGCGCTTCTTCTTCTCTCGCTTTTCTCTCACTCTTTCCCATTCTCTTTCTCTCTCTGAGGCTGAGGCTGAGGCACAGGTTGTGGTGAGTGTTGGGGAGCGCGTGCGAGGCAGCCAGTGTTGTGCACTGCAATGGCGGCGGCTGCCATTCATTCTATAACTTCCTGTAGAGGCGCATGCCGGCACGGACTTAATTTTATTTAAGCACTCGCTGCGACTGCGGCTTAGCCGGGGAGGGGGACAGGGAAGGGGAGGGGACAGACGGATGTGAATGGCGGCAAAAAATAAATGCAATAATAAAAAAAAGGGAGTAGGCACACCTCCCTCTCTAGTGGGTGGGAAATCAAACTGCAAGCCAAAAGGCAACTCAAGGGGGAACCAGTTCCAGTTCCAGTTCCAGTTCCACTGCCAGTTCCAGCTACACACAACACGTGCCACACACGCACTGACACCGAGTGCGAAGGTCACTGCGCACCAAATTTCTGGGTTAATTTTATGAAAAATGAAAAATTAATTGAGAAATAATGTTGACAAGCGGCGACCACAGGGAGTGGACCCTGCCCAGGACCCCCCGCTGCCCGGCAACGACGTTCAATGGACTGTCTAATGCGATTTTGAGCAAGATGTTGGCCTGAGTTTCCCTTCTTCCCATCGTCGTCGACGTCGTCTCAGCGCGTGCTGCGCTGCGCCGTGCTGACCAATGGTCAAAAGTTAAGTCGCTGCTGGTCAGGGCTGGCGAGGAGTGTGTGCGTGTCCGCCATTTTGTTTGCCCTGACTTGCCCAAAAGGTCAGCCATCATCATTATCACGCTTATAACCGGGGAGGGGGGCACTACCGGGGGTAGTTCGCGACCAACGGTCAGCAACATTGACCGACTTCAACTTCAACCCCTGCTGACCAGCTGCTGCCCAGGGTAACCCTGCTGCTGCCCTAGGGTTGCCCCTGCTCCTGCTCCTGCTCCTTGCTTGTTGTCGTTGCTGCTCGCTGAGCAAATCAGTGCGAGCAATTGCTATGCAAATTGAAATAAACCTCTCTCGCTGCGCTCCGCTGATCGTCCGACGTTTAATGAATTCGCACCGGTTCGGTTCGGTTCCCCTCCCCTCCCCCCCCCCTTCCTACCCCCCTTTAACCCTGTTATACACGAGCCACGAGCGGTCAACTTGATTAGTGACCAGTGCGACCCTGTGCTACCCCCGGCTACGGTCATTCCGGTCATCCGGTCATCCTGTCATTCCGGCCATGAGGACTCATTGGCAAATGGGGAGTGATCTCTTTGGTAAAAACATTGCATTTTTCACATTAAACAGAACATAAATCATGGATTTAATGGCGAAAAGCAACCAGCCCCGTCACGACCCAACAAATTGTGAATAAATATGGGACAGACCCGTACCCCGTACCCCCGAGTGGGCTGGTCACACGATCAAAACATGAAAATATTTGACTTACCGCTTACAACGCGTACGCGCTCGTTCCAACCCGAATGAATTATTATGATCTCTGGAACTACATAAGGGAATAAGGTCTCTCTCTCTCTCTTCGGTCTTGTTATTAACACAAAATATTGACCCTGGGATTATAATATATCATACACTTAGCCAAGATGTTTCTCTTTATAAGCAGAGGATCCATTGCACTCGAGTGGTTTTTATATGCGTTAAATTGATCATTAGAGATTACGCACGTTACGTTCCGAAATTTGAGACTTGTTAAGGACTTTTTAATGGGAAATCTATGTGAACTTTGTTGCTAAAAGTAGACTAGATCAGCTAATAAGGCAGGAATCTTATGATACTGGCATAAGCAAGATACTTGATGAAGTTAATGTATTGGTTTTAGAGCTAAGAATGAATGCATTATCCCGCTGCTTATTATACGATCTGGGCTAAGCTTTCATATATTACTAGGGTGATAATGAATATTGTATATACCAAAAAACAATCTTCTAGCTTTGAAATTTCGCTTGAAAATCAATTTTCCAGAATTTAAAGGGGCGTGGTAACATTTTAAAATACATTTTAAAATCCCTGCTGATATACGAGTAATGTCCGCAAATTTGATAGCTCCAGCTGTTTTATGCTCTGAGATATATGCGTTTATAAAGACAAACAGACGAGCAGACAGACGGACAGACGGACAGACAGACAGACAGGCAGACAGACAGACGAACTGACTATAATCTCTGGCATGATTTAGCTCCAATTTGCCAGTTCTCAGAGAACCGTACATTATTTGACTTGCGCTTTCTTACAGTTTATGTACTATATGATTATGCAAGTTCAGCTTTTGGTGCTGCCTGCCCCCTCCCCTAGGTGGGCACATATAACATGATAAATGCTGTTGACATTTGAACTAAAACCGTTTTCTTATAATATATGGCAAATAATAATCCCCCAGCCAGATGCTTAAGACGGAAACTATGCCACTGACGGAGCTTATACTACTTTCCGCCTCAACTAGCTGAACTGCTTGCGGCAGGGGAAGGCGGCACTATCCTAGTAGTAGGGTAGCCCCGAACCGCCTACTTGGCTTGACAGAGCGACTTTTATTTACCAAGGCGACTGGCAAACAAGACCGAGACGAGAGAGAAAGAGAGAGAGAGAGAGAGAGGAAGAAACTGTAATCCCAACGAAAAGTAAATTGTATTTCAGAGCAGACTTGTTGATGTATGTGTGTGTGTGTGTGTGTGTTTGTAAGCGGTTGAGCACGCTACACTAAGCGGGCATATTAGTAGAGTTAAGAGAACTAAGGAATCTCTGAAGAGAGTAGGGAGTAGGGTATATGGCAGCAAGTCATACCCTTCCTACAAATTAATCTATCTCATTTTTGACAGAGTCTCTTGAGTTGTTTGTCTTTATCGATATGCCTCCACTACAGGGTATAGCAGCAAATAGATACTTAATCACATATGCAAACATATACACACACTCGCACACACACACACACACACACACACCCCCACACACACACGCTTCTCGCATGTCAACTGAGACTTGGCTTAGTTGTCGAGCGTTTTCATATGGATTTGTTGTTGTTAGGGGGGGGGGTATGCATCCAAAGCTAAAGCTCTTGCTGTTGTTTCTATTTCTTCCCCTTCTTCTTCTTCCTCTTCTTCTTCTTCCACTGCTGCTCAAGGCATCTAAAAACTAAGTCCTCGCCACGCTTATCAAGGATCTGATGCGTTAGGCAAGTCGAAACCACTGAGGGATTCCGACTCATTGGAGTCGGGGGAGGATTTGGAGGATGGAAAGCAGCAAGAAGTTGGATTCCCATATAATGGAACTGAGCTATGAATTAAATTAGAGTATATCCAAATATTGAAAAAGACAGATATGCATTAAAACGAGGGGTTAGCTTAGAGGCAGAGAGAGAAATTGAGCGTTAATCGATTAATATATCGATACCTACACATCATGCCTAACACATCAAACTGTCGATACATAAAAGTTTACTGCTGGAAAGTGAGGTTAGGAAGCATATAGAAACGGCAAAAACTGATCAAATAAAGTTGGCAATGAGTTTGTGTTGGAAATCGATAACATATCGATAGCAGCATGATGCCGATAGCTTCTTTCTAACTACTAGACATACCTACACTCATCTCAATTATTTTCCACATTTTTTTTTCTGCTCCTCAAGCTGCCTTCAACTAAGGATACACTTCCCTGCCCCATCTCTGCCCCCTCCCCACCTGCAACATCGACTCAATCTTTCGCTTCACTTGCCCAATCAGAGGCACGACCTGTTACCACACACAAATTGCAGCATGTGCTGCAGAGTCCACGTCCAATTATTTGCATACAAAAAAAAAAATCTGAGTACCGAATCCGGAATCTGGAATCCCGAATCCCGAATCCTGAATCCGTAGCCACCAACGCAATTGGCATATGTAAGTGCTGGGGGAGGATATGCCAAAGGATTGAGGGGAGATAGGGAAGGGGACGGGATACGGGTACAAGTGCAGCATGCAGACCGAAACTTTTCGTCGTCCGAATTGTCGACTTCGTGGCACTGGCTCCTGGTACCTCCCTCCCTGCCCGCTCCAACCCCTTGGCGTCTCATCAGTACTAATGGAACATTTTCCATAACACATTGGTAAGCACAACAACAACGAGGAGGAGGAGCAGGAGCAGGAGAACGTTGAGAGCAGCAAGACGACAACTCCCATCATCCTCCTGCACCCGCTCCTGCTCCAGCTCCTGATCCTTCTCATCCTTTCGCTGTCGTCCGTCGCGCTTGCTGCTACTCAAACCACTTGGCGTTGCTCCACTCCCCTCCCCACCACTTCACTCCGCTCCACTCTACTCCACTTCACTTCACGCTGCTGCCTCCTGCTGCTACCCCACTTCTCCTCCTCCTGCTCCTGCTCCTCCTCCTGCTCCTGCTCCTGCTCCACTCGGCTTCCGTTCACTTGATGTTTTCACGAGCTCACAAAGTCGATAAATATGTATACACATGTACAGGGAGAGAGACAGAGAGAGAGAGAGAGGGAGAGAGACAGAGACAGAGCACATATGTGTGCACTGTATATACACATGCCTGGGCTCTTGGCTGAGACATGGCTCTGGTCTTGGTTCTGGTCCTTCGCTCCGCTCCACTCTGCTCTGCTCTGGGCTGGGCTGGGCTGGGGTTCATCTCGGGCTACACATGTCAGCCTGAAAGTTTTTAGTGAAAGGCTGCTGTGCTGTGGCATCGCCGAACGCCTTGCGGCTGCCTCTGCCCCTCCGTCTCCTCCTCCTACTCCTCCTGCTTCTACCAACCCCAATCCCAGTCCCAAGCCCAGAACCGCCTCAGCTGCAGCCAGGACAACGCGCTGCCGTATGCGACATAGTTACCGATGATGCTCGAAGAAGACCTTGTCGCTTCGCCTAACGACCCCACATGAGACACGATACCAACGATACACGAGGCTAACCCAGTTCAACCCAAGCACCGAAAATTTCCCTGACAATATGTGCCGAATGCGGCGGGTTATCTGCTTCCATCTCAAGCGATTCGGGGAACATTTTTCGTATAAGATTAAAATATTGAAATATTTCTAAAGATTTTGGCAACGAATTTTATTAATATCAGACAGAAGTCGCTGTGTTTTTAATTTCCTTTATATTTATCTATGGAAGCTATCTATAAGCTATCAACTTTCTATATATCACTTTATTTTCTGCATATATCTTAACTTTAAAAAAAAAAAAAATTTATACAATTTTTTTTATAGGGGGGGACCCTTACCAATATTACAAAACTTAAAATGTTTTTTTAATTTTTTAAATTGCAAAAACTATTTAGCCATTCTATTCTACATCTAAAACCATGAATAAAATACTTTACTCGAACAAAAACCCCTTGATTCTTAAGAAAGTTATGAAGTGAGGAAAGTGAGGTTACAGGTCTTGTGAAGGGTCTTACATGTCAAATTTGTAGTCGACTTTGACATGATTTTTTGCCAAAAATTAAGTATCTTCTAAATGAACTTTAAACACTTATTTTATACTAATTTTGAGCTCCGCAATCGATTAAAATTAAAAGCAGGCAATTTTAAATTTTTGAGAAACAATTTTTCTGAAAAAATTTACAGGGGGGACCCTTACCAAAATCACAAAAATAAACATTTTTTTTTAATTTTTAAAATTGAAAAAACATATAAACTCATTCTATTCTAGATCTAAAACCATGAATAAAATGCTTTACCCGAAGAAAATCGATTGATTTTTAAGAAAGTTATGGAGTGAGGAAAGTGATATTTATTATATTATATATTTTTATTTTAAACCTTTTGCAATGTATTTACCAAATAGAAGACGGTTAAGAGGCAGAAAATCTTACATATGGCATAATACAATTGTAATATATCATATAGGATAAATGGAAATAAGATAAAACTTCGATCTGAATTAGATCCATGCATATAAACTAAATCTATCTATCGCAAACTCAACAGGCTTCACAATAGATTTAGACACATATCTACCTCTACATAGCTGTAGATCTAAGCAACATGATATATGCAAATGAAAATGGAATCTGAAGTGTAGAAGGCTAGAAGAAAGAGTGGGGAGGCAAGGGAAGAGAGAAAGTTACAAAAGCAAATGGAGAAAGATTTTCAAATAACGCAAATTTTCACAAGTTAGTTAGAAATTCTTTTATTTTTTGTTTTTTTTTTTTGTAGTTTTTGCAAAATGCTGCGAGCATGTGTGTGTACCATATATATAGAGAGAGAGTTTGCGAGTGAGATAGAGCAAGGTAATGCTGAAGGGGGAGGGAAAAGGGGACTGAGCACATGCAGGGAACCAAAAAGGATTTTAGACCTTTATTTTCAAGAGAGAGGAGAAGAAGAAGTACGTCAGTTCGTTTGCCACCGCACGAATTTCAAACTTTTCACACACACACGCGCTGAATTTTCATTTGCATGTGTGTGCGTGTGTGTGTGTGTGTGTTTTTGTGATTTGAATTAAACTTTGGAACTCACACACACACGCACACATGGAAAATATTACAGCAGACAACAAAAGGCTTGAGCAGGCGAGTGCGTGGGGCGGGGTTGCCACCATAGAGTTGCCAACGTTGTTGCCCAACGCCCACTGCCAGCAGGCAGCCCTCCCCTCTCTCTCTCTCTCTTTCTATCTCTCTCTCTCTACACTTCCTGAGTCTCTCCTGCTCTAGCACTCTGCCGTTCCATTACGTTTTTGCTTTTCTACTTTTTGGAAGTTTGCGTCAAAGCTTTGTTATACTTGTTGTTGTTATTGTCGTTGTTGTTGCTGGGCAGGCATGTAGCATATACACATACACACACTAACACACACACCCAGCTACACACACACGCACACATGTCTGCCTGTGTATGTGCAAAGTTCTGTCAGCTCTGTGAGCGTGCATATTATATGTATTGCTTGTATATGTCTTGCTGTATATCTGTGTGTGTGTGTGTCTCCATGTGTGCGTGTGTGTGTGTGTGTGTGTGGCAAGCGTATGTGGCAAACGTTGCCTGTGTGACAGCTTGTGGTCTGCTCGCGACATTTGAACATTCATTTTGTTTATTTTGGAACACACGCTTTGGGGCTTAATGCGACACACAGACGCATGTCGGGCATGTCCTTTCGCCCCCTCCCCCTCCCCCTCCCACCTACCCTCAACCCTTTCCTGCCCACCTTGTGCTTACTTCCGTTCTCTCTCTCCCTCTCTCTCTCTCTCTGCCTCAGCTTAATGACAAGCAAATTCTACAAAATGGCCACGTAATGAAAAGTCTCTGCCAAGCAAAGGCTCAACTTATAGAGGATACCTACAGTTAGTTCACATGACAAAGTATAGACAGTTTCATGGAAAACTATAAGCCATTTATTTTTCTAGTGTTTCAAAAGGAAATTCCATTCAAATGAATCCAGTCTGCTGCATATGAAATCAAATAGTTTGAGCAGCCTTAAAAAATTCACAAGTTTCCAAAGATATATGCAATTAAAAGTCAATTGAGATGTATAGCTCTATTAAAATTATCATAATACTTTCCAAAGTAAATTTATAATAACTAAAAACATATAGTATTATATACCTCGGCCTTTCAGCTGTTGCCCTGCACAGTCGAGTTACTAGAGTCTGTCTATTTATTTTCTCCAGATCTCTGTTAGTATAAGATCTACAGCCAGCAAATTTCCACACAATACTGCTATATAGTGCAGCTTATCAAAATTGCTGCCAGAAACTAGCCACGCCCCCTTTAAACTAAAGGAAATCAACGTTTTATGTGCCTAATGTTCAGTTACAGCCAGCCCAATGAAACATTTAAATATATATATTATATATATAGTATATAAGAAAATAAATCAATAATTACCCAAGGGCTTACCTTAACATCTTCCCTATCCTTCCTTCTCCCTCCCCCTCCCCCGCGAAGGCAGTGGTCAGCCCGAAATACAAAATGGTGGACGACAGAAAATGCTGAATCAGAGCTGAAAGCCGGAGTCGACCCAGACACATAAACAACTTACAGCAGCTGCAGGAGTGGGAGGAGTGGGAGGAGGAGGAGGGGAAGCAATCACTGGACGACTGAGTTAGGGTGGGGGCAGAGGCAGCGCCAGGTTGGGGGAGGGGGAGTTCATATTTTACCCTTACGGTGGCATTTGGACAACGACTTCCAAAAGCGCGGGAGAAACTCTTCCAGGGGGGGAGGGGATAAGTAATAAATATTTTACGTCAGCCGTCCGGATCATGGGCACGTTCAACTCGAACCCAAGTCAGCTGCCATCTCCCTTCTCCCTACGCCCTCCGCCCCTGCTGCCCCTACCGCTTGCCCAGCGGCGTGTCCGACACTTGCAGGAAAATACAAGCAAAAGTTTTGCGGGTTGCGGTAACAATAAATACCGTAGGAGTGGGGGTGGAGGGAAGGGGGGAGAGACGGTCCGCCTCTTGGCCAGTGACGTCTGCCTTCAATTCGTGGCCAAAAATAACGGCAAAATACGCCACTAGCCATCGCCAGCTCTGCTCAAATTTGCCCTTGAATCATTTCAATTTTAAGCAAATTGACATTACATTGCCCAAGCCGCCTGCCCTCCCTCCCCCCCCCCACTTCTAACCCAATCCCTGCTGGTTCCAAATTGGAAATACTTCCCCACACTCCACTCCCCCCCCTCTCTCTGCTTGTATCCGTCTTTGTCCGCACCTCAGGCAACTCAATAACTATCAACGTCGACGGCAACGATGAATCGAATGCGAAACTTGGCAGGAGCTACTGCCTCCGCCTCTGCCTCTGCCTCTGTTTCTGCTTCATTCACTTCTCCCCCCCTCCACTGTCTCTCCTTATCCCTGCTTCTGCTACTTCGTTTCCGTCTTGGCCACGGGGCAGTCAGGGCGCGTTGACTGACAAGCGGCCAGGGAATTGAACTGGCCGCGTCCGGGAGCACAACGTAGACGGGTCCAGCTTACTGTAACTCTCCAAAGGGGGTTGGCCAGACGCGACATTGACAGTATGAGAAGGGTGGGAGGGCAGTGGGGGGAAGCTGGGGCAGAGCTCTTCCAGGTGTAGTCTGTGCAAAAGGGAAAGAAATCCTGAAGGCGAAGGCCAGACGCGACACGAGAATAGACCAAACACTTAATACAACCGAACAGGGCAACACACACACACACACACATACACAGACACACCTCTACACACCTCCGCACACCTATATTCACCCACAGAGGAAGCACAATAAATACGTATTCAAAATGGCGGCCCTAACTGGACGCTGACTTAGCGAAAAATCCAACTGGACGCAACGTTTGAAACCGTTCGCTTTAAAATTTCAGGAAATAATTATATGATATAAAGTTAAGGCATTGCATTAGTTTAGGAGAGAAGACTGAACTCAGAGTTGAGTTCATTAGAGAAAGGTAGGCAGAAAATCAAGAATTAAGTATATGATATGAGAAAAGTATATGATTAGGAAAAGCATAATAGTAAAAATAAAAATAGAAACTATGCATATTAAAGTAAAATCATAATAGTCTTACCTTTAGTAAAGATGGATCTGTTTAACACCAACTGCGCAATATTTCCTCGAAGCATTCCATACAAATAGGTTGAAAATAGATCGTTTAGCTTTGCCGCAGTCTGTTTCCCTTGAGCGCGTATCTAACACAAAAAAACGAACTTATAATAGTTTTTAAAAGGGTAAAAATATGTTAAAAATATGTGAAAATGTTTTCAATAGTTTCAAAATAGTTTAAAATAGAACTAAAACAGTTTTAAACAAGTCGGAAAGGCTACAGTCGAGCGCGCCCGACTGTGGTATACCCGCTACAACTGTTTGTTTTTCTAACTCGCCATATCGTTATCATCGATGTTAAAAGAAGATGTAGCATAATGCTAAAAAAAAAAAAAAGAAGAACAGAAGAAAAAACAAAAAAAAATGTTTGCCCCTCAGGGGATTCGAACCGTGGACCTCAAAAAGCTTGTAAAATGCAGTTTGCAACTATAACCACTCCGCCATTAGCACATTGTTATTTGGGCCGGCAAAGTTGCTTTATGAGACCATTCAGCTTGTCGTACAGGACAAAAACTCACTCACTCACTTCCCATAAAATTCTTTTTAATCAAATGCATTTTAATACTAAACTTAAAATATTTTAAATACTTGAAAAAAAGCAAATTTCAGAAAAAAACCCACTAGAATTCGAACCGGACCGAGTAGGATTCGAGCCCGTACCCTTTCGCTTCTCAGTCAACGACCACATCCACTCAGCCACTGCACCTTTCTTGCATCTACTATAAAATTGCAATAATGATCATTGCAAATAACTTTATTGCATATAATTGAAAAAAAGTGCTTGCTGCCAGAGTTGAACCTGCATATTTTGCATATCTAACATAACAAAACAGACAAAACACGTGGTCACATGGCACTACTATTTCTTTAATATCTTCCATATTTATAGTCCAATCTTACTGATATTTTCACGAAACGTCCGCAATATGGTATTTATGACGTATATAAAAAACGGTTATTGTAGAGCTAATATTGCAGTTGTAGTCCATTTTTTTTCAATTTATAGGGGCGGGTGGAGGCGTGGCAAAAATCTAAAATAAACTTGATAAGCGTGCAGTAACAACACATATTGTTACAAAATTTGGTAGCTCTAGCTCTTATAACAGCTGAGATCCAGGTGTTCACACGGACGGACGGACAGACAGACGGACAGACGGACATGGCTATATCAACTCGGCTGTTGATACTGATTAAGAATATATACACTTTATGGGGTCGGAGATGTCTCCTTCTGCCTGTTACATACATTTTCGGTTTGAACAAAGTTATAATACCCTTCTACTCTATGAGTAGCGGGTATAAATAGGTCGTTTAGGTTTCTACTGACAGTTTACGTTTTTTACTTGATTCGCTTTCAGTTTCCCCAAAAAACTCAAATATGTATAAAAAAAAATACCAAATTTATCTAGGCTTATATATTCCTCAAATGGAAATGAAACAAAAGTGTGCCCAACTCAATTGGGGGATTACATTTTAATGTTTTCGAACCCTTTCGGCTCTGCCATCTTATGCTAAGCTTTCCAACTACTCATATGGAACTACAGCTATAAAGAAGAACAATCTTCCCAGCCCTACCACATAGAACAAATTGATATTAGCCGAGAAATTAATTTAGTCACGTTCTGTCCCCCTCTCAGAGTGCGTTGTAGTATTACTCGCTGCGTATAGGGGGCGCTTGTGTGTGGCGCGTAAAAGGATTGCCAGAAATTTTGGTTTCTTGATTAAAAAAGTAATTAGAAAACTAAATGAAAGTTTTACGCAGCAGCCGAGGGCGTTACGAGGTTGGGAGTAGATACCAGGGGGGCTTAAGGCTTACGAAGTGTGTGGGTTGGGGGAGTGAGAGGGGGAGGGGGGTGTCTGAAGTGTGTAGTCGTTTGGCGAAATGGTAAATAATGTAAAGTGAAATAACTGTACATGGTCTTCACACCCGCACACACACACACACATGACACATGTATGTGTGTGTGTGTGTGTTTGCCTTTGTTCTGGGGAAGGGGTAAACGTGTGTGTGTGTGTGTGTGTGTGTGTGTGTGGCAGTGGCAGTGGCAATGCCAGGCTCACCCCTTTTGCGACGGTGAGGAATGTGTCCTGTAGGGTTCACTACATACCAAATGAACACCCACACGCACACACACACGCATACACGAGTGCATATGTGTGCCGTATGTGTGTGTGTGTGTGCGCTGTATAATGGCGCTGGTTAAAGAAAAAGGGGTACGGGGAGTAGGGGTAGCTCGGGCCTGGCTCTGGCTGCGTCGTCCTCGTCCTCGTCCTCGTGTCGTGTGTGTTGGGTGGGTGGGCATGTTTATTGGGTGGTTGGGCAATTCGCTGGGTTGGTCACACATGAGACAAGCACACATGTGTGTGCTGGGTGTATGTGTGCTGCCTGTGTGTGTGTGTGTGTGGCGCAATAAATGTTTTCGAATGTCATTTGCTGCAAAGATGGCGACCATTAATATGGAACGAAAGGATTTGTTTTAATTTCGTTGCCCGAGTGTGTGCGAGGGGGTGTGCTGGGTGAGTGTGTGTTTGCGTATGTGTGTGTGTGTGTTAGCCATATATGTGTCTGTGGTAGGGGGGGTAAAGGGTGGCAAATTCACAATAGTTGACGTCGCACGGAGGGCCAATTCGGTGGCAACTTCTTGTGCCATATGTATAAATTAAACTCACACACACAGACACACATGCATGTGTCCACAAGTCATTTAACTGTAAATACATATATGCGTATGTATGTGTGCGTCTATTTGTGTACATAAGTGTGGCACACACTCATTACATATGTCGTAGTACTTTATATATGAGTCTGCTTGGTCTGCTCTCTCTCTCTCTATTTCGCTAGGACACTGCCTCGCTCACTCCCACTCTCTCTCTCTCTCTATCTCACTCTCTCGCTCTCTCTGTCTTTCTAAATTGAGTAATTAAAAACGCCAAAATGTTGAATTGCATTGCCTGGCGAGCGGTATATACGATGTCTCTCTGTCTGTCTCTCTGTCTCTCTATCCCTCTCCCTCTCTCTATATAATAGATTTGTCGCTATAAATGCGACACGTAGTACGTAGCATATATAGATTCATTTATTTTCAGCACGACACCCTTAGGAATTAAATGGTATCTGTGCAGTAGGATATTTCAATGATTTAGCCAAGGGTCTCAGATGGGGTGGGGGATGCATAAACAATTCTTTAATTAGTTGCTCAAGTTATGAAAACATGTCAAGACAAAGAGTTAGAGTATGATATATGATATATGGTATGTGTGAATGGAAAAGAACTTGAAGAAACTTTTGCTGGCAAAACCAAAGCATTGCACTTGAGCTATGCCGTTTTATTTGCATAAGTCAGTAGATCTCTGCACTTATACAGGGTAGACTTATGAAATTTCGTATAAAGTAAGCTTAGACCCTTTGGCTGATGAAGCAATTTTTTCAGTTATAAAAAACAAAGAGGAAATGATTGAAAAATTCAAATTTAGTTAATATTATGATAATTTAAACGTATAACTATAGCAGAGATAAAATTTAACTTGACCTTGACTTCTCTTAAGATTTTATATTTTAAGTAATGAGTCAATATAGCTAAACTACATATGTTATTTTTTATGTAGATCTCTGAGTTTATAGGAGGTAGACTGCTGAAATTTCTTATAAAGAAACCTATGAGCTTTATACAGATGAAATACTACCAATAACAGATATTTAGGCGGGAATAATAAGTAAATGATTGGGATACATGATGTTTAGCATTTATAAGCTGTATTATTAATTTTCTTGAACTAGATCGCATCTAAGCTTATTTTTCTTAGTTCTATCTATAGAAATATGCCCAGCCAAACTGAAGCCTATTTCGCGTAACTCAACTCATTCTATGTTTATTCCCATGAAAAGTTTGCTTGATTTCTTGAAATTATGCAGGAAGAAAGACATCAAGAAGAAGGGAATGGGGAAGGAGGTAGGTAAAGTTATTTTTTCTTTTGTTATATACGGCGAATCATTTGAAAGATATCATGTACATGGGGTATGGTATGTGCCAAGCGGACGTTACCAGGCGACGTAGTCCACCCCCCCCCCCATCTTCCCCATGTGTGTGAGGGCGGGGGAGGGGGTAGATTCGCTATGGTGCGTGCTTCTCGGCCCATAACGGATATTTGCGTTGTCATATCAAAGTCCCATATGGCCCGTAAACGTAGCGGGCATTACTGGGGTTGGGCAGGGTGACATCAAAGTCTAGGGGGAGGCAGGGGGCAGGAGGCAGGATGGCATCAAAAATGCCAGTCGAGCTGCTGCTGCTGCTGCTATATACAAGAGACAGAGACAGATACAGAGAGATTGGTCTGCCGTATGTACTACACGTATGTGTGCGTGTGTATATAGACGGACCCCACACACACACACACACACACACACACACACACACACACACACACACACACACACGGATATAGACAGTTACATAGCGTAAAGCGAAGGAATAAACGAAATGTGATAATAAAATACAAAACCAATAAAGGAAAGAGCTCTTTACACTTCACTTGCTTACCAAGAATCGTTGGGCACAAACACACTGCGAAGGAGAGAGAGAGAGAGAGAGGGGGGGAGAAAGGCAAGGGGGGTGGCGTGTGGCATAGACACGTTTGTGCTACTGTTCGACAGAGATGGCTACGATGCCAGAAAGACTTCCGATGCCGTTCACAAAATGGCAAAAAGCCTACGGTTATACGGGGAGGGAGAAGGCAGTGGGAGAAAGAGAGAGAGAGCGAGAGGAAGGGGCAGGGTATTGCCAACTGGGCAGGGTAATAACGCGCCTGGGCCTGTGGGGGTGTTGGTGCTGGCAACGGTGCGTTACACATGGGGGCCGCAGCAGGCTGAGCAGGCTCAGGCTCAAGCTCAGGCACAGCCTGCGGGTGCGAGTGGATCATCATTTTTTATTTTCCGGCACAGGGGCGTAGGCAGGGGGGAGCAACGCATGACACCCGAACTCGGCCAGCGGCAAGTGTGGCACACTCGCCTGTGTCCCTGTGTGTGTGTGTCGGTGTGTGTGTGTGCAGCAATGTGTGTTACTTTTATTTTCGCTATCAGCCACACACACACCCCATTTCCACATCAACTGTCAAGTTTAGCAAGATGCCCCGCTGCCTGCCCCTACCCCTGCCCCATCCCCTGCCAGGATATAAACATTTTTTATCATAAGCGAATTTTGTGGCAGCGTGCAAAAAATAACAACAACAACAACAGCAGCAGCGACAGCGACAGCAGCAGCACAAACAACAAATAAAAAAAAAAAAAAAAAACAAGAAAGCAAGGCTACCTTCAGCTTGCCGAAGGTCTTATACCCTTGCAGTTGTACACAGCTATATGTAATAGTACTCAGATTTTTATAAAATTGCAACAGGTACCTTCATTAGGCCGATCGCTGATCGTTATAAGTTATAAAACGTCGATTTTGATGAAACTTTATTATTAAGGACATACTTAGATTTGGATGTGGTAAGCCTGATAGCTATATCTTGAAATATAACGAAAATCGACCGATAGGCTCCATGACAGCTGTACGATATATCAGTCCGATCTGGCCCGTTCCGACTTATTTTATGAAGGCAGAATTAAGAAGCTTGTGAGCCATCTTTTATGAAGATAGCTCAATAACTGGGGGACTAATTTGCGTTGCAACAGACAGACGGACTGACTGATTGTTCCTATAACAGCTATAGAATATAAACGTCTGAGATATTTAAATGGAAAAACTAAGGGCGGGTTACTGTATAACATTAAAAAGTATTGATAATGTGCGGTATTTCCAAGAACAAAACAGGTTTGCATACAAAAACCCTAATTTCAGCCGATTGTTCCTATGGCAGCTATATGTTATAGTGGTCCGATTTTGATACAATTTTGACAACACATTAGGAACGTAAAAAGAATAAGATTTGCCAAATCTTGTTGCAATATCTTGAAAAACAACAAAAATCGGCCGATAGTTTCTATGACAGCTATACGATATATCGGTCCGATCTAGCTCGTTCCGACTTATTTACAGCGCGCAGCAATAAGAAGCTTGTATGCCAAGTTTCATGAAGATAGCTCAAAAACTGAGAGACTAGTTTGCGTTGCAACAGACGGACGGACGGACGGACGGACGGACGGACGGACGGACGGACGGACGGACGGACGGACGGACGGACAGACGGACATCCATTTTTGGACTCCTCTGTTTATGCTGATTCAGAATATATATACTTTATAGGGTCGGAGATGACTCCTAAGGTGCGTTGCAAACTTCTGGCTAAAATTAATATACCCTCTGCAAGGGTATAAAAATGTATGCCAGAATGAAACGAGTAGAATCGCAGCTTTACGTCTCCCACGCCAGGCGGGCTCGCCCTCTCTCTCTCTCTCTCACACACTCTGTCTCTCTCCCTCTCTGCCTGCCACGCTCTGCCCTGATAGACGTTAGACACTCTATAAAAGCCATCAAAACTTGCATTACTTTTGCATGGAAATTGGATTTTGTGCAAAACATTTCGATTTGAGTTTGAATTTGGCTAAAGAAAGAAAAAAGGGCTAAAAATAAGCTTGAAAATAGCTAAGGCAGGCTGAAGAAAAATATGATGATATTTTTACTTGAGTTATATATGTTTAGAATGGATTAAGTATCAAGTATTATTATAACTCTTAATAGAAACCAAAGTTAAAAAGTTTCTAAAATTTATTTCTGATTCAAATTCAATTGCAAAATATCTCTCAGTTTTATAGTACTATAATTCATAGTTATTCTATAAACTAATTTCGATATAAGAAAAATATTTTTAGCTTACATATTATTTGTTAACTTATTTATATATTTTTAATTTAAAATAATTTCTTGAAATGAAAGACTCACTTAGTTATTTACTATAATATTTTCTGTAGTATTTAAGAGTAAATGTTTTCTATATTATTAGTAAGTTATTTTTTCCATAAATAGTACTTGAAATAAATATAAAACTATAAAAAATATATATGCTATTTATTCCTTTATTTATTTTATGAAATATGATATTTTCTTTGCTATGAAATAAATTGCAAAGAAAAGAATTATTATTTTTTAATATATTTCTAGTAGAATACAGAACGATTATTTAATATCAAACTTGCTAAATGTATGTAAATGTACATCTTATATTTATAGGTTTTTTCCCCGCCCAATATCGAACTACCCATACCTTTTCTACCATACTTTCTTTCTTTCCTTCGCCCCGACTCGATGATGATATGTTTTGGCAATACATAAGGCAGCCGGTGCTAAAAAAAAATTTGCACATCTATCGATCTATAAACGTACTTATATGCCGAGTGCCAACCCCCCTAATACCCAACCACCCCGTTTTCAGCTCGGTACTCCCCCCCCTCCCCCTTGGCACAGCCGTCAATCGCCTAAAGCGTTCGCTGCGCCATTTGACCCGCGTCCTCCGCTGTCTTTAACCGACGTCGAAAGGATGTTTACCTTTAACGCGTGTGCCACAACACATAGCAGCCCCCCCCTACCCCCGCACATCACACCCCTCTCGAACAGGGTAGGGGGAGGGGAGGTAATGGGCTGCTGTTGCCTGGGCAGCGCCCCAGTAAATTTTGAATATATTATATATGCAAAGTATTCGTGAATTGGGTTTTTCGCTTATCCAACTGCCAATTTTCTATATGCTGAGTGTGTGTTGGTGTGTGTGTGTGTGTGTGTGTGTGGGTGTGTGTGTACTTGGGTGTCTGCGCCGCCTGTCGAGTTATCTTATGGCAATTTTGCAACGCGCTGGGGCGACGGTCCGCGGCCCATTTCGCACACCCTCCTGGCCCGTTATTTAAAATGGGTTCCGTTTTTGCCAGAGTTGCCACCGCTGCCGCTGCTGTTGTTACGCTTGAAGAGCAAGCAGCTCTGTGTGTGTGTGTGTGGGTGGGGCAGGGCAGGGGGAGACAGTGGGAGAGGGCAACGGGGCTGTAAATCCGAAAGGACTTGGTGGGAAGCCAAAGATAACATTTTTGCACAATTCTCTGGTGTCATTTCCATCCATGCACATGCCAATTGATGTGTTTTTACTTTCAGCTTGGCAACCACCAACCCAAACACAACCTCAGAGCAGCAACAACAACAACCTGAGCAACAACAAGAACAACAACAACCTGAGCAACAACCGAAGGCATAAGGACATTCAGGACATATTTAAAATTCTAAATGGCAACACTGACAGACTAAATGCGCTCTCTTTCCCTCTCTTTTCTGCTCATTCTCCACCTCCCTCTCTCTCCATCACTTGTTTTCTTTATTGTTCTCAAATTCTTATGCTATTAGTATCATATATAGCAAATTTCAGATATATATCACACTGTCTTCGAGGTTTTCTCTCAAGCATTTAACAACACTTTTTTAAGGGAGCTTAAAGAGTCTATTGTATAAGCAATTCTTCACACTCTTTCGTACTCTTCTCTCTGCTTCTCTTTCTCTCATATATCATTATAAACTCATAGAAAATTGAATTAAAATATCTGATAGTTTTTAACATTTTTAGCATTTAGACAACACTTTTTTAAGCGTTTGGCAACACTTTTCCAGGCACTTTTTAATAGTCTTATAAACTTTCCGTTTTTCTCAATCTCATATATCATTATAATCTCGTAGAAAAATGAATAAAAATATCTAATAATTTTTAAGCACTTTTTTCCAGTATTTAGCAACATTTTTTCAAGCATTTGGCAACACTTTTTAATAAGTAGTCCTATAAATAGTTTATTGAATAAGTGAAATTTCCCTTAGTTTCTTGGGTAACAACCGCAAGTCTGTCCTCATAGTCTATATACCCTTTGCACAAATTCATCCTTCACCTGGACCAGCGCATCTGGCAGGTGGTAAAGCTCATCATGTTAGTCGCCAACAACATCATTATCATCATTATCATCATCATCATCATCGTCATCATCATGGGCAACGGCAGCGAAATCTGGCATGTGGCAGCTATCCCCACTTTGCCGGCACATACTACGCCACTGCCTCCGACACGCCCCTATTTCCTCCCTCCTACGCCATCTACACTCTACCCTACCAGGTGTGTGTCCTCCTCCATTTGATTTGAAGCCATGGATTAAGTAGCGTAACGATAAGAGCACGAACGCTTGGCAAGCTTGGCAAAAGCAGCAACGTTGCCATAGCGGCACATTTGTCAAAGGAATGATATATATATGTATATATATGATATATTCATATATTCAAATGGGATAAGTCGGTTGAAGAGCTAGTTAGCTGTCCAATTAGTGGTAAAACAAGTAACACCAACATAATGCATGGTTTTAGTTGCGGAATGTTGCTTGCAAATTAGTTTTAAACATGTTAAGGGGCGTGGTTAAGTTTTAAAGCAATCTACGAATTACTGCAAGTATTATCAGCAAATTTAGTGGCTCTACCTTTTCTAGTAGCTGAGATCTAGGTGTTCATACAGACAAACGGACTAAAAAACAGACAGACAGAGTTATATATCGAATTTGGCCTACAATAAAGGCTAGATTTGATGGGAGAAGAACTATCTGGGTAGTACTGCTCTATAGATATGGAGATTTTACCTATTGCAGTTCTCTTTCTCTCTTCCCCCTTTAGCTCTTTCATTTATTGATGGCGCCTTATGATCTAAACTTTTGCTTTCAACTGATTGCATAAGCAGCAGCAAAGTCAGGGGCGGAGGGGGGTTGTCTAAGCAGGCTAATTGTGTTTGCCCTCTTTTTTCCAGTCCTTGCTCATCTCCTCCCCCCCTCTCCAACTTCCTTTTCCAACCCCCTTTGCAAGTTTGACGTATTGACAGCGACTGTGGATGATGGCAGCCTTGCCAGCTACATACTCCTCCCTCTGCTACCTTGGGCTCCCCTGTACCCCCCCCCGCTCACTTTAGCTTCTGGAATAGTTTGACTATGGAAGAAACATAATTTCCGGCCTTATGCAACACTGTGCGTTGCAAAATATTCGTGTGCTTGGAATGTGTTTGATCCAACGCAAAGCGTGCGAATAGTTTGGTTAGCTACCCCTACCCCTACCCCCCTCCGCCTGTGTGTAAGCAAAGTAACTGCTTGGCATTTGGAGAATGTGTTGCCAGTGTTGCCCAACGGCAATAAATAACATGAGGCAGCAGCAGCAGCAGCAACAAAGCAATGCAATCAATTTCAAGTTAAATTTTTGGCATATCGAGCTTCAGCTGCCACGCCCCTCGCAGTTCACCTATCGACGCACTCCCACTGGGAGCTGTGCTGCCTTGCTCTCTGTACACCTCCCCCACACACACTCACATACACACACACACACACACTCAGCTGCCTCTGGAGGACGCGTCTCGCTGATGGCCACAAAAGACATCATGGCTGCCGCGCGTCCTAACGCTTCACTGGATACTTACTGTATGCGAGAGTAGACCTATTCAGATACACACACACACTCCCCCACACACACATACGAGCGTAATCCCCATGTGTGTGACAGCAAATGCCAGCAAAACCCACCCGCAACGTGGACCCTGCGTGTGTCTCAAACCACCCGCAACCCAAACCCACCCAAAGTGCCTGTGTGTGTGTGTGCTCTCATGTGGCACACACATACACACACGTGTGTGTCTCCTGTGTGTGTGTGTGTGTGTGCGTGTGTGTGGCCATCGCCCAGCGAGCGCCATGTTGGCGGCAATGGCAGCAGTCATGTTGAAATTTTAATTCCTCGCCCACTCAATTTGCTCTCTCCTCCTCCCCCTCTCCCCCTCTCTCTCTCGCTATCTCCCTGCTCCCTACCTGCCCCTGTTGCTGTGCTGTCTGGCACTCAAAAGTTGTCCCCATATGTGTGTTGGTGTGTGTGTGTGTGGAGCCTCGCTTGGCCGCGCAAGGCACCAACTCGTGCTTTGTCTCGCTCTCTCTCGCTCTCTCTATCGCTCTCTGTCTGTGGGCTGACTGTACATACATATGACCCTCCCTCTCCTTCTCTCTCTTTCGTACACACTCTGCCTCTCTTTCCCCCTTTCTGCCCCTCTCCCTCTTTCTCTCTCTCTCTCTTTCTCTCTCTCCACTGGCAAGCAAAAGGCTGCTGCCGCTGCCGCTGCCTCTGCTGGTCGTCCAGGTGGCGTCGTCTGGGCTTTGGGCTGCCTGAGTGGCAGCGACAGCCCCCCACAATCCCCACTCCCCTCTACCCTTCTCTACCCTTCTCTACCCTCTCGCACTGCCCCTCATATTGGCGCTGTCTGTGCTCAGCTGGTCGGGTAAGCAAGGACCCAACTAGGACAAAAGAGCAATACTATTCAGCACATGTGTGTGTGTGTGTGTGTGTATGTGTGTGTGTCTCTATGTGTGTGTGTGTGTGTGTGTTTGCATTAAGTACATGACTCCCCACTTCACATGTATTTGCATGCGACTGGCCCCAAAAGAGACGCAAACCGCACAAAAAATGAAAGACCGCAAAGCGTGTGTGCCATGACATGTGATTGAGGACGACGTTTATATGCAGCGACACACAGCGAAGCAGAGAGAGAGCGAGAGAGAGAGAGAGAGAAAGAGAGAGAGAGTTACCTGAGTTAGTTAGTTCGTTAGCATTTATGCACTCCCTTTGTATGCGCACATCTCCAGCCTCTTCCATTCTACCCTACCTTCCTTCCTCTCTACCTCCCCTTCCATCTCTCCCATCTCTCTCCCTACTTGTTTTCTCTTTTTTTGTCAACTTGTTAGCTCGCCAATGAATCTCGACGTGACTTAAGAATTGGAACAAACTCTGCGGAAATTACAATTCCCTCAGCATCAGCCTCAGTCCTCAGAGTCCTCAGAGTCCTCCTCCGTTCTCAGTCCCCGCATCAATGGATTTCTCGATTGAAATCTGTTCAAGGTACGTATAGAAAAGGGATTTATGTAAATCATATCTCATATGCATTTATTTACCTTGCTGGAACTAAAAGAACTCAAGCGCGCTCATGAGTTTGGGTTCTCTTTGAAGCCGAAGATCTCGAGAACTATGGCAGCTAGAGCTATCAAATTTGGTAGATAGTTTCTGACATATCTTACGCATATAGTGCAGGCTTTCAATCTGCTCTAGCTGACTTTACCGCGCTAGGAAGTGCATTTTCATACTTCTCTGGCTATGTTTAATAACTACCTTCCTGCAATATCAGGCATTACATGGATATATGGTATATCTGCTTGAGGTTTCAGTTCGTGCTGTAGCATCAATCAGAGTTGTCGCTGGCTAATAATCCCGAGTGTCGCATTCTTAACGCTCAGTTGGGCAGATTTGCATTTCCATGCAAATTTATCAACTCTCTGAGACAGAAAGAGATAGAGAGAGAGAGAGAGATCCTGACAGACTGATGATGCACATCTCCCGCAGTGCAGGGCGACCGCAAAATTTGCGTGTAGTGCGCGCAGAAGGGGGAAAATCCAACGTAGACACGTAGGCACAGCAAGAGAAAGACAGAGAGAGAGAGAGAAGGGAGGGGGGAAGAGCTGGAGAGGCGCAACGGTAGCGCCCGCCGTGTGGTTCAATTAATTATACGTGCGCAAATACCTTAATCCGCGTGTATTCACAATCAAAATTCGAGAGCTGCAGCCGCCGAGAGATACTTGCAACAAGGCAACATTCAAATGCAAACAACACACAGAGAGAGAGAGAGAGAGAGAGAGAGAGAAAGACTCATCAGGGGGGGGTTACGGGATTTGGTCTAGGGTCGAAGGGTTCTGCTGCTGCGATACTTCTTCGCAGCGACTGACAAACGCGGCGCATCATGAAGTCGCTACCCTACACTACCCTAACCCCTGCCCTACCCCCTACCCTCTCCCCTACCCTCTCCCCTACCCTCTCCCTATGTTGTCATAGTCTCTATTTATACCATTTATTGGGTTTTATGCTATTTTGACTTGTTTTGTGCACTGATCAATTAGTTTAACTGCGATAAGCAGCTTGAACTGCCTGCTAACTGTTTGTTTGAGCACGCTAAACTCAGCAACTAAATTAGTTAGAGTATTTAAATTAAGCATGTATATACCTACATATCAGAGTTAGCCTAAGATGAGCTCAAATTTTGTATACCTCAACCAAAACGTGCTATAAGCGATATTATTCATTGCAACCTCGACAGAACTCACATCAATCGTCTCGCTTATTTCTTTCTTTTTCGATTCCCGCATAAGTCGTATAGCACAGATCGAGCCATAATAAAATGCGTTCCGCCTACTGCTCGATTCTTATTCAAAACACTCAAGTGTGAGTGTGAGTGCGAGTCTGAGTGTGAGTGTGTGAGCTATAAATTCAAATTGCTCAACAACTGTCACGATATGCACGTTCCCCGATAGATAGATAGATATAGTAGTGCAGCTGCAATAGGATTTTGTGAATCTGAATGCGACTGTGAATGCGACTGTGAATGTGAATGTGAATGTGAATGTGAATAGATAGCTGGCAATTTCGATACGCAATCAATAATTCTAATCAAGTGCGAATGGTGACGCATAAAAATCGCATCGATTCGTTGCTCTCTCTCTCTCTCTCACTCTGTAGGCGCCTGCCAGGGATACCAATAAATATATTGCCATATCTATATATACTCTACCCTTTCCCCTCCCCCTCTCCAGATTGTTGTCGCCGCGACATGACCGTAAAAACAGCACACAGCGGCACGTCCTGCGAGAGGAACAGGACGAGTCAAGAGACCATGGGGGTGCGAAAGGGTGAGCGAGAGAAAGAAAGAGAGAGAGGTAGCTGAGGAGCATTCGCAGTGTCGTTTCGGTATGTAAATCAACTTTCATTGTTCGATTTAAACAACGCGAATACAATACGACAAAAAAATAAAAAATCACATTTCAATGCTTACAAAATAATAAATTATCAAACACACAAAAATTTCCCTCGTTTTTTTCTCTCCCTCTCTCAGGAAAAAAAAATTGCAACAGCCGAGAGGAAAAAAAAATTATTGGCGAGGTACCCCAAGCAGCAGAGAGATTGGGTTACCCTGCCCGCCTGCCAGCCCGTCGCTAACCCCTCGTGCAATCAGCGCTCCTGACATTTGCATGTCCCGTTCGTAATCGAAAAGGGGTAAACGGTTCGGGCTGAGGCAAGGGCAAATGGCAAAAAAAAAGGGGTGCACGGCAGAGGAAGAGGAAGAGTACCCTATATGCGAAATGCCTAATGGAAATTTGACACACAAATCGCATAAAACAAAAAAAGAAGAAAGAAAAAAAAAAATTGTAACGTCGCTACGCAAAATGCAAAATGCGCATTGTATCTATTCAATGTCTATCTGTATCTATCTCCATCTCTATCTATCTCTCCCTCGATGTGTGCTATATCTGGCTGCCTGATGGGTTGGGCCATCCATAAATCGCAATGTTGCCAAAATGGGATAACAAGCTCGGATAAACATGACACCCAACTGTCAATAGATATTTCGCGGTTCCTTCCATAATGCTGCACACGCGCAATTTGAATGCGTACACGGTGGGCAGGGGGTAGGGGTAGGGGTAGGGGTAGGGGTAGGGGGTAGAGAGTTATATAGAGGTTGCCTGGTTAACTGGTTGGTTGGTTGGTTGGATGGATGGATGGATGGATGGATGAGCATGCTGCTGCTATTTGATTTATGTCAAAATTCTAACGAGTTACTCCTTTTTGCTTTTTCGCCTTGAAGTGCTCATTTCACTACACACACACACACACACTCGCTCACACACACACTGGCACACACTGGCACGCTCCAGCGCATCCTCTTTGTGCGAGCAGAACGATTCTTATCATTAATCAGGGCTTTGTCAATAAATGTCAGCATTGTGAAATTTCAATTTCACACCAAAACAGCTCGAAACAGACAATTGCCAATTGCCAATTGCCACTGCTGCTGCCACTGCTGTGTTATCGTTATTGTTATCGTTATCAGGCCACACAGTCGCAGTCACAGTCGCAGCCGTAGCTGACATCTCTATTAGCAGCAAGACGAAACCGACGACGTCGCATCGTTAATCACAGTGAGCTGAGCTACGACGTTTCCTCGATTACAATTTATCGATATCATTTATCGAGCGACTTTGTCACCTTATAGCGTGGCATATGCCAGCTACTTATTTGCTTCGCGCTGCTTATCAAAACACGATACGATTTATCGATAAATACATTTGCTTATAATTTATCGATAAATAGCTAGCGATACACCTGCATTTTTTAAGCAAATTTGCATGCAAATTGTGGGCTAAGAAAATTACGTAATCTCACAACGATTAATCAGTTAACTTTCGATATTGATAACGATTATTAGAGTCATCAGAATAAACTACAAATACAATGTAGTGTAACCTTAACTATCGCATGCTAAACTATCGGTAAGCCTGTGAAATTAATTAAACAGACATCGATTATTCTTAAAATCGATAACCAGTTATCGATAGCCTTGGTTTGTAGTTAGTATAAGCATTAAAACCAATTACGTAATCTCGCAACGATTAATCAGTCAAATTTCGATATTAATAACGATTAATAAAGTAGTTAGAATTGTCAAAAGAATAAAGTACAAATAGAATGTAGTGTAAGCTAAACTATCGCATTGCTGTCTATCGATAAGCCTGTGAAATTAACTAAACAGGCATCGATAGTTTTTAAAATCGATAAGCAGTTATCGATAGTTTTAATTTGCAGTTAGTATTCCCAATAAAAGCCTTAGCAAGCCAACTGTAACCTGTCACACTTTCCCTATGCTGCCTATCGATAAGTAAATGAAATCGAAGCGAAATTGCCGCAATTCCATTTCGCAATGGCCACACCCTTTGGCACTGTGTGTCTGTGTGGGTGTGTGTGTCTGTGTGTGTGTCTGTGTGTCTGTGTGTGTGTGTGTGTGTGTGTGTGTGTGTGTGTGTGTGTGTGTGTGTGTGAATAGTTTCGCATGCTTAACTAAGGAACGCGCATTATTGAACACACACGACACGCTGCCACTCCCTGTTGCCCCCACCCCTCGACAGAACCTGAAACCGCCTCCCCCTCCCCCTGTGAGGGGCAGGGGCGGGGGATCTGCTAGCCACAATTGTGAACAAGCGAACGGGCTGCGGCTTTGCAATTAGGAGGAGCTACGACTACGACGACGACGACGACGACGACAGCGAGCGCGTCCTAAGCAATGTGTGTGCACATAACGTGGCTCTATATATATACATATATATATATATATATATTCCTTGGCTTGCCAACCAATCTCGCCCCCCTTCGCTACGCCCCTGGTGTGACAGGACTTTGCCAGTTCTAGATGCGCGCTCGTATTCGTTTTTAGCCATAAACTTTGCTCGCCAGCTCGACGCAGCTAACAGTTAAATTACCACACACACACACACATGCCACGCCCCCCTCTGTGTGTGCAATGCAGCCCTCTAGCCTCATCCCCATCCCCCGCCCTGCTCCCTGCTCCCTGTACCGCTTCATCAACCCGTTGCGGCCACTGTTTGTGTGCGCCAATTAAAAGCGGCATTAGTGTTGCTACCCCCACCCCCCTCCCCTCTTCCATCTCACCGTGGGTCTTCCTACTTCTCCCCCTAGTCCTCCCCCCTGCCATGGGTTACCCCCTTACCCCCAGCGCACTTGAGCGAAGCCACCGAAAATTTCCCTATGCGATGTGTGCTTGGAGGAGCTTCTAGGGTTTCTAGGGCGGAGAGAGCTACGAAACGGGGGGGCGCGGGGGAGGAGCAGGGCGGGCAGCTTCAGGCTGAGGCTGAGACGCGGCCCATATGCAAAATTTCTAACCATAAATTGCCGAACCCCAAAAACTTGTACAGCGTAATGTTTTCTTTATGTTGGTTAAGGCAAGCGTGTGCGGGGTAGACGCGGGAGGGAGAGGGGAGGGAGGGGAGAACTGATATTAAGCAAAACAACGAGCGAGAAAGCGAACGAGGCCAAATCCGTAACTCGCATCCGCATCCGCATCCGCATCCGTTGAAACCGCCGCCCAAAAGTGAATCCCACATGCGCTAATGAATGCGCCGTGGGCGCGTAGCTCTAGCTCCCCCTACCCCCTACCCCGTCTCCCCCCCCCAGCCTGCTCTATGTTTATGGTATGTGTGTGACAGGGTGTCTAGTACAGGGTGTCTGTGTGTGTGTTGTTGGATTGCTGCCGTTGGTCGCCCTAAAACTAGTCGCCGTTTATTTCGAATTATCCCGACTCTGCCAGCACATATAGTATATCTATCTATGTATACACACACATACATATATGTGTCTCTGTGTGTGTGTGTGTGTGTGTGCTCACCACATGTGGCATTTACAAGTGTTGCCACACAATGGCGTCCAATCGGCGACGACTTCACAACTCTCCCGAGCTCGCCCCACGTATTCCCTTTTATTCCCTTTGTTTTTGTTGTTGTTGTTGTTGTTTTAATTGCTGCTGCTTTTGTTGTTGTTGTTGTTGTTGTTGTTGTGCTATACATAGATGAGTTATTTGGCATTACTCAAGTTTCGATGGTATTCTAAAAGGGGAAATTGCATTGTTTTAGTATTTCTTTTGTTATCCCAGAGAATTTCAAATTTATCGATAACTGCAAATTATTATTTATATCTCTACTCTTCTATTCATTATTTGCAGTCTTTTAGGCTCTCGATAATTTAAGCGAACAATGCAAAGAATTCAAATGAAAGTTCTTAAATATAATTTTATTTCTTATTTTTTATATCGATACTCGCTGAAAGGGGAAATTGCATTGTTTTAGTATTTCTTTTGTTATCCCAGAGAATTTCAAATTTATCGATAACTGCGTGTGTTAAGGTACTGCAAATTATTATTTATTTCTCTACTCTTCTATTCATTATTTGCAGTCCTATCGATAAGCGAATAATGCAAAGAATTCAAATGAAAGCTCTTCAATATACTTTTATTTCTTATTTTTTATATCGATACTCGCTGTATTCGATAAATAATTGTTGCTTGTAATATTATGGCTTTTAATTGTATGGTTTTTGCACATTTATCGATAACGCTGACTCCAACGATATGCACGGTAGGAACAATACAAATAAAACTCAGCTTAAGCAATTAACTTTTAATTTAGAATATATCGATATATATCGTTGCACTGTGTTGATTATAATCGATAGTATGCAGCAATTAATCATTACAGTGTTAGTCAAGTAGATCAAGTAAACAAACTCTCCTGATACACCCAACAAAGAGAAAAGCTCGCTAGAAAGCTCCAGCAAGCCGCAGCAGGTACAGTAGGCAACAAGAGCACAACAACAGCTTAGCCATTTTCAAATGTTGCCGCTCTGCAAAACCGTTTGAGCTCGAAGAAAAGAAAAGTAGGAAAACCTGTCAGAATTCGAATCAATTTTAATGGACTTCTTTGTGTGTGTGTGTAGAGGGCGAACTGCCACGCCCACTCGCTTAGCAGCACAAAAGCTTTCAAGGCTTGGCAATGATTGATATGGACGCTGTCCGACAGCGACGTCGACTGCGACTGCGACTGAGGCTGAGGCTGAGCGAGTGACAGCAGCGAATAAATGTACTCGACGGCAGCAACCCTAATCCAACTAGTACACAAATACATTAGCCCACACACGCACACACACACGGCACACACACACACACACACATGTCAAGTTGATGGCGGAGCTGCCATCCGCACGCAAAGCACCAAATTGAAAAGATAAACTTTGCAGACCCAAACTTCGATGTGCGCAGACCACCCTACCCATTCGTAACTCCCACCTCACCTGCTACACACCCTCCCACACACACATGCTTGTACATATATATACACATATACATACATATGTATTGATGTTGGCAATCGGTTTCCAGTGGCAACGCGTGGGCTCCACTTGGGTTCACAAATGGCACTGATAAGGCAGCCCCAGCTCACTCTCTCTCTCTCTCTCTCTCTCTTTCTTTCTCACTCGCTGTCTTTACCCCTCTCTTTCGCTCTTTCCTTCTATCTCTCTCTCTCTCTCTCTCTGTCTGTCCAGGGCAGAACGTGTGTGTGCACATGATAAATGAGACAATGCGCAAGTAGAGCCACCAAAGGAGCCGTTGGCTACAGCACAGCTCGGCCCCCACTGCACCCACTCCAGCCACCCCCAACCCCCTCCCCTCCCTGCTCAACCGCCTTGGCAGCTAAATCAACAAAAAGCAACCCCACCGGGCCACCCACATTAATAAAACTTTGGCTGCCTTCACTCGCAGCCGTCGCAGAGCTCGCGTCCTCGCACAGTTAGTGTCTGTGACTGATACTCAATTACACACACACACACACTCGCACACATACGCACACTCGCACACAACCCCCATATGTACACGCCATGTATATAGCATGTAGCAGCCTCCTCCTCCTCCTCATCGTGCTCATCGTGTGCATCCTCGCAGTCGCGCTCGTATGTATCCTGGGCAGCATCAGCAGCCATTGCCATTGCCAGCGCAAAAAGGACACACACGCCCGCACACACACACACACAGTACACACACACACAGTACACACACATAGCAGACTCGCACACTCGCTGTCTGCCACGCTCAGCAGACCGTACGTGCTTCAAGAGTCCAGACAAGACTGTGAAACTCTCAGATTTTAGACCATATATGCATATATATCTTGTTCTACTATATATCAGTTATATATTCTTATACATAAATGCCTAAATAATCTATATTTTTACTCTGTATAAACAAATAACTAAAATAACAGAAATTGCTTCAAAATTAAGCCAACGCTACGATTTTATGCCATTTACAGAGGCGCTAGGGGGCGTGGCCAAGTTCTAAATCAAACATGAGCTGCGCATTTTAGTCATATATATTGCCCCAAAACTTGGTAGCCCTAGCTATTATATTAACAGAGATCTGGCTGTTCAAACAAACAAAAATTCGGAAATCTTTAGGAAAACGAAGGTTTTTTTTAATTAAAATCTTCCAGCAAGAAGTCAACTTTGTTGCAAAACCCTATGGAACCCTCTGACATATGTCAAAATTTTTGGCAAATCAAAATTTTCGCTGCACTTGCAGAGGCCGCCCATAGGGGGCGCTACAACAACTACGGCGAGCTGGTTGAAACTGATTTGCCAAAACTGAAATCGGGAGCAACAAACTGAGGCACAGAGACTGTGGCGTCCTTCACCTGGTTCGGGTTAGATTTTGGGATCGGGTTCGGGTTCGGGTTCGGGTTCAACATCGACGTGAGCAAAAACATCTGCCTCGAGCCTGCGGGTTTTGTTTGGGTCGGTTGAGTGCGTCTTCTTCTATGCAAATTAGATGGGCGCGAACGCGGGTTTATTTATAAGTAACATTATGCGTACGCCGTGTGTGTGTGTGTGCGTAACTGATGGCCAGGCACGATGCCTATGTAGTATATATCGTACACTCCATAATTGCGACCAAAAATCATGTGGCAGAAGCCGACGCCGGCGCTGGCATATGAGGCGCAACGGCAGGCGGCATGCGGCATGCGGCATGCGGCGTGCGGCACCTTCAGCCTTCGGCTACACTGCAAACAATAACAATCACGCATAAAATATAGCAGATACATATATATACAACATGGTATATAGTATATAGGGACTGTGACTGCATAACAGATTGCCATCATCGCGCATACGCCGTGTTGTTACCCAAAAATTGAATTGATTTCTTTCTCTCTCTCGCTCGCTCTCTCTGCGGCACAAGGTGGTTCCAGCTCTGTGAACCGTTTCGCAACTGATTCAGCAGGAATAACTCAAGAAGCAATGGGGCGATTGATCTGAAATTTGATGAGAAGCAGCTACAAGAAGTACCACAATATATGTGCTAATAAACCAGACAATATATCCATAAATATGTGTAGGAATGAAAGATCATTATTGATTTGCGAACCAGTTCATAGCAGCTACAATATATATTTGAAATTAAAAGTAATATAACTTGTACTTTTATTAAATTAAAACAAAACTAAGCACATCAAATTGCAGTGTATAAATTCACGAACCGGTTCAGGAAAGGGTTCAACGTCATAACTCAGAAAGTACTGATAAAATAATGCTGAAATTTGGTATATATATAGAAAATTGAAGAACATATTAAATGCTACATGAAGATATATAAGAGTTATGACAATAGGGATTATATGGTATCAGATATGCAATGCTACGTATAGTCGCAGCTCTCTAGATCACGTATAAGCGACTGTGTAGAGTAATGAAAGAGTATGCCACACACACACACACACACAGCCAGCATATAGACACACACATTATATACAATGTATGCCTCAATGTGTGTGTGTGTGTGTAAATCGTGAATGTATTTTGCATAGCTTTGCATACTGAAAACAAACACTATTATCCCGTCGCCATTATGCGCAGATTGATGTGCGTTCGTCAGCAAGGAAGGGGAGAGGGTCGGAAGCAGGGAGGGGGGGGAGGTAAGCAACAGCAAAACACTTGCCCCAAACGGTGGCAGGCACCTGAATAGATAGACAGATAGACAGATAGATGGATAGATGGATATGGATGGCATAGAATCGAACGCATGAATGCTTGTGGAGGGGGGGGAGAGAGCCGGGATTCTTGTGTTCCTGGCCGGGATGTGGATTGTGCTGGATTGCGCCTGGCAGGCATTGATTGCACGCTTCGATGACCCGATAAAATTATGCTGATGTTTGGCGCAATTTTCATATCTCACTCGGCTCTGCTCGACTCGACTCGACTTGAATTGACTCGCAGGCACTTTGATTTCCTTGCCCTCCCAACTCACGCAACTGATTCGCAATTGATGCAAAGCAGGTGAAGCAACAACAACAACAACAACATTTACAATATAATAAATGCAAAATATAATCAGAAAACCTCAGCAAAAATTTCATACAGAGCGAAATAGAAATATAAAATAATACAAATAATAATAATATAAAAATATTGCCAAAAATGAAGATATAATGTAGAAAAGGATTTTGTATAAATTTCTAGAGCATGTTTCTACACTATATAATGCTCTTTAATAACTAAATTTCGACTATATTCAATAGTTTCACTTTTCTAATAGTTTTTCACACAGATTATCATTTATTACTCTCCAACTCAACTGAAACTCAGTCAGAATGAAAATAAAATAGTATATAATGAAAATATACAATATTGCCATAAAGAAACATACACTAAACTCATTTTCCACTTCATATAATCCTCGACTCGAGTAGTTTTCCCTTTCAGCACTTTGCTAATACTTCCCTCACTCCGATCATCAATCATCATTAGACCCTATACGAATTTCCTACAATTTTTACCACATTTCGTTACGAAATTAATCCCCGAGCACACTCTCTCTCTCTCTCTCTCTGTCTGTATGAATAGCGAACAAGTATATAAGGACATATATGACTCAATATAATTGCAATAACTGGGGAAAATATTTGCCCGTAAATTGACCAGGAATTAACCTCGTCCGGCATACGCAACGGGCAGCAGACTCACCCCGTCTCGCTCTCTTTCTCTCGCCCAGAGCCAAAGTGCAAACAAGTCTAGTATGTAGTACGATGGGTTGATGGACTGCTTCTCGAGTACGGGGCGTGACACATGCTGCCCACAGAAGCCTGTCCAGGCACAGGCAAAGAGCGAGAGCGAGAGCGTATAAATCAAGCGCGGAATGAGTTGAGCGACCCTCTTCAAAATATTTAATACCGCAAGTGACCCCTGTCCAGGGTTGCCTTGGCCCTCGGTCAAAATACGAGGAGTGCATAGTGCCCAGGGGAGTGGAGGTAGGCAACGAGCCGAGACGATGCGCTGCCGGATGCGGATGCGACCCGAACGTGATCGCAGCTAAGCTGCAAATCGGGTTGGGCGATGTGACAACTGCGAGTGCAACAACAAGGACAGGGCGGGCACAGAAAGAGAGAGAAGGAGAGAGGAAGAGAGGGAGAGGGAGCAAACGAGTCCGTGGCAAAGGTTACGCGTGCGTCCAGTTCGTGCCCATCGTTCATCGTCGCTCAACCGCCAGCATTGCCGACTTTGGGTCAGAAGCTGTCGACGCCGTCGCAACGAGCTGACCAAACGGCATTTCCCAGCATGATTTATGGCCCGAGCACGGGCACGAGCGCAATTCTGCACTGTGATTAATCGCCGGCGCAAAGGCGCAATTTGACGCCAATCGAGCAATTGGACAATCGGACCAATCACACGCACACACACACACACACACACATAGTGCGAGCGAGCAAATTCGATTAACATTTGAGGCAAATTTAATTACAGTTGTAGCTGCATGTTAAGCGCAGCTTAGTTAACAGCAACAAAGATGGCGGCCTTAGCAGCTGCATGTTAAGCGCAGTTGCATTAACAGCAGCCTTAGCAGCTGCATGTTAAGCGCAGCTTAGGCTAACAGCGTCATTCATTCAAGCAGCCGCTCCATTAACAGCGGCCTTAGCAGCTGCATGTTAGACACAACTTAGTCTAACAGCAATAGATATGGCGGCCTTAGCAGCTGCATGTTAAGTGCAGTTGCATTAACAGCAGCCTTAGCAGCTGCATGTTAGACGCAGCCACTAAGCAGAGAACACATAGAGGTCTCAAATAGCGTTAACATGGCTGCCAACGCTATGTCGAGTTTCAGATACCATCGGGTGTCGCTTGCGCTCGGCTCCCTGTCGGTACGAGACACGAGGATCAACTCCTAAAACACAGCGAGATCAATTCAGTCGGACAACGACTGCAGAACGATGAGCACGGGTGTTTTTCTATGCGCTTGTGCCGTCGTTTCAATGTATGCGTTGTGTATGTACATGCTTAGCATATGAAAGTATGCGTAGCTTCGACAGCGTTTGCCTTTTCTTTATTCCTTAATTTGCAGCGTTGCCTATTTTCACTGGCTTCCTCGAATGTAAATTTGGGCAGCTCGCTCGATTTTCGATTTTGGTTGCGAGCTGGCTTCCCTTCTTATGACTAGGTACTTGTAAATTTCTAGGCAGAATGCGCAAACTAGGCACTTTTTGTGCAAAATATACATTAGGGTATTGTGGCCGGCGATCTACCGACGGTTTTGCACTTCCAATACAAGGCAAAGCTGGTGTAACGCCAAGCGAGCGATCAGGAGCCCAGCAGAAAAGGGAAGTTCCTCTAAGTTCTAACGCTGAACGAAGAAAATGTACCAAGCAAATAGAAAACAAAAACAAAAAAGCGCGCATGTCCCAGTCACTTGCTCAGACAACAACAACATGTTTCGGGATGCATACACACACATATAAGTGTGCACGCATGCAAAAGTCAAAAGTATGCGTAGCTTAGCTTAGCTTCAGCTGTCGGAGTGAAATGCACGATGGGATATATTGTTGCTCTCTCGCTCGCGTAATTCATTGGGTTTGCATAATGTGAGATGCACGATGGGATCTTTATATTGCTCGCTCGCTCTTCCACTGTTCTTCTGCATACGCACAGTTCGTTTGGCCTTGAATTGTTTTGCTTTGATGTGCCTGGTACATTTTTTTCGTTCAGCGTTAGAACTTAGAGGAACTTCCCTTTTCTGCTGGGCTCCTGATCGCTCGCTTGGCGTTACACCAGCTTTGCCTTGTATTGGAAGTGCAAAACCGTCGGTAGATCGCCGGCCACAATACCCTAATGTATATTTTGCACAAAAAGTGCCTAGTTTGCGCATTCTGCCTAGAAATTTACAAGTACCTAGTCATAAGAAGGGAAGCCAGCTCGCAACCAAAATCGAAAATCGAGCGAGCTGCCCAAATTTACATTCGAGGAAGCCAGTGAAAATAGGCAACGCTGCAAATTAAGGAATAAAGAAAAGGCAAACGCTGTCGAAGCTACGCATACTTTCATATGCTAAGCATGTACATACACAACGCATACATTGAAACGACGGCACAAGCGCATAGAAAAACACCCGTGCTCATCGTTCTGCAGTCGTTGTCCGACTGAATTGATCTCGCTGTGTTTTAGGAGTTGATCCTCGTGTCTCGTACCGACAGGGAGCCGAGCGCAAGCGACACCCGATGGTATCTGAAACTCGACATAGCGTTGGCAGCCATGTTAACGCTATTTGAGACCTCTATGTGTTCTCTGCTTAGTGACGCAGCTTAGTTAACAGCATCATATATGGCGGACTTTCAAGCAGCCGCTGCATTAACAGCAGCTGCATGTTAATAGATCGATTAATTTCACGCATGATCTTTATTTAACAGCAACCTTAGCAGCTGCATGTTTAGCGCAGCTTAGTTAACAGCAACAAAGATGGCGGCCTTAGCAGCTGCATGTCAAGTGCAGCCTAATTTGCAGCGCCTAAAATCGGTCTTAAATCAATTATTATTTTAGAAAATTTCCCTTGTTTTCATTTATGCCCTGTGAAATTTATTCTGGCCTTTTTAAAGCTAACTTTCAGCTATTTCCCGTTAGCAGTCTGTGCTTCCGCCTAGACTTGCTTTCTTTGCTATAAATAAATAAATACTGTATTTTTTTTTGGCTTCGCCTGTGAATGAAAAAGTAACAAAATAACTGTACTTATGATAATCGTGGCAGAGCGACTGAGGTGTTTCTAGGTTAAATGGGGACTTTGTAACCTTCAGTGGGCCACAGGCACAGACACAACACACACTCTTTCGCCCCCCCACACACACACATACAGACAGTGGCGCCCTCCCTTTTGTGGCAGTGGTTGGGCCCAGACGCGGCAAAGATCTTTGGCGCGTTTTTTATTCATTCCGCTTGCATATCAAATAAAAAAGAGCAGAAAAAAAATGGAAAAATATGAGAAAAAATTGTGGCAAGTGCAAAGTAAAAGTGCAAGCACGTGCATAATGTAAACAGAGCTGTGTGTGTGTGTGTGTATGTGCACATTATTTATGCATATATGTCTACTACATAAGTGTGTATGTGTGTGTGTGTGTGTCTGTGTGGATAAAGCCGGCGACCCAGTGGCAACGACCTCATAAACAACATTTCATGCCAGCAGCTTTGCGCGCCCAGACGCCGCAGCCAACTTAACAAGCCTCAAAAAAGGGCAACCCTGCTAAATCAAGCTAGCTCTAGTTTTGGCTTGAAACAAGCTAATTATATTTCTTTTCTTTTGGCATTTTCTATTCCGGTTTGAAATGAACAAACAAAACTGAAATTGAAACGCCAACAAGTTGATTGAAATTCTCATTATTTATAACGAAATCAACCCAGTTAGTTCTATTATATATGTAGTTCTCTATCCCAACCCGTTTGTCGCTTATCTCGCGTTTCCATCTGCAACTGGTTTAAGACTTTATTGTCGCCTATTTCGACATTTCGCTTTTCATTCCGTTTGCTTTGGCTTTTGTTTTCTCCCTCTTCTCTTTCTCTTTTATTCCCCCCAAAAAAGAGTGCAACAGTTCCTTGGGCACACGCCCCCTTCAGCTCGTGCGCCCTCTTGTTCGCATTGTGCCAAAAGTCCCTTTCGAGGCGCAGGCAAGAGAAGAAAAACAAAAAAATAAAATAAAATAAAAGAGAAAAGAAAAGAAAAGAGAAAAAATAAATAGAAATATAATAAAATTCTCAACGCATTCCGAGTGGGCGTAACAAGTGGGTAGCGAGTGGGAGGCAAGGGGGAGTGGCAGGTGCAGCAGCAGCAGCAAGTGCAAATGAGGCAAATTTCAAAGTCAAGTTTACACCACGCAGCAAATGTTTTGTGCTCCAACGCGCTCGCTCTCTTTAGCTTTTTTTTATATATTTTCATTTCTTTTTTTTTTCGCCACGCCTCCCTCCCACCCACACTCAAGCGCCTGCAATAAGCTGCAGAGAAAGTGTGCATGCGCCACACTTTGCTGCTGCTGTTGTTGCTGCTCTGCATGCCAAAAAGGACGTAGACCTGCAGCATACAGCGCTGGGCAGAGCAATATGGTCGACTTGCAGGTAAAAATAAAAAATATTAAAGAATTTTACTAGTAAGTGCTTTAAAGTATTTTATTTATTTCTCGATGCTTAAACAAGTAAATTAAGTTAGTAATAAGCAGGTAAAAAATATAATATAACTTACAATTAATTAAAATATGTTTTATTATTTTATTAACTTTAGGCACCTCGAGGCATTCATTATTAATAATTTAAATTCTAAGCTTTGTTTTTTTTCTTAATTTTCTTGCAATGTGTTTCTAGTCGTGTGCAGCGTGCTGTACTTGTTGCCGGCTTTGCGTTTTATATATTTTTTTATTTTTTTCTCTACGTTGCCGTTGACTTTCCCACGCCTTTTATTACATTTTCCTCTCTCTCTCTCTCTCTCTCTCTCTCTCTCTCTCTGTTAACACAAGTGTGTGTGTGCGTGTGTGTGCGTGAGTAAAGTCGGGTGTGAGGCGCGCAAAGAGTCTATTTGAAAAATAAAAAAAAAATACGCGAATTGTTCTAAATCTGCCGCGAAGGAGGCCACACACACACAGAGAAAGAAAGAAGAAAGCGAAAGTGGCGACGCGCGGAGGCACAAAGCAAGAAAGAAAGAAAGAAACGCGTCAAGTAAAAGAAATGAAATGTAGAAAAGGCAAAGTCAAAGGCAGCAAGCGAAAAGAAGCTGAAGTAGAAGGAAAGAAGAAAGAAAGAAAGGGTTTTTTCTCTTTCCCCCTCTCTCTCTTTCTCACTCTTCTCTCCCTCTCACACACTCGATAACAGAGCAAACTTTCATTCGCTTTTCTTAATTAGTTGCGCGTTGCCAGTTGCCAGTTGCATTAACGGGCAGACCCGAAAAACCGTGTGTGTGTGTGTGCGAGTGTGTGTCCTCAAGTACATAGAGTGGCTAAATACACACATGTGTATGTATGTACTCACTCACACACATTCGCGCGCGACTGCTGCTAGTCCTGCAATACATAAGCAGTACACACACACACACATCCCTGTCTCTTTGCACTCACATATGTGCTCTCACACACACACACTCACGCAAGCGGAGAGAGCGCGTCCACAACTCACTCGCATATGTGCACGTGTGTGTGTGTGTGCCTCGCATAGGGGTGAAACGAGTTGCTCGTACGTATGTTACGTGGGCGTGGCTAACTAAAAACGTTCGGTGTGTGCGAGAACGAGACGCATGCAGTCGCTTTAAATAACTCTCCCGAAATGCGTGTGACGATTGTTCTGTCTGCTTGTGTGTGTGTGTGTTGTGTGCACGTCGATGTGTGCGTGTGTGCTGGTCGCTTAACTGTTTCGTTGTCAGTTAATGCAGCAACACCAAGACACCACCTAGCGGCAGCAACAACAACGGAAATAACTTCGTATGCTGTGCGTGATTTTCTTTGTTATTCTTTTTTATTTGGAATTCATCAGATCTCCATCCGAAAATTTGCATAAGTCTCTCGACTAATAGACCACCTAGCCATATATTCCATCTAAGCATTTAGTTTTTATGCATAGTTTCAATATCTTTGTGTCTATTAACAGCCAAGCAATTTATACACATCCGTTAATATCATTTTATTCATATAAATGTGAATTATATCGATAATATAGAGAATCTATTTAATCATTAAATCATATTTTTAAATATGGCGCCATGGCCGAGAAAGCGATAGAGCTTGCAAGTACTTTCCGATAGAGGGAGCGCAGAATGTTGTCAAAGTTGCGTTATCAGAATCATTTTTGCGTTAAAAGTTCCAATTAGATTACAACAGCTGCGCTTTGCGTTAACAGAGCACGTTCCGCGTTAACAGCGATCGTTTCGCGTTAACAGCACTCGATTTGCGTTAACAGCGCTACTTTTGCGTGAACAGTGCAATTGCGCCAACAATCAAGTATAGGCATTCCAATGAATTATGCAGTTTCTCAAGTTATCAATGCAATCCAAATGTCTGAAATTATGATACCAAAATCTTGTCTGTCATTTGTCACTTTATTGCAGAAGAAAGAATACCCGCAGAATAACTGAGCAAGTCTAAGCACCTCTTTAGTTTTTCATATGTGCATGGATTATTTGTTACCTGTTTATATGCACATAAGTTTGTTTTTATACCATTGCAAGAGCCGTGAGTTATGACCTTGATTTTCGGCGAATTTTCCAGCAGTGGACCGGTTAGTTTGCTGCTGCGCAATGTTATTAAATGCGACAGCTGATAAAATATCGATAAATTTGGCGCAGGAAAATCCACAGTCTGTGAATGAGTTTTTGTTTATAGAGTGTAATATCATATGCAAGGTGGCAACATAAAATATACAAAAGTTTGCAAGTTTGATAAAATAAATAACAATTAAGACATCGCATAATTTAAACATTCAAAAACAAAGGAACGATAACGTAGCTTAACGACGCTATCGCAAAACACACGCAATCGTTAATCGTGCGACCGCCACAGTTGCACACATAAACACACAAAAAACATCGAAATAGGCGACGACGTCGTCATTCCTCTGAAACTCCTCGGTTCCTTATTTATTTTTTTGTTGGATTACCGCGTCGTACTGCTTGATTGGAGGGAATTACAAGCGAAAGCGCTGCATTCTAGCAATAAACGACAGGCCTAACAAGCAATTCGAACAACAAAACTGTGAGTAATGCGTAACAAAAAAAACATTTAAAGCAAAACACTCGCTCGTTCTTCTTCCTCGCCGTCTTCTTCGTCTCTCTCTCTTATGGCCAGTGGTTCGTCATGCAATTTGTTTTTGTCAATGCTTCTGCTTCTGCTGGCGCTGGCTTTGCCTGCATGCATTAGTCATCCCAAAGAGGTCGAATTTTCCTAGGAATGTGCGTGAAAACAAAATGCATATCAATTTACAGAACATTAAGATATTCATTTTATTTGTCTGCTGATCGATAAAATCGATAAACAAGCTGCAGTCCACGCCTCTGTCACACTGTTGCGTGACGTCACTTGCCGCCGAGCAGAGCAAGAGAGAGAGAGAGAGAGAGAGAGATAGAGAAAGAGGTAGCATCTCATTAAATTTCTCCCCCCTGCTTGCAGTAGTTATCCCCAATCACATCAATGGCAGCCGGCACAACACTGCAGAAGGCCATCGATCTGGTGACGAAGGCCACCGAGGAGGATCGCAACAAGAACTACGCCGAAGCGCTGCGTCTGTACGAGCACGGCGTGGAGTACTTCCTCCATACCATCAAATGTGAGTAATAATAACGAAGATACACAATCAAACCATGTCTTACCCCATGCAATTACAGATGAGGCGCAGGGCGAGAAGGCCAAGGATTCGATAAGAGCGAAATGTCTACAGTACTTGGATCGCGCAGAGAAACTGAAGGAGTATCTGAAGAAGGGCAAGAAGAAACCCATCAAGGAGGGCGGTGAGAGCAGCTCCAAGGATGACAAGGACAAAAAGAGCGACAGCGATGATGAGGACGGAGATGATCCAGAGAAAAAGAAGCTGCAAAGTAAATTGGAAGATGCCATTGTCATTGAGAAACCGAAGGTGCAATGGTCCGATGTGGCTGGTCTGGATGCTGCCAAGGAGGCACTCAAAGAGGCTGTCATCTTGCCCATCAAGTTTCCACAACTCTTCACCGGCAAGCGTGTGCCATGGAAGGGTATCCTGTTGTTCGGCCCACCCGGTACGGGTAAATCGTATCTGGCCAAGGCCGTTGCCACCGAGGCGAACAATTCCACATTCTTTTCAGTATCCAGTTCGGATTTGATGTCCAAATGGCTGGGTGAATCCGAGAAACTGGTAAAGAATCTCTTCGAACTGGCCAGACAGCATAAGCCATCGATTATATTTATCGATGAAATCGATTCAATGTGTTCGGCCCGATCGGACAATGAGAACGACAGTGTGCGCCGCATCAAGACGGAGTTCCTGGTGCAGATGCAGGGTGTGGGCAATGATACCGATGGCATTCTTGTGCTGGGCGCCACGAATATACCATGGGTTCTCGACTCGGCCATTCGTCGACGATTCGAGAAGCGTATCTACATTCCGCTGCCGGAGGCACATGCTCGCCTGGTCATGTTTAAAATCCATTTGGGTAATACCACACATGTGCTGACCGAGCAGGATCTCAAGGAGTTGGCGGGCAAGACCGAGGGGTAAGCAGCATGCTCTGCACTGCTCTAATTCGGATTGTAGCACTGTCTCTTTCTCTTTTGTGTCTCTCCCTCTCTCTCTCTCGCTCTTAGTTACTCCGGCGCGGATATTTCGATTGTGGTACGCGATGCACTGATGGAGCCGGTGCGCAAGGTACAAACCGCTACACACTTCAAACGCGTCTCTGGACCGAATCCCACAAATAAGGAGGAGATTGTGAATGATCTGCTGGTTCCCTGCTCGCCGGGCGATGCTGGTGCCGTTGAAATGAACTGGATGGATGTGCCCAGCGACAAGCTATTCGAACCACCTGTGACTATGGTGAGTAGAACCTGGAGGGGATCCCTCCTGCGTCTTCCTGCAACAGATTTATATTCCGCCCTCTTTGTTTACAGCGCGACATGCTCAAGTCGTTGTCACGCACGAAACCCACTGTCAACGAGGATGACTTGACCAAGCTGCGCAAATTCACAGAGGACTTTGGACAGGAGGGCTAAACCAGCTTGAAACCCTCCCTCCATCTGTCATTGACCCTGCCACCGTTCAGCTAATTCTACTTGTTGCCTATTGCATAAAATCGAGCACACACACACACACTCTCTGGCTCTGTAGATCTACAGCGTATACCATATATCATAGCATACCATACATACGTATAAATCTATATAATACAAGTTTATTTTGTTTTGTCTCCAATTCGACGACTTTCTGTTTTCTGTTCTGCTGCACACTTTGCCTCACTTTGTGTCCCGCAGCGATTGTATAAATTATATATATATATATATATATGTATCGTGTATATGGTTGAAAGTGTAATTCAAATCAGGTCTTGTCGTTGCCACATGCCACCCGCCACAGCTCGTTGTTGTTGCTGCCTAATCAAAAAAAAAAAAAAAAAAACAAAAACTGAAAATATGAAAAACAAAAATAAGAAGAAAAAAAAAACAAAACTGTAAACTGAAAATCGAAATGAAAAGAAGTCCATGTATTTTTATACTCTTTATTGTTAAGCCGTAAACCAGATACAAAGCCGATTGTAATATAGTGTAAACGGTATGTGTGTGTGTGTGTGTGTATGTGTGAGAGTGGGCGGCGATGCCTTCACTCCTGCAGAGGCAGAGAGACACACTCACACACATCGTACGTCTGGCCAGTTAACCAACAAGCAACAAATCTTGATTTAATTGTAACCTGTCAAGAAATAAGCGATACATTGCGATATTACTACATTTCTTATAAAAAGAAAAACAAGTCAACAAGACGACACGACGGCGAGATGCCCATTAAATCCATTTCAAATACTACTACTTTCGGCAAGCAGGAAAATTCGAAATCAAACAATTGTTAAATAAATTTATCTTATTTGGAACTTAGTCTATATAAATTGCAATTTCTGTTTCATTCAGATCTGTTGATAACTATATAGGGGTAATTTTGGTTTGTAGGGTATGTTGTTTGAGTCTGCTTTTTACAGTGCTCCAGCCTTATTCAACAATTTCGACTAAACTTTAGAAACCAATTTATAAATGCAATTATTTTCTTCGATGAGATGTCACAACCAAACTTTGGGATTGTCTGTTATACATATTATGATACAGGGTTTCCTGTATTACGTTTTTAATTGTAGCTCCCATTCCTACTCAGTCCGTTATCAAGTCGTATTTTTTATACAAATCGCACCTATTAGAAGAGTTTTCTAATTGAAAAGACGTGTAATGGATATCCGTAATCCCTAATCTCAGAAACCATACAAGCTAAGGTTATCAAATTTGCTGAAAATACGCCTCTTCATTGGACTTAACGTATACAAATATATACATAAAATTTATTAATAATATAAGTGTGTTCTCAGACGAAGATATGGCTAGTTCTTTCCGCAATCATCTACGAAATAGTTGAGTATTTTAATTTATTTCAACTAGTGGTTTGCGAAACTATTGTGAATATGAACACAGTCATATATGTAAATACGCTCAATACTTTGTTATGTCATACGCGCCTTATCACGCTTATCGAACTCGAATTCGTATACCCTTTCCTGCAACGCAGCTGACAACTTTAGCAATTTTGATTTAATTTTTTGTGTTCGCTTTTTATATTTCTTTTCGATTTTACTTTGCCATTTTTGCAATCGAACGTGCCGCGAATGTTGAAAAACCGAAGCTGGCGACAGTCTGGCAGCACTGTGCGCGCTCGCAGGCCGAGGCCGAAGCGCAGCCGAAGCCGTAGCCGAAGCTGAAGCCGAACGCTTGGCGCGGCTTTCGAGTTGGCACGCGAGCTTCACTTCAGCCTCAGTTGATCTACAGCCGCGACGGCTTGCGGTTTGTCGTGCGCGAAAGCTTCAAGAAGATTATCGGTTTATTCGATTTTTGTTTTCTTCGATTTTTTCGGTTTTTCATTTTTGTTTTCGTTTTTTTTCCGTTTCTCGTGCATTTTTTCGTGCAGCTGTTGCACTTGTTGTCGCGTTGTTGCATTTGCTGCAGGTTTTTATTTTGTGCATTTTTGCCAGCAAACTGTGTGATAAGTGCAGCGAAATAGGCGAAGGAGGAGAAGCAGAAGCAGCTGGAGAAGGAGAAGCAGCTGCAAATGTGCGTAGACTGCGCTTTGATTTGTTTATTTAGGTTTTTTTTTTTTTTTTTTTTTTTTAATTCGACTCTTCCCTTAGATATTTTGTATTTGCCTTGGCTTTTGGCCATTGCTTTTGGCCTGCCCTTTCTTGCTGCTGCCTGTAACTCTCAATTGTCTCTCTCTCTCTTGTCTCTTGTTTTTTGTTTTGTTGTTGTTGTTGTTTTTGTTGTGAAGCGCAACTTTCACGCGCCGCGCAGTGAAACCGTAAGCTGGGCCCGGCCCCGGCAGCAGCAAATCGACGACTTTGTTGCCGCCGCTGCTTACATTGTTATTGTTTTTATTTAATTTATGCTTTTATTTGTGCTCACTGATTTTGCTGCTGCTGCTGCTGCTGCCGCTGCTTATCAGCGACTAAAATCAGACACTTGCCACACATTTTTCTCTCACCACGTTCTTGCTGCCTTTCGGCAAGTTTGTCGCCTAAGTCATTTCAGCGTGCACTGCTTGCACTGCTTGCTCTGCCCATGCACTGCTTGCTGCAGTTTATCCATCAAGTTGTTATGCATATTTTATGCGTGTAAACTTGTTTGACCTCCTCACCCCACCCCCTTCCGCAGCGAGCGATTCTGTGCTATAAAAAAATAAAAAAAAAATGGAAAAAATAAGAAAAATCACGCTGACATTGACACGAATTGCAGAGAGCGATGACGCTTGGCTGCCAACACACACACACACACACACACATGCACACGGTATGACACGATGTGGACGTGGACAGAGATTCACGGTGTAAAGTCTAAATCAACAAATCAGTCAAAAATGGCTAACTGACCATCGAAGCCAGGTAGCTCTACCCCTACTCCCGTACCGCGCTCTACCACATCCCTACACAATGCTCCTCTTAGTCTCTAGTGTTAGTTGTTGCAAGGGGACTGACTGTGCATACACCCTGTAATGCAGGCAGCTGTTTAATGAAAAACAAAAATACTATTAGCTGGAAAAATAAAATATACAAGACAAACCCTTAGCAAAATAAAGCTTATGGTATCTAAAAAATGTCTAAAACAGGCTAAAATTTAAACATATCATACAGATACATAGATAATTTTATCATTTTATTGAATTCTATATAGATTCCGCACAAAAATCTTAGAAAATTGCGAAAAACCTTTACTACATTCCTAAAAAGAAGCTACCGCTTCTCTTTGCATATTTTTTCTGCTGATAAATCTCCCTAGCTTACATTTCTATGCAGTTTATAAGGATTTTCTTGGGCTTATTTTGTTGCTTTGATATACCCCCCGAGTGCGCAGTTATTTCTACAGGGTATACCAAATACAAGTCAAGTCTATGACGAAAATTTTCAATTAAAGTGCATAAATTCCTTCAATGTCATGCACACCAGCAACAGCAACAACGGCAGCAACAGCAGCAACAGCAGCAACAATAACATCGACGACAACAACACAAATTTAAATGATGTTAAACAATTTGTTGTTGTCGCTTTTGAATAATGCGGGCTAACATAATTCGGCTGCAGTTAACGCCGATGATTGAGACTAGTCTGAGCTGTTGTTGTTGTTGTTGCTGTTGTTGCTGTTGTTGCTGTTGTTGCTGTTGTTGTTGTTGTTGTTGCTGTTGTTGCTGCTGACATGCGCAAGGTCAACGTTCAATTGAGCGCAACAACAAGTAGAAAAATCAGTGGCAATTTTCAAGAAAATTATATCATAAACTGTGCAGATATTGAATAATGTTATAATGTACGTCTAAATCGGTAGAGTCGATGGAGAATTGATGGAGAGTTATTGCACTTACGAATACTATACCATATGCAATTAAAGTTGAGTACCCATTAAAGTTGCACTTGGAAATTGAGGACTGAGCCCAAGCGGTGGAATTATATACATATATAAGCATGTGTTATATGCCAATTAAAACGAAATTCTTGAAGTATTTTGTATTCTCTTTTTTGGTAATTTTAGTAATTTTGGTAATTTCATTTAATTTATGGTATTTTAAACATGTTTTAAAGTTAAAAAGTAGTTTATATAAATAACACTTTTTAGGAACTATTTTTAGACCTTTCTGTCTGTTTTGAATGTTAAGATCTCAGCTATTATAGATCCTAGAGTGAGCAAATTTGGCATGTAGTTTGCTGTAGCTATACCAGTTAATAATAAATTATTTAAAACATGAAAATCCACGTCTAACTCTTTAAGAATTCAATAAATATGTATTTATAGGCCAAATAGCTGTTTGGCTTTCCATATAGTAAGCTGTCTGTATTTTATAACTATTCTCTTTATTGCCATAACTTTCATCTATACTTGACATATATTCTTTGCCATTATCTTGAGTTCTTGATCTCTTTGGGTCTCGGTTCTCAGTTCTTGAGAATGAGAACCATTTCAACAATTAAAAGCTGCAATTGTATCGCATAATTGCGCGCTCATCGTGTCGCGGTAACCGGAGCTGTTGATGGACTGTGGCTATTGGGGTCTGTGGAGCAGGTGACAGGCGAGAAGAAGGGGCGTGGGCAGGGGCAGGGATAGGGGCGGGGGGAGGTGTGCGTTATCAGAGTTTCAGTGTGCTGGGGGTCAGTTAATTGCGGTCAGCGGCGAAGACAATAATTGAGTGAGCTGAAGTAATTGGAGGCGGCAGCAGAGCGCTTGCTTCCTCTTCCCCTTCTCTCCCTCTCCCTCGCTCTTTGGCACTTTGGCAGATCACTGTTAACTGGGCCAAGTGCTGGAAAGTGCTGCTTTTGGTATTTGGTACTCGCTCATCCCATGCTCACTTGACCTGTTCTCTGCTCTCGCTGCCTCCCTCTCCCACTCTATCTCTCCCTCTCGCTCTTGCCCTTTTTGGTTGGAGGCGGCATAATGGCCCAAAAAACTGTGTCATTGCATGCCTGTAATTGTTGCTGCTGCCGCTGCATTTTACCGTTGTCTGCGGGCGGCAGCGCGTGTGTTGCATGCGGAATCAGATTTTTACTTTGCCACTTGACGCTTCTCTCTCTGTCCGTGTGTGTCTCTCTCTCTCTCTCTCTCTCTCTCTCTCTCTCTCTCTCTCTCTCTCTCTCTCTCTCTGGGTGTGTGGAAATTCTTGTGAAAATTCGTCGTTATTAGAAGCAACTAATTTGTACAGTTAAACGTCATGCTGGCGGCAACAATTGCAGCAGTAGCAGCAACAGCAACAGCGGCAGAGGCAGCGGCAGCGGCAGCAGCAACTTGGGCACTTAAATAACGGCGGAAATTTCATGCGCCGCTGCTTTTTTATTTTTCCTTTAAGCAGCCACTGCCTCTACCCCTGTTGCCTCCGCCCCTGGCTCTTCCTCTGTGCCTGCTGCCTCTGCTGCTGCTGCTGCTGTTGTAGCTTCCACTTTGCCTCCGCCTCCCTTTTTGCTGCTGCTCTCTCTCTCTCTTTCCCTGCCTATCTCTCCCGCTCTCTTTCTAGCGCGAGTCCAGCGTAACAAACAGGAAACTATTTATGCGACTGGCTGTCATGCGAAAATTGGCTAAGGAAATTTCGTTTCGTTTTCGCTGCAAGTTCGTTGCCTAAGTCTTTTGTATTGCAGGCACAGACGCAGAGACAGAGTCGGAGGGAGAGAGAGTGAGACAGATAGAGCGCTGCGACAGACAGCCCCAACATTTTGCAAATCAATCAAAAGCAAAACTATTGCCCAAACGTCGCTGCCGCCGCTGCTGCTGCTGCTGTTCCTTTTGGCCAACATCAACAATTGGCAACAGCGTGCACTGCGCGCGTGTGTGTGTGAGTGTGTGTGTGTGTTCCCAATTCACGGTGCATTGCGCTTTTCATTGGCATGGTTCGGTTTCGTTTTGGCGTCGGCTTTCCCAATCCAGCAATCCGGCAATTCTCGACTTGCCAACATTAGCATCATCATCCACATGGGGCTAGTGGAGACGCGCCTCTAATGAGGCGAAAATTAGCAGTAAACGCGAAAACGATGCAACCAACCCGGCCGGCCGACCGACCGACCGTCCGCCCCGTCCCCGAATTGGGTTAATCTATTTGAAAGTGGTCGTACAGCAGTGCGAAAGTCGCCTAAGAAGCGTTATACCAAGATACTTTCCATTTTCTGATGTCTCCAGCAACAGCAGCAGCAGCAGCATCAGCTTTCCCAGCGCGACAATTTCATCAGGCTCCCCCTCCCGCCCCTCCAGCAGCGTGTAACCCTTTGCAATCGATTAATGTATCAAGCAAGACGTGTCTCCCCCCCATCTCCCACTTCATTGATGCCATTCCATGCCATTTCTGTTGCTTACATTGCCACAACAATGCGTGTTTCTTGCTCGCTTCTCACTCTCTTCTCTTCTCTTTCTGCCCCTCTCTGCTCTCTGCTCTCTCTCGTTCTCTCCCTCCCACTTGGAGTTGCTCCCAATCCGTGTGTAAGAGTGGAGCAACTTTAATTGCCGGAAATAGTCTGCGCTTTTGCGCTGCTTTTGGCCCAATCTTTGTTGCTCATTTCTGCACACTGTTAGCGGGCTGTTAAGCTGCTGTTAATGTGTTAACAGTGTGTTTTAAGAGGTCGCAAATTATGTTAGCTTGTGCGGGCAATGTACCTTAGGCAGACTGGCTTTAAATGTATATAGAACGGCTTAAAGAAGTTTGGGACTGTGATTTACGAATTATTTCTTAACTCACTGCCATGTTTGTCCACCAATCGAGCTTAAATTTTCGGGAATTATGTGTAAGCCTTTTATTGATGTACACAACAAAAATAAAGATTCTAGCTTTTATACTACACTTGCAATTCATTTTTGTTTCGATTTACAGCAGTGCAAAGGAATGTGCACATAATCTAAGTCAGTAGTAAGCTGCGTCTAGTAATGAAACATATTATCTACAAATTTGCGTGCCCTACATCATATAGTCACTGAGATCTAGCGATTCATACAGACAACTAGCTATAAAATTTCCTTATTAACTATATATACTGTATATCTATGCCTAATACCTTGCCTTACGAGTTTCTATGAGTTTTTTCTTTTCTCCCTCCTTCTATCCACAATAATATTGCAACAGTTCGTGCAAGGTGAAAATATGATAAAAAAAAAAAAAACAAATTAACACCTCACCCACTTAACAGCGCGCTGTTAACAGCGACAGTTTTACAGCAGACAGCTAACATAATACTTAACACCCATGGCACTCTGGCTCTGACTCAGCGCAATCAGAGTGGGGAATTTCTTAATGGGGCACTACATTTCGACCTAATGTGGGAACAAATGTGTGTCGCATCCCGCTCTAAAGAAACTTCACCTTTCGCTCGTTTTCAGAAAAGGTCTGAGAACAATGACAAATTGATGGGAAAATAAATTGCAAGTTGGCGAAGCTATCGACCTCATTTGCTCCCAAAAGAGAAGAAAAAAAATCTATGTGAACTGAACTCAATTAAACTTGATTAGCGGCTTTAATTGGTAGAAACAAGAGCTCCTTGGCACCGCAATGGGTCGCGCTGTTGGGCTGTGACAACATACTATACCATACTATAGTATAGTATAGACTTGCCTAATAGCCGAGCGGGTGCTAATTGAAAAGTCACAGCTCAAACGAAAGTGAAGCGCGCGGTAAACAAACGTGGATCATCAATCTGTCAATAAATCAAACGGATTTACTGTTACACGCGCTCTCAATGTGTCGTTTTAAGGTTTTTGGTTTCAGTTTCAGTTTCAGTTTCAGTTTTAGTTTCAGCTTGGGTTTATCTTTCTCTGCTTTGATCTCTTATCTCGCTGTGAGGTTTTCACTTTCATTTCTACGCTATGTTGGCGCCCAGCAACCTCTTGCAGACTGTCTCCCTCTCTCTCTCCCTCCCTCTCTCTCTCTCTCTCTCTCCCCGCTCATAATTAACACATTGAGGCATTTCTACGGAAATTGGCCAAAAAAAAGTCGTCGAGTCGTCGCGATGACAAGACACAAGAGACCCAACAAGCATTGCCTTTTGTTTTGCGTACAATTTCCTACGCTCACCTCACCGAACTCACCCTAACTCAACCGAACTCACCGAACTAACCGACTCACCGACTCTGTCGATGACCCAAATTAAGCCCACACTCTCGTCTCTCGTTCAACGTTCAACATTCGGTTCAGTGGAACGACACTGTGCAGCAAGAGTGTTGATTCGCATTTTTTGCAGATTTTTTATTTGCCTAGATCTCTGCTAGTTTGGTAGATATTATGATGAAATTTGACTGAGTAGTCGATTAGTGGATGTGGATTTAAGAAATATTTATTTTTCCAGTTTTTCTCGCATAGATCTTTGTTTTTCTAGCTCTTAGTTTGCTTTTTTGGCTAGATCTCTGCTTGTCGCGTAGATATTGTGATGAAATTCGACTCAGCAGTCGATTAGATTGTGTGGATATAAGAAATATTTTATATTCTCGTTTTTTTCGGCAAATTTGTGGGTTGGGCTGCATAGTTACTACCTTTTTTCTTATTTCTTGGCCAGATCTATTTTTGATAGATATTGCGCTGAAATTTGATATTATACATAAGAAATATTAGCTCGTTTTGTTTCTTTGCCTAGATCTTTGTTTATCGCATAGCTATTATAATGAAATTTTGTGTATTTGTTGCTTAGTGTGCATATATATTAGATATATTGTTTCTATTGCAGTGCCCATTGAATTTGCTATGATATCTAGAGCTCTTACTCGCAATCTGTAAGTAGAACAGCTTAAAAGTTTCATATGCAGCTGGTAACATTATTTTATTTTCTTATCTAGGCTAGATCTCTGCTTCTGTTAGAGATAACTTGATGAAATTTGATAGGCGCATACTTCAGTCCAAGTAGATATGGAATATATTTTTTGAGAGAGTCAGCTCTAATATTTACTATAATATAAGGCACATTGCTGCTGCAACTTGTAGCCAAGTGTTGCTTAGTGTTTTTGTGCACATGCCTGGGCTTGTTTGCAATGTTTATATATATCATTTAACTACGAGAGAATCACGCTGGCATTGCAAAGGTCAATGCCCAAAAGCGATGCGCTGCGATGCGTTGACACAATGAGAGAGGAACGAGCTGAGCTGAGCTGAGCTGAGCTGAGCTGAGCTGAGCTGAACTTGGCTTAGCGCACATCCTGTCAGTCAGTTGGCTTATTATACAATGTCTTTTAAATATTATACATATCGTATATGGTCGCAACATGCAACATGCAATTGAAAAACGATTTAACTTCTTTACAGATCGCAGACGGAGCTCATAAACAATCAATCAGCGGCAATCATCTGCATCAATCACGGCTCAAGCATCTGTCGCAAAGTGGAACTAGACAAGTGAAAGCTCAGACTCAGCCCCAGCCCCAGTCCCGGTTCGGTTCGGTTCAGCTCGGTTGCTGCTGCTGCTGCTGTGGCTGTGGCTGCTGTTCGTCTGCCACATAATTCAATCAAGCGCAAAGTCAACGCCAACGCCAACACGCTGCCCCTACCCCTACCCCTTCCCCCCTCAGGTTGGGGGCAACTGCAGTACACTCAGTCAGTCAGTGAGTCAGACGCGCTGCAGACGCAGCCATTGGCCGTGGCCAGGAACGGGTAACCAGTATTCACAATATTCACGGTATTCACAGTTCATACACAGTCGGCTGTGTGTCACGATTCACGAACGAGTCACGAGCGAGTCACGACGTTCAGCGGGCAGGTTCACAAATAAAGTGAAAGTGAATTTGTTTATGCTTTATTGCGATTACCAAAGCGAAGGAGAGGGTAAAAACAGAGACAGAGACACAGCGCGACAGAGAGAGAGAGAGAGAGAGAGAGAGAGAGAGAGAGAGCAACTCCCTCAAATGTGATGCCAACCAGCTGCGTTTAACAAGCAAACGAGCCAGCCCTATCAATGCTTATCAGCGCAAGTGGATAAGCTGCCACAACAACAACAACAACAACTACGATAATAACAACAACAACAACAACAACAACAACATGCTGCACATGTGGCTTGCAGTGCTGCTGCTGCCGCTGCTGCTGCTCGCTGCCAGTCGCTCTAGCGGTAAGTTTAGTCTACACTCTAATCCATTAACTAATTGAGGACTCTCACTAGACTAGACACTACCCTAACTCCCCTCCCCCCCTGCTACCCTAGCTCCCTTTTCTATACTCTATAGATATAACCCTCTCATCTCTAGCAGCAACTAATTGATTTAAATTGTTCAACTTAGTTTAAGATGTTTTTTTTTTCACTTTTTACACTTTTCCAACCTCCTCCCGCCCCGCAATTCCAGCCCCTACGAAGGCCAGTCTTCAAGGGGGTGGGGGGTCTTATCAATCTGTGCGTGTGTGTGGGTGTCTTTCAATTTATTTGGCCCCCAACGAGTTTCACTCGACACTTTTTTTTTGCCATTGACGATGAGCTGAAAAACACTTCACAGATTGCACAATCGCCGTAAATACCATAGCTACTACTACACACACACACACACACAGTCATGGCTGCCAAAAAAAAAAAAAAAAAAAATTAAACACGTTGTAAAAAAAGCTCATGACAAACAAGAAAGTCACCTAATCAAAGCTATTGCATAGCCAGGCGATACTATCGCTAATTGTGTGCGATAGTTTTGCAGATACTATCGATAAATAACATTATCAGCGAACATTATCGCAAAACCTTAAAAGGGAATATCAAAAATCACTTACTATTTGATATTATCTTATATTTTGCACAAATATAATATGAGAGCATTTTCATGTCGGAACTGAATGTACTACTCGGCCTGTTTCCTGCACAACTTTATCGTTTGTCTATCGATTACAATGAAATTGCGAAGATTGCGCCATATGAACTCAGTTTACCTATACATAAGCATAAATATTACCTCAAGATCTTAATGACAAATGTATAGCCATTTGAACGCTAACTACATATCTCTCTTGCATTTCACCTAACTACCTAACATTACATCAAGTAATTATATATGAATCTGTATAATAGCTCCCGTTATACTACATACTATGGTATCCATACCTATCATTGTCTCAGATACTTGAAGAGAGAAGAAAGGCAAGAAAAAAGCGATATAAAATACTTAGTTGGATGCATTCGGTTGCATAAGCTGCCCAAGTCACGTAGTGCTGATTAATGGAGGGTGCTTTGCTAACTAGAGAAAAAATACTAAACTAAATGCAGGAAAATAACGAAAACATACTAAATTTGGCTGGCATGAGTCAGCGCATTAGCCAGAGAAGGGAGACCTGAATCCTGCAGCAATCTATCCCCCAATAATGATAATGATAATAATAATAATAACAGTTTGCATGATAATTGTTGCCACTGTTGGCGACGTGTGTGGCGTAGCGTGGACAGTTTTCTTCTTCTTCTTCTTTCTCTACCCTTCCCCGTCGGTCTTTTGAAAACGCAATCACGCCTCGGTAATTTATCAACGCTTCCAGCTAACGGCTATATAAGTCTGGGGAGGGAGACACCACTCATACCTATACGATGTTGGGTTATGTCATCCGCACGTTCCAAATTATGGCGCTGTGTCTGAAAACGCAAAATGAAAACAATTTTACGCGCTGCCATTAAAAAACCTAAAAAACACTAAAAAAAGCAAATTCCTACCATTTTATTCAACTTTTTTAATTGTCTATGACAATGATAATTTCACATATTGTCAACGACGACGAGACGACGAGACAACGAGACTCTCGAGCGGTTCTTCCAAAGATCAGCGTGCTGAAGGCAGTTTCTATGCTCTTCCGGTTCCGTTGTATGCTGACCTAGTTGATGTTGCGACCCAGATAGTTGATATAGTGACTGTAATAAAGTTTGCTAAAAATGTGTCTGTGTGAACTCAGAGATCTCTGTTGTTCTAATAGCTAGAGTTATCAAATTTGACCTAGAGACTGCAGATGCTCTTCCGCTGCGTTTACATGTTTGGTGCCACGCCCACACCGCCCACAAAAAGCTGTAAATTGCGTTTATTAAGCTTAGTTGTGAAGCTATTTCTCTCTGTTTTTGCATACACACAGATGCATACCATATGCATCTTTTCTACAAATTTGAAGCCAATCGCAGAAGATATTCATACATTATACATTATATAGGGTCTCTAGGCATGTTACGATCAGTTCAGATATCACTTCGACTGCGTTTCGCTTTGAGTGACCGCCTAGAGCCCGCATGTTTGAGCTATTCTATCATCTCAGTCATTTGTCATGTCTGTCATCTATTTCCATCTATATCTATATCTATATTCACTCCCTACCGGGAATGGGCCACGTGATCGGCTTGCCGAATGTTCCATTAAAACGAATCGTAGATCATTTGATATTCACTTTGCTCGTATACCTTCCCATCTTCGATCATTGCAGCACTGGGCGAGGAAGTGAGTGCCACGCCCCCACAATATACCAATTATACGGAACTATCCCAGGCGGTACATGCGTCGCTGCAGGAGCACGAGCGACTCCAACAGCAGCGACAGTTGCTCCATGGACGAGCCAAGCGGGCAGTGAAGCGTGTGTGCTATGGGGAACTGGGATGCTTTGAGGATTCGGGTCCATTTGCATACCTGGAGATGTTACCCTCATCACCGGAGGAGATCAACACAAAGTTCTATTTCTATTCCACCCGACAGCGTTCCGATCGTCCGCTCATGGAGTTATCCTTCCTCAATATGACAGCGGCGTTTGCGAGGGCAAAGGCTAAGCGAGAATCGGAAAGCGGATCCACTGCCTCACCTGGAGGAGGAGCAGCCACAACCAATGCGTCGGCGGGTGAGGCGAATGTGACCACCGAGAAGCCACCGGGTACGAGCAAGAAGTCGCCCCCACCAACGATCGATGATCTCGAAGGATTCGATGAGCTCTCCGTGCGTGTCATTGTGCATGGCTTTGGCTCTGCCTGTCCGCATGTCTGGATCTATGAGATGAAGACGGCTCTAATGGCGGTGGTAGGTTCCAAGCAGGTGAAGCTAGAAGATTTCCATGAATACATTTCCATATTTCACTCCACAGGAGGATTGCATTGTGATCTGTGTGGACTGGGAGAATGGGGCCACGTTCCCGAACTATGTGCGAGCAGCGGCGAATACGCGCCTGGTGGGCAAACAGTTGGCCATGTTGTTGCGTCATCTGGAGCGGCACAAGGGGCTGAATTTGATGCGCACCCATGTGATTGGTTTCAGTCTGGGCGCACATGTCTCTGGATTCGCCGGCGCCGAGCTGCCAGGCCTGTCACGCATCACGGGACTCGATCCGGCCGGGCCGCTCTTCGAGGCACAGCATCCGAAGGTGCGTCTGGACAGCAGCGATGCGGAGTTTGTCGATGTCATTCACTCCAATGGCGAGAATCTCATACTGGGCGGTCTGGGCTCCTGGCAGCCCATGGGTCATGTGGATTACTATCCCAATGGGGGACGTGTGCAGACCGGTTGCTCCAATCTCTTTGTGGGCGCCGTCACGGACTTCATTTGGTGTAGGTTGCCGAGGGAACCTATCGATTACCTCAAGTCTAATCATCTCTCTCTCTCTCTCTCTCTCTCTCTTTCATTTCTGCAGCGGCTCAGGCGGCTGAGGATGAGGAGGGACGTTCGCTGTGTAACCATCGACGCGCCTACAAGTTCTTTATCGATTCGGTGGCGCCACGCTGCATGTTCCCAGCGTTTCCGTGTGCCAACTACGATGATTTCCTCAAGGGAAAATGTTTTCCATGTGCCCAGGATGATGAGGATTTGGCTGAGGGTGTGCCGCGATGTGGCAACATGGGTTACTATGCGGATAGATCGACGGGTCGTGGTCAGCTCTATCTGTTGACACGTGAGGAGGAACCCTTCTGTGCCCATCAGTTCCAGCTGCAGATCTTCAACTCTTTCAACGATCTGCCGCTGCGTACCATAGGTCGCCTGGAGGCGATACTCGAGGGTGATGGTGGGCTGAACGAGACCTTTGAGATATCCGAGTAAGTAGATGGGGGGGAAGGAAGTATACGGTCTGCTCAACTCTGATGCAATCCAATCTGATCCTTCCAGAAAGGACGACGCAGAGTTCTTTGCCGGCGATATTGTGTCCAAGATCATTGTACCGCATCCGGCTCTGGGTTTCCCCACCACACTGAGTCTACACTACAAGTCCTACAGTGGCTGGCTATCGAAGGGTCTGCCCCACTGGGACATCGACAAGGTGGTGCTCACAGACAGCTTTGGACGCAGCCATTCGCTGTGCCGGCCCAGCACCAAGCTGAGCAGCGGCAGTCCCGTGCGTATGCGTCTCCAGGCGGGCAACTGTGAGCTGGACAATCAGGAGGATTATGGTGCCTATACCACACAGTCGCCAGCCTCGCCATCCGCTGTCAGTACCGATGCACCCAGTGCCACCCAGGCTGGTGACTCCAGCGTGCAGGAGTCGGGTCTGAGCAGCGTTGTGGATGGCGTGGAGAGTGCCAAGCAGCGCAAGGATATCTTCAATTTGGGCACCAGCTTTAAGCTGGCAGAGAATCAAACGTATCCGCTGGATCAGGCCGAGGAGTTGCCCTGGCAGCCCATTCTAGTGGGCAACTCCCTGGACAAGGATGGCAACGAGGCGGAGGCAGCCGAATCGAGTCGCAGTCTCTCAGATGCGCTACCAGGTCAACCGGCAACCAATGAGATCTTCGAACCGGTGCTCAAGGAACGTCGCCTCAAGGTGAATCGTGGTCGTAATCTGCAGCAGGATACCACCACAGCCGAAGAGATTGTTGAGCCGGTGCTGAAGGCAACAACGCCACGTGCCAAGCATGGCAAGGATTTGCAGTTACCCGAGCTAGTTGAGCCATCGGTGGCCAACCAGACGAAAACCAGCCAGATTCCAGAGAGTCCCAAGATGATGGCACAACTCTCGAGCGGACAGGATGAACCGCAGATGGTGCAACTGCTGCCCTTCCGCCTGGGCGAGCTGCTGCAGCGTGCCGAGCGTTACGCTCGCGAGACTCTGCTGCCACTGATCTCGGTGCAGGCGCCGCGTTTCTTTGGCTTCAATGTGACGCCCCATGATCGTGAACTGACCGGGCGACCAGGTGAGTCCCGCAAGCCACGCTATATACCACGCTACGAGGAGGCTGCCTTTCTTAATGGCAGCCGGAGCAAACAGTCTGCCGAGCAAACGGATCAGGCGGCACGACGTAATCTCTTCAAGCTGCTGCGTTCGGGTGCAGCTCGCTCCGATCGTGGCCGTGTGGTGGCGGCGCCGCAACGTCGTCTGGCGAGCACAGCACAGACGCCGCTGGCCGGCGGTGAGACGGCGAGTGAGGTGAACTACTACACCAATGTCCTGCTCAGCTCCGAGTCCCGTGCGATGCGTCCGGAGTCGCCCGACTATCGTCCCGTCTTCATTGATCTGCCCACCTTCCGGCCGTCAGCCGGCGGCACGTCCAAGTCGAAGGCAGCGCGACGTGGACGCGTCCAGCAGCTTCCCTGATGCACTGCAGCCAGAGCTGCGACGCACAGCTACATGCAAATACTATGTGATATGACAATATGATGACCGCGCGCCACCCTCGAGCTGTGGTCCCTTCGCTGGTATCTCTATCTATCTATCGATCCATCTAACTATCTATCTACCATATATGTTTTTCTCTTCTACCTTTCCTTACCTCTGTCTGCCTTTGCTTTTGTTTTTCACCCACAACGTGCACTGTAAATAACCGACTATGTATCAAATTTATCATATATATGTATATCATTTTGCTCTCGACATATTTTTCGTAACATCTAAGTTAGTCACTAAGCATATAATGTGAATTGAATTAAATAAATTATTAGCGTTTTAAGAACAGAAATAAATATAATACTATAATGTATATTCTCGTCATGAGACTGTTGTCACCCGGCAAAGGGAAAGAATGAAAGACATATGAAAGGTGGAAATTTTTGAAAATTTTGAAGTCATTATTCTTTGATACAGAATTAATCCAGAATCGTGAATAATGGATAAAATGTCTTCTCTCAGGGAAATCTTATGATTTTCGACGAAGTTTTCTATACTATAGGCTCCAGCTGCTTTAAAAAAAAATAATTATTTTTGTGATTTTTGTAAAGGTTCATTTTTCAGAAAAATTTTTTTTCCAAAATTCTAAATCGCCTGCTTTTACTTTTAATCGATTGCGGAGGTCTTAATTAGTATAAAACAAGTGTTTAAAATGGTTTTAGAGCATACTTAATTTTTGGCCAAAAATCATGTCAAAGTCGACTAAAAATTTGACATGTAAGACCCTCCACAGGACCTGTAACCTCACATTCCTCACTTCTTAACTTTCTTAAAATTCAACCGATTTTCTTCGGGTAAAGCATTTTATTTATGGTTTTAGCTATAGAATAGAATGGCTTTATAGTTTTCTCAATTTTAAAAATTGAAAAAAAAAATTATTTTTGTGATTTTGGTAAGGGTCCCTCCTGTTCATATATCTGAAAAATTTTTTTTTTTAAATTCGAAATCACTTGCTCTTACTTTTAATCGATTGCGCAGGTCTATCTCTGTTTCGCTGTATTAAATATTCGGCACGCCTCTTTTAACAGTCTAAACCCTTTAGTAAAAGTCACTTTTGCGATTTGAGTTGTATTTTGTAAGTTGTTCTCTTTAGCATAATTTATTTTTCATATACTTTTCATTTAATTCATTTTTATCTTCATAAAGTAACGTGTGTCTGCCTCTGTCTGTGTTTGTATGTGTGTATCAGTGTGTATCAGTGTGTGTGTGTGTGTGTGTAGTTTGATCTGCTTCTCAACTGATCCCATTACGCATTGTACGAACATTATATATAATTTACTATATTTTTTTCTTTATCTGTATCTAGTTTGTATCTCGAACATTTCTGTTTAATTTTGGATCCAATTTTCTTATAATTTATTCGGCTGGTAAAAATTGATGGAAATTTTATTGAAAATTCAATTTGGTAAATTTTGTGCTTGCTCGTTTTGTCTCTGTGTGTGAGTGTGTGTAATCTTTGTTTGTGTGGGAGTGTTGTTGCTGTTTTCTCATGTTTTTCATACTTTAATATATATATAATAATTTTTTTTTATTTTTCTTTTTGGTTTCGTTTTTGGTTTAACTATTTATAAAACATTTCACTTTTTTTTTAGAATCTTAACAACTTTTTCTTTAATTGCTGCGGCGTATTTGTTTTTGTTTTTTTTTATCATATACATATACATGTGTATGTATATATCATCGTACTTTATGATTAATTTGCGTTAGTTAATAAGTAGTTTCTCTGCCATTTGACTATTTATTGTTGTACGCATAATTTACATGGATTTTCTTTGTTCCTCAATGCGCTAGTTCGCAGTATTCCTTTCTATCTGCGCTTGCTTTTCTTTTCTTTTCTTGAGAAAGGAGAAAAACTATTTGAATAATTTATTTGTTGCGGATGCGAGAAACAAAACTTGAAGTTGCAAGTGTTCTAATACTTCTCTGTAGGTCTTAGTGGGTGTGTGTATGGGTGTGACTAGATTATATATATAACTGCGTTTCACATATGAATCTCTGCAGAACGATATATTCTTACAAGCCTCATCATTTGGTCGTGATTGATTCGTATTGCATAGTCCGATTTGAATTCGAGTTGTCTTTTAACTGTTGCGATTAAGGGAATCAAATTTCCGAATATCGGACAACTATATATGGAACAAACTATTAAGGGATCTTTCTTTTCTTGCAGGAATATTTGAGCTTCGGCCTGCCGAACTCTCCTATCGCGTTCTCCGTACTTTGCTTTCTCTTTTCAGCTATATAAAAAAAGAAAATTTAAGAGGCCTTCGAGGTATTTTACTATGTGTTTATTACTGTAATTAGTTCGCATAGATCTTTTTCTTTTATCTCTGCATGAAAGTTGAATGTGCGTGTACATATATCTCTGTACAGCAGTGTGTGAGTGTGTGGTTTTTCTTTTTATTTTTGCTTTATTCCAGTCTTCTTTATTAATGAGAATCCTTAAACTTGAAAACAAACTTGAGAACAGGCAACGGAAATCGACAACTTTTTATTAAGGTAAGATTATGCGATACAGATATAAGTAATCTACATATGTATGTATGTAGTATGTATGTGCGCGGGTGTGTGGGGGGATCTGCTCTCTATGAGTACTCTTGCAATGCTTATCGTTTATCGCCTATCATTTTAACGTCTATCGTTTATCGTTTATTCATGTATTTGTTGCTATTGTAGTTTGGAATTTCTTTTTTTTTTGTTACTCGATGGCAAAGCTCAGCTTGAAGGTTGCACAGTATTAGACTTGGTAACGGTTAACAGTATTAGTATTAGCATTAGTATTAGTACTGGTATTAGTATTAGCATTAGTCATAGTATTAGTATATCCGTATTAGCATTAGTATTGTGGTATTATTAGTGGTATTATAATAAGATTTCTTTGCCTATATTAAAATGCCTATTAAACTAGATTTTTTGCTGGCTGAACTTCTGTTTTACATTAGGCATAGACTAAACTTTTAGCATAGTTGTTGTTGTTCTGGTTTTGGTGTTGTTGTTGTTTTTGGTTTCGCTTGTTATCGGTATTATGTATGTAATATTATGTTTATGTTTAAACTTAATTATTTTGGCAAGTTATTTTGTTTTATATGTATGTTTTATATCACTTTTTGCTCTGGTTACCCCAGACAAATGTTCGTTCGTCGCCCTCGCTCGCTCGCTCACACTCTACCCTCCCTCTCTCTCTTTGTCTAGCTGCCGTCTCACTCACACTGCCTCTCGCTGCCTCTGCCTCGTTCTCTGTCTTTTTTTTACTACTAAGTAAGCCTTGTCTAGCGTTAGATAAATTTACTTGTAAAAAAAAACAAAAAAAAACTTTCTTGCATGACTTGAAGACGATATGTTTTTATTTTTGTTGTTATGTATATTGTATTACGATATTTATAATTATTATAGTATATATGTATATATGTAATATCTATTAAATTAATAATAATTTATATGCACCTTATGTGCATCATATTTCATATATAATATTTTTTTATATTTCCATATATTATGTATAGTTTTATATGTATGCGTATTATTATATTCAATTTTATTGCTCATCGCGTTGTTTTTTTTTTCTAATTAATTGGCTGTACTGTACTCTCCTCTCTTATCTCATTTCAGGAACCGAACCAAAACGAATCACAAACGAAATGTGTAATTTAAATGTGTATATACAGCATAATGTGCCCACACTCCATGCACATGTATACCTATATTCATACTCATATATATATATATATATATGCAATATATATATATAATATTCAATATACAAAAAATACACGTATGGGCGCCCAAACGGATACTTCAACTTTTGTTAATAACTAAATTTTGCTTCAACATTCTCATCGTCATCTACATACATCATCATCATCGTCATCATAATCTTGCTCCCTCACTACATATCATCGTCGTTAAGGCCAAATCAAGTATACGTACGTAAAAATGTTCTTTAGGTATAATACTCTCTCGCCTCTAACTCGTTACTTCCCCCACATTTTTGTTTGCTCTGCTTCTCCGTTTCTCCGCTTTTGTTTTTTTAATTAAAAATTTCGATCATCTTGTTAGTTTCTCCTGCGAGATCATCTATGTAATTTGCTTTAATCTTTTACTGTGTGCGTGTGGACGGTATTCAAAGCTGTAAATTGATTTGATTTATTTTACTCTCTTGTCATATATTTTTTTTGGTTTCGTTTTTTTTTTTATCTATATTTTTACATATTTACAGTACTCATTTTTGGTTTTTGCTTTGGTAAAAATATTATCGTTTGTTTTTAAATTCTTCTTAATTACAACAAGCAGCAAATCAATAAAAACTTTTTATTCAGTCGCATATTTGAACGGAATCCAACCGGACATAGTCAGATAATATATCTGTTGCCAGATATATGTATATAGACATAAGTCCCATTGGAATCGGCTTAGTTCTTTTGTTGTTTTTTTTTTTTTTTTTTTGGTTTTTTGGTTTTGTGAGATGTTAACCATGGTCCAAAGTAATTGTAGCTTCCATGAGGTTAGTTTTGGGTGTTAAGCAAAGCGCATAGTTTTCGAGGGTATATACTGAGAAATTGGAAATGAACGACAAGTGGCGATTGTGGAGAATCGTCGAGAAATCGCAGTAGATATGGAAGTATTATTAGTAGTATAGTACGAGTCTGTGTATGTGTGTCTGTGTGTGTATTCTAACTAGAAACAAAAAAGGGTGCCCACAAGTTGAACGTCTCATCCCTCTAAAGTGTTTTTCTTCCTATTTACCAATTTGGTTTCATTTATTTTTTATATATTTCTTTTTTATTTTCGCCCCTTTTCTGATTCTCTTGAGCTTGACAAAAGTTGAAGTCGCTAGATTGAACGTTAAACAAAAAAATTGGATGCTTGGATGCACGTTTGATCGAAATGAGAAAGGAAGACAAAATACTTAAGAGTGGAAATCATAAAACTAGATATCTTCTTGGGTGAGACAATACATATTCTATATATATATATATACGCATAGATGCTACGAACCGAAGCAACTTCTAAGATTGTGTGATCTAAACGTGGATAGTTTTTATGCTGTGTTTGCTTCTCTTTTCTATACTCCTAGAGACTGTTTTTATTTTTATTTTAATTTTTTATTTTATGTATTTTTATTTTTTTTTTTTTGGGTCTTCTGGAAGATCGACGGCCCGTTAGTTCTTCTTGGATTTAGTTTAAGTGTTTTTTTTTTTGTTTTTTCTTGTAGTTGTTGTGTAGCAGTTTGCTAAGTTTAATTATTGTTTTTGTATCGTTAGCAGCTTTTGTTGTAAACTTTTCTTGTATTTGTTGTTTTTTTTTATTTGGGTTTTCCTTGTTTCGCTTTTCTGTACTTTTCTTTGTCTATGTCTATATGTTCAGCTTCAGCTCCGACTTACTTATTTACAAAATAGCAGTTAGTTCTGTTATGTATATTATATATATATATATACATATAAATATATATATATATATCATATATACATATGTATATATATATATATATATATATATATATTTATATATATATATATATATTTTATTTATGCACTTGTATATATATGTATGTATATCTTCCTTTCCATTACTAAATATTTTAAACTTAACGGCAGTTTTGATGTTTTAGCATTTATCATGTGTTTCTCTTAAGTGTTTGTGTGTGTGTTCCTCTGTGTGTGTGTGTATGTATAGATGTGTCTATGTGTGTGTAACAGCGAATCAGTACGATCAACGCCTTCGTCGGCGCAGCCTTTTCAGCATAGTTTTTTTTTTTAGATATTATTGCCAATCGGGGCGCTACTTAAACATATATGTATATATATAAATATATGGATACCTACATACATAGTATATTTTGTATAACTAACTGCACTCTATGAGCACAACGTATTTCGGACGTTAAGTTTTCCAATTTGCCTTCTCTTTTATTTTCTGAAGTTTTCACTCAAATTTAAAGAAATTTCATGGTTCTGGAAGTTAAGAAAAAAAATTGACTTATAATTTTTTGATTTTTTCTGGCTGCCGAAGGCGTTGACCGACTGTATTCGATTTTCTGTTTTTTTTTTGTTGCCTTAGTTTTTGTTGACTTTTGGTTTCTTTTGGTTTTTTTTTTAGTTGTTTTTTTTTAGTTATTTTTATTTGTTTTTTCCTTTTACTAATATTTGACTAATATTTTATAATAGAGCATAATTTAAAGTCGAAAATAAAATTAGCAGATATTGTATGTTGTTTTGTTGTTGCTTTCTTTGTCTGTTTTCTGTATTCAGTTTCTGTTTTGGTATGGTTTTGTTTTTTTTTTCGTAGCTAGCTTCTAAAGAAAGGAAGAAACTCCAATTAGGTTAGACTACTAAGATAATTCTCATTTTTGTTTTTCTCATTTGGTTTTTTGTTTTTTTTTTGTTTCTTTTTTTATTTTTTTCGTCTTCTTACTGCTTCTTCTTTGTTTTGTTTCTGTGATCTATAACGAATGTTAGTTATTAATTGCTAAATTTGAACATAGGTATCGAGTTGAGTTTTCTTTTTGTTTTTCTCCTGTGTGTGTGTGTGTGTGTATCTGTGTGTAGTCTTTATTGAGCAGCTGTGTAAATTCGGCTGCCAAATTTGAATAATAAAAAAAAAACGTTCGCTACTTTATCAAGCCTGCAGTGTGTGTGTGTCGTGTGTGTGTGTGTGTGTTTGTGTAATTGTGTGTGTGAGAGTGTGAAGGTTGTTTTACATTTGTTGTTTAATTTACAACTACGATGCTTACTATTATTATTATTATTATTATTATTATTACTTTAATATTTATTTATTAATAAAATTCTAGATTAGACTGCTTTTGATGACGTTTCTGGCATCCAACGTAACATTTCACTGCGCAAGTTTCGTCCGTTTTCCATTTGTTTGACTGTACCGATAAGAAGAGATAAAATACTGGGAAAATAAGTGGACAATGACAGCAATGACACTAGCTGAAAGCGCTGAGAATATTGAATTAAGAGAGATTGAGAAATTCGCTCTCTATTAAAGCTCTGTTATCTGCCGCACAACATGCAGAGCTTTAAGCTCGTTGAAGAGCTTTAGCCGGCTGCTTTCAGCTAGTGTCATTTAATTACAGTCGCGTACTCACTTAGTAGTCAGACGTCGGTCTCAATACTGACGGCCATCGCGTTGTTATGCCTCAACTGCAAACTGTTTGTGCTCCTCAGGCCGTTCTGGCCATGCTGCAGTTGCTCCAGCTGCTGCTGCTGCTGTTGCTGTTGCTGCTGCTGTTGCAGCTGTAGCTGCAACTGTTGCTTCTCAAACGATTGCTGCGTTCTCAGAAATGGCACCATGTGGCGGCCCGTATGATCAGTCAGACCTGGCGTGGTTGCATCAATGCCATCATCCAAATCCATAATGTCCGACGACGACTCGGAGAGTGAGGATTTTTTCAAATGTTGACCTAGTTTTTTGGGTTATGTTTTTTTTTTCGTTTCGTTTTGTTTTTTTTTTTTAAATAATAAAGTTGGAATTGTTTTTTTTTTTTTTTGTTTTGGGAAGGGGATGATATAGAAAAGGAATCGATTAGCATTGCTTTGGCATGGTATGATAGAATGGGCGTGGCATTTTTTTTTTTTTTTTTTTTTTTTGGCAAACGATTTGATATGTAGTAGTAGTAGTAGTTATATATATGTACCTAGTGCACCAGGTAAATATGAACAACTTGTAACGTGGTTGAAATTTTGGCTCTGCATCTCCTCCTGATCCGTTTCGCGGTGATAGAAGTAATTGAAATTACTGACGATAACCGGTACCGGCAGTGCGATTGTCAGCACACCAGCGATCACGCACAAAGAGCCGACAATTTTGCCCCAGAAGCCGACGGGCCTATTTATTTGCATTTGCATTTTCATATTGCATTTGCATTTTGCATTTTTCATTTTGTTATGTTGGCAATATTCGAGTATTCAATTTTCATTTCAATTGTTATCGTTTTCGGATTTTGTTTTTTTTTTCGTATTTTTTTTATTGGTTTGTATATTTAAAATGTGTGTTTTAAATATGCAAATTTGTTTTCGATTCAATATATATGTGGAAATATATATTGGTTTCGGGTCGGTTTTATACGCATAATATTTATTATATGTTTTTTTTTTTTATTTTTTCATATATATATTTTTTGTTGTTGTCGATTTGGTATGAAGAAGAACGTAGAAGAAGAACGCAGTGTGTAAATAAGGTTGTATTCATTTATATATATATAGAGATATATATAAGTATATAAGAAAGAAAAGGTAAAAAAGAACAGAAAGAGTAAGTTACAAGTTATAAGATCGATATACTAGGTATATGGAATATCATCAATATCACAGAAACGTTAAGATTGTCACTTAAAATCGAACACAAAAAACAGTTAGAAACGCAAAGAGGGTTAATAAGAAATAAGAACACGGAACGTAGAACAAAGCAAACTCAAGAAATTACGTTATTTAACTTCAGTGTAATACGTGTGTGTGTGTGTGTGTGGGTGTGTGTGTGGGTGTGTGTCTAGGTGTGTGTAGGTGTTTTGGTATGTAGACATCGAAAGCAAATTGCTGTTGTTATTGAATTGCGCTTGGTCTGAACCGAACTTAAAAGTTGGCTACTTAAGTAGTATAGTATATATAGTATATATATATAGTATATAGTATAGTATACAGTTGGCTAACAAAAAACCGAAGCGTATTGCCAAAATGGAATAAACAAAATGTGCCGGCGTTTGGCGTCGTCGCTGTTAAACTTGACATAGTATTTTGAGTAGTATATAAAAATGAAGAGAGAGACAGAGAGAGATAGAGAGAGAGAGAGTAAAACTAAATGATATCGAACCGAACCGAAACGGTACCAGGCCAGACCGGTTACAGTGGCGTCCGATCAATCAGTATCGAAAATACTGATCGATCTTACGCGCAGTCCAGCGGTTATTCGGCAGAGGGCGATGTACGTTGAAGAAAAGAGAGAGAGAGTTAGTTAACTGTTGTGAAAGAGACAGAGACAGAGAGGGACAGAGAGCGACAAAGTCTGATGAGATGTGTGTGTGTGTGTGAGCGTGTGTGTTGATTGACTGACTGACTGCATGACTGACTGTTTGATTGTGTTCAGGCTGCAATGTTAACGCTAACAGAGCGTTAACAGTGCAACCCTGTTGCCTTTAACAGCAGCGTGAGAGAGCGGGCAAGAAGAATAGGGTAGAAGAAGAACAAAGAGGTAAACTGTGTGTGTGTGTGTGTGTGTGTGTCCCTTTGTGTGTGTGTATGTTTGGGGGAAGGCGGCATTGGCGGGTCAATCGGATGATGTTATCGGGTGAATGTAATTGTTATCGATTTTGTAGCTGTTCTTTTTTTTTTGTTTATTTTTGTAACTGTTGTAGCTGCTGCTCATGTTGAGTAATCGATAAGTATTTATAACTATATATATAGATATAAGTATAGTTAAGCGATTGGAATTAGGCAAGTAGTAGTAGTAGTAGTAGTAGTAGTAGTAGGAGTAGGAGTAGTATTATTAGTAGTATTAGTATTGGATAATGCTCATTCGAGTAAGCGCAAAACGATATCATAAATCAAAGCTAAGAAATCGTGTGATTAGGTGATCAAATACGAGTAATTAGTAAGGCAACAAAAGGGTTTCACTGTGTGTACAGCTGTGTATCTGTGTCTCTCTGTGTGTGTGTTTGTGTGTGTGTGTGTGTGTGTATGCGTTAGTAGTAGATGCAAATGTGCTAAGCGTGCGCCAAGTATGGTGGTTCTTGTTGTTTGTTGTTGTGGTTGTTGTCTTTGCTCGAAGCAAGCGGTTTCTTTTTGGTTGGTTTCTTATCAGTTATCATTTCGACTTCATTTTTTCTATATATTGTTTTTTTTTTAAGTATTGTTAGTTCTTTTTCGGTTTTTTTTTTTTTTGGTTTTTGATTGCCTTGTTTTAGCATTTTGCATTTTGCATTGATTTGCTCGTTTGTTTGTAATTTATATGGTTTATCGATTGCTCGATACTAACTTATTCGATTATAGCAACTTAACGCACATGCACCGGAATCGGGAAGCACAGGGAAACGGGACTTAGGAGCAGAAGCAGGAGCCGTCGAAAGCTTCAGCCGTAGCCGTAGCCTGAGCCAGAGCAGGCGCTTTTCTTTCAATAATTTTCAGTTTTTCAGATTTTCTTTTTCTGGTTTTTTTTTTTTATATTTTTTTCCAGTTTTTTTTTTTTTTTTTGCTTTCTTTCAAAGCTGCTGAAGTTGTTCTTGTTCTGGTTCTGGTTGTTGGTTGTTGCCATTGCTGTTGCTGTAGCTGTTGCTGTAGCTGTTACTGTTACTGTTGCTGCTGTTGCTGTTACTGTTGTTGCTTATACTGTTACTGATACTGTTACGGTCACTGTCACTGTTACTGTAACTTTAGCTGTAGCTGTAGCTGTAGCTGTAGCAGGATTTTGATATTCGGCGGGTGCAGGCAGCGCTGAAGCGTTTTTCTTACAGTTTACAGTTAAGAAAACCACAGATATAAATTAAAAATCATAAGAGAGAATCAACGAACGAAAGGAAGATGAGGAACGCAGTAAAAGGAACGCAGGTCGAAAGCATAAGGAAAAATATACATACATATATGGATTTATACAATATATATAATAGTATTTTTTTTTTTTTTTGGTATATGGTATTACTTTGTATATAATCTGTACAAAAAACACACACGGTTATTGAGCTAGATATATATCGAGAGTTTTGTGGATAAATGGATATTTAGTATTATTTGAGAGAGAGAGAGAGACATAAAATACAATTGGCACAAACATTGACATCATGATATACATACGTACTTATATACTAGACCATAGGTGTGCGTGTGTGTGTGTGTGTGTGCGGGATACAGACACACACACACACGCGCACACACCGATGTACATACATACATAGATTGGAAATAAATAAATGTAGGGTGCACGTTTCCAGAGTGCATTGCGTTTTGGTAAGAATCAAAGCCAATTAAAAGATACGAACACGATAACGATTACGAATACGATTACGATTACGATAATGACAATAACAGGCACAATACACATGTTTGGTCACACTTTTCTCTCTGATTGATTGACTGAGCACACTCACCGTTTGTGGAGGGGCACAGCGCATCTTAGCTTGAAGTTATCGATTCGCTGATCGATTGCATCGACTCGCATCGCATCATTGGTTTATCGAGGGGGGTTATCGGGTGTGGGGGGTTTCATTATTGTTATCAAATATATATATATACGGTATACTATGGACTTATTCTCACTCGAGACTACAGTAGTAAGTAATGATGCGATAGTACTAGGGTTAGGTGACATTATGAAGCATAATTAGAGAGAGAGAGATGGAACGAAAGACTGTCCAACTGGCTAAAGTTATGACTGATCGATTGATTGCTCGACTGATTGATTGATTGATTGGTTGATTGTCTGCAGGTCGATTAATGTCGGTGTTGTCCATGCTACTGAACTGTACTTTCGAATTACATTTACAAAGGTGTTTACAGTACGAACTTAAGGCAGAAAAGCTTATAGATAAGATCTAACCTCGAGACTGTATCCACAGTCCGATCTAAGCGAGATTTTACTCTCATGCAGTCGATGGGGGAAAACTAGTTTAAACTAAACTAATCTAAGGCACCAGCACAAAGAACTACTTAACTAGTTTTAGATATAAAGTGAGGATGTGTTATCGATAACAGATTCAGATTCGCAATTCGAATGTTAAACATTTCGTACAGTCGTCTCGTTCGATTTATGCGCAGGTATTACGAACTTCATCGTCGCATTTTTTTTTTTTAATTTATTTGTATTTTTATTGAATAACGATTATAAAACATTTCATTTTTAATCTTAACAACATTTCTTTTTTGGTTTTATAGGTTTCACTTGTTTTTTTTTTTTTTTTTTCTTTTTTACTTGTTTTGTTTTCTTTTCTTGTTCGTATTAGTGTGTCAAATTGTGTTGGATGCGTTTTTTTTAATTGTTGTCACAATATCTTTAGACGTGATACTATTATTTTTTATCTGGGGTTTTTTCGGTTTTGCGTTTGTGTTGAGTATGGTATTTTATTCAAGCAATTCGATTGGGTTTCTATTCTCGTTTATTGTTAATGCTCATTTCTCTGCTTGCAGTTGCTTCAGTGCGATTTTAACAAAAAAAAAAAAACATATTTCATCTGCTATTTCGGGTTTTTCAGATACGGGTTGTCTTCTGCGGCGCGACTAACTAAACTAAACTAACTTTAGGTTTTTACTAATAATCGCAATACAAATGAATAAATATATACATATTCGAATGTATTTGTAATACAACATAATCTATACAAACTTAAATGGTTTCTGTTTTTTTTTTTTTTGGTTTGGCAAATGAACAAATGTAATTTGTATTGTTTTTGGTTTTCTGTTTTTTTTTTTCTCAATTTATTAGCTTGTTAATATCGTTTATTTATTTGTAGTATTATTTTAGTATTTTTTATTTTAATATTTTTAAATCTCTATTTCCAGTCTTTGTCCTTAATAGAAATTTGTTAGTTTTCGTTTTGTTTTTTGTTTTTTTTTTTTGGTTTTTGGTTTTTGTTTGATAGCATTTTCTTTCTTGAAGCATTGAAAAGAGTGTGAGTTGTTGTAGTAGTAGTAGTTCTTGTTGTTGTTTTGTTTTTGATTTAGTATTTAGTTGCGTATTTAGTATGTACTCGTAGCTAATATGCATGTAGTAGTAAGTAGGTAGGTAGTTAAGTATACGTATTCGTATTTTTATTCGCATTTGTATTTGTATATGTTTTGTATTTGTGTTCGTATTCGTTTTTGTATTTGTATTTGTATTTGTTGCTCATAAGTACAATTAATATTTACGTTAAATTTTTAAGTTCTTTGGTTTTTGTTGTAATTAAGTAATTAAATTTAATGGAAAACTTGAAAAGATTGTTTTGGGTATAAATCGAGGAGTAAATTAGAGTGTTGCCTTTCCTATGTTCGTTTTCTGGGTGTGTTTCGCGCTTTTGGTTTTCTTCTAAGTTAAGATATGATAAGTGTGTGATTAAGTATGTTTTTTTTTTGTATATTCCTATGTGTTGGTTTTCTCTTCTTTCTTTCTGGTAGTTTCTGTTGTATATATCGATTTGTTGTCATGGTACGTAGTCGATCAACGATATGTTTGCTTTCTATGTGCCTCCCATTTGCATTCGTTTGGGTTCTGGTTAGTCTGCGGTGTGGATTGTATTTTGTTTTAAGGAGTCTCGTTTCGAATAGATTTAAATGCAGGCTGAGTACTCGTAGTTCAAGCACACGAAGCTCTGATAAAAAGTACTAAAATAAACATACTAAGACGAAAACCAATGTAATGCTTTTAGCTCTAATTGCATCTAGATCGAGTGAGTGTGGGTAAGTACATGTGGGTGTGTGGGTGTGTGTGTGTGAGTGAGTGATTAAGAATAAGTGTGTACATATGTGTGGATTGTATTGTATTCTTGGGTCTACAGTGTGGCTTTTCTCGTTGTTCACTCGTACAATCTACTAGAGTTCACACTCATCGAACAAATCAAGACGATTCGAATGATTCAAATGCATTTGCAAGTAGCGAGTAGTACTTGTTCTCTTCTCGGTTTCATATTTCAAGCTAAATGCCGAGCAAAACCCACTTCAGATGACTTGTGACACAGACACAAAGATTCCAGTACCCACATACGTATATGTATGTATATAGTATACTATGTATGGTAAGTAGTACCAACTAGTATAGAGACTAAGTGATTTGTAGTACCTTAAGTAGATATTTAACTGCTTTATGTGTTGCGCTATGATATGCTACGATATCATGCTAACATATAGTAGTAGTAGATAGTACACACACCTACATAAGTATAGCTATTTGTAGGAGCCGAAGCTTGAGCTCAGGTAAAAGTGTAAACTGGAAAGAATCAAAGTATTTACAATCGTTTCACGTGTGTGTGTGTGTAAGTGAGTGTCTGTGTTTGTGTGAGTGAGTGAGTGTTTTGAGCGCAGTTAACTTGTTCGATAATACAACTAAGGAATTTTAGTTGACTACAACAAATTGTACATGGATTTTACTGACGATGGCTAAGTAGTACATACGAAGAAAGTTCTCTGCACACATACAAAAACCAATTACAATTACATATTTACAGGTCGGATTGCAACTGTTTTACAGTATACGGCAAGGTTGTCTCTCAATAAAATACAAAAAAATGCTTTTTTCTTCATTGTTTTTTTTTTTTTTGCATATTTCCATTGCGTTTTTATTGGGTGTATTTTTCTCTTTCTTTGGTTTTTGCCATGATTTTTTTTTTTGGTTTTTTTTCTTTTTTGAGTTTTTTTATGAGCTATTTTTGAAATATACAATGTAATATTACCGATATATTTTATTTGTTTGGGATAAGCCTGGAGTTTTTTTTTTTTTTTTTTGCCTATTTATTATATTTACTTATATACAATTTTGAATTGTTTAGAATTTTTTATTTTAAATTTAGCTTGTTCTTTTACATGTTCTTATGTTTTCAATTTAATTAAATTAAATTTTTGTGTTGTTTCCATTGCCTCCCATTGCATTTCTGTTATTTTTCTTTTCGATTTCATTTGCGTTTTTTGTTTTTAATTTAATTTTTAAATATTTAAACATATAATAACATTTTTCGCTGAACACATTTATTCCAAATATTTTATTCATGTTTACCATTTATTGTTGTTCTCTATTTGACTATTTGTTTTTTTTTACTAGTATCAATTTTTCTCTATTTGCTTTAGCTAGATTTAGTTTTGTTTTCAATTCTTTGTTGAGGATCGTTTCTGCGCTGTCAAAAGTCAAAGGTCGAAATGAACTATGAGGGGATTGGAAATCCCTCCTTACATATATTCCGAATTTCGATCCTAACGTAATGCTTTACATTCACTTCGCACATTCTATATATATTCACACCTAGAGTATTCAGTTTCCCATTTATTTAATTGTCTAGATTAATGCTATTGCCTAAAAAAAAAACAACCTTAATTTACTCCCAAAACTTCTTATCGAACTCTCTCTGGTCGAATTAAAGTTTTCTTCTATAGCTAAGATCCTTGACTCTAAATCATAAAACTTAGGTTTAAATAAGCGAATGCTTTTCGTTATAAATAATAAAAATGTTTCAATATCTCATTTTATCTTTTTAGTTTTTTTTTTTTTTTCGTTTTTTCTTTGGTGTTTTGCCTTAAAAATGTCTGGAGGTTGCTTCTTTGCTTGATGATGTTCTATTATACAGTTAGAGAGGGCTTGGTGGTATGACTAGATACAGTAAAGTTATTTATATAGTACATTTGCAGTTGCTTATTATGATCTTTTCATTATCTTCTGTTGTCTATTTAGTTTTTTGTTTATTATTTTGGCTTGTGTTTATGTCGTGGGCGATTTAAGTTGATGCTGTACAAAATACCAATATTAACTATATAATTAGTTCGAAAATTTTAAGGGGTTTTTTTAAATATCGTATTTTTTGCAGTGTATTTACAACAGTATAGGTACACTACAGTGAAGCCTGGCCCAGTTGATATGGTTCTTTGGAAACAATGGGGTATCTAATCGAGAATGTTTACATCTTCTTGATATGAATGTTTGATTAGATCATTTATTTTTTCTTTCTCTATCTCGTTCTATCTGGGCGCCTTAAGGAGCGTGCACTGTAGCGTTTGTTGTTATATGTGTGTGTGAATTTTTTTTGCAGTTTCGCTTAGTTAGTTTTCATTTATTTTTTTTTATTTAGTTTTCTTGTGCCTAGTAGCTTGTCACTTGCCAGGCCCATTATCATCTGATCAATCTATGAGATGCGCAGAGAAGGGCACCATCCGGCGCATTATGTCGTATTGGGTTCCTTAAGGCACTTGCACTTTCACTGCTCTCCAACTTTTGGATCTCTCTCTCTTTTCGCTCATCACTCGGCGGGGCTCCAAACAATTAGGAAAGTATTCCATAGCGTTTTATACGACTTGCCAAAATGTCACCAAGTATGTGACAGTGTGTGAGTGTGTCAGTATGTGTGGGTGTGTGGGTGTATTGACATTGCTTTGGTAGGGCGCTGGAGCAGGGCTAGGCTCTGTGGAGGAGACTCTGGGGTGTTGGGGAAGATGCTGCTCATTCGTCTGTACTCTGTATTTTTGCTGCTCCTTTCACAGTGTTTGTGTGTGTGTGTGTTAGCGGTTGTCCGTGTGTCTGTGTGCTTGTCAGTGTGTGTGTGTGTGTGTGTGTGTGTGTGTGTGGACGGTTTTCAAAGCTTTAATATTTACGCTTGACTGCTTCCTTATCTTACCCTCTTGTCGCTTTGTTCTACACATACCATAATTATTTTCAATGTGCCTTATTATACCCTCGAAGCTGACATTATCCCACTTAACGCTGGCATTATCGTGGCCATTATTAGATTATTACTAGGAATTTATAAGCCAGTTTGGTGTACTGCTACGATCGTAAGGATTTTGGAAAGATACGTCGCCTTGCTCATCACTTTCTCTTCTTTTAAATTTCGAGAAAGATCTCAGAGAGAGTATTTTAACACAGTATACCATATACCTAATTTCTTAGCACCTGCAAGGGTATTACCTATTCGGCATACCGAACCGAATACTTTTAATGTGATTCCTGTTTTTTCTCTCCTTTTTTACATGGACACATATTGGATACATATGCGCCCAGCATATTTGTATGTATGTGTGTGAACATGTGCCTTATTATACAGTTAGCTATGTGTATATGTATGTGTATAAGTCTATATATTTTTATTTTGATATTTATTTATAAGTACTTTCATGCAAATGCGAATTTGCAAGGTTTCAGTCGACTTGTTTTTTGAATTTCTTGAATTTTCTTTGGTTTTTTTTTTTGATAGACGGCATCCGAAATTTTAATGGAGGGTCGGGATGGGGTATGTCGCAATGTGTCACAATGTCAAAATGTCAACAGACGTACACTCCCACACACACATACTTACGCGCACCTCGGTTGGCAAAAGTATTTCAACTATTCTGAGAGAATCATCCCTTGGGCTATCTCCGGCAAGCAACATTAGTTTATTGTTTGGGTTCAACACACGTCCATATTGTTATTTATAGAGCTCGCTTGGTATCTCCAGCTCAGCTCACACACACACACACACACACACACACAGGGGCTTGAACTACCCATGTATGCATGTGTGTACGCGGCGCGTACTCGTTTTTCATACATATTATTTGCTTTATTATAAAATCATAAGAGCGTTTTCTTCTTTTTTTGGCTTCATTTCTTTTTTTTTTTTTGTTTTTTTTTTTTCCTTCTTATTCATTTTATAAATATTTCACGATTTTCTCTTCGGTTCTTACTGATCTTTGCGACTTTAAGATTAATATACATAAGTTTCTTTTATTTAATTGCAGTCGTTTTGGTTTTCCATTATATATTTTCTTGTTCTCTTGTGGTTGATCTCATTATTGTTGCCATTGGTTAAGTTCTTTATATTTCTTTTTGATAATATGTTGTATTTGCTTTGGTTTTTATTTTTACTGAATATTTGTACTTTTTATTTCGTGTTTATTCGGGGGGAGTTTTAAGCAGAAAGTTTTGCAGGTTGTTTCGTTTTTGTATAATAAGTATTTAGTATAATATCTGTTTGTAACTCATAGCGTGATCGGTAGTTGTATTTCTTGTTCAGTTGCGGGTGGGCGGTTTTGAAGGTAGGAAAGTTAGTTGACTTTGAGAGATAGAGAAGTACCGAATCATGTGCGAATGCATTACAAGTAATGATAACTTGTAAGTGGAAATAACTCACAAGTGACTCGCAAGTAACTCACAAGTAACGATAACTGACAAGCTGCGATAGTTCACCAAGTTACGATAACTCACAAGTAACGATAACCAAGTTTCGATCACTTACAAGTTACGATCACTTAGAAGTTACAATCACTCGCAAGTGGTATTCGTATTCATTTAGACTCTATATCGTACGTAGACTGTGAGAATGGAGCAAGTCTGTGCTTTGCGGTTCCTTTTGATCGGTACTTGGATAGAACGTGGTGCACGGTTTAATGCAATATGATAATCCGTAATAGATAGTATATTATTAAGCCAACTAGGCCTAGAAATTCTTGTGATTTACCATTTAACTGTCACAGTTAAAAGCATATTGTGTATCTCAATTATTACTCGGTAATTACTATACAAATCTTCATCATTTTTATTTTCTCTTACGCTTTTAATATTACGGCAGTTTTTCCTATGCATTTAGTTTACGCGATATGAATGTGTGTGTGTGCGGTATGTTGTTTATACGATGGATGTATGTGATATTGTATTATATATGTATTTTTTTTCATTCGTACAAAATCTCGACTTATTGTTTGAGTTGAGCTGGCGAAACAGCTCGAGGAATTGTGTCGTCGTTTCATTTCAGTTTATTGTTCTTCACTGGAATCGTCATCATTTCAGCTTGCGAATAAATGAATGAGTGAGTCTGTGAGTGAGTGTGTGTGTGAGTGTGTTGTGTGAACGGCGCCTGATTGTATGCACTTCTTATTTGTTTTTCACGTTAACTGCATTTCCTCTTTTTTGGATTAATCCTTTGTTCGATTTGTGTGATAAACATAAGCTTTTTTAATGGTTTTATTCAGTTATACATATGTATATGTATGTTTATGTATGCATTATGTATGTATAATAATTATTATTTTACTGCTTTATTTAATTTTCTGTTTTGTTCGATGTGTGTTTTTTTTTATTTATTTTTCTATTTATAATTAATTTAGTTTATTTATTAATTTACGCATTAAATTATTTAAATTATGTATGTATACATACATAAATGTATATGATGTATATATATTATAAATATATTATTTACGGCTTCTGATTTTTTGGTATTTTTTTTTTCTGGTATTTTGGTTTGTGTTAAATTTTTGTTTGTTCTTTTTTTTTCATTTTTTTGTCTGTTTTTTTTTTGTTTTTAAATATTAATTAAAGATAATTAAATGTAGCAATAGATTAAATTTGTTTGTTATTTGTTCTACTTAAAGTAAACTTAAAGAGCTCTTGTAGTCGTTTCTGGCATCCAACGCAATACTCGACAAGGCGAATCTTATACCACTTAACATCCTTTTTACTGGGTGCCATATACGTAATATTCGTTAGAAATACATAGGTTAAATACGTAACGTAACATCATATAACGTACAGAAAGATACAGAGATATCGGAATATTATTATAGTAAAATGTGGAATGAGACATACATGGGGACAATTCGCGTGGAAGGGAGAGGCAAGAGAGAGCGCGCCACGTGGATAGAAAAAAAAGAGAAAATAGTTAAATGCTTTTGAAAAATGTAATCTTTAATCGATTTGCTTAGTAAAGAGTAATTGGCATGGCAATATTAATATACATATATATATATCGATAATGGTGCAATGACACGAGCTGAAAAGAGGCCTGAGTTTTTAGCATCAACTGAGTTTTTTTTTCGAATTAATCCATCAGCTGGTGTCATTGATACGAATAAGAAATATATATATTTTGTTCTGAAGTTTTGGTGCTTGTGCAAGAGAAATGGGAATAAAGATATGTGCTGGCAGGATATGGAAACAGACATATAGATACACAGAGAGAGAGAGAGAAAGAGGGATGGAAAGAGAGAGCGAGAGCACTCTTCTGTTCTGTTAAGAGGGCATACGAAATACCCTAAGAAATCGGGTTTGGTTCATGGGATACACAGAGGGTAAGAGAGAGAGAGAGAGACAGATAGTAGGGCGGGGGGCTGTCGGGGATTACTAGAGTAGAAACGAACACTTACCCAGTAGTCAAACGTCGGTCTCGATGCTTACAGCCAGCGCATTGTTGTGCCTCATCGTGAGGCTGCTGCTGCCAGCGCTGCCGGTTGCCGCACTGACGCTTATTGTGGACTGCTGCTGCTGCTGCTGCTGCTGCTTGAAGACGCTCTGCTGCTGCTGCAGTTGCAACTGTTGCTGCTGCTGCTGCTGCTGTTGCTGCTGCTGCTGCTGCTGATACTGCTGCGTCGCTTGCAGTTGCGACTGTGATGCTCCCAAAAATGGAGCTGCTGCACTACGTCCAGGATGGGTTTCTGTTAATCCCGGCGTCGATTCAACACCATCATCCAAATCCATCATATCCGATGAGGACTCAGACAACGATGATTTCTTCAAGTGTTGACCTACTTGTAGTTTTATGCATTTGTTTAGTGTTGTTTTTTTTTTTTTTTTTTTTTTTTTTTGGGCGATACATTGTTTGCAGTGTTTTTTTTTTTTTTTTGTTTTGTTTCAATAGTTTTTGTAGTTGTTGTTGTAGTTGTTTTCGTTGTTGTCGTTAGAGTTGAAATACATGTTGTTGTTGGTGTATTTTGTGGTGTTACACAGTTGATATGGGATGGGAATGCGCATTGGGGACAAGTCGGAGAGTTGCATGTGCAGGGACATTGAGTGGATCACGTTGTGGATTTGTGGATTGCGGATTGTGGGTTTTTTTTTTGGTTTACAGATCATTTTTTTTTTTGCGTATTTTCGTATTTTTGCAATACGATTGACGGAATAAAGAGAGAAACAAAAAGAAGAGAGAGAGAAGAGAGAAAGAGGAGATCACACATACAGTTGTAATGTATTAATTACAAAAATGTTTTTTGTTTGTAGTTCTTGTTACACACAAAACACACAGTACGTGTAAAGTACGTTCTATTTTTTTTTTTTTTTCTTGCTGTAGGTCCTGCTACAACACTGCGCAGAACAGTGTGACCACACGCGCGTGTGAGTGTGCAGCGTTGCCAGACGATCGCACTGTGTGTTCGATTCTTACGCTTCGATACAACAAGTGGCAATCCGAACTGTTTTTGTCACACTGTGCGGTGCACACACGGCCTGCGCTGCTGATGCGTGCGTTTTGCAGTACGGTCGAGCTGCCAGATCGGTCGGATAGCTTGGCTGGTACGGCAACGCCGCCGCATCAAGCGGTCTATTCGATTATTTTCGATTCTTTCTTCGTAAATGTTTCTATTTTTATTCGACTCGGGTTCTTTTTTTTTTGTTTTATTTTGGCAAGTGCGTGTAGTATGTATGTGTTTGTGTGTGTGTGCTAGGTAGGTAGACTCTGTGTAGGTGTGAGTATCTATGTGTATATAGTTTCATGTAACTGTGTGTGTTAGGTTTTACTTTGAATCCGTCCAGTCTTTTATATTTTTTGTGATTGTGATGCGAATAGAGAAGGTAACGAGGCGCTGTGCACATTTCAACTTACCTAATGTACCTGGCAAATATGGACAACTAGTAACATGATTAAAGTTTTGGCTCTGCATCTCCTCCTGATCCGTTTCGCGGTGATAGAAGTAATTGAAATTACTGACGATAACCGGTACGGGCAGTGCGATTGTCAGTACACCAGCAATCGCACACAATGATCCCACAATTTTGCCCCAAACGCCGACGGGTCTGTTTTTGTTTTTTTTTTTTTTTTTTGTTTTATCGATAATCGATATCAATTTTCGTTTCGTTACGATTTTTTTTCGGTTTTTTTTAATGTTGCATTTTAGATTTTATTTTGGATTTTAGCATATCGTGTGTCAAACGAATTTCAATGCAGTCGAATTCCAATTTTTTTTTCAAATCATTTTGCGTTCATTTGCATTTTTTTGTTTGATTAATTCGATAATTATTTGTTTTTTTTTGGCGATTTTTAATGGATTTTCGGTGCGTTTTATTTTAAATTTGGTTTTATTTTGGATTTTTGGTTTTTAAACGAGTTTTGTTGTTGTTGTGATTAAATTGATATATTTGAGGTATAGATATAGATATATATATATATGTTATATATCCATCATATATAAATATATATTTTTTTTTATATATTTGGATTTTGTTTGTTTGTTTTTTTTTGGATGAAGCGAGCGATGTTAACGAACGAACGATAAATAAAATGAAAATACAAATATATAAGAAATGTAAAGTAAAACTCTCGTTTTTTTTTTCATATTTTTGAGTTTTTTTTTGCATATTTTTCAATTATAGGTTTTTAAGGTTATGTTTGAGATATATATATATAGTATTCAGTGATTGCATCAGAAAATACGTATACAGATTCGAGTATATATAGTAGATAAGCACACTTATGTTTATATATACATATATGTATAGGCAAAGGTATAAAAGGCGTATAGTATACATACATAGTACATATATGGTATATATATAAAGTTGAGATAGCAATAGTAGAACAGTAAAATGAGAAATAATATAATAGTTTTTTTTTTTTTAGCAAAGATTACTCGAAATTAGACACAACACTTAGAACGAGTAGCGTTACGAGTGGTATATATTGTGGTCTTTGCTTTGGGTTCGGCAGGGGGGCTTCAGATCGGTAGGGGGTGTGGTAGGGGTAAGGGAATAGTGGTAAGTTCTCGAGATTGATTGAGGTTAGGTTCGGGTTCGGGTTCGGGTTCGGGTTATTTCTTTTCTTTTACTCTTAAGAAGTATATACAAAGTTTTCTGTGTGCGTGTGTGCAGGTGTCAGTTTATGCGTATGTGTGTGTGTGTGTGTGTACAAATACATATGCAGATATTTCAACAAAAATTTGCACGAGTGCGAGCGATACAGAGCGAGAGGTGTGAGGGGTGCGAGGGAGTGAGCGAGTGCGAGAGCGATAGAGAGAGAGAGAGAGAGTGAAAGTTGCGTGTAACAAAGTTTTAGTGACAGAACTACTCAAAGTTGGGCACAACGCTGGACGGGGCAGTAGCCTAGGGTGGAGGAGGGGGATTATAGGGATGGCAGGGGGGTACCGGGTGCGGCGTGAGAGGGCGGGCTGGCGGGGTAGAGGGGAAGTAAAGGCATCGGGGTTAGGGCTAAGCAACTTTGCATCTAAGTGTGCGGGTGTCTCAGTGTGGGTGTGTGTGTTGGTTTGTGTGTGTGTGTGTTGATTTGTGTCTTTGTGTGAGTGTGTACAGGTGTGTGCTTGTGTATTTTCTTTGGTATTTTCTTTGTTAATCGGCGGGCGGGCGTGGAGGTACATGCAGCATGCCTTCGATAAGAGCGTAAAGTGTGTGTGTGTGTGTGTGTGTGTGTGTGTATGTTATCGGTATCGATAGTTTTGCCATCGCCAATGCCACGCCGTTTCGCTGTAATGGGCGTGGCAGGCTGTACTTCAAACGCAAGTAAAGATATATCAGAGTGTGTGTGTGTGTGTGAGTCAGTATCTTGATGATTATTATCGATGCTGTACAGTGTTGTACAGTGCACAAATCGCGGCGCATGAGAATGGTGTGTGTGTATCGTGATGTGTGTGTGTGTGTGTGTGTACTTTATGTGGCATCTCTGTTTGTTGTTGTATGTGAACTAAACAACGACACAACGTTACATCGACACGGCAATGATAGAAAAACTCTTTAAGTTATTCGAGCTCCACGTGACCCTCTTCAATTGCGTTCGCATTGGGCTGGGGCAAACAGCAGCAGCAAAACACGCGGCTTGCCTCGGCCAGGGTTGCCACACGCGTACGCGTGCACCGTGGTACGCAATCGAATGAAAAAGGGGCACATTTAACAGTACACAGTGGCACAATAGACAGTTACAGTAGTTAGGTAGGTAAAGTAAAGGCTTGGATAGAGATAGTAGTAGTAGTAAAATACTGTAAAAATAAATATCATATAATTCTTTTTGTTTTGTTTTTTTTTTTTCTTTTCTTTGAGCTGTTAGCCAACTTAGGAACGCAACAGAATGAAACGCAATGGAAATGAAACGGAAACGGATAGCTCAGCGAATTTCAAAAAGTTTAGTGAGAAAGAACAACATTTAACATAAGTAGCACACTTGGGATAGCTTAAAATAGTTTCAACCGATAAATCATACGTTTTTTTTTAGTATAAGCAAGAAATTTGTTTGTATTCGGTATATTTTTTTACGCATTTTAGTATGGTTAGTATGTGGTTTTCAGAGAAAACGAATTGATAAATTGATACTGGCGAAAATCGGTTGAAATAAACTACAACACTTTGGCGCGCGATTAGTACGCACATCAAAAGAAACGAACAAAAAAAAAGAAAAGGAACTTATAAATGACAATCAATGTGAACGAAAAAAATTCGAAAATCGAAACAAAAACAGAAAGTGGAACATAAGTTTGAAATCGATAAGAATAAGTTAGATTTATAATTGTATAGATTTGCATACGTCATGTCACCATATCCAACGGTGGTCATGGTAACCACGGCCCACCAAAATGCATCGGGTATGGACTTGAAGAAGGAATTTTCGCTTCCAGCTTCCGCAAAATAAACCGCTGATGAGAAGAGTACGACGCCTAAAAAAATTGATGGGAGAAATTGCTTTGCATTGGTTCCGACTCGGTAACATAGATTTCAATTTAATGTTTTTTTTTTTTATTTTGTATGATATATAAGTATTATTATTATTATTGTTTTTTTTTTTTTTTTTTTTTGAAATCAAAAAGTCAATTGAAATGAAATCAGTTTTGTATTTGCATTTTTGCCGATTTGGCAGGGTGTCCGCAAGTCTGTCTGTCTGAAATCTCTCAGGCTGCATACGTAACGGTCCGTGGGTTAAGCTCTCCTTTGTGTGTGTGTGTGTGTGGGTGTTCTGTGTGTGTGTGTGGGGGGTGGTGTCGGTCTGTAAGTGTGCTACACAATGTGTGCAGATTTAGTTTTGAATGCAGACAAAACGGAACAAAGTGATGATGTAAATGGAACCGGTAGCGGTACCGGGTACCGGTACCGGATTCGCTACTTTGCTAGTTATACTATGGTAGTTTCTTTTCGGGGATGGGGGGTGGGGGAAGGCCTTGAAGTTTCTCTTTCCTGTGTGTAACATTGTGTAGCACGCTTCCCAGACAATTTCTTTGTGTGCCTGTGCCTGCCTGTTGGTAGTCCTGAAGGGAAAAAAACGAGTAATAAAAAAAAGAAAACGTATCGCCGCTGCCGCTATCGATACGATCTATATACGTTCGCGGTATTCCCAAGCAGAAAGACCTGACCAGCGAGAGAGAGAGAGAGAGAGAGAGAGGGGGGTAGCTCGAAAGCGGTTTCTGGTGTGCTTAGTTTTTTTTTTTTTTTTTGGCCAAGATATATGGTGATATAACTGCAGCCTATGCGTGAGACGATTAGATGAAGACTGGGACGACCACAAGATAAGACAAAAGACAAGGGTTTGCAATGATTTTCGAGTATTCTCTTTTTTTTCGTGGAATATTCTGCTTGGAAGAGTTTGGAAACGGAAAAGACGGAACTAGACAAAAATGAAATGAGGTGCAAGAAAGCCCAGATGCAGGACATGCCGGAAATGCTCAGATAAAACACGAATCAAAATCAAATAAAAATACAAATAAAAATATATAAATATTCGCAACTTAAGAATTTACTTTGTTAATTTCATGTAGCCAATTAAAACAATACGAAAATAATACAAAATAATAATGTAAATAGCTTTGGCTTGCTTTATTCAAGAGATGGTTAAACAAATCGATAAGTTTATCGGGTGAGCGGTGCTGGTGGTGGGAGGGACGACAACAACAGCGATAAATGTACAGCGCAAGAGCGGAGACTGTAGAAGGGGGAGGGAGGGAAGAAAGGATGTCGGGGAATGTGTAGGCGTGGCTGGGTGGACATTGACAGGATTACGGCTTACAGCTTACGGCAAGCAATCACAACGAATTACAATAAACGATGCCGAAGGACGAAGGACGAAGAAGACGACGCTGAATGGGGCTGCTTGCTGTACAGTGGGCACAGTTACGATACGAGTACAGATACAAATATGGTTTAGGATAGTACATAGGTATGAGCACAAAGAGAGAGAGCGAGAGAGAGAGAGACTGGTAACAGTTATTACAGCTGGTTAATGTATGAAACATATTTTATATGGTATATGGTATATATTTATTATATATACAACTGCTTGGGGCATAACTGAACATAAAGAGTTAATCCAAATAAAGATTGGGATTTCTTTTAAGCTTATAGACTGATTAAATACATAGAGAAGTTAGACGAGACTTATGAAATTGAAACTCAGTACATTGATAGCCAACAATTATGAAAGACTAGGACAACAAATACGAAATGAGTGTGTGTAAAAGAGTAAGAAATATATACGGTTAGAGGGATAGGAAAGTTATTAGCTTTATAATACAGCAGGTTTACGGTATATATTTACTATATTAGGCTAGACGGGTAGATAAATAGACAAGACAAGACGACGCAGTTAGACTTGCAGTTATTGCTCGCTTTTTGTTGTTGGTATTTTTTGTATTTTCTTTTTAGGTAGATGTGTATAATGTAAGTTGTACCTCATATCACCATATCCCACCGTAGTCATGGTCACCACAGCCCACCAGAATCCATCGGGTATGGACTTGAAAAATGAACTCTCGCTGCCAGCCTCCGCGAAATAAACCGCCGACGAGAATAGTACAACGCCTGGGCGTAATTTTAAACAGAGATCAGCTTGAATTAGTTCAGGTTAATCGATAAAATACTATAGTAAGCTTAGAGAGAGATAGAGAGAGACAGAGAGAAAATTACAGAAATAATTCGATTGTAATTTCACATATACAGTACAATTATTTCGAATAACAGTTAACACTTAGTTAGGTGTCGCGGATTGTTGTTCTTAGTTTTCTGCTTGGGTTCAGAGCGCTGATCGTAGTAGTACGCGCCATTCAAGGTGATAATACTAGTATACCAAGATATCAAGATATTAATAGTTATGTATTAGAACATGAACAAAAGAGGATCCAACAGGTTTTCTATATATTTTATTGTTAAGTGTACAGTTTCATTTTGTGAGTGCGATAGATCTATCGAACTGTTTTTTGTCGATTAGTTTCGATAGTTTTTTATTTTTATTTGTTTCAAAACAACTACAAGATATACATTCATATTTAACTAGTTGGAAAAAGTTCTGGAACTTTTGTTATATAATATGATAAAAAGAAACGTATTTTTATCTGTGCACAAACTATAAGAAGGGTGTTACGAAAAAAAGGTATCCAAAACTGTGTGTTCGTGTCTCAGGGTGTGTGTGTGTTTCTGTGTGTGTGTGTGTGTGTGTGTGTGTGAGTAAAGTCAGTTGAGAGGTGTGTGGTAATTCGTGTCACATAATTAGATCGCAAAATATTACAAATCGAAATTAAGGGGAATGCTCACAACGAAAGATCAATCGGCTATGGCCGAATTCTGGTACTGTACGAATATCGGTATAAAGATCGGGGAGGGATCGCTTTCGCAACATTTGTACAGTCGACTTTACAGCGCAATAGGCAAACGATGATTATAATCGAGGATCGCTGCGGATCTATCGCTCTATCGATATTATTGGTTAGTAATGCTTCTAGGTTTTCTTGCAACTAACTATTTATATGACATTATGTTGTTGTTGTTGTTGTTGTTGTTAGATAGTACAACATATTCGCAACGAGTTAGTTGTTATTATTGTTGTAAAATATATGTAGATATATTTATATAGTTTATATATAAACAGAAACTAGCTAGTTGAGTACTTTGTACAATACGGTAAACATACGTTAATTGTTATTTGTCGATAGTATTAGTTAGTATATGCTGTATATATGTTATGTATAGGTATAGATATAGATATAGATACATACATATATACATACATATGCCTATACATATATATTGATGTATACACTACACTACAAGGCAAGGCAAATAATACGAGAGAAGTTAGAACGGAACAGAAACACATAAATATAACGATTTATTTTTGTACAGTTTCCAGTCGATGGCCGATCTGTTAGACATATACATACATACATATATATATATAAAGTAAGTAACATATACGAGTAGTATAAGTAGTATGTAGTAGAGCACCTTCTCGGTGGGGTTACACTAGACTAGTTAGTTAGTTAATTATATATATATATAGTTTATAGAGTGTGTGTGTGTGTGTGTGGCTTGTAGTTTGGTAATTACACATGTATGTATATTTATGGGTGCATTTATGTATGTGTCTATATAAAGACCGATCTCTATATGTATAGTAGGTAACAGGAGCTAGTTCTTAACTAACTATCCCGTATTTGGTTAGCTCGCAATTACAAAACACAACAACAAGAAAAGAACACATACTGAACTGAACTGAACTCAACTGAAGAAGGCAATGCAATGGAACTAAGGAGTCGCGTATTGTTTTGCATTTTAAAATACACATACACATATATAAAGATGATCTATATATCATATATATGTATATAGATATGTTAAAGTTTAGGAAGATCAACGGATACAACGACATAAGCTAGAAACTATAAACTATAAACTGTAAACTAAAAGCCAAACAAAACGACATCAAAAACAACGTAGTAGATGAAGTAACTTTTACGGATAGTACGATAGCGATAACGATAACGATAACTGTAACGATATAACGATTACGAATACGAACAACTTGATTATACGATAAAACGTGAACAACAAAACAATTTTTCCATATATATTCATATACATATATATATATATATATATGGAAATATGTATATATATAAAGTTTGTATATATAGTTAGGTATAGGTTATTGTTAATCGCTTTTCAGCTGCAAAAAAAAAACTTCACTAGTTTTTTAGTTTTTTTTTTTTTGTGTTTTGCTAAAATTTTCTAAAAATTTGTTTATTAATTTTGTTTCTCTTTTTTTTTCTTTTCTTTTTGGACAATTCGTCGCAAAGAAGTTTGCCAATTTTAAGGCATTTTGTGCGCAGTTTGTGTGCAAAGACGCCAAAAATATTCAAAATATGATTATAACAAATATCGAGAAGTGTATATATCGGGATTGGGATATCGGCAATAAACGATAAACGATATGTGCTTGGGGCGACGAGAGCGAACTGCAACAAAATACGTTACGGACCTTAAAATTGCCAACGACCTTGGAGCGGGGCATTGATAAAAACCATGGGTATTGCGTTTTTACTCTGTCAAAGTATATCAGGAGCAATAGACTAAAATTCGAGTACATTGACATTGATTGTTCTCTAGCCAAAGACGATATCAAAAATATATATATTCGAGTGTGTGTGTGTTGGTGTATGTGTGTATAGTCTATGGGTAAATATACGAATACGGGTACGGGTTCGGATTTTACGATAATATATGTATATAATATCGGTAATATTATTATATCGACTAGCTAACATTGTTCCGGGCCCACAAAAAAAAAAAAAAAAAAAAAAAATAAAAAATACAAAAAGAAACCAACTAAAATACTCTTGTGTAAGTTGGTGAATATATATTTTTCTCTCTGTATAGGTATTACTTAAGCTAATTAGTAGAGACGACATTAAGGATTCATACGTAGTATATGTAGATAGTGCGCTCTTCTCTCTACGGGCGCCTATGTGTATGCTGCATCTGGTTTAACTAGCTAAGCTACGCGTATTATGTAACTAGTTTGTATAGTTTAGTTTAGTTTAGTTTAAGTAGTTTAGTTTAGTTTAGTTTAGTTAGATATATATATGTATTGTGTATGCCCGCTGGCAACATATATAGTATGTTACGTATACGTAATACGTAAGAGATACTGTTAAAGGTAAGTAACGGTATTAATTAGCATTAACTAGGTGTAGATATGTTTGTACTTTAGTTTAGCCTCGACTCTCTCCATATGAGATATGTTTGATCCCATTTCAGGTTGGTTGTATAAATGGAAAACTGACAGACATCATCATGGGATATAGATAGTATTATATATAGATTGGATATTGTTGAAATGTGAAATTATAATTGTTAAAAAGCGCTTAATTGATTTAAGTATTCCATTCGCTTGGAGTACTTGCTTGGTATTTGCTAGGGAAATTTCGGGTATTTTCTTTGGGGTTTTTGGGGGTAGGAAGTGGTATCTTGTTGTTGTAAACAAATGGTGAAGGAGTACAAAATGTGCTGGCTTTTGTTTTGTTTTGTTTTTTTTTTTTTTTTCTGAATGTACTTAAAATATATAATGTATATCTAAGTTGGTTTTAGTTTAAGCAGAGGAAGTTTCGCTAACGTTGTGATTTTTCCTAATTGAATTTCATTTTTGATCTGTTGTGATGGTCTGAGTCTGAGTTGTGCTTAGTTATAAGGTCGGCTAGTCGTTGGTATGTATAGTTAATTGGTCTCGAGTTAAGATCATAATACGATAAGTAAGTTTAGTAAATTGGTTTGGCATAGTAGGTGAGTGGGACTGGGTGTGCTTGGTGTGGTACTGTTTCTTTGTTTCTTTTGTTGTAGTTGCTGTTGTTGTCTGTTTTGTTGTTGTAACTTACCTATAAATAAGAAAAATATAAGTAAACCTAATTCCCGCATTGAGGCTTTCAGAGTTCGTCCTAATATTTGTAAACCCTTCGAATGCCTAGATAACTTAAATATTCGAAATACTCGAACTAATCGTATCACTCGTAATATTGCCAAGGACATAGCCTGATTCGATGACTTGTCCTAAAAATTTTAAATTATTTATATATATATAAATATATATTGTATATTTATGTATGCAACATAGTGGTAGTAGTAGTATATTGTATATTGTAGGGTATATAGAGTAGTGGTTATTTATAAGTGTGATTGTATGTTTGTGTGTGTGTGTGTGTGGGCGTGTGCGAGGGTTAGTTGGTTAGTTAGTAGTACATAATATACAACAATGAGGAGTGTACCCAATAGTTTTGGGTACACTGAGTACGCTTACGATAGTACAAGAGCACTAGGATAGCAGTGGGCTCTGTGTGTGAGTGTGTGTGTGTGTTAGGTAGGCAAAAGCATTGCTATCAAATCATAAGCTGACTATCCCATTGAAGGAAACACATCCAGAAATCAGAAAAATTCAAATTTCAAGGCAGGCAATTCGTACTTAAAAACGAACCAAACAACGCGACGAATTTTTTTGTTTTTTTTTTTTATGTACGTTAATTATATTTATGTTTTTTTTTGTGTAAGCAAAAAAAAACAATTTTATTTTTTTTACAGTGTACATTGGTTTGTATTTGTGTGTTTGTGAGCTGGTGTGTATGTGTGTGTGTGTGTGTGTGTGTGTGTGTGCTTGATAAGGTTTTGCCGCGTTGGCCAAACAAAAATCTCATACCTGTGGACTGACTGGCGCTTTTGGAAGATTTAACGTATCCTCCTCTTCGGCAACGACAGTCGCTAGTGTTATAAAGTACGGAATGATGGCGATTATGTCGATAACATTCATGACATCCCTGCAGAAATTTAATTTGTTCGGACATGCGAGGAACCTGCGCGGGCGCAACACAAAAAACGCGACGTGACAGACAGTTACACAATAGATCATCAAAAGAAACAGGGAGAGAGAGGGAGACAAAGAGAGAGAGAGAGAGAGAAAGAGACAAAGAGAGATAGTGTGAGAAACGGGAGAGAGAGAGAGAGATGGAGCATGAGAAACAGTGTGTAAAATAGAAATGACAGAGAAGAGAAAAAAGCAAAAAAGAAAATGCACAAATATTGCATATATGTATATCAAAATGTTCTATCAATATAACAATATTATTACAAAGTATGCGATAACAAGTGCTAAGTAACAAAGTCGACACACACGACTATACGATACCCTGTACTCAGTCAAAAAAAAGCAATACTTGAAATTGAGTAAAATGTGACAGCTCGGACAAACTTAGAGATAAATATAGTATAGGAATATATCCGCAGTCGCTTGTTCTGCACTGCATTGAGTACAGAGTATATGGTAGTTTGTTTAGCTAGTATTATAAGGCCACTTAATACTCTGTGCACCCATCCACCAATGAAGATAAAACATAAACAATTCGAAATTCTTTAAACTAGCTTAGTTACAAACATTTTTATAGCATAGATAGAGTATAGAGTATATAGAGTATATATGTAGGATTGTCTTTGCAGATTTTACTCATACCTGACAGTAAGTTCAAATGTAAACCAAATAATACATAACGTTTCTATAAGGAAGAAAGGATCTGTGATGTCAGGCACCTCGTCTTCCTCGATTTTTGTGCCATTTGTTGTTGTATTGAACACCTGCAAGAGTTCGATAAATTATCGATATCGATAAATAGATTTTTAATTGCATTCAAGTCGAGCTAGAAATATATTGATATATTATGTATATATAGTCGATAATGTACGCACCTTGTAATGCTTAAATTCGGGTAATGTTTCTAGACAAAATATAACAATTGATAGCAATATAACAAATACACTAATTATGGCTACAACTCTGGCGGCTTGCGAGCTCTCCGGGTACTCAAAGAGTAGCCAGACTTTTCTTTGTTTCTCATTATCCGGTAATGGTCTTTCTTCCTCTTTAATAAAGCCTTCATCCTCTCTGCGATTGTTGCGTTGTTGTGTGTGTGCGAAACAGAGAGAAAGATAGATAGAAATAGTTAAGATATATGTATATTCTATATATTATATCGATAATAAGAAATCTGTGTGAGATTGTGTATTTAGCAATTCAAAAATACATTTGCTTATGTATGTGTGTGTGTGTGTGTGAGAGAGTATTGAAGCATTGGGTTTATTTTAGATCAGGTTAGAGTGAAGCCCTAAGCAGCGTTTATTGTATTGGCAGCCCAGCGATAGCGAAGCTTAAGAAAAATAGAAGTTTATCGATAAGTGCAACTGAAAATCGATAAGTAGATTGATTGCTTTTCGTGTGAAACAAATTGAAGGTGAACTCGATATCACGAAATTGAGTTTGAAATCGAAATTGAAATCGAAATATTAATCGAATGCAAACGTTGGCTCTGGCCTTTGTTCTCTGGTTTCGTAGGCTCTCCGGTCTCTTTGGTCTCTCTCTGTGTGTGTGTGTATGTTTGTGTATCCTTCCAACGGCATCTCTGGGCCTTCCACGGTTCCGGCCACACTGCCCCTCTCTTTGTGTCGTATCAACAAAATTTTAAGCTGGTGGTCAAGTGATTAACAACTGATTCGACTCGTTCGAGAGACGAGAGACAACCTTTCCGTCCCTCCTTCATTGTATGTAGCAGCAGGTCATTGTCTGGTTGTATTGGTTTGTCTTTGTGTGTGTCTGTCCTTTGTTTGGCAAAGAATGCAACTGCGTCTCGAGGAAAACCGCAAAATACGCTCAACACACACACACTCAATAAATGCCTCAAAATGTCAATTGAATGGGGAACCACAAGCTCAACAATAATATAAATAACAACCACACTACCATTGTGTGTGTGTAAGTGTGTGTGTGTGTGTATGGTTGCCATTCAATGACACTAAGCTATATCTTATAAAGACATAAATTGTACTCTGAAAGAAATATGACGAGCGATGAAAATAAGAAAAATATAGACAGACGGACAGACAGACATACAGACAGACAGACAGACAGACAGACATACAAACGGAAACCGAAAGATTTCAGTTTTATTGTGTTAGGTTAGTCAATGAAACTTCCACTCAGTGAATGGCTTATTCATTTTGCCCATATATCATTTTATTCCCTTAAAAAAAGAAAGCGTGGCCAAACTTTTGTAATTTAAAGTTAGTCAATTTTTTACATCTTATGCAACTTTATCAGTACTTTGAGTAGATATGATCATAATCTTAATATAATATTTATTATATAGAGTAAATTTTATAAAGATCGATTTGCAGTATAGGCCTGTATACCATATGTAGTTGACTACATAGACTGAGTATGAGTGTGCCAACATATTGATAAAGAGCAAATCTATTCTATATATTATCTATTCTATATGCTGTTCTTATGCCCAGGAAAGTATTCGATTCTTGTGCCAGGGTATTCGTAGTTGTGTTTCATTTTTCGATTGTTTGGGAGTGTCTTTGGGTCGATCTACGCGTTGCTGGTGCCGTGTTGCATGCCACATTTGAGACTCAGTTAGAGTTCTTGCTGCCAATTTTAATTTAGCTGCTCTACTACGTTTAGTTAGTATTTATTTTTTTGGGTTAAGTACGTGTTTTTGGTATTTAGTGTATTTTATAAGGTTGTTGTTTTCTTTTTCGGGGCCACAGGCTTACCTGAATTTATTAATTGCTTGATCACCTAATTCATAAAATTTTATTTCTTCACTAAATACGTCTAAAGGGACATTGACCGGTCTCCGTAGTCGGCCACCTGTGAATAGAGAGATGAGAGAGAAAAGTTTTGACGAGGGGGAGAATGTGGGATATAAGGTAGGAGAGTGATTGGTTTTGTTTATCAGCGAGGGAAAGTAGGGAAAAGGGAAAATGTTATTGTATAAAACGATAAGACGAAAAGAGTTTTATTAATTAGATCATTTTAGATCGCATCTATCGATGAATGATAACGCAGATATCGGTATCACACTTACCACTCTGATAATAGTATAAAATCGCATCGAAGCTCGGACGACTACGGTCAAAAAAATATTCATTTCTAAGCGGGTCAAAGTACCGTAATCTCCGAGCTGGATCCCCAAGCAGTGTATCCGGGAATTGATTTAGCGTACGTAGTTGTGTCTCAAACCTTAACCCGCTTACCTAAGGAGTAAGAGTGAGAGAGAGAGAAGGATAGAGAGTAAAATAAAGAGAGACAGAGAACACAAGCTACTCACATTTATAACGACTCTCTCGCAGAAATCATGATCGTGAGGAATGGGTTCAAAGTGTTGTGGTCCGCCACCAAAGCCATGACCAGCCCCCCCTTCTTCGTCTTGACTGCTCAATTTGGGCAAAGACCTGTAAGATAATAAAATAGATATGCGATAAGAACTCTGAGGAACAGTTGGATAGATAAATATATAGATATATAGATGATCGGTAAGTGCCATAAATAGCTGCTGTGAAGAGACATAATTAGTACACCTATTATAAAACTGTAAAATAAGTTGAAATAGTTTTAAATAGGTTGAAATAGGCTTAAATATATTCAAATAGATTTAAATGGATAAGAAAGGTGAACTTTGCTCTGCAATTCATAACAATATTCAAAATTCCATTGAAGAAATTTCCCAAAAAACTTTCGGCATTAATTCGAAATCTTGATGGAAAAACAAACTTTGGCTTTCCATCGCTTTCAATTGGAGAAAAACTTTAAAATGTGCATGGAAAATTGAAATGGCTTCACACACAGACAGAGAGAGAGAGACAGAGAGAGAGAGAGAGAGAGAGAGAGAGAGAGAGGGAAGGGGAGAGAGTGAGTGTGAGTGAGTGCATATGAATATTCACTTTGACTGGTGCTTTGACAACAATCGGATTATCTTAAAGTGTAAGTTCCGGAAGGAAGGAAGAGAGAGGAAGAGAGAGGAAGAGAGACAGAGAGAGAGAGAGAGAGGGAGAGAGGGAGAGAGGAGTGCGCATATCTGGTCAGTTTTCTGTTTTACTGCAAATGGAATCTGACATCAATTTAGATTTTATTGTTGTTGTGCAAATCAGACTGTCTCGCCTGAATATGCAATATGCATGCCAGTGCATGTATATGCATGCATATGCATGCATAATGCGGCAATCAAATCAAATGCTGAGCTGTAATTGATATTTGATATTTGGCTGCATTTCATGCATTTAGTATTTCGAATTTAGTATATCGTATTCCATATACGGTTTGTTGGTATTTTCTATCTATCCATCTATCTATCTATCTATCTATCTATCTATGTAGTCTGTGGTGGCTTGGCAGGGCGAGAGAAGCGACCACAGGCCCATTAAATGCACATTGAGCTAGAGCGAGAGAGAGAGAGAGAGACAAGTTGAAATACTTTTTTGGCTCGCAATGCCAGGTGGGACAGGGCAAGGGGGGGCAGGCAGGCGGGCAGGCAGGAAGAGCAGCATATCCTTTCCTCCTCTTTTTTCTCCCCAGTGCCAGCAGCGCTCAAGCGTTTCCGCCCACGCGGCGGCAACGGCGACGGCGGCACAGGAAGGCAATATATGTTTACACATGTAATTGAAATTGTATTACAATCACATAGACATACATTTATTAAAAGGCGTTGCATACGAGCGAGAGAGAGAGAGAGAGAGAGAGAGAGGCAGCTGGCAGCGTGCCAAAGATGGCGGCCGAAACGTTTTATGCAGCGCTTATCGCTGATGTTGCCAACAGTTTTTTTTTTCTGTCGTTTTGGCAACGCGAGGCGTTGTTGTGCATGGCATGTTGCCTACTTTTTGGCGCCGTTGGTATTTAATTAAGCGTGTAACTGCCAGACAGGGGTCCGCTCTCCCCCTCCCCCTCTCTCTATCTCTCTCTCTCTGTCTGTCTCTGGCCACATAATTGCATATTTGATGACTCGCACAGTTATGGAGAGCGAGTGGGAGAGGGAGAGCGGAAGGGAGAGCGAGAGGCAACGCATAATTGAAGCCGGGCAAAGGAAATCCATCGTATGCATTCAATTATGCACAGGCAGGCGACAAATTGTAACTGTATAGGGAGTGCATGGATAGAGGGAGAGCGACAGGGTTGCCATACCTTTTGCAGGTTATGCAGCATGACGTCAGAGGCGCTGGCTAGGGCTGTGACACACTTTGGCAGCCGCTGCGTGTCTGTGTCTGTGTGCGCGCTTTTGAGGCGCATCTGTGCATATGGATAATTATCCAGCGGTCAGGCAAACACACACACACACACTCACACACACACACACACACACTCAGGCACACACGCAGGCACACACTGAGGCACAGAGACGCCGCATTTGCATGGAAATGTCAACAAACAATTGAAGTTTTATGCAAAACGCCAACACAATAAACACTTGGCGGCAACTAGCGTGTGTGTATCTGTGTGTGTGTGTGTGTAGGTGTGTGTGTCAATGAAAAACATGCCAACACACGCACACACACACACACACACAGCGTCGGCTTGGCCCGTGTTTATCTATGTAAATGTTGCCAGTGCTGCAGTTGCAGCTGTTGCGCGCGCTCTGTCCGTCCCCCTCTCTCTCTCTGTCTCTATTTACCTCCAACTGTGTGTGAGTGTGCGTGTGTGTGTGTGTATGTAGGTCAGCGGCACTGGCAACATCAGCCTGCTGTGACGTCATTGTGCACAGCAGCAGCAGCAGCAGCGTTCAACGCCTTTTCGCCAGCGACAGCGACGGCGACGGCGACAGCGACCTATTTACCCGCCCGGCTAACACGGTCACACTCGTCGCCGTCGTCGTCGTTGTCGTTGTTCGCCCGACGACTTCCGGTTCCGCTGGCAGTATTGCATAAGCCACTCGCACTGTCGCTTTGCCTGAAGTTCAATGCAAAAGCAAAGTCGAAGCTGAAGCAGAGGCAGCAGCAGAGGCAGCGCAGCGCAGCCCTGCCCTGCCCTGTGCAAATCAGCGCATAAATCTTACGCTTCGCATCTTCTTTTCCCTCTCGCACTCTCGCACTCTCCCTCTCTCCGTTTCTCCCTCTGTCTCTCTCGTTGTGTGTGTGACTGCATGCCGGTCAAGGCAACTGCGCCTGCACACGCCTCTCTCTCTCCCTCTTCTCCCTCTCTTCTCCCCCACTCTTTCGCTCTCCCTCTCCCGCTGTCCTTGCCCCAATGCCGGCCGCTGTCTCCGCCTCGCCTGTTCGACATTTTCCACATTGCAGTCGGCTATTTTTAGGCACTGCCAGATGCCGTGTGTGCATAATGCGCATTCCTCAGTTGCCGCCATTGCAGCCGCCATTGCAGCCGCCGCCATTGCTGCTGCCGCCATTGCTGCTGCTGCTGCTGCTGTGGGGCCAATTAATGGCAAAAATTAAATGCGAGCGAGCGTAGTTACAGCAGCAGCAGCAGCAGCTCAGCAAATATTGCCAGCTATACGAATAAAAAAAGAAAAAGAAAAGAAAATAAAAAACGTGACAACGCTGCAGCTTGACTTATCACGCAGCCTTGAGCCGATTCGCAGTCTCTGGCGACAATTAAAGCAGCTGAAAAACGGCTGAAATTTACTTTGATATTTCAGCTGATAAAGCTATCTCCAAAACTAGCAAAATACGACTTTAAAAACTAAATAAAAAATAAAAAATAGAGATTAATTTAAGAGAGAAAGAGAGAGGGGAAGTTCACAGTCACAGTTCATAGTCTCTTGCGACAATTAAAGCAGCTGAAAAATGGCTGAAATGAAATTTACTTTAATATTTCAGCTGATAAAGCTGTCTCTATAGTTCGTAGAATACGGCTTAAATATTAAATAAAAAATACTTAATAAGAAAAAAGAGATTTACTTAAAGAGAAAGAGAGGGGGAAGCTCACAGTCACAGTTCACAGTCTGAAAAATGATTGAAATTTTCATTGATATTTCAGCTGATAAAGTTTCCTCTATAGCTAGCAGAATACGGCTTTGAAAATTAAATAAAAAATACTAAATAAAAAAAAAAAAAATTTACTTAAGAGAGAGAAGGAGAGAGAAAGAGAAGAAGCTCCTGCAGACACGTTCAGCATATTGTTTACAGGCAAACACAGCATATACTCCCTATGCACTATGCAAACTATCGATATGTATGTATATCGCACAAACTGCAATCAGTTGAAGTCGTTGGCAACTCTGGCAGCTCTTTAAACCTTTAAGCTAACAACTACCTCCAGTTCGGGAGAGAGGGAGGAAGAGAGGGAGAGAGAGAGAGACAGAGAAGCGACTCAAGTCCATTAAACTGCTTAGGTTGTAGTCAGGCGAGCTGACGTCACGTATGGCATTCGATTTTACGTTGCACTGCACACAAGGGGGGGAGGGGTGGTAGAAGGGAGAGCCAGAGGGGGAAGGCACTCAGTCATTGCAAAGTTTTGATGGACACGAAAAGAAAACGTACAGCGACCTTAGATTAAATATTGTTGATGTTTAAGCTGCAGCAGAGCCAAAGGGAAATACAGTAAGCGAGCTTGTATATAATAGTGTATGGTATATAACATATAGTATATAGCATAGGTAAATAGTCAGTCTAGGTGTCTAAGCTATAAGGCATAATATTTTAAGCTTACTTTCTGATTTAAAGCTGTTCATACAGACAAAACTAGAGCAACTTGGCTGTTTTACGCCTAACAAGACGATTTGAGTATTTGGTAAGGAAAGTTATGAGATATGATTAGCAGTTATAATGAGAAATATGCTTGTATATAATACGTATTCCTAGAAATCTTTATAATGGAAACTATCGAAGATAATACAATGCGCTAGTTGCCTTATTGATAGTTTCTCTCTCTCTCTCTCTCTCTCTCTCTCTTTCTCTAACTATCTGTAGAATATCTTGTAGATTTCTTTTAACTGCCAGTTGGATTGTCGTGTGTGAACATAGATGGATGGTAGGGGGCATCCTTCGAAAGACAGTGGCGTCAAGTCTTCACGTGACTGAGTATTCGCTTGCAATCAATCTCTGAGTCAGCAGGAATCACGGCCAGAAGTAAAAGAAGGCGGCGAATTATGCAAATTTTTGGCCTAAGCTTGCCCTGGCACACACTCTCCCTCCCCTCTACCCCCTGTCTACCCCACCCCCTCCCATGAGCACAGCTGCCTGTTGTTAGCTGACCTTGGGCAGCGCAAGTTTGCGTGCACAATTTGTGTTTTCAGTTATTTTTGGCAGCAATTCTCAAATCGTGTAGGGGCAGGTACGAGGGGGGAGGGGGGAGAGGGGGTGGTGGTAGGGGGGCCTAGGGTAACATGCAACGCAACGCGCTTGTTGCTGTGCGCTGCACACGTGCGGACAGGTGGAAGGGGGTGGGTTCAAGCTGAAGCACGTTAGGCATTTTAAATGTATTTTACGCTGTGGCGCAACTTGTGGCAACTTTAGACCCGACCCCGGCCCCAACGCAGACCCAGACCCCGAGCCAGGCTCACTCGGAGGCGACTCGAGAAAGTGCACAATTTACCAAACGGAGGAGTCGAAAGCCAAGTACAACCAGCTCACTATGGGAAATTTGACCCGAAAAAGTGGCCAAAATTAATAACTTAAGAACGGAGTGAGATATTAAGCTGCGTTTTTTTGCATTGGGTTACCTTGATCATTATCTATTATTACTAGAAAAATTGAGGGCGTGGCGCCGCCCCTTTTGTAAATAAAGTCACCTACATTTTTGAACATTTCAAAGTACTATTTTAACATAACAAAAAAAAATTGTAGGTTTATACTTAAGCAGTTTTATTTGACAAACGTGGGCGTGGCAAGCCCTAAGGAAAAAAAGAGTCCTGTAAACCCATGAATAATAAATTGAATAAAATATGCTCTCCACAAAATACAGACCACTTAGAAAACTTCCTGGTCTTCGTTTGCCAATTCTATATTGAATGGAATTTCCATTAAACTTATATCAGGAAAACTGCTTTCATCCTCCATCTCGTCATCTGTTCTTATAGAGCATTCTAAAAGTTGCAAGGGCTAGGAGACTCTGTAGTGATACTTCAGCTTTTGTATCACTGATATTAAAATCATCAGGGCGGCATAATATTTTCTCTGCAGTAACCGTACTATACAATGGGTATATATCAGTTTGTTTTTTTTTTTGACTGTTCTCTTATAGCGAAATATTGCTCTTTTGCAAATCTCTGATCTATAAGAAGAGCCAATGCCTCACTTGGTGAAACAGCTTCTGGCTTTTTGGCCGGGTCTGTAACGGCTTTTCGCATACATTTTGCTTTATCGGGGCATATTGAAAGAAGCTTTAAAATGCTGGCAAGGTCTAATTGCTTACGCCTTCGCGCAGCTAAGCTTGCCGCAAGAATAAGCATGCCTACGTTGCTTTTTTCAGCTTTTGCAAGAGCTGCTGCGTACCTTCTACGAGACCTGCTGCTCTTCGTATTAAATGGCAATTTTGGCCGACCCACTGGATTCACATTCTTCGATAATTTGACTACAGTTTGCGAACCCAACCACACTGCATGCTTGCGCTGAAAATGCTCTAGGTTACATTTGCACTTCTTCCACATTGCAGCCAAACGGTAGCAAAATATTTTGCTGCTAAGCTCCACAATACTGATATGCTGCTCTATTTCATTTCCTGGTATAGCAGCTTTCATAAAATTAAAAACAGTATCCTCCTTAATGTTTTTCCCCTTTGCTTCGACCCACTTGTAAAACAATTCTGCATTGTCACAATAGAGGTTATGGTCTAAAAATTAAAATTTTACGCAAAGTGGTTAAAAGTGGCATTTTTAATAATAACTATTTGAACAAGAATTAAATAAGCTACAACATAAACTATAGTTCATGGATGGACTCCGCTGGACTCACTTTAAAACTCTATTTAAAAATGAGACATTGCCAAAAAAATGAACTTGTTAGACTACTTACATTTTTACTCTATTTTGGGGACAACACAAGTATTTTGAACATTTGATTATCACAAAGACGTAATACAAACCACACTGATTATAACTCATTTCAAAAAATTTTGGTAGGTTATTTAATATTAAAGATGTCAATATTTAAAAATTGCACTGAAAGTTGTGTAAATAACAAGCACGTGCTTTGTCACTGCATCAGCTGTGTTTATCAGCTGATTTCTTTGAAGTGGCGCCACCTATCGAAAATTCTGGTACGCAGCATTGAAGACTGATCTATTGTGAATGCTTTGCACCTAAAATTATTTAAATTCTCTGACTTTTAGAAAATGGGTTTTGGCCAGTTTTTCGGGTCAAATTTCCCATAGTGCAGCTCCTCAAGTATTTCGGTCCGAGGCGTGTCCAAGTGCAGCCCAACGTTTTTATAGTTTTCACTTCTCTCTCTCTCTCTCTCTCTTTCTCTGTCTCTTTCTATTTGCTGCTTTGGCAGAAGTTCTACTTGCTGCATTCAAGTGATGTAACTGCTGCGGGTGCCGCTTCTTCTGCTTCTTCATCTTCTTCTACTTATTCTTCTTCTCATTCTTCTTGTTCTTTTTCGTTTTCCTTTTCTAGGTCTTCTGTGAAGTGCAGTGCACGTGATTGTGTTGCGCCGGCTTCAACACGAACTGAGCTAATTGGATTGCTCTTTCAATAATAAAAACTGAGTTTCTTTATAGCCTGCTTATGGGGGATAGTAAGAACGAGCTTTATATGCGATACATAGATGCTATCGATGAATAGCGTACACTGTACAGATAAACAGACTGCCAACTCTTAACTAAACCTTGTAGAAATTCTCGGAGTTTCTCTCTCCTGCCAGCTGGGCGTACTTAACCTCAATTTCGACCTATTTTTGTGCAAATTATAACAAAGATTTGTTTTTCAAATCAAAGTAATATAGTTTCACTATCGAAAGTATTGAATATGTATTGAAAATATCGAAAAAGTAAACTATTAAGAAAAAAAAACTTGAGAAATCATGGGCATAAAATAGATAAGAGATAATTTTGTTTAAACTGTAGTAAAGCAAGTCGTATACGTAATATTATAGTAGCTAAGTGTTATCTAGGTGTAAATCATATGCAAATAAATATAGAGTATAATACTCGACTAATACACTATGTAGTATCGTATAGAGCGCAGATTTGGAAAATAATATACCTAAGATTACACTTCTCTAAGCCCTTTGACCCCACTCAAACCTCACACTGAGCTCAGCACAGGGTCACAGTAAAGGGTCACAGTGAATGCTTGAGAATGCCAAAAGTTTTCAATTACAATAGAGAATTGGCTACACTTTCTTTCTATAGATAGGATTGGCAATTGGCCATGTCGATGGTCTTTGGCAACACTGTCTCCCTGTCTCTCTCTCTCTTTCGCTCTCGCTCTCGCTCATTATTGTTTGACATGCGGTGTTAATTTTTATGCCTGTCCTGTAACGGGGCACAATAACCATAAAGTGATATGTGAGCTGCTGGGGGTCGTATACTTGATATATGAACTAAGGAGCATAATAAAAGTAAAAAGAAGAAGAAAGAGAAAAAGGAACAAGAAAGTAAACAACAAAGGCGACTGAGTTAAACGAGCGCGAAAGCGAGCACAAAGCGCGCCAGACAGCAGCAGACACAACAAAGTCTACACACATGACTGTGTGTGTGTGTGTGTGCGAGTGTGTGTGTGTGTGTGAACTGCTCCCATTGTTTGGGGCTTTTGTTGCTCATGTTGCTGACGTTGACGTCGCTTGTCGCTTGTCGCCTGTCGCCTGTCGCTGCCAGCAAGGATCAAAAGTCAAGAACAATGACAGCAGGCGATACAAAACAAAACAAAACAAAACAAAACAAAAGCAAAACAAGTTGCTGCATGTCCGAACGAGCAAATGGCAGCAGCAGCAGCACGACTGCCAGTTACCCTGTAGCAAAAAAAAAATTAAGCAGACGTGAAAAATAAATCCCTGAAAATGGTTACCGAAGAGTAATCGAAATATATCGGAAAAGAAAAAAAAAAAGAAAAAATATTAAATTGTTTTTATATATATATTTTTTTTTTTACTTAATTTGAACTCGAGCCAGCAATATGAAAAAGAAAGAAAAGATATTTTCAAGCTGCGCAAAGCATTTGCTGGTTTTACTCAGCTCAGCTTATGTTAATTATACGACGTTGCATATACCCTACTCATACCCTAGCAAACAGCCAGCTTGGCGTATACTGGCACAAAAAGGTTAAAAAGTCAAGTTGCAAGTTGAAATATGCCGCAATTGTTCGACTTTGCCAGCCTGCTAGGGGGTGGGCAGGGGGGTAGGGGTAGGGACGAGGGCAGCACAAAGTGAAAGTCGCAGCGTTTTGGCTGCTAAGGGAGGGGACAGGGGCAGGGACAGGGACACAGGGCTGGCAGTGAGAGAAGGCAGCCGTTTGCTGCTTTTGGGTTCAATAGTTTATTTGCACTTGAGCTAAGTGCTCTTGCCGCATTCATGCCACAAACACACACACAGAGAGAGAAAAAGAGAGAGAAAGAGGGAGAGAGAGAGAGAGTGGGAGAGAGGCAGCCACATCTCATTATCAATGTCAAACGGATGTCAATTTTCATTGAGATGATTATGGGGCATATTGTCAAAGGATATTGTTATGTCTCAATCATGAGCGAAAAGCGTTTATGATGATGATGTTGCTGATGATGATGTTGCTGATGATGCTAGTGTTGCTGCTGTTAACAGCTGCCGCTGCTGCTGCTGCTGCTGTCAGTGTCAATGATGGCACATTACGCATACGCCGCATTGTCAGGCATCAAATTGGCCCATGTCTTTATGCGTATTTATGTATAGCAGATGAGTGAGTGTGTGTGTGTGTGTATGTGCTTGTACTATTTGTATCTGTGTGTGTGTGTGTGTGAGCTCAATTTAATGTTAGCCAATTGAGCAACCAGCTCAGCATCTGCATATTCCATTGTCAGCGCAGCGCATTGTCTGCCTTTCTCCGTGTGTGTGCGCGTGTGTGTGTGTGCTGGCTTGCAGTTGACATGTTTCCCCTTTACCTACCCCTACCCCTACCCCCTCCCTCGCTCACGACTCTCTCTCCCCTGTGGCACTCGCGGCAATTCTCTGGCAAACGGCAGGTCACACATTTCTAAAGTAAATTGGAAAAGGGCACAAAATGCCAACAGCCAACAGCAGCGCAGCTGGCGTCGCCGTCGCTGTCGCAGTCGCAGTCAGCGTCGCAGCAACGCCTGTCGCTATGCTATGCAATTTGCGCCCATGCGAAGCCTGCAAGCAGCCCAGCTAAACCAACCAAAAATAGTGAAATTTTCCAGAATTCACTCACTCGCATAGAGACTCTCGCATGCACAAGCTCACACACACACACACACACAGACACACACATACTCTCCCTCTCTCTCTATTTTTCTCTCTCTGCTTTAAATTTCCATATAGCTTCACCTTATTTGGGTCACAACTTTAATTTGTCGCTGGAATCGCAAACTCGCCTCGTCTGAAACTTTTAATTATTCCTTTTTTGCCGAGAGAATTATCTCTCTGTCTGTGTGTGTGTGTGTGGATTATATTCTGTCGAGGAATTAACTCTGTACTATATACCGCATATAAGTCTGAGCTCAACTATTTATATAAGTTTGATTCACATCAGAATTTTGAATGGCGAAATTTGCTGCAAATAGTTCGGGGCAAACTTTGTCAATTGTGAAAATTTCAAAAATACCATCTATAGTTATCGTATAGAAGTTAGTTTAGCATAGCATAGCTAATTAGGGGTAGTTAGGAGATAACTCTTTAGCGGGAGACTTATAGAAGAATGATAGAGGGAGACAGTTTGTTAAATAGGATTGTGTCATTGTTCTGCCACAAGCTTATAAATACATAATTACTTTAAAGATATAATACAATTTAGATAAGTACAATGTATCATCGGTATTCCGATAATGCTCCTGGATTTTATCTAAGACTTAATTATATTTTAATATAAAGGAAGACAAAGAAATACAATCGAGTATGCTCCACTGTGATATGCTCGAGTTTAAAAGCTGCTGAGGCTTTCTTTAGTAGGCTCTTTTTTTAGACTCTTTATATTTTAAATTCAACTTGATATATTTATACGTATTTCCCTCAAATTTAATAGCTCTAGCTCTTAAATTCAAATTAAATTCTATCTTAAATTCAACTAGCTATTTTTATACGTATTTCCCTCAAATTTAATAGCTCTAGCTCTTGTAGTGCCTGAGATTAAGATGTTCGAACAGACAAACAGATCTATGCGCTTAAGGAATATATTAAGTTGATTTATATATGGTTTCTGCAGCTTATCATATAGATTGTTCTTCGACTTATAGCGGACATATACCATAGAAAACTTCACGAATGCATTTAATTCTTTTGATCTACCGACCGCATTCATGCAGCACCCCAAACTTATCGTTATCGATAAAAATATACTATTTTTTTTTAGAGAATTAGTCTCATGGAGAACCATTTCGCTAAGCCGCAGAAACAGAACCAGAAACATTAATTATATATTATTCTATAATCACTTGGAATCGTTCAGTTCCATCTGAACTTAACCTAATGCGAAGCTTAAAAGATAATATTATGGTTAAAGTTTCTTAATTATATATAGAAGTGTTCACTAGAGAAGTAAATATATACTATATCTTTTTTTTTTTACCTATCACGCAGAAGAGGGGGCGAGGCGTTTGATAGATTTTCACCGCTGAGTGGCTGCTCCTGGCGCGGTCGTAGAACCGGAGTTAGGCCCCATCTCTCGATGAAATCGATGCGGGAAATGGTTGAGGACGAGCAAGTTGTTGGAACTGGTAAATGCGCCAACTTTCACAGCGCCTGCAACGCCTGCAGTCAGCAATATTTGTGCGCCAGTGTTGTTACGCACACACGCACACGTACACGCACACGCACACGCACACACGTACGGCTGCGCTATTTGTGCGAGCCCAAAAAGCGTTGCCTACTTTCGGGCGTTGCCATTAATGCGCTTGCCAGGGCTGCCAAGCTGCTGCCGGTTTTAATTGCTGCTGTTGTTGTTATTGTTGCTGCTGTTGTTAATGTTGCTGCTGCTGCTGTTGTTGTTGTTGTTGTTGCTCTGCTTAACATTTGCTTCTCATTTGTTGCTTTTATGTTGCATTTTCCGAGCAATTTTCAATGTGTTTTTTCTATGTTGCTGCTGTTGCTGTTGTTGCTGCTGCTCCTGTAGTAGTTGCTGTTGTACGGCCTGTTGTTGCTGCTGCTGTTAGTGCTGCTTCCTCTGCTTTTTTGTGTCTATGCGAGGCATTTTACTGCTGCTGCTGCTGCTGTTGCTGTTGCTGCTAGTCACATGTTGTTGCCTGTTAAGTTTATTGTTGTTGTTGTTGTTGTTGTTATTTTGCTTGCTATTGTTGTTGTTGTTGTTGTTGCTGCTGCTGTCAGCTGGCGTTATCGCTGCTGGCAGCAAATCGCTTCATTGGTTTCGTAATTAGGGAATTTCGAGGTTTATCGAGAATTGACACATTACACATAGATAGGATGCGACAGGCGAGCAGAGACACACGCACACAAACACACACACACACAAAGAGAGAGAGAGAGAGAGAGAACACACACAACACTCGCTGCTGCTGCTGCTGCTGTCGCGTTGTGTTTTCTCTGCTCACTTTGCCCAACCGGAAACGGCAAGTGAAAATGTTAATTTCCGCTTTTAGGCGCAGCACACACACACACACACACACATACATGTCTCTGCTTTTCTCCCTCTCTCAGTGTGTGTGTGTGTGCAGTTCGGTTTTACTTTTATTTGGACAGAAATAGGCGCATAAATAGCTCTAGTTTTGTTGCTGTTATTTGTGCGAATTCAGACAAGAGAGAGAGGGAGATAGGAGAAGAGAGATGGGAGAAGAGAGAGTGGCAGAAACGCTGGCAGAGAGAGAGAGAGAGAGAGACGCAACGAAGCGTGCGAGCGAGCAAGCAACTCGGCACGTCCTTTGCCTATTGATTTTCAGTGACTCCGGTGCGGTGTCCTTTTGGCCGCACACACACACACACACACAGGCACACGCACACTAGCATACCTATGTTACTGCTCTCGCTCTCTCTCTCACTCACTCCTCTACCGCTCTCTCTCTCTCTCGCTCTCCTGCCTGATTTGCCGTTTAATTATTGCAATTGATTTGAAGCTGAAGGTGTAAGGGGAGGGGATGGGAGGGAGGGAACGTGTAGTTTTGTCATGTCTTTGGCGCGCTTTGTGTGTGTGTGTATGTGTGTGTCACTCTCTGTGTGTGTGTGTCTCTCTCTGTGTGTGTGTGTGTGTTTGTTGTTGTTTTTCGTCAACGCGTTGGGCCGCATTTTTTGAGCGTTTTCGCAGACGCTGAACTGAACAACCTTGAACCTTTTCGCTAGACAGGCTAGAGCGAGAGAGAGCGAGAGGGAGAAAGAGAGAGCTAGCACAGGTAAAAATGTTGTAACACAAACACAGAAAGACAGAGTGAGAGGAAGAGAGAGAGAGAGGGAGGGAGAGAGAGGCACATACACCTCTCGCCTGGCTAAAAATATCCGAAAAAATGTTATTTTCATTTTTATTTTAGGAGAGGAGAGCAAGCAGAGAGGGGGGGGGGAGGCTTAGCTAGGGGTGCCTAAGAGGCTCTGCTACTGTGTGTGTGTGTGTATTTTTAATAATGGTATTCCGTAGCTAATTATAGAAATACCTAGCTCGATTTTGCTTAATCAGCGCTGCCAACGCTTTTAGCTGCAGTCGAGCAGAGGCACACACACACACACACACAGCTCACACACACACAGCTCACACACACACACATGCGTTACGTTAACGACATAATAAAATGATATACGAAATTATCTGCTACACTCCCTCTCCCTCCCTCCCCCTCCCTCACACACACACACAAAACTTGCGAATGAAACGAAGCGCAACGCAATGAAATGAAATGAAATGAAATGAAACACACACGCACAACAAAAACAGAGAGAGAAAGAGAGAGAGAGAGAGAGAGAAACAAGAAGAACAACAACAAGACGATAATGAAAGAAAAAAAACCCCAAGTGCGCCACAGCGAAAAACACACACAAACTAGAAGGAAAGCGAAACAGAAACAGAAACAGAGAGAGAGAGAAAGAAAATGAAGAAAAAACGCGTTGGCACAGCATGAAATAGAAAAAAGCAACGTGAAAAAGGAAAAGCCGACACACACACACAGACACACACAGTGGCAGAGCAAACACACAAGGACACACAGTGGCACAGACACACACACACACACACACACACACACACACACACACACACACAGGCACAGACGAGGGCGACAACACACGAACACGCAGCACGAAGCACCAAACACACGAGCGTAAACGCAGCAGGGCGAAACGTTTAGCCCAGCAGCGAAGGAGGAGAAGGAGAAGAAGGAGAAGAGAGAGAAGAAGAAGAAGGGACAGAGCCAGTAGAGCCAGGCGAAACGCAGGCAATGGCAACAAAACGACAACAAAGCGCAAAGCAGAAGAAGCAGAAGCAGCGCATGAAAAGGAACAACGAAAATCGTGGCGAGAAATTGAAGCGTGTGAAGCGCTTAACTGCCGTGGTAGAAGCACTCTGTGCCTGTGTGTGTGTGTGTGTGTGTGTGTGTATAACACAGCGAGCGTATAACAGCACGATGAAGCAGGAGAGAGAGAGAGCGAGAGAGAGCGAACACAGCAGCAGCCACAACAAAGCGACGGCAAAATGGCTGCTGAGTGGGCGCTGCGTGTGTGTGTGTGTGTAGGGGGGAGGGGTAGGGCAGGGCAATGGCGTGCCATGCACAATGGGAAACTTGTTGGCGGATTTATGCAGCACGCACACACTGACATGGGGGAGGTAGGGGGAGACACACACACTGCGAGAGAGACACGATACGAAAACGCACGACACAACGCACAACGCACATGGCACAAAGTCGCGCCCTGTGTGCGTGTATTCTCGTGTGTGTGTGTGTGTGTGTGCTGCTATGCGTGCCTGTGCGTGTGTGCGTGTTTCACACTCGCTCGTTGCGCTTTGCAGCGTCGTTTATTCGCGTCTCTTGGCTGTTTATACGCTGCTTCGTTGGTGTACAGCAGCTGTGTGTATTGTGGGGGGAGAGAGGGGAGTGGGGGAGGGAGGTGTGTGGGCTGGCTACTACAGCCCGCGGCAGTTCAGCTACTCCTGCTACTCCTTCGCCTCCCACTTCTCGCTCTTCCTCTGCTTCTTCCTGTTGTTATTAACATTCTTATTCATATTGCTTAAGCTGCTCCCGCTTAGCTGCCACGTTACTCCTCCCCCCCTCCTTCCCCTCGTGAGCTGCTGCAACTGCTCTTCTCTGTGCCCTGGCCAGTGGCTCCAGGGAGTAGGGGGTGTGGTTACAGTGTGACCCTACTCGACTTTGTCTCCATTTCTGCATTCGGAATTTCACTTCCTTTTTGACTGCGCAGCCAAATACTTTGTCTTGCTCAACACCTAGTACCCCCCCGCACCGTGCCCCCCGTCTGCCAGTGAGCTGTATGAAAGCTCCTCCCCCCCTCCGTATGCCCTCTGCCCTCTGCCCGTGCCCTATACACAGTCTAACGCCTCTCAGGCAGTCGCCTTTTTGTTCTGTCACGCGTTTTTATGGCCTACGCCAGCCTCTCTCTCTCTCTCTCTCTCTCTCTCCTTGCTCTTTCCTTACAACAGACTCGCATTGTATATATACCTAGATACAGGCTATATACAGCTGTGTGTGTGTGTGTGTGTGTGTGAGTTAGTTACTGTATGCAAACAGCACATTCGCACCGGGCCAAAGAAAGAAAGATCTAAGGAAATGCCATCTTATATGAAAGGGCTGCCACGTAGATAGGGACAGGGCAGGGCAGGGCAGGGCAGGGCGGGGTTGGGGGCGTGCCAGCATACTGCATTCATTAGAAAATAACTGAAGCGAGTTTGCCCAGCGCGAAGTATGGAAATTTAAAGCAGCTGCACGAAATCAGTTCAAGCGCGAAGCAAACAGAGGCAAAAGCAGCTGAAATTCAGTTTAATCTGATTGCAGAAGACAGAGAGGGGGCGGGAGGGGGGCGGAGAAGACACGCCTGTGAATCGGACTGCTCTATGCATAAACCATGCTCACTATAAGGCATACTATACAGACCAAAAAGGGTAGTCTATGCACAACTGTAAATCGCACTTTAAATTAAATTTCAGATTTCTTCAGCAGTTAAAATAAATAATAATGAAGAAAAACATTTAAATAAATATAAATTTAAATATATACCACATTATCGATCTCTATATAATTGTAGAAAAATGTAAAACTTATAAGAATAATAAATAAACCATGACAAACTGTAGCAAACCGAATTGAGTACAAACGAAATGAGCCAAATTAGTTTTAGTAAGAAAACAATAATTTATAAACATAAATAGAACACAAAACTAATTTAAACTGTAACTTAAATATGCACGCAACACAAACTCAATTAAATTACTAGGCGAATTCGTCGTTTAACCCCATTTGCCTTGACAACAAAGTGAGCTATGCGAATATTACGTATACGCAGCGTGCGCAGCTCGAATTACATTCAAACGAGAGAGAGAGAGCAATTAAAATGAGGCACACAGTAGTGTTGCACAGTGTCACAAAATTGCACAGCGTCGAAAATAATCAGCAGAAGAAACGAGTAATGCGAAACGAGAGAGCAAAGAGAGAAGAAGGAGAAGTAAAGTTGAGAAAAGTAAAAGTTAAAGTCAAAGTGGAAGGAAAATCATTATAGTGAATGAAATTAGATACGCAAAAGTTAATTGAACGCAAAAGTGTAGGGATCAAACGAAGTTGAATGAAAAGGAAAAACAAAAAGGAAAATAAAAATAAAAAATAAAAGTACATACACTGCAACTGCTGCTGCTGCCTGGGGCAGATCCTCTACAGAAGCTGAGCAAATCATGATGTTGCCTGCGTTATCGATTGAAAGTTCAATTAGTTTTTGCCCGCTGAGGGGCAAAGTGCTGCGTTTTGTTTAATTGATTGATGGATTGATAGACTGAACAACTGCAGAACTGACTGACTGACTGACAGATTGATCGATTGCCTGAGCCGCTGCACAATCAATTTCGATTAGTGCAACAGTTTGAAGTTCACACGTGACTCGCGCCTCGCCTAATGCCATCAATCAATTTGTCAAAGCGTGTGTGTCTGTCTGAGTGTGTGTTAGTGTGTGTGCAAAGGTCACTTCTTTGCAGCTTTTAATTGAATGGCAAATGGGCAGCAGAAGCAGCAGCAGCAGACGTTCGCTGTGAATGGCAAATCCTTTTGTGCTGACCTTCAGCTGCCACAACAATCGCTGGCTCAATCAAGCTGTGCGCTGTCAATTATCAATCGATGCGGCAACAATAATTACATAAGGTATGAGCTAGGGCTGGACTGCTGGGCTGCCTAAGTGCCTGCTCAATCAGCCGCATACAGCATGATTGAAGCGTAACGTAATTGCGTAGACCCAAAAGAGAGAAAAAAAACAAAAATAAGCGCCGCCGGAATCTTTTAAGCAACTGCACAAAACTTTCTAATCCCATCAAAAGGCTGCCACGGCCGCCCCTATACCCTGTATATGCCACCTACTCTCCCCCCTCTCCCACTCTCTCTTCATACCCCCTAAAAGTAGACAAGCTTTGGCAGCAAAGGTAGCGCAGGCAGCCCACATTGGAAGTTTATAAAATCACGATAAACATGCAGACAAATCAATCAAAGCACACAAACACACACACACACACACCTGCACAGCTATATGCCACTCTGTATGTGTGTGTGTGTGTGTGTGTGTCTCGCCTTATCCCTATATTGCTGTCCGTCGGACTCTTTTGCTATGATTTTAATGCGATTTAACGATTTTATTAGATTGACGCGAACTTTTTAAGCGGTTTTCGATTTCCCAGCGATTTTCCACGTATTTCTCTCGCTCTGTGTGTGAGTGTGTGTGTGTGTGTGTGTGTGTTTTCTCTCACTGTTTTTCGCACTGTTTTCCATTTTCCTTTTTGGCTATTTTTTCGTGTATAGAGCGAGAGCGCGAGTGTGAGAGTGAGAGGCAGCTGAGCATGCTGTCAAGAGAGTGACACACACACACACACACACACACACACACACGCACGCTAGGGTACACACACACACACACAGACACACACAGAGCGAGCAGGGACAGACACCGCAGCGTTGGCTGCAGCCAGCAATGGCAATGGCAACGGCAACGGCAACGGCAGCCAGCGAGCTGAAATTGCCTTTGGAACGTCCTTAAGAAGGATATGCTCGAAAATGTTGCTTACAGGCCGCCGCTGGCGGTTGTTGCTGTTGTTGTTGTTGCTGTTGCTGTTGTGCCTCGTATTGCTGCTGCTGTTGTCCCTGCTCTGCTGCTGCTGCTCCTCTGCTGTCCCTGCTCTGCTGCTGCTCCAGCTACAGCTGCGCCTTCTTTTGCTTCAAGCTTTCTTCATGTTGTTGTTGCTGCTGCTGTTGTTGTTGTTGTTACTACAGAGACATAGACGGCAACTGCTGCTGCTGCTCTTGTTGTTGTTGTCGCGCAGGTGTGCTTCAAGCAGCAGCAGCAGCAGCAACAACAACAGCAACAACAACAATAAATTAAAATAAAGACGACAAGAGGCAGCTGGAGACACGCAGAGGCGTAGGCAAGCGGCAGAGGCGTAGGCAAAGGGGCAGTGCTAGGTATAGTAACAGGGGGGGTAGAGAGGGGATAGGTGCAGGCACAGGGGCGTAGACAGGCAGCCAGGCAGCCAGGCAGGCAGACAGGGGCAGCTGCTTACAAGCCTTGCCTCGTTGGCTCAGCTGTTTGAGCCCGCTACGCGTGTGCGTGTGTCTGTGTGTGTGTGTTTGTAGTTAACAATATGTTATAGCATATTTATGTAGCCCTGCCCTTTACTCCCCCTCCCCCCCTCCCCCTTGCGACCACTTGTTCTCGCTGCCTTGCACTGTTGTTGTTTATAAATAAATCGAAATTGCAATCGCCATCGCCATCGCCATCGCAAACGCATTCATTGAAATGTTTCGCATGCCACAGCGCGGCGCAGTGTGGCATGCCATAAAAACAACAATAACAACAACAACAACACAACAATAACACGCACAACAAACTGATGACAATTCGAATTGTTATGCTGCTGCCAAGGTTAGTTTAGGGCAACCGATCTCTAGTGAATATTGCACTCTGCTGTGCGTGTGTGTGTCTGCTGTGTGTGTGTGTTTGAGGGGGGGAAATCGACATTTTCCTTGCTTAACTTATTTACTTTTTATTTTCTTTATTTCTCGCACTTGTTTTTGTCGCTTACTGCACTCGCACACACTGAACAACAACAAGAAAAACAAAACAAAAAACAATTTTCGATTCGATTCGATTTTCTTTTGATTTTTTTTCTTATTTTTTTTTTTTGGCACTTTTTTCCGCACTTTTCTTTTTGGCACAAACGCGTTTTCCTCGAGTATGTGTGTGTGTGTGTTTTGCTTATTGCTTTTTCGCGTTAAATTTTGTTGTAAAATTGTGAATTTTTATTGTGAATATTATCTGGTGGTGCTGCTGCTGCTGCGGCTGCGGCTGCTGCTGCTGTTGCCCGCGGCAGTTTGGCTTTGTGTTTGCTTTGCTTTCGCTCTTTTTGTTATTCGCACGCAACGGAACGGAACGGAAAGAAGAGGAACGAAATGGAATGACAGAGAAACAGAGTGCTCTCTCTCTCTCTCTCTCTCTGCCTCTCTCGCTCTTTCTCTCTGTCTCTTGCCTGGTTTATCTTCACTAGAGACGCGAATTCGATTTCGTTTACTTTATCGATTGCAGTTGCTTCTTTCAGTTTCGATTTCAGTTTCAGTTTCGATTTCGATTTCAGTTTCGATTTCGATTTCAATTCGCGCTGCTTGTCGTCGTCGTCGTCGTCGTCCTCGGCCTCGTCCTAGTCTCGGCATCTGCTGTCGGCTGCTGGCGACGCGCTACTGACGAACTGAAACGGTTAAGGCAACGCGCCAGCCCGTTCCATTCCATTCCATTCCATTCCATTCCATTCCATTCCCCCATGATGCTGCACAGCTGAGCCGAGCGCAGCCAGCGCTGGAAACGGTTCCATCTCTTGTTTTGTCAGCTGGCGCAGCCTTTTCCAGTCGAGCTTTGCGTGAACGAGACAGAGAGGGGGAGAGCGCGCGCGCTTTTAGCGTTTTCTCAATGAAAAAAGCTTTTGCCTTTTGCACGCTTCAAGCGCCCTCGCTCAGCACGAGAGCGTTGCCAATGCCGACGCAGACGCCGTTGCACGTGCTCCCCGTGTGTGTGTGTGTGTGTGTGTGTGCGTGTATGGGTATGGCATGTTCCACTGCCATCGCGTTTCACGCATCTCTGTTATTATATCGCATGCAATACTGATAACCGATACTTATCGCAGTGCCATAGCCAAGCAGCTTTTGTCACGATGAGTTTCGGAAGCTGCAGCTATGGCCGCAGCTTCCAAGCAAAGCTCAAGCTGCGACACACAGAGGGCGCCACCAGCTGCAAGCGAGGCGCGCTCAAAGATGGCGGCAGATGCTGCGCGCCATATTTGAAATTCGCCAAAGCTCGACCTTGTTGCAGCCGCTGCTGCTGCTGCCGCGGCTGTTGTTGTCCTTGTCGGTCGTTGCCTCAGCCGTTCGCCGGCTGCAGCATGTGCGCGCCGCGGTCGCCGCTGACGTCAAAAAAGTCTGACGTGCACGTCTGGCAGGCGTTTTGAAGGTTAACGCGCGCTGCAATTAGCCAGGCAGGTTGCCTGTCCCCGCCCCCCCCCCTTCACCCCCTCAGCCCTTACCGGTTACAAACTGAGAGAGAGAGAAATTGAAAATGCAATCGAGATGCCGCGTGCGAAATCAATTAGAGGCAGCCCCCACACACACAAAGGTTACACAGGTTAAAGGTTGAATTCGATGCTAATTTTGGCCATTTAATGTGATGAAAAATAATATAAGGTAGACTTAATTTAGCTTGATATTTTCCGACTATACTAAGTAAATATGCCGTAGATATGATATTTTATATAAATATCTATCCGTATTGTGCTCATTTATGCTATATCACTGCAGAGTGTCCATTTACGCGTGAAAAACAAATGTTTGTCTGTACGAACACACAGATTTCGGTTATTATTAAAGCTAAAGGCAACAAATTAGGCATAATAATTACTCTGTACAGCACACAGATGAAGCATAGCTTAAATATTAGCTACCACATTCGCTGCAAGCGCAAATGAATAAACAAATTTTGGGGAATTTAATTTGTAAGCCAGATAATTAATAAAGAGCACTCCGCTGCGTTATAAGCTGATTATAATATGTACTTAATATACAATTTTCAATGCAATTAAATGGTAAACAAAGCTGCTGTTGAAAGTATTCAAAGCTCTCTGAACTTATTCATTTGGCCAAACTAATTAAACAGAGATTAAAATTGTGAATGCAAGAGAAAATTACTCTTTAATGGGAAATGTTAAATTTGAGAAATATTTTTGTGGCCTGCTCTACTCCAAGTGGAACATAACAAATTGCTTATGGATGAGTGCATTCATGAATGTTGACCAAATGAAGAGAGGGAGAGAGATAGAGGGGGAGAGGGATCAATACAATGCGTTGCATTCCATTTGCTTTGCAGTCTCAGCTCAGAGTCAGGCTCAGGTTTAGCTACGCTCTTGACCACAACTGTCTCATACTCTCTCTCTCTCTCTCTCTCTGTCTCTACCTTTCCCCCTTCCCCTATCTGATAAATCCAATTAAAATCGAATAATTGCCTCAATGAGTCTTCTGTTCGGGTTTCATATTCGAATTTGGTTACGGTTTTGTTTCCATTGTTGAAACAAAACAAAAACAACAGAGAGAGAAAGCAAATGTTGCTTGTTTGAATTATGGAATTTGTATTACATGGGATTAGTGGGAGGAGGAGAAGGGTAGGGAAGCGGGTAGGGAACTGGAACTCATCAATTAGCCGAGTGTGGCGACGATTTCCTCGACCGCTTGGTTAGATTTCCTACGTTTGCCTCAAGCCACAGCATCATGTTGCAAGCATTTGAAACTGCCATTTGGAACTGCCTTAATGCAACATCAAAGGATTCCCAAAGAGGACCCGAAATGCAGCAGGGTCCCCTAGGGTCAGGCAATTAGCACGAGAAACATTTAAAAATGTCCGAGCAGAGAGTTTTCACTACGAGACCAGGCCAAGTCAATGAATGGTGCAAATAAATTAAGAGCCGCCCACTGGGCGGCACAGGCTGCTGCTGCTTCTCTTCCCCCTCCTTCTTCTTCTCCTCCTGCTGCTGCTGCTCCTCCTGCTGCTGCTGCTCCTCCATGGAGGCCAACTGACAATCGGCACGAGAAGCTGCATAAAATATGCAACCCCAAAGGCAGCCAAAGCGGGAGGCGAGCAAAAAACCATGCTCGAGAGCAAAAATAATATAATAGCCGACAAAAATAATATATACATAGACCTCTCTCTCTCTCTCTCTCGCTCTCCCTCCCCCCTCTTGCTGCCTCTCGCTCGCTGTGGCAGAGGCAAACGCCGAAAAATTTTGTGCAGCGCCGCAAAACAACGTGCAAAATTTATGGCGAGTCCTTCGAGTGTTTTGCAGTGGCGAAATTGGCGCCACAGCGTCTGCTCAGCTGGGGTAGGTACTACATAGGGTCAGCCTCAGCCGGATATGAATATGAGCAGGGGGAAGCGGGAGGAGGGGGAGGGAGGTGTAATGTGTGTGTGTGAGTTACTTTTGCCATTTAAATTGCTTGTCACTTCCGGCCTGCCTCTCTAACACACATGCTCACTCACTCACTCACTGTAACTCCTCTCGCTCTCCCTCTCTCCTCCTCCTCTTCGTCTTCCTCTTGCCACCTCCTCCCCCTCTAAACTTGGCCTTCGATTCTCTGACTTTCTTCTGCTGCACTTTGCATGCGCTGCACACATATCTGTAGCATACTTTCTGGAGCACATCGAAAAGAAGTTTGCCCAAAGTTGCGACCAGCGCATTCCTAATATGATTGAGTATGAGTGCAGCTACGGTAGGAGTGGAGGGAGGGGGAGAGGGGGAGGGGAGGGGACGAGCAGAGCCTTGTGCCAGTTTCGACTGCTGCAATTACTAAACTGACTTAGCCCCGGCACTCGCTCTAGATGCTGCCTGATGGATGATGTTGCAGCGCCCCTCACACACACACACACACTCCACACACACACACATTCCACTCCACACGTGCTCGGCTGATTTTGCGGCAATATGTAGAGCGCGCCAGGCCAGGCACACATAACCTCAATTTGAAATAAAGTGGAGTGGCAACTGCAGCCCGAGGGGGGGGAGGAATCTTTCTTGCACCTGCAGGAGCCGGAGCCGGTGCAGGTGCCTCAACTGGAGCTGTGCATCTGCATTTCAATGTGTGTCATCTCTTGTTAATTTGCAGCGACGCCGACGCCGACGCCGACGCCAACGGCAACGCCAACGCTGACGTCGCAGCCAGCCTGCGCGCTTAGCACGTCGTCAGCTTGTCTGCTCGGAGATCGCCATGGGGATTGGGATTTGTTTTCAACTTGCTGCATTGACAGCTCCCGTCGCCGTCGCCGTTGCCGGTGCCGTTGCCGTTGCCGTTGCGCCACTTTTGGCAGCATCGCTTGATTCGCTTTTTGGCTGCCACAAACATTTGAGGCCGCTGCTGCTGCTGCCGCTGCTGCTGCTGTTGCAAGAGATTCATTAGTCGAGCAATTGAGCAGGAAAATATGAATCATTTGGTTTAACTTGTAAGTGGCTGAGTAATTTTGACTGAATTTGCAAGCAAATCATTTGCTTCATTCAAAGTCTTTGTGAATCAGTTTGAATGCAAAGCACGGCAAGTTATTTGAAACATTTAAAAGTACTTTAAAATCAATGAATGAAATGGAGTAAATGGAGAATAAATCACTCTAAATCATTTGTTTCACAAGTCAGTAGCAAGCAGAGCAAGTAAAATAAATGCAATGAGTCATTCTAACTCAACTGAGTTGATCAAGTTATTTGAATGCAATTAAAAACTTATAGGTTTGTTTTACAAGTAAATCATTTGCTTCATTCAAAGTCTTTGTGAATCATTTTTAAGTATTCAAAAACTGACGCCACAGAGTTTGAATGCATTCAAAGCACGGCAAGTTATTTGAAACATTTGAAAGTACTTTAAAATCAATGAATGAAATGGAGTGAACTCTAAATCACTCTAAATCACTCTAAATCATTTGTTTCACAAGTCAGTTGCAAGCAGAGCAAGTAAAATAAATGCAATGAGTCATTCGAACTCAACTGAGTTGGTCAAGTTATTTGAATGCAATTAAAAACTTATAAGTTAGTTTTATAAACCTTTCTTAGAAAATATTCAATTTATTTGAATTTTTAAGCAAATTTTCTAAGTGAGACATTTGAGATTTTTCAATGTCTTACAAATGATTCGATTTCTGCGAATTTCACTTGCAAGTTTCAAGCATTCACTCGCAGATTTCTGCCTGATTTGAGATGATAGCGAATACTTTAGCAACTTTTCGAATACATTCGAGTCATTCGATTGCAGTCAAGCCATTTGAATCAATCAGGGGCAGTGGCAGTGGCAGCATCTATGCCACATGCTGCCTGCCTCACATTTGTTAGCCAAGTTAGCGACTTTTGTTCTATATCTGCTTGTTTGCTCGCTCGCATTCAAATGGCTCAATGAGTGAGTGTGGCAAGGTGTGTGTGTGTGTGTGTGTGTGTGTGCGAGAAGGAGGCAGCTGCTGTGTGTGAGCAAGAGAGGGAGAGGGAGTGAGCTGCTGCTGTGTGGCACGTGCATGACCCGAGTCTGCTTGGTGCCTGGCAATTTGCGATGCCTCGTTGTCGCGCCATTATGGCCAGCTGGCCTCTGCCACGCCCCATTGACAACAGCAACCGCCCACACGCCGCACACCAGCAGCAGCAGCAGCAGCAGCAGCAGCAGCGACAGCAGCAGCATCAATGCAGCAACTCCAGCACTGACACTAATGCAGCAGAATTGAAGTAGATGCAAGTGGAAACGTCCTTGAGGCAACGCTGCTGCCGCAGTTGCCGCACACACACACACAGGCACACACAGACACAGACACAGGGTGCACACACACACACAGGGTGCACACGAGCAGCTTCACATATGCCTCTGTTTAACCATTGCCCAGAGGCAATGTCTCTCTCTCTGCCTCGTTCTGTCCCTGTTCAGCACACGCTGCTGCTAGGCTGCGCCACTCTCTCTCTCTGTGTGTGTGTGTGTGTGTATGTGTGCGCCTGCCTGTGTGTGTGTGTGTTTGTTTGTTTGTTTTTTTTTATGGCCACAGGAGTTTGTGTTGCAGTTTTTGGCAACTGCAGCAGCATCACGTGACGTCACAGCAACTGCAAACGAGAGCGAGTGAGACAGCCTACATGTGTGCTAGAGCGAGATGGCCAAACAAAATAGAGAGAGAGAGAGAGACTGTGTAAATTGCTGCTGCGTTTTGGGCATGTTTAATGTAATTACCCAAAGACTTTCAATGCACACGAAGATTAAAGTCAGCGTCACTCGGCACACACAGACAGAGACAGAGACGGAGATAGAGATAGAGAGAGAGAGAGATACATTTACTTGGCTGCAGGCCAAAATATCATTCTATAAAATACGAGTTTAAGCAGCAAGTCCAAAGTCCAATAAGAAACTTCCAAATGTGCACACAGCACTCAACCGATGTTGCTGCTGTTGCTGCCGATGTTGCTGCCGTTGCTGTTGCCGATGTTGCTGTTGCTGCTGCACAAATTTTGAAGCAGGCTTTGAAAAATACATACAGGCAGAGGCAGGCGGCACGCGATGGCGCCGCAGCCAGCTGCGCTGTCAGCGTCGCTGTCGCCGATGCCACTCACGAGGCATGTGGCAAAATAAAAAGTAAAAAAACAAAAAAAAAAAATAAATAAATAAACATTTCTGTTGCGGTCTGCTTGGTTATCCTAACCCATTCGCCTACTACACACACTGCCTGCTGCCCCTGCCTGCTCCCCTTGCCTGCTCCTCTTGCCTGCTCCCCTTGCCTGCTCCCCCTGCCTGCTGCCCCTGCACCCTCGTGTTGCTGTGCTGCATGGCTGCTTGCGCCACGATGTGAATGCATATTCAATGGCAGCATATCGAAGTATCTGCATCTACTCCCTATACTATATGTATATATACTCCCTATACTATATACATATATACCATATATCAATCTATTTGTGTAGCTGCATCCATAGTAACTGTAACTGTAACTGTAACGGCATCAGCCTCTTTATCGTTAGTTAGCGTAGGGTTACGCTGCTGATTGGGGTATCTATAGCTTAATTTCCATCTGTGTCTGCCTTTTCTTTCTCTCTCTTTCTACACCCTTTCTGCCGTATCTATTGTTTACTTCCTCGTTTCCTTTCCTTCTACGCAGTGAAAAACATCTTTGTCTGTATGAACTCGCATATCTCAGAGTCGGTTAAGGTTAGAGCTATCAAATTTTGTATAAATATGTCATGGCAAAGTCGACTAAAAATTTGACATGTAAGACCCTTGGGAGGACCAGTATTCTCACTTTCCTCAATTCATAACTTTCTTAAAAATCAACCGATGTTCTTCGGTTAAAGCATTTTGTTCATGGTTTTGGCTATAGAATAGAATGGCTTTATAGTTTTTTTTCAATTTTAAGAATTCAAAAAAAATTTCATTTTTGTGATTTTGGTAAGGGTCCCCCCTGTTCATTTTTCAGAACAATTTTTTTTTCAAAATTTTAATTCGCAGGTTTTACTTTTAATCGATTGCGGAGGTCTTAATTAGTATAAAACAAGTGTTTAAAAATGTTTTAGAGCTTACTTAATTTTTGGCCAAAAATTATGTCAAAGTCGTCTAAAAATTTGACTTGTAAAACCTTTCACAGGACCAGTTTCTCACTTTCCTCACTTCATAACTTTCTTAAAAATCAACCGATTTTCTTCGGGTAAAGCATTTTGTTCATGGTTTTAGTTCATGAATAGAATGGCATAATAGTTTTTGCAATTTAAAATATTTGAAAAAATTTTAAATTTTATGATATTGGTAAGGGTCTCCTCTGTTCATTTTTCAGAAATTATTTTTTTTTTTAAATTTTAAATCGCCTTCTTTTTTTTAAATCGATTGCGGAGGTCAAAATATTGGGCTACGTCAACATTAACAAAGTATTTCATGCTAAAAAAAGCCAGAAATATATGCTAGAATTTGAATTCCTAGCACGTGACGTGATTAAGTAAATATACCATATAATTTTAGATAAATCGATATCGATAACAATTGAAAAGTAAAGCATACCCATAGCCATCGAGTGAGTTGCGCTGCTGTTGCTGCTCTCGCATCTGCAGCTTACGCTCGGCAATCTTCTTCTGCTCCTCCTTCTGCTCGAGCTGCTCCTTTTGATGCTGTTGCTGCTGCTGCTGCTTCTTGCGATGCTGCCGATCCTCGCCGAGGCCGTAGAGGCCCGCAACGGCGGCCATGGCGGCAACTTAGGCCTGGCTGGCAAGCCTTATTGCTGTTGTTGTTGTTGTGGTTGGCAACACTGGCAACAGCGATACCGATACCGACCGCGACAGCGTTGGCAATGCGGGAACCAACGAAGCCAATGGCGCCTCAATTGGTCACTTAGCACTGGAGGCGGCTTAGCTGGCATTGAAATGTCTCGGATTGGGCGGAGCTGTTGGACTTGGTTATGGTTGCTGTTGTTGCTGTGGCAGTTGTTGCTGTTGCTGTTGTTATTGTTGCTGCTGCTGCTGCTGCTGTTGCTGCCACATCTGCAGCCATTTTAGCTTTGCTTTTCTAATTCACATTCGATTCGCGTCACTTGCAGCTGCAACACACAGATTTCATTGCGAGCGATTCGCGCGTGTTAATCGCATCACCAGGCGCAGCTGCTGCCTCAAACTCGGTTAGTCTACCCCCACCTAAACACCCTGCTGTCACAAATAAAATAAAAAAAAAATGTTGAAGGTTGCCGGCAGCATTGCAAGTGCAACTGTTGTTGCTGCCATCGCTGCTGCTGCTGCTGCTGTTGTCATATCAATTTCCGTTGCATACCTTGCGGCGCCAGCGCCAAAATATAAAAAAAAATAAAACTTTTTCCGCTTTTTGCCTTGCGCAGAAATCAATTAGAAGCAGCCCCCACACACCTCCCCCCTTCCCCCCTTCAGCAATTGGCTTATATTTATGGCCTGATTATGAAAGGCGTTATGCGTTACGTAAGGCGCTGCGCTGCGCTGCTCGTTGCGTAACGTAAGCGAGCGCATGTCGTTAATGTTAATGTGCATGTTAATGGCGTAACGGTAAAACTGTAACTGTAAATGCAGCAACAGGAGAGAGGTGGTGGGAGTGATGAGAGGGAGGGGGGGGTGGCAAGGTAATTGCAATAATTTTATGCATATAGCCGCAATTTCCATAGCAATCAGGGCCGACAAAAATAAACCCCGACAAATCAAATCAAATCGAATCGAATCGCAGCGTATCGTATCCTATCGCAGGGCAAACACACACAGACACACACACACACACGTACAGAGAGTGAACAAACAACGACAGGCACATGCATGCGCGTGCACGCACAAAGGCAAACACGCACACACACACACGTCGCAATGAACACACACATTATCTTGTAAGCTATCAATGGCATATACACTGGTATTTGTCATCGCACAAGGGCCCTGCTGTGCCCCGAAAGAGCAAGAGAGAGAGGGAGAAAGAGAAAGAGAGAGAGAGAGGAAGCGGAGAAATTGAAAACGTTGGCCGGGTTAAACTTCAGTTCGAAAGTTAAAGCAAAAGTTCGATTGGGAGCATGATAATGCACAGAGAACAAAGTGACCAGAGGGAGTAAAGAAGAGAGAGAGAGAGAGAGAGGGAGGAAGAGGAAGGATGAGGCAGGGAAACAAACATGGAAATAGAAATACGTTATCTACACATGTTTGTGTGCAACTTAATAAGCCATTCTCATCCTCTGAGCGAGAGTGGGAGTAATACGACCTGGAAACAACTTGGACTATTCGTGCCGCCTAATGTTGCCTGGTCACACTGGTAGGGGAGAGGCAGTTCGAGGCAGAAGAAGAAGATTACAACTGAATATATGCACTGCACTTAAACGAGACAAACTTGCCCATAGAAAGAGCCTAGCTCAAGTAGAATTCTACTTCAGTATTGCACTTAACTTGAAAGTAGTTTGAGGCAGGGAATTTTATAGGGCATCCTTTTTGTACTCAGGTTCTCACTAAGTCTTCTTCTAGCTTCGCTAGAGACTTCTCCTTAGTCCTTCTGTATTTCTCTTTCACAACTTCTTACGTACTGTGTCTAGTCCTCTCCCGGGCCATCATTGCAACTCTTCTTTTTCCATATCTTCAGCTCAGCTTTTTCTTTAACAACTCATCTATCAATATCATAGGCAAGCTTCTTCTAGAGTCTCTTCTTAAGACTTCTTTGCAGTACTCACCTAAGCCTTTTCTGTAGCTCTATTTCTAATCTTCTAGCATTCTTTAGAGTCTTCCTTCCTGTTTTCTCTCTCTCTAGTCTGCTCTCTAGTCTTCTATATAATATTCTTTCTAGTCTTCCTTCTAGTCGTCTCTATAGTCATCTTTCTAGTCATCTCTCCAGCCACCTCTCTAGTCTTCCCTCTAGTCTTCTCTCTAGTCTTCTCTCTAGCCCTCCTATGTTAGCTCTCTAGTCTTCTATATAGTATTCTTTCTAGTCTTCCTTCTAGTCTTCTCGCTAGTCTTCATCCATGTCTTCTCTATAGCCTTGTCTCAAGCTCCTTCGCAGGATTTCTTTCAATTGCACTCTATGCTGTTCTCAAAACTCTCTTTCTCTCTCTTTAAACTCTCTCTCTCTCTCTCTCTCTGCCTCTATTACCCTACGATAGATCCCCCCCAGCTGATCGCGCTATAATTGCATTTTTTAACCTGCTCCCTGACCCCGTTTAATGGCAGAGCCAAAGCAAACGGAACTGAAGCGGGCTACGGAGAATAGAACCAGTTGTAAGAGGGGTTAGGTTAGATAGAGGAGAGAGAGGGTGGGGGGGGGAAGAGGGGAGAGGCGGAGAGGCGGGTGGGCCACTTGTCGCTGGCTTTGCTGGCACACTTGGAAAATTGCTTCCGTGTCGAAATTGAGTTAACAATGCTCGGTTGCCGCCTGCCAGCTTGTGGTTTCCCTTTACAAAGGGGGAGGGGGAAGGGGCAGGCTGCATGGCATAGACACCCGATAGAGGTGCAGGTGGTGCCGGTGCAGGTGGAGAGGCTCAAGTGGAATTGCTCGCATTTGCCATGTCACGAGCTCTGCTATTGATTTATGTGCGCCCTCAAACGTCACGTATACGCCGTGTTGCGCAGCTGCTGCTGCTGCTGCTGCTGGCTCTGCTGCTGCTGCTGCTGTTGCTGCCTCCACTGTTGGCATTGCTGTGGCAACACTGCACTAATCTGGGCCAGCGTGGTTCATTAAGTGCACGGCTTAAAATCCAATGCGAAACACTTCCAGCAGCGTCGACATAAGCGTATTAGCTGCCAACCGATTTCACCATTTCAAGTGCAACTGGCCAGCGTGGGCGTGGGCGGGGCCGGGAGGGGGATCACAGGGGCATAAGCTCTGCCAAGGTCAGGGGCGCAGCATGATAGGAACCAGGCAGGGAGGGGTCTCAGGCCAAGAGGGAATGCGAGATGAGCACATGGCAGCCAATGGGAATTTCATTAGCAGCGGTCACTTTATTATTGTCTGTGCTTGTGCATGCATGTGCATGCGTGTGCAAGCATATGCCTGCTCGCATGCTGCGTAGTGTGTGTGCGTGTGTGTGTGTGTGCAGTGATGCGTGTAATGTGCATAAACTGTCGAATGCCTGCAGAGCTGAGCTGAAATCTATCGATAGTTATGTGAGAAACTATCGATAATTTGCCTATGCAGTTTTATGATACTCAAAAAAGTGTCTGCCATAAATTTTTGCAATTGATCGATAAATCCTCTGACTATCGATAGCATTCCATGCCATAAAATATTCTCAATTATAAATCAATTCGATTTCGATAGCTTAGTAATTCTATCGATAATAATGGTGTCATCTGCCATCAGTCAACGCTCAGTGAGAGTGCACTTTAGCATTGTCATTTGCATTATCGTTATCGTTATCGTTATTGTTATCGTTAATATGCTGCGGTTATCGCCGCCAGCAGTGTTGCTGCTGCAGTTTGTTATTAAATTAGAATCAAGCCAGTTAGCTGGGTGTGAAAGTGTGTGTGACCGTGTGTGTGTGTGTTGGGTTGTATATGTGTGTGTTTGTGTGTATGTGTGTGTTTGTGTGTGTGCGTGGCTTGCGTGTGTGTGAGTGGCCAAGCATAAAATGCGCGTCGAAGCGCATCCAGGCAAACGATGAGTAGTCACCTCTTCACACCCCCCTTCTCTACCCCCTGCTGCAACAGCAACCCTTACCCGCCACTGCTATAACCCCTGCTCTTTCCTACCACCCCCCCCTCTTTGTCCCTCCCCTTGCTGAGCAAGAGCATTTAATTGAGCTGCGCGCTAATTTGAAAGCAACGATGCGACTCCACTTAATGTGCAGGGGCGTAGTGTGCATGAGGAGAAGGGGAGGGGTGGAGCGAGCGAGGGCGTGGCAGGCGCCCCAGAGTTTTGAGCCTTGCAAAAGTGTAAAGTGCCAGCGAGGGGGTAGGCCGAGACCTCCACCTCCCCCTCCTCCCTGCGCACATAATGCGTATTTAATGCGCTTTTAGTAGCAGCGTCATCAGTTGTGCAATTGCAGCCAACAGGTAAAAGGCCACAGCCACAGCAGTGGTATACCCTGCCCCACCCCCTTCCCGTCTCCCTACCCATTACCCCTCTGCCTAACCCGCCCCTGCAGCGTGCCTGTTGTGCGGCGTAATTAATGTTTATGCGCCATAAATCTGTCAGCTGCCAAAGTCGAAATGTGCCTAAAGTGAAAAACAAGCCACACCCTGCCATGCCACGCCCCCTCCGACCCATGCTAAAAGTGCAGCCAAATGTGAGATGAAAATTTCAACTCAACGTAAGTAACGGTTTTGTGTGTTGAGGGAGGGGGGGGGTATTTTCCCGTGAATGAACGCTTAAAGCTCTGCCAATCGAGCGGAAATCAAGGATTCCCCCTTTGAAATATGCAAATTAATTAATTATGTATGCATATACATATATTCAAAATATGCAGTCTTTAGTATATAGTATATATATAAAATATAAAAATTATATATAATATTATATACCATATAAGAAGCTCAAAAATGTCAAGTAAATGCTTTGTGCCACGTTGCGTATGCGCAATATTGAAGAACTTCTTCTTTGCTCTTAATTAGTCTTTTGCTTTGGCTGTTTTCTTTGGGCACCCCTTAGCCACATCTTGGGCTGTCTCTTGCGCACCCCTTAGCCAGTGTTGACCCCTCTTTAATCACTCATTTTGGCTACTCCTCTGGCTACTTCCCGACTCCGACTCGCTCGCTCTCTTTCAATCGCAGCTAATGCACGCATTAGTTTGCTTTCATATTTGACTAGCACACACACATGCGTACCCTATTTCCTCTCCCCACTCACCAAGTATATCCATCAATTTATCATACTATTTTCCCTTACTAAACGACAAAAATCCAAGCGAAATTCCCACGCTTTATAATTTTGTGCGTTGTGTAATTTATGCCAATGCAAATGGCGGCTCTCTCTTTATCTCTCAGTTTCCTTTACTATTTCTCTCTCTCCTTCTCCCTCTCTCTCTCTCTCTCTCTCTCTCCCTCTCTCTGTTTCTCTCTCTAGGCGCTTTTCTAATATGCAGCACATTTTCCGCGAACTGCTTTGAAACAACAAACAAAACATATGCATAATTTATACGCATTATAGGAGCACTGATGCCGCGCTCTATATACCATATACATGTGAGCGAGAGGGAGCGAGGGAGAGAGAGTGCGAGAGGGAGAGAGGAAGAGATTCCCAGAGGTGCCATAAAGCACTCCGCCAGCCAGCTACGTTCGGGCTATGCAGAAATTTATTGTTCCATGCGAGGGTCGCGCCAATTATTTATAAACACTTTGCCAGCAGGCAGAGAGAGAGAGGGGAGAGGGAGGGAGACAGAGAGAGAGAGGGAGACAGTGGAGGGAGCTGTGCTGCTACTGCTGCAGGGCGTGGCCAACTAGAGCTGATTGATTGTGGGTTTTGATTGAGCATAAGATGCGGAAGAGGTGTGTGTAAAAATCTCGACGCTGAAAAGTATGCTACATTTTTTGCATTTCCTGCCGTGTGTGTGTGTGTGTGTGTATTTCCTGTTTGCCTCTGTATGCGTTAGCCATTTTTGCATGCAACGCGGGGCTAAATGAAAAACATTTACAGCAAATACAACAAATTTATCGATTAGTTGTAAATTGACAGCGAAAATGCCAAATGGACACGACAACAAATTGGAAATGACAGACAAGCGTCGACAAATATCACAACCATGCGTGACACAGCGCCCCCTGTGTGTATCTGTGTGTGTGTGTGTGTGTCAGTGGCTAAACTTCATTACAACATGCAGCTAGCCTCACTACACTCTACCTACCCTACCAACTACCTTCCAATTGTGTAAACAAACCGAAAGAAAGGGGAGGGAAATAAAAATATGAGGCAAAAAATTCTGGGGAAAATTTGTACGTCATCATTCATGCTATTCAATTTGCAGCCAGTGGTAGTGTGTGTGTGTGTGTGTGTGTGGATAACTGTAAATTGCATAAGCAACATAGCATATATACCTCATACAGTAGCCACGCCCACTGGGCTTGTAGGGCTGCTAAAGCCAACTTGTTTTGATTATTTATTTGAAAGAAAATCATTCAAAATGTTAACTGCACAGTTGCAGGTTAATTATGCAGGGTATGTGCTAGTTGTGACCCCCCCCCCCACTTCACTACTTGGGGCACTTGCACTTGCGTTTAAGACATTTGCATGCGGCTTGGCGCACATGGCGTATGCGCAATTAAGCCAAAAATATGAATAGAAGCTGAGACAGTGCAGATGAGTCAAGTTCGCTAACTGTAGCTGCAATTAAAAGCCCAAGAGAGAGGGAGAGAGGGAGAGAGAGAGAGAGAGGGCAGAGAGTAGAGGGAAAAGGAAGAGAGAGAGAGGCAGAGAGACAGTCTCAGAGGAAGAGAGAGCAAACACTGCTAAAGGAAAATCAAATGAAATTGAATATGAAAATTTGCATAGTTATTGCAGTCAAATACAAATATGTATATATACACTATATAGTATATAGCATATATAACGGTATTTGCTAATGGTAATTGCGAATACAAACAGAGCATAAATAACGGCAATAGGAGTGAAACTCAAGGAAAGCAAAGAGAGAGAGAGAGAGAGAGGGGGAGGGAGAGAGAGAGAGAAAAGTCAACTGCCTGGCTGCATACATATTTAAACAGTCTCCGTCAGCAGTTTGTGCACAAGTCTTAAGTGAAATGCACGCTAAATAAATGATGATGCATTCAATAGTTTTCCTTTCTTCGCCTTCGATTCGATTTTAATTGGAAAAACACAACTCAAAGCAAGAACTTCGCATATCGATCGATAGTTTCCCACTCCACTCCCCCTGCCCCTCTGGAACTGACCGTAGTTACTAATTAGCCACAGGCAGCCAGCCAAGTGTGCAGGCATTAGGCAACCCTTATTTTCGAGACCGCAACCCTATGCCAATTAATATGCACATTATTTAGTATATTTATGTTTTTCTGTTTTGCCTTTGCTTTTCATTTCTCTTCTCTTTTTTTTGCAGGGATTTCCCAAATTTATTTTCAAATATTTTCTCAACTTCCGTTGAGCAAAGGTTTCTCGACACTGGCCAAACCACTGGAAATGTTGAACGAAATTTAAGGAAATTGCAAAGCTAGCTCAGCTTACACACACACACACACACACACACACGCATGTACCCACAAGTCACACACTTCCACGAGCGGAAATAATTTCAACAATAAAACAGAAAGAACTATTTGTGAACTAGACGCACAGATGCCCTGGAAAATTGAGCATTTCTCTCAAGATAATTGCATGAAATTTTGTAGAAATACTATCTACAGTAAGCTCGTATATTGTATATTTTTATCTTTAATATTTGATGAAATACTACCATAAATTATATATAGTTTATTTTCTAGTTTTATAGCTACTCCCCCCTACCACAACAGTTGCCAAACTGTTGCCCAACAGTTTCCACATCGGACAACATCAGTTATCGTAGTTAGCAAGTCCCTTTATCATTTATCAATTAAATATTCCATTTCAATAAAGTTCTCCGTCTCTTGCTCATGCTCTTTCTAGTTTATAAAACCTTTCCAAAAAAATAGAAAAAAAAGGTAGAGTATTTTCCGACACACACACACACACCCACACACATAGTGAAAAAGTTAGTTGCCCAAAAACAGAGAGAGAGAAAGAGAAACAAAAAATCCGAAATTTGTTCCCTTTTTGGCCGCACACAACTCGTACAAAATGTTCAACTAATTGTCCTGGCCTTATAGGGGCGCTCACTTGCACGTGTGTGCGTGAGTGTGTGTGTGTGTGTGTGTAGGCGAGTGTGTGTGGTCAAAGGCAGAGCGAGATTGAAATTCATAAAAGTGCAAAGGTTATAAAGTTGCCTTTACACTTTGTTGTCGGCAGTTGGCGCCGTTGTAGCTGCTGCTGTTGCTGCTGCTGTTGTTGTTGTTGCTGTTGTTGTTGCTGTCGTGAGTCTCGCACGCAACTTTTGGTTATTGCCTTCGTTGCCGTTGGTCTTGTTATTTTTTGCGGCTTGCCACGTGGTTCGCCGTTGTGCGGGCACAGATAATTGGCACACACACACACTCTAACACACATGCTAGACACTGTTAACCACAGTCATAGAGAGAAAGAGAGAGAGAGAGAGAGAGAGAGAGAGAGAGAGAGGGAAAGGGAAAGGGCAGCACAGCAAAGTTGTTTATTCTCCGCTGTTATTCTCGCTTTGCTGTTGTTGTTGTTGTTGTTGCAGCACAGTTTAACAATTAATTTACAACAATTTAGATTTAAGTGCATATTTTATAATGACATAACGTATAGGGTACGGCATAACAGCAGCAGCAGCACGTGCAGCTGCCTTTGCAGCGCAGCCCAAAAAAGTATGCAACGATTTTTTTCGCCACGCCAAATTGCACAACGTGACAGAGCGCGCGTGTGTGTGTGTGTGTGTGTGTGTCCCTGTGTGTGAGTGAGCTCTGTTTCTAATTCCGCATTGTTGTTGCTGCTCTTTATTATTTTGTGTGTTATTTTTGGCTTGCTTAATGCCATTAAAACTTTTTTGACTAACAGACAACAACAACAACAAGAAGAGGAAGCGAAATAGAGGCAGTCGCAGTGCTGTACACAATGGGCGTGGCACTTGAGAGGGACAAAGAGAGAGGGAGAGAGAGAGAGAGAGAGAGAGAGAGGCAGCGATGGGAAAAACTGCTAACAATGTTGCTTGTTATTAACATTTATAGCCAAGTCGAGGCGAGTTCACTGCTGTGGTCACATGTGTGTGTAAGTGTGTGTGTGTGTGGGTTAAAAATTTGTAAACTGTCTGAGTAGAGAGAGAGAGAAAGAGAGAGAGAGAGGGAGAAGTGAAATTAGAGCTTAAACTGTGCCCCTGTGCACGTGACATTCAAACTTCGATTTGGCCAAGTTGCTAAAGTTGCAGCAACATCCCCCCCTACCCTACTACCCCCCAACTCCCCCTGCTGAGCCTAGGCTACCGCCAGACACTGGCATTAGGCGTCCCAACATTTAATTAACCTAAGTGCATAACAAAAATCAATGAAACCAAACTCTAAACCAGCCCGACCAGCCTGACCCTCTGACTACCCCAAGCCAGAGCCAAAGGTAACACCCGGCAAAGGCAGCGCTGCATTGCTTTAGCCATTTCCAGAGACGAGGGGGAGGGGAAAACAACAATGTTGCCGGGTCCGTGCAACAAAGTGTGGCAGCGTGTGGCTGCAGCTGCCACATGACGTGGCAAACTTAAGTTGGTCAATTAATGCAGCTCGCAAGTAGTTGGCCCAACTTAGTCTGGCTGTCGCTATATATAGCAGCATATCAAGCAAAATAGACAAGCCACATATCATATATTATGTATATGAAGTGATATATATATACTAGGGAGTTATAGCATACATAGAGCATATGTTAATGCGCACTCAAAGTTTGCAAATTATTTAAGATTTCTTGCTATATTTTCTTGTATTTTTTTAGCCTTTTTTTAGTCAGTTTTTGGTTGTCTTGAACTCGTTAAAAAGTCGCTAAAGTTGGGAAAGTTCTTAAGAAACATCGGATGACACTATCAGCGCTCGAAGAAACATGCTATAAGAAGTAGGGATATAAATAAAGTGTATAGGTAAATAAATAAAGACTATGAGCATGAATATGCCATACGATTGCATTTAAATCAATTTAGTAGGGCGGTAGAGGGCGTGGTTAGACTCTAAACTAAACTTTAAGCCACTACAAATATTATCACAAAATTTATTTGCTCTAGTCCGCATAATCTCCGAGATATGTGTGTTCATACAAACAGAAATGGCTTTATCGACTGCAGGCCACTTTAGCGGCTTATAGGGTATGCCTGGCTGTCTCAAACTGGCTCTACAATTGCCTTAAAGCCGCCGCTGGCTTAAGAGAACTGGACTGGACCGGAACCTGGCCAAATGTTGCACCTGCCTCACGGCAGCAGCAGCAGCAGCAGCAGCAGATGACGCTCACGCTGGCGGCAGCACAACGCAGTTTTTTATGGCCAGCACGAGTGCCAGCGCACACACACACACCCGCACACTCTCACACACACACACACTGAGCACGACGGGGCATGGCATGGAGTCGCTTGTTTGGCATTGGAGTATTTTATGTTAATTTTTATTGCTCGTCGCTCGCTGATTTTTTATTATTCTTGTTGCTGCTGCTGTTGTTGTTGTTGTTGTTGTTGTTGTTGTTGCTGTTGTTGTTGCTGCTGCTTTTCGTGCTTCTCCTTTTTTGTTGCTGTTTAATTTCTGCGGCTTGTTTGCTTTGCAATATGCTGCCGCTGTAGTGGTCGTTGCTGCTGCCATTTGAATTAATTTTATTTATTTTTGTTTTTTTTTTCCTCTTCTTTTTCTTTCTCTTTTCGCGGCTTGTTTATTTACTTTTGCTTAATTTGACGTGGCGCTTATTGTTGTTAAATTTTGCCTTAGCCGAAAAATTCCAAATTTTCGTAAACACAGCAGGAGCGAGAGAGAGAGAGAGAGAGAGAGAGATCCGCATACGCATGCAAACAATTATAGACAATCCGCCTAAATACACGCAAAGCTTTTCGTTGTCCTTTTTTCGGGTGAGGGGGAGGGAGGGGAGGGGAGGGAAGAGGATAAAACCAACCGCAGCGAACCGCGGAATCCTCTTTCCGCCTGGCTCTGAGGTTAGAGCCAGGAGGAGAGTTGGGCATGGTAAGTGGGAGTGGGCGTGGCAGTACGGAAACCACAGGCCCCGACAGATCCCCCCCTCCCCTACGCATTTCTCATTTCGTTTTTCAATTGAATTCTGCTTTATATACTATATATACCACATAGAGCAGTACCGTCAATATCCCCCTTCTCTCTCTCTCTCTTTCCCTCTCACTCTAATGCGATTCGCAATTCGCCATTCGCGACGCAAATTTGCCAAGTTCTTCAGAATTTCAATGCGCTGCTTTTGTTTACACAATTCGCTTGGATTTTTAATTTGACACTGGAGTAGGATCACAAAATTTTTGAAGTGTCCGAAAAGTCTTTCCGTTTTTGAAGGGTCTGCATTATGCATGCAGGCGAACCGGTTCGCAGAAGGAACAAGCGTAATTAGCGAAAAGAATTGAGATTAAATTCGCTGATAGAGTGAGAGAGTGAGAGAAGAATTGTGTGGTATAATACTAATAGAAGGTTCTTAAATATATTCTATTTTTTTGGACGCTGCAGTAATAGAGAAACACTTGGCGAACCGGTTCAGGCAACTCTCAAGTTCCCAATTTCTCTCGAAGTCTTTGGCAGCTTGATAAATAAGTGAAAACCCAAGGAAATGCAGCAAATTTAGCAGAGCTTTTACACTTCACACCGCGTGACAGCAGCGTGAACCAATTTTCGGTACCAATTTCCGAACCGGTTCATAAATTTTCAATAAACAATTTCCGCTGCACAGGGCTGCCAATCAAAATCGGAATACTTAAAAATTACAAGAATTTCAAGCTTGAACCGAGAAGGAGCAGCAGCTGCAGTCAACGAACCGGTTCGCGGAACGGATGAGACTCATCGGAACTGGCGCCAGTGTTGCCAACGTGGCGAGCGTGGCGTTTAGGCAGCTTCTCCCGCCCGTGTTGCCAAGCCACACAAAGGCACAAAGGAAAAGGGGGAGAGGGAGAGGGAGGAGAGCGTGTTACAGGTGAATACAGGAGGCTGGAAGAATGGGAGAGAGAGAGAGAGAGAGGAAGAGGAATAAAAGAGGCAACTCTAAAGGGTTTCGCTGTGTGTTGACTTTAGCCTAAGAGAGAAAGAGAGAGAGAGAGAGGGAGAGAGAGAGAAGCAACGGATGCATAATTAAAGAGATGCCACGACTTGAATTGATTGGCCCGCGGCGCAGGCAGGCTGCAGCTGCTGTTGCTAACTTTGCCCGATAGATGGCGCTTTGCTAGTGGGTATTGCGAGGAGGAGGGGTCTAGAGCGGGACGGGAAAAGGGGCGTGTTACAGAGCAGACTTGAAGTGGGCGCAGTTGCAGGCAAAATCGAATCGCAGTCAAGCGAAACTAAATCGAATTGCGATTTAAGCATTAATAAAATTCCCGCAACAAATCGAAGAGAGGCTGCAGACAGCCCCTCGCCCTTCTCCTATACCCTCCCCCCTGTAAGCCTTACCCCCCCTGCTATATGCGAACTTGTTGCGATTATCTGCCTGATTTGAGCGACTGAGTTTTGCATGAGTTTTCCAATTTTGCTTTTGCCAACGCTTTTCCAACGCTTTTCCTTGGCTTTTTTCGGGTTTTTTGTAGATGCCTGGGTTTGCTTTGAAGCAGCAGGAAGGAGAAGGTGGAGGGGCAGAGGGAGGGGAGGCGTGTCACTGCCTTCCCTGCTGTGCGAGTATAATGCGAACAAGTGGATGAAAATGTTTGACACGGATAAAAGCAAAGTGCAGTCAGTTAGCACAGGCAGCGCCTCTCTCTCTCTCTCCTTCTTTCTCTTTCTCTGTGTGTGTGCGTGTGTGTGTGTGTCAGCCATGCTTGTGTTGTGTGTTGTGTTTGCCGTGCTGTGGACTGTCTTGTCGCTGCTTCCGTTTCCGCAGCAGCAGCAGCAGTGGCAGCAGCAGCAGCAGTGGCAGTGGCAGCTCGAAACTGCGTCAGCTGCCTTTGGCCTTTGGCGCAAAATTTGAAAATAATTTACAATGACGTCATCGTGTGGCATGTGGCATGTGGCATGACAGCCGAAAGGGCTATACAGCCTCCAGTGTCAGCAACGGCTCCAGCCTCGACTCCAGCTGCCTCTTCGCCTTCGCCTGCCCCTCAGCTCCAGCTCCAGCTCCCTCTGCCTGCCTGCCTGTAAGTTATGTTTATATAACAATGCAGAGCGCTACTGCCTGCAGCCACGCCCCACGCCCTAGGCCGCACACGCCCCGCTCTTCCCCCGTTTGGGGTGGGCGCTTGCAGGGCCTACGGTGCGTATGCTTGACCTTCAAATTGGCTTCAAGCGGCCGATCAATAAGTTCTTGTATTTCCTTCTTCATTTTAGCGCGCTGCCTCTCCCCCTCTCTCTCTCTTTCTCTTCCTGCTTTTCACTCTCTCTCTTTTTGTTTTTTAGTTTTTTGTGTGTGTGTTTCTGCTACTGCTTGTTGAGTCGTAAAAAGAATTACGCAAAGGCCAAGTGTAAAAATGGGACGCAAATAAAATGAGAGAAAAAAGAAAGGCCGCAGCCACAAACTGTAGACTGAGGTGTGTGTGAGTGCGTGTGTGTGTGTGTGTTTGTTTCAAATTAAAATCACGCAGCACCATGTGAAGTCCACACACAAACACACACACACACATCTCTGGGTCACGGCATATTAAAAAAAAGAAAAAAAGAATAAGAAGAAATGAAAGCAAACTGAACTCGCCGCAGTGCGTAACTTTTGGCCAGGCCTTAAGCTGTTTCCTCTGCAAACACACACACACACACGCACGCACCTCTACCCCCTCTCCGCACCCCTTCCCAGTGTGGTAGTGCCAAAAAATATGTGGCACATAGCGCCTAGTCAGCAGTTGAAATGGCGCACTGAGCACGGAGACAAATGCAAAGTTAATGGACAAGCGAAGAATAACAGAGAGAGAAAGAGAGCATAAACTATACTATAAAAAGAGAGAGAGAGAGAAAGAGAGAGAGAGAAAGAGTGCCAAACTAGGGCAATAAGCAAAAAGTTTACTGGCTTCAAAAAAAAACCCCTCCCCTCCCCGAAAAACCAAATCGCATTATATGTGAAATATCGCAAACGTTTTCCACACACACACAAAACTATCGGGGTTCCCCCCCCTCCCTGCTGCAACAGAGTTGCCAGAGTTGTCACAGCTCTCGAAATGAAGCTGCAACTGGAAATTCGAGTTCGAAATTCGAAATTCGATACTCGTTGCGTGCAAATTTAATTGTCAATTTATTGACGCGTATTTCCCACAGCTTTTCCACAGTTTTTCCATTTCATTTGCTCTCTCCACAAATTTTATGTTTGTTTTCTTCTCAAGATTTTCCAATTTTATTTCTTCAACTTTTGCACCTTTTGAACTTTCTGTTTGCGGTTCAGCGAGAATAAAAGAAAATTTTGGAAATTTAATTCAATCGAAAATCGAAAATCTGTTTAAACTTTTGCCTGCCTCACAGATTTGCGATGAGGGGGAGGGGGCTAGGGATGCCTTACATTCAATTACAGTTGTATATTGAATATATACGTATATAACATATATATACGGTATAATGGGAAAAACTTTTGCCCTATTAAAGCGACTTTCAGCTCAGTTTTTTGTGCGCTTCTTTTTGTTTTTTTTTGTTTTTGTTTTTTAACGAGCGCGTTTGCCATGCCCTTTGAGGACTGTGAAAATAAAATAGGAAACAAAATAAATTCTATATATGGTAAGTTGGTTTTTGTGGCACAACTAGTGCATACCCTGTAGCGGAAAAACTGTTGGGAAATATTTGATAATGCATTTAATGCCAGCGCAAAGAAAATCAAACAGACCCCGAGGGGAAATGTGTGCAATTATTCAAATTTTGAATATATACTAAATACAATAACTATGCAGAGAGAGAGAGAGAGACAGACAGAAAGAGAGAGACAGAGAGAGAGAGAGAGAGCTATGCAAAATATGCGTAAATCGAAATGGAAAAGCAGAAAATCAATTTCGAATTTAAAAACAATTTCAAATTTTAATGTACACTGGACACTCCATAGGGAGTAGTACAAGGGGCTGGGGGAGGGGGAGGGGAGACTTTCATTAGCAGCGCACGCAGCGTTGCCTCATACCTCACCTCCCCCTCCACTCAACACACCCCTATGGGGGCTACTAAAATAGAGGCGAAAATGTGCGTGCGAATTGTTCGCAGTTCTTCAAACTGCCCTCAACAAGCAATTGTTGTTGTTGTTGTTGTTGTTGCTATTGTTGCTGTGCCTGCCTGTTGTTGTTGTTGTTGTTGTCGCTGCTTGCATGTTGAAAGTTCAATCAAAGTTAAGAAGCATTGCCTAAGCCAAGGCTAAGCTAAGCGGCGCCGTCACGGCAGCTCAAGAAAAAAAAAAAAAAAAAAAAAAAATGAAGGCAGCAACACTGCTTGCTAGCAGTATTCGTATACCAATCTGTAGGTGCTCAACAATTTTTGACTTGCTTTCAATTTCTCTCTCTCTCTCTCTCTGTTTTGCTCTCTTCTTTCTTCTCCTCTTTTTTTTTGGGTCAATAATATCAAAATTTCGACGGCGTCAACGCGGCGGATGCGCAATTTTTTCGCACTACGCCTCATCTCTCTGCAACTGAAGTTGCAAGTTGTGGAGAGAGGGGGGGAGAGAGGGGAGAGGGAGTCGGGAGGGTCGCCTTGGCTAGGCTTATGTAATCGGCTCAGTCGACGAGCGCAAACGCGACGCCTCCAACTTCGATGCCGATTCGTAGTTGTAGTAGGAATGGAAATTAACTTGGCTAAAATATTCATTAGCTGCGACGCTGACGGCGACGCTGGCAGCGACAAACTAACGGCGCCCAAGGGGTAAGCGTTGCCCAAGCGTTGCAAGTGGCTGGAGGCGGGTAGAGAGGGGCAGGATGAAGGGGGGCAGGCAGTAGGCGCTGCCTAGGCAAATTATGCTGCAAGCTCGGCCCGCACAGCTGCTACGTAGCCAGTGCATTAATTAAGGTAAACAAACAAGAGGGAGAGAGAGAGAGAGAGGGCGGGAGAGACACGGAAAGAGAGAGAGAAGAAGAGAAGGGGACAGAAAGAGAGAAAGAAAGAGAGAGAGAGCGAAAGCGAGCGGGCTGTCTCACAATATTTGCAGCAGTCTCAAGCTTTAATTTGTTGTTGCATGCAGCATGGGGCAGCAACTCAAGCTGCCCCCTCTTGCTACCCCCTTCCCTCTTCCACCCTTTGTACATTTCCCAGTTTGAGGCAAAGTTTGCGCTGGCGACGTGTTTCTTTTTTTGTTGTTTTTCAGTTTGTTCCCGCGACGCTTTAAACACCTTCGCGAACGTTTCTTGCTTTGTTTGTTTGTTGTTTCTCTGCTTCGTGACACGCACAGGGCACACTGGGCACAACAGGCACACTGACCAGCTCCAGTGAGCAACAAACCCAAAAAAAATACAGAAACATTAACAAAAAAACATTCGAGACGGGAATTTCTATTAGAAATGCGATATACAGTGCGTATACGTAATATATGCAATATATTATATATACAGTGTGTATTGGATTGGAAGTTGAAACACACACGCGCGCGGGAAACGCGAAGCACGAGACACGGCACACTGATTGACTGATTGATGCACACTTACTGCTTGATTGATTGATGTATGGTATGCAGCACTGCGAGGTGGAGGGACTAACGTAGGGAGAAGTTTAACTGGAGTTGAGTGTGCGAATTATTAACTGACTGACAGCTTGATTAACTGACTGACTGAGAGATAGAGTAAGTGATTGACTGAGTGACAGATTGAGTGACAATCTGTCTGCTTGATTGACTGACTGAGCACGGAACACACACACTCACAGACTGCCCAAATGATTGACAGACTGACACGCTCACTGAGTGCTTGATTGACTGACTGCTTGACAAACCCATTGACTGATTGACTGATAGACTGACTGCTTGATTGACTATATCATAGACTGGCTGCCTGACTTGTCAGACTGTCTGCTTGACTGACTGACTGTTTCACTACTTGATTGACTACACAACTGACTGACTGCTTGATCGACTGCTTGATACACTCATTGATTGCTTGATGGACACTCTACTGCTCAACTGACTGCTTGATTGACCACCAAATATAATGCTTGATTGATTGACTGTCTGCTTGATTAACTAACTGCCTGAGCACTTGATACATCACTGCTTGACAGACTGCTTGACTGTCTGATTGATTACCTGACACACAAACAGCCTGATTGATTACCCGAAACACTGCTTGACCGACACTGCTTGATTGACTACCCGACAGACTGACAGACTGACTGCCTGCTTGACTGCTTGACTGCTCGACGACGTAAACGACGACAGGCGCCGCCTATTGCGCGCGATACAGAGAACGCGCTACGTTGTGACGACGTGACTGCGACTGCGACGACTGAGCGACTGCAAACGTGTCGCACAGCAGAGCCAAGCACAGCGAACAGCACACGCAGCCCGCAGTCGCTGCGGCAGCCCAGAGCCGGAGCCGGAGCCGCAGCCGGAGCCGAGCAGCGACGAGGAGCCACGAGCCACGAGCCGCGAGCCGAGCTGAAGCCGAGCGGAGCACGTGCGATTGCTGCAGTGGCTCGGCTAAAGCTGCCGCTGCTGCTGCCGTTGCTGCTGCTGCTGCTGCTGCTGCACTCTGCATGTTGCGTGCCGGGCAGGTGCTGCCGCAGTCGACGTCGCTGCCGCGCAGCGCTGCCAAAAGCAAAGGCAAATAGTTTTAGTGCCACTTGGCACGAACATGTAAAAGAACACCGAAAAAACAGGCAGGCAGAGAGAAAGGGAGAGAGGAAGAGAAAGAGGGCGGGAAAGAGGGAAAGAAAGAGGAAAAAATATAAATAAAAGCGGCAACGGCAACGGCGACGCTGACTTGGCCAGCGGACATGGCTCAAGCAAATGGCTGAAAAAATATTTAAACGAGCAGCGGCGGCACGGCGCGACGCGACGCGAGTGAACATGCCTGAGCACAAGAATGGAGGGCGCGCTGTGTATTGGCTCCAGTACGGGGCGGGAGGGGGTACGGGCAGGGCCATGGTTAACGGGCTGCGGGCAAAAGGTGAAAGGAGACAGGGGCGGGGAGGCAAGCTGGCAAGGGGGGTACGGGTAAAAGCCATGGAACATGGCACATTGGGACTGACCAAAGTCCGTGGTCGCGCGAACGTAAAGAACTATGATGGAACTGAGGGGGGAGAGGGAGGAGGGGGGTGGCCAGCGAGCGGTCAGCGGCGCTCAGTGAAGCGTGCGGCACGGCATAACAACAATGGCGGCCAGCACACACACACACACAGAGAGAGAGAGAGAGAAAGAGAGAGCGAGAGAGACGCAACTAGCAAGCCGCTGGCTTTGAAGCGCCCAAAACGAAAGTAGGTGAAAAGTGTAAATGAAAAACACAACACACACACATGCAGAGAGACTCAATACACACACAGAGACACACACACACACACACACACGCGCAGTCACAGCGTGAAAATCGAATTGAATGGCATTGGCTGTGTGTGAGCATGTGTGTATGACGCTGGTTAAAAGCCAACACACACACACGCACACACACACACGAGCAGAGCACCCTCTCACACACACACACACACAAACCTCAGCTGCATTTGTATCTGTCTGCTTAGGCTGCGCTTTAAAACGCCTTCGGCATCTTTTTTCGGCGACGGGAGGGGCGAGGGCCTTCTCCATTTAAAACATATATGGTTTACATGTGTGCGTGTGTGTGTGTGTGTGTGCACAGTGCTGATTAATATAATGCAGCCGCAACTCTTTCACACACACACACATGCCTCGTGCTGGCTGCTGCTTTGTGTCACGTGTGTGCACTTGAACGCGCCAACTGAAAGCCACAGGCGCCGCAAAGGCCGCACGAAACAGCAACAACAGCAGCAGCAGCAGCAACAGCAACAACCACATTATGGGCTACAACAGCAACAACAACTACACAAGCAGCAAGAGCAGAGCCCGCGCTGCGCAGCCCACGCGGCGTATGTGTAATGCAATTATTAATAAGTAAACAGAGACGTTTTTTGCCATGCGGCACTTTGCCAGTTGCAGCCTGCTCGAAAGCTTTAGGCCCTTAGGCAAAGCTTGAAGCAGAGCTTTAAGCTCGCTGCAGGACAGCAACCCGGGAGCTGAGTTGCTGGCAAAGCTCAACACAAGCTTCTAAGCCAGGTAGAGCTTTTCGAATAAAATATAGTGGGAGAGTAACAGATGGAGAGAGCTTGCAAACAAAGCTTTATATGGGACAAATGGTATGGGAGCTTTTTTAGAAAAAGCTTTAGAGCATGAAAAGGGCGCCAAAGGGAAATTTGAATTGGGAAATAAACCCAAGATGGTATAGTAATTGATGATAAATGATATAATATTCATATAGATTAATTACAAATATAGATTATATATCATAAGAGAAATTTGAAAGAGAAGTTCACCCAGAAAGACCCAAGATATTCTAGTAAATAAATGCATGTTGAATTAATATGATGGGAAAATTTGTATAGAACGTATATGTAGATATAAATAAATATATAGATATAAATAAATATATAGATATATATATATATCAAGAGATAAATTTGAAAGAGAAGTTCAGCCAGAAAGAAACCCAAGATTAAAAGTATATTGCATGAATACAATATGTAGATATACGTAAAGATGTATGAAGATATATACTAAGAGGTAAATTTGAAAGAGAGGTTCACCCAGGCTAGTCAGACTTATGGTATATAAGGTAGTTTATGGGAAGACATATGTATGTATATATAAATATATTCAAGAGAATGGACGTATTGATATAACTGTGGCTACTTAAGAAGATCATATCATTTCTCTCGAGTTTATCGAAAGCTTAAGAAACTCTTCCTGATGATTATCTCAATTTTAAACAGCTTTTTCCTGTATATATATAGTTATAGATATGCTTACATACAGTTATACTTAGTCTACATACGTTTACAACTCTCGAGATGTACTTGGATTACACTTACCTGCATTAGAAAGAGAGAGAATGAGAAAGACGCCGCATCCACAGCAGAGTTGGTAATGGAAATAGAGAAAGAACAGAGTTGTGATTAGTTAAGTTTGTGGATTAAGTGGGGACTCAAGCGGGACATATACACATACATATATATATATACAAATCTGTACAAAGAGACAGAGAGAGAGAGAGAGACAGCAGGCTACGAGTAGGCAGCAAAAAGTGTGCAAAATTGTGCTGGAAAAGCGAGGAAAAGTAAGAAAAGCCCAAGCTGTAGCGAGAAATGGAACAGTAGAGGGGCAGGGGAGGGGAGAGTAGGTAACTCCCTAGTTACACTTACATACACCAACACACACACACACACGTACAACGTACAACGAACAGAGTCACGGATCAGAGTGTTTTGGACTTACCCGCCAGCAACAAGTATCATCTGCATGTCGCCCTCACTTGGTTGATCCGCTTTGCTGCGGTTACTGCGGATGTGAGAGGGGTGTGCGGGGTGTGGGGGGTCTGCTGGGTCTGCTGCACTTATCCTGGTCAGCACACACACACACACACACACACGCACAAAGAGAGAGAGAGGCTCACGCGTTGCAGCGACTGCGATTGCTGCTGTTGCTCTCGGCTGCTGCTGCTGCTGCTGGCCACGCGGGCTGCTGCTGCTGCTGCTGTTGCTGTGGCAGCGGCAACATGTCGCCCCAGTTAACGTTATCGCGGCCCCCTTCTGAGCCTTGTTCCCCTCCTCTTTCTGCTTGTTTATCCGGCTTGATGATTGTGTCTGGTTTTGCAGTTGTGTTAGCTTTGTTTCACTTTATCTGGCAACTCCATTTGAGGCACAGCCTACTGCGCTTAGTTCATGTAATCACTGTACACACACACACACACACACACACACACAGAGGGAGAGACAGACACACTCATCAATCAGCTGTGGCAACAAGCAACAACAACAACAGCAAGTGGCAACAATTGTGGCCCTATATCAAGTACCATATATCATTTATCACAGATCATACATCAAATTACAGCAGCGATTGTTGGCAATTTGAGTATGAAAGCATTAAATCAGAGATTGGGGGGGGCGGGGGGGAGAGAAGGGAGAGAGAGGGAGAGAGAGGGAAAGGAAGGGAGAGTAGAGTGTGACTTGAAGTATATATTGCTTGAGTGAATGATTTAACGGTACAAACAACAATTACGCGCCTATCGATATATTGCCTTTATAAACCTATCGATAATATCAATAAAAACAAGTTGGAAAAATATATTTTATATTTTCAATAGCCTAAAAGAGTATAAAAAACTTAAGCAAGCCAAAAAAAAAACTGCTTACAGGCAGCCAGAGTCAACTATTAGCCTACAAACAATTTATGTGTCTGTATGATCATCCATAACTCAGCCTCTATAAGAGTTAGAGCTCTTAAATTTCGCATAAATATGTCTAAATAGTATACGCAACTCAAGCTGTACTTTTAAGCTGGCCCTGCACTTTAACCGCACTTTAAATCTAAAAAAAAAACGCACCATCCCTCATGCAATATTCACTTTTGTTGTGACCCATCCAGGAAGTTTCTACTAAAATATGCACAAAAGTTTCTGCCGCACAAACATCCATCATTTTTTCATGGCAACAGCAACAGCAACTTGATCAAGTGTGATCTATTATGAACACCTACGTTTCATATACTTTCTTAATATTTATTATTTTTTGCTTATTTTTTATTCATAGTTTGTGAAACTTTTCTGTTATATTTTCTTTTTAGTTTTTACATTGAACTCGTCGTTTTCCATTGCCTTTCATTAACAAGTTTTGTTTTATTGCTGCAGAGTGTCTTAAGGTATCTAATCTAATAAAAAATACCAAAGTTTTCCTGCGTATGTGTGTGTGTGTGTTGTCTTGGTTTTCCCAGCTCCCACGTTTTCCCACCCTGCTTTATTTACATTGTTTTCCTTTGCGCAAAGTTTTTCACGGCTAAAACTTTTGACTAAAACTTGTGACTAAAACTATTTCCATGTTTCCACAAACACACACAGAGAGAGAGAGGGGGAGAGAAAGGGAGAGAGAGAGACATTTGACAGTGCTGCGTATAAGTTATTTAACGCACAACTTTCACTCATTTTCTTGCACTTCTTTTGCCTTTTCTCCTTCTGCTTTTCTCCTTCTCTATTATATACTTTGTGTCGTCACATTTGGCAGGCAAAACAAGTGGCAAATTATTTAACATGCATTTTACTTTTCTTGCCCACTGTGCTTGCATTTTTTTTTGTTGTGGTTGCACTGCGGTTTAGCTCACAATTAAATTGAAATTGTTGTTTTGTTTTGACTTTGGCCACATGTTGCTGTTGTTGCTGCTGCTGTTGTTGTTGCTCACTTCAAGTATTTGGCACAACAAATTTCCCTCGCATTTTTCACATTTCATTTGCCCCCGCTGGCTGCTTTTCCCTTTCTGCCGATTTTCCCTCTTTTCTATTATTTTAAAACGGTTTTTCTATTTTCCATATATTTAATATATATTTTTGTTTTGAATCTTTGGCTCGCTGGCGATCGCTTTGAATGAATTTCTTTAGTTTTTGTTGCCTATTTACTTGACTGTTTCGCTGCGCCTCGTTTCATTTCGTTTCATTTCATTTCATTGCGTTCCGCTAAGCATGCGGCATGCGGCCATCCATCTCGCTCGCACACGCGCACAGCTGTTTCACCTCGACATCTGTCGCTCTCTCAGCAGCTGTTTTACAGGGGCGGTGAGGGAGGGGGAGGGAGGGGAGGGGTTGGTAGGCAGGGTCAGGTAGCTGCAACTTGGCGCCACGCGGTCAACCCGCTGCCGCTGTCGCATTTTAATTAATTAATTAAACACGAATTCTTTGCTCCAGTGCAGCAGGGGCGCACTGCCAGGGGGGATTGTAATTACAAAACTAAATATTAAGTATACGTCAGCAGGCGCCAGCAGCAATTCCCCTGCGGCAGAGACAGCGACGGCAGCAGCGACGGCGACAGCGACAATAAAACAGTTAGTTGGGCATTAAGTAAACGTAAATAAACGACAACGACGACAGTTGCGGCCAATGTGTGTGTCATTGTTGTGGCCAGAGTTGTGGCATAAGCATGCGCCAGCCACACACACACACACTCACACTGACAGCACACACACACACAGCTGCAGCAACACATAAAAAAAGAACCGCAGTTTCAGCGCTTTTTGCTTTCATTTTCTTGCAGCAGCAAAAATTTGTTTACATTTGCGAAAAAAACACGTCGCAAAAATGCGGTAAGACGCACACACACACACACACACCAACACACAGGAAGTATGCAGCTGCTGCTGCTGCTGTTGCCTCTGCTGCTGCTGCTGCTTCTGCTGCTGCTGCTGCATTGTTAATCAGCTTAAGAGGCATTTCAGCTATTTGAGCAGTTCGCACAATTCGCAAAAAAAATTAACAAACACACACACACACCCGCGCGTACACACACATTTCACATCCGCATTGGCGGCGCGCACACTGCGTATACGTAACGTAACGTAACGTAAATGCCGCGCGCAACGCAACGCAACGCAATGCGAAGTAAACAGAGAAGGAAACAGCCGCAGGCAGCGACGCCAGCGACAGCAGCAGCAGCAGCAACAACAACAACAACAACAACAACAACAACTAGAAAACAATTCTATTTGTGGCGCTGTGTTTCGATTGCCAAAACGTTTCAGGCGCGGGGTCGTTTGGCAATGGACAACACACACACACACACACACACAGGGACACACACACACAGCGACAACTCTAGCGCCGGCTTTGGCAATGTAACACTGACACACTGACACACACAGCGTAGAGAAGCGAGCGAGAGGGAGAGAGGGAGGGAGAGAGAGAGAGCGAACGAGCGTGTCGCTTGCCAAAAACTCTTTTGTTGTGCTTTGCAAATGCTTTCAGCTTGATTTAGTCAATTGTTTTTTTTTTTTGACACACACACACACACACAGCAGCACATGAAACACACACAAACACAGCTAAACCCATTAAAATACATTTAAATGCAGCTAAACACCGCAAACACCGCAAAAGACACCGCGTCCACGCACTTCGCACTCAAATCGAACACAATTCTTTAATTTGATTTTTCATTAGAGAAAAAAAATACGTAAAAAAAACAGCGACAAAAATGAAAACTGCATTTAAAAATAAATCGAAGTTCGAAGGCAGAAAAACAACAACAAAAACAGAAAGAGACGCAGCGACGCTGTAAACGACGCGACAAACGCGACAGAACGCAACAAACGCGACAGAACGACACAAATGGCCGCCGACGACGACGCTGTCGCTGCCACTGCTGCTGCTGCTGCCAGTGCTGCTGCTGCTGCTGGCAACAACAACTACGCTTGTTTCACATTTTGCCAATACGTTTCCAGCAGCAGCAGCAGCAGAGTCAACGCAGCAGCAGCAGCATTACAGCAGAGAGTATTGTGGGAGAGCAATCAAGCGGCAGAGAGAGAGAGTGAGAGTGAGAGAGAGCGGGCGCGTAGCCAACAGAGAGCACACGCAGCATGCGGCACGCTCTCAGCATAAGTTAACCGCCATCTTTGTTGTTGTTGTAAAAGTGCGTAAGGCAGCGGCAGAGGCAGAGGCAGAAGAAGCAGAGCAGCAGCAATGTGCTTGAACTCTGTTTTTACGCTCTCCCGCGCGCTCTCTCTCTCTCTCTGTTTGTGTGTGTGCTCTCTCAGTTTCCACTGGACCGCTTGGCGCCGCAGCTGCTGCTGCTGCTGCTGCTGCTGCTCTGTTATTGTTATTGTTATTGCTGCTGCTGCTGCTGCTGCTGTTGTTATCGCTATCGATATCGCTTTCGCTCTCGCTTTCGCTTTGTTTGTTTTCCTTTTGCTTTGCGTTTTATTTTTCTTTCTACCGAAATTCATTTATGTAATTTTCATTAAATTTTGCACTCGTCTCATGCGCGTTCGCTTGCGCCGTTTATGCAACTGGCGATGGCAGCGAACGTTTTCACCAGTGCAGCGACACACGCACACACACACACACTCGCACACACACACACACACACAGAGACAGGCACACACAGACACCTCCATGAATTTGGGCTGCTTTAGAAATTGTAATGGCAGCAGCAGCGGCGGCAACAGCAAAAATTGATTGCTAAACGCGCGCGAAGGACTCTCTCCCTCTCCATCTCTCCTTCTCTCTCTCTCTCTCTCTCTCTCTCTCTCTCTCTCTGTCTTACACAAAACAATGCTATGAAAATGCAATGAAAATGGGTGAAAATGGCGAATGAAAATAACGTTTAACGTTCCAAAACACGCCCAGAGCAACCCACAAACGCCTCCCCCTCCTCCTCCTCCTCCCCCTCCTTCTGCTGCTGCTGCTGCTGCCTCAGCGTCACTTTGCCACTTGCAATTTATGCTTGCAATTTGCTCGAAAAGTGAGGGAAGGCAAGAGAGAGAGAGAGAGATAGAAGAGAGAGAGAAAGAGGGGGAAGCAGCACTAAATTCGTTTCGGTTACTTTTACTTTTGTTGGTTACACAAGACTCTATAAACAGACCCAAACACACACACACACACACAGGCAGAGGCATGTGTGTAATTATAGACAGCTGCTCCACATTGCCACGTGGTGTGTGTGTGTGTGTGTGCGAGACCGTCTTGGGGCTTAGAAACGCCGCAGACAACAAACAAACACGCTCGGAGGGGAAGCGAGAAAGAGAGAGAGAGAGAGAGAGAGAGAGAAAGAAGCGACGAGCAAACACAAAAGGTACGCCAGCTGCACGCTCTAATGACAACCCTATCCTAAACCCTGCCCCTCTCCCGAACCCAACCCCTTCTACTACCTGCCTCTCCCTATATCAACTAGCTTCCCCTCTACCCTCCCCCCCTTCTGTCTGTCAAAAAGAGAGCGCCAACAATTAGCGTGTAATGTGGCTGATTTTGATGTATTTTGAGTGAAGAGGGATGAGCAATGACCTTGTCCCAAGAACCCCCTTCCCCCAAAATATGTATATGTTTGTTTTGCCTGCTTAACTGTTTGTCGATAATCCGATATCGATAGGCAGTAATAAAGCTATCAATTGCATATAAGATTATTCAAGCTGAAGAACTGATTACACGTTTTATAGAAAAATAATTAAATAAAATCGATAAACCAATAGTTTGAAGCATAATTGACAATCGATAACAATAAACTGAGAGTAGTAGAGATAAATTCGATATTATAAGCTATCGTAAATATCGATAGTTGTACTTGTTTGATTGATATTTACTCAAACGTTTGCAAACATCTCGTTAGTGCTATCGATAAGCCCGAACGGTAAGCAATAACATATGTTATCGATAATAAACCATTTCGATAATAACATCGATTATCCCAGCTTAACATATGCCACATAAAACAATCCACATTCACTTGCAGCACGATTGCAATGATAATTAAATCGCAATCGGTTTGAGTGCATCGATAATGCATTTGAATGATTGAATAAGTACTCACAGTATTATTCACAGTTTGCAATGTTCGGATAGAACGTTTAAATTTAATCAATCATAATTGCTTTTGCATTCAGAGCCCTCGCTGGCTGCAATACACAGATTTACCATATCGAATACCCGAGCAGAGAGCAGTTGACTCATTCATACATTCACATAATGAATGAGCTTAATGAAAACGAGTGCACTGAGAGAATCGAGTGTGAGAGGTTAAGAAAGATTTCTAGAGTAAAAAAAAAAAATAAATAAACTTTTTTTTCGATAACTTTTTCAAATGCGCAGGGAAATATAATCGATATTATTGCTCTAAGTGCCTCTACAGTTTTTAGATATATTTCTTTGTTTACAGCAAGTAACTCCGCTTTTCTTGCAGTGTAATCGCACTGAAACTGCATTAAGCTTTACAAATTGCACTCAATGTTGCTGATGTTGCTGTTGTTGTTGCTGTTGTTGTCGTTGCTGCTCGGCAAAAACGGTCAATAAAGCAAGTATTTTATTTGAGACTGGGTCAACCACACTCGCACACACACACACACACACACACACACACACACACACACACACACACACACACACACGCATGCATAAGGAAAAAGGGAAAATTTGATTTGCGTATCAATTGATTTTTCCCCCCATCTTCGGCGCTTTGGCACATTTCCGTTTGCAGTTTGCTCCATAAATTTCTAATTTAAGGTCGACTCAGCTGGCAGAGGTTCCTCTGGAGGGGAGGGACAAGAAGCGGGGGCAAGTGCGATTATATTGTCGATAATTCTCGAGTCAAATTGCAATTGAGATTGTGAATTAATGATGGAAATACAGAGTGAGAGTGTGAGGTGGGTGGATACTTTAGCTGACATTGATGGATAATTACATGTTGTGCAGGACATCCTTGTGGGCGTGGCTGTTAGCAGGCGATCCTTAGCTGGCGATCCTTGGCACACACACACACACACGGACGGAGACACACACACACACACACAGTCACAGCAATTGGGCCACTTGAACAAAAATTGCAAGAAAAACGTGAAACGCGCAGCGGGAGACCGCAGGTTCGGCAGCTTGGGCGCTGCCAGAGGCGGCCATTTTGTGCGTGCACTAAAAACAGAAACCGGAAACAAAGAAACTAAAAAAAAAACAGGGAAAAGCGGAAAAACCGCACAGCACACGCAACGCGAGGGAAAACGAAGAAAACTCAAAACTGGCGAATTGTCGAACTGGCGGTCTACGCAGCACGTTCTCTGCTACACTGTGCGAAATTCGTGTGCTCTTTGTGCACTGGCAACGTTTCCGCTTTTTTATTTGTGCGCCGCGCCGCGCCAATTGCAACTGCAACGTGCAACGGCAACAGCAGCGCCAGCAACGCCAGCAACATCAGCCCCAAAAACGAAAATGTTTGCCCAAAGAAAGCCAAAAAAAAAAAAAAAAAAAAAAATAGAAAAGAAAATTTGAAACTCACACACACACCGCACACACACACACACATGCGGCGAAAATTGCAATTCGGTTGACAGCAACAACAGCTGGGAAAATCATAAGGGACAGCGGCAACAACAAATGATTGTCACCAGCAGCAGCAGCAACAGCACAAGCAACACGAGCAACAACAGCGACAACGGCAGCAACAACATCTGCATGGAAAAATGTCAACTTGCTATGGCAAAAAATTATAAAAAGCAACAACAACAACAGCAGCAGCAGCAACACCAACAACAACAACAGCAGAGGCGACGCCAGCTGCCGCTTAACTTTGGCCCCGGTGCGCATCAATTGGCGAAAGGCGACGGCCGCAGGCAACAGCAACACCAACACCAGCAACAACAGCAGCAGTTGCGACGCCAGCAACACAACAACAACAGGAATAAATGCAGCCACTTGAGTGCGCAAAAGGTCTTCATGTGTGTGTGTGTGTGTGTGTGAGTGTGAGTGTGTGTCGCACACTTTGTCATACAAGGCGCCTCAGAAAAATGTTAGTTATACAGACAGTAAAAAAAGTTGCTGCTGCTGTTGTTGCTGCAGCTGCTGCTGCTGCTGCTGGCGTCGTTACTGCTGCTGCTGCTGCTGTTGCCCTTTTGTTTGCCGGCTGCCCTACCAGAAAATATGTTGCTAATGCCTAAGGATACCCTGTAAAAATGCATAATATATTTGGCATGCACACATATTCACAGCAACAGTTGCCGCTGTGCAGGCTGCACAAAAGCAGCAACAGCAACTCCAATTGACTTTTTGAACTGTGTCAATAATATGCTTAACATATTCTTAAAAAATACAGGGTATTCATAAGCAAATACCCCTTTAAGCATAAAAGCATGACACATAAACTGCAACAATGTCAGCAACACGGCAGCAACATGGCAGCCAGCGTGCAGCAACATTCTAGTCAGATTGATACAATTTTTTTTGCCATATTACAGGGTATCTATCCGTCTGGCATATGCATTTTGAGCCCAATTTTTGGCACTGTGTGGATGACAAGCAGCACACACAAAATTGACTTAATAATGGGCGCATTGATACGTTTGTGTGAGAGAGAGAGGAGGCGACAGAGTGTGCGAGGGAGATAGCTATGGTGTATATATCTGCGTGTGTGTATGTGTGTGTGTGTCATTAGATGGCTGTGCTAAGGCGCTCGTAAATGCCAGGCAAACAGATAGTTGCTGCTGTGATTGCTCATGTTGCTGCCAGCCAAGTTAACTGTACCCCGACGCGACGGGGCGCCATACAGCGTATCTGTGTGTGTGTGTGTGTGTGTGTGTGGGCTTATAATAAAAGCAATCAGCAGGCGGGCAAGCTAGTAAAATTTGAGAGTTGCTCGCGTGATGCGATCGCAAAGTTGATGACGGAAAATAAACGACAGCAGCAGCAGTAGCAACACTAGCAACATCAGCAGCAGCAGCAGCAGCAGCAGCCAAATGACAACAACTAACTGTCGCCGACAGGCAATAAAAAAAAAAAGAAAAGAAAAAGATGAACGACGAGACGCGGAGGCAGCAAATAAATCGCGGCAATTGGCAACAACTTTTGGCGAAAGTTTGTCGCAGCGAGCAATAAATAAATATACGAGATATGGAGCTGCTGTTGGTAAGACAAAAGGTGGCCAGTTGCTGCTCAGGTGAGGCAGGTGGATAGCCAGACGCCATGTGACGTCAGCAAGTTCATCAAACGCGGCTCCTGCTGCTGCTGCTGCCTCCTCCAACCCGTCGTAATGGCAGCTGGCGCTGCCGCAGTGGCGCCGTCTCGACCTTCGGCTGCATGCAGCATGCGGACAACACACACACACAGACGGACACACACACACACACACTCATGCAGCACACATGTGCTAAGCTATTCACATTATTCATGCAGCTTGCCGCAAGTTGCAGGCACAACTTTTACTTTCGTTCCCATTTTCTGTTTTTTTTTTCGTTTTGTTTCCTTTGCCGGGCGCGAGTTCAAGGCCAAGTGAAAGGCGTACGCCCCTTGCAGAGGGGGGGAGGGGCAGCGTAGGGGGTCGATTGGTTCGTTAACAGCGGCAGCTAATTGGCAGCACTTGAGCTGAAGTTGCAGCACACACACACACACACACGTACACACACACACAGCGACGGGGCTTAGCTGCTGCAACAAATAAAAAAAATCGTAGCATACATTTCAGCGCAGCACGTGCCTTGCTGAGTTTGAGTTGGCAGCAAAGCACACACTGCAGCTAGCGCAGGCAGAGAGTATATTGGGGGGGGGGAGGAGTGTATAAAGGGTATATAAGGAGTGTTTGAGGAGCGTATAAGGGGTATTCAAGCACACTATGTATATTTTATGAGGCATTATGTTCAAGCAAAGTTTATACACAAGACTTTCGAATGTATTCATGTTATTCACGCTGCAGTTGTTGATTCAAAAAAAAAAAAAAAATGTGATTAAACTTGTTTAAGTGTTACCTATGCAACTTCCCCCTCTCTTCCCCTCCTTCCCTACTCTGCTGCATTTCTTTTGCAGTTTATCTTATTTTTTTTAGTCAAAGTCTTGCCAGACTTTTCCCTTTGTTTTCCCGCTTCAACAGCTCTAAACTAATTTCGAAAAAATCTATAAAAATCTATCCTTAAATTCTCTACTCTTGCTCAACCTTGTTGCACAGTGTTATCGCACTGTTTAGCGCCCTCAATAAAAAAAAAGGCGTGTAACAATGCAAATCAGTGTTGCCGGGCAGAGTAGTCACAATGGGCCGATTGCTGCTTGCAACTGACCACGCCCACATGCAGAACATTTGCCAGTGACCTCGTGTACGAACAGACCTTGCTTTACAACCCTCTCACCCCCCTCTCTGGTTCTCTACCTCCCCCCTTTCCCGCCTCTAGTCAAGCTGCTTTTGTAATTAGCTACAAAGTTACAAAGTGCAAAATAAAGTTGCCGCTGAGTGTATGCAAATGGTGTGTGTGCTGACGTGCTGTGTATACCCTGTAAATGACACTGACAGACTGCAGACTGCTTGCTCTGACTGCTGGGTATCTGCTAGTCGTGCAAGTGAGCATAAACTCGGCGAAACTTCGCTTTGCTTTCACTTATCGCACCACAAAGATCGCCACAAAGGCCATGTTACGAAATTATTGGACACACACACACACACACACTAACTCACACACACATAATCTCTCCATACACACACACACATACACACATACACGCTGCGCCGCTGACATGCAATGCAAATAGTCAACACGCCGCCACATGCCGTGCACACAAATCAAGGGCACTTGGCCCATGTTGCCCCGCTCTAACCCTCCCCTCCCCCACTCTGGCACCTCCCCTTGCCCCTCTGCCCCTTCCCCACTGAGACGAGGTCGCTGTGGGCGGTCGCAAGCAAAGTGCGGCAATTCCAGTGGCGGCTACAAGTCGCGGCGGCAACGTCGCATGTTTTTTTTCTGCTTTTTTTTTTTTTTTTTTTTTGCTTTCCTTGTCGCCTGAAGTTGTGGGCACAACAATGACAAGCCGACCCCTCCTCCGCCTCCCATTATGCCCATGTCCAGCTTATATGTGTGTGGGCGGGGCAGCTACCTTTCCCCCCGCCCCCCTTTCGGCCATTGTTGTTGCCAATTAACTGAAACTGCAGAGTAATGTTTGCCAGGCGCGAACTCTGTCCGGAGTTCGACATTGTTTTGCATGTCTACACACACACACACACACAGACAGCTACACGTGTGTGCCGGTTGTTGTTGTTGCTGTTATTGTTGCTGTGGCATTGACATAAATTTTGGTTGGCCGAATGAGACGGCGGCAGCGGAAGCAGCTAAAAAGCGCGCAAATAATAACAACAGCAGCAGCAGCAACAACAACAACAACAGCAACAACAACAGCAACAGCAACACAGGAATGCAAAGGGCAAACAACACACGCGACACCAACACACACACACACACACATACACCACACACACGCAAGGCACATTAAAGCAATTTTCTCGCAACATTTTTTTTTTTTTTTTTCTGTTTGCTTTTTATTATTATTATTCCCCCACGCTACCCCTACCTACCCAGCTAACAGCACACTACCCCCTTCCCCTTCCCTTTCCCCATTGCCTATTGCTCATTTCAGCAATTTCTTGTTGTTGCTGTTGTTGTTGTTGGCCATGTGACATATTACATAAATGAGAAATAAAGCAAAGCCAGAGAGAAAGGGGGGAAAAAGAGGAAGTGGCAAAAAAAAATGGGACAAAAAAAATGTTCATTGCGAGGCAAATCGAGCAAAACTTCTCAATGAGTGGAAAGAGAGAGAGAGAGAGAGAGAGAGAGGGGAGGGGATAAAAGAGGGGCAAGTTCTTGGAAAATGAGAAAGGGAATTTTCGCTTCGCTTGAACTAGTTAAATTGCGCTACATATTATATGATTTGTTCGAGGAGTTCGATATAAAAGTCAGCTGGCAGCAGGCGTGATTTACTTTACATATATTTTATAATATAACTATGTATGCCATACCATACAACATATATGCATATAGTATGGGAAGCTTCATACAAAATTTGCTATATATATATCTCTTACAGATACAGAGATCTAACTACTAGGCTTCAAATACAATAAAAAACAAGAAAGCAAGGCTACCTTCGGCTTGCCGAAGGTTTTATACCCTTGCAGTTGTACACAGCTATATGTAATAGTACTCAGATTTTCATAAAATTCCTTAGGCCGATCGTTGATCGTTATAAGTTATAAAACTTCGATTTTGATGAAACTTTATTATTAAGGACATACTTAGATTTGGATGTGGTAAGCCTGATAGCTATATCTTGAAATATAACGAAAATCGGCCGATAGGCTCCATGACAGCTGTACGATATATCAGTCCGATCTGGCCCGTTCCGACTTATTTAATGAAGGCAGAAATAAGAAGCTTGTGAGCCAACTTTTATGAAGATAGCTCAATAACTGGGGGACTAATTTGCGTTGCAACAGACAGACGGACTGACTGATTGTTCCTATAACAGCTATAGAATGTAAACGTCTGAGATATTTAAATGGAAAAAATAAGGGCGTGTTACTGTATAACATTAAAAAGTATTGATAATGTGCTGTATTTCCAAGAACAAAACAGGTTTGCATACAAAAACCCTAATTTCAGCCGATTGTTCCTATGGCAGCTATATGTTATAGTGGTCCGATTTTGATACAATTTTGACAGCACATTAGGAACGTAATAAGAATAAGATTTGCCAAATCTTGTTGCAATATCTTGAAAAACAACAAAAATCGGCCGATAGTTTCTATGACAGCTATACGATATATCGGTCCGATCTGGCTCGTTCCGACTTATTTACAGCGCGCAGCAATAAGAAGCTTGTATGCCAAGTTTCATGAAGATAGCTTAAAAACTGAGAGACTAGTTTGCGTTGCAACAGACGGACGGACGGACGGACGGACGGACGGACGGACGGACAGACGGACATCCATTTTTGGACCCCTCTGTTTATGCTGATTCAGAATATATATACTTTATAGGGTCGGAGATGTCTCCTAAGGTGCGTTGCAAACTTCTGGCTAAAATTAATATACCCTCTGCAAGGGTATAAAAACATTTTAAGTTATTTCCAACATGTCTAACGCATAGTTCTAGGGATTCAGATGATAAGAATGATCTAATTAGCAAATTCTTGAGGCAGCTTTCTTGTATGCAGACTGTATAAGCTATAGTATTTCTTTTAAGCCTTTCCCACTGCTGAAGAGTCAAGTCAAACTTGATTAGCTTCAGGCTCGTCACACGTGATTGTATAAGTTCGCATAGGGTAATTAAATTCACACTCCCTTTCTCTCTCCCTCTCTCTCTCTCTCTCTTCTCTCTCTCTCTTCTGCAAGGACTTTCAACACGTTTGCCAAAAAATTCGCACCTGCTCTGTGACGCACTTGGCGTATTAATTACGCTCAGCTTATGCAACGCTGCGTATGCGTAATGAGGCAAGTATGTGTGTGTGTGTGTGTGTGTATGTGTGTGAGAGAGAGAGAGAGAGAGACGCTGAGTTATGCCGGCTCCAGTTAGTCGCCCAGATGACTACGCACATTCGTTTTATACGCTTTTCCGCTTTTCCGCCACTGGAAAACAGAGAAAATTTTCGTTTCGATTTTTTTCGTTATTTTTTGGCTGCGACAACGACGACAACAACGGCGCCGTCTGAAGCTGTAGCCAGCCGAAATAGAGAGCAGGATAGAGAGACAAGGAGAGAGAGCGAGAGCGAGAGAGAGAGGGAGATAGACGGAAGTGGCAGCCAAAATGTCGCGAAGTCGTTGTCTCTCCATGCGACAGGGCAATGACTCGCCATGTTGGCATGTTGAACCCGTCGCTGGTATTACGCATACGCCAAAGAGTAGAAGCGTGACACGACTAGCAAATACCCTGTAAGAGTTGAAGAGAAATTCGAGATCTCTCTCTCTCTCTGCGAACTACGATCGTCAGGGTAATCCATTTAAATATATATATTATATAAACTTAACCTCAGCCTGTTTTTCTTCGTGCTACCCTTAACTCTATATGCAGGGTATACGCACAACTTATACTATCGATAAAGCAAAGCTTCGAACTCTGTGTAAAAGCTGTGCAAAGCCAAGAAATCAAAGCGAAAAACGGAGACGTAAAAGAAAAGAAAATAGAGGAAAACATTTCTTGTTGCTGATGAGTTTTTCTTTTGGGGTAAGCAGAAGCCGCAGCGTGGATTGTATAAGGAAATGAAAATTTTAAAGACACTAAGCAAAGAAAACAGCATAAATTCATTTCGATAACTTTTGTATATTTCGATTTTTATTTAACGCTAAAGGCGGAAAACAGAAAAACAGCAAAAATTTCAAAAATTGCAAAAATTCGAAAGCCAAAGAATGAAAAAAAAAAAGATCTTAAAAGCTGAGGAGCTTCGTTGGCGGTGTAACGCATCTATCGCATATCGTATATCGTATATCGTATATCGCATATCGTATATCGCATATCTAAGTTGTGTGTGGTTAAGTAGAGTGCGTGATTTGGGTACTTCTCATAGCCATAGTCCTTGTATCTATCCTTCTCCTTGTCCCTGTCCTTCTCCCATTCCTTCTCCCGTTCCTTTTGCTTGTCCTTCTTCTTGCCCAGCGCGGGGGTATTCTTGCGAGGACGATTCATCAGAGGATCATCCATGGTGCGTGATGCCTGTTGACGCACCTGCGCCGGTGGTCCAGGTGGTTTCTTTTTCTTCTTCTTCTCCGGCTGCGGTTGCAGCAGCAACAGTTGCGGTGGCTGAGCGAGATGATGCTGCTGCTGTGCGTGTTGCTGCTGCAGCTGTTGCTGTTGCTGCAACTGCTGCTGCTGCTGCTGCTCTTTGCGCTCGAGAAACGCCGCATTTGCCGATGCCACCGTCGCAATGCGTTGCTGCTGCTCCAGCTGCTCCTGCTGCTGCTTCTTCTTGTGGAATTGCACCATATGCGAGGAGCGACGACGCAGCGCAGCTCCATAGGGTCCAAAGCCATCGCCGCCAGCACCTCCGCCTCCTCCTCCTCCTCCGCCATTGCCCACGCCAAACAACCTGCGTATGCGTCGCTTATTGATGAAGCCACCAAAGTTCACGGCCAGCCCCAGGCCGGAGCTGCTGGCTGCACTTGCTCCCAATTGGGGACCCAAGCAGGGACTATGCGCCGCCGAGCTGCCTGCCTCACTGCCTCCGCCTCCGCCGCCACCACCGGCAACCATCTGGCTGAAGTTGCTGTCCAGATCGCAGCTGCTGCTGCCGTTGAATGTGCCGCCTCCGATTGTGCCCGCCGAGTCGGCGCCACAGGGAAAGAGATATGTGTTCAGGGTACTGAGCGTGGTCGAGGTAGCCGGACGACTGATCGCGCCCAGACTCAGCCCATTGCTGTGGCTGTTGTTGTTGCTGGTGTTGCTAGTGTTGCTGGTGTTGCTCTCCGCTGCCAGTGGCAGTTGCAGCGTCAGGGGCAACGGCAACATGACCGCTGTGGAGGCACTGATGTTGCCGCTGCCAGCGGTGCTGCTGCTGCTGTCGTAGCTGTGCGGATTCACATAGATGTGATTGTTGTTGCTGCTGCTGTTGCTCGTTGTTGCAGCTGCAGCTGCAGCAGTAGCTGCTGCTGCTACTGTTGCTGTTGCTGTTGCAGTGTTGTTGTTGTTGATGCCGCTGACCATGAGGCTGCTGCTGTGGCTGGTCTCGTTGTTGTTGTTGTTGTTGCTGGCGTGGCTGTGCTGCTGTTGCTGTTGCTGTTGTGGTTGCTGATAATTGTTGTTGTTGTTGCTGCTGCGTGCTGGTGCTGTCGCTGGACGCGGTGTGGTTGTTGTTGCAGCAGCAACATCAACATACTGCCTAGTGTTGCTGCTGCTGCTGCTGGTTGTTGCAGCTGCTGTTGTTGCTGCAGCTGCAGTTGCTGCTGATGGTGCTCTCTGCTGTTGTTGCTGCTGCTGCTGCTGCTCGTTGCCATTATTGCTGCCGTTGTTGTTGCCGTTGTGCGCGTTCATTGTTGTTGTTTTTTATTTTATTTTATTGAAACCAATTTGCAAATATTTTGAACTTTTTATTGATATATTGTGTGCAAGTTTTCTCGCAGTGTAAAGAGCAATTGCTGATTAAATTTTTACAAAAATTCTGTAGGTTTATTTAGTTACTCGATTAAGTTTAGTTAGTCCAGTTAGTTGGGTTAGTTGTGCAGTTTATTTAAAGAATTTAAGCGGGAGCAATTCTTGATATTATATATATTTTTTTTTTAGTTTTAAATAACTTTAAATATATTTAGTAAAATTGATTATATCAAATTAGTTTAGTCAAAAAAAAAGTTGTTTATTTTTACTTATTTTCTGTATTTTTTTGGTATTTTTTCATAGATGTTTTCTTCAGATTTTACACTTTTCTTCACTGCACACGGTACACAGAAAAAAATGTTGTTGCTGTCGTTTTTGCAGTTGTTGCGTTAGGCCACTTGTTTATCACAGTGTTTGGTAGTGATGGCATTGATAAGGCGACACACACACACACACACTGCTGCACACACACACACACAAACACACGCGGCAATGCAGACGATGTTGCTGTGGGGCACACACGCAAAAAAATTGCAAAAAATCTTTGAACGCAGATCGCAACGCACACACGCTCTCTCTCTCGCACTCGCACACGTTCTGTCTCTGTCTCTCTCTCTCTCTCTCCCTCTCGCTCTCACTCGCTGTCTGTGCTGCCACTGCGTTATCAGTGAGTGAGCCACGTGCTTAACGCGCCGCGTGCCACAATTGTATGAACTCTGTGCCGCCTCGTTGACAATGCCCCAGCGCCAACAGCGCCAGCACCAGCAGCAGCAGCAGCAGCAGCGCAGGCTACGAAGTTGCCACCAACACACACACACACACACATACACATACACTAAGGGACTGGCAGGCGGGGAGGGGAGGGGCGCTCGCACACACGACGAGACGAGCACGCACCGCACGAAGTTGGCCGCGTTGCCGTTTTAACTGGGCCGAGGAGCCCGCAAACGCGATTCGCGCTGTCTGCCAGCGCCGTCGCGACTTCTTCAAAAAATGCCAAACAATTGGCCAGAAATCTAAGCCAGGCCAGACAAACCACTTGAGGCACACACACACATACACACACACATACACGCTGTAGTTGTTGCCGTGCTCGGGCCGCAAAATTCGGCACGGTTTCGGTTCAGTTGAGTTCACTTCATGACTAACTTAACTAAATGCCGCGCTGCTGCTGCTGCAGCATACACACACACACACATACTGACACACACACACACATACTGCTACACACACACACACATACATATAGAAGAGGCACACTCGAGTTAAACTCAACTCGGCTACTCATCGGCTCGGCAGCTCGTGAACTCTGACAGCAACAACAGCAGCAACAACAACAGCAACAACAACAGCAGCAGCAGCGACAACAGCAACAACTAGTCATGCATTAGTTACAGTTGCTGCTGTTCCTGCTGCTGCTGCTGTTGTTGCTGTGACAGTTCGTGCTGCTGCTGCTGCTGCTGCTGCCGTCGCCGACGCCGAACAACATTTCAATTCGGATTTCGCTCGCGTCATCCTTAACTGCTCTTTTTCACATTTCTCTTCCACACATTTTTCTTCTTCATTTTGCGCGCTGATTTCGTAACAGTTTCGCGTGTGTGTGTGTGTATGTGTGATTAATATAACTGTCTGTGTCTGTATATGTGTGTGTGTGTTGCTGCAGCAGCTGTGCGTTCAATTGCCGGAGGTCAAATCAACAACATCTGCAACATCTGCCAGTGCCATTGTCAACAACAGTTGCTGCTGTTGCTGTCGCTGCTGCTGCTGCTGCTGCTGCTGGCAGCGACAATCATGCTTTAACCCACAATTGCCCCTTGGAGCCCCGCTGGGCAAGTCTTAACCCTAAGTTGGCGCTACCAAAGCGAAATTGCCATGAGAAACACGATAAATATGCAAACAGTTGCAGCAAATAAAGCGCATACCCTGTACATAGTTTGGTGTGTGCAAGTGGGGTATATTGATGCGTATATTAAGGGGTACATTTGGTAAATTGAGGAATATATTGAGGGAAATAATGAGGGTTATACTAAGTGGTATATTGAAGGGTATATTGAAGAGTATATTGAAGAATGTATTAAGGGGTATATCAAATTCAAGTTAAGACTTAAAATATATTTTTTTTAAATTTCGTGAATCATGACTGAAATTTCACAATTTTTACAAGTAAATTTTCTGAAATTTAAAAGCTAAAAACAGAGTTCAGGTATGTTTAAAAATCCAAAAACAAATTGATCTCTCTCTGTTTTTTTTTTTTTATTTCGTTTGCCTAAACCCTTTTTAAGATTTATTTAAATGTTATAGATAAATCAAGCTCTGTTTTTTTAGAGAGAGGGGCAGCCCTGTAGCTGGCAACCCTGCTCTGGTTTTTGGCCATGTACAACGCGTCGCATGCGCAATCTTCAGAGTGCACATAACGCATACGCAGCGTGGGCAGATCGGAGACTGCCAGCGCACTGTGTGTGTGTGTGTGTGTGTGGCATGCAAAGTGGCGTGTGCGTGTGTGTGTGTGTGTGCATTTTATTATTGCTGCCTTGCACTGGCCTGGCTAATAAGCAGCTGGCCCTCAGTCACGGCACGTGTTAAACACACGACCAGAGCAGGGGCATATTTTACATGGGTCACTCTCATACTGCACGCCAGCAGAGCAGCAGGCAGTGCGAGAGAGAGAGAGAGAGAGAGAGTGAGAGAGGGGAGGCAAGGGGGAGCGGAGGCCGCAAAAAATTATTGATCAAATTTTTTTGTTTGTCAGCGTTGCCACAACAGCGCGAGCGGTACAAATAAATCGGCTGGGAACCCCGCCAATCCCTGCTCCATCCCCTCCATCCCTCCTCCCCCCCTACTCACGGTGCCCTTCATCTGCTGCTGTCAGGCAAACAAACAAATAAATTCCCAGACCCACCACCCCCCTCCCTGCCCACACCCACACACGGCCATGGATCATCGTCATCGTCAGCAGCAGCGGAGGCACCGCTCGCCCGCTGCGCTCCACGCTGGGAATGGACTCCAGCTGCAGCAGCGGGATAATGCTTTGCATTTTTGACATGGCACAAACAGCAGCTGACCCGCTATACCCTACTCCCCTCCCCACCCTCCCCCCCTCTCCTCTTTTGACACCCCCTGGTCTTCCCACTGCCTCTGCGCCAGCTTGTGAGGCACACAATGGCAAAACGATTTTCGTGCTAAAAATAACAAAATTGATGGCGTCTTTTAGACTTTCCCCTGCCCTCCCTCCCCCTCTACCCCCCTCTTCACACACACACATACATACACACAGCAGTCGCGTGCGTGTGTGCCACATAAAACAAGCAAACTGGCGGAGGTATGGATGGGGCGGGGGGTGCAGATTAGACATGACTGTGCCTAGGCCAGTGTAGGACGGGGTAGGCGGTTCGGACTTGGGGGCCTAGCCACCCCACGCTCCCTTTTGCTAGGGTACTCGGCCAGCTGGTCATGGCCACGGTGAAGGCGAAACGAAACAAGCGAATCAATTAAAAATTTCTTGGTTAAACAAAGCAAAACAAAGAAGGAAAAAAAGAAAACACAAAAAAAAAAAAAAGTGGACATAAATTTGTTTCTGCGTCGAGATTGCTAAGGTAATTCAACTCTAGCTGCCCCCACCCCCTCCCTCTAAAACTCTTCGAACTCCCACTTGATGGAATTCTTTCGTGCCGCTTGACATTTCCGGAGCAGCACAGCACGGGGCACGGGGCACGGGGCACGACGAAGCCTCGGAAGAGGAGCAGGGAAAAGGCAGGAAGGAGGCAGAGATTATTTTATTAAATTTAGCTAGCTGTAGCTACGATTAAAGCTAAATACTCAAGCTAAATTTGCATAAAGCAGCCAAGTTTATCGTTTATCGTGCGATCAGTGTTGCAAAGCGCGGGCAGAGGCTTACAACACTGGCTTGGATCAGCTAGAGTTGAACGAGAGCAAGATCTATTAAGAAAATAAAGCGATAAATACGTACTGAATCGATACATTGTATCGATAACAACACATACAGCAAACGGCATCAAACGGCATTTGTATGTTATCGCTTATCGATAACTATCGCACACTCTAGCAATCGTAGCTACGATTAAAGATATCAACATAGTTACATCATTTTAAAGTTATCCTGCATGACGAACTGCTTCTGCCTGTTATCGTATCCCATCCAACACACAACAACAATTGGCACACACGCGATAACACATGGAAAAATATCGAAAAAAAAATAGAAGAAGAAGAAGAGAAGAAGAGGAAGAGAGAAGCTTTTGTTTAGGGCAAATCAAATGAATTGGGGTATATATACATATATCGCGTGGAAGCTGGCTGGCGCTAAAGGGGAAGTGTTATGGGAACTGGAACTGCAACTGGAACTGCAACTGGAACTGCAACTGGAACTGGAGCTAACTGCTGCCTGTACCTCTTCTTCTTGTGTCGCATCTCAGCTGGCGAACGCACCGCGGGCGCCGCGTGCATTATTCCCGACACCAGTTTTGTAAATTCTTCTGCCCACGCCCCGCACAGCAATTAACGGTAAACACATCAACATCGAGGGAGAGCACACGGTAACGATGTGAACGGGCACACTCGCCACTTGAAAATGCAGCAGCAGCGCGGCGGCAAAGCAGCGATGCCTCCGCCCGCAGTTGACATCGGCTTCGTCGTGCTCGACGACGATCGTCGGCGGCGGCGCCGGTAGCGGCAATCACGTTTCTAATTGCATTTTGCCAGCCCCAGCCCCAAAGCGAGGGTTACCCACGGCAACCTTGACCATTGGCTACAAGCCGGAAATGCACACTGCATGAGAGAGAGAGAGAGAGAAAGAAAGAAAGAGACAGGGAGAGGGCAAGTCTTGAAATTATGAGCAAGCAGCTGACCACATGTGCGTCTTCTTTCATAATCGTCAAGTGAAAACAGCAGGCAGGCAGGCAACCTCGGCAAGGTTGAGGGGTATCTAGGGGTAGTTAGGGGTGTGGGGAGGGGGAGGGGGAGGGGGTGTGTCTATGGTGCTCTGTTGCCTGGAACACGAATGACAAGCACGCGCGCTTGTTAGCACATTTTAAGCTGTTCGCAAGGTCGCAAACGCTTGCTTAATAATCGGCCACAATATGCGCGTGCTCTCTCCCTCTCTCTCTTTTTCTCTCTGTCTCTACACTTTCTATGTCTCTCTTGCCTCTCTCTTTCGCTCTCTGCCTCTGCACAATTCGCCTTGAGAGCAACACCTTATGCATATTCAGCGTTAATTAGCGCCCAACTGGCAATCGATGGTGACAAGCGAAAAGCATAACTGTAAAACACTTTCTCACACACACACACACACACACACACACACACACACACACCGGCACATACAGTAGCCATGTTTATAGTGCATCAGCTGCGAGGGTCAGAAAAGAGCTGAAGAAAGAAATTTATTAAGATTCAATTAAAGAAAATATAAAAAAATTATTGTTTTATTATAATATATATATAAAATATATTTAAAGATTTAGTATTATAGCTCAACTCTAATTCACATTAAGTAATTCCAAAACCCACTTAAAGGAAGAATATGCAAGTAAACCTATCCTATCCAAGCGATCGATAATTTCGATAATTTAATTCCTTCTTCAATGTATCGTTTGTTTTTGTTGCTCTCTCTCTCTCTCATTTATTTATGCATTCCCTTTCATCGATGTTCGTTTCATAAAAATGCAAGAATTAGTTTTACTTGGAAAAAGCAAAACCAATTAAATCGATAATACAATGGAAAATCTCTATTATCGTAAATCGATTTGCGTTTAACCCAAAGCCCAAAGTGGCCCTAAAAACGAAATTGATGCTCGACATGTTTACACATGATCGTAAATTATTTTCCCCGCACAGACACGCACGATCGTTTTTATCGATTTCCCCCCTCGCCAACTCCTGCGAACGATTTCCATGGAACACATGACGTATACGCAGCGTAAGCGGTGCAACAATTAAGCGAGCGATGAAACATATTCATATTAGGGGCAGTTTTATTTTTTTTTTATTTTTCTTGCTTCAAAATATTAGACGAATTGCGAATTAAATCGCAGAAAATAGAAATGGAATAGGAATGTTGCTCTGCATATGGCAGCGTGGACGGGCTGCCTACCTGGCCCGGCCTGGCCTGGCCTGGCCGGGCCTGTCGTAAATGTAGAATTTCGAATTTGCGCTCCTAAGTAAATATTTAGAAAATAATAAAATGAAATTTTAATGCAGTAAAACAGCAGCAACAGCAGCAGCGCAGGTAGAAAAACGCGTGGCAGCAAACCCAACTGCGGGGCAGAGGCGTAGACAGAGGGAGGGGGCGCTGCTTACCTTGGCGCTTGGCTTAAGCTGCCGTGCGTCGTCGTGATGTGGGCCATGCAGGCGATCCATTAACTTACTCCAAGGCAACTGGTTCCACTTGCTTAAAACTTGGGATACGGTTTCTTTTTTTTCTTTTCTTTTTTTCTAGCAGCGATTGCAGCTCTGTACAGAGGGTGGGGGTGGATTGGTTGTCTGGGGGGGGCGGGGAACACGACGTGGTGGGTGTGTACGGTTTGTTACGTTTGTTGCTAGTTGTGTTTGTGTGTGTGTGTGTGTGTGTGCGTGTGCGTTATTTGTTGTTAAAACAGACACAGAGACAGCGTGACGCGCAGCCCACAGATAGATAGATATAGCTAGAGACACATAGACAGAGATACAGATACATCTAGAGATACAGATACATTAAGAGCTAAGGAGACGAGATATAGATATAGGCAGTTTATGACACACACACACACACAGCGAGTCTGGCCACACTGTACATAAATACATTTATATGTTACGTATACGTAATATTGTTATTCCAACTGCCAATGCTCGCCGGTAGGGGGGGAGGGGGGTGAAGTGAGGCAGGGGTGCATTGGCATAAAACATGCTAGATATAAGTACGTATTTATGGAGCAGACAGCTTTAGATATATACACATATATATATATATATTTATTTATATATTCAAATTCAAAATGACAAAAGAAATGAAACGAAACGAAACAATTTTGTCGTGCTTTCAGCGAGAGGGATGTGGAAGGAGGGAGTGTGTGGGGGGGGGGGGGGGTACATTTGTCGCACACATTTTTCACATATTCCAAGTGAACGAAACCAGATGAAAAATACAAGAAAATAGATAGGGAAAAAGAGCTTGGGGGGGGAGGAGAATGAATTCCACACGACGAACTTGTTGTTGTTGTTGTTGTTGTTTCTCTCGGTTCTGTTGAAGATGAGCATGTCGTAGAGGCAGAGACAGTTGGCAGGAAGAGTGAGAAGGGGGTGGGGGGAGGGGGGATGTTGCAGGGTAAGGGGCACCGACGCCAGCAACGTCATCGACGACACTTTTCACATCATTTGGCGTGGCTTAATTGCCGCCAGTTTTGCATATATAATCAACACACACACACATAGTCACTCACACACACTCACACACACACACACTGTACTACACTACACTGCACGTTGCAGGAGCGCGAACACTGTGGGCCAAATTGGCCAGAATCACCAGAAAAAAAAAAATAAATAAACGTATATATAGCACACACAACACAACACAGCGAACAGTTTGGCTAACTAACGTGTGGGCGTGGCCCGGCGGGGGGCGGGCAGGTATCTCGGAACTCGTAACTCTCTCTCTCACTGGAAAATTGCCTGACGATTTTGATTTTTTTTTTTTTTTTTTTGCGAGTTTGCGTTTGGGAGCAAGTGCGAAGCGTTCACCAGCGTGCGCGTTACTGAAGATCGGCGGCAGGCGGCGACGCCTGCTGAGGCTGCTGCGCTGAGACGGCGACGGCGGCGGCAGCAGCGGCGTGCTGCGACTGCGAAGGCGACGCTATGCGAGCAAATCCAGCGCATGTCGCTCTACTAAGTGTGTGTGTGTGTGTGTGTGCAAAGTGTTTTTCACGCAAATTGTTTGCAGCAGCCGCAACGCCAACGTCAACGTCCGAAAATTAAAGGAAAACCAGCTAAAACCACTTTGTGGTAAGTTTATGCGTTGTGTGTTTTCATGAAGTGCAGGAAAGTCGCTCGGGTAGTCGAAAACTAAGACTGTTTTTAAACTGATCTCACGCCCAGCTCAGTTTAAGACTTAAGACTGACCTATAGATAAATAACTATACACTTGTTTTCCCTCTGATTTAACTTGCTTTGCCCTTTTCACGTACTGTGCGTACGCATAAACGCCGCCAGCCTTGTCCACTTGTCTCGAATTGCAGTACCGCTGCAGGCGATCGACCTCATGTATCGCTGAAGGCTATAGAATCTCGAGCAGGTAAAAAGATCATTTAAGCAAGAAAAGCTATCAAGCATACTCCAAGCCACTTTCTTTTAATCTAGAAAATTATTCAATAATATTCTAAGTCCCTAACTTAATAAGGTTTACTATAAAACTATAAACCAAAGATATATCAAGCCTAAGTGAACTAACTAACGATCTGTTTAAGACGATTGTTCCTTTAGCTTTCGTTTCTACAATAAATCAATGGGAATATCATTCCTAATCTCATAGAACAATGATTTTTCCCACTTAACAGAAACTAAAGTTTTTTTGTCTTCGACAGCCCAAAAGATAGATATATTCGCGCTGGCCAAATGACAGAAATATTTCCCCAACCGAAAATTTGTAAACTTCAAAGCAAGCGTTTAAAATATCCAACATTCAAAGACATTTCAAGATCCCCCAAAAACCAAAAAAAAAAAAAAAAAAAAGAAAATGCCCAACTATCGATTACACAAAATGTTTCTTTTGGTTTCGGTTTCGAGTTCGACTTTTCGAATGTTGCTAACGAGGAAAGTTTTTTTTTCTTCGCTACTATCTTCTTAAAGTTTGCACCCCTCTGCCAACCCGCCCTCAGGTCTCAGGCAAAACTTATGATAAGAGTTCGAGGTATTTCAAGAGCGTTGCTCAAGGAAATCAAGTGGAAAGAGGAGAGGAGGTGGGAGGGCAGGAGGAACGACGACGCAAATGCAATTACAGAAATTGCAAAATGCATTTCTGCACTATTTATTGCTATATATGATATATATATATATATATATATATATCGATAGCATTTACTATATATATAAGTAATCGTGTATCTGTTTTAGATGCAAACGTCAGCAGGGCTAGAGCGAGAGAGAGGGAGAGAGAGAGGGAGAGTGGGAGGTTGGGAAAGTGAGTTTTCCAGCTAAATCTTTCAGCGTGTTATACTTAGCTTGTAATGCGTTTTATAGCGTCCACAATTAACACTAACAAGAAGAAGAAGCAGCATGCACGACCTTCACTCGCTACTCTCTTCTCCCTCTCTCTCTCTCTCTTTCTCTTTCGTTTCCATTGCGTATACGCATCAATATCTGGCCAGATCTGCAGACAGACCCGACCAGACCGTTCCGATGTTGCCTTGTTTTCGTCAATTGTCGACAATATCGTTTTTTTCGTTTAATGTGCCTCTTTATTTGTTTGAAAAGCCAAAGGCAAATCAACCCATCCTTGGCAGCGGCCTTGCCAAGACCAAGACAAACCGCGGGGGGAGGGAGGTGGTACCCAGAGGGGGAGGGGAAGGGGGAGCGCAGAAATGCCAAGAATAATTTTTAATGCATTTTTGTTTTTCAACTATTGCCGATTGATTGCTGTTGATTTTTGCCAAGAAAAGTGATTTTAACCAAACAATTTCCCAGTGTGGGAAAGCACACATGTTGATGGGGAGGGGAGGGGGAGGGAGAAGGGAGGGGTGTAGAGAGGGTACTCGCGATACTGTGTGGTTTTGCGTTTCCATATGAGTAACGACTTGTTGATGGGCGGCCAGCGTGAATGGATCATTTGCAGCTCACCTCTTTAGCATGGGCAATGGAAGAGGGAGAGGGAGAGGGTAGAGAGAGAGAGAGCAGGGAGAGGTAAGAAAGAGGCAGTCTCTGAGATACCTGCTTAATACCATTGTTTGTATAATTATATCTCTGTATGTGTGTGGATCTTGAGGCGCATTTAATTGAGTCATTTTTGGCATTTACTTTGCATATTTGTTTGTTCAGCAAGTGCCCCTCGCGAATGATTGATAGATCGATCTAGAAAATGTGTGTGTGTGTGGGAATATTAACCAAATGGGGTAGTGCCAGAGAGAGAGGGAGAATAATGCACTATAGTGTGATCAACTATAGCGCATTGGGGGGTCTAAAAGTGAAGGTAGCACAGTCTATCTAGATTTCAAACCTTCAAAGTTAGTTCCCGAAAATAAACCCATGTTTTCAAGTGTCAAAATCTATTATTATAAAGTGATCTTCTGCCCATAAATCGATAAATCGCTCGCTATATATGAAATATGTTTACAGTAAGCATCCATCAATTTAGTTCATCAATCAACATAACCAGCAGATTATTCCTGATCTCTACACATGTTTCTTATCCCAGCACACAGTTTATAAATCAGTACGAACTGCTTCGGATCAATATAACGATCAATTTAATTAGACAGTATATCATAAGTAAACTGACAATGTAAACCCTTATATCAATAGCATAAGCTGCTCTTGAAATATTATCATATACTAAGATTTCTCTAAGAAAACCATCAAACAACTTGACATTAGTTAGACCAACTCATATCATATTGTAGACTATATGTTTACCTATAATTTTATAGGCATCGTAGCACTATATACCTTCAAGAAACTAGATGAAGTAAATATAAGATATAAATATACATAAATACCCCAGCCGAACGTATGATAAACAATTGAAATATTTGAAAATCATAACGATTTTCTATATTGCAACACTGTGCATTCACAATAGACTTAGCCTGGACACAAACCGCCTGCACAGTGTGTCGTTCTCTCTTTATTCCATTCTCAGGGTTGGGTATACTCATTTCAATACTCACCTGCAATGAGAAGAAAGAGAGAGAGAGAGAGAGAAAGAGTGAGAAAATGAGATGCGAAATAATCAAGTTGTATTTGAGAATGTCACGCAGAGCATGGAGGCTAAGTGCTGACGTCACGGCAGTCATGCAGTGTGCATGACCCCGTGACCCCGTTCGCCGTTCGCTATGAATGGGGCAAAGTTCAAGGGGCATTGACATACCATACGGTACTATACTAGATACACTGCGCCACTGTGCCTGCCTAGGGCAACTGTGACGTCAGAGAGCAAACTGAAAGCTTTACTGAAAGCTTTCCTCTTGAAACTTATCGAAAGGAAAAGCTCTGCTCTCTGATCGACAGCAAGCAGCTTTTGCAGGCATTTCAAGCAGCTTGAGCTTTTTTAGCAAGCATATGAAGCGCCCCCTAGCGTAAAGTTGTGGCGAAAGCTCAAGCGGGCAGCTTTTTCGAATTTCCAATGCTGACGATTTTTTCGAAATTTCAACAAGTTTCGCAGCGCTGTCTGCAGAGCTGTTGCTGCTGCTGCTGCTGCTGCTGCTGCTGCGACGTCGACTGCGACTGCAACGCCAGCGGCGACTTTGAAGCGTCGGCACAGCGTCGGCATTTGTTGCTCAGCCGCAGCGAGCACGTGCGCGCCTCGGCTCGTGTCGCGTGCCTCGTGCCTCGTGCCTCGTCTCTTGCAGTTCGTATCTCCTAGACGGGTCTCGGCTAGGCTTGCCTCGGCTTTCGGAGCTCGTCTCGGCTCGGTCGTTGCGGCAGTTGATATACCGCACCGTCTGCCCCGCCCACCTCCCCCTCTGCGACCCCTGTGTGAGACATTCATGAGCTGCTTACGGGCTGCGTGTCTCCAGCTTGTCTCTCTGTCCCAGCGTGTCTGTCAGCCTGTGTGTGTGTGTGTGTGTGTGCCTGTGTGTGTGTATTTTTAGCAATAAAAAATGCTGCACTGCCGGCTCAGGATGCTGCTACGTGCCACACTTCTAGCTTGACTCACTGCCCCCTCCGCTCTCGGGTTCTCCCCCTCACCGCTCTCCCCTCTGCGACGGCTCACGGCTTTGTCGCCTGCTGCTTTTTATTTTATTGTCTGTTGCTGCTGCCGAAACTCTTGATCCGTCAAAGGACCACCCTGTCCCCCCCTGCCCCCTACCCTCCTCCCTTCCAGTGCTTCCACATTCCTGTGGGCTATTGAACGGCAGCGGGAGCTACTCCTCGTCTGCGTCTCGACTTCTGTGTCGCCCTCATAAATATGCAAAGAAATTGCAAACGAACTAAACGAGCCAAGCCAAAAACGAACGAAAAATGGTCGAAAAATAAGCGAAAAAAAATGAAGATGAAGAAGAAGAAAGCGACAAACGATGCGATGTCGAAATTTTGTTCCTCCCTCTCCCTCTACCTACCTCCCCCTCCCTTCCTCGTCGTCGCTACCCGCAACGGGGCGTGTGAATATTTAAAACGTTCAATTGCCACGCCCACAGCGCCAATCAAGGCATTTAACGTGAGGGTGGGAGGCGGAGCAGGAGGCGGAGGAGGAGGCGGAGGAGGAGGAGGAAAAGCGAACAGAACGTGCAATTTGCAGCATAAAACTTAAGCTTCTCCTATCGCGTGTGTTTAACACACTCATTACGGAAATGATCTAACCAAAAATGTTACACCAGACCGAAGGTAACTGGACTGGTCTTGGGTCTAGGCGGGCTTAGCGAGCAGTTGGAGCATGCTTCGAGTAAGGGTACTCCGTTGAGGAATCGAAAATATTCTTAGATAAAGTTCGACCTTAGAAACCTTAAACGTTAAGACTTTAAACCTAACCCGTTAGACCTAACCCCTTGGACCTCACTGCGTAGACCTAACTCCCTAGATTTAAGACCTAAACCCTCAGACCTAAGCCCTTAGACCTTAGACCTAACCCCGTAGACCTTAGACCTAACCCCATAGACCTTAGAACTTAGACCTTAGACCGAACCCCTTAGACATTAGAACTAACCCCTTAGACATTGGGCCTACAGACCGTAGACCTTTCCCCTTAGATCTACGCCCTAAACTCGTAGACCTTAGACCTAGCTCCTTAAACCTTAGACCTAACCCCGAAGACCTAACCCCTTAAACATTCGACCTTAGACCTAACCTCTTAATCCTTCGAACTTAGACGTTAGAGCTTAGCTCTAACTAAGCTAAGGGGTTACCCCTTAGACCTAAGCTCTTAGACCTTACCCCCCCCCCTGGATAAACAGCAACAGGAGGTCCTGCTATAGCTTCAGTTCAACTGCAGTATCTAGCAGAGTGAATCTTCAAGTTTATATAAGTTCAAAAGCGCTGGCAACTAATAGAATCTTCTCTACAGGAATTTCTCATTTTATTAAGCTACTAAACTTGGCTAATTTCAGTTACGTAGTTTCACTACGTACTCTGCTCTCACGTGACAGTTTACGTAGTGAAGTTGAACTTCAGTTCGGAGTAGGAGGAGTTTCAGTTCGGAGTAGAGGGAGTTTCATTTCGGGTAGTTCGGTAGTCGTAAAAGTAAGTTGAGCTACGAATAAAATTGTTCAGTTCATTCGACTTGCAGCTGACATAACTCATACGCAACATTGTACGGTCCAACATGGGCAACATGCTAAACGCCTTGAGCGAAACGAATCCTCATCGCTTTTTGTCATTTCCACTTTGGAGCATTGTTTTCCCCAGCGAAGCCTGCGCTGTCAATGTTTCTGCCTGGCTCAGTGCCTTGAAAGCCAATTCAAAGGCGGCCCCAACCCCCTCCCTCCCCCTCTCCGTACCCATCCCAAACAATTTGACATTTTGATTTATTTGCCTCACTCGGGCTTTGTCTGCAACTGTTGCTGGCGCAGTTGTTGCTGCTGCTGTTGCTGTGCTGCTGCTGCTGCTGTTGCTGTTGCTGCTTGGCATAAACATAATCGGCTTATTGGCAGTGCCAGGCGAACTTGGCTCTGGCTGAGAGCAGAAGCTGCTGCCAAATTGCGTCTAGTGAATGGCAAATTGATGTTGTTGTTGTTGTTGTCGTAGCTGTTGCTGTTGCTGATAGCAAAGTTGTTGTTGCTGTTGCTGTTTACCTTTGCTCTGGGCTGCCCTTTGTCCTGCTGCCTCCATCTGATACGCTTCGACACTTGAGCACACACACCTGCAACGCGGTTAGGCAGCTTCCCAAAGGTTTATGCAACTGCAACAGCAACTGTTGCTCTAACGAGCTGCTTACGTCTCATTGACTCTATATAGTATACGTATAGGTAGATATCCTATAGCTACACTCCCTCTCTCTCTCTGTCAGGCTAATGGAAATTGAATTCGTAGCAAAGCTCAGGGTTCTGCCCAGGAAATGCAAATGATGTGCAAACAAAGCGCGCAGCTTGCAGCGTGCAACGGTAAATGGATTAGCTGCAGCGGGTCGAACAATGGCCCCTGCCCCTGCCCCACCTTCTCCCCCTCCTCCTCCATTCCCGTGATTTACTCCCAACCCCCACCTGCTTAACGTATGCGAATGCGAAATTGCTTAAAACAGCGGAAACTCAAGTGGCCACTCGAGGCCAGCATTGTCCCAGGTACAGTCTCTTCAATTAAGGCATTATTAAAATCGGAGAGGGGAAATTGACATTTTCCAGCAATATTTGAAGTAGTTTTTCATGGAGACCTGAAGGGAAAGAACTGAAGGGTCGCTTGCAGGAAGAAACTTCAAGGAATTCCCTTCGAAACGATTAGAGAACTAAGGTTTATTATGGGAAGAACTAAGGCTCGTTAGAAGGGAGCTAGGGTTCTTAATAGGTGCTCCCTGTAGGGAAACTAAGGTACATTATATCGTAGAATAACTAAGGAACAATATGAAGAAAATACGATTTATTATTGAGTAACTTAGGAACAGAAAGTGCAATGGGTTCATGGGTTTCGAATAGAATTGGGGAAGGTATCAGCTATGCCATCTATGATCTTAAGTTATTTTTTAAAGCAATTCTAAAAACTAAGGTACATTATATCGTAGGATAACTAAGGAACAATATGAAGAAACTGCGATTTATTATTGAGAAACTAAGGAACAGAAAGTGCAATGGGTTCATGGGTTTCGAATAGAATTGGGGAAGATATCAGCTATGCCATCTATGATCTTAAGTTGTTTTTTAAAGCTATACTCGATTCCTATTCAAGTTTCTCTGCGAATATAATTTGAATAAGCTCAACGAATTGGAATACCCCACGCTGCACTCGTGTTACGCGACAAACAAATCAATATTGACACTATCAATTTATCTATAATTTAAATAGAGTTGCCAACATCAGGGTGCTATAAACGTATAAAGTGCAAATACGTTGTAACAATTTGAGCCGCGTCACGCTAATCACGCCAAGTAAACAATTCAAGCAGCTCAGCAACTCAGTCGAGTGTTCACTGTACCAAGCTCACTGTGAATGAATAAATACGGTGAACGATGAACGCGATGTACGGTGTGTGTGTGTGTGGTATATTGTGAATGGGTAAAAGGGTACATTGTGAATGGGTAAATGGTAAATTGGTAACTGCTTATTATGCTACATTATGCTTCGAGCAGGAGGGGGGAGGGGGAGGGGAAGGGAGCAGCAAAAGGAACATTTGCTGCTTACACGTGAGTTTGTTGTCGCTGTTGTTGTTGTTGTTAGTTTCCCAGCTGGACTGGTCACACTGCGCATGCGTTGCTCTTGAGAAGCAGCACAACTTACTCCGCTGTCGCTCCCTCTCTCTCTCTCTCTTTCCCTCCCTCCCTCTCTCTATCTCTCTGTCTCTTTGGACATTTTCATGTGGGGAAAATCAGCTTAACCGTCTTTGACATAGTGAAAAATGCACTGACTTCTCAGCAGGTACTCGCTGGGCTAGCCAGGTTTACTCTTTGAAGTTGCTCGCTTGCTCTCTTACGAAAACAAACCCAGCAACACACACACACACAGAGAGACACACACACACACACACACACACAGGCAGGCAGGGAACGAAATGCCGGCGAAATGGAAAATTATCGTACACAAACGTTCAGTCGGAAATTAGACGCCAACGCGTTCGGGTCTGTCTCTCTCTCTCTCTCTCTCTCTCTCTCTCTCTGCCTCTGTCACTCTCGCGTAACGTATCAATCGTAGCGTCGCTCTCCCGAGCTTCCCCCGAAACTCTCCGCTGGCCAGCAAGTGTGAAAAGAAACTCGGACGCATCCTACGCGTATCGCACGTATGTTATATAGAAATAGATTAATATACCGTCCTGGGATAATCGACTTTAATAACTTGACAAGTTTGGAACGTGCTTGCAGGGGAGGGGTAAATTAAGGAACACCAGGGGGGATGTAGTAGGCCCTAAACCTCTATAAGCTATTGACTTTGCTTGTTTTCCTTTCGCAACTTTGGCGCTGTTTGGACACTGTCGAGTTCCCACTGTGCGTGTGAGTGTGTGTGTGTGTGTGTTGGAGAGTGTATCGCTATGTGATTGTGTGTGTGTGGTGGGGTGGCAGTGCCTGTCATTGACGTCTGGAAAAACGGCATATTTATTTAATAATTCACAATGTGAGAACACACACACACACACACACACACACACACACACAGCACATCTCACACAAACTGAATAACTGTATAAATAGAGCGCCCACTTGGATGTTCTAAAAATAAGAGCGAACCACCGAGTTCTACGGTTTATTTATTCTTTGGACTGCTCTATCTTCCGTTCTCTTTCTTCCTCACTCTCTCTCTCTCTTTGATGTGTGCTGCACTCGTGTGGCGTAAATCAAAGCAGTCTTTTAATCAGCCTGATCAATTGGCCACATCCGCCGTGGCCATCTCCACGCGCGAGATGTTTCTGGCCGTAAATCAAAGTCTGCAGAGCACGCAGCGGCGTCGCCAGCTGGAGGAGGCAGCAGCAGCAGTGGCAGTGGCAGCCAAAGCAACATCCCGGCGGGAGACAACAGATTCGACAACCCAACTGGTGGCCAACATGTTGGATGGCAGCCAAGACGCAGCCCTGGCCAGCTCCTCCAAGTGCGACAGTTGCCAACATTTCATGCAGCAGCAGCAACAGTCGTCGAGTTGCAACTGCGATTGCAACTGCATCAACAAGCTGCAGGGGGGCAATGAGAATGTGGGCACATCTCTGGTCCTGGTCTATCTATATCTGGGCGCACTCACACTGATGTTGGCCACTCTGGCCATACTCTTCTACACGTACACCCAGTCGACGGAGGAGTCAGCGAAGCCAATTGGACTAGGACCAAGTGCGTTTCGTGTTCAATTCCAGGGGGAACTGATCCGTTCGGAGCACATGATACGCGCAATGGTAACACAGATCCTGGAGAGAGATTATCCACTTATGGAGACGAGGTAAGCTCTGAGAATCGATGGTTCCGGCTTGGTAGTTCCAGTTCCGGAGCTCCATCTTCCATCGAATCTCTCCCTTTCCCTCTTCTTGCGAAACTAGTTCCAGTTCAAGTTCTTTTGATTCCCTTGCAGCTCAACCACACCGCATCCGAGCATCAGTGTGACGCGGAACGAGCGCAAGCTGAACGACAATTTCCTCAGCCATTTGCCAAGCGGGAAGCGCATGCGCAGGGACATCGTCTCATCCTCACCCGCCTCGATGCACGGCAAGTGAACCGGCAGCTGATGCCGGAACTGATACCGGTTCCCCTTAAGGGAACTAACTAATAATTGCCTTAACCCCCTTGCAGCCGATCCAGCGATCGAGTTCTTCAATCCCAATCATCGCAAGGTGCTGGAGGAGCAGGACACGGAAATACGCAAACGGACAGGCCTGAAGGGTGCTGCGCCGGGTGGCGATGAATGGATCTATTTGAATACATATTGCCGTGTCCCGGAGAAGATTATCACCGGCTTCTGCAAGGGCACCCAGGACTATTGTCCACCGGCACCGCAGGGACCACCAGGGCCAGGGGGACCCAAGGGGCCCACCGGTAATCCCGGTCTGCCTGGCATACCGGGTCCCAAGGGTAATCGTGGTGATGTCGGTCTGCCCGGTTCACCCGGCATAGATGGTGTTGGCCAAGTGGGTAACCCAGGACCTCGAGGTCCCAAGGGAGATGCTGGCGGTGTCGGTCGTGCGGGTCTCGATGGACGTGACGGTGTACCCGGTGAACCAGGTCTAGATGGTGTTCCGGGTCGAGCAGGCGCCGATGGCAAAAATGGTCTACCAGGACGCGATGGAAAGGATGGTATGAATGGAAAAGATGGCAAAGATGGCATGTCCATAACGGGTCCGAAGGGTGCACAAGGTCCTCCCGGCGAGCGGGGATTGAAAGGTGAGAGTACCTCGCAGTTACAATCTTCTATTATAACTTGAGACTTATCCCACAACTACAGGCATTGCTGGTCCTCGTGGACGTCCTGGCAAGCCGGGAACCAACGGCACCCCAGGCGTACCCGGTGTCAATACATGGAAGATGCAGTATCCCAATGGCAGCGCCTCCAACGATCTGCTTATACCACCCTCCATAACGGGTAAATAAAGGATGACCCTCTCTCCACTTGCTTCTCTAATTCCCAATCTCGCAATTAGATCTGATGTCACCCAACTTCAAGCGTAGTGTCATTGTGGAGGAGGGCAAGACCCTCAACATGAGCTGCTCGGCAACAGGTAATCCCCAGCCGCAAGTGGAATGGCGTCGCGATGACGGACGCACCATCAATGTGAATGGCATCGAGAGTGAGTGTGTTGCTTGTGTACGAACCCTTCCAAGTTCATCCTAATCCAGATCGCTTTCCTACTCCATCAGTGAGCTCCATCAGCGGACAGTTCCTGAAGTTCACCAACATCACACGCCATCAAATGGCCGCCTATACATGCCATGCCAACAATGGCATCGCCCCCGTGGCGAATGCCACATTCCTTGTCGAGGTGCACTGTGAGTAGAGTAACCCAATGTGGGGGAGTATCCTTCGTTCACAATCACTTCCTTGCAGTTGCCCCCATGATTTCGGTATACAGACAGATGATCTACGCCGAGTACCAGAGCAGTGCGACCCTGGAGTGCCTGGTAGAGGCCTTCCCCGAGGCCATACGCTACTGGGAACGCGCCTACGATGGCAAGATACTGGATCCCAGTGACAAGTATCGCATCGAGTCCTATCCAGATGGGTAAGCTGCTCCTCCACCTCTCATTCTTTCTATAGACTCGCAATGCTCTCTCTCTCTCTCTCTCCCTGTCTGGGTTCGTAGTTTTAAGACATCCATGCGACTGACCATAAGCAACCTGCGCAAGGACGACTTCGGTTACTATCACTGTGTGGCACGCAATGAGCTGAATGCAACCATGGTGAACTTTGAGATAGCACGTAGGTTGAGGTTACTTCGAATCCTCCTTGAGTACTGATGAGCTAACCTCTCTCTCCCAACTCGTGAACAGCTCAAGATCCCAACAGCGAGACACCGTATGTGGGCAACAATGTCAAGGTCTATGGACAGCGACCGCCTGAGAGCGAATGTCCAGTCTGTGATCAGTGTCCGGATCCCAGGTGAGTCTTCGATTCGAGACTATACCAAGCAAGACTAAGACGTACAACCGTATTCCTTCAGCCTGTACCAATGCAAGGATTCCATACTCAATAACTTTGAGATACAGCCTACTGGCAATCGCAGCTATCCGGGTCTACCCAAGCGAGCCAAGAGTAAGTAACCCCAAGTAGTGGATTGATGTATGTCTTACGGACTGTACTCCCCATATATAGCCTGCTACCTTTACGCTGTGGGTAAACCCGTTTTCCACAAGGTCGTGAACGAGAAGTTTGGCTCATGGTTACGTGATGCCGCGCCCAGGGAAACTGATAGAGAGAAGACCTTCGTCACGAACGAGAATGATGCTTACAATCTATTTGAGTTCTCAACACGCATACAGTATCGCATGAACAGTGTGCCCAGGCACAAGTACGAGATATCCGAAGGTTTTCAGGTAACTCTCTATACAAAATAATACCTGGAAAAGCCATATAACTCTTCTTTTGTTTCAGGGCAATGCACATGTCGTATACAACGGTTCGTTCTACTATCAGCAGAAGAACTCTGATATGGTTGTCAAGCTGGATTTGACTACCTCCAAGAAAATAAGTAATACTAAGTATAGAGAATAGTGTGAGAGTACTTATCACATATGTCCCGCAGGTGTTCAGCTACCGTACGCAGGCGTTGCCAGTGGAAATCGACTGTACGCAACGGACTACAACTTCATGGACTTCAATGTAGATGAGGTTGGTCTATGGGTTATTTACAGCACACATGACTCGAACAATACGCTGGTCGCTAAGGTAGCTAGATGTCTTTATCTCTATCCTTCCTGATAATAAACCACTCTCATTTGCCTAGCTGGACGCTGAGACCCTGCGCATGCAGTACAACTTCAATATCACCCTGGATCACAGACAGTTCGGTGAGATGTTCATTGTTTGTGGTAATTTGTATGCCATCGACTCGGGAACCGATAAGAATACCCAGATACGCTATGTGGTCGATTTGTACAAGGGTAAACTGCTCAATGCCAATCTACCCTTCTCGAATCCCTTCAGCTACACAACTACAGTGGGCTACAATCCCTTGACAGTGGTATGTATAGGCTCAAATCTATGAGAATTCGCGAGATAATCATCATAATCAATTAATCATTGCAGGAACTCTACTCTTGGGACAAGGGCAACGCACTCACATATCCTATACGCTATAATGAACATCGGCTTGTCTCCGAAAATATCTAGAAACTTAGAAATGTTTCGCTAAATAAATATAAATCGTTCTTTTTTTTACCAAAATCATGTTTAATTGACTCGAAGGGAAGAACTATCTGAGATTCAGAGATTCGTATAGGGTACCTTGAAGCTGTGCATACCTCTGCGAAATTCCATTTTCACACACAAACATCAGTTAGTAATGTTTCTATTTATTCACTGCACATGCTTAAATACCAACAATATTGTCTCAGACACTTGTTCCAATTGAAAGTGTAAAGACGTGTAGAAGAGGAACGTGATCTATCTCAAGGTGCGAACAGACAAATACCGAAAGCTAACTTAACTTTTTACAAGTAAACAGAGAGCAAGTACGCAGTTATACTTGATAAAAAAAAAAACTCACTGAACCCCGAAAATCATCAACGATTTATCCAGAGAAATAAATTATTATTGCCTATAAAACCCTTTAGATCATTTAAACTTCGGGGACATCCTTAACTGGTTGATGTAAAATTAATTCAGGTTTAATTTCCTTATTCCCAACTTTTCCATGTCGCCTTAAAAATTCAAAGATTTCCGCATTGAAAAAAAAAAGAATTCGCGAAAAAGTTTAGGTTAATTAATTGTGGAGAAAAAAGAAATAAAAATTGTTCTTTCACTTGGGATAAATGAAATGAAAATTAAATTAATTGTTGGGCGAAAGTTGAGATGAGCGAGACATGGCCGCATGGCAGCTCGGTCGAGACTGACCCTAATGAGCTAAACGGATCGCCCTGCCCCGCCCTCTGCCCCGTGCCCCGTTCCCAGCTATGGCAGGGTGATTCCTTGGCGATTCCGACTACAATTAGCTGCGATAATGTTGACATTATCCTCGTCTGCTTCATCAATTATGTGTGTGCCGCTGTGGGGTCGACTCCGGCAATAAGCCAGGTTGCTGCAGCTAACCGGAACAGAGAAAGAGACAGAGAGAGGGAGAGAGCGAGAGCGAGAGAGAGAGAACGAAGGCCTGCGGGCATAGCTGGTTGCGCGTTTCATAGCTGCAACTTGGCCAAAAATGGTGACTGTGTGGGTTGATTGACTGGCTTATTGACAGACGGCCTGATTGACTGATTGTCGGCTTGTTATGTGTGTGTGTGTGTGTGTGTGACATACGCTCTGCTCGGTTCAGTTTCGCCCAAAGGCAGCTGCCTTTCCCTCCTCCTTCTCTGTGCCTCATCATCAGCTGTGTAACTCTTCTAGTCTCATTGATTGCTTTGTGCTTTTGGTGCTCACCCGCAATGAGTAATCCCTGACTACCCTTACCGCTCCCCCCCCCTCTCTCTCTCTCTCTCTCTCTAGCCACATTTCAATTTCATTCCACATTTGCCTCATGTGCGTGCCACTTTCATTTGGGAGCTGCCTTCAATTGCGTTGCATGTTTGACAATTTGCATTTTTCCCTGCCAGCCTGGAAATGTTACAATCCTGCTGCTCCTCCTCCCGCCTCCTCCTCGCAATCATTCTGTCCCCGTTCCGACCCTCGAGCAACCCAACTATCCGCACTGTTTGCCTTTGTAATTGCCTGCGCTATTTGAAAACTCTTTCTACCCGTTGGCTTTTCCAAATGTTTTGGGAATTTGCCCATTTCGCCTTTGGTAATCAGTGTGACAAACAGCTGAGCAGCTTCAGGATTACCAGATCGAATCACAATCGAAATTAGCATTCGTATAACGTATTCAGAATTTAACATATGCCAATCACGTGAGCTCAAGGCGTAATCCGATTGTAATCGAAATTCAATTGAAATCAGCAGCAAACATTAGCTGTGAATTTGACATATGATTTGGAGTGGTTAAAGGGGGCGTGGCCAGATCCTAATATAAACTTCAGCTGCGTGCAGTGATGATAGATAATCTGAGCAAATTTGGTAGTCCTAGCTACCATAATCTCTGAGATCTAGCTGTTCATACAGACAAACTGATTTATTTCATTACTGCCTCTATCTGCCTGTCACATACCTATTAGCGAAAACTAACAAGCGTAAATAATTGACTTCCTGTCAAATTTTTCAAAAAATTATAAAATAATTGGGCAAAAAGAAAGAGAATACTCTCTATCAGACCAAAATGCCGTTATGTCAGTATTCATTAATATTATGAAAATCGCATTAAAAATCGTATCAGGTTTTCCTTTTTTTTGACTGTCGCTGCGCTCTTAATTACCTTTCAATTCATTTCTAATTAAGTGTGAGAGAGAGAAAGAGAGAGAGAGACAGATATGGACGCCATCTGGCGTCAATTTTCCATAATTGAATTACCATTTGGCAGTGTGACCATGCCAATGCTTTATAGGTGTTGGCCGACGCCATATTGCCTTGATTTATGCACTTTTAAATACAACACGAAAATTTGGCAAAGTGCCAGGAAAAAAAGAGGATGGGATGAGGAAAGGAGCGGATATGCCACTCCTGCTCCGTCATATCATTTTTCATCTGTTTATACCCTTCGACCTTTGAAAATGCTCAAAAAAGGGTATTCTTACTTGGTGCAAATGTATGTAACAGGCATACGGAGTATACATTTAAAAAATGGCAAAAGTGAGATTTTTTAAAATTTTCGATATTTTGAAAATTTAACTGAGGGTCCCCCCTATAAAAGTTAAGCAGACAATTTTTTTTTTTAATTTAAATTGCTAGTTTTTAGCTTTAATCGATTGCGGTCAAAATTAGTATTAAAAAATTATAAAAATCGATTTTAAAGGATACTTCATTTTGGCCTAAAAATCATGTCGAAGTGGTCAAAAAATTAGACATGTAACACCCTCAACAGGCCTGGAACTCTCATTTTACACCGATCGTAACTTTCTTAAATATCAAACGGTTTCCACGCGGAATGACATTTTGTTTATGTTTAAACAAGCCGAGTGATTTTGCATTTAAGAAATACCAAAATTAATGTTTCAAAATTTTTCGATATTTTAAAAATTAATTTCACCAAAAATTTGTGTTTTTAAATTTTAAATCGCGAGTTTTTAAGAGGGAGTAAGACATATGTATTGGCATTATTTGTGCCGAATTAGGATTTTGGCAATTGGGCGAAGGGTATTTTACTATCGGGCGCGCTCGACTGTTGCCTTACCGACTTGTTTTGTTTTTTTTTTTTCTTATTTGGCTGTTCGTACATCCATTTGTAAGGATAATGCGCCGTTGTCAAATTGCCAGGACTATGGGAGAGACTCGGAACTCGAGCGAGACGAGTGAATGATTCAATGGGTGTGGGTAACACTCAAGGAGGATCAGGAGAACACACACGAACACACACACACACACACACACACACACACACACACACACACACACACACACTAAGCGTGCTTGGTCACACTGCGAACTGGCCATTTTCACGGCTCAGCAGCTTGGAGTGGAGCATGCCAAGTACTACACTCTATTATCAGGTTCAAGTGCAACCTAGGAGAGGGGAAGTTGGGCGTGTGGGCGTGGCAAGTGGCACACTTAAATCAGTTGACTTTTTAATCAAAATGCAAAATGTTATTTGAACACGACACAACAACAACGACAAGTGTCGTCGAGTGTGTGCGGCTCACTGGTCCATGAAACCCAATATAATTTCATGGGCATGGTCACCCTTAGACAACCCACTCTCCGCACTCCACACTCCCCACTCCCGAGTCACCCTGTGGTAATAGAAGCAAATGGCATGCAAACAACGACAGCAATTACAGTCAGAGTCGATGTGGAAGAAGAAGGAGAAGGAGGAGGAGGAGGAGGAGACCGAGGAGATGGAGGAGGACTAGCTCAACTGGATGCCAATAAACGGAGGCGAAATATGCTGAACCACTGATGCGTTAAATTATTTCTCGTAATAAACTAGGTAAAGTCTAGGTGGAAGGGGGGGGAGAAGGCTCTGACAGTCCACGCAATACATTTATCTAAATTAAATAGGTACAAGGTACGGAGAGAGAAGAAGGTTCTTTTAAGTGGAAACTAAACGCGTTAGCCAAGGTGTCACAAGGTGCTCAAGCTTGGTTAGATATCACTAACAGACTCGATAAACCAATAAAATATCGATAACAGAAGAAAACAAATCGAAAACTGAGCTTGATAAGGCAATATCTAAGTTTATTTAAAGATATTGTTATTTAACTTGATTTTATGGCTAAGATAGATTATATAGTTGCTATATTATCTCAAATATGGCTTAGATAGATTGTGCTGCCTATGCAGCTTCAATCTTCAGTTTCTTTTCCCTTTTAAACTTGCCAACCTTTGGCATTAAGTCAGAGATCACGTTCGTTTTGGATTGATTGAACGCATTGATTAGTTTGATTGATTGCAGTCGGTGGATCTTTGATTGTGATTATAGCACTCGTTGCTAAAGAGTTGCTTTGCTTCTCTGCAGCTCCCCCTCTGCCCCTGCCTCTCCTCTGGTTTTCCCTGCACTTTGCCAGCGTGCGCATCTTTTCCGTTGCTCGCCTCGACTCGACTCGGCTCAAATATTGAGCGGGGGTTGCAGGCGGTGCTGCTGCATTGTGCGGGGGGCAGACAATGGTGCAGGTTGCCGTGGCTGCTGCTGCTTGCCACAAACAAAAGCTGCAAGCTCACAATGGCAGCAGCATCAGCAGAGGCAGAGGCAGAGGCTGAGGCAGAGTAACGATTGTCGTCTCTCAAAATAAACACACACACGAAAATGCACACACACACACACACAGGCACACAATCAAATAGCGCTGCCTGCTCTTACATTCTGTTTCAGCTCTCGGCCAAGTGCAGCCTATACAATGGCCAAGGAGGAGCAGCAGGCACAGTCAAAGTGTGAGGGAGCAGAATGAGAGGGAGAGAAAGAGGCAGAAGGAGAGGTAGGCGAGGGAAGTGGCCAACTGGCAGCAGCTGCCTTTCATTGTATTTTTAAATGCGTTAATTGAGTGCTGCCAATTTTTTTTTTTTTTTTTTTTTTTTTTACGTTTTGTCTCCTACACTGGCTCTGCCTGCCTCTCTCCCTGTCTGCCTCTCTATCCCTAACTACCTCTCTCCCTGTCTCTCTCTTCCCCCACCCCTCCTTCACCACCTCTACCTACGCCATTGTCTCCCATTGCACTCGAGGCAGCTCGACTCGAAATCAAAGTGAAAATGAAAATGAAAATGCTCAGCTGCTCTGCTTGACTTTCTTTCCTTCATTTTCCATCTTCGCTTGTCTCGTTTACTGTTGTTGTTGTTGTTGTTGTTATTGTTTTCTTCTTTTATGGCTGCGCCAATTGAATTGTTAGCCAAGTATTTTTTTTTCTCTTTTTTTTTGCTGTATTCTGGCGGCATTTTGCATCGCTTCGCATTGACACTTTGCGTTTTATGGCGGCCATTAAAATGCCAAATGACCAACACGCACACACAGACACACACACACACGTGTGTGTGTGCATGCCATGCATACATGTGGCCGCAGTCAACGCCCTCTCCCCCTCCCACTCCTACTCCCCCTCTCGCTTTCACTTTAGTGCACTTCAGTGGACGCCCCTCGACGCGTATTACGGCCACTGAGGCGCTTATGCGCTCATTAATTTCGCTTGAACGAAGTTCAATGGAACTGTCTGCCACACCTACCTCCCCCTCTTGTCACTCCCCTCCTGCCCTCCTCCACGTCCCCCCTCCCGCTGCGCAGATAAAGTGTTGCAAATTTCAACAGGCAAATGAAAAATGGCTGCACGAAAAAAGAAAAAAAAAAAAAAAAGAAGAAAGAGGATAAGCAGCAGCAGAATTTCTTCACCTCCCCCCCTCTCCCAGCTGCAGTTGCGTGTGACCGTTATATGTAACGGTAACGGTAACGGTAACGCTATAACCAGAAAAAGAAGAAGAAGAAGAAGTTGCCCCTTAACAAATGACCGGCAATTAGACAAGTGAAATACTTAACAGCAGCAGCTGAAAGTAAATGGCAACTGCCCAGCGAATCGTTTACCACACACACACATAGAGATACACACGCCCCTGCCACGCCCACACACACACCTACTCCCTCCCCTCCCCCCGTGCAGGTGTACTCTGAAATCAGGGCAACTTTGCAACAGTAAAAATCCCGTTCAACTTGAGTTGTGCAACGTGCCACTTGAACTAAGCAGAAAAAAAAAAAAACTGCTAGAAACTTCGTTGAAGCGTTATTTATGCAAACAAGTTTTGCATCTATATAAAGTATACGCAGCAGAGCATCCCCCCATAGAATATCAGAGAGAGAGAGAAAGAGAGAATATTTCTAGTTAACTTGAGCATAAGCTTTTAAGTTCTTTAGTTTTTTAGTCTTTTAGTTAAGTTTGGGGCAATTTATGTCAATTGAGATGCGTTTATTAGGGAAAGTATTAAAGTCAGAATATTGTGCTTTGGCATAGTTATAGCTGCATAATATATGAACATATAGAACAAATTTCAAATCGATCGAGCAATAAATGTTTTCCAGGCGCTACCTGCCTGTAGTCTCTTTCCATCTATTGTTCCCTCTAAATGTGGCTTAAATCCTCAAAATTTAACACATTCGCTACAACTCTACACCCCAATATACCCTCAAAATATATCCGAAACTAAGATAATAAAGTCATATTGAATATAAACACAATCGAAAATCAACAAATGATTCAATGAGTGTATTCATAAGACCCTTTAGGTTAGTTGTAACAACATGAAGAATGTTAACATTACTTAGATTGCTGTTGAACATGTAATGAGAGTGTAGTTTGTGATAGCTCAACGTTGAAATACCCTGTAGGCAGTAGAGATTTCAAAACTGCATAAAATAACAATATTTTTCAGAGTTCTCTTGGGTTTCATCTAGTTAAATCATATAGCTCTCTCTTACCCATATACAACATAACAACCCTTTTAGCAACTACTACAGGGTATCTTAAACTAACAAGCCATGTTCAGTAACTTTGGCTATGCAAATTTCAGATGTGAACAGACAGGGCTGTCGACGAGTCGGTGAGTTGCTTAACTACTACTAGGGTTGCCTTGCCTAAATTACCCCACAGTACACCCCTCCCCTCCCTTTTAGAGGGCGGGAGGGTGTTTGCGGGCCGGGAGAGCTGCCAATGATTGGACACAAAAGCCGAAGACATTTCAATTTCAATGCAAAACAGTTGACTGAGTGTTGGTCGAGAGTGTTAGTTTGTGTGTGTGTGTTTGTGAGCTTGAAGCTGGGTATGTGTGTGAAGCTGTGTGTGTGTGTGTGTGTGCCTGACTTTTGTGTGTGTAACTGTATCTGCGGCATTCAGTGCGAAAGAATTTTGTTGCGCTGGCGTTGGCGTTGGCGTTAAATATTACGACCCCGTCAAGTTATTCTGGTGCCACACACACACACACACATACAGGCTGTCCGACACTTGCATACACACACACAGAGAGAGAGAGAGAGAGACAGAGAGAGCTGGGCAACCCTTTGCATAAATACAGCACCGCATACAGCATACAACACCATGATGGGGCAGCCAGGCTTATAAAATATTCATATGCACATGCCAGCGCCATGCAGCCCCTTTGAAGCTATCAACACACACATGGACGCACACACACACACACACATAACATATACTAGAGCCGTACACCCCATCTAGAAGCTGGCAAACGCCCAAGCAAATGGCAAAGTTTCGTGCAGAATTCTATAAATTCAAAGTTTACCTACACAGATGGAGGAATGTAACGAAATTTATGCAAATTTTTGGAATGTTCAACTGTTGCACACAACACTCAGGGCTGCACACACGCACACACACACACACACGCACACAGACAGACAGAGATTCTCAGCTAGAAACAAGAGTTTTTGTAGTCTACTTTCAGGCGCAACATTTCTATCGAGCAGCTCGAAGCGACCCCTAACCTCACTTCTAGCCCCGTCTCACTAGCTGTCCCTTAGCCAACACCTTCCCTGTCTCTTCCCCAACCCGCTCTTGACTATTCCCCCCTCCCCCTCTTGGCTAAGCCCTCATCCTGCAGTTGTAGCAAGCTCCATCTACATAAGCCTGCACCCTTTATGTCAGCCTCTCTCTCCCTTTCTCTCTCTCTCCCTTTCTCCTGACCTTCGTCGTGCTTATGCATAAAATTTGCCACATTTCCATTGTCTTTTTTATTATGTTATGGATTGTTTATTTTTCTTGCTTTAAATACGTTTTCATACAGTGACAAATAATTGCCAAAGAGAAAGAAAATGCTTGATAATTGTAAAAATATGATAGGAGAAAAAAGAGATGTTTCTTTTTTGGAACATTTGTGCAAAGGAAGAGATGAAAGAGAATTGTATAAATTTCAAAGTGTATTTTTATTGAAATTACACTGTGTGTGTGTGTGTATCCCTACACTGTCCTCGCATCGCGACTCTTTTCTTTCTCGAACAATGTGAATGTAATTTGCCATGGCAATTATCCCCATTTCCGCTACTTGACATTCAATTCCATCTCAACTGTAATGCGAGACTGAAGGCTGCGATGAGTAGGTACGGTAGAACGGTATCACTCTTCATATATGCAACTCGAAACAACAACAAGAAGAAGAACAGAGAGAGAGAGAAAGAGAGAAAGAGAAACAGTTGTGAATCGCACTTGAGTGAATGGATGGATGCTGCTGCTCATCGAGGGCTGGCGAAATGAAAAGAATAACAGAGAGAATTATTATTTGCCATTCTCTTTTTGAAGAGCTTTTCATTAAAAATTTCGCATACCCTATGCGGCAGGCGGGCGTGCTAGGAGAGGGTGTATTAGTTAGAAAACTCAGTTGAGTTGGAAAGAGTTTTCCTATATACATAATATTCCTCTATATTTACATTATTAAATTTTTAATCTTAATTTTATTTAATTTTAATTTAAATTCAAATTTTAATTTCAAGTCGACTGACTTAGTTGACGTTAAATAACAAAAAAAATAAATAAATAAAAAAATGTAAACTGTTTAAAGTCTTTCTCAGTTTCATTTTCATATTTATTTTTGAGCTGTTTCATTCCATACGTTTCTCATCCTCGAAACTATTTCATTTTCATAGAGTTCCCTTCAGTTTCAATATTTCATTCCATTTCCTACTTTTATTTTTATACATAACTCTGTTCCATTCCATTTGTTTCAATCGATTTGACATTGCAACTGTTCCATTTCCATTGGTTTTAAGACTTTTTTCATTCTCTAGTAACAATCTTGAAACTCTGCAGACCTTCCCTCCCCACTGAGCCTCAACAACAAAGGGTATCGCTGCGCATATGCCTAGGAGAGGGGGGGAGGGGGTGTTGCAGTGGCAGGGAGATGGCAGGGAGATGGCATGCTGCCTTGTTTCTTGCATGCAACATGGAAATGGAAATGGAAATGGATTGCAGCAACAAGCTGCATGTGTGTAAATCCATTTATGCTTCAGCGCATTTATAGCCAATTTTAAAAGCCCAAAGTGCTGCAGCGTGGTAGGAGAAGGAGGAGCAAGTGGGCGAGGCACAGGGGGTACAGGAAGGCACAAGCGGGCACAGGGATGCACTGCGGTCAGACAGGTGGACATAATTTGTGTGTGTGTGTGTGTGTGCGGAGTCAATTCAATACACTGCACTGCAGAGATGGGGAATGGGTAAGGGGGGAGGTGAGAAGGTGCCTAATGTGGGTGGGAAACGGTTGTCATTTAATTGTGCAATTGCTGCATGTTTTACGAGTGCCACAGCCCACTGTGCACACTGTGCATGCCCCCAAAACGACACAAGTCACAACTTTAGCATACTTTTCTGCGCAAGCTGCGACCCACGCGAACCGCCACGCGCGTGCCTGCACGTATTCCCCAGCTACCCCCCCCTTCCCCCTTGTCTCTACCCCCCTATACCATCCACTCATTCAGTTATGCAAAATGTTGCTTATCAGCTTACGCTGGCAACGCAGGAGAGAGAGAGAGAGAGAGAGGCAGCTCGGTGTGTTTACAAAATTTCCGAGTTTTGTATGTGATCTGTGATTTCAGTTCGTGATTTTATATATTTAATTGTCTCATATATGTGCTGTGTGTGCGTGTGTAGAGAGCAAATTTGTCATGAAATGTGGAAACAAGATAACAATGTGAGTTTCCCACGTTTTCCCCCAAATTAAAATTGTAAATGGATTTAAACCTTATTGATTGCATATAGAAAGCAATAAAATTTATAGGGTTTTAGACACATTTATACAAGCCCAAAAATAACTATCCTAGTAGTTTGGTATGGTAGTAGTAGAAGAGTTTAGGTATCGATAACTTCTTTCAATCTTGAGAAATCATAATGAAGCTAGCAGACTGATCGGAATAGTGTATAATATACAATATATACTCCCCAAGTTTCAAGAAAATAACTAAAGTAATAAACAAAATAAGTAGAATCGTTTTTTGAAAATGGTTATACTGAAGTTTTCCATACTCGAGAGGCTCTATAGTGACCCGGAAATGAAGAAAGGGGGTAGAATGAAAGACAGACGAAGGGTCGAAATTATTGATAACTTTATATTCATTATTTTTAATACAGAGGCAAAATAATAGATAAAAAGTCCTCTCACAAGGATATCTGATGATTTTTGACGAAGTTTTCCATACTAGAGGCTCTATGGGGGAACTGAAACCGAGCAAGGCTGTACTTTAGAAGACATGTGAATGGTCGAAACTTTTGAAAATTGTATATTCATTATTTTTTGATGCAGAATCAATCTATGGATAAAAAGTCCTCTCTCAAGGAAATCTGATAATTTTTGAAGAAGTTTTTCTATAGGGGAACTGAAATCGGATGGTTACGAGGGCTTTCAGCCTCATAGGAACAAAATATGATCGAAGGGAGTAAAGACATTTAAATATAATCGATAGTATAGGCATATAGTTATCGATAAATCATTCTCTACTTACTGATTCAAGTTGCGCTCATTGGAACCGCTCTGGCTTTGCACATTATCCGTATGACGTCGCTCCTTATGGACGATGCCCATCAGTTTCATCCATGGATTGTTCTGGGAGCCATGGCCTCCCATGCCGCCACTCTGCCACATGGTCATCTTGGCGGCTTTGTTGTTTCTGTTGCTGTTGTTGTTGTTGTTGTTGTTGTTGTGGCACTGGTTGAGCTAGAGACAGTGACTTTGGCTGTGATTGTGACTGCGACTGCGACTGCGACTGTAACTGCGACTCTGGCTGTGACTGTGGCAGCTTATCCAAGATGCGAGCGATTGCTTAGAAACCTGGCGAAGAGTTGCCCGATAATTGCTTGGGATATCAGTAGTTGTTGTTGTTGTTGTAGCTGTAGTTGTTGCTGTTGTTGTTGTATTACCACAAAGCAGCGAAAGCAGCAGGAGAGTGTGGAAAGTGAGAGAAGAGTGAGAGCGAGAGCGAGAGCGAGTGAGAGAGCAGGATGTGGCTGCGGCTCAAAACTGTTGCATACTTTTCAGGAGGTCCGTGCAGTCCCTGCAAGGCCGCTCGATTTCGATTCGAATTTCTTTGGATGGAATTGAACTAAGAATTTATTGTGGTTGCGCCTCCTACTCCTTCTTCTACTACTTCTCTTCTTCCTCCGCCTTCTTCCTCTTCAGCCTGGCTAATGTAATTGATAAATTTGTTGTTGCTTTTTTCTGGGCGGCAGGCGTTGCTTTTTAGCTTCTTTTTTTTTAGCTTTTACTTGAATTTTGGCTTGCTCTGCTGCAACTTTTGCGGTTTTTTTTTTGTTTTGGTCGTTTTTGGCTCGATTTGTGTGTTGGTATTTTTTGTTGTTGCTCTTTGTAGTTGGTATTTTAGCTGGTATTTTTGCTGATATTCTGAATGGTATTTTTACTGTAAGTTTACTGGTATTTCTCTAGCTATTTCTAGCTGTTATTTCATTTATTTTCCTTGTTGGTGTTACGTTTATTATAATTTAAATTGTATTAAAGCTATTTTAGATGCGATTTAATTGTCAAGCTGTCGCATAATGTCTAAAATTAAGAATCACAATGGCGTAAATTGGTTTGGTATTTTGTTTTTGTTTTTTTTTTCTCTTGTTTTCCTTTTTGAAACTTATTTTAATTAAATTAGTTTCAATTGTTTTCCTTTGCGTGTGTGTATGTTTATTTTGCTTTTACGTTAACCATTTAAATACTAATTATTGTTAAGTGTTTATTTTGTGGCTGCTTTGTTATCGTATATTAAAACTTAATATGCTATTTAATTAGTAATTGTTTTGCTTTTATTAGTTGTTTCGGGGCTGATGTTAAATGTTATTCAAATTTACGAATTATTATTGCCTTGCATTAGATCTTTTGTATATATATATATATATATATATATCGAATTGTTTAATTACGTTTTGCGTTACTTCTTTGTTTTTATTTCTTGTTTTTTATAATCTTCCTAGCTAAATTGCCGCCTCTCTCTCTTTTGGCTTGTTTTCCCTTTGATTTTGAATTGTTTTATTGCTGCTGGTTTTGGCTTTTGCTTATTATCGTTTTCCTTAATGAAATATTCAGCCAGTCGGCTTTGGAGTATCCTTTGCTAGTATTCCTTGGGGCGATATGAATGTGATATCCGGCATAGACAGCAGCTGCAATGACAGAAACAAAGAGAAAGAAGGAAAGGAATGAGTATGGAGAAATAAGGGTGAAAGAGATTGCTTATTGATTTTGAGAAATCACTTGGAATAGGCTTAAGAGCTTAACAGCTCAGTTTATTTAGGATGAAAAGTTTCCAAAGCTCCATTTGACTGCACAAGTGAAATCGATTTCGCCCCTCCCCCTCCCCACTCCCCAAAGACACAGAGAGACTTTTCCTTTGTTTTCCCTGCAGGGAAACTCACTCACGTGCATGTGTCACTGATAAGGCTATTTGCAGGAGAAGGCAGAGGCGGAGGCGGAGGCAGAGGGAGACACGCTGCACATTTGCTATGCTATCAACAACGCCATAAGCACATTATGATGCAGCTCCCCTTCCCCTCCCCCTCCCCCTCTCTCTGCCTGCACAGCTTGAGCTGTGAAGCGCCCGCAGACTGAGAATACATAATTAAAAATTGGGCCAAGAGCTGGAAACAGGCAGCTCAATGGCTCACACTGACACACACGCACACACAGAGACACACACACACATACATGTGATGGTAAATTGACAGTAATTAATAATCGTTACACTTGCCAGCTTTTGTATTGGTGTGCCAGTGTGTGTGTCTGTGTGTGTGTGTGTGTATCAACTAGCTGGCAATTTTCCATGCATGCAGCAATGGCTGCCGCATCTCCTCTCTCTCTCTCTCTCTCTCTCTCTGGACACGCTCACCGAGGCGAGGCAATTTGTCAAGCGGCATATAAGAAAAACTCTGCGAAAACAAGCAAAACGTAGAGAGAGAGAGAAGAGAGGAGAGAGAGAAAAGAAAAAAAACGAGTCGAGAAATATAAAAGCGAATTACATGGAAATGAAAATGAATTGGGTAAAGGCACACGCTGTGTGTATATGTGTGTGTGTGTGTATGTGTGTGTGTGTGTGTGTGTGTGGCACAACTGCAACGCTTCATTTGTTTGCGGTACCGATGCGCAATCAGCATCATAAAGTGTGCTACCCTAGTGCACCCCACGGGCTTTTCGCACCTTCCACTGCATTCTTAAACGTTTAACTGACGGCTTCGAATCGAATTCTTTAAGAAAATGCAATTTAAAATAACTGAAAGGAAGCTAAGAGCAGATAAATAGAACTAAGATGATCTAAAAACGACCTAACTCAGTCGAAAATGAACTACAACGATCTAAAACACAACCTAAAACGACCTAAGCGACCTATTTCATCAAGCTTAGAATGTCTTTACTCTGGGAGATCAGAGATCACATCTTTAGCTTCCTGAGAGAATGCCGAATTCAGGCTCTACAAACGCGAGTATGACTTAATACCACCTAAAACGAACTAAAACGACCTAAAACGACCTAAAACAACCTAAAACGACCTAAGCGACCTATTTCATCATGCTTAGAATGTCTTTTCTCTGGGAGATCAGAGATCACATCTTTAGCTTCCTGAGAGAATGCCGAATTCAGGCTCTACAAACGCGAGTATGACTTAAAAACCACCTAAAACGAACTAAAACGACCTAAAACGACCTAAAACAACCTAAAACGACCTAAAACGACCTAAGCGACCTATTTTATCATGCTTATAATTTCGTTTCTCTTGTCTGACATCTAGTTTCTAGAGAGAATGCCGTAGTTGGGCTCTACAGACTCTAATATGACCTTAAATCGAGCTAAAACAACCTAAAATTATCTAAAACGATCTAAAATGACCTAAAACAAACTAAAACGACCTAAGCGACCTATTTCATCATGTTTAAAATGTCTTTTCTCTGGTCTGATCTCTAGTTTCTTGAGCGAATGCCGAACTTGGGCTTTACAGACTCGACTATGAATTAAAAACGATCTAAAGAACCTAAAACGACCTAAGACAACCTAAAACAACCTAAATCGACCTAAAATGACCTAAAACGACCTAAAACAACCTAAAACGACCTAAAACGACCTAAGCGACCTATTTTATCATGCTTAGAATGTCGTTTCTCTTTTCTGATATCTAGTTTCTCGAGAGAATGCCGCAGTTGGGCTCTACAGACTCTAATATGACCTTAAATCGAACTAAAACAACCTAAAATGATCTAAAACGATCTAAAATGACCTAAAACAAACTAAAACGACCTAAGCGACCTATTTCATCATGCTTAAAATGTCTTTTCTCTGGTCTGATCTCTAGTTTCTTGAGCGAATGCCGAACTTGGGCTTTACAGACTCGACTATGAATTAAAAACGATCTAAAGAACCTAAAACGACCTAAAACAACCTAAAACAACCTAAAACGACCTAAAACGACCTAAAACAACCTAAAACGACCTAAAACGACCTAAGCGACCTATTTTATCATGCTTAGAATGTCGTTTCTCTTGTCTGATATCTAGTTTCTCGAGAGAATGCCGTAGTTGGGCTCTACAGACTCTAATATGACCTTAAATCGAACTAAAACAACCTAAAATTATCTAAAACGATCTAAAATGACCTAAAACAAACTAAAACGACCTAAGCGACCTATTTCATCATGTTTAAAATGTCTTTTCTCTGGTCTGATCTCTAGTTTCTTGAGCGAATGCCGAACTTGGGCTTTAGAGACTCGAATATGAATTAAAAACGACCTAAAGAACCTAAAACAACCTAAATCGACCTAAAATGACATAAATTTTATACAATAGCTGGTTTAGCTTGACAGGCCAACCCTCTACTGAGATCTATGAGCCAGTGCAGCCTAATGACCTTTTCCCGCTGCCTTAAAGTACTGACTTAGTTATCTTTGGGCTTGCAGCATTAGCCTGAGTTGCATTTAACATATGTAGTAGGGCGTGGAGGAGGACAGCAGGAGGAGCCTGCTCGAGCCTGGCAACGTGGCAAAGCTCATCTCAGTTGAGTTGAGCTGAGCTGAGCTGAGCTGAGTTGAGTTGAGTTGCCATTCACAGCGCATTCATATTCACAAATTTTCGTCATATTGCAAAGTGCGCTGAGGCGTGCCACATTCAGCTGAATGAAGGAATCTAGCAGGGGAAAAGGAGGAGGAGGAGGAGGAGGACTCCTGCAGTCCTAACCAATGGCTATACTTTCTGCTTGTGTCCTTTGTCCTTTGTCCCTTGTCCGTTGTCGCCTGTCGGCGTTGCCTCAGCTCAACGATCTGTCAACGTCAACGGTGCGTATGATAAATTTTTATTGTTGCTGCTGCTGCTGCTGCTCGAGAGCAGCTTTACGCTTCAACAGCTAGCGTCTTTGTCCCACACAGGAACTTGAGAAAAATGAAATGAAACATTTAAATAGTGAGAGAGAGAGAGAGAGAGAGAGAGACAGAGCTGAGCCCTCTCAAAGCTAATTACGCATGCAATATTATTATTTTTTGTCCACGCAATAATTCGTGCTTACAGCACATATCGTATACCATATGCCATATGGAGATGCCTATAGATGCCACTCCCACTCCCACTCCTCCGCTTCCCCCTCTCACAAGCATGGCAATGTGTGTGGCAGCTGCTGCTCAGGCAGCTTGACTGCGGATTACATAAAGGATTATGCAGAGCAACTCACACCGTACCCAGCCCTGTCCTGCCATAGATTCATCACAGCAGCAGCAGCAGCAGCAGCAGCAGCAAAAAGCTGCCCAAACCTGGCAGCAATAAATAAAATTTTCTTTTGCAATTTTCCTGCTTAAATTAATAGCAGCACAATGCAGCATGCGAAACTTTTTTAACATGCTGAAATTTTTCACAATTTTCCATTTCCTCGCCTCGCCTTGCCCTGCCCTGCCTTGCTCTCCATCAAAGAAAAGCAATCTTTTTTCTCTCTGTTTTATTTTGGCCTGTGCGTCGCTTGTCTGTTTTCTTTGCATTTCCTTTTTCGCGCTGAGAGTGCTTGAAATGTTTCTAAATATTGTGAAGATGTCGTAGAACTTTTCCCCATGTTTGTCACAGCAAATTTTGCTAGTTTGTCAGACATATGGCAGCTTGTGTTTTATACACACACACACACACACACACACACACGTACATGTGACACAGTGTGCTGCAGGGCTCGTTGAAGCCTTGCAAAGTAATGTCATATACATAGGTAAAAGTTCATATCGTGCCGTGTCTCAAAGCTCATCTTGAGTTCACATTCAGTACCAAGTTGCCAAGCCATTTTGTGGCATCGTCAAGTTGAGCATATGCCTTCTGTTTTTTATGAAAGAATATTGTATTAGGTTTCTATAGAGCTTTATTTGCAATACTGGTTAAAATTAAGACATCTACAACAAGTTAGAATACGCTAAATTGAAAAAAAAACAGGCTAAAATCAGCTAAAACGAACCGAAACGACCTAAAACGACCTAAACGACCTAAACGACCTATTTTATTAAACTGACTATGTCCTTTGGATGGTCTTGTCTTTCTGTTTTTTATAAAAGAATATTAGGTTTCTATAGAGCTTTATTTGCAATACTGGTTAAAATTAATTAATCTACAAGTTAGAATACGCTAAATTGAACAAAAGCAGGCTAAAATCAGCTAAAACAAGCTAAATCGAACCAAAACGACCTAAAACGACCCAAACAACCTATTTTATCAAGCTTAGTGTGTTCTTTTTATGTTCTTGTCTCTATTTTCTAGAGATAATACTGAATTTGGATTCTACAAAACTTGCTTTGCCATATTTAATTTAATAAAGACCCAAAACGACCTAAATCGACCTAAGCAACCTATCAAGCTGAGTGTGTTCTCTCCCTGTTCTAGTCTACTTTTGCTTGAGAGAATACCGAATTGGGAATCTGGAACGAGCTTAATTTGCTGCACTTAATGTTAAACAGATCCTAAAATGACCTAAATCGATCTAAATCAACCTAAAACGACCTAAATTTGTCTCTATTGCATGCAATATGCAGCAATCAATTAACTTTTTAATCAATCATTGTAATCTCACAGATTCCATCTGCAGAAACTGAATGCGCATTATGTCACTGTGATTTAAAATTTAATTACGGTATCAGTTGAGGCTGCCGCAATTGCAGCTGCGACCGCTGGGGGGGAATGGGGCGTGCACCGTAGGGTTGCACAACAAATTGATAAGCCGCGCTTTAGCGCTGCATGCGGCAATTAGCTGAGGAAGGCAAATATGAGCGGAAGAGAGAGAGAGAGACAGGTGAGAGAGAGAGAGAGAGGTCGCATCCTCGCTTGGCATTTAAATTGCCAGGTAATTAACCGTTGTCGTTGTCACCTTGCCCGCTGCCAAGGCAACCAGCTACAGCTACAGCCAGAGCGCCCTCACAGCACGGCTGCAAAATAAGTTTATAGCGGGAGGGGGATGGGAGAGAAATGTTGCAAAACAAAAAAGTTTAAATTAGGCGTAAAATAGCAAAGCAACCAACAGAGAGAGAGAGAGAGAGATAGAGAGAGACTCCTTCTCCAGCAGAGTCAGAGATCCAAACTCGGTCGAACTTTGGCATAATGGAAAAACGAAATGGAAATCGAGCGCAAAAGCATTAAAAATGCATTCAACCGATTGCGAGTTGCCCCAAAAATTGACGAACAATTTATTAGAGCAGCGGAATGATTAATGGACAAAGGTGCTTCAATTCAATATTGATGGCATGAAGTGCACAATCATCATCATCACTGTCGGACTGTCAGAGTTGTGGGAGGTGAAAGGTTCCCATAGGGCATATTTTCAGTCGCACAATCTGCCCATCTAACTGCAGTGGCGTTGCCAGATCAGACAGACAGAGTTGCCACCCCATAGAGGTCGAGGGTTAAGCCTGCAGATTGAGTTTTAAATGGAATAAGTGCTGCGAGTCGCTTTAAAGCGAATGTCTCGCTTTACTATACGTTGCCTCTTTAATGTGGGCGTGGCAAAAAGCTGTGACATCTCCCGACAGACAAGGGGGTTACCTGGGGAAGAAACTACTAGGAAAACGCGCAGCTAATACCCGACCGGCGTTAGCCGCAAGGGAAGGCAAAAGGTGCAAACACAGCGACGCCTCGCTGGGACAACCACAAGTTATAGCTATACGCCCTACCCTCCACTGTCCTGGTGCTCCATCCTCCCCCCCCCCGCCAACGCCTGACTACGGTCGACACGCCCCTGGGGAGCTGAAAGCGAGTGCAAAATTTTGGTGAGCGCTAAGACCCCATGGAATATTTAATTACGAGGAGGAGCTGACACCGAGAACGGGAGCAACTGATGTTTTGTGGTTCCCCAGAGAGAGAGAGAGAGAGAGAGAGGGAGAGAGGGAGAGTGCTGGCGCAGGGATTACCTGTGAGCACGGGCGACTGGCCACAGCTTAGCAACAACAACAACAACAACAACAACAACAACAACAAGCAGCAGGAGCGGGTGAGATATGCCCCTCCTGCTGGGAGCAGGATTGTAGCCATAGTTGCCGTGCGTTGGATCAATAAATAGCCAGCCAGGAAGAGAAGCCAACAGGAAGGTGCACACAAAGTTGCAGCCGTGCGGCAATCGGCAATTGGCAATTGGTAACAACGGAAACGGAAGCTGACAGCAGCACAGGATGGTAGCATAAAAAGCAAGAGGCAACCCTATTGAATACCATTAATAAATAATGCGATTTAATTGCAGCCGCCCAAGAAGAAGCTCTCCAAGAAGGAGAAGGCACGACTGGAGGCCGAACAGGCCGAGCTGTTGCGCATCGAAATGGAAAAGGAGAAGTTAGTAAGCGGATTAGCCGATCAGATAAGCCCACACTTTCCCTACTCTCTCTCTCTCTCTCTTAATTAGGCTGAAAAAACTGGAGGAGGCACGTCAGCGCAAGAAGCTGGAAATGGAGCAGGCCAAGCACAGGCAGCAGCAGGAGGTCTCTGAGAATCGTCTGCGTCGTGGCCAACTCAAGGGTAGCATGCGCTTCTTTGACATGGTGCACACAACCATCGAGGCCATCAAGGATGGGGAGCGGCATCAACGTGACTGGGAGAAGTTCATGCGCTGCAATGGGTTGCCCAATGCGGCCAGTGCGAGTGACTTGCGCAAGTACATCCATCAGTGGCATGCGGACATTGCAAGACGGCAGCTCGAGGCACGTAACTGGCTGCTGCGCACCGATGAGAGGACGTTGCTTACCCAGGACTCACATGTGCCGGATCTGACGCGCAGCACCCTGAGGCAACAACAGGAAAATCTGGGCGATGTCTACGCTCAGCGCATCAAGGAAGTTCTGGGGGTGAGTAGAGGTAGAGATGGGAATGGGAAGGCTGAAGCTAGGAATGAGCTAAGACTGGGCTGGGAATGGGCTAGGGCGGGGCTAGGACTGGGATAGGAACAGGCTAGGACGGGGCTAGGACGGGGCTAGGACTGGGGTAGGACTAAGATAGGACTGGGCTAGGACTGGGCTAGGACTGGGTTAGGACTGGGCTAGGACTGGGCTAGGACTGGGCTAGGACTGGGCTAGGAACAGGCTAGGAGCAGGCTAGGACGGGGCTAGGACTGGGATAGGACTGGGCTAGAACTGGGTTAGGACTGGGCTAGAACTGGGCTAGAACTGGGCTAGGACTGGGCTGGGACTGGGCTGGGACTGAGCTAGGACTGGGCTAGAACTGGGTTAGGACTGGGCTAGGCAAAGAACTAAGCCCATGGAGGAAGTTCAAGAAAGACCCATGCCATCTGCATCAAGAAAGCTTAGTAAGACAGGAGAGGCTAGGACTGAAGCATCAAAGGCTTCCTTAGTTTACCCAGCGGTAGCTAATTATCTTAATCCTCGCCAGATACTCAACGAATTGGACGAATCCCTGCAGTACACAAAGGAGCGTGCCGCACACTTAGCCATCGATCTGGTTAAGCTGAAAACAGAGATGCGTGTGTTTCTAAAGCAGCATCTGGATGAGTTCACACACAAAACAATGTCGCATATCGAGCGGGATATGGAGTAAGTGCAACAAGAAGGAAAGTAGGAATCCTAAACCCTGATAAACTTTCCTTATAGAATCGATCGACCAGGCGTGTCCAAGCACATCTATAGCTCGGATGTCTTTCAAAGCTTCATCTGGACCTTCTCAAAGGATGCACAGATGTGAGTGAGGTCTCATTTGGTGATAGCCAATCAAAGCATTCTCTCGATTACAGCGCCATCAATCCCAAGGCTCGCATTGGAGAGCAGTCGGCGCACAACGAGATCGACTTTCCCACCATCGAGATGCTCATCTCGCTGCCACCCACGGTGCAGCTACAGAGCTCAGCGCTGCGTGGTCTCTGGCTGAACTACGATCACTTTAGTGACTACTGCAGCAGCTTTCAGTTACGCCATGAGCGCTCCCAGAATGCCAGTGAGTAACTGCCTCAAGTTGCCCAAGTAAGCCCAATTCCACTCACCCCAATCCACAGCAATCTTGCGACAGACCAAACGCGAATGGCGCAAGCGGAAGGAGATTCTGCAATCGATGCTGGACGAGTGCGCACGAGAGATTCCACTCTCTGAGTTGGAACAGTTGACACAGGATCAGCACTCGGCTAGCTCACAGCCGCCACGTGAGCGCAGCTATGACGTGGACAAACTCTACGCCCAATACGAGGATGACTTGAATAAGGCACGTCGTAAAGCGATCGGACCGGAAGCCTATGGTATGTTGGAGACGGATGTGAATCTGCGCAAGTATCGCATCATTGGTGGTGTCTATTGCATTGACTTTCTGGAGACGCCACAGCAGGATAAGCAGCTAAACGCTCGCTCCTTTATACGCACGGGTATGAGGACAATCTTAGTAATCCCAAGTGGGGGCAACCTTAGCTTCTCTCTCTCTCTCTCTCTCTCTCTTGCAGTTGCCGCCTCCAATAGCCTGATGCATAAGGAGTACTATCAGACATACAAGCCACCGCCTCCAGTGCTTCCCGGAGTGAGACGTCTCCCTGAAGAGATTGAGGCCGAGATGCGCATGATTGAAGCGGCACTGGATAAGCTAGCTCTGGTCACACTGCAGTGAGTATTGAGTTAGCTAGGTAACCAGGTAGCCAGCTACCCAGCTAGCTACCCTTCGACCTAGCTAGTACCTCATCTAGTTCATCAAATGATTCTATCTTCTCCGGTAAGGCTACCCGATTCGGTCATCTGGTTTGAGCCACCGATTGCTTGTCGCTGGGAGACGCACATCGAAACGCTGGAGTCGGAGCTGGCAGATGGTGTCAAGCCGGAAGCAGCACCCTCAGCCAATGCAGCCGAAGGCGACACAGTTGTGGCTGGTACCACTGCCACGCCCACTGAAGCAACACCTCTGTCAACAAATCCGCAACCCAGTCCCCTCAAGAGTTCACCACGTGGTCCCAACAAGCTACGCTCTCAGAAATCCGAACACGAGCTAACGCAGAAGCTACACGAGATCAATGATTTCGATTTACGTGCCATACCCAGCAACGTAGATCTATACGGATTGGTCAAGGACTTTGTGGTGCCCCGTCTGCCGCAGGGATTCTGTGTGCGTCTCGAGCAGCATACGCCGCAATCGAGCAGCGGTCAACCGCAGCGCAAGGTCATGTTTCTGGCGCGTCAGACACATGTGCGACTGGGACGAGGTGCTTCCAGTGATGAAGAGGTAGCTCCGACTCCACTTGCACCTTCAACTGCAAACAGTTTAGGCATTGGTGCGGATTTTCTTGATATGGATGAGCCTGCCGAGCTGTTCCCTCCGCTGTGCTTTGACAAGCAACTCAAGTTCCGCTCCCAGCCACGTCCGCCTCCGGTGACACCCAGCAGTTGCTACCTCTTCTCACAGCTGATCGAGGACATGGATCGTCTGTGGCAACTGCAGTTGCCACGCGAACAACAGGAGGAGATGCTGCAGCAGATTTCCGAGCAACTCTCGCCCAATGGTTCGCAGCACGATGACACCGAGGAATTGCCCGACGACATGCAGCCACTTAGCCAGGAGCTAGTCGAGGTGCTCCAACCCGCAGCGGCTGCCGCTGCCTTTGCCTACTACACGGGCATCTCGTTCGTGCGTGACTCCCAGCTACCTGCTCAACCGGAGCCCGAGACGTCGCCCAAGTCTGGAGGAAGTCAGGAGAGTAGCGAAGATGATGATGAAGAGGATGACGACAGCATTCTGGGACTGCTCGAAGGCGGAGCTAATGATTCCTCGGCGGGTGCGACAATGCAGCAGATGCTCAGCGGGAACAGCAACAGCCAGAACCTCGACAGTGAAACGTAGGCATTGCAGGAGCACCTAATCCAAGACAGTTCCAACTGATCTCTCTTCTCTCTTTCGCCCTGGTCAGTCGCCGAAAGAAGATGAGCAGCACAGCAGCCATCACACAGGGCAAGTGGAGCACGCGGGATGTTCATGATACCAAGTTCAACGAGGACAAGCTCTCCATACAGTTTCGCACGGGTCGATTGGGTAAGCTCTCTATTGAAACCTAAGCTAGGAAGGAATCAAAGCTGTCCTCCTCCTCTGTTCCAGGCATCTTTGGTTTTGCGCTGAACAAGTACAGCAACATGCCCTACCAGACCTGGGATTTGCGACCTGATATGAAGACGTAGGTTCCTTACCTAACCAATCCCACATCAGCTGATAGTATTTACTCACCCTTCCCGCAGCCCTAACACCATTTCCTTCAGCTTCACTGCCTCCCTGATCAGCCTGGACATGACCATCACCGAGGCAGGCTACACGGTGAACAGTTTCCAGGGTGGCAGCACCCAAGTGATCACCGACATGCTGGGCAAGACTCTCTCGCTGGCTCAGCTAAAGGCTACACTCATTCTCTCCGCAGTGGACATATTTCCCGATGAGGATGCCTTTTGCTATACGGAGGGTTCGTGTGAGAAGAACTACGTGATGGAGATGCACACATATGCGTGTATCTCTACTCTGGGACTGTCGCATAACTTCAGCTGGTCGCGTTGGAACCTGCTGGCCGGTTCACGTACAGCTGTGCTGCTCATCCGAGAACTGCTGGAGGGCAAGAAGGTGCCGTACTATTCCACGTTGCTAGTGACGCCGCTTAAGACCTCCATAATTGATTGTACCGAAGTATCGGCAAGTTTCAATGCAGTTGGTATCGCTGGCATGGAATACTATGCAGATCTCTATCAACTCTCTCAATCGCATGCTCAGCCCGTCAGTCTGGAGAAGCAGCGCACTATGAATCCCATACTACGAGATAATGTAGCTGCCATACTCAAAGGTATAAGGCCGCTGAGTTTTTGTTGAGCTACCTCTGGCTCTTAAAATATATACGATATATTTATTATACGGATGAGAATTAATTATGAAAATTTGAGTCGAACCGCAATGCAAATAAATGAGTTGCTCTATAATCCTAGAGAGAATCCCAGAGTTCCACTTGAACATGATTCAGTTCCACACACACCCAACCTAACCTAACCTAACTTTCTGGCATTTGGCAACCCTCCAAGCTGCTTAAGCCGTACTTGTTGGGTTAGCTTCAATGGGGCAAACTGTTGGAAATTATTCATTCGAAAGAACATTCTCTCGCTCTCTCGCTCTCGCTCTCTCGCTCTCTGAACAAGTTTCGAGAGCTGACCAGAGCAGGTCGGGGTTGGGTTGGGGGTCAAGTCGGCAACTTTGATTGCAATGTTGAGTGTCAATTGACACACACACACACACTCGCACACACACGTTCGCATACTGAGTGTGGCAGAGGTTTTTCAATTAAAGCATCAAAATAAATATGGCTACATGGCACAAAATGTTGGCCAAGTGTTCCATATTTTAGCCCTCTCGACAATTTATGCAAAATGAAATGAAAGCCAAGCTGGGCGAGCAAGAAGACACAAAGCAAACACTACACACACACACACATAGATAGAGAGAGAGAGAGATAGATACACACACACACACACACTCAGTGTATCTCACAGAGATAATTCTATGCTGCTAACGAAATTTCCCGGCCAGCGGCTACAACTTTTCCAGCAAAGAGTTCCCTGTTGCAGGCGGCGCTGCTAAGTAGCCACTTTGATGGGCGTGGCAAGGTATTCAAGCCGCATTAGCTGCCATTTAATTTCAGCTGCCAATCGCGACTCACTCGAACTGTGTCAGCAAAAACAGAAGCAGCAGCAGAGCAGCAGCAGCTGTGGCAGCTCAAGCTGAAAATAAAAGATATATATATACTATACACACATACACGCACACCCTCACACACACACAGTCAGAAATAAGTAAAGCTGAGTGCTTAGAGTCAATCCCTATGAGAAATGGCGACAGTCTGTTAATAACAGTCAGCAGTATGTTAATAAGCTAACAGTGTGCTGTAAATAACAGTAGCTTACTTCTTTTCGATTTACTGCCTTTAAAGAGGGCGTGGCCCAGATTAAATACATCTATATGCTGCATGCATTAATAAAGTATATCATCCGCAAATTTGATCAGCTTAGCTCTACGGATTACGCAGTTATTGCTGCTCATACAAACATATTTGTTTTACTTAGGCTTAAGCACACTTTGCGCAAGAGTTTAGCTTTGTTTTATACTGACATATCATAGTTACCCACATATGTTCTTAAATAACAACCAACTATGCGTCATTGCCTTGTGCGAGAGACCATAAATAATATCAAAAATACTTCCGTTAGTACTAAGCCATGGCATATCATGGCATAGATATCTATACTATAGACACACACACACACACTGGCATTCTTTTCATACTCAGAGCATGGCTGGAGGCGCCTCCAAATTGATGCAACGCCCTGTTGTAGTTGCTCTCTCTGTAGGTGTCAAAAACGGAAAACGGATACGTAGCCGCAAATCAACCACAATGCGCTTCCCTGCCCCGCCTGCCTGCCGCATCCACAACTTGCAACAGGCAAACCACACAACTGTGTTCTGTGGTTGCGCCCCGTCTCATTGACAACAGCAACATAAACAGAGGGAAAGATAAACCACAGCAGAGCAACAAAAAAAAAAAAAAAAAAATATATATATATTTGAAAATTAAGTGCTAAATGTGTCAGGCGACAGGGTGGCAGGGGCACAACAGGGTGCTGTATTCCATGCACAAACATGCTAAATCTTGTTGTGTTTTGTTACATTTCGTTGCGATTCAATTTGGGGGATTCACAGCGAGGCTTAGCTCAACCAGAAGAACAAACACTTTTTAATTATTTATTCATACGCAATGTGGGAACAGTATATAAGGCAGGATGTCAGGGGAGGAGGGAGGCGGGAGGCGTATGGAGGGGCGTGGCCCAGGCTCATTAACAAAACAAACGACGAGCCCAAGCACCAAAGGCAGACAAACAGGCGCCGCGGGCAAAGAGCATGAGAAACAGCGAGAGAGGGGGAGGCCTTAAGTGGGCGTGGCACGGCTGATTTGCTGGGGTCGCAGACAGCTGGGCGCGTACTGTCGCTAATGCTGTGTGACCTTCACACACACACACACACACACACACATACGGCATACGTTGCGTATACGCAGCGTGTGACTCAGAGACTGAGAGGCTGAGCCCAAGGAAATTGAAAGTAGAAACGTCGCATTAAGAGATAACTCGCTCTGAATATGTTAATTTGCCAATCTGGATATTTAGCCAGCACACGTGATTCTCTCTCTCTCTGTGTGTGTGTGAGAGTGTGTGTGTGTGTAACTGTAATGTGCCTCATCTGCATATAAAGCGATAAATTTATCAAACCAACGATCGCACCTTTGTACCGCACACACACATCTTGACAGATCGTTAGATTATGTGGCATATATATGCAAATCTATGTGTGCGTGTGTGTGTGTGTGCATGCATAAATAAACACAGCTTAAGCGGAAATCAATTGGAAATATTTACACTATACAGTTCTGGCATAATATGCTTATTTCAGTTACATTTCGAGATGTGATGAAAAATGTCGAAGGAAGAGCAAAATTCGACATCAGGGAAAAAGGCGAGCATTGCCAAATAATATTTTAAATGTTAATAATATTAATCTCCTTAAATTAAAATAAATGCCAGTGTAAAAAAATAACAAATTGTCTTTTCCTTTACAATTTTATTTACGAATCACACGGGTCACATTTAGATGGCCCACCCTGTATACAGTTCTGGCATAATATTGATGCTTATTTCAGTTACATTTCGAGAACAATATATATTCTCAAATTGTCTGTATGAATGCCTATAGCTTGGCTTATATTAAAGCTAAAGCTATCGAATTTTGATATAAGACATTTTCTATACCATTGCACAACAATTGAAACTATGTTTTTTCTCGAAGTGTCTGTATGAATGCCCTTAACTTGGGTACTATACGAGCTAAAGTGCTCAAATTTGGATACATAACTCCTGTGCAGTTGTAGTTTAGTTTTCAATTCAGCCACGCCCCCATACGCCCCCCCGTGTACAGTGTAGAAAATCGTATTTGAAGTTGTGCTAATGTTGCCAAATTCGCCGCAAAAGAACGTGAGTGCAAGCTTTGCAACCTGCTACCTGCAGCCCGATCGACCCCTGTCAGCTGTCAGTTATAGTTTATATCGTACACACACAGAGACAGAGGTGTGTGTGTGTGAGTGTGTGGGGCACGTAGGACATGAGCAAGACATTAGCAGCATGCACGGGCATTAGCATAGTGCCATAAAAGTAACGCTACAACCATTTAAACGCCACATTTGCCAGACAGACAGAGTGGGAGGGAGAGGGAGGGAGAGAAGGAGAGACTGAGAGACTGGAGAGAGAGAGAGAGAGAGAGGGAGAGAGACAGACTGAGAGACTGAAAGAGAGAGCATTATTGCATAATGCTGGTGATACTGTGTATCTCTTTTTTTCTTTCTCTGGCTTCAGTTGCCAAGTTGCTGTTGCTGCTGCTGCTGCTGCTGCTGCTGCTGCTGCTGCTGCTGTTGCTGTTGCTGTTGTTGCTGTTGCTGCTGCTGCTGCTGCTGCTGCTGCTGCTGTTGCTGCTGCTGCTGTTGCTGCTGTTGTTGTTGGCATTAAACATTCGCGCATTTTCACAGCAGGCTGGCAGCAACAAAAGCCATTGCCGCGCATTACATGTGTTAAATGACAAACATAACTATGCATACACTCTAGCCAGGCATGTGTGTGTGCGTATAATATATGCATGTGTGTGTGTATTTATTATACATGTGTGTGTGTGCTGTGAGTGAATTTTTACTTTAATCATGGCAAAGGCAGCTTGCCGCACTAAAAGTGTTGCCCCACGCAAACAATAAATATTTCCCACTCTCAGCTGATGTCTGTGTGTGTGTGTGTGTGTGTGTGTGTGTGCTGGCATGTGTGCCAGAGCAGGTGAATTTAATGCGTGGCTTTTGTACTGGAATTTCGAGCTGCTGCTGCTGCTGCTGCTGCTGTCGCGCTCGAAAGTATGCAACGCAATTTGAGTTAATAGCGAGAGTCGACTTTGAGGCTGCCTTTCAACCTGCCCCTCCCCCTCTCTACGCCCCTATTCAAGTCTATTCAAATTACAATTCATTATGCCAGCACCGAGTGCCAGTACGTATGTGTGTGTGTGTGTGTGTGTCGACTTGGCAGCTGCAGCTTAAGAACTTCCGCCTCCGCCAAGCAGCACTTGAAATGCATTGTTGCTGCTGCTGTTGCTGCTGCTGCTGCTGCTAACGCAGAATCCTTGCCTTAACCCTCTACCTCTTCCGCCTTCTCTTCCCCTCCCTCCACCTCCCCTCTCCATTGTTGTTGCTCAAGCAATTTGCGTCAAATTTCGAGTTTAAGTGTCAATTACAGCAAGCAAAACAAGGCGAACACTTTCGACTGCTGTCGCTGTCGCTGCTTTTACACCTGTCTGCCACACACACACACACACACACACACACACACACACTCACATGCGCCTAGCACATGCCACATGTGTATTATCCTGCCTTCTTCCCTTTCCCCCCCCCCTCACACCCTGTCAGCGTTCGTCAAGCTGTCAGCTTTTGCTTTTCATTTCATTTTGTTTTATTATACCCTGTAGAATAGCCAGCTCCCAAGTGGGGTAGGCCTAAACTTCCTTAAAAAAGTGTTGAATAATTAAAAGTAGCAAACATAAACAGTGTTGCAAAATACAAAAACATAAACAAAATATCGATAGTTTATAAAGCAAAAGTTATCGATGCAGTGCAAGCAACGTTGTTATCGACGCTGCTGCGTTTTACAACACTGCAATTCGAATTTTATTTAGTTCTGCAGGCCAACTGCTAGTCGTGCATACCCTGTGTGTGTGTGTGTGTGTGTGCACTGTCGCTTGTTTTATTTTCGCTTTGCTTTTACTTTAGTTTCTTTTTTTCCGTTTTTCTTTTCTTTGAGTTTTGCATCGTTTTTAACCTCAATTTTGTGCGCCTAGGATGCTGCCTGGGCTGCCACCTGCCTTGAAATTGGTGTCGCCTAAGCCGAGTGTGTGTGTGTGTGTGTGCTGTGTGTTTGTAACAATGTTGCCTCTGCTGCTGCTGTCGCTGTCGCCTCTGTTGCCTCTTGACGAAGACGACGCCGACGACTTTTGACTTTCTGCGTTGGCATTTTGACACAGTTGATTACAGCGCCACCTAGCGACCGCACTAGATACATATGTGTGTGTGTGGGTGTGTGTGTGTGTGTGTGCGGGCTGTGGCAAGGTTGTGCCAGGGCTGATGGCAATATTTATGCAAATGGAGCACTGCGAAAGCCACGCGCAGCGTCAAGCGGCTGCAAATAAAAAAAAAAAAAAAAAAAAAAAAAAAAAAACACATACACACACACACACAGCCAGCTGTTTATGTTGATTAATTGCATTGCGGAGTTTATGCATTTCATTTGAGTTATTTGCACTGCGATATGGCAACAAGAAAGAAGAACAAGAGGCAGAGCAGGAGAAGGGAGAGGATGAAGAGAGGAAGACATAAGCTACAATTAAATTCATTAATTTTATTGCTTATGCTCACTTTAAAGAGGTTTCAGATAGATCTCCCTGTCTCTTTCTCTCTCTCTCTCTCTCCTTACATGTCTCTTATTGTATAGTATCTTCTTCTTTCACTCCGCTCCCAGCCTGCTTCAAACAGCAATCCATCAACAAATCGATAGAAAGTACTTCAAAGACCTCACAGAGCACTCCCTTTTTTTGGGGAGGGGGGTACTATGGAATATTCCTCAATGAGTTGCCAAATATGAGATTATTTGAAAAGTAATTGAAATCGAAAAAGAAAGGAATCTTAGGCAGGAGTGCAACGGGGCGCACGAAACCATGTTTTTGCAATTACTGTCTGTATGAATGCCTATAACTCGAAGAATATAATAGGTAAATACATCAAATTTTGTGACAAAACATCTGAGTAGTTGCACTTGATTTTCCAAACCCATCACGCCCCCTTACGTCACATAAAGTGTGGAAAATTGCAGCTGAACTGCTCACGCTGTCGTATACTTAATTTCTCAAATATCCCATCACCTGTGCCACTGCCTGTTTAGGCCAAATGTGGGCCAATGTGGGGCGTGGCCCGAGCTAAGCAGGGTGACAAGCCTGAAGATGCGAGAGAAATAGAAGCAGAAGAGAAGGAAGGAGAAGGAGAGGAGGAGGAGGAGGAAAGGAAAAAGGCAGCAGCTCACCAAAATATTTGTAGAAAGCGACAGCTTAAAAAGGCGAGCAGCAACAAATATTTATGAGCCTAGGAACATGTGTGTGTGTGTGTGTGTGTGTGACGTTGTAATCTGTACATTCCTGAGCACAATGCGGGCATCTCACTGCCTGTGTGTGCGTGTGTGTGTGTGTGTCTTGAGCATCTGCACGTACACAGGAGTTGGCAATAAAATAGGAAAAAATTTCCCAAGCTGATGAAAAGGAAATGACCACAAATTGACGTCGCTATGCGCAGCCAAAGAGACAGAGAGAGAGAGAGGGAAAGAGAGAGAGAGATACTGCACGATTTAACGTATTTAATTTCTGCCACTTACACACACACACAAACACTCGCACACACACACACGCACAGCTGGCACGGAGGCTCGTTTAAGCTTCGAAAACTCTTTGCAATGGCGTGCCCAGCAAAAAGTTCAGCAAACCCAACAACAACAGCAACAACAGCAGCAGCAACAACACCAGCAGCAACAACTCGCTGTCTCCCACACACGTATGCTTGCTCCTCTCTCTCTCCCTCCCACTCTCCCTCTCTGTCGCACTTTGCGTGTGTTTGCCTGTTAGAAAATAATTAAAACTTTTCGTGATTTCGTGCCAGTTGCTGCGATTTTTCTCAATTTTAAATGAATTCTGCCAGCAACAACAACAGCAACAATGCCAGTGAGGGTGTGTGTGTGTGTATATGTGTGTGTGTGTGTGTTTGGTCCTTTCACTTAACTGCAGCCCTGTGCCCAAACACCCTGCACACCCACAATGCGCACTTTTCATTAGTTGCTGCTGCTGCTGCTGTTGATGTTGCTGCCGTCTCTGCTGCTGCTGCTGTTGCTGCTGTTGCCCTGCTTACAATATTCGTGCAGCTTTTGATTAGCGGCAATTTTGTTGCTGTTGCTGTTGTTGCTGTTCGAATAATCGACGCTCTTTCAAATCGCTTCCGCAACAATTTCGCCTTTTCATTTTTTTTTGCCTTTTCCTCTTTGTGTTTTCGCCATTTTTGTGCCAATTTCAATTGATTTATTGATTGTGCGTGTGCATGACCTTTAAACTCTGGCAATTAAGAGAGGAAGAGAAAAAGAGAGAGAGAGGCGAACTGATTTTAGCCAATTCGCACTTAATTTCTTTTCGCTTTTATTTCTGTTTTTTTTTTTTTTTTGCTCATTAACCAAAACACAAATCGTCGCCGTCTTCGTCACCGTCGCTCTGCTCTAAAAATAAACCCCCCCAATAATATGGCTAGTCCGATAGTCCGATGCGCCCTGAATCAGAATCGAGTCAACTCGAGTCAAATCGAAAGCAACGCAACATTTTATCGGCCTTTATTCAATTTATTTAACTCAATTTACAGCAGCAGCATGGGAGAGAAAGAGAGAGAGAGAGGAGAGAGACAGAGCAAGGTAGCATTAATTTTGCCTCGACTGCGTGGGATGTATTATAAATTCGGTGCCGGGTCTCATCTGTAATTTATGACAGGTTTATATCGTTGCCTTCACTCGCAAATCACATTATCAACAACTTGTTGATCGCATTTAATCAGGGAGGGAAAGACGCTGTCTCTCTCTCTCTCCCTCTCTCTCTCTATGGAAAATTAAGGTAATGTGCTCTGACTCTTTCTCTCTTTAGACAGTTGGATCGGTCTTTTCCTTGACTTTAAGATACTATTAATATTAAATTGAAATAAAAAATACATTTTTTTTACCCTTCAAATATTGATAATGTTAAAACAAATATTTACTAACTTTTTGTAGTAGTCCGAAAGAGGCGTGGCAGTTATAGTGAAACCAATTTCCCTTTCTGTTTGTATGAACACGCAGATCTCAGCTATTTTAAAAGCTAGAAACATAAAATTTGGCATAAAGATGGATATATACCATACTCATACAAAGTTTAAGTCATATATGAGCTACCACGCTCAGGGCCCTTGAAAATCAGTTATATGTAATTATCAGTCGATGTATTAAGCAGTTTATATTCAGCTTAAACATATATGTATAGAATATAAATATACAATCTAAATTTCAAATTGATCCTGTATTAAACACTGTAGTTATTCAAGTTTTTCTAAAGCAACCTCTCCCTCTCTGGACCCGTAGAGCATCTGTCTTTCTTCTTCAGCCCTAAATCAACATTTGAACTCAATATATCTACAGCTAACTAACCTAACCCAAATCCAGGGGCAACTGTTGTTGGTATTGTTTTTTTGGGGGGGCTCTATAGACTGACGATACGTTACTTTGGAAAGGAAGGGAGGGAATGGGAGCGGGCACATGCGTTTAGCTGGTCAAGTTGTCAACAATAATTTTTGTAGGTTCTTTCGATTTGTTAGCGATTTATTGCGACAGTTTTATGACATTTTCAGCCAGGGGCAGAGCAGGGAGAGAAAGAGAGAGGAAGAGAGACTGGGATTGTTTGAGCTGCTGTTTATCAATCGACACGCGCGTACTATGAAATGTATATCCCTCAAGTTGGGCCCTTGGGCGTGTGTGTGTGTGTGTGTGTGTGTGTGTCCTTCACATTTGGGCGCGACGCGTCGCATCAACTCTCCTATAAATATCGTTGACGATTTATCAACATGTCTCTGTGCGTGTGCGAGCCAAACCGATTTTGTATCTGTAGCGCGTGGGCCTATAAAATATCTATAAGAACGGCAACAACCCCAACAAAAAAACCCAACAACGAGACAGAGAGAGAGGGAGAGAGAGAGAGAGTATTCGCTTTTTAGACACACGTTGATCGTAACGTCGGCCCATTTTCAATTTGTTTGATTTCGTTTGCCAAATTTTGATACCCCTCGCCCCCCTCGCTCACCTTGCTCTACCTATGTTATTAATGAGCCCTCGAACATCATCAAACGCCTCGCCTCGCCTCGGCGACAAATGATCATAGGGTGGGGGTTCTTCCCATGTGGCTAATCGAACTAGCGACGAGTCATGTCGCCCCCTCCCTATATAGAACTGTGTCACGAGCAATCAAGAGTCATCTCACCTTGTCATCCAAAAAAAAAAAAACTGTTGTATGTGTTCGAATCTTCTAAAAACATATGTAATCCTCAAGTTGTTCGATTGGTCTTAGGAGATAAAGAAGTTTATGTATATAGTACAGATTACAAGAAATATGTGGGAGAAATTTCGTGGGTAGAAAATTATGAGATATTATAAGAAATATCTGAAATAAATATACTATATTCTAAGGTAGAATTCCCCTCAGTTTCATATGTAAAAACTGCTGAAATCTTAATATAATTCTTAAGTTATTTGCTGCATATGATGAAGATAGAAAAGAAGATCATTATCAATAATTCAATAAGATATATGAAGAGTAAATTAACTATATTTTATGGCGGCAATTTGCAGTAGTTTCATTTGAAAAAACTGTTCGGATCTTTAATATAATTCTTCAGTTATTTGGTGCAGAAGAGACCATCAATCTAGATAATAATATAAGATATATGTAGAGTGAAATTCCTCGAGTTTTTCAACTGGAAATAGAGGCCAACGTAACGTAAACATTTCCAATATTCTGTGGTGAAAGTTTTCTTGAGACTTCAGCGACCTTCTAGCAAAATGGAATCCCTTTTATAAGATTGCGTAAGTAGTTCCTAATTGGTTTAACCTGCTGTCGTTTCTGGCCGCAAATGGAAGTTTACGCAAATATTGAAACCGCAAACGAGCTAAAAAGGCAGCTTATTTCAATATTCCACACACACACACACACACATACATACACAGCTGCCACTCCCACACACAGCTGCTGGCCAGAGTCCGCCCCCTACTCCCACTTCTCCCCTCCCTTACGCACTGCAAGCACTGAATGCAATATTTTCACTTAATCTGCATGTGTGTCTTTCCCTCCCACTCCCACTCTCTCTCTCTCAGTCTCTCTTCCTCCCTCTCTGTTAATTTGATTTTCCCACAACTAAGGCTTGTGTCGTCTCTCTCTCTTTTTCTTTCTCTTTTCCTCTCTATCTCGCTCTCTCCCTCTATCTTTCTCTCTGCGGGCCTATCTGACATTTTATGCATCCCCCCGCAAAGCCGCAGCGTCGGCCCATTAAATATGCAGGGTTGCCACAGTTTAAAAACCACAATGTAAATCGAACAATTCGGCACAGAGTTGCACAACCTTCTCCGCCTCTGCCTCCCAGTGGGGCGTGGCACATGTGCAGGGGCGAACAGCAATTGCTGCGGTTCCACAGAGATATGAACAATGTACTATACCATATGCATATGGTGGGCCAAATAATATATGACAGCAGAAACAGAGGAAGAGAGAGAGAGAGAGAGCAAGAGAGAGGGAGAGGGAGAGAAGGAGAGGGTTAGAGCAAGATAACGTAATGAAGCGCCTGCGGAATGTTTAGTAACTTCGCATAAATCATTTTCGCAGCGACAAGTTATGTTGCTCTATAAAGAAATAGTGGAAAGTATCCAAGTATTTTTAGGGAGAGAGTTGAGACAAAGCTTTGCCATATTATCATTAGTTTTAATACAACTCATATATCATTTAAAATATATATAATATAATTTATAACCCTTTACGTTCGTTTGAAATATCAAGTATTTCGTGTATCAGAGTTTGCTGTTCAAATAGTTGCCATATCTCAAAAGGAATTTCTGAATTTTTTGGAATTTCACAGAAATCGTACGATTTTTACGAAATAAGAGAAATAAACAGAGCTGAAACAATGTTTTACACAGCATTATTTACTGTTCTTTTGTTTTCGTATTGTTTTTTTTTTTATTGTTTTTTTATTGTTCCTTTTGTTGTTGTGCACTTTGTGTGCAAACTATTTGTCGCGGTAATTTTAATTGTTTTGCGACTTTTATTTACGTGCTCAGATGGTTGCATAATTCATGAGAGATTAAATTAGTTTTTTTATTTATATTTTTTATTTTTTTGTTTTGTTTTTAGTTTGAGAAGAATGCGAAATGCTGAGCAAATAGAATCGCTAAATATGCCCTAGACACGCTGCAGACTTTCTCTCTCTCTCTCCCTCTCTCTCTCTCTCTATTTCTCTCTTTCACTTCCTCTGCCTGTCCCTTTCGCTTGTGGCTGCTGTGTGTTTTTATGTTAAATAAATTAGCAGTTTAAACCGAAATCTAAAAAAAAAAATCTATAATAGTTGCAGTCGCAACTAGCAGTTACCCCTTAGTGCTGCTCTCACTTGCTTGCACTGCGCACAGCATACCCAACTCTACCTCTGCTCGACTACAGGGTATGCCGAAAAAAAGGCATGCGAAAAAAAAGATGCTAAAAAACTCGAAAATGCAAATAAAAATAGAAAATAGTGTAAAAATTCAGCTGGCAGCTGGCGATGCGACTTCGTGGCAGTTGCAGCAGCAGCAACAACAACAGCAACAGCAGCAACAACAACTGCAACTGCAACACGGTCATAAAATTAAAAATAAAACTTACATAAATTTAGAAGCGACGGCAACGGTTTGCTGTCATTTGTCGCACTGTGCTCCCAAAATGCTTTTTATTTTTGGACAAGCAGCAACAGCAACAACTGCAACAGCAACAACTGCAACTGGCACAGTCTGTGACACATGCAGCTGCAACAACAGCAACAACAACAACAACAGCAGCAGCAACCTGCACAATGTCAACTCTTTTTTTTTTTTTTTTTGAGGCCCCCAAAACGGAAGCGGAAACTCCACTCCAAACTAGACTAATTAATAGAGAGTTTAGGCGAAGGTTTGGCAAATTGATTAAGGCAGCACATGTGTGTGTGTGTGCGCTCACTCAATGTACACACAGTTGACTTCATATATTTATTTCGCTTAAGCAAGTCGAGCACAACAAACAACAACAACAACAACTTGTCATTGTCATTGTCTAACAACAGCAGCAGCAATGGCAAACAGCAACAACACACAGCAACAAGCCACAACAATAAGCCACAACAACAGCAACAACAACAACAACAACCCATGACAACAACAACAACAACCGCGATTGCTATTAGCAAAAAGAAACAGTCGCCACTTGTCGACACGATGAGCGCCTCCAAAACGCGGCCTGAAGTTGAAATCATGTGAAGCTGCGATGCGGTATCTCTGTTTGTATATCTACAACTGTGTGTGTGTATGTGTGTGTGTGTGCATCCATTGGATGCTACTCTAAAATTCCAGGCACATACACACAATAAGCAGTTGGCAGCAGCAGCACGACAGAGGCAGCAGCAACAACAGCAGCAACAGCAGCAACAACAGCAGCAGCAGCAGGACTCCAGCGAGTCGTAAAACAGTGCGAGCGGAGCTTGTTATACCCTAGAAAAATACAGCAAGTGATTGGGTAGCTTGGTGTAGTGTAGCTAAACTATTGTTTAAGTTAGAAAGCTTTTGTTGAACGATAATGATCACTTATAGATGTAAAGGAGTAGATACTTGTTTTTTTTATCTGTATGTCTGTCTGTCTCTTTATATTTCTGTCTCTCTCTCTGTCTGTTTGTCTGCCTGTCTCTCGGTCTGTCTCTTTGTCTGTCTCTCGGTCTGTCTGTCTGTCTGTCTCTCTATCTGTCTGTCTGTCTGTCTGTCTGTCTGTCTGTCTAGAGGGATATGTCTCTCTATCTGTCTGCAACCTCCTTGTCTGCCTGTCTGTCCGTCTGTCTGTCTCCTCATTTATATAAGCATCAGTCTCTCTGTTTGTTTATTTCCATGTCTCCCTGTCTGTCTGCCTGTCTATCTGCCTGTCTATTTGTCTGTCTGTCTCTTCATCTACATAAGCGTTTGTCTCTCTGTCTGTTTATTTCTATATCACTCTGTCAGTCTATCTATCTATATGTCTGTTTGTCTGTCTGTCTGTCTGTCTGTCTGTCTGTCTGTCTGTCTGTCTGTCTGTCTGTCTGTCTGCCTGTCTGTCTGTCGGTCTGTTTCTCAGTCTGTCTCTATATCTGTTGCCTGCCTGTTTGTCTGCCTATCAGCCCATTTGTCTCTCAGTCTGTCCGCCTGCCTGTCTGCCTGTCGCTCTGTCTGCTTGTCTCCTCAACTATATAAACGTCCAAATCTCCGGGACCAGAAGAGCTAGAGCTCTCAAATTAAGTAAGCATACTCATATGTATTTAACAATTCTAAATTTTATATATTGCTATGCACAGGGTATACGGCAAGTCGAGCAACCGCTTAGCGCACACTACTCTAACTTATTATTGTTGCTCTTTGTCGCTGAATGGGAAAATATGAGGAGAGTCTGGAGGGAGGGGAAGGGGAAAAACGGCCAACTGCCGGGGTAACTGTAAGGGAGATGGGGGACGGACAGACAGAGAAACTGGGAGGCGTAAATGGGGTAAGGGATTTGGGGGATATCGCCTGGTTCTCTTGGTTCGCCCGGCTCCAGCTGTGTGCGTACAATGCGGCGCGTTGGCCAAATTAAATACAGGAAGTTTCTCGCCGAGGCACAAGACAACAACGCATAATAATGGCAAAGAAATGCGCAGAAGAACCCAACTGTTTCGAGAATTCGCACAATTTGAAAGAAGGCAAGGAGGAGGGGGGGGAGGCGGGAAACATTTGCCAAATGTTGTTGCAGTTTTTCGCCCCCTCAACAAATTTGCACACAAAGCGAGTTTCATAAAACATAAGCAAAGCCACTGCCAGTGCTGGTATGTGTCTGTGTGTGTGTGTGTGTCTCTGTGTGTGTGTGTGGACTGGACACAAAATGTTTATGAGCACTTTAGGCTGCCCACTGCCCACTGTCCACACTGTGCTGTGCTGTGCCGAGCTGCGGTCCCCGTCCGCCCATCATCAACATCATTCACATTTACGATGCCGGAGCCCAAAGAGCTTGGAGTCGCTTCGAGTCGCAGTCGGAGTCGACTGTTGCTTCCACAATGCTCCCAAGACTCACCCCTCATTTCAGCCCCCCTCTTGCCCGCCCATGGCTTGCCAATTCGCCTGCCGTTTTGGCCCTGGGCCAAACCATGCCGCCTCCTTCTTCGGTTGGCTTGCGCTTCTTTATTATTGTCAATGATTTGCTTTTGGGCTCATAAAATGCAAGCAAATTGAATTTTTTTTCTTTTTTCTTTTTTTCGATGCTATACGCCCCTTTTTTTGGGGCTTTTTTCATTGTAGGGGGCGCACGTGACGTATGTTATATTATACACATTGCGCATACGCCGCGTAAAACATAGATTCTGTGCTACTAATAAGGCCACAGCCAGCATCAATGGCGGCCAAATTAATTAATTTGTGAGTAGAGCAGATATGGCGATATATCGGATAATAGCAGCAGCAGTGGCGTAGGGAGGGATGAGGTACCCTTTGTTTCGCTCAACTTTTTTTTGGGCTGTAATCGAAACACAGCTTTATGAAGTTGGCATAAAGAGTGTACTGCATTTATATGGTAAGTTTTCTGTTTTTAAAGGGATTCGTTGGGATTATTTGGGGTTTTGTTCGTATGAACGCCTTTAACTCGGGCACCATATGAGCTAGAGACATGAAATTTGGTGGCAATACTCTTTTAAAATGGAAAATAATTATAGTTTACTTAGATATTCAAATTTCGGCTGGCATATTGTAAAAATATCAAGTTGCAGGTTTAATTTTAAAGTTTTTGCATCAATACCATAGTATTTACTATACAAAAGGGGCCTGTAAGCAATGCTTTGGCTTTATTTTCCCAAGTTTCACAAGAACAACAAAAACCCTTTGATTTTCTAGAGGAATTAAGTGATTTAACTGACTTAACTCAACACCCAAAGGCAGCTCTCAATAGATTAGCAATAAAGTTGAGGTTAAATCTGGATTCTCTTCAGACTTACCTGTAGTTAAGTTCGTAGTTTGCATATGTATTGTGATAATCTTGTAGATTGCTTCTCGTTACGTATACGACGGCAGAATCGGAAGTTGCGTGTGTGTGTGTTAAAGATAGAGAGAGACAGACAGAGAGAGAGAGGGATAGGGAGAGAAAGAGAGAGTTTTTCCTTCTTCTATGTAGATATAAGACACACGCACACACGGTTGCACATAGCACGCGCACACACACACACACACAGCTCGCAGAGTATGTATGTGTGTGTTTTGTGTTGATATTTCTTTCAGTTAGTTTTATTTACTTTGCATTTGGCCTGTTAGAGCAGATGACACCAGTCGTTATTATAATCATCTTGATCAGCTTCAGTATTATGGGGTATAGGATTATTATTAATAATTATAAGCAAGAAATTATGTATTATAATTATTATTATTATTATAACGACGACACTTTCTCACGCAGATGAATAAACAGGAACAGAAAAAAAATGTGGAAAAAAAAAATGCGTGGAAACGAAACGTTCTACAACTCTGCAGGGGGGGTGCCCTCTCTCTAGCATACACGCACACACAGACAGATAGACAGACACACACTCACACACACACAGAGAGAGGCACACACACACCTGTACAGACACGTACGCGATACTTGAATTCGATTGTTTGACTGAGTGAGTGACGCGATTTGTTTTTTTTTTTTTTTTTTTTTTTTCTTTGCTTTGTTTCCGTTTCCGCTTTCGTTTTTCGTTCTACTTCTTATCGCTAGCTTTGTTGTTGTTGTCGCGTTTTAATCATAATTACTTTTTGGCTAATGCCTAATCGCGACAATGTAGGAGGCTGCTCTATATAGGGACCGCGAAGTGTTCCACGTCCTCATCCTGCCTCATTGCGGCCAGTTGGGCATTTCCAGCTCATTGAACGCTTTTGGAACACCGATGCCTCCTCGATGCTGCTCCTTGATGTTGCTGCTGTTGCTGCTGTTGTTGCTGTTGTTGTTGTTGTTGCTGCAATGGCAAACGGAAAGCAAAAGGAAACGGAAATTTTTTTATCAGCTTTTCAATAAATTTCGCAACAAAATGAGGCAAATTGTGCACGCGCCCGCGACGAGCGAGTGTCCTTTTTATATACTATATATATATATATAGTTATAAATAGATGAGAATATATATATATAGATGTAGATGTATAGTATACAGTCTAAAGCGCCATTAGGCGCGCCCCCTGCTATCTGCTTTAATTGATGCCTTTCCCTTTTTCTACTTTCTCTCTCTCTCTCGCTCTCTTTCTCTCTCTTTTTTCAAGCTTGCACTTTCAATTTGTTTCCCCTTTTCAGGCTGCTTTTCGTATTTGCTTGAGTTACTTTTAACCATTTGCGCCTCGTCTACGAGTATCTAATTGATTTTAAAGACTTCCAAGGGGGATGGGGAGGGAACGTAGTTCTCTAATCATATTACGCCTGCACAAATTAGAATTGTAATCAATCTGCATCTCTCTCATTCCCTGTTCTTCTCTTCCACTCTCTTGATTCTTCGATTCTTCCCCTCAATTAGGCAATTTCTTCTTTCTGCAAACTGATATAAAAGCGCTCTCGCTAATGTGCTTTGGGTTGAAGTTACGACCATTTCGGTATCGCAACGCCCGATCCCATTTGATTTTTCAGTATTTTCTTCTTTTTTCCTTCTTTTTTTTTTTTTTTTCTCTCTCTCTCTCTCTCTCTCTTTTGACGTTCCACAAAGCATTTTCCAGTAGTTTTTCTTTGAGCATTTTCCTTTTCTGCTGGCTCTAAGTTTCAGTCTCGGTCTCGTGTACTTTTCATGTAGTTGGTAGTTTGCAGTTCTACTCAGTCTCCGCCCCGCCCTGCCCCCCGATTGTCTTCATTCTGTGTGTGCAACGCTAAGCCCCCCCCCCTTGCTTTGTGACGCCCCTGGCTTTTGGCAGTGCTGCCTAATGGTCTTCCAAGAGGCTTTTAAACTTGTCGTACATATTGATATAAGTCGAGTTCGCCCTGCAGGCTCGTTTCGCTGTTAACACATGATGTCTTTCCTCTACCCTATCGTAGGGTATACCAGACTAGACTATTCTAGGGTATCCTAGATTATTCCTACCCTTGCATGGCCTACACTTCCCTACCCTAAGCTTGCCTACTTTAGAATACCCTACCTTAAACCAGCCCATTTTAGAGCACTCTACACAACCCTAACCTGCCCTACCAAAGGCTACCATGCTCTACCCCAAAACACCTTAGAAACACTCGACCTTACCTTACCAGACTCTACAATACTCTTCCATACCTTATCCTCCCCTTACCTACCATATTCTTGCCTACTCTGTCATTACCAATAAATACCGTACTCTACGATTCAATATCTAATCCCATCATACCCTACCTATATACCTATCCAATACCCTACCATACTCTATCATACCCTACCATGACCTATCCTAACCTACCCTACCCTACCCTACCCTACCCTACCCTACCCTACTTTACTGTACACAACCATGTCCTACCCTACCCCACCATAGCCTACCCCTTTCTCACCCTACCCTACCTCACTCTACTTCATCTTAACCCACTACCCTAGCCCCCTATCCGCCCCCAGGAAGACAACACCCCACCCGAATTTGCACACTCGACGAATTTTCTCTCATTTCGCATTGTAATTGAAGTGAATTTCAGCCAGCGGCCGCGGCCAGAGGGCGCCTTGCTGACTTCGACACGAAGCTGTTGTCTACAATCTTTCAGCCTCCACCCCCTACCCCACTTCCTACCCCCCAAACTACCCTCTTGTTTTGAACTTTCGCGAAAAGGAAATAGAAATACGCATACAATTTAAGAACTGAAGTTGTCGCTCTTGAGTGATGCTTGCTGTACACACACACACACACACACACACACGTATACACACACACATGTGCACTCTCAAGGACACTCGCAGCGACAATGTGTGCGCACAAAGTCTTTATAGATCCCGTAGAATACTGAAAACCGAAACCAAAAACCAAATTACATATTAAAACAACATTCCCAAATAAAAAAAAAAAAAAAAAAAAATCACATATGAATGCCATAAAAGCCAAACACACGCACACTCACACATACAGGCAGGCAGTAATAAAATTCAAGAGAATCATGCCTATGGAGATATACGATGGTACTATACTACATATATAGCCCGTTGTTCCTGCAATTTTATGAATATGAAAATTGAATTTTTAACGAGGCGACACCTTCTAAAAATGCTGTGTATACGACGACAACGACGAGCCGGAAAATTTGATTTTGATATTCGAAATTTTGTTGTCTTTATTCTTTTTGTTTTCATTTTGGATTTGGGATTTACGTCACAAGAGTTTTACGGCTCTTTAAATACTAATTAAAGGCAAATCGAAATGATTTCAAATAATATCACAAGGTGGCCGCCAAAAAGATTAAAAAAGAAACTGATAGAGAGAGTGAGAGGGATAGAGAGAGACAGAGAGGGGAGAGAGAGTGGTAGAAAGGGGGTAGAGAGGGCTAGAGATGGGTAAGGATGTGAAGAAAGGGGTTGAGAGTGGGAGAGATGGGTAAAGTGAGGGTAGCGAGAGGTAGAGAGAGGTAAGGAGAGGTGGAGAGAGGGGTAGAGAGTGGTAGATAGAAGTTGGTAGTGGTAGGGAGAGGAGGAGAGAGGTAGACAGAACTAAAGAGGAGAAGAGAAAGGTAGAAAAAGGTAAAGAGGGGTAGAGAGCTAGAAAGAGATAGCAATGAGCGAGAGGGAGAGAGAGAGAGAGAGCAAATCTTGCGGGCACCTACCTCACAATACAACAGCGTCACGACATCAACAAGCAGTCACCACATGACAGAGACAGATGAGAGCGCGCATGAGTGAGATGGAGAATGCCAAAGCGAACGCATTCTCCGTAGAATTGCAGATGCTGCAAAGAAGAACACGATGTGGAGCCGCGCGACAGGATGTTTTGAGATGAGAGAAAACACCACAAAAAAAATTCCAAAAAAAAAACGTAGTTCTTCTTCTTGGGTTAGGGAAGAGGGTTGCGGGTAGTGGGTTTTCTAGTTTCTTCGGAACCGTTAGGCGCTATGCAAATGAGCCTCTGCCTCGGCCTCTGCCTCTGCTTCTGCCTCTGCTACATTCACATGCGTTGCAAGCGACAACGACGACGAGGGCGACGGCGGAGACGAGACAATGGCAGCGACGGCGTTTGAAGGAAGAACGACAGCAGCGGCGACAGCGAAGGCGGCGGCGGCGGCGGTGGCAACGACGACGACGACGACGGCGGCACAAGACAAGAAAGTGCGAGAGCAGCGCGTCTCAAAGGTTCCCAACGCGGTCCACGGCTTCACGACGGCTGCACGACGGGTCGCAACACGTTCTCCACGGACTCTATCACGGCTCTACGGACCACGGGCGACTGCGACTGCGACTGCTGCGATTGCTGCTGCTGCTGCTGCTGCTGGCTGCTGGCTGCGTGCTGCTGCTGCTACGGCTGCTGCGAGACGTTGCGACGTTTTGGCGATGGCGTTCGACGTTGGCGTTGGCGTTGGCGTTCCGGTTTCGCGTTCTCGCGGCTCTGTACATCGCGGCGTATACCCAACGACTATTTGGCCACTGACGCAGCGGACGCGCTGGAGACCCGCAGAGCAATGCCGCTGCAGGCTTCGGCTAACGCACGACAAGCGACGCACAACGAGCAGACGGACGACGGATGACGGACGACAGACGACGCTGAGCGAATCCGAATCCGAAACCGAAACCGACAACCAAGAAAATTGCCAAACGAATCGGAATCGGAATAGGAATCCGAATGCAGTCGCTCGTTGTCGTGCTCTCGTGCTTTCACCTTGAGCTTTTCCCCTGCCTAATGCGATTTTTTATCTCCCACCTCATCATCAGCAGCAGCAGCAGCAGCAGCAGCAGCGTCGCTTCGCAGCAGCAGCACCGCGACAGCATTTGAACCGCACTCGGTTTCGATATCGAAAGCTGAGCGAGTCTGGCGCCAAAAAGCTTTCATCGCTTGCGCAGCATTTGCGACAACATCCCAAAATTTTGAAGGTCAGCCTCCTGCTCGAGCATGAGCTTTTTTGCGACACCAAAACGTTAAAAGGGTTGGGGAGGGGGGGAGGTAGAGATTCATAAAATGCCGGCCAAGCTTTTTTGTATTTTGCTTTCGCGGCGCCATCTTTACATCCTTCCGACGGGAAGTAGATTAAATGGGCCAAAGCGAACTGCAGTGTATTTTCGAAATTCCAATTCCATCGCCATCCAAAGCACACAACGAAACGTTCGAAGCTTTTAACGAAGGTCAGCTTTATGATGAGCAAAAGCTTCATACGCAGCACAACCGTAACTCAATTTTAAACAGAGTTAATCAAAGGATAATCTTGGATAAAACATATACAGGAAAAATGCAGAAAAAAGAGCAAATTTCGACATCAGGGAAAAAGGCGAGCATTGAGCGAAATAATATTTTAAATATTAATAATATTAATCTCCTTTAATTAAAATAAATGCCTGTGCAAAAAAATACTAATTGTTTTTTTTTTAACAATTTTATTTACGAATCACACGGGTCACATTTAGATGGCCCACTCTGTATACCTATAAACTACATGCGTTTAGTACCTAAAATTTTCAAAAAACCATAGCTTACATCTCTTTCCTTCCACTTTATTAGACTTTTTGATATATATATGAGGCCAGTCATTAAATGTAATAAGTTATGTGAGTTTTTTTGTAATTTCTTCCATAAAATGTCAGCATAACCAAATGTTTTAATTAACTGAAGAAAACTACAATACATATGAGTATTACCACAAAATTTGACAGCTCTAACTCTTATAATCTTTGAGTTATTAAGGTTCGTACAGACAGAAATGATTATAACGACTCGTTTAATTATTTTACCCTGTGTTTTCAATTATATCAGCTTCATTATATGCATAAATTAATTTGTTATCTACGAATTTTATAAGTTATTTAAATTTTCTACTTAAATATCAATTTCTTTATTAGATTTAAATAATACTGAACTTTATACAAAACTTGGAGAGCTATAATAAAAGCTCAGAGCTTTCAGGACAGCTTTCTTTTAAGGGCGGGCTACCATGACACCAGTTGGTTGCTTTAACTCTACCGTTACCTTGGCTCACAATCATAGAAAATCAAATAACAAACTCAACAGTTGCCAGGCAAAGTCCATCAAAAACTCATAACTCTGTAGATATATCTACCTATATATGTGTGTATATATATATATATATAACAATTCTGTATGATATGTATATATTCATATAATCCATTGCCAGACCGATATCGAGAACGAGCAATAAGATGGAGGTAAGCCAAGGATCATTGTTTCCAGCCGGAGATAGCGATACGGAACGGGGCTCCAGACCTAGTGCTAGTAGGGGCTCATCACGTATTAGCCGTGCCGATGGTTCGAATCAAAAGAAGGCTTTTATGAAGGCGCGAATCAATGAATCCATTGAGGTGGAAGAACTTGAAGATGAAGAGCCCAATCTAAAGATGAAGACGGGTGCCTCATTGATACCGGATCTTAATTTGGTCATTAATCGCATGCGGGACATGCCCGACGATAGTTATGTATATCTTGATTATATGCTACCCAAGGATAGTGAATTCTTCACACCCTACAGTCTGCGTGAAGTGCAATTTGAGAATCTGAATACCAATAAACCCTACTATACGATCACTCGGAGTGGCGTTACCTATTGGCGTGTATCGGAGAATTTCTTCACGCCGCTCAGTCAATGGCAACAGGAGTTCCAGCAGTTTCTGAGCATCATACAGATTCGGACCTTCTCGATCTTTCGCCTCTGGAAGGGTTTCAAGGTGTGGGAGAAGACCATCAAGTGGCGCAAAATGAATGTTGCTCGCAATGTGCTGCAGAACAATCTCTTCATTGTAATCCCTCAGTTGGCCAAGGCAATATTACGTATGCGTTCCGATATCGTTGTCCTGGAACGTCTAAGTTTCGTCAATATCGAGAACATTGAGGAATGGCATCCCTTCTATTATCTTGAGTTGCATATGCGCATCTATGAGCAGCTTAACACACTCTTCCATGACTTTCGTGCCTTCGAGGGGAAGGCTCTATGTAGGTATACGATTCTACTTGCCAGTAATCCCTTGATCAACCTCCCGCTTTCCGCTTAGATCGTGCCTGCACCGAGGCAATTATAGCACGTGGATTCTATCCCGACGATGAGATAAACTATTATCCCTCGATAAAGAAGATGAGAGAGGCACACAGCTTTATGGATCGCGCTCGCAAGCGTAGCTTTTGCAAGACCCTAACAAAGTGAGTGGGCTGAAAGTACCTACTCTTCTTCCCAACCTAGACAACCTTCTTTTGTTTTTGATTAGCTTCCTGAGCTACTGCGATATGATGCTGTACCAGGCGCTCTATCGCGTCACCATACGCAGTTATGCGGAACTACAACACGCATTTCTCGTTCACCATCAGGTGGGTCCTACGGAGGCTGATATAATGAAGCATGATCGTGTGGATACACGCATAGAGAGGCCTAGGCCACCGTCTGCACCGCAGATACCGTTCTTTATAGCACAACTACGTCTGTTGCCCGATCGCATTGAGGTGGAACCACTGGAGGATATACTCAAAATGATCTTTCATCGCATCACTGGATTGATACTGGAGACGGTGATGGATATTGCAGCATTTACCACAGATCCCATATTTGTCCAATACACACAGTGGGTTATCCTATGCATAGATTGGGATTATATTTTAATCAATCTATTTTCAGACCCTCGATTATGGGACGGCAGGAGGAGTGTCTGTATCACAGTGCGCCCGATTTGGCCTCGCTGCTCAAGCAGGATGATACATTCAACTTCAATCGGTAGAGTGTGACTTAAGATAGAGGTTTTCTAGATCTTTTATACCCCTCGCTCTCTCTCTCTCTCTCGTATAGTAAGGACATCTTTACAATGATACGCAACGCCTACGAGATGGCTCATCTATATACCGCACGGTTCAAGGCAATACGGGAGAACTTCGAGATTGATACGGCCACAAATCCCGATGATATCAGCACAGAACGGGGTACGATTTTAAGGTTCTCCTCCGTAGTACCTAATTAACCCTTGTCCCCTTTTGAAGATCTGGCCGCCTTGCGTGCCTATTGCGATCGCTATTGTAATAATTTGAAAGCTCTGGATGACATACTCGACTGTGTCTATTTGGGCCTACTGAAACTGGGTCAGTCTGGATTCAAGGAAGCCGTCACACCCGTCTGCCAGCGTCTACAGACCGTACTGGCCGTCTATCTGCCCCAATTGGCAGAGGAAGAGACAATCAAACTCTATGAGGATGCTCAGGATTTCTATGGTCGCATCGGATATGAACCAGACACCACATTGACCCTGGTCTCACATTTACGCTTCCTCAATTCCTGCCAACATGAGCTGGACGATCTATTTTTAGTTGTTGATTATATACACGACTTACTCTTGATTATCAAGGATTTCAATATACCCATCGATGATGATCGCAAGGAGGACTATATGGATACCGAGGACTTTCTAAATCGCACCAAAGACACGTTGGGGGAGATACGAGAGAGACGACAGGAGTTCATCGATCAGCTGGACGAGGCTATGCAGGATGATATACGTATTCTCAAAGAGGATATACATGAGGTTGCCATCGAGGCAGTGGAAGATTGGTTGCTAACCGTAAGTGATATACTACTAAATATGGATTCTTGGAATCCAATATTCTCTCTCTCTCGGTTTTGTAGAGCGAGTCGGACCGCAACAAGGTCGTGGACAAACTGGATGAACTTCTGGCCCGCATGAATGAATGTCGCGAGCGTGCGGATGAGCTGATTGGCTATCAAAAGGAATTCCGCATAGATCTAACCATGTACGATGAGATGTCATCGGGCTTCTATGACATACGCATGCGACAGAATCTCTATAAGACTCTTATAGAATGGGAGGAATCCCTAAACAGTTGGTTAATAAGCGATTTCAATAATCTTGTCGTCTCGGAACTGACCGATCTGAATGCCAAAACGATTAAGAATTGTCTACAGTTTTTGAAATATTTACCTGAAAATAATATTGTACCGGTGCTGCAGAAATCTGCGGAGTTATTTAAAGAGAAATTACCCGTTATCGGTTATCTACGTAATCCCAATTTGCGTGGGGTAAGTTCTGTATAGAAATTCTAGTGTATACTCTCCTTACTTATATTTTCTATATCTAGCGCCATTGGACTGAAATCGAGGAGCTATTGGGTAGAAAGTTCTTCCAGGAGAAAGATATTAGAATTAGCACATACGATGAGTTCCATGCCTTCGATGATCCGAACAATGGGGAAGCCCTGATGCAGATCTCATCGCAGGCAACAGGAGAAACGCAGCTGGAGAATATGCTGAAGGCCATAGAGACGGTATTCAAGGAAACCGAGCTATTTCTTGCCATGCATCACGATCAGAAGGATGTCTTTATATTGGCCGGAACTGAAGAATTGCAGGCGGTATTGGATGATGCCAATGTTAATATCAATACAATTGCCGCATCCAAGTTTGTGGGGCCGATCAAGCCGCGTGTCGATGAGTGGATAATGAACTTGGAGCAATTCTCCAAGACCTTTGGTATGGATAGTGCTGACAATTCTATATACTAGTTGCGCATTGCATATCCCACATATCCATACAGAGACCTGGATGGATTGTCAGGGTGCATGGATCTATCTGGAGGCCATCTTTGCCTCACCCGACATACAGCGTCAGCTACCCCAGGAGGCGAAGATGTTCAATCAAGTGGATAAGAACTTCAAGGAGATATGCCGTCAGGCCAAAAAGGTCGCTCTTGCCCTGCCCACCATGGCCAGCGTGGAGGTCTATGATCAGCTCAAGGAGGATTGTCGTCTGCTCGACTTGATATCACGCGGCCTGGAGGCCTACTTAGAGGTGAAACGTGTTGTCTTTCCAAGGTGAGAGCTCCAAATCATCTATGGTATAGCCAATCGACCCTGATAGTCCTGCCTTAGATTCTACTTCCTGTCCAACGACGAACTGCTGGAGATCCTGGCCCAGACCCGTGTACCACAATCCGTCCAGCCGCATTTGCGCAAGTGCTTCGATGCCATCTATCGCCTGGAGTTCGGTCAGAAAGAGGGTGGGGATGGTAAAATGGTGCCCACAAATGATATCATAGCCTTCCTATCGCCGGAGGGAGAGAAGCTGCAGTTTGGCAAGGGATTGAAGGCACGCGGAGCAGTCGAGGAATGGCTCAGCAAGGTGGAGGAGGCGATGTTTGTCGCCTGCAAACGGTACATGCGATTCGGTTATCAATGCTATGCGGCCAAGGAACGTGATGAATGGTTTCAAGATCATCCCAATCAGGTTGTCATAACCGTATCACAGGTCTACTGGGCAGCCGATATACACAAGATATTCGATGGCAAGGATAAAACGATGAGTTTGGCTGTCGAAAAGATGATCAAGTTCGAGGTGAAATGCCTCCAAGATCTATCGGCATTGGCGGCCCTAACACGCAAGAATATATCCTCTCTGCTGCGAAAGATCCTATGTGCTCTGATCACCATAGATGTGCATGCCAAGGATTCGGTCCGCATGCTTATCGAGAAGCAATGCCACAGCTCGTGAGTAGAGATAGATTAAGCCATTGTCTGTGTGAACACACAGATCTCGGCTATAAGCATAGCTGGAGACATCAGATTTGGCATGAAGATGCCTCTATATCGTGCCCAGATTATCTTTGCCTCATTTCTCGTCTCTTACTACAGCGCCGACTTCAATTGGCTGAAGATGTTGCGCTTCTATTGGGCCATTGAAACGGAGACGGTTTACACTCGCATGGCAGCCGCGAATATACCCTACTATTATGAGTACCTTGGAGCTGGTGGTGTACTGGTGCTAACCCCGCTGACAGATCGTTGTTATCTCTGCCTGATGGGCGGCTTTCAAATGGATTTGGGCGGTGCTCCAGCCGGACCCGCTGGTACGGGCAAAACGGAGACAACTAAGGACTTGGCCAAGGCACTGGCCAAACAGTGCGTGGTCTTCAATTGCTCCGACGGTCTTGACTACAAGATGATGGGTCGCTTCTTCTCGGGATTGGCCCAATGCGGTGCCTGGTGCTGCTTCGATGAGTTCAATCGCATAGACATCGAGGTGTTGTCTGTCATAGCGCAACAGCTGATAACCATACGTACGGCCAAGGTCATGAAGCTCAAGCGGTACGTAGGGTGTACTACCATGTTGGAGTATACATTCATACGATCTGTTTGTTATAGATTCATGTTTGAGGGTCGTGAGATTAAGATCAACCACTCGTGCTGTGTGTTCATCACCATGAATCCCGGCTACGCTGGACGTACCGAGTTGCCTGACAATCTAAAGGCACTCTTCCGTCCCATCTCCATGATGGTGCCCGACTATGCACTCATTTCCGAGGTGATTCTCTACTCTGAAGGCTTTGAAGATCCCAAGATCCTAGCCCGCAAGATGGTGCAGATGTATCAGCTTTGCAGTCAGCAGCTCAGTCAGCAGAATCATTATGATTTCGGTATGAGAGCTGTGAAATCTGTCCTGGTCATGGCGGGTGCCTTGAAGCGAGCGGCACCGAATCAACGCGAGGATATCACATTGATTGCTGCTTTGCGTGATTCGAATATACCCAAGTTCTTATCCGATGATTCGGTACTGTTTCGCGGTATTCTCAGTGATCTATTCCCTGGCGTTGATTTACCCGACTCGCAACATCCTCACCTGGAGGTCAGTCTGCGTCTGGGACTAAGGAACAAGTTCCTACAGCCGGTGGCCACAACCCTACGTAAGTGTCTGCAGCTATATGAGACAATGTGTGTGCGTTGGGGCGTTATGACGGTTGGTCCCACGGGCGGTGGCAAGTCGGTGGTGCTGCATGCCCTCGAGTTTGCCCTATCCCATCTCTTCGAGAACGAGGTACCCGATCCCAACTTTCGACCGGTTGTCATTAATACAATGAACCCCAAGGCGGTGAGCATGAATGAGCTCTACGGTTTTGTTGATCTTAAGACACTGGAATGGCAGGATGGATTACTAGGTCTGGCCGTGCGCAATGCAACCCTGGTGGAGGGTGAGTGAAGAAGAAAGGAAATCCTTGTTAGGGTAGACTAATTTGCTTTTATTTCCACCCTTAGACGAAATCCATCAATGGATCATGTGTGATGGCCCCGTGGATGCAGTGTGGATTGAGAACTTGAACACGGTGCTGGACGACAACAAGATGCTGTGTCTGGCCAATTCGGAGCGTATCAAGCTGACCGCTTGGATACACATGCTCTTCGAGGTGCAGGATCTATTGCAGGCATCTCCAGCAACGGTTTCACGTTGTGGCATGGTCTACATAGATCCCGGTGATTTGGGTTGGTTACCACTTGTCGATACGTGGCGCGAGGTGGACATGGATAAGAAGCTATTGCCGGGTCTGTCAGAGTTTGTCTATCAATTGTTCCTCGGATACTTTGATAAGGCGCTGAAGATCGAACGTAAACGTGCCAGCTATATGATCCATCAGGTTCTAGGCTCCAAGGTGCGTCTCTGCTGTTGCCTTATCTCATCCCAGCTGGAGGGTGCACGTTGGGGTACACTCAATGATCTGGAAGCGAAAAATCTGCTTACCAAGATCTTTGCCTGGTCTGTACTCTGGGCAATTGCCTCGAATCTAAGGGATGCCGAGAAAGAAGGTTTCGAAGATCATTGGGGCAAGGCAATGGCCTATCATCCCAACATGGAGTAAGCACTTGCCAATACGAAATGGTATCTGGATATCTTAATGAATCCTCAAACAACTCCTCTTTCAGTATGCCAGACCGTTCGCTGTGGAACTATCGCATAGATCTCGAGGCTAAGGATTGGGGCACCTGGAATGATATTATGCCCAAGTTTACCTTCAGTTCGGATGTATCATACTATGACATGCAGGTACCCACTGTAGATACCACCAAATATGGGTAAGCTGGAGAGCTTAGAGAGCCTTGTCTATCTTACTTTCCTCGATCTCTCCCTTAGCTATGTGGCGGATATCCTATTCAAACACGACTTCCCAGTCATGTTTACCGGCGACACGGGTGTGGGTAAGACTGTACTCGCCATCAGTTGCATGAAACGTCTGGCCGAGGGTAAGGTTATACCGGTGGTACTTAACTTCTCCGCGCAGACCAGTAGCCTGCGAACGCAGGAAATGATCGAGGGATCGCTCGATAAGCGTAAGAAAACCCAACTCGGCGCACCGGTGGGCAAGACGGTGATTGTCTTTATAGACGATGTGAATATGCCCAAGCTGGATACCTATGGCAGTCAGGCAGCCATCGAGTTACTTAGGCAATTCTTAGATTTCAAGGGTTTCTATGATCGCGAGAAACTCTTCTGGAAGGAAATATTGGATGTTGTGTTGGGTTGTGCATGTGCACCACCCGGTGGAGGTCGTAATCCTCTAACTCCTCGTTTCGTTCGTCACTTTGCTCTGTTTTCATTACCCAAACCCAATGAGGAGACCTTGACACAGATTTTCAATGGAATCCTAAGGGGTTTCCTAGAGACCTTCTCCTCGGCGATACGTGCTCTCTCCGAACCGATGGTACACGCTTGTGTGGATGTCTATATGCGTGTATCAAAAGTTATGTTACCCACCCCAGATCGATCTCATTATATATTCAATTTGCGAGATCTTTCCAAGTGTATACAGGGTATACTGCAGGCGAACAATATGTATTACAACATGGAGTCACAGATATTACGGCTCTTCTATCATGAGACAACGCGTGTCTTTCACGATCGATTGATCAATAAGGGGGACAAGGAACTCTTCATGACGGTCATGAATCTTGTATGCAAGGATCAATTTAATCGCGATGTAGTTCAACCTGGTGAACCAGAATTACTATTCGGTGATTTTATGGTCTTTGGTAAGCCAAAGAATGAGCGTATCTACGAAGAGATTAAAGATCATATCAAATTGGAGAATGTCCTCAATGATTATATTGCCGATTATAACTCAGTGGCAGTGGGACAGCAAATGAATTTGATTCTTTTCCAAGATGCCATGGAGCATACGGTGCGTCTGGCACGTCTGCTGCGAAGTGATCGTGGCAATGGTCTATTAGTGGGCGTGGCAGGTATGGGTAAACAATCTCTGACTCGTCTGGCATCACATTTGAACGAATACAATTGCTGGCAAATCGAAATGAGGCGTAACTACGATCTCAACGCGTTCCACGAGGATCTACGTGTGCTTTATCGTATTGCAGGGGTGAGTAGAACGCAATCCAACTTCCTCTTCGATTCGATATATACATAGGGTTTCTTTGCAGATCGATAACCAACCGGTTACGTTCCTATTGATCGACAGTCAGATAGTGGAGGAAGAGTTTCTTGAGGATATCAATAACATTCTTAACTCCGGTGAGGTGCCCAATCTCTTTGAAGGCGATGAGTTCGAGAAGATCGTTCTGGATGCCCGCGATGCCTGCAATGAGAGCAAAAAGGATGCAGTGAGTTCAAACCTATTAAAGTAGCTACAATTTCTATTTCTATATTTCATTTCGTTTCTAGAGCTGCAAACGCGATGAGATCTATAAGTTCTTCATCAATCGTGTGCGCAATAATCTACACGTTGTAATGTCCATGAGCCCGGTGGGTGATGCCTTCCGTCGACGTTGTCGCATGTTCCCATCGCTAGTGAATTGTACGACCATTGATTGGTTTACCAGTTGGCCCACAGAAGCCTTGTATTCCGTTGCCCTGGGTCTGCTCACAAAGATTGCGCCAAACATGAATGAACGTATCGCCCTGGCGAGCACTACGGTCTTTATGCACAAGGTGGGTAACCCCTGATCTAGCCATTGATCTAGTCCATGCTTATGCAGTAACCCTTTCCTCAGACTGTTGAGGATGCATCGACACGTTTCTACAAAGAGATGAAGCGTCATTACTACACCACACCCAGCAGCTACCTGGAGCTGCTGAAGCTCTACCAGAATCTCCTAAAAATGAAAACCCAGGAGATTATAGCCAAGCGCAAGCGCATTGCCAGCGGTCTCAATAAGCTGCTGGAGACCAACGAAGTGGTAAGTACCTTAACTAAGATATGGAAGGAATGGTTGAACTGATCTAATCCCCTTCCTTACCACAGATTGCAGTGATGGGCAAGGAGCTGGAGATTATGGTGCCGCAGCTGGATGAGAAGTCGGCCATGATGAAGGCCCTGGTGGACAACCTGACCAAGGAGACCAAACAGGCTGATGCTGTCAAACAGAGCGTGCTGGAGGATGAGATGAATGCCAAGGAGAAGGCAGCCATTGCCCAGGCCATTTCCGAAGATGCTAGTAAAGATTTGGAGACAGCAATGCCAGCACTACGTGATTCTGAGGAGGCACTCAAAGGTCTAACCAAAGCGGATATTAATGAGTTGAAATCCTTCACCACGCCACCGGCTCTGGTCCAGTTCTGCATGGAGGCTGTGTGCATTCTGTTGGGTGCCAAGTAAGTTATCGATAGATATGTCGTATAGTACGATTGTAAGACTTTGAAGTTGTCCTATCCAAGACCTACATGGGCGTCGGCCAAGGCCATTATGGCTGATATCAATTTCATCAAGCGTCTCTTCGAATACGATAAGGAGCACATGAAGGAGGATGTACTCAAGAAGGTCAAGAAGTACATCGATCACAAGGACTTTGTGCCTGCCGTAAGCTAACTCCTATCCCTACCTCCCGTAACTAAGGTATATCCTAAACTCAACTTATGATAACTTCACAGAAATTTGAGAAAGTCTCCAAGGTGGCAAAGTCAGTGAGCATGTGGGTCATTGCCATGGATAGTTTCTCCAAAGTCTACAAGGTGGTTGAGCCGAAAATTAAGCGAAAAGAGGCCGCCGAAGCGGAACTTAAGGATGTCATGAGGGTGTTGCGGCAAAAGCAGAAGGAACTCGCAGCTGTGGAGGCGAAAATCCAAGCACTACGCGACAGTCTCGATGAGAAACAACGGGAATTCCAAGTGATACAGGACAGTGTTGATCTCACCTATGGTAGGATCAATCGTGCCGGTCGTCTTACCTCTGCCCTTGCAGACGAACAGGTACGCTGGCGAGTGACCGTGAAGGTCCTGACCGCTGATCTCGGCTGTGTGCCCGGTGATGTACTGGTGGCAGCCGCCTGTGTCGCCTATCTGGGTGCCTTCTCGAATCAATATCGACGCGATATGTGCGAAATGTGGGTGAAAAAGTGTCGTGAATTCAATATACCCTCGAGCGGTGAGTTCAATTTACTGAAGGTCTTGGGCGATGCCTATGAGATGCGCCAGTGGAATGTCGATGGTCTGCCCAAGGATAATATCTCGATAGAGAATGGTATCTATGCTACACGTGCCCTGCGCTGGGCCTTAATGATCGATCCACAGGAACAGGCGAATCGCTGGATACGCAACATGGAAAAGGCTAATAATTTGCAGGTTATCAAGATGACAGATTCGACCATGATGCGTGTACTGGAGAATTCAGTGCGTCAGGGTTATCCTGTGTTGTTGGAAGAGCTGGACGAGACAATCGATCCCTCGCTGCGTCCCATTCTGCAGCGTGAAACCTATAAATTCGAGGGTCGCATCTACCTGAAGCTGGGCGATCAAACCATCGATTATGATGATAATTTCAAGCTATACATGACCACCAAGTTGCCCAATCCGCATTATCTGCCCGAGGTTTGCATCAATGTGACACTGGTTAATTTCCTGGTCACCGAGAGTGGTCTAGAGGATCAGTTGTTGGCGTAAGTCTCAGAGCGTAGCTGTAGCTGTGAAAATAGGTTACATTACATTACCTTCGCTCTCCCTCTTCCTTCTCTCTGTGCCCTGCCAGCGACATTGTGGCCATCGAGTTGCCCGTCATGGAGGCGCAACGTAATGATCTTGTCGTGAAGATCAATGCGGATAAGCAGCAACTGCTGTCACTGGAAGATAAAGTACTGAAGCTGTTGTTCAACTCCGAGGGAAACATACTGGATGATGAGGAACTGGTAGAGACACTCAACGATGCCAAGGAAACCTCGCTGATCATTGCCGCTCGCCTGATCGACACTGAGGAAACGGAGAAAGTGATAACAGCATCGCGTGAACGTTATCGCACACTGGCCTCACGCGGTGCCATACTGTACTTCGTGGTTGCCGGTCTGGCCGAGATCGATCCCATGTACCAGTACAGCTTAAAGTATTTCACGCAGGTCTTTTGTAATGTGCTGCGTCTCGATCATCCGACACAGGCTGTGGAGGTACGCATTGCGGCATTAATGACCGAAGAGCTGAAGGCCATCTATGATAATATCTCACGTGGTCTATTCGAGAATCACAAGCTGATCTTCAGTTTTCTACTGACACTCTCTGTGGAGCGGCAGGAGGGTCGTGTCACGGAAGATGAATTCGGTTTCCTCACACGCGGTGTGGTGGGTACGGTGCGTAGTAAGCCTCAACCCGCTACCACAAAACTCACTCAGGCCGAATGGGAATCGGTCATGTTCCTGGAGGATAATTTCCCCAAATACTTTTCCGGTTTCTCCGATGAAATCGGAAAACCCTTCTATGTCAAACTAATGGATAACAAGGAAGTCTTCGATTTTGCTGGCACCAAAGGCGAACCCACAGACAAATGGAACACCCGTCTACCCATATTCCATAAGCTGATGCTAGTTGGGGCCTTCCGTAAGCCGGCATTCCTCTTGAACGTGGTATGCTATCTGCATGCCACAGTGGGAACTTACTTTACCGAGGCACGTGGCACCATGTTGAGCACTGTGTAAGTTGCGATCTATAGTATCCTATTGGAAGCAGTTAGACCCAACCCGTTTTTTGTATTTTTCTTCTTCGGTTTAGCTATCTGGATACCTCGTGTATAACACCGCTGATCTTTGTACTGTCCACTGGTTCCGATCCCATGGCATCGTTCCTGAAGTTCACCAACGAAATGAAGTTCACAGAAAAGTATTATTCAATCTCTTTGGGACAGGGTCAGGGACCACTGGCGGAGAGTCTGATCGATAAGAGTCTTCGCTTGGGTCATTGGGTCTTCCTACAGAATTGCCATTTGGCTACCTCATGGATGCGTGTGCTCGAGACAATCGTACGCAATCTGACACTGGGTATAACCAAGTCTAATCCCGAGTTCCGTTTATATCTCTCATCAATGCCAACGCAATCGTTCCCGATCAGTGTGCTGCAGAATTCGGTGAAGATCACAAATGAACCGCCTAAGGGGATCAAGGCGAACGTTTCCGGTGCCTTGAGTGATCTCAAGGTGGAGTTCTTTGAGCAGCATGTACAGAATGGTAAATGGCGTGCCATCATATTCGGTCTATGCATGTTCCATGCTGTTCTACTGGAACGCCGTAAGTTCGGTCCCCTGGGATGGAACATCACGTATGAGTTTAGTGAGCCGGATCGTGAATGTGGTCTCAAGACATTGGACTTCTTCATCAATCGCGAAGTCTTGGAACCCATACCATGGGAGGCTATACTCTATATCAATGGGGATATCACCTGGGGTGGTCGTGTCACTGACTATTGGGACTTACGTTGTTTGCGCACGATCCTTACGATCTTCTCATCGGAAAAGATCATACAACCGGGCTACAAGTATTGCCGAGGCGATACCTATTATCGTGATCCGCAGGGCAAGACCCTAAGTGATTATGCGACATTTGTACAAGGTTTCCCGGTCTCAGAAGATCCAGAAATCTTCGGCATGAATCAGAATGCCAACATTGTGTTTCAAACCAAAGAGACAAGCTTCTTTCTAACCACTCTGATGTTGGGTCAGCCACGTTCATCCGCCGATGAGGGTCAGGCGGCTGAGAATGATCTATGCCAACAGATCATTCTGCGCATACAGGGACAATTGGTTAGGAAAATTCTGCGAGAGCCCCTGCACGATACGCTCTCCCAGTTGGACAGCAAGGGTCAGATGCCATCGCTGACCACGGTGCTGGTGCAGGAAATCGATCGTTTCAATATCGCACTCACGATCCTACACGACAGTCTTGTGAATCTGGATAAGGCCATTAGGGGTTTGGTCGTCATGTCTGAAGATCTGGAGAATGTCTTTCGTGCCCTGTTGGTGAATGTGGTGCCAGCGATGTGGGCGAAACGTAGTTTCCTCTCGATCAAGGCTCTGCCTGCTTATATTGTTGATTTCCAGCGTCGCGTCGATTTCATACAACATTGGGCCGAGAATGGAGCACCCCGTTCATATTGGATCAGTGGTTTCTTCTTTCCACAGTCTTTCCTAACCGGCGTTCTTCAGACCTATGCGCGACGTCGTACTCTCCCAATCGATTCGCTGAAAATCGATTTCCAAGTTATCGAAATCGAGCTGGTGCAGCAGAACTTCTTTGAAATACACAATGGCAATGGGAATGTGCGTAGACTCGATCTCCCTCTCTCTGAAACAACTGATCACTCCCTCTCTCTCTCTTCTCTTTGCTATAGGATGCACGTCTCTATGGCAATCTGGAGCCCTGCACCGATGCCATGGTCAATGTACATGGCATTTTCATAGAGGCAGCTCGCTGGGATATATCGATGGGTGGACTGTGCGATGCCAAGTTCGGTGAGCTATACAGCCGGATGCCCGTCATACGCTTCTTGCCCTGCCTGGAGGTGAGCACCATCGTGCGCTACGAGGCACCGCTGTACAAGACCCAACAAAGATCCGGAGTCCTCTCCACCACGGGCCATTCGACCAATTTTGTTATTGCCGTTTTGTTGCGCAGCAAGAATGAGCCGGATTTCTGGATAATGCGTGGTACTGCCCTCGTCTGTGCCGTTCTGGAGAACATGTCTTAAGCCCGACGCACACACATAATATACATATATAGCAAATTTAGATTTACTGAAATATCTATTTTATAATATGCTGCATGTCTTTAGGTGTCTTTATTTTATACAATTCGTTTTAGGGAGATCAGCTCTACGAGCTGATACTCCACATAGTACACATACATATATTTGTTTACCATATATATAGTATATAGAGTATGTTAGTTAATTACATATATCGATCGGTTGGTTGCTTCAGTTCTGTTATTTATTTGCTATATATATAATTTGTATATATCTGTGTATATAAGTATTTAGGCAATTTTTTTGATTTCTCTAGGCATTATGTACATGATTTTTAATTAGGGAGCGAGCGCGATACAAATTTTTTATCACCACCTTATACTTGGTACATTTCGAACGTTAGACGTCTGAAGTCTATATATGTGAGTGTATATATATGCGGAAGGCGGAATATACCTTATCCAAAAAAAAAAAAAAAACAAATCGGGGATTAAAAAGCAACAAATGTGTCGATCGAAATTGAAACTAACCACACAAATAAGTACAATAAACAGAAATAAAATAAAGGGAAATTCACCTAATTGACTAAAGCTTAATTAAGGAATTCAAGGAATGTTTAGCTATGGGAGGAGTGTATGTGTTTGTATATCATGGGGGAAGGGTGTTGGGTATCTAACGGGGGAATAGTAGTTCGCCTTTCTAAGTAATACTGCCGCTCTAATAATTATACGTATTTCCAGTTAGTTAGTAGGGTCGCTGCTAATTCCTTTTCAATTGTTTTCGTTTCTTTTTTTTTTGTTTTTATCTTTTTTTAGTAAATGGAATGCTAATTTAGTGATTGAACTTAAGGACTAATTATTGGAATCTGGAATCTGGGTGGCATATGAATTAGTTTTCGCTTTAAGTACTTAGTAACTAATTGTAAAGAGGCATTACCTAAAAAAAAAATATGTGGGTGTGTAAACAAAACAAATCTAGAAGAATTGGTAAGGTTCCGCAGAAAGAATAAACAACAATAATTATAATAAGCAGAGGACTACCCTCCTGCTTAAAGCTTTTTGCTGCCATCAATATCAATGCTAAGATCCTGCAAGGATCCCCGTGGATGCAATAGGCTACGCTTCTCCGGATCCTTAACCTTCTTTGGCTTGGGTCGATTTGTTTTCGTATAGCGATTAATCACACCATCCGTTTCATCCATCATCCGCAATATGAGTGTCTGATCCGATGAGTCGAGTGGTGCAATCGAAATATCTCGCACGGCACGGAATTTACCGCAATTGTTGAGATGCTCGTTCTCCAGGCGGAAGAAGTTCCAAACGAAGCGACTGGAAGTGTAAATCGACATAGAGATATCTCTATATATTTAAGTTCATTAAAACTCACCGAAATACTTCCAGTATGCCAGTTATAGAGGTCATTATATCTGTGCTAACTATTTTCATTTCAACTAAATAGAATGAGAGCGCCCAAATGAAGCGCAGCGCCAGATCCTCCAGTATGGCAAAGTAGTAGAAGCCCTAGAAAAGATATATACATATATATAATAATGATGCTTCTTAGATAAATCTACTGGCTACTCACCGTGGAGGAGTAAACCACCTCCTCGCGTAGGAACGTATTCTCGCCCGCATTCTTATCGAAGAGACCCCAATCCATTTTGATGTCCCACGTGTAGGCGTAGCATGATGAGATTATCGATGATATTATCCATAGCCAGGTGTAGGGATTATCAAAGGTGCTGGTATAGTTGGCTAACATGTAAGCAAAACAGAGAGAGAGAGGCATATAAATATACGTTAAGAGAGCGAGAGAGAGAGAGAGATAGCGCTACTTACGAGCATTGAAACTCTTGAGTGTGGCAAAGATAACAACCAAGAAGGTTGTCGAGTATTTGCCCGCATTGACGAGATGTGGAAAAGCCTCTCGAGAATCGCGATATCGACGCAAACATTGTGCAAAACGGAACCAGGCGGGCAAACAATTCACAATGGGACGCACTATGAAATCCTTTTCCATGCATATCGATGCATCCACCGCCTTTGACCAATCGCCATTGGTAAAATAGAAACATATCAAATACTCAAAGTCCAATATTGCAGTGGCCAGTGAATTCAGCTGATCACCCAGCCAGAAATCAGCAAATCCAACGTGACAGAATGGTGCCGCCAGGCAGCGTCCCGTGATGCGCAGCAGCCAAAAGCGTGCATCATGATGGAGCACATGAAACGGATTGGCCAGAAAGAGCACCATAATAAGTATCAAAGCGAGTGGATTAATAAACGCCGGTATACTGAGAGCTTGACTATAGAGAAAGCTGAGCATGCTCAGTGTCCAGATGACACCGAATATGGCTGCCAACTCCATTAGATGTTGCTCCGATAGATGATTACGTGGATCCAATTCAAATATCAAGACATGATTCACTCCCGATGACCGCCAGCCATAGATATTCACGCCAATCAAAAAGATGAATTCGATAATCAACAATGGACCACGATATAGACGAAATGTAACCTTCAGATTTTCTCCGCTTATATCATGATATATGGCCGAGAGCACAACCACAATGCCCAGAACAATAAAGCTGCCCGAAAAGAGTCCCACCTTGAATGTGGTCCATGGACTCTGTTGCTCACCCAACGGTGGCACTCGCAATCTTTTCATAGCACGCTGTCGATCACCGCCCTCCAATTCCCCAGTTACAGTCGTTTCCGTCTCATTGATAATATTATCGATGTCTTTGTTGATAAAGAAATGAGATGCCTCCACATACTCTTGTCGCCACTTGGCACCGCTATCCACGCGCAGTAACTGCAAAAACAAAAACAAAAATGAAAATTGAGAATTACAAAACGATTAGCTCTTCAGACTTATAACTGGGTTAATGGTTCGTACCGACCTTATCGTGTTTCTTGAGTATCTTGCGAAAGCCAGTATGATTCAGATTCTGATAGTTCTGCAAGAGTATCAAACTCAAATAGAACTCACTGAATGCCAATTTCAATTCGCGTGCCTTTCGATCCGGCAGAGCGGCGTGTCGTTTCTGTCCCTTTGATTTCTTTGCCGTACGCTCCGACTCCTCGATACTCGATTTGAGTTCCGCATTTAGGGTGGCAAATTTACGTGTCGCCTCTGCCAATTTCTCTGAATAGAAAGTGTTGATCTTTTTCAATTCCTTATCGCAATAGTGAAAGAAATTCTCATCGAAATTGGCAAAATGCCGCTTCAATACTTCATCCTCCACGCTATCGACCGAAGGTGCCTCCTCCACGGCTAGATAGAGCATGGCTTTCATTTCCTGAAAGTATTCAATAGGTTTAGATATGCTTGATCATAAATTACAATCATAGTTGGTCGCATTAAATGGTTTATATTTATATTACATTATATAAATGATCTTTCTGATCTATAATAGTTTTCTACACAAGAAAAGTAATCTATAATAATTTTACAACCATATTTAATAATATTAAATGATCTTGCTGATATATTTTGATTCCTTAAGTAAGTAATAACTGAACTTTCTGATCTATTACTTAAGAAAAGTGTTCTATAATGAGATTTGATTATAAAATGACACGCCCTACGACAATTAGAGTATATAGTTCATTTTTGAAAAAGGTTTCCCCTGCTACATAAGAGGTATATAAGCTAGTAATAAACTGCTCGATTAGTCAACTCATCATCAAATAGATTAGAACTGACTGTCTGTCTATTTTTATAAACCAAACAGTACAAAATTATCAAAATCTAATTAATATATGTTTTTCTTATCGCTTAAGTTACAGGGTATATGTTAGTGTATAAAATTGGTAGTTTACAGGGTATATGGATAGAGCTTACCTCATAGTTGATATACTGTTTGCGCCATTCGGGCGTTATATGCGCCGATAGATGCTCTGCAAATTTCATTCTGTTGCAGTTTTCGTTTTCGTTGTTGTTGTTGTTGTTGTTGTGTCCCTGGCTGCGTGCTTAGCGCTCGACTGCAGGTGGAAAGAGAGAGAGAGAGAGAGAGAGAGGAGAGTGAATTAAACTGTATGTAAAAATGGTAATGGTTGGCAACGCGCGACTGCACACGTTAATTTGGCCCAGCTCCGAATCAATGCTATAAGGTTGGTAACATGAGACCGGAGATGCCAGCCAGCTGATAAGGCGGCAGCAGATGATTTCTGTCTCTGTTTATTTTCATTAGCGCGCACCGCATAATAAGTTAAATAAATAAAAATTGGAAAATTTTTTGTCACTATGTGTAAACAAAGATGGTTGGCAATAGAATTCATTAATTGCACAAATATTTGCAAGAGCGAGAGAGAGAGAGAGAGAGAGCGAGTGCTTCCGCTTTTGTAGCAGGACAATGACCAACTACAGTGGAGACAGCAAACACGCACAGACATGCAGAGACACGCACAAGCAGGTGCTAATTGCGGGTTTGGGTTCGTTCAATTAACGTCAGCATTGAAGCCTAAATTTAGACCGCCAAATATGATGGATTATACGCGTCTCTGGCAGCCATAAATTTTGATTGATCGTCACCCTCGCTGCTCTCTCCTCTTCTTCTTCTTTTTTTTTGCAGTGTGTTGTAAAACACTTGTTGAACGTGCTGTTATCTGTTATCTGTTTGGGCAGTTGCTCTGCGCAGTGATTTGTCTGCGGCCACTGATAAGCAACGGCAGCAGCAGCGACTACTGCGAAAAACATTCGACAAATACCAATACACGCACACACACACACGCACACAGGTGAAACACACCTTTGCACAAATATTTGATCAATAAAACTGTCAACCCAAAGAAGTGCAAGGCGCGCCCCCTCTGACTCAGCAGGCAGAGGCAGAGGCAGAGGCAGAGGCTGCTGCTGCTGCTGCTGGCTGTGATTAGTTATGAATGTAATTGTTGTTGCAGCTGCCGTCAATCAACTGCGGCTGCGTCTTGTGATTGAGCCGAGACACAAACACACACAAAGAGTGAGAGAGAGAGAGAGAGAGAGAGAGAGAGGGAGAGCGTCCACTTAATTGAAGGCATCACGAGATTAACTCTAACTGCGTTCCGAATTGCTTTTCAATTACATAAAATTACACATATATATACGATTGGATGCACATGATATATGCATGTATTTATGTACATATATAATTACTATGCACAGAGGCCACTGTTGACATACAAACACTGCTGCTGCTGTTGCAGCGCTGCCTCCCGTTGTTGTTGTTCTTCAGGGTTTTCGTGTATTGTGCAAATGTATATCGCGCTCGGTGCATACGTTAACAGGTATGCGTTTAGGCCAAGACCTAAGCATTACTAATTGATAACAATAACTAATTGGTTAAGTACACTTTATCACAGAGAGAGAGAGAGAAAGAAGTGCGCGCACGGAATAACAAAGAACAAAAAGCAAAAGCGAAACAAAAAACCAGGGCTAACGTTCTGCCCGCAATGCGCTTATCGACAAACGATGAACAACAAACGTAGTGTGCGTAAATGCGCCAATGTCGTTGATCAACTATCGATAGGCGTGCCAGCTGTGTCAGCTGCTGGACGACACAATCGATTACTGTTGCGTGACTATCGATAGTGCGTGTGTGTGGTGTGTGCATGGTGTGCTGCGTCGTGTTTCGATGTTGATAATTCTCGGTAATCGCTAGCGACGCTCGCTCAGAACTATTTGCTCTCAGTGTGTTTTCTTTTATGCAAATAAATTGCATTGAATTTCACAAGACGAACATACGGGGGAAACTGCGCAGTTTTCAGCTGCTGGAAATGAGTACAAACGTCAAGAACCTCAAGATGGGCCACTTCGGCGGCGCTGGCTTTGGCATGTCAGCTGGCAAATTGCTCACAAACAATAACACGAATGGCAATGGCGGTGGCAGCGGCGGCGGCGCAGGCGGCAGCGGCGCAGGCGGTGCTGGCGGCAGCAGCAGCAGCGCTGTCGGCAGCGGCACTAACAGTGGCCTTTTTGGTGGCAGCATCAGTGCTGCAGCTGGAGCTGGTAGCAAATCCGCATCACAAGCAATATTGGACAACGACATCTTTGCCATGCCCAGTGGCGCCATAATTCCCCTCATACGCAGCCGCGATGTGCCCAAGCAGCTGCCAACGATAGCGGCAGCACTGCAGCGTCCCGCAGATGAGCATCTGGCTGCGGAGGATCTGGATGCCGTGCAGCTGGAGCTGGAACTGATGCTCTCCAATGTGGCACTGCGAGCACGTGTACTTAAAGCCGAATACGATAGCCTGGACAAGGATGAGAAGCGTCAGGATCGACGGAAATTGGAACGTGTGCCACCCGGATCGCCGCCCATAAATCAATCCATGCTAACCGGTCTACTGGGCGGCATGGCCAGTGCGAATGTCTCCATTGGCGTCAGCAGTACCAGCGGCGTTGGCAGTCCCGCTGCGGGTGCAACAACGGGCGCCGGATCGAATAGCTCCAAGCGTAAACTGCGTGATGAACCCACAGGGGTGCGAAAGAAACACTCGTCCATGACAATACTGAAGCAACAACAGCAGCAGATGCAGGGCGGCGGAGGCGGAGGCGTCTCTAAACATGTCGCCAAGAACAGCCCCATGGCGGTGCACACGGACGACAGCATGGACTACATCTCTCTGCCCACCATCACACAGCAGCAGCCAACGCAGCAGCAGCAGCAGCAGCAGCAATCACAGCCCCCACAGCTGCCACAGCAACCCAAGATGGCCATGCCCAAAAACGATATGCCCAATAAGTTTTGGCTATCGGTGGAGCCTTACTGCATGCCATTGACCAATGAGGATTTGCGACTGATTGACGATCTGCTGGAGCAGTATCGTGGGCCACTGGTGCCGCCCATACCGGCGCTGGGGCCGCACTATTCCACCGCCTGGGCACAGGAGGATATGAAGGCATTACAGCCGGGTGGAGCACGACAGAAATCACAGAATGCCAGTGCAATGTTGAAAAAGGCTGATGGGATGCTGGAGGAGAGCATAACGGGTCCGTTGACACAGCGCCTCGTCTCGGCACTCATGGATGAATCTCTGCCCAGCGAACAGGCGGCGGTGGGGGAGCACAGCAATAGCAATAGCAGTAGCAATGAGAATACACACTCCTCATCCAGCAATGCAGCGGGTGGCCCAGCAGGGAATACATCTGCCTCCGCCGCCGCCGCTGCTGCCTCCTCGGGAAACTTTCGATCGCTATCGATGCTCAAACATGGCGTGGGCATTGAGCAGCGTCTGAAAAAGGAACTGATCGATAGTGGACTGATCGATGCCAACGAACTGAATGCCCACGAGGATGTGGACGAAGTGCTGCTGGAGATTAAGCGTGTGACCACGGAAATCAGCAGTGTGGCCCAATACAATTGCGATGAACTGAAGCGACTACGTGCCGATGCCAGTCATGAGATTAAGCGCATCGAACTGAAACGCAAACTGGACACAATCGACCAGGAGATACTCGAGTGCTACAAGCGGATGCTGCAGTATCGGGCCAAGCGCAAGGGACACACCGCCGAGGAGAAACAGGAGATCCTGCGCTTGACTAGCGAACAACGTGCTCTGGCCGATCAATTGGAACGCATGCAGATGCTGGGGGTTGGCGAGGGCAAATTGTAGGACAGGAGCTTGGCCTGGAGCTGGCGCCAATTGATGGCGCTGCATCGGGCAGCGATGCTGCTGCAGCAATGCCAGCGTCACAGCGTCTGGAATGACATCAGTTTGCAGTTGCAGTGTGTACAGTAGAGAGAGAGAGAGGGAGAGAAAGCCACGAAAGAGAAAGAGAGAGAGAGAGAGAGTGCCGCCTTGCTGCAGAGTTCTCACGGGAGGAGCAGCTGCTCCAATCTTGAAATCATATAACTTTACTCGCCAGTTTGTACATTAGCAGATCCTCTGGCAGATTACAAACCAGGAACAGAAGCAACAGAAACAACACCAACCAACCACATACCTACATTTATACATATATCCTCTATATAGACATCTACATACATCTATATATATATATATATAGTTCATACATACAATTTTTATATAGCTTAAGTTATTGTGCCAGGCAATAAAGTTGTCGCCGCGTCACCCAGATTGAAATCTCACCTCGTTTTCTATTCGTTCCCGTTCCCGTTCCTCCGTCTTGGACTCTGCTGCTGCTCCGCTGCGACACCACCGCGCACCACAATGGCTCTGGGCACTTTGACTGGCCTGCTCCACCCGTAGCCAGCCAAGCAGAGATTGCATCCCCCAGTCGAAAGCGGAAGCTATAGACGCCCCAAATATGTATCTATTTACCCTTCGATAAGCCGCCCCCGAAGTCACGGAAACAGTGAAAATCCAACGAAAATGCGGCGCCTCTGGATGCGCCTAATTAAAGGCAAACAATAGAGATCGGTATGGTATATAGAAATATATATATATATACTGGTTAAAACCGCTGGCGGAATACACTGAATTATTATCAGTTTTGTGTTAGTTTTCCCATTGAAATCTCTTAAGTGTCTTTCTTGCCTTATCTCATCTGCGACTACAAATTATCTATCGTCTTTTGCCATAAACTTGCCATGGGTATTATGGGTAATCTTGAGTGAGAAAGATTAATAAAAAAAGAGGGGCAGATAGTGGGCAGAACATATGCGTTTAAGGAATATTCCCTAATTGGCATAATTATAATAATATAAATATATAATTATTATATCTAAATATAATCTTATCTAAATATATTAATAAGGAGGTATAGTTAGAACACAAACAAAGAATACGAATATAGGATTTTCTGAATTTTTCACATTTTTATTTCCCGCTCAACACTTACAAACTACTTATTAGATCTATAATATCAAATTACATATTAAAATATCCAATTGTTTCTTCATCATTCTTTATCTCTTTAGTATAGACTAGTTAGTCTCAAAGAAATTTCAATTTTACGTTGTAGAGAGCACCAAAACGGTTCATAGAGTCGATAACACCCGCCGTATCGGGAAGCGCAGCCTTATCAATATGCAAATACCATATCATAGAGCGGTTGGGCAGGCGGGTGTAGCTGACTTTATCAACGTGATTGCTTGTAATGCTAGGGCACATATACACAAGTGTATATATATATATATGGATCGTATATTTACAGAATATATAGTAATCGTATGTGATGCTTGAAAATTGTACTTCATGTTGTCTTCTTCTAGGGTCTCTTTCTGGTCCTCCTACTTCTGCAGCTTCTTCTAAGGGTCTTCTCTTCCATCCACCACTCCTGCTTCTTCCAGGGTCTCTTCCGCCTTCTCCTGTCTTCTTCTAGGGTCTCTTTCTGGTCCTGCTACTTCTCCAGCTTCTTCTAAGGGTCTCTTCCATCCACTACCCCTGCTTCTTCCAGGGTCTCTTCCGCCTTCTCCTTCTTCTCCTGTCTTCTTCTAGGGTCTCCTTCTGGTCCTCCTACATCTCCAGCTTCTTCTAAGGGTCTCTGCCATCCACTACTCCTGCTTCTTCCAGGGTCTCTTCCGCCTTCTCCTTCTTCTCCTGCTATCCTTAGGCTGCAGCCAATGCTATAAGGGTAACGCATCGAACTCCGCACGAAAGTCACGCATGAGATCGGAACGGCAGGAGACTTCAATAAACGATGATTTGGCCTTGATGCGGAGCACATTATCATTGGTGAGCAACATGAGATGCGGCACCTGCGACTGCAGCTGCAGGCAACAGTTGACAATGCTATCATCCGCGCACTCCACATCGATAAGATGCTCCACCTCCTCCTTGGCAGATTGGGCTAAAGCGAGAGAGTGGGATTTGAATCAGTTCCTGCCATGCTGCTGCTCCTGCTTTACTCACCCTGTATGCTCAGACTGTTGTCAAACTTATTGCTCAGATAGCGTATAGCACGTACAGCAGCCGCACGCTTCAGTTCATCATCCTGTCGTCGATCCTTGAGGCTGTCCAATTCCCTGAACACAACATATGGTATATAGAGCATGCTGCCGCTGGTATTATGGAGCGCCAGCTGGCTCAGCTCCTCCACAAATACTAGATTATCGAGCAGCACATTTGTGTCCAGCACAAAGTACATGTAATCCTTAAGACGCGCAGGCAGATCTTGTCCAGTTGAGAGCAGGCGTAGCAGCGTTATGTCCGACAAGTCCTCTTCCATGGACTCAGCTGGAGCAGCAGGCTTAACTGGGAGTAGTAGCTGGAAATATAAAAAGTTATCAGAGTCGTTATAGCAGAGTAGAAGGTATTCTCGTACCTTGCTGCTTGTGGGTCTGTGGGCGGCATCCTCCTGCTTCTGCCAGTCTGTATCCATATCCATGGGTTCATCATCATCATAACAATTGGAGCTGGTCTTGGTGCTCCTTACAGCTGGCTGCAGCTTTCTGCTGCTCCAGGGCGAATCATTGTTGTTGTTGTCGCTGCTGCCCGTTGGGTTCAGCTGCTGCTGCTGCCGCTGCTGGAGGGATTCACGTAGCAGCGCCAGACGCTGATTGGCTGGAAAAAACTGTATTAATTCCTGAAGAGATCTGGGAAGGCATCACTACCTACCACTTATGGTGCGGCTGCCCGCCTCCAGCCTGTTGCTGGCATCCAGCAATGCCTTTGGCTTGGCCCAAGCATTCCTGAGCTCCACGTGGTGACTGCTACCAGGCTGCAGCTTATGATGTGCACTGGAACTGGATCTGCCGCTGTATCTGCCGCTGCTGCTGCTGCTGCTGCTGGAGGCAATTGAGGCTGGCTCAAAGTGCGACGCAGTTCTGGTCTTCTCCGGACTGCGATAATATTTGGGACTCTTCTCCTCGCAGCTTCTCGTCTGCTTGGGCGGCGTCGCACTCCGCCTGCGCTGGAAGTGATGATGAGGAAGTGGAGGGGCAGTTGAGGCATGTGCGCTGGCTGTGTTGCTGATCCTTCGGCTTTTCTTTTGTGGTGAAATTCGTTCTTTTTCATTTTTCTTATTATTTTCATATTTTAGATTTGTCTGCAAACGCTTGAGTCGCTCCTGGGCTGGTTGCTTGTTGCTGCTGCTGCTGCTCGCTGTGAACATGTCCAAACATGTCTCATTTACATTTACTAACGGTACAATTTTTAGTTTTACTTACAGCGCAAATTGAAACTGATTTTCTTTTTCTCGCCTTCATCGTAATGTCTTTTTGTGCTTTTTTTGTAATTTACGATACGTTTTTCTTCATCCATTCAAAGTTTTTATTAGTGTGTCATGGATTTCCAAACAAATAACGGTACTACAAATAATACGAATAAAAAAAAACAAGAAAAACACAGGGTAATACATATGTCAATTGTTTACAACGAGCACGAGACTATCGATATCACACAATTACGTCATTTGATGGTGCGATATTTGTTTTGATATATATTTTATACTTTTCAATTTGCTCCTTTATTTACATACATAAACATTATATATTTTTCTAAGTACTTTTTTATTTGTTGCCTGCTGTAAATAGTAACATTAGGCAATATTATTATTGTGTAACGACGTCACCCGCGCGTATCGATAGTTGCAGCAAACCTAAAGCGTAACCTTCTTTCAACATGCACCATTCAGTGTTGATATTAGTGTTCCTTACAATTAGCTTTTATCGATATCTAGTGGCTTATCGATAATCTGCAGCCCTGGTCGACAGCGCCAACAGCAACCGGTGTTTTCGTCGCAGCCGCCGCCAGTCTTGGAGATTTCTCTGCACTTGCTTAGTCAATTTTGTTTGCAATTGAAGCCAAAAAACATTAATAATCATGATCAAGGTAAGAAGCAAATGGTACATTGCCCCCAGGAAGACAACGGTACAACGGTTTATATGTTTGTTATTGTTAGTGCAAAATCGCTGCAGAGTACAAAGTCCAATTGGAACGTCAGCTTTGTCTATCTCTCTCTCTCTTTCTCTGCTAAGAATAACTGTATCTGCACCTTGTACCGCAAACACAATCGCGCCTTATCGTTACACAATCTGTGTATAATATAATAATCATAATAATCACGGATTTTGTTTTTATCTCCATCCATCCATAGAACGTTGTCTCTTTGGTTACTGGTGGCGCCTCTGGGCTGGGACGTGCCACGGCTGAGCGTTTGGCCAAGCAGGGAGCCAGCGTTGTGCTAGCGGATCTGCCCTCCTCGAAGGGTAACGATGTGGCCAAGGAGTTGGGCGACAAAGTGGTCTTTGTGCCCGTCGATGTCACCTCGGAGCAGGACGTCAGCGCCGCTGTGCAGACGGCCAAGGATAAATTCGGTCGTCTCGATCTGACTGTGAACTGTGCCGGCACAGCAACCGCTGTGAAGACGTACAATTTCAATAAGAATGTTGCCCACAAGCTCGAGGATTTCCAGCGTGTCATCAACATCAATACGGTGGGCACATTCAATGTCATCCGTTTGTCTGCGGGCCTGATTGGCGCCAATGAGCCCAATCAGGATGGTCAACGTGGCGTCATTGTGAATACCGCATCCGTCGCCGCCTACGATGGTCAGATCGGACAGGCTGCATATGCCGCCTCCAAGGGCGCTGTGGTCGCCATGACGCTGCCCATTGCACGTGATCTGAGCACACAGGGCATTCGCATCTGCACCATTGCTCCGGGTCTCTTCAATACGCCCATGTTGGCTGCGCTGCCCGAGAAGGTGCGCACCTTCCTGGCCAAGTCCATACCGTTCCCTCAGCGTCTCGGCGAGCCCAGCGAGTATGCGCAGCTGGTGCAGGCCATCTATGAGAATCCGCTGCTCAACGGAGAGATCATTCGTCTGGACGGTGCCCTGCGCATGATGCCCTAAGCAGGAGGAGGAGGAGCTCATCAACAATCTGGATCAAATTGCATTTATGGCAGCCGTCGCTGTTAAGAGGTTTACATTTTTTTCCGTTTAGTATTTAAGTGTAAAATGTCGTGTAGATTTTCAATGTTTCTTAATAAAAACAGATTTTAAATTTGAAATTTAACGCGCAGTCATCGATATGTGTGTGTGTGTCGATAATTGCATGCTGCATGAAAAGAAAATCCGATAACTTTGGTATCTACTAATATTTCAGTAACTTAAGGTTATTTGTGACCAAGCCGAGGGCTGGTCACACTGGAAACGACGCTGAAACGACGTCGGACGTTTTGGACGAATAAAATAATGCTGAAATTGAAAGCAGCAGCCGAAAAACAATTGCAATGTGTGCAAATGGAAGAAGCAATCAATATGTGTTTATTATCAAAGTGCGTGTGTTAAGCAAACAGTGCCAACTGTAGGCGTGTTGCACCGTTATCCACACAGCCAACAGCCAGGCAGGCAGAGGAGGGCCAACACACACAGCCACCAGAGCCAAGGCAAGTGCAATGAAAATTGTATGCGCCGTGGAATTGTAATGAATGCTAATGCATTTGGCGTGTGTGTGTGTGTGTGTGTGTGTCGAGTGAGTGAGTGCGAGTGCAAGTGTATGTGTGTGCGACACACACACACTCAAGCGTATAAATGTACAAATGCGTCTCGCGCGAATGTATTTGTGTCTGGCAGTGAGTACGCGAGAGGCAGGAGAGCAATAATTAAATTAAGCAAAGGTGTTACGTGCATGTGAACTGCTGCTGCTGCGTCGCTCGCTATGTGCGTATGTATATGTGAGTGAGCGAGCATATATGTGTTGTGTGCGAGTGTGTGTGTGCGGCCAGTTGTGTATATACAAAGTGACAAATATTCTAATAAGAATATTTGTTATCACTATCTCTTCGCTCTCCCACGCACACACACACTTAATGTGTCTCTCTCTCTTTCGCTCTCTCGAAAATGCAATAACGCTTGGCTGACTGCATTCGCATTAAAATAGCGGCAGCAGCAGCAGCGGCTTTTAGCAAACATAAAAAAATTACTACAGCGCACGACTTACTACGAAAACGACGACGGCAACGGCAACGACGACGTCGGCAGTGGCAGCGAAACAGCGTCGCATTTCCCGGCTACTTCTGCTGCTGATGGGCAGCTTCTCTGCTGCTCTGCTCTCGTGCCTGCAGTTGTGTGTGAGTGTGTGCGTATGTGTGTTTGTGTACGCTCTGCGCGCGCGTTTGTATGTGTGAGTACTACACACAGCGCATTTTTTACGCACTCAAATCTGTTAGTGTGTGTGAGTAGATGTGGGTGTACATTTGTGTGTGTGTGCGTAAGTGTAGCTGTGTGCGTGCATTTTTAAATACTCAACGACAACGCTCAGCAGCAACTGCAACAGCGACGCCGGCAGCGACAGCGCAGCATTTGCTAAAAAGGTAGCAAAAAAAAAAAAAGTAAAGCAAATCTACGCCCAAAATCTACTACTAAAATTGGCAACAATTTTCTGCGCACAAGCAACGCTTCGGCTTTTTTGGGTGGGTTGCCCTGTGCGAATCGGGTGGGCAGGCAGGATGGGAGGGGGGGGGGAGGTAGTTGCTGTGATGTACTCTGGGCGGAATTAAGGCGCACGCAACTGTCATTGACCTTCAATTCGGTGCAGTCGTTGCAATCGTCGGTGCGGCGCGGCGCATTCGCTGCAGCAGCTGAAGCAGCATCGGTAACGGTAAATTCGCCGCACCCAAAGGTCATGTGATATGTGTCATCAATTAATCAATCAATCAGTCAATCAATCAAACAATTAAACTTATGTGTGTGCGTGTGTGTGAAGCGGTTAACCGTTTCGCTTAAAAATTTATCTGTTTATCAATCAATCAATTAAAACTTCTTTCACTTCTTCAATTCACAGCACACTGACACACACACATAAGGACACACGCACACGTGGAACACACACACACACACACACACACACACACATACATATACAGACGCACACGTGGAACATGGAATCGTCCATTAAGCTTAAGGAGAGCAACAACTCAAATGGAAATCAACTAAATCCTCCACTGCCTGCAACGCCCACACCAGCGATTCCCCATGCACACTGCAATGGCAATGGCGGATCCAGCACGGGCAGCAGCAGCAACGGCGGCGGCGGCGTCAGCATAAGCATCTGTAGCAGCGATAGCTTTGGCAGCATAATGCAGACAGCAGGAGGAGCAGCGGTAGGCGGAGCAGGAGCAGGAGGAGCCGCAGGAACGGCAGCTGGCGCAGCACGTGAGCATGAGCTGGTCAGTGCGAATAGCATCGAATTGAATGCCGCCGCCTCGTTGAGCGATGATAGCGGAGTTCCTCTGACCACCAATAGCTCCATATCCAGCGGTGACTCCTATCGCATTGGCATGTGCAAATTTGAGATTGAGGTGAGTATGGGAATAGCATATATATCTAGCAGATTACACTGTAACTATCTCTTCTCCTCCCCCTTAGATGGTCGAGAGCGACGGCGAGGTTTCGCAGTTCGATTCCCTGGATAACTGCTCGGAGGGTGGGATGAGTGCGGAGAATTTTAATACCCTCAAGAAAGGTCCATTGGCACCGATAGATCCACCTCCAGAATTTCAGGACTCACCACAGACCACACTAGTGCGTTCCATTTCAAAGAATATAGTGAATAGTCTACGACGTTGGACCTCATCGCAATCCTCTTTCGAGCATCTCAAAGACGACGTGACCATGATCAGTGCAGCTGCAGCTGTGGTCGGCAGTAGCGGGAGCGGGAGCGGTGGTGGTGTTGGTCAAGTAGCCAGCCAGGAGCTGATGCTATTGCTGGCCAATAAGCCAACGGATACGGATGCAACTGACTCCACGTTGGTGGTGACACAACAACCGCAGGCGAGCAGCATCCAGGTGATGCATGCGATGCATTGCCAGCAGCAACTGCAGCTGCAGCTCCAGCAGCAACATCATCATCAGCATCAGCAGCAGGAGCGATCCCTGAAGGATGCATATGCCTATAATAAGCATTTGTACTCCAGTGATTCCATCTTGAATAGCCATACGGATAACATATACGATGAGCCAAATAATATAATAAGCAGCTCGCTGGGTAATAGCATAGATCTGCTGGAGGACGACGATGATGAGGATGAGGACGACGAGGAGGAAGATGATGAGGAGGAGGAGGAGGAGAATGAGGCTGCCTCGGAGCATAGCAGTTGTTCACCCTCGCTACCATCCCCGCCACCACCCGTATCAATTATAAAGATCAAGCAAACGTTGTGTCCATACTATCAGGATCATACGCGTTACTTCAAGGCAATACCCACGGAACAGGATAGCATTGCTAGCGCTAAGGCTGCAGCGGCCCAGCAACGTTTCAACTCAGCCGGACTGTCTGAGATACATGACTATGATTTGTATTATGGAGCACGTAGCCGGCAGACGCAAACGCAGACGCAGACGCAGAGCCAATCCCAATCGCAGTCGCAGCCTCCACTGGATAGCAGCAGCCTGCAGCGTCGTCAATTGTTATATAGCCCACTGGGTCATACCAGTCATTGTCATTATCATCAGCCGCACTATCATCATCCGCATCATCATTACCATCATCCGCATCATCATCATCACCATCATCATCATGCACAGCATTATCATGGGCAGCATGGGCAGCGTCCCAATTCGAGGAACTCTCTGAATAGCCGCCTAAGCAGTTCGCACAATTCTCTGAATGTTTCATCTGCGAATAAACCCGATGATTCCATCTTCATCACGCAAGCCATGTCCCATGATGCGCTGTTCACCCGTGAGATCTCTGATTTCTATAATGTGCCCATCGATTCGGATATCTATGCCTTTCCCGTTGATATGATCGAGCAGCAGCAGCAGGAGAAGCAGCTGGAAAAGCAGCTGGAAAAGCAGCTGGAGAAGCACACGCAGCCCGGATACCACAAGGCGGCGAGTAGACGCAATAAACGCAACAAGCGCAAGCAGCGTTATGCCACCAGCTCAGCGGCAGCAGCGGAGACCAGCGATGATGGTGGAGGAGTCGGAGGTGGAGGGGGAGGCGGTGACAAGTCCAGTAAACATGGCAAATATCGCACGCCCGTGACACAGAGCACAGATGCAGAGCCGCTGCACATGACGCTGGACGAGGTGAAACAGTTCTATCATACGCTCTATTCGGATGCAGGCAAATCCACGTGGTGCAGCAGCGCAGCAGGAGGAGCTGGTGTTGCCGCTGCTACTGCTGGCAAAATGCTGGCGGTAACGTCAAGTGGAGGAGGAGGCGGCAAACTGTTGGCTGTCAAGTCGAGCAATGAGACCATATGGAGCGTGTCCACCAATACCACCAATACGACAAATACAACGACAACCACAGCGCGTACGCGCAGTAGCAATGGTACCAATCGCACGGCGAACAATGGAGGAGGAGGTGGAGGTGGAGGCGGAGGAGGTGGTGGTGCCAGCAGCGGGGAGAGCAGCGCCAAATATCTGAGCAAACAGAGCAAACACAATATGGACAATGATAGGTTAAATAATAACAACAACAACAACAACATTAACAATGGCAGCAACTACAACAGCAGCACCCCAGGGCAACAGACGACAACAACGCAGCCACTCTCCACCTCATCCGCCGAGAAGCAGCAGCAGCAGCAACAGCAGCAGCAGCTGCTGAGCAGCGAGAACAACAAGCATGGCGGGACAACGTTGCATGCCACAGAGAAATCACAGAAATCACAATTCTCTCTTAATCTCAAACAGAAATTCTGCAGCATCTTTCGCTTTCGACGTAGCAACAATCATCAACGTTGTCGCAGCAACACAAATGCAGCAGCAACTGCTGCTGGCGCAGCAACAGGAGCGGCAGCAACAGCAGGAGCTACAACGGCAGCAACAGCAGGAGCAACTGCAGCAGCTGCGACGAGTGCGACAACAGCAGGCTCAGCCGCCTCCTCAGCTGCAGCCGCCTCCTCTGCCCAAGCAACAGCCTCGCTTGCAACTGCTCTGAACGACAACGATGCGGAGGACGCCAGCAATTGTATCAATCGCAGTGAAGCCAACGCTGATCTTCGCAAGAAATTTCAATCACGTGCGCTGCCGCCGTTGCCAAAGAAGGGTAAGGCTGTAGTTGCCGCAATTTGTGACCATATCAACTGATTCACTCTCTCTCTCTCTCTGTCCTTATGTAGCCTATGCCAACGATGCCGCCGAAACGAAAACGAAGGATGCCAAGAAGAATGCTGACGGTGCACAGGAGCCACGTGCTCTGCAGTTTACCTCGAGCATTGAGAAAGTCAAAGACGTAAGCAGCCGTTGGCCTAATGCTAAAGCTAATCCCATTAATCTCTCTCTCTCTGTCTCTCCCTTCCGATAGTATGGCTGGTACTGGGGTCCACTGTCCAGCGAGGCAGCGGAGAAGGTACTGTCCAATGAGCCAGATGGTTCGTTCATAGTACGCGATAGCTCAGACGATCATTATATATTCTCACTGAGCTTCAAGCTGAACAACTGTGTGCGGCATGTGCGCATCGAGCAGGATCAGGGTGAGTCAAGTTATTATAGTATCCCTATAAGGCATCGACTAACTCCATTCCTCTCTCTATATCTCTATACAGGCACCTTCTCCTTCGGTTCTTATGCCAAATTCAAATCACAAACTATAACCGAGTTCATTGAGAAGGCAGTGGAGCATTCGCGCAGTGGCAGGTGAGGATTGCCAGTCAATACATTACTCACATATGTATCTATATCTATATCTATCTTCTTAGATATCTGTTCTTTCTGCATCGTCGACCGGAACACGGACCAATGCGTGTGCAATTAACCAATCCCGTTTCTAGGTTTAAGCATGTACAAAGCTTGCAGCACATGTGCAGGTGAGTTGCTGAAGTAACCTTGAAACTAAAGCTGTATCTGATCTATATATATATATCTGTCTACTTGCAGATTTGTTATACTCAAGGCGGTTATACGAAAGGATCTAATACAGACATTGCCATTACCGAGAAGACTTCTAGACTATCTTAACTATAAGCACTGCTACTCCGAGCAGGTGGAGAGCGACAGTTCGCACTCGCAGGTGAGTAGCCTGGGGAGTTACCCAACTATTCGCATATACCTAATGTTATCTGATATATTCTTTAGATATCTGGCGACGGTTCCATGTAAAATTTGGCAGGGCAACAGACGACAACAACAACGATGCAACAAAAGAGAAGGAGAACAACAAAACAAAAAACAGAAAAAAACGAAATGAAAACGAAAGCAAAATCTGAGCGAAGCAAAAGAAATTATTACATTATATAAGTAGTAGAATTTAAAAAGAAAAGAAAACAACAACAAGTTAAGCAAATGATAAAAGCAAACAAGAGCAAAGGCATTTAAAGTGTAGGAAGAGATAGAGATAGAGAAAGAGAGAGTGAGAGTGAGAGGAGAGAAGTGAAAACCAAATGAAACGAAAACGAAATTCAAAACTCTGTTTATTGATCATTTTTTGTACTCGGTGCTATACTATAAATATTAACTAATTAATGACACAAAAACAAAAAAACAAAACAAAAAACATATATGTTTAAGCTGGATATGATTATGCATAGTCAAGTAAAAGAAAAACAAAAACAAAGAAAAGAGAGAGAGAGAGAGAAAAAACGAGAACAAACAATAGCAACAATAACACCAACAACAACCACAACAACAACAATAGATGTATATAATTATGCATAACACCAAGAGAGGAAGATAAGAATAGAGAGAGAGAGAGAGTTATAATACGGCGGCCAGCTCGAAACTTTGTGCGCGATTTTTGATTCTGAAAAAATGTTTGAATGAAACTTTAAAGCTTGCCTTTTAGCTGTGATTTTTCCCTTATTAACGAAATGTACCATTCAAAGATGATAACGATGACGATGAAGATGAAGAGGAAACATAGAAGAGATGGTGTTATATTGAGATAGTAGAGATCAATGTGCGTGTGTGGTTACTTTAAGATATGTATGTGTATCTAACTATCCATATTTAAGAGCGTTTTCACATCATGTTGATGATGATGATGATCATTTTTTTTATTTAAGCTATTGTTATTTAGCTATTTTGTTAAACTGTAAATTTGCTCAAAATACTCAACGAATACAACGAAACTACGATAACATTTTACGCCGCCACGGCAACTGTGAGTCTCTAGCAAACGTCCTGATCCTCTTAACTCTCTGCTCTACACTGGAGGTTATGTTATATCTTTGGAACCGAAAGCGGCGGGCAGAGAGACAAACCGAGAGGGGAAGGCGTAGAGAAAAAAACAAAAAAACAAAACAACAAAACGAAACGAAACAAAAGTGAAACTGCAACTGAAACTGTTTTCTCAAATGTTTTTTGTGTGGCGTCTTTAAACTCTAAGCAGAAGATGAAGAAGAAACTTTGGCAAATTTATAGTCTTAACACAGAGAAATAATATGTATACTCAGCATGTGCTCAATGATCAATGTAATACAGAATATACTCACTAGACTCACCACTTAGGCCGCTATTCCCCAACCCCCCCACCAACCATTCTAGTTCAGTGTTCTAGCTCTTTTTAGTGTTTATGTTGATGTAATGCTCTCTACAAATCGTGCCCAGAGTTCAGTGTCTTGGCAAAACCCAAAAAAAAAAAAAAAAAACCAACAAAGTGAAATGAAATGAAGATATGTAATAATAGAGCAAAGGAGAATGAGAGACAGAGAGAGAGAGAGAGAGAGAGAGAGAGAGAGAGAGAGAGAGAGAGAGAGAGAGAAGTAAGTGTTGTATTCAGATTGTATTATGTATCTATTTCAATTATTATTATAATTGTGAGGGAGTGGAGAAACTGCAAACGAGGGAGAACTCGCTTGCCAAAACGCAATATGTATATTGATTTAATATTGATTAATTGACTGTTAACCCATATTTGTTTTTTTTTTTTTTTGTACTTATTTGTTACTTATGTCTAGGCTCGTTTCCACAATTTTCTATTTCTATTATAGATCATTATTCTTTTTTTTATGAGTATTGTTTTTAATATTATTGTACTTGCACCCTGCACCCTCTATATGTATATATTTATTTTCTTGTAAATTATAAAACAATATCTTTGCGTATATATGTATGTGTATCTATGTATATGTATATATGCACTTGTGTATGCACTTTTGTTTTCCTTTTCTGTTTTTGGGATCTATTGGAAATGTGTCTTTTTCTTTAGCGGAAATGAATACAGAAAGCAATAGAACAAATATAAAGTTTATAAATAATATTTAAACAAATTTAAATGACCAGCAAAAAACACAAAATAAAAAGAAAAATAAAAAGATGATATGGTCACAGGTAAAAGAGCAATGGAAAGGCAATATAATAAATTTTTAATAATAAAAATTTGAGAAGATTGTTGCTGGATGCGATGGATGGATGGGATTGAGTTTGGCTTTTTCTAACAATTTTCGAAGAGTGGAGATTCTGTGAATCGTAGAAGAGTTTGCGCTACACTTATACGCCAGCAACTTCGTCCTGAACCTCGGACTGGCGCCATCTGTCGTCGCCATGGAGAAGGAACTTCACACAAGTCGTAAGTGTCGCCCTCTAGGAGTGGTAAGTTTACTTCACTGTGGCTCGAAATGTGACAGTTAGAGGAAGTTTTGAGGTTATGTTGCAAACAGGAAGGTAGGAGAATAATATATATGATGTATATTCTGGTTCGGCAGTATTCAATATTCGATTTAGCTGTTAAAATGCTAAAATGATTATTTTTTAGCCTACTAAATGCTTAATATCACATAATTAATCTATTTTAAATGAGATTTCTGCAGAAAAACCCTTTGAAAGTTGCTATATGAGTGTTTACTATAATAATTTCAATATTTTTCGTGATGATAAACATATCATGTTTGTGTGTTTATAGAGCAATCTTCAACTTTTGCTCTTCAAGGCCTCAATTTGTAGTTCTTCAACATAGTTTGCCTGCAGTCGATAAATTCCTCACTTCCTTTGTCTCCTCATACACACTCTCAGCTCCATGCGGGACAGAGATAGAAAAGGGGGGCGTAGCATACAAAAAGAGAGAAAAACAAAAGGCAATGGAGACAAAGGAAAAACAACAGCAAAATTTGCATAATAATAATCGGAAAGGCCAAGGAAAGTCGAGATTGCACACTTTCTGTATCGACTCAATAAGGTGCCAAGTGTGCCCATAGATGGTATGTGGTATATCGTATACTATATGAAGCTATCCATACGATCAATGGGAGCCTAAACAAATCGAAACGAATCGTATAAGTACGCATTTAATTGCCATTGTTCGCTTAGGCGGTTTAGGGCCCCAATATTATTATTATAATCATCATCATCATAAGGTGTAGAAGGTATTTCCATGCTGCGAACTGTAACGGTTTCTTGCGGCGTTGCTTTTGTGCCTTCTCTTTCTTCTTCTCCTCCTCCTTCTCCTTCTCCTTCTGCTGCTGCTGTGGCTTTTCACTGCGTTTCGGGGCAACCGCCTGGTGATTAATTACATTTTCTTTTTAGCCAGTTTTCTCTCCTTAGCCTTTTCAATTTTTTTCGGCAGGCTCGCGACGTCAACGTTGACTGCGGCAGCGACTGCGACTGCGGACTGGCGTTAGCCGTTGTTGACGTCGCTATACGAAATTAAATTTTGATTAATTGCAAAGCGGCACCTTTTGCGGCGCTACGTGAAAAGTGTTTCCATTCGCTGCACTTGCAACGTCGCCTACCCCCGGTAACTCCTGCTCCCCGCCCCCCGCTGTCAGTCAAAACCATCTTGAAACGAAACAATTTTCAGGTGTGAAAAATTTTGAAATGCGCTTTCAATTTGCGCTGCCAGCGTCGGCAGCAGCAGCAGCGACTGCGCCCCATTAACGCAGCAACCAAATAAAGTCATTACCAACTGCCAAGCAGGCAAAGGCAGGCCGAGAGACAGACAGACGGAGAGACGGACAGACAGACAGACAGACGTACGATTGGGCCGAGTGAAGCCTGCCTGCCTGGCTGACTGCATCTTGGACGGGGCGGCGTTGGCTTCTAATGCGCCCCAGCAATTTGCTACGTTGCCCGGCCACACCTACCTGCTGCCAAACATGCAATGCCTCGGACTGGTCTGCCTCCTCCTGCTGGCCTGTTGCCTCCACCTGCCTCCTGGTGTCTTCTACAACGTCCTCCTTCCTGCTCCTGCCTCCACCTGCCTTCTACAGACCTCAACTGCCTGCTCCCCTGCCTCCATCTGCTTCCTTCTTCCTTCTGCAGCCTTCTTCTGCTTCCTCCCATCTTCTTCTGCCTCCTCCTTTCTTCTTCTGTCTCCCACCGCCTTCTCCTGCTTCCTTCTTCCTTCTACAGCTTCCTCCTGCCTGCCTGCTGCCTCCTCCTTCTTTCTCCTGCCTGCCTTCTACCCCCTTCTGCCTCCTCCTTTCTCCTCCTCCTCCTTCTGCTGCCCTCTATTGCCCTCTACTGCCTTCTCCTTCCTACACCAGCCTAGGCTAGGCCTGAGCTGCGCTCCTCCTTCTCGTAGCTCGTTTGCAGGGCTCCCATTAGGCCCCCTTTCGAGGCTCTGGCTTCGTGTCTGCATTGTGGCTAGCAGGGATCAGATAACTCAATTATTCGCGGCGTAAACAAATGCTGCCTCTCAGGGTTTTAGCGCAGCTTCAACTGCAACTCGCCGTGGTCCACATGCATACATACATACATAGAGCAACCCTTCCCATTCCCCTCCCCGCACCATGGCAACCCTGTTAGCTTCTTCCTCGCGCCGCAGTTCAAAAGAGATGGGTTATTATCCCGGGCATAAATGGATTGTAAACGTGATTTTTATAGTCATTTAGCATAATAATGCATTTTATGGTTCGCCTGAGTCGCCTGAGTGAGCAGCGCGTCTCCCAATCGCAGTCGCAGTCCACTCCGTTTCCTCTCTCTGCCTTCTCTCTCTCTCCCTCTCCCTCTCCCTCTCCCTCTCTCTCTCTCTCTCGCAGTAAATTAAGCGTTGCTACGTTTGGCTCTTTGCAGCTTCGCTTTGAGTGGCCTGCTTAGTGCAAAGATTTGTTTTGTGTCCAAGCGAAAGAGACAGAGAGAAAGAGGGAGAGAGCAGGAGAGAGAAAGGAAGAGAAAGAGGGAGGGGGCGCAAGCAGCACGATTGCCAGCGGAGAAGACGATCGCTTGTGGTTTATGCGTTCCAAGTAGTGAAAATTGGCGAGTTTAGCCAAAAAAAGGCTAAAAACAAGTAAGTAGAGCTTTAGGCAAGTTTAGACTATATAAAACCAAGACTTTGGAGTGCCTATATAACACCTAAATCATCAGTTATCATGGGAATGGCGATAACTACACTACACAATGCAAAACAAAAACTTTAGTTTAGAAACTACGCTTGCCAAGCATTTTTTAGCTACTTATAAAGGTGGTAGCCAATGGGTATGGGATCTAAAATTTAAGTGATATGTATAAAAGTATTGTACCAAAATTTGAGGCATGCAGCTTGTCTAATCTCAGAGCTATAGGAGTTCATACATACATTGTGCCTAAAAGTGGATTAAAATTTACTTCTCCCATGTTTCTCAGAATGTTTTCAGGTTTTCTGTGCTTTTCTCTTCCTGAACGTATTGATCACGTTCACCAGTTGCCGCATAAACCCGCCTGAGCTTGTTCCTCGATCCGATTTCGTTCCAGGGAGACGTCGCTTGACTGACTTCTTAGCCAATTTGCGAGTTTGCGGTCTGTTCACGTTTGTTATTCACGCTTTTCAATTGAGAACGCGCCGCCAGATGTGTTGTTTGTGCCGCCCTCTTCCGCCCCTCCTTCTCCTCCTGCTCCTCCTGCAGCTAAAACGCAATCCTGAAGCGGGGTCTGCCCTCCACTCGGAACTGTGGGGATCCATGGCCGGGTCCTCGTTTTATTGTTTGTCTTCTTTATTACAAGTTAAAGCGTAATTACTCAACAAATATGCCGCAATTTGCGAGCTGCGAGCCAACTGCGATTTAGCTGTTCCCTCTGCTGCTCCTGCTCCTTCTCCTTCCCTCTTCTTCCTCCTCCTCCTAATCCTCGCTCTGCACCTTAGCCAACTGCTGCTGCCAGTGGCCAGTTGCCATTTTGCTGCCGCTGCCGCTGCTGCAGAAATCAATCGACCAAATGCGGTCCGCAAAATTGTATTTATTTATTTATTTATTTCTGAGATCCTTTTTGAGGTTGTCCGACATCGTTGTGGCTCTGGCTCTGGCTCTGGCTCTGGCTTGGGTAGGATGCTTGGGTACCTTCTGGCTACTCTTATCTGACCGCATTGCAATGAAGTAATCCAATTTGCGCACAGGTTGTCATTTTGGCACGCCAAGGTACTCATTACACGGTGCAGGACAGCAAAATAGTGTGGGAAAGAGATGGGAAGAGGGAGAGAGAGAGAAGGTAGATGGGAGACAGATTAGCGATCGGCAAATAACAGAGAGAAAGAGAGAGGAAGACACAGGAAAGCTGCCAAGTAGATGTACAGCAGGAGATAGAGAGAAGCATGAGGTATAGAAAGGCTTGGATAGTTAGGGATTAGAGAGAGAAAGATGCATATGAAACCATATGAAAATAGAAAGAGACAGCATGAGACAGATAGGGCCAGTAAACCCAAAGAAAAAAGAGCCAGAGCTACAGAAAGACTTCAAATAAAATAAAAAAAAGAGAAAACTCAAGCAAACTGTGTGCGAGAAAGAGGGAAAGAAGGAGAACAAAAGGTTAGAAAGCACATGAAAAGAGTGAGATGCATATATACATATATCATATAAATAAAATGAGTTAGAGGGAAAGAGTAAGGGAAAGTATGATTAGGAAGTCCAGCAAGATGCTAGACATAAAAATGCAAGGAACTTAGGCAAGCAAAGCTGATAGAGAACTTGGGAGGGTGTCAGTACTTAAAAAATTAAAAAGAGATAGGGACAGCTATGGTAAAAGAGCAATAGAAAGATAGAGCATGATAGGGAAGACCAGCAAGGTGCTAGAAATAAAAAAAACAAGGAATTCAGGCAAAGAAAGCTTAAGAAGTTGTTGCAGCTTAAAAAAAAAGAAGAATAGGCACCCTGTGGTACAGCAAGAGATAGAAAGAGAGACAGAAAGAGAGAGAGAGGGTGAATAGTGTTGTTAACTCTGTGCTTACCCAACACTTGTCATAAATCTCAATTTAATAATGAGAAACCAGTTCTACTGCAGAAGATTGTCAAGTTATTGCAATGGCTGGAAGGGGTACCCTACCCCCTATAGACAGGGTGTTAAACGCTCGACTCCTTTTGCCCATTGTTTTCGCACAGCACTCACAATATTATCAAAATACTTATCAAACAATAAAGCCAAAACGCAAGTTGCGAAGGGACGCGCGGGGTGTACAGGGCGCGTACAGGGTGTCGGGTATTAGGGTATTAGGGTTAGCTTTGGGGTTAGACCTCGCTCTCTCTCTCTCTCTTTCGCTGCCCTTAAGTATGTAGATTTCGATGATTTATTTACTTTCGTCCTGGCTTATCGCGCCCCGATCGTACTCAAACCGCACGCGACCTTCATAAAAATGGTTCGCCCTCACATTATTTTGGGACAAAAGTAATTTTCAAATTATTTCCAGCAGCTTTCGGGGTTGGGCCAAAGGAATTTGATTTTGGGTTTTTGATTTTACCCGACTTGTTCCCTGGTCTCGTTTGACACGATGCGACACGAGACAGACGAGACAGACGAGACAGGCAGGGGGACGAATGTTTATCAAAACAAGCAAATCGCATAAAAATTGAGCCATTGTCAAGGGTCTCTCTCGCTCTCTCTCTCTCTCTCTCGCTCTCGCTCTCTGTCTTCGCATCCATCTCCCACATCGGGGGGAGTGCTGCAAGGGATGTTTGCTTGGGACGCACAAAAGACTAACTGATCCTAAGTCACGATTAGTTATAATAGTCGTATTTAAGCCATTATACGAGTCTCGAGCCTCGAGTGACCGCGCGCGTCTCTATCGCTTCTGTCTCTTTTATCTGCTCCAGAGCGGACAGTCCTCACTTGTCCAGCCTCTAACCAGCTATAGCTGTCGAATTTATTATTATATCTGTAGAGAATTATATTTATTTCCCTTCCATCCACAATTTACAGCTTTATTATCGTCACTTTATTGTTCTACGAGTTGGTCAAGCAGCGAAGGAGAAGATTATCAAAATGGAATGGTATAGTTTTTATTTTTCCTTATATTATGCATTCAACATTATTATAATTGTTCATTTGAATACCATTTTATTTATGGGTACTTTTGTCTCAGTATCAATTTTCGACTTTCATAAAAATATAGATTTTTATCGATTCGTATGTGTTTTTCCCCTTATTTTTGCTTAGGATAACTTGAATAGTCGTAGAAATCCCTTAAGAACCATTTTTGAATTTACCGATATTAAGAAAATTGAGGTAAATTCAGGTATGAGTTTTCAACAAACATTTTTTTTGTAGTTTAGAATCTCGAGTTTTTAATTTTAATTGATCTAAACTAACTATTTTAAACGGTTTTAAACGATACTTAATTTTGGCCAAAAAATCATGTCGAAAAGTTAAAAAAAACTGAACATGTAATACCCTTAAATGGCCTAGTACCCTCATTTTTCGCTGATCGTAACTTTCTTAAAAATCAAACGATTTCACGCGGAATGACATTTTCTTTATGTTTTCATAACCTGAATGATTCTACATTTAAAAAATAGCATAATGAATTTTTTAAAATTTTTCGAAATTTTGGAAATTTAGGTAAGAGTCCACATGATTTTGTTTTGTTATTTTAATTCGCGAGATTTTAAGATCGAGTAAGTCGGGTGACTGTTGCCTTACCCACTTTATACATATATCGAAATTAGTATTATATATGTATATATATATATCTATATATTAAACACTCACCTAGTGTAGTGCACTTTCCTATAGAGGACCTTCAGCTTTTTATCTATTGTATATCCATCTGTATTCCATATGAAACTTAAGCTACAAATGTAAGCCGGTTTTTAGCTAACGCCGCCCACTGTGCTACTATCTCATGCGCTGCTTCTCCTCTGGCCACAATCTTCTCACGCTTTAGGCCACAACACACTGAGAGAGAGAGAGAGAGAGGGAGAGAGAGCAACTATTAGCCAGCCACTTTAGACAGACAACTGGCGCTAATCCCGACAAGCCACCGGAGAAAAAACTCAACCTCATCCTCCAGTGCCGCCGCTCCCCACCACCGGCCGCTCCCTTGTCGAGCGTTGAGCGAATGCCTCGAGAGACGCATCCGCAAATCCTTGTCGATTGCTCACTTTAATGCCCGACACCCTGCCGGGCTTTGTGTGTTTGGCTTTTGTGTGTTTCCCATTGTATTGCACCCTTCCCTTTCCCTTTCCCCTTCACTATTTACGTCATGTTGTACATGTTAAGCCGACAAATCGGTTGCGATTGATTAAAGAGAGTCCTGTGCGCGCGCCCGGTTCGCTCCCGGTTCATCCCTCTCTCTCTCTCTCTCTCTGGGTCGATTGCAATCTTGACTTCATTATCGGCTTTTGAATTTCTTTTATTTTTCCTATTTTGATTTTGTTTTTTTTTTTTTTTTGGAAAATTTCGACGAGTTAAGCCGCTGGCGACGTCCACCTTAGTCCTTGGGAAGGTGCGTGAAATTTGTCATATCCTTATCCGCACCCGCATCTCGCATCTCGCATCAGGTCGCATCGCATCGTAGTATGGAGTTGGTGGTTGTAGCGCCCCCTCGAGCTTTGCTCCTGGAACATATTTCAGGCTAGGCCAAAGGAGGCGTGAAATGTGACCGTATCGAAGCGACAAAGCCTCAACGTGTGCACCAGCACTACCAGGACACGTTCCTGGTTCAGGTCCCAGTGGAGCATTCGCTTTGTGCGGTTTCCGTTGCGTGAAATCGCTGCATGCGTTCGGGATTAGGCAAATTTCTTCGTGATCTCCGTGTGCCGTATCACATCCTGGAGAGAAATACCCGAAGCTCTACTTAATTTCAGTTTGTTTTTCTTGCTTGCAATGCGGCTAATTTGTTTATTGCGGGGGTATTACTTGTAGTTCTGGGTTCTGGAGGGGTCTGGATGCACTCTGGCAGCCTTAGGTATTGTCATATGTGTGTTTAAGGTCTCTTTCAAGCAATATATGCTCGATAAGTGCGTAAGACACTTCAATTTTCTCTTTTTTCTTAATTTTTAAAACATCACATTTACATTTATCTCCAAATCTCGAGTATTACTGAAGCTACAGCTATCAAATTTGGCATGTAGTTTGCTTTATAACATATACATAGATGGTAACTTTAAAAATTCCTATATCTATCATTTACACTGAAATAAGTTAAGAAAACTGTATGTATATTTAACAATTTGTTGTTAAATCATTAAATCATTAAAGTAGTTTTAGATTTCAGAGATTTTGACATATCGTGCCTTATATTTATATTTCAAGCCAAATCTCGATAACTAAAGCTAGCAAATTTGAAATATAGAAAGCTATATATCATCTATAAACATGTTGGCTTTTAATATGTAAATATCTTTCATTCCTACTTTAATAACTTAATGTGTTTAAATTGATATTTATCAATTTGTTGTTAATTTAATGAAAATGTGAAGTAATTTTAGACTTGAAGGTTCCTGTGGATGGATAGCTCAGGCCTCTTCTTATACTTATAATCATATGCATTGAGCTTGCCTTTCCAACAGGATATAGACGGGAGAAGAAGCTGTGACAGGAACTGAATGGGCAGGGCCTAAGGGCCGTGTACATACTGGAGGGAGGGGGGTGGTCAGTTACCAGAGAGGGCTCCAGATGGAGTAGGGTCTACACGCTTCACTTGCTCCATCGAACACACTTGCACTAATTACAATTGCAATTACGCGCGTTGTGCGAATGCGAATGCGATTGCGGACGCGGATTCGCGCCGAGAGCTTGGGAGCCGAAACGCGCTGGCACTTCCCATCATTAGGGCAGAGCAGTGATATAAGCTGGAGCAGGGTAGGGGTAGGGTGGCCCGCTATGCGTTGCAAATTAATCAAATTAGCTTCAATTTTTTTTTTTTTTTTTATTTTCTTCTTCTTCTTTCTGTTAGGCCAGGGGTTTTTGCAGAAATCATTTTAATGACGTCGTCGCTGTTGCCCCCAAACAATTGAGTTGTCAACCTGAGTGGGGCTCGAGAGGGCTGGGCGTGGCAGCTGATGGGCGTTGATGACATTAATAAACGCAATGCGCATATGCAAAAGGCAAAAAGGTAGCAGAGGCAGAGGTAGGGGCAGCAGTTGGCCGCATTGCAAGTTGGCAACACTGTTAATTACCAAAGCGCAAAAGCGACAAAATTGTAACAGTGGCAACGCCTCAGGCACCCCCAAGTGGGCGTGTACGGCCAGAAAGACAGTGGGAGAAAGAGAGGTAGAGCGATGGAGAGTGAGGTAGAGCGAGGTAGAACGAGATGTAGAGAGGGGTAGAGAGAGGTAGAGAAGGTTTGGAGACAGGTGGGGTGATGTAGAGAGGGGTTAGAGATGGGTTGGCGAAAGGTAGAGCAGGGTATATGGGGGTAGAGGGAGGTAGAACCAAGTAGAGTGAGGTAGAGCAAGGTACCGCGTGGTAGAGAGGGCCTAGACCCAAGTAGAGAGTGGAAGAGAAGGGTAAGAGCGAGGTAGAGTGGATAAGAATGAGGTAGGAGTGGGGTAGAGCGAGGTACAGGTTGGTAGAGAGTGGGAAAGAGGGGTAGAACGAAAGGTACCGCCAGGTAGTGCAACCGAGAGATGCGCTGCAGCATGTGGAGCAGGCGCGGAAACGGCCCAAGGCCGATCAGGTGGCATGCTCGGCGCATTAATTGCCCCCGATACGCTGCCCACCTCCCTCCCCCTCTTTGGCTACCCCCTACAAGCCTCAGCTTATGAAAATGAATGAGGTCATAAGCAGCTGCCTTGCACCCTCCTGCTGCCTCCTGTCCTGCCCAGCCTAATGAAAGCCACTGATGACTTCTACGTGTCCATCAAACTGCCTGCCAATTGATGCGGGGCTCACTGGGGGAAGGGGGGAGTGGCAGGACCGGGCGTAGCCTCCATCTGGCTCTGTGGCTGCTGCCAAATAAGCGCGCAGCGCGCAGCGCGCCAAATGATTTGTGCCTCGACAATCGGCACAGCAATTTGGCCAGTGTTGCCAAACAACAAGAGGAATAAAAACCACAGTGTGTGCACACACACACACACACACACACACACACACACACACACACACACACACACACACACACACACACAGCACCCACACAAGCCTAATTGATGTTGCTACTGATAAAGCTGAAGAGAAACATGAGCATTGCTTACTCTATGAAATCTCCTGCTAGTTCTGCATGTTATGCGATATATTTCCGATAGTTTTCGATAGTTTTCGATAGTTTCAAATCAAAGTTGCGAGCTTATAGTGTGTATATTGCTTATAAATAATAGTCCATATAGCGCTCTCTGTGCCAGTAACTGCCTGCCTGCCTCTGCTGCTGTTTATCTCTCTGTTTGTCCGTATGAACACCTAGATCTCTGGTAATATAAGAGCTAGAGCTATTAAATTTGTAGACCATATTTCTGTGTCTTAAGAGTATCCTACGATTGCTTGGAGAACTACTCAGTGGCTTCCCTATTCCTGTAAATCAATAAAAATCTGTACAAAATCAGTATTCAAGTGTATTCTTAATACTATAGGGTTTATTTATCAGTCCAAACAGTTCTATTAATTTGTCAGAATTCATCTTAAATTATTTCCCCAACTATAATTAAGTTATAAATCTTGGATCTGCAGTCATACATATATGGTGTGAGTAAGGTGTTCAGGCAACACACCTGAGCAAGAACCTCAACTCATGCAGACCCTTTAGCGTTTCGATACACTTTATAGGGTACTAAAAAAGGTATGAAAAACCATGCCCCGCAATCCACGCCTCCCTCTACTCAGAGAGAGAGAGAGAGGCCGCACCATTTGCGGCTAATTTTGTAAATCATGATATCGTAATTAATTTTTGCAGCCGCAACACAAAGAGACAGCCGCGTTGGCGTTCGTATACGCCTCAGCCGCAGCCAGGGAGTCTGCGTTGGCGTCGACTGCGACTGCGACTGCGACAGAGGCAGTGACTGTGGCAGCGTCAGCATCTTTAGCCAGAAATCCTCCGACAAAACCAATTAATATTTGAGCAATGCTCCTGCGGCAACAATTAAAGTCAACGGCAACAACACAACAGCAACAACACAACAGCAACAGCAACAGCAACACAAAAGCAACAACAATCGACAACAACAACAATCGACAGCAACAAGAATCGCCTACAAGGGCTGAGCTGGAACAAGATTTTTATTGAGATCTCAAAGATGCAAAGTGATTTGAATTTGATTGTGCCGCGCGTGCGCTGCGCTGCGCTGCCCTGCTCCACTGTACAGTGTCGGCACTCTACAGAGAGAGTGAGAGCGAGAGAGAACGAGCAGCAGATGCGGCACAGTGGGGCGCATAAGGTGTGAAAACCCTGCTGGGTTTTAAATGCAAGCTAATAAGAACGGGAACGGGAAAGGGAAGGGGAAAGGGCAGAGCTGCAAGCAGGGAGAGAGAGAGAGAGGGGGAGAGAGAGAGGAGAGCGAGAGATCCCTGCTTGAGATCGTTACAATCGAGCAGGTCGTCCAGAGACAAGCGTGTCCAAATCGTGCGATGGCAAAATGCATTTTTCCACTCTCAATTCTCTATAAAAAGATATCGAAATATGCAAGCGAGATGAATACGCACAAAAACAAAAAAAAAAAAAAAAAAAAAAACAAAAACATTAAAGTCGGCAAACAAAGCGATCTTAACTGCGATCATCATTGAGTACCTGCGCAAGCGGAGGCGCCTACAGAGCGCAGTTAATTGATATATCAATAACACAATGATAACTTAATAAGTTGATCAAGTTGATCAAGGCTGTGGATTGTGAGATGAGTTAAGCAGAGGACATACGCATTGTTCTAGAGTTTCTTATAGTTTATAAAGGCAGCAGTGGGTGTGGTCAAATTATAAAGCCAGCTTAGGCTGAGAGGAGTAATTAGACATATTGTCAGCAAATTTGATAGTCGTAACTCTTAGGGTCCGCGAGATCTATGTGTTCATACAGACAGACTTGGCTCAATTCAATTGCTGTGCAGGAAATACGTATTGATATACTTTTGTGAGCTTGACAAGGCCTTTTCTCCACTTCGACACATAGCTAGGATACCCTGTAAGAGCTGGGTATGCTCAGAAATTAAATACCCTGCACGAAAACTTAATTAACTGTCTCTTATCCCCTAAGTAATTGTTGTAAATTCAAGCGATGCTTAACTTAATCTATACAAGGGGTAAGGTAAGGGAGGGAGGTAGGGTAGAGGGATGAGGGTAGGGTCTTATCCCCATAAAGTGTTACACTTATAATGCGTATAATATACAATCACTTAGGATACGAACAAGTTAAGAGAGACGAACCACAAATTGGCCAACTAATACAACAAGCCTCCCATTGAGCCAGGCGGAGGTGTGGCTAGAGGGGAAAGTATGGCGAAAACGTGCTGCCAACACAGACAAAGAAACGGAAAGGGAGCAGGGTGTAGTTCGGTTGGGCAAGGGGGAGGCAAAACAGAATCAAATCAAGCGACAAATAAATGTAACAAATACGACGACAAAGGCAGCAAAGGAAGCAGAAGGCACTACAAGAGAGGGGAGTGGGTGGTAGAGGGGGGGAGAGGGAGGAGGAGAGTGGGTTGTGGCAAGGACATTGGGCTGGCAGCCAAGTCGCAGCAGCCGCAAAAGGCGACCTCAAAACGGTTGCCTAAAAACTCAATTACATAACAATCTGTTCACATTTTTTCACACACCATCAACTTTAAATGAGCTGGCAGAGGAGCAGGGCGAGAGGAATGAGGGCGAAGGGTAGTAGAGAGAGAGAGAGAGAGAGGGGAGTAACAGAAGAAATGCGCACGGGTCGCTGGGCAGGAGCAGAGAAGCTGCTGGGCACGTCGCCAGGCTAAAAATGAGCAATGCCAAAAGCAGTGGGCGAAGAGATGCGTTGTTTTTCTTCGGAGGGGGGCGGGGTTGTGGGTGGCGGTGGGCGGCGGTGGGCAAAAGGCACTCGAAATCAAATTACGAGCCCACACTAAGGCAACAAGAGCAGGAGAAGCAAGAGAAGCAGCAGGAGAAACAACAACAATCCCAACGAGGACTCGGACGAGGACGAGAGTCGACGCTGCAATTTCGAGGGTTGGACAGTCTAGCCAGCCAGGACCTGCAGGGTTGGAGACTGAAGGGGGGTAGACACAAATTACAATGTAATTTATTTGCCGCCAGCCTCGAGATGGAGACGGCAGGCAGGCAGGGAGGGAGAGGGCAGAAGTAGAGGATGCCCAAAGTTGGCGTTAGAGAAAATCAATCGCGACAGCTAAGAAGGAGACAAAGGAAAAGCAGAAGCAGGAGAGGGAGAACAAGAATGAGAATGCGAATGAAATTGAGAATGGCAATGAGACAAGCTAGAAGGAGGAGGAGGAGGAGTAGAAGGATGAGGAGAAGGAGCAACAGAGACAGGGGAAGACTCCCTGCTTGCCTGCCTGCGGACGAGACGACGACAATGGCGCGAAAGTTTTGCAAGGACCTAAGGAGGGGGGGACTGGCAGGGAAAGTGGCTCATGGAGCAGGCTGGGAGGATGGGAGGAGGGGAGGAGGGGAGGATGGGACGGCCATCAAACTGGCCAATGAATGTCAATTGTTGTTGCTGCCACGGCTGCGGTTAGAGACGTCGTCTGCGCCCAACCAGAAAACCTTATGACATTGCCCATTGCTGTCTGTCTTTGTCAGGGATGCTTGGGATGCTGCTCTAACGCAGCAGCTTGGGGTCTATTAGCTACGAAATTAAATTGGGAACAAAGTAGGGTATACAATACATAATTATTTGTTTAATAAAGGAATTATTTAAGGGTATTTGAAGCAGCCTACCATTTTATTTCTCCTACAATATTTTAAAAATTCATGATTTTTCTCTTACACTATAGTATACAGCTATAAATAAAACTTGAAATTAAAAAACAAATTAATGATATATCATCTTTCTTTTCATAATACACAAGCTATCCTTCGATTTAGAACTCTATACATACATCTAGTATAATATCCTTACTTTTAACTTAAATTATTCTTATATTTTTAATTTAAATTTATATTTGTAATTTCATTTTATTTTAATCTTTGAGTCGACTGCTCTTAGTTAACGTTAAATAAATAAATAAATAAATAAATTATATTTATATTTATAATATATATACATATTTTCCCTTCTTGTAGAGCATACACAATTCGTTCAGTTCCTTATTCCTCTCCATTTTGATTGTCATTTGTCAAGTTTGTCAGCGCTTTTTTTTTTCTTTGCTTTGATTTTTCACTCTTGTTCTCTGTCGAATCATTGCAATTTTATGAGCCTAATGACGAATCTCTGGAATCACGCACCCTCTTTCTGTCTGTACCAGAACCAGTGACTCCCCTCCCTCCTCCCCCCACCTTTCTAACCGTAAACCAACACAAGAAACACATTGTGGTTGCTGAGGGTGTTGATGATGCGCAGCATAGCGTGTATTTAGTGGGGTATATCCGACTGTGTAGTGCGGTAGGGTATGCTGAACTGAGCTGAGCAGAGCAGGTGATTCAGGTCTTTTGTTGTTTACTCTACAACTTTAGCAGGAATTCTGCTGTTTTAAAATAATTTCGCTTGTTTTTTTCGTCTTTTCCTACATTTTTCTATGCAATTTACTCATTTTCTATAAATAGCTGGTTTTAAAGCTAGTTTTAGCTTTTTTTTTTGGTTTTAAAGTTAATTTCTTTTTTATCTTTTTTTTTGTATTTTATTTATTTTTTTTTTTTTTGGTTTTAAGGCTAGTTTCTATAGTTTTTTTTTTGTTTTTACGTATTTCTTTGACTAAAAAGTTACTATAAATAGCGGTTTTATAGCTAGTTTCTATCGCTATTTGAAGCTTATTTTTGCTAAATATATAAGTATTTTTTTTAGCTTTTTTTTGTTGTTTTTTTTTCTAGTTAAAAAATAGCTTATTTTCTGTTTAGAAGGCAATCAGCTTAAATTAAATAGTTTTACAGGGTATTTGCTAGCCGTGCAGGGGTCTCTCTCGCTCTTGGACATGTTCATTATGTGCTCGTCGAGTGTCAAATGGATTTTCGAACTTGTGTGCTAACGATACTGTTGACACGCTGAGGTTGATGTGATCCCCCTTGACGCAGACGCTGCCGCTCAGTCACTGAACCTCCCCCCTCGACGCTGCCACTGGTTAGCCATAGTTAGCTGAACTAACTGTGCTTCTTCTTGTTGCCACAATTATTCATAATTCGTGGGCTCATAAAAATAAATGGCTGCTTAGCTCAGTAATTGCCATAATTTCGTGTGTGTGTGTGTGTGTGACTTGAGTTGGCAGCACTGTGAGAGTTGGCTTGGCAGCACTGCCCACTCCCCCATCCCCCGGCAGGGTTGCATTTAAACAATGTTTTTTTTTACGAGCCAGCGCCTTTGTTGCAGTGGGCGTGGCACAGATTCACACAGCAAATTAGCGACACATGTGTTTTGTTTTCATTTCCTTGAGCGACAAAACGGAGAGCAGGAGAAAGAGGCGGGGAGTGGGAATGGGAGAGGGGAGGAAACAACAACAATAAACTGCGGTAATAATTGTGGTCTCGCTGCATCTGTTGATCCTCACTGAGGCGTTTGTCAAGTGGGCGTGGCGGGATTGACTTTTGATATTTTTATGCGGTTTTATGGCTCATCTCTCATGTGTCTCTTTCTCTCTCCCTCTCTCTCTCTCTCTCTCTCTCTCTCTCTCTCTCTATCTCCAGCAATTAACACGGCGATTAGGCGCAGTTTTTTTTTAATTGAAAGTGCAACTGTTGATATTTTGATAGGTATATACAGGGGGATATACCTATATAGGGCAGGGAAGGAGGACAGCGAGAAAATAATAAAAATAAAAAATACATTTTATTCTTATTAAGTTTCTCAGCATTTTTACTATAATAAATATATAAAGAATATATAGATAAATTCCTATACATACATATATTATATAATATATTAGGTTTTTTATTGATATATATAATATTTCTCTTCATCGAGCCCATAATAATTCCACTTTAAGAGCTGCCTAACTATATATAATCAGCATCTTTTTGGTATACTCTCTCCTACTTCACTTCCACGCTGTTAACTACGCTCTTTCTTTATCTTCTTCTTCTTTTACTGTTGTTGTTGCTCTTTCATTGTCTCGGGCATCCCTCGTCGTCACTTGGGGGCGGACAATCAAAGCGACATTTTCACAATTTTCACATTTCCAGCGAGTCAAACGCAGCAATTGTCGCAAAATAATTCCCCCAGCACAGTCTGCCTCGGCCAGCAGTCGACTCGTAATTTCCCAGTATTTTATTTTGTGTGCGCTGTCAGTTGTTCCCCTTATTTTTGTTTCTTGCTTTCTTCTGCTGATTGTTCTTAAATATATCCATAAATATTCGTTATATTTTCTTTTCTTTTTAACATAATATCATATCACTTTGAAGTTTATAGAGTTTGCATCTAGGTAAATGGATTTTTAATGGTTTTCTTTGGATAGAAAGTCGATAAGTTTCGTATTATTCAAAAAACTAAAGGATCTTAGTCAATGAGAATGTTTTTGATTCATTAGATTGATTGGAATATAAATATTTTAGTTTGTATTATTTTATTTTCTTATTTATTGTTTTTTTAGTATTATTTATTCTATTATTATTTTTTATTTATCATTTAAAAATCGAATAATATACGATATTTTTGAAGAAAAAAGAAGCATAAAATTAAAAGTAATGCAAAATGAAGTGTGTACATAGAAAATTCTGTATATACGATAAAGCTAGAACAGTTATATATGATATATATGTGTAATTAATACACTTTATATAGATATATCTAAATGATACAAAGAAACCAAGCTGAGTTTAGAGTTATTTCCAACTCTCTCGCTGAAAACTGAAACTACTTCACATAGATCACATTTGAGTAGTCTCCTAACTTTTTCTTCTTCTTCTAATTATATACCATATATCATACATATTTATATGGTATATGTGTGTTTTCTAAGCGTTACCTCCCCCCTCCCCCACGATGAATGTGTCCTGGCATTTTGTTGTGTTGTTGCAGGGTTGTCAGCTTGTTTTTCATATTATTTCCGCCTTTGTGGCATGCAGGAAAGTACCGAGACCCCCCTTCCCCCCTCTGCGCTACTCCCATGAGGGGCTTATGTTGCTGTTTCCGGTTAGAAGCAAAAACTTTTACCCAGCTACCTGCTACGAAAACTTTTTGCTTTACCAAAAACTTTTCTGATCTCCCGCGCTCCCGAGCTCGCTCGCTCTCCCTCTTCTTCTTTTTTCTCCCTCTCTCTCTCTCTCTCTCGCAGTTTTTAGGAGTTGCAGGGGTGTATTGGACCAGTGTAACCACAAAAAATAATTAAAATTCATTCATTTGATTTGCAGAAGGTGCCAAGGAGAGGCAGGCAGAGGCAGGGGCAGGGGCAGCCAGGTAGTGGGTTTTATGGGGGGTTGACAAGCCAAAGTTGCCCCCCCTTTACCCTGTGTGCCCACACTGCCCCTGCTGTCAGCCATTTTGCTGGAATAAAGGGAAAAAGTTTTTTGCAACAAACTGTGGCTGAATTAATTAAGTTTTCGTACGCATGAAAATTGTATTAACAAGAGAAGTAGACGAAGAGAGAGGAGAGAGGAGAGGGGCAGCAAAAAAGGGAAAGACAGGTAGGGAAGAGAGGGGGGGGGGAGGTAGGAGCTTGCCCAGTGACGTTGTCTGCCATTAATAAAATTAACAACAAGCGACAATGCAAGGCACATGTGAAAGGGCAGAGGGAGGAGGGAGGAGGGAGAGCAGGAGAGCAGGAGAGATGCACACACACACACACATACACAGAGAGAGCGCAGAGCAATTAAGTAAGCTGCCAACAAAACAGTTGACACTGCAGGCAGGCAGGCAGAGGGGGAGGGGAGAGAGAGGCATGCAGCAGTTAGGGGAGAGGGAGCCTGCTGTCGGAGGGGGGGACTAACGAAAAAATATGCTTTATAGACACCCTCGCAAACAATGACATTGATTGCAGGCAGAGCAAAGAGCGCGATGAGAGCGGGAGAGAGCAGAGCGAAGAGAGCAGCAGCAGAGCGCGGATGCTGCACAGCAAATGGGTTAAGTGGAGCAATGCTGCCGCTGCTGCAGTCGACGTCGCAGTTGGCTGTGCTAATAAAATGAGTGATTCATGCGCAGGCTGCACACACACACACTCGCACACACACACACACTGCTTGCAAGCCGCAGCCGAAGCTGGAGTCGCAGTCGGAGTCGTCGCTGCGTCGGACGAGGCGTTTATGTTAACAAATTAAAAGCAAATTGGTCGCCGCAGTGTCTGCTGCTGCCGCTGCTGCTGCGGCTGCTATAGCCATCTCGCTCTAGCATGCAGCTTGCGCGCGTTTAATTGAAAACTAAAGAAGAACACAGCGAAAAACGCTGGCAAAACGCACGCGTTTTTCTTACAAGCAGCAGCAACAGCCACGCGCGCGGCGAAAATCGCCCCAATCGTTTGCTAATTAATTGTTAACGAATTTTCATTTTCTATTTGACGCAGGCGAAATTGCCATTTATGGTTATTGAGAGAGCAGTGGGAGGGGAAGCGGTAGAGTGGGGGAGGGGGGAGCCTGGCGTTGACGCTGGCAGAGCGAGCAGCGCAACGCGCAGCAGCAGCAGCAACGGCAGCGGCAGCATAATAATTTGATGTGGCGAAAATTGAAAAATGCTGCATAACTCCGCCCTTGGAAAAGTCGTCACACACACAGAGAACGCAAGAAAATTGAAAACTCTTCAAGTCGTTGCTAGCAATGGCGCCTCAGCCTCAGCGTGCGCTGCTGTTGCTGCTGCTGCTGCTGCTGTAGAAATTCCCAGTATTCATAAAGCTTTAGACAGCCAATGAAAGTGGCCACACAACAGCCGTTTGTCTCGCTCGCACACACGCTCGCCTGAGCAGCGACTCCATATTGAAAATGGCCACACAAACAAAACACACACACACAGGCACGCGAGCGCACGCCGTACACACACACACGCGCGCACAGTAAACGAAGCATTTCTTTTAAATGAATTACCCTGGGAGTAGGACTGCAACACTGGCAGCAGCAGCAGCAGCAGCAGCAGCAACGGCAGCGGCAGCAAGCAGCAACACTGGCAGCGCCAGCGTAGGCAGCAGCAAGTTGATCAAAATTGAAACAGGCGACGCTGCGCATATAAAAATTAAGTGGTTGTTGCTTTTTGATGAATTTCCAGCTCGCTCGCACACACGCTAGCTGCCTGCCCGCCTGCACACACACACACGCACGCGACCGCAACAACATGGCAACAATCTCTGCTCGACGTCGCTGCCACTCGTCGTTTTGGTTGGTGGTGTTGGTGCGGTGGTTGTTTGCTGTCTCGTCTCGCTCGCTCACTCACTCAGTCAGTCTTGTCTGTGGCTGTGCCTGTGTGAGAGCGCAAATTGTGTGAGCGCTCTCTCGCTCTTGCCTGTGCCAGGGTTGGCATTCGCTGCTGCCGAGCGTGTGTGCGTGCGTGTGGACTTTTTGGTTTCCTCGCTTGGCGCGTCGTCAGCGGCGCTCAGTTCAAATTGAATTTTCATTGCGAGCGCTTGCGTCGTCGTCTGCTGTCCGTACGAGCGAGCGCCTCTCTCACACTCTCACACTCTCTCTCTCTTTGCAAGTGCATGCGTGACTGTCAAACTCTGTCTGTGTGTGCGTGCGTGCGTGTGTGTGTGTGTTGGTTTTGTAGCACAACTTAAAACTGTATAACGAGAGCCGCGCTCAGTGTGCTTTCAGTCGAACCGTGTGCAGCAACAGCGCAGTGTGCCCAGCTCAGCTGTGTGTGTGTTTTGTTTTTGCATTTTTCTCTCTCATTTCTTGGGCACTTTGCATGGCGCGACGCCGGCCGACGGCAAAAAAGCAAACATTGTAAAACTTCAATTATTTTTTTTGTCCTATGCACGTCAAACTGTAAATTGAAACGGTAAACGTAACGTGTGTGTGTGCGAGTGCGAGTGCAAGTGCAAGTGCGTGCGTGTGCGTGCAAGTGCGTGCCTGACACTGCATGGCCTGAGCAATTTGCCGCACAGTGGGCCATAATGGTACTGGAGCAACAACAACAGGCAACAACAACAACGACAACAACAACAACAACGGAGAGCAAGAAGCTCAGCCAGAGCAACAACAACAACAATAACAACAGCAACAGCTACAAAGACAACAACAACAGCAGCAGCAGCAGCAGCGAAGCAGGAGGAGACACAAAGCGCCAAAGAAGCAGCAGTCACATCGCCAGTCACATCGCCAGTCACAGCATAAATCACGCCTCGAATCACGCCACGCCGCCACCGCCGCCGCCGTCGCAACTGCAGCAACGCGCAGCTAACGCCGTCGCCGTCGCCTCAACAGCAGCAGCAGCAGCAGCCATGCCGTCGGAGGGACTGCATCCAACGGCTGCACTGCAGCTTTACGCTGCCGCCGCACAGTTGGCACCCGGCGGTGTGCGTGTACCGCCCTGGGGTCCCTTCCTGCAGTTCGGCGTACCGGGCGTGTTTGGACCCAACGGACCCTTCCTGGGCCGGCCACGTTTCGAGGCCAGTGCTGGCGGTCATCCCACCACAGCCGCTGCAGCAGCGGCGGCCACACAAATGGCAGCGGTCAACGCCAGCAACGCCTTCGCCAATCTCACCGGACTCAGTGCAGCAGCCCTGCGCAATGTTAGCGCCGTACAGACCACCGCCGTCGCTGCCGTCGCCAGCACCGTGGCCACCATACAGCATCGCCTCATGATCGGCAATCGACAGAGCCTGCCGCCGGCGGGACCACCGAGCGAGGGATCCAATGAAGATGGAGGTGAGTAGAGCACGGGAGCAATTATTCTAGGCAGGAGTAGAGAGTGAGAGAAGGAGGAGGAAGGAGAAAGGAGAGGGATTACTATTTAAAGAATATATAGAGAAAAACTCTATAGACTACTATCAGAAAGCTTTCCATGACTTCTTTCAAAATATTTGCCATGTTATATTCTATATTACTGGGTTATATTGGGTTATATATACTATATTTGGTATTATGGAGCATGATTGAATAATATTGAGTATATCTTCGTATTTTCCAATTTTCTTTTCGAAAATTCCCAATTTTACTCACTTGATCATTTTATTTCCCTATAAATTTGCTCAATATTCCCTCTCTTCTGTACTGCTACATTTATCTTAACTTATATATCATGCAAATCCACTCGTTATGTCAATTTTATTCAATTCTTTCATAAGAACGAGAAAGTATTAGAATAGTCTATAAGAAATTATTTGCATTGAGTTCCAGTTAGCTATGAAATTTCCCACATTTTAAGAAAGTTTTCCAAACCGAAATGAAGCCTTCTTATAAGATATCTTTCATTTCATTTTAGCGAAACTTGTGCATTATAAAGTAATTCCCGTATCTGTAACAATTTCAAAATTTTCTTAAGTACTTTCAATTTTATTTTAAATTCAGTTCTTATGCTTATTCTTTTTATCTGAAATTCCCGAAAAAGTTTAAAAAATCGACTATATTTGCTCAGAAGTGGAATACCCCTAGAGTTTTAATACCTATAGAGTTATCCTACCTCAATCAGTTCATATTTTATGCAAATCCACTCATTAGTCCGTCATATACCAAGTTAAGATTCATTTCCTATTCGCAAAGTCGCATTCAATTTGAATTCGAAATCAATTTGCCCATTTGAGGCACATTCAGAGCGTGTGTTTGGGCAAAGTGCGAATTTGAAATGTGAATTGGGATCATTATAATGACAGTTGATTCACAGATCGTCAGATCTCTCGAATAGAAATATCATTCATGTTGAGAGTGGTGGCGTCAGAGGGAGAGGTCCGAATGCGTCAACGAATGTGTGTGAACGTCAGGGATTTCTGTGGAGGTCGTAAACGCCATGCTATATGAGGTATAGCTCGATTGAATGACACTCTTCCAATCTCTCTATATACTATATAGATCGTTCGAAAATATGCTAATTCATTCAATTAGCCGTGTGCTAAATACTTTGGGATTGTCAGTTTTGCCAGTCGCTTGACTTTTGCTACCTACAAAACTTATTTATTGATTTAGCTAATCAGCGATCGTTTATTATGTAGAAAAAAAATACATCGATTGATTTTTGCATACAAAGTAGTTGGAAGCCCCTATAAAGCCCTCCCCCCGTTCCCACTGCCTTACAGGGAATCGAATCCAAAATTATAATGCCCCCGCTGCGCGCGAAGGTCGGCAGAAGCTCAAGCTGTGACTACTCGATCGTTAGGGTTATACCATACAATATTAATACTACTATAATATCTATAGAGATTTAATATATTAATATTTATGCCAGTCTCTATCTGACAGTTTCCAATTAGGGCCACGTTTTAGAATAGTTTTCTATTCATATGATATAATATGATCATAAGTCTATGCAATTTTCTGTTTATTCTGTGCATTAATTTGAGGAATTTCTTATTCTAATACGAGTTAAGTAAGCATAAGCTTAGTTTCAGCTATATAAATGATATAGGGCACTTTGAAGAAGGAATCTTTTTAATTTCAGTAGTCGAGCATTAATAGAAATAAAGATACGACGGATTCGAGTTGTTTATATAATATAAAAACAGTTATCTGCTTATAATATAGTTATAAGTGATTTAAAGTTTATTCTTAGAGTTATTTATAGGAATTTTGTATTCTAAAATGAGTAAAGTATGCGTGAACTCAGATTCAACTATGTAGCAGTATTTTTCTATGATAAAGATCACTTTTTTGAGCGGAAAACTCTCTTAAAAATATGCTTACTAAACTTCAGAATATAAAAATAAACATATTCCTAATTATATAGCTTATGCACGCTGTTTTCTTATAAATACTGTTATTATACTATATGTAAATCAATATGTATGCATAATCTGCGGCATATAGCTAGGTACAATACTTGTGGTATATATGTATATATATGATAAATAATTCCCTTCTTTTCCATTTTGTTTGCGCACATATTTCTATCTTAAGTATATCGATTATCCCCAACATATACTATTTGTATATATGTATATATATTCGTATGTAGTAGGTCAACTTTTGCTTGATGGGGAGGCGCCTCTGGGTCTTCTTCTTCATCTGCTTCCATTGTTGGCCGCAGCACCGCAATCAGAGTACCTTAAATTGATGGGGGCTCATTTCAGACAATTGCGTTAGCTGCGTTTTGATTGCTGGACTCGAAGTCGGGCCCCTCTGGTATCCCCTCTGCCCCTCTGCACCGCCGCCACTGCCCTCGCTGGCAAACAGCAGGCTGCGGCTCATTGGCCAATTAGCATTAACAAATGATGGCTAGTTGGTGTAATTATGGCCATAATGCATATATCCAGTGCGCTGATACGCTGCCACAGCCAGCAACAGCACCGGGGGCGTTGGCGCGGGGCGTGGCTCAAGTGCGATGCGCAGCCTACTGCGGTTTCTTGTTGTTTATTAACTGCACTTGGGCAGGGGCGTGGGTAGCAGAAGGGGGCTGGGGCGGCAGCCAGGGACATTAGTGCAGCAAGCGTCTAATTAATTGCCAAGCAGCAGGCAGCAGGCAGTAGAAAGAGACAGCGAGGGAGAGAGTGAGAGAGAGTGTGAGGGAGACAGCAGACAGCGCCCACTTCCTGCGTCGCCATTTTAAAAAGTAATTATTAATTTGATTTGATTCAATTTGATTAGGACAACGACGACGACGACGACGACGACGACGATGGCGATGGCAGATAGTCCACAGATTGCAGAACTGACTCCCTGCCCTGCCCTGCCCCGACGTGGGCGCACGGGTGTGGGCGGGGCGTGGCTGCCTGCCAGGGCTGCCGTTGGTGGGTGTTGTTGGGATCTTCCAGTTCGGTTCGGTTCGCCGCTCGAGTGTGTGTGTGTGTCTGTGTGTGTGTGTGCTCATTAATCATTTTGCGGCGCGTCACTGCGAAGAAGAAAAAACTGAGTAAACTTGCAACGTGTGTCTAGAGGGGGGTGGGGAAGGGGAAGGGGTGTGCGGTGCAACCATCAGTCACATGGCACATGGTTTTCTTTTTTGTTTTTTTTTTTTTTTTGGGCTTTTGCCTTTTGCTCATTTCACGCCGGAAATGAAGAAACTGTCATAAAGCGATCGATATCATTTATCATGCGATTTTTCGCTGCCGCCATTTTGTTTGCCCCACTCTAGGTGTGTGTGTGTGTGTGTGTGTGTGAGTGTGTGCTCTCTTGTTCTTGCGTCGTAATGAATTCGAAATGAGCCCCGAAAAGAGAAGGAGTTACCAAAGAACACTTCCGCTGGACGTGGCAGGTCCACAGCAGCTCCAGAGTGTGACAGCTGATGTGATATCCGTAGTGAATGATGAATTGTCTCGTTGATTCACATAAATTCACATTCGATTCCTTAAGCATTTCCGTCTCATAATGAGCTTTTGGAAGAAGGGCTCAACTGGAGGCGTAACATGGCCTAATTATCAAAGGGATTCAGTGGAAAGAGCAGGCGGAAGGAAAGAGAGATAGATATATAGAGTAACAGAGAAAATTAAGCTTTAAATTAGATTTTTATCAACTTAAAGAAGCGGTACGGGGCACGGCTAAATTCTATAACACACCAGCAATACCTTTGAGTATTGTCCAAAATTTTAAGAGCTCTAGCCCTTCTAGTCTTTGAGATATAGAAGTTCATACAGACAAACATATTTTCACTCTCCCAACGCTGCTACTGATGTAATTCCTTTGAAAATTAATTCAATTTACAAGTCTAGCCTGTTATTCACTATATTCATATGCCTGCGCACGCTGCAAATAAACAATTGAATATATGCACTCATACTCAAGCACTCACAGTACTCAGTCAAGTGAATATAGACAACAAATATGAATTATGCACTCGCTATTCACTTATATTCACTTTTTGTACTTTTTAACGTTTCGTTTGAATGAGTGCCACAGTGAATGCCTGTACTGAATACAAGTGAGTGCCAGTAATGGCACTCAATTCAATTGGCGTGTGTTTTGATTAACGTGAATCAAGTTCCATCGTTCGTTCTACACATTTTTCAAAAATTGGCCGGCAATTAGGTTTTTAGCCATAACAACCGAGCCCCATCCCCCCTGGCTCTACGTCCCTGCTCGTTTACTACTTCCTTAACATCGCCTGCTTCTGCTGTTGTTGTTGTTTTTGTTGTTGCGCCCCTGCTTAAAAAGGCAGCAACACGCCTCTGACTTCAGACCCGAACACGGGTCAGAGAAGAGTTTCCTTTTCTTTTCGCTCTTTATTTTTTGGCTGTTTTTCTTTTGTTTTGCCTTTCTTAATTTTTATGACTTAAGTGGTTCGCTTCCTTTACTTGGGGGTGTACGAGAGAGAGAGAGGGGGAGGGGGAGGGGAGAGGGTTTGCCTAACTGTTATATTGCTTGGCTGACGCGCGCTCTAAACAATGCACAACATGCACCACGGAATGTGACTGTGGCGTGCAGCAAACTCGTTTTTTTTTTTCATTTATTTTGAGGTTAGGGATAATACATTTTTGCAGCGTTGCCAAATTGCAGAGAGAGAGAGAGAGGGAGAGGGAGCACGGGAGATGTGCCACAAAATGCCACCTATCGTTGCACACTGTGCACGGTGGGCGCAATAATCATAATAAATTTCAATTATCGTTTTGCAGCACAGCACAAATCACAAATATAGCTACACTTACCCTACTGGCTGCCTTTGCCAGTCAAAGAAGAAGAAGAAGTGGGCAAGAGAGGGAGAGGGGTATTCATGAATTATGTGCACTCACTCACACTCACACTCATACTCACACTCGCCTTGCACTGTTATTATTAAGTCATTTGAATGCACTTTGTGTGCATGTTGCCCCAAACAAACGCACTTCGCACACACACACAGAGAGGGAGAGAGAGAGGAAGAGAGGGAAGTGAAATGTGGCAACAACGCCGACGCCGCCCTTTGGCTTCACTGCAGCCGCCAAGCCGAACGTTTTGTCTGCCTTTTGCCTTATGTCGCTTTGCTTTTAATGTCTCTATTATTCCCATGTATTTGGCGTTGTTATTGAGTTATTAACACACACACACACACACACACTTGCACCCTACACTCACACACACACACACACACTCACTCCGCACACTCACACTCGCTCGCGCTGACCGTCGTTTAAAACAAACGAGTTTTTTGTCGCTTTTGCCGCGGCTGCCATCGCAGTATGCGCCTTGGGTACAGCGCCTTGCGCATAATTAGATACACTTAACAACAAAATGCACAAACCTCTCATTATGGGCGTGCTGCCCCTCCCCCCGTCCTGTATGGGTGGGTAGGGGGTATTCATTAGTTGGCGCGCATAGAAAAGGATATGTTTACAAAGTGGTAAAAAGGCAGTGAGTGTATTCACTATGAATACGAGTGTGAGTGTGAGTGTGAGTGTGTGCACACACAAATGATGCGAACTCATGCAACTTTAAGTGAGTTTAATGAGTGCATTTATTGACGTTTATATCAACGGTACTTGCCATGAATATGCGCATAAATCAGTGTGAATACAAATGAATAAACTATGGATATGCAGATATGTAAATACAATGAACAGGCATTCATTTGCGTCTGTGTGGGGATGCGCATGAGTTGCGAGAGTGAATCAGTGTGAGTGTGTGCAATGTGAGTGTATGCTAGTGAGTATATTAACATGTGTGAGTGTATTCATAAGAGTGTACAGAATACACTGTATTTATTTGCTGTATTTAATTGTATTATATTAATAATACGAGTGTATTTATTCTATGCAAGTGAGTGTATTCATATGAGAGTATACATTTGATATACTTATTTGAATGTATTCATACCAGTCCATTCAAGTCAATATTTCCATATATTATATATTTTTTATGCTCGTGAATATTAATATTATATTAATATATTATGAATATTAATATTATATTAATAATACGAGTGTATTCATTCTATCCAAGTGAGTGTATTCATATGAGTGTATACATTTAATATATTTTTTTGAATGTATTCATACCAGTCCATTCAAGTCAATATATTCATATATATTTTTTATGCTTGTGAATATTAATATTCATGTGAGTGTCTGCACATGAGTATATGCTTATTCACAGTGTGTGCACAGTGCAGCATAAGTGAATAGTGTGATTACACTTAATTACTTAATCAGTTTATAATTTCCCCCACACTCCCCTGCCCTGCCCTGCCAAGTGGCCCTATGCAACTGACCCGTGCTGTGCCGTGTCCGAAACCGTCTCTAAGCCCAACACCTTTGCCTTTTGTCGGCTTTTTGTTGCGAGCGATCGCAGTTAATTTGATAAATTGCGAAGCGTTTCGGACCCGCTCTCTCTGGGAGTGTGTGAGTGTTGCCACGCCCCTTTTTGAAATATATATATATATATATATATCGTATCGTGTATGTAGAGAGAACTATGCATCCTGCGTCGGCAAAAATAGAAACGTAATTAAATTGTTTTGTTTTTATTGCGCGCCGACGGGCAGGCAGGATGTGGATGAGGATGAGGGATAGAGTGGAGAGTAGAGAGTGTAGGATGAGGAGTATGAGGCAGATGAGGAGGGGATACATTACCAACCCGTTTGGTCCGGTTGCCTGGCGTCGCGTTGCGTCGCATTGTAATTGAAATATATGATTATGAATATTTATGCATTTCATGTATATTGTATTTGTGAGTGTTGTGTGAGTGTGTGTGAGCGAGTGTTAGTTAATTTAAATAATTTTCCAACACTTAATTATAGAGCTCTTTAGTGCGATAACAAAGCGGTCGACATTAGCCACGTCTCTGCGAGTATCCCAAAGGGGAATGGAACAGGGAAAGTCACAGGGAACCGGAAAAGGTATTGGGAGTAGAACAGGGAATAGTACTGGGAATAGTACTGGGCATATATCTAGGAATGTGCCTATTAATGTGCCCTGGAATGTGCCTAGGCATGGTTAAGGGATTATTGCGAGATCTGGGGTTAGTTTTTTGGCCTACGCAATTTGTTTTCATTTCTTTTTATTAACCCAAAATTCTCACTCTTTGCAGGCTTTCCCGGCGATGGTGATGACGACAGCAGCGCTGCCAAGCGTCGCCGCTCGCGCACCAATTTCAATTCTTGGCAACTGGAGGAACTGGAACGCGCCTTCTCGGCCAGTCACTATCCGGATATATTCATGCGCGAGGCACTGGCCATGCGGCTGGATCTCAAGGAATCACGAGTTGCGGTGAGTTTAGTTGCAATCCCCACGACATATATGGTAGAGAGAGAAAACACTCCCCAACCCTCTGAACCCCACACAACCTGCACCTTTGCTGAGATTATACGCTTTGTTCCAGATAGGTATGGTTCCAGAATCGACGTGCCAAGGTGCGTAAGCGCGAGCACACCAAAAAGGGACCCGGTCGACCGGCGCATAATGCACAACCGCAGACCTGTAGCGGGGAGCCGATACCACCCAACGAGCTGAAGGCCAAGGAACGGTAAGTTAACCTAACTATCCTAACTTATCCGATTTAAAACAATTTATAGAGGCGATAGGGAAATTTTTGAAACGTTAAATTCATAATATTTTAATAGACAGAATAAATCTAGAGGCCAAATAACGAATATAGGCTATATAGGGATACTGAAATCGAGCCAGGGGGTAATATAAAAAACAAGTGAGGGGTCGAAATTTTTGAAAATTTTAGATTCATAATATTTTGATGCAGACTCCATATAGATTTCAAATAATGGGTAAAATTCTTTCTACCAAGGAAATCGGATGATTTTTGACGAAGTTTTCCATACTAGATGCTATATAGGGGTAATAAAGTCGAACCAGGGAGTGAACTGAAAGACATATGGAAGACCCAAATTTTTTTAAGTTCTAGATTGATAATATTTTGATGCAGAATAAATCTAGAGGCCAAATAATGGAGAAAATGTCTTCTCCCAAGGAAATCTCATGATTTTTGACGAAGTATTTCATACTAGAGGTTCTATAGGGATCCAATCACGGGGGTAGGCATAATCGCAAAGTTTGATAGCTGTAGGACTTATAGGCACTGAGATCTAGGTGTTCATACAGACAGATTTTTAACTATTTTGAATTCTAGAAATCACACCTACGAAATGATCTATTAATACCTCTTTTTCCCTCTTTCCCCTCTCTCTCTCTTTCTCTTCGCAGTGCGCGACGACGCAAGAAACTTGCCAAAGCCATCGATCGACAGGCAAGGAAGCTACAGGCGAAGGGCATCACTGTGGACCTGGAGGCCCTCAAGGCCGAATACATATCACAGCACAAGGCGAACGGGACGTTCTCGGACTCCGATCTGGAGGATGATGGCATACAGATCGATGTGGTGGGCGGCACGGACAGTGACGATGAGCTGGACAGCGATGCAGTGAGTCCGGCACGGATGGGCAGTGCAGGGCATCATGGTATGCAGCATTGTGGCGCCGGACTGGATGGGGATGGGGACAGTTCGCGTGCCGGCAGCTATATAGGCGGCGGTGGCAGTTTGGGTAGTCCCAGCTCGGTAGCACCGCCAGCAACGTTGCATGGGGCGAGCAATGGAAGCGGAGGCGCTGGCGCTGGCGCTGGAGGTGCTGGTGCTGGCGGCGGAGGTACTGGAGCTGCCTACATGCACTCGGAGACCTCTGAGGCTGGGGAGCTGGAGGAGCGTGAGGCCATGCGAGATGCACGTGAATCGGCGTCACCCAAATCGCTGCTCTTTCCCGCCAAGGCGTTCCATCAACTCAACCTGCAGAATACACAGCATCACAATGCCACCTCGGCAGCGGCGGCAACGGCCACAGCAGCAGCGGTCGCTGCAGCGGCCAATCTGGTGCATCAGACCTCACCCATTAGTATGCGGCGTAGTAATCCGTTTAGCATCGAGTCCCTGCTGTTCAACAATACGTGAGGAGGACGTGGAGGAGGAGGAGCAGGAGCAGGAGCAGCTGGAGGAGCAGGAGCTGAAGCTGGAGCAGGTCTTGGCCTGGTGCTGGTGCTTAGCTCGCTGCTGCGCTCCCCTGCCTGGAACAACTTAGGGGGGAGGGGGTGGGTACCATATACAGAGAGAGATCAAGAGATCCCTTCCTTTGAGGGGGTCATCTCTTCTACTATCTATAGTATGTATGTAATTTCCTTGTCATTTATGAGTTCCTAATTGTGTTTTGCTCATTTCGTGTTTCATTTTCGAGTTTGTTCCTTCGGCTATAAAAAAGAAAAAAAAAAAAAAACAAAACATATGAACTACATTTATCTATAGCGTATCTATATAAGAATCTTCTACTTCTTTTCCCAACCTTGATTTGCGGCTACGAGCTTAAATATACATACATGCATATATATACATATATAGCTAAGTGATTCTATTTATTCAGCCTGATTTGTATTGTTCCACGAGAGACTAAAATTAGCTGCGTAATGTGCATTTTTTTTTAATTTAATTTGTTTTAAATTTTAAGCGTATTTTTTTTTTTTGCTTATTAAGAGGAAACGATAAACCCGATAAACGATAACTATGAATAACGATAAGCTCATTTTTTTTGTGTAGTGCGAGTGAGTGAGTGTGTGTGAGCGAATGTGTGTAAAAATGTAATTTAATCTAGCAAAAACGAATATACCCTAACTTAAGTGATTTTTTTTCGAACCTAAACATATAATACTAATAATAATAATAATAATAAAGAATATTACAAATAGACGGCAAAGTACCATAAAATTGTATTGATGGAAATGGCAAAGCGATAAAGCGAAAAGCAAATATATTGTCCAACAAGAATAAAAACAAGGAAATTGTAAAGAACAAAAACAAAAAACACACACAAAAATTAAAAATAAACAAAAAGTAAATGTTTTTTTTTTTTGTCAAATAAAAAGCGGTAAATAAAAATTGGCAATGTCTTCAATAAACAACAATTTAAATGGCATGAAAAGTACGCATAAAACAGAAGAAAAGTGATTTTTCATAATGGATAATGGGTGCGACATATATATTTTATGCGACATATATTTCGAAATTGAGCATAAAAATATGCGGCAAAATCAATCGGCAATTTCAGGATTTCAATGGGGTGTTGGGTGCGTTGCAAGTGCTCATATCATAACTCGAATTTTTCGAAGGCAAAGGAGTATAAAAATGTGAAGAACAGGTTTTCATTATTTTTTATAAGTATACCATATTTGCTCTAAATAATCTTAAATATTTAAATCTTGAGGTTAGGGTATTTAAATCAATGGGATTGAATTTGGAGGCTTGGCAGAGCTCACAGACTACTTTTATGTTTTGGTGAGCGTAATCGACTTATTGTCTGTGCGAACATCGTGATCTCTGGAACTACAATAGCTAGAGACATCAAATTTGGCATTAAGGTGCCTATATACCATGCGCTGCTGGAGCTTATTTTAAAATTGTACTGCCAGCTCCACAGTCCATGAAAAACGATAGGTTTCATCTAGTTTTTATATTTATTTTCAATTAAAGTTAGATATCGAAGGCACAAAAAATGCTCTTAAAAGCGTACCCTAGCGTCAAAGAGGCGCCAATTTTAATTTCCTACATATGTTTTAAAACATCTACCCATCGTTTCCCCCCCATCATATCCTCTGATGCCGCAATAAAGCAATTTTGAAAGTCTGTAAAACTCAAGAAATTATTTAATGTTGTATAATAAATTGCGAATGAGCTGTAGAAAGAGAGAGAGAGAGAGAGATAGGGAGAGAGAGAAAGAGTCAGCTAATTGAACGCGTGCTGCTAAATCCGATCAACAGGCCGCATTGTGGCGAGCGTGTTGCATGCCACAAAAAGGCAGAGAGTGTCAATTGAATTTGCATTCGGTTTATTTTTCGGTGCCGGGGCACAATTAACCGTTTAAACTTTAAGCTTCGGTTAGCTTAACTGGTTGTTTGTGCCACACTATGCCCTCCCCCCCTCTCAGCTGCCTCTGCCTCTCCCCCCTCCCTGCGCACAGCTTGACGTCGACGTTGATGGCAAACTGCGGCCGCTTTCATGGGAATTTGTGGAGTTCATTTCATGGCAATTTTATTGCTTATTAATTTTTCAGTGTTCGCGCTTTGCTCGCTCGCGTTGTTGTTGTTGTTGTTGCTCGCGTTGTTGTTGTTGTTGCTGCTGCTGCTGCTGCTGCACGCTGTTAATGATTCCGCATGTTGCCCTGTTGATATGATTATTACGTTTATGTATTTTAATAATTGTGCATGATTTTGAAGATTTTGTTTTGTATTCTTTTTTTTTCAGATTTATCGAGCAGTTTTTTCTCAGCTCTCCAGTCTTTGTTGTATCTTCCTCTCTCTCTCTCTCTCTCTCTCTCTTTCTGTCTTTCCTTACCTCTCCCTATCTCTCTTTCTCTCTCTCTGCTTCGTGGTCGTGTGCCCCCGTTGTGCGGCCCATAACTTTTGTGGCTCAATTACTTTTCGATGCAAATCAAATTGTTGGCTTTTAACTATTCTTCACACGTTTTTCATTAAATATTTTTCTTTTCAACTGCCTCCCTTTTCACCTATCCCTATCTACCTGTCTCTCTCTCCCACCTCTCCCGTTCTCACTCTCTGCTTTGGCTCGTAATTTTACGGATTCACCTTTTCAGTCTGTCAGCTTGTCTGGTAACCCTTTACCTTCCTCTTCTTCTCTTTCCATTCTCCTACAACTCTATCTGCATCTGTAGTTTGTAAATGAGTTTTTATTGATCTCAAAAAGATATTTTTGTTTGCCTTATTGTTCATGAATTATTGTTTATTGCCTTGTGCGCTCTACACACGGCATAGACGACTTTGATAATGCTCTATGGTAGCATAGAAGAGCATTATATTGTAACTGTAACTGTAGAATATTCTATCTATAAAGTACAAGCTGTTTTCGGTGTTGTATCTCAAGTTAAAGCACATTTTCGTATATTTCTAGCTAGAAAGCTGAAGAAAACAATGGGAACATAGGGATTTCACAGGGATTTCAATTGCAGAAAATTTAGGAAAGATAATTTTTTTATGCTATGTTGCTCATTAAATATATATACAATGCTTTAGCAATAAAACTAACTGAAAGAACCTAGAAAAATATCTAATTTCTTAAGTTCCTCCAAACTTTGCTAAGGAATCGTATAGTTTTACAGTTAATCTTGAGTTTTTATTCAGGTTTAAAGACCTAGTACGATTTCCCTGCCTTATAGTGCTCAAAATATTTTTACAGTTAATCTTGAGTTGCTGTTAAAGATCTAGCTTGATTTTCCTGCCATAAAGAGTTGATAGTATTTAGAAATATCTAAAGTTATTATTGAAATAAGTAGAAATATGCTGAAAAAAAACTATTAGAAACGATTTTCAAAATATACCCCAATTAGAATCCCATTTGAGCATCCTTTTTTTCCCACTGTCTCAAGTTGCTTGCTTCAACCGATATGCCCCACTTGCAGCACACTCTGCACGCTACCTTATAGCGCTTAATCGAAATCAATAAAGTTATTAAAGCGACGCTTTTAAGTTTTCTGTAACAGATTCTTGAGGCCAACAACTGTATAACAACGCGGCAACAATGCGGATTAGCGCTTCATCATAAACAGACGAGGGGCAGCAGCAACAACAACAACAACGATAACGATAACGATAACAACAACAACAACAACGATAACAACTGATTGTCATAATTATGGGCATTTTGGTGTTTGCCGCTCTCCAGAGCAGGCCCAATTCGGGTTTCAGTCGAGGTTTATTTTTTTTTTTTTTTGGGTCTCTGCTTCCATTTCAATTTCGCAGCGGGAGTTGCCACTCACACACTCACACACACACACACACACAGACACCGGCATTGGCTAATCAAAGTGTTTATCGTGGCCGATCGACAATCGTCGATCGTTTGTATTATGATCTTGATGCCTTAATTTATTCAGACTCCTTCGATCGTTTCGGTCTCTTCGGAACTGCGAACCGGTCGCAGTTGGTGTTAATCTTTGCGCCTCAAGCAAGGCGAGTTTTCTATTTGCTTTCGAGCGCTTTTCAATTTTCACAGCGGGGCAAAAGATCTCTGGCAAAGACGAACAATGTTTGTAATTTATTTCATTGTACGATGATTAGCAGGCATTTCTTTCTTTTCGATAGGGAGAGGGCGAGCGGGGGATATTGCTCCACTTTCTTTGTTTTGATCTACAAGTTCCGAACTGAATTCGAATTTGATTTTCTTCAATTCTTCAGCTTGATTTCTTTATATAGTTTGGGCTTATTAGCTGATAGTTATGAGAGCGTAGATCTATAGTTTATTGGGTATCTCTCTGATTTTTTTATGGGCTGCCTCATCCGTTTCATTGTTCCGAGATGTGCAGGTAGCGCTGGCTAAATTGAAAAACCAAAAAACCCTCTAGGGAAACGGGCGGCCCTAACTAAATACCTTTTTTCGGGATGAAAATCTGAGCATATTGTTATAATTGAGTTTGTGCCCACACGCTGCCACGCCCCCTTTTGGCCTGGCAAGGTCTCGGGGATGACGCGCTGACACCAAATATCATAATAATGAACTCAAGTGCGTGGCCAGCACCAGCACCCAAGCCAAGGGTAGCTAAATCTGAAGAGAGAGGGGGCGGGGGGTTGGGCAGGGGCTGGGGGACTTTTAATTTACTTCAAATCCGTACTCAACTACATGGCCCCCGGGGGAGTTGTTGCTGTGGCAAGTGCCAAGTGGCACGGCACGTCCTTGTCCACCCCCCCCCTTGCCACCACCCCTGCTCCTTCTGCCTTTCGTCCTCAGGCACGACGGGGCGCTGCGCATACCTTGGCGCGACTTTTGACTTTCGAGCAACCACCAATAAGTTCCGTTAGTCACCTACACTGCGCTACATGATTTTGTGAAAAAATAAAGAAATATAAGGTAAAGTAAGCAAGATGAGTATTTAGAGAACCGATAGAGAGAGAATTGTAATTTAAAAAGCGTACTCTGCATATGATATAGGACAAGCTGCAGGCGAAATTTAGTCACTCTAGCGCAGATATTAACAGAGATCTGTCCGTTCAGAGCAGAAAAACTTGGCAAAACTTAAAAAAAAAACACTCTATATTGCAAATTTTGACTGTTAGTGCGAGCTGGAAGTTTTCGGACTTGAATTCTAGCAAAGTTAGGCAGGGTAAGATAGGTTAGATGGGTAAAAGTTGCTCTTGAGAGTCTTAAAGAGATTTTGATTTGATTTGTGCCCTAAAAATTTAATATATTTTCTAAAAAACAGATAATAAAGCACTCTATGTTATCTATCTATCTAGGATAACTGAGAGAATGCTTGGAATGTGAAATGTGGAATGTTACACAAACCTGTAGGCCAGTGTAATAAGCAAGTGGAAGTGTTCATATTTGCCGAGATACTCACTCATTCGTACTCGCTCTTTCGGACCTGCTGACTTACAGGTCTCTCCCTCTATTTCTCTCTTGCTCTCTCTTTCTCTCTCTACTGCGCGCACATCATTAATTTGTTATACGGAGATTATCTATTTTTATTGTTATTAATGGCGAACAATTTATTAAGCTGCGAGGACGACTCACACATGCCACGACTTACAGAGGACGAGAGAGCTGGGGAGGGTCAGGTCAGCACGACAGGACAGGGTGCTGAGGGGTGGAGGGCTGGAGGGGGGCTGGAGTAGTTGGAAGTCATGTAAATCAACAAATTTCACTAAACTACGTGCGGGTGTTGTGCGGATGGATTGCTCATTATATGAGGACGAAGCAGTAGGACGAGGAGAAGGAGTAGGATGGGGTAGGGCAGGCAGCAACTGAGGGAGGAAATAGAGTTACTGCGGCAGACTCCGGTAGGGAGAGAGAGATAGAGAGAGAGAGAGAGCGAGATAGACAGCTGTGCAAGGTGTTGACGTCCTGCACTTTTCATTGTTGCTGTTGCTGCCTCCGCCTCCGCCTCCGCCTCTGCTCCTGGTACTGCTCTAGTTCCGCCTACTCCAGCTCCTGCTCCTGCTCCTGGTACATTACAACCTTCTCGCCCGGATGCTCATTAGTATGCGTAGCGCCCACAAAACTGTTTATTAGGGTCATTAGCGGCGCCTCAGAGCCCGCGCCTGAGCCTCAGCCTCAGCCCGAGCCAGAGCTGGAGACGGAGACGGAGACGGAGACGGAGACGGAGACGGAGACGGAGACGGAGACGTAGACATAGACGGAGCCTTTCTCTCTGGCCAGGCCCGAGCAGCGTACAGACTGTTAGACGGGCGGGCAGGTCGTTAGACTGCTAACTGGAGCAGGAGAGAGAGAGAGAGAGAGACTGACCATACCCCGACAGGTGTTCCAAGACATCTTTGTTTCTTTCAGTTGCAACAACCCCTAAAAATGGCGTAGGCGTGTTAAGAGTCAAATCATTATAATATTGAAATTAGTTAATAGATCATTGTGGACAGTGCAGGGTATGATTAAATGAGACAATTTTGTAGAAGATTTGTTAAATTTCTTGAGTATTTTCTATATAAGTATATCTTTTCCTAGGTATATCGTATAAATAGGGCATACAAATAGAAAATTACAGCTGGAAATATATGCTTCAGTTGTATATGGTATACATGTAGCCTAATGCCAAATTTGGTATCTGTAGCTTTGGTAGTGCCAGAGATATTGATGTTCAAACAAACAGGTTAGTGACGAAGAGATAGAAGCCTAGGCCAAAGGAGAGACTGATGGCGAGGCTGGACAGACAGGAGGATGGAGCAGATAGGCAGACCTAATCATTATACCTAATACCTTGCGGTACCTTTGCGGTACTTTGCGGTACCTTTGCGGTACCTTTGCGGTACTTTACGGTACCTTTGCGGTACTTTTGCGGTACTTTGCAGTACCTTTGCGGTACCTTTGCGGTACTTTTGCGGTACTTTTGCGGTATTTTTGCGGTACTTTTACGGTACTTTTGCGATACTTTTTCGGTGCCTTTGCGGTACTTTTGCGGTGCCTTTGCGGTACCTTTGCGATAATTTACGGTACTTTTGCGGTACTTTTGCGGTGCCTTTGCGGTACTTTTGCGGTACTTTTGCGGTACTTTTGCGGTACCTTGCAAAGAGAAGTCTTTTGCAGTGCATTGACTCACTGAAGTTCTCATCAATGTGTTGCTCAGTTTGATACTGATTATTTTGAACAGCCTTCCGCTTGCTACGCCTCTATGGTGCAACCCTGGTACAAGCCTTTCTCCCTCCTTCTCCCCTCCTCCCTCCTCCTTCCACACATTCGCAAAGACAAAATAAACAGCGCATAAATTTAATATTAAATAAGCATAACATAATAAAATCGATTCCAATAAATCCAATTAGTCATGGGCAAATTATTATTGAAGGCAAGCAGTGGCGCGACCAGCGAGGGGTGGGGGGTCACAGCGGGTTGCACTGCGCTCAGTTCCGAATTGGAAAATGGAAATGAGAAAAACGAGTGAGACAACCCCTTAAAAAAAAAAAAAATAAATAAATAAAAATATTTTATGCTTTGTTGGCATTTTTGTTGATAAGGCGCTGAGCTGATAAGAAAGGCAGAGGCGGACAGGCAAGGGGGCCTGAAATGGAGTAGAACAAGCGCTTGCTTCTGTGCCCCATCCTGAGGAAGGCAGGGAAGGGAAGGGCAGGCTGACGAACTCTGAACCTTGGTGAAAAATTGAAATGCGATGGCATGAAATGCGATGTCTGTCTGAGGATCGCGACGATCCGCTCGATCCTCTATCAGAGAGCTCGTTGTCTCGAATTTCCGTTACTGCGTAGACAAATGAGATAATTGGGCACATGAATTTATGGGGCGCTCAGCTCCAGCTCCAGCTCCAGCTTCAGCTGGCAATGACAAGTGGCCACCCCGGTAACCTGCAACCTTCTCCCTCCTCCCTGCTCCGTCCTCCGTTTTGTTTGTGTGATTTATTTAATAAGCAGCGCAGGCACAGGCTCGGGTGGGGGCTGGGACTCACAGCCGCATAAAGAAATCGACATGTGTGCCCCCATCCCCCCTGGCCACGTCCATGTCCAGTGCATGACTGTAAAAATTTATTGGCCATCAGTCACAATTGCCAATGCGATGGCAACAACGATGCAGGCAACGAATTGTGGCAATATGTTGCACACGGGCGCCGATAAGGGGCCGCCCCCAACCAACCCACCCCCCTTCACCCATTTGGCAGCCAGTTATGCCACCTCCCCCCTCCCCCCTGGGCCATTTGTGACGTGTCTGCAACGTTTTAAAGCTTCGCTCACAGTCAATTTCCATTTCCATTTCCATTTCGATTTCCATTTTCAGTTTCGATTCTTTATTTTATTCTTTAGGTTTATCTCAGCGCATCCTTCGAGATTCGCAGCAAGAAAACCTCCAAACTGTCAACTTGTCATTGCAGTTGAGAATTTGTACTCTTTCTCGCATATCTTTTGATTGGGAACTGTCGAGGAAACTATATATAAGAAAAATATTAAAAGAAAGAAAATTCGATATATTTTAGTACTTATATGATCTGTAACTAAGTCTAGCTGCTTTCAATCTCTATGAGTTCTATAATAAAATATTGAAATTTGGTTTGAATTGTTCAAATAGAAAGATTACCAAGTGGATAATGTTAGAAAACTATTTAAAAACGAATTTCTTAAGTTTTTTCGGAGGGAGAGAGTTAGAAGGGTTTTATAGAAAGGTATTGCTGCTGAAACTATCAGAGAACTCTTATTACAATCTTGTCTACAAGTAACCTATAGGCAAATCTAGCAGTTTTCTATAATATAACAAGTCGGAAAGGCTACAGTCACGCGGTGACTGTAAGAGGCCATGGATTTTGAGTTTATATATTTAAAGTAAACCTTAAAAAAAAGTATCGCAAAAACATGAAATTTTGTATAAATACATTTTATTAAATAGTCGCCGCTCGAATTCGCTTTCGATTATCATTTATAATCGGAACCCAGGGAACACCACGAGGAGGCCACTACAAATGTAATGGGGTCAGTTGTTTTAAAAACGAGAGAGAGATATGTGCATTTTTGGCGCGTGCCAAAATTCGTTACATACACACACACCAGCGTCAACTTCTTCTTCTTAAATTTAGACGTCCGTTAAAAATGCACTGACCTGCCTCACGTTGTGTGTATTGCCTCACACGCATATATGTATGCATGTGTGAGCTTCGCGTGCATGTATTGTATACATGCACGCATAAGTACAGCATGCAAAACATCTTAAAAGGCAAAATGTAACACTTAATATATAATTTATGAGATAAATATTAATAAATGGGAAATAATTCAAAAATGCATATGCTTTATAAATATAAATGTAAACAAATATAAAATACAACAAAACATAAAAAAATTAAAATATGAAAATTCTATTTTCGCCGTGGGAAATCGAACCCTGGCCGTTTGCATAAGAGTCCGCCATCCTAACAACTAGACCACCGTCGCCGCGCTCCGCGCGCCCGTTAAAATTGCATTTTCAGACAATTTGCTCAAAAATGTCATATTTGTCTTCTACAACAATAACACAAATACTGAATTGAATGAGCACAAGAAAGACGAGTTTTATTTATCTATATTTAATAAGATTGTTTGTTGAAATTTGATAAATGAAATCAAATTTTATAATGATGAAAAAAAAATAAAATAATAACTTCCCAAAAAATAGTGAAAAAGTAAAAACAAAATCAAACCGCCTTCCCGTGGGGTCGAACCTCCATCCCTTTCCCTTCGTTCGATTGCCGGCTGCTCTACATATTTGACTATCGCTGCGACTGATTGCTGAGCAGCTAAGTTACTATTTCTATCTCTTACACATACATAACCATTTTCGCATTAAAAAGATCGAAAACGCACGTGGCTGGCAGCAGCTTGCAGGCAAGGCATCACAAATCAATAGAAAATGTTAACTCGCGTAACTTCTATGTTTATTATCCGATCGGGTTGCAATTTATAGAATAGGTTCACAACGTATTTATCTAGATGTATGCAAAAGCAGAAAGTTAAGACTTCAATACTTTGCTTAATAATCACAAATTACTGATTTACGGGGGCGGTGGGCGTGGTACCCGAAATTTGAAAACGACGTTTACTGCCTAGGGTATACAGGAATCTGTATACCGAATTCGGAGTCTCTAGCTTTCTTAATAGCTGAGAATCAGACGCTCATACAGACGGACAGACGGACAGACGGACAGACAGACAGACGGACAGACGGACAGACAGACATGGCTAGATCGACTCGGCTAGTGATCCTGAGCAAGAATATATATACTTTATGGGGTCGCAAATGTCTTCTTCTACCTGTTACGCACATTCCGACAAACCTAATAGACCATGTATTTTTTTAAAATCCATGGCCTAATAAACCTAAGTGATATATGTATATATACCTTTATTTAAGCACCATGTTATTTACCAATAATTTCTATAGGGTTTCAATAGGGTTTTATCCAGCAGCCCATCAAGTGCCTGTTATGCCCCAACTGTAGCGCATTCAGAGTGCCGCCTATGCCGGCTACGAAAATCTTTTTTCTTTTTCCAACGTTTTGTACTTCAATGCGCCAGCAAAATGAACATCATTTTTTTTTCGGGCAAAACCGCTGGGAATGCTACATGGGGTAACAAGGGGGAGGGGGGAGAGGGGTAGCCGAGGGGGTGGGGGTAGGTAAATCGGTATAGGGTGTCGGTACTGAAATAATGGAGCTCAATGATATTAATACGTTCGCTCGTTATCAAATTGCGTTTGCATGCAGAATGGACGGATGCTGCCCTCTCTCTCTCTCCTTCTCTATCCCTCTCTCTCTCTCTCCCCTCGCTTCTGTTATTATTGTTATTTTTCTGCTTTGCCGGACATGGATACGAAACGAGCGCCATATTTAAGCGATGTACGTGAGCTGTGTGATTTGTGGTGATGCCCGGCCCGACCCCATGAAGAAGCAGCACCCACTCCCTTCCCCCACCCTCCCTGACGAAACTCGGTAAAAGCCTAAACAATAAACACACATACAGAGCAGAGGCAGAGAGAGGGAGGGAGGGAGGGCAGCGGGCGCTACGTGAGTGGAAAACGAGAATAACTCTCTGTGAAAAAAGGGGGAGGGGGGAGACGGTTGGGGGGCGAAGGTGACAAAATGTCAATGCAAATAAAAGCGACGGCGACACAAAACTTTATTTAATTTAAAAGCTAAAAATATAAAATAAATTTTCCACATTTGACTTTTACAACGACAATTTGCCCGTTGACTGTCGTAAAGAGTAGGCTCCCCTCCCCCTCCCCCGTCTTTCTCCCTCTAGCAGCTACACCTTTCCCCGCTCACTCTCTCTCTCTCTCTCTCTCTCTAAGCTATTTTTCTCAGCCTATGGCAACCTTTTTGCCACACAAATGGGCAACCCCTAACCCAGAGGGGGTTGAGGGAGAGAGGGAAGGCGCATGCCGTAAAGCGTAAACCGTAACCCGTAACCCGTAAGCCGTTACCCGTAACCCGTAACCAAAAACCGTACGCAAAGTTACGATAATCGTTTATTGAAATGCAAATTTTTTGCTGATTTTGCTGCTTTTAGAAGTCAATTTGCTGTGCTGCCGCCTGCCGCCGAGTGGGGGCGCTGTGGGGCGGCTGAAGGGTTGCCCCATAGGTAGCATATCGACTATGTGGCAACTTTTACACTTTTTTCTTATTTTTTTCTATTCTGTTGTTATGATTGTCTTTCGCTTACGCCAACGAATACCACAAAATAAAAGCTCATCTATTTACCATATATGACATTTGCATATTTACAACTGAATCACACTTGGAAGGGTTAGGATCTTCAGGTCTTGAGGTCTTTCTCACTCTCTACCTAACGGTAATTGCTTTTGGGCCATTGGGCAAGCGGTTGCATCATTAGACGAGGACGGGGAGGAGTTCGAGCTGTGATTGCACCTGCCAGAAATCGAAGCTGACTTGGCAAGTTTTCTTACTCCATATGGATACTAATTCTCACTCCTCTCTCACTCCTCTCTCTTTCTCTCTCTATTGTCTTATTTCCCTGGGGGAGGCTTTCCCTTTTCTTTTGCTTTCTTTATCACACTCTCACACTTCAAGAGCTACTCCTAACTCGATCTCTAATCTTTCAGCCTCTCTCGAGAGAGGGAGAGACTAGATTAGCCTAAACTATACTAAACTTGCCTAGATATCTTAGACTATCCTTTCCTTCAATTCTTCTTCCACATATCCTAGTTCGCTTCTTTTGCTTTCTTCTTCTTTTATTTTCTTTTTTTGTCTTTCTCTTTTTTCTTTTCTTTCACAAACATTTTTTTTCTCTCTCTCTCAATGCGCCTATTTCTTAATAGTTCTCATATCACGTCCCTACTACTCTCTCTATATCTTATTCAACTTTTTTCTTCGACTTTACCATATATTTCCTACATATTTTTCTTTATTTCTTCTCTTTTATCCTTCTTTCTCGCAGAAACCTTCGATATTCTCTCTCCTTGCGATTTCTTCTCGATATATTTGGGCTTTCCTGCCTTGTCTTCTATATTCCTCTCGCACTCTCTCTTTCTCTCTCTCTTGCTCTTGATAAAGCTCAAGATCCTTTCTTTTTCCGCCTTTTCACATCCATCCTCCCTCCTCTCTTCCGCTTTAGCCTCTTTACTTTGTGGTCGCAATTCTTATCGCAGTCGATCGATCAGAAATCAAAACTCTAAATCTCATTAATTTGACAAGCGTTGTGCACAACACACACACACACCACAACACACACTCGCACACACTTCGCACTTCTGACAGCCTTGGGGAGGGGGTTAGCAGGGAGGGGAGGGAGGGCAGGCTGCTCGAATTTCCTTCACTCCTCCTCGCGCTGCTGCTGCTGGGAAAGATAAATATTTTCATAATACAATGAGCTGCAGATACAGATACAGATACAGCTACAGATACGCAGCATAGATAGATACTTAAATTAGAGACAAACGACAGGGTGCTTCTGCCTGACTCCCCCCCTCCCCCCCCTTCTTCTGCCTACGCCCCTGCTCGCACTGCTGATGCAACTGTCAACTGTCAAAAGTGCCGCACGCTGCATTCGATTTGGGCTAGGACTTTTGGTTTTCCAGGGGGGGTTAGAGGAGGGTTGGAGGGAAGAGGGAAGAGCAGATACCAGGCGAGATAAGATAAATAATTGGAATATGAAGCTGGCACAGGCAGCCGCAACCCCCAAAAAACCCAACGTGTGGCACGATATGGAGCAGGAAGTGAGGAACGGCGGGGTAGGGTAGGGTAGGATAGGGTAGGGTTGGGTTGGGTTTCGGTTGGGTTTCGGTTGGGTTTCGACTGGGAGATAGACCTGTCCTCGTTGTGTGTTTAATCACGGCAAATAATTAAATGTCCATTTCACACGGCGACGTTGCCACAACCCTGCACCCGCCTCCTCTTCCTGCTCCTCCCCTGCCTGCCACATGGCGACACGTGTGCAACAAGCAGGGGCAGCATTAGGAATTAAGACTTAATTTAAGTGCTTATCGCCTAAAACAAATCAACAAACAGCCCCCCCCTCTCTCACTTACCCCTTGATCGCTGGCGAATTTAGCGAATTTTCAGCAATCAAATCTCGCTATAGACATGTCTACCCTCAGCTCTGTTTCCTATCCCAAACCGAATCCCTCTTCCCTCTCTCCTGCCTGCCTGTCAGGCTGCCCTCCTATCTCTGCCGTCCCATGTCTCATGGCATTGTCACATTTATGAGTTGTGCTTAGCTAATAAAGTCATTAAGTTACACCCCCTATACCTTGCCAACCCACCTATCTACCTATCTACCTGTCTCCCCTGCTCGTCGATAGCAAAACACACGCATTATTTCATTCCCCAAATAGTTACACTGCGCTACAATCACGCGACGCGGCATTTGAGCACCTCCAGTTGGGGTAGAGTGTAGAAAACTAATATACCATATATAGGGATTTTAGGGAATTCCTTACTTAAATATAATTTAATAAAATAATATTATACTAAGCAAACGATATGATATTATGATATTTTATTACAGAAAGTTATAATTTAGCTTGTTTATAGCCAAAAATTAATGTGGATACTTAAGAATCCTTCATATATGTTAATGAACAATTACTTTTGCTTATAAAAATTAAAAAAACTCTTGAAAAACTAAATATCATCTTAGAAAAGGTGAACTCAAAGAAATCTCTATATAGTCTCGTGTTTTATAACATTCCTCAAAGTCTTTAAGAGTTTAGAAACAACTGAATCTATAAAAATCAATATAAGCACAAAAAGTTCTCAAGAAGCGTCTATATATTATTTTTTAACTTTTTTTTTATAAATTCCTCTCAATAAGCTATCATAATTCATATATCTTTGCATTACAGCGTTTTGTTACGGTCTGCTAAGCCGCTCGCAAGCCATTACTAACCCCTCGTACATTGTTCATACTATCTCCCTACTCATTGGTACCATATACCGAATCGGAAGGGAAATCAAATAATTCTCATTTGACAAATCAATCGGGGCCGAGTAATGTCTCCCTCTCTACCATATCTCCCTCTCCCGCCTATACTATACCTATTTGCTCTTTGTTATTTGTTATTGTAATTATTATTGTGGCATGTTTATCGTTTAGTTGTTGTCTCTATTTCGGGAGCTTAGTTAAACCTTCAGTATAGTCAGTTATTAATTTCATTATTTGCTCTCTCTCGTCGTTTTTATTTATTCATCAATTTTATCAGCACAAATTAAAAACAAATTAGTCGACAGTAGGTAAATAATAATAAAGTGTAATAAAAATCACAGGCATAGATAGTGAAGGGGGAAGTGGGGGGAGAGTTACGTTTCTGATATGAAGGCAGAAAATGCCTTGATAACGGGCACAACTTGAAAATGATATGACATTTTTTCACTTCCGTATTCAACGCTATCAACCCACTGTGCCTGGTGGCGGGAGGGGGGAGAGCCGGCCTCCCCCCTTAGTTTAATGACATTTTTATTGTTTTTAATGCGCTTTTAATAATAATTGATTCGTGATTGCAGCCATTTGATAAACAAATAAAAAACAGAATACAACAAAATTAACCCCGCGAAGGACATCGATCTGAGCTGAATCAACTACGTATTACCACGAACTATGAACTCGGGGTTCATGAAGCTGAACAAACCCATTAATCCACAACTTATCTGCACAACTTACGGCAGCATATCATGTAGGAATTGAGTTAAATCTCGTATACAAGTCGATTCGATTTATTCATGCTGTTTCGGGAATAAAGAGTTTATTGAGTGCAAGATCCTATTCAAATTTTGTTTAACAATAGCAAAATATATAACTATAACAAGTATATCAAATATCTCTCAGTAAACATAAATATAAATATAATAATAATTAAAATTTATATAATACTTCATATAACTAACCAAAACTTAGTCAGCATCATTAATATTAAAAAAAAAAAAACAAATTAATCTTTCTAATGATGATTGGTTATTAAATAGAGTATTATAACCAAATGATCCACCATTTTTTTTTTTTAAATAAAATACCCCGATCTATTATTCAGTTCCATAGATTCATCGCTTTGAGTTCGAGTTGCAACTATGAATAGTTCATTTTCCTGCATAGTTTCGATCTTCCTCATTATAATAGTTGTCGTAGAACTTGTAGGTACAAAAGCAGAGAATACTCTGAGATATTCATAGACTAGTTGCAGATCCATGGCACTCTTAAGTTTCACTCGATGAGTTGCACATCCCTCGCCGAGGATATGGTGCACTTCGATGAGTGTCGCATCAAGGCGATCGATCGTACACACAATGCGATCAGTCTGCGAGCGCGTATAAAGAAAACCCTATCAAATGTAAAACAAAATACACAACAAGATGATATATTTATGTGAAAAGAGGTGTAATTTCTTATAGATACGGGTGCATATAAAGATTGTGAAGCGGGAACGAGGTGGCTGGCATCCCTTTCTATACGAACTGAGCTTTGATGTATGCAAGTTCTTTGCCTGCCGTGCCAGATACCCTATACCAAATTTGGTATTTTATTATATGCAAAACTATACGAATTACAATCGTTCTTGTATCCTAGCGGTAAGATGGTATTACATTAATGATTTAACATATCTTATCGAGGTATTTTTCCAGGCCAATTCATCGTTGAACCTTCTGGACTGGCGCATCGATGAGGGCAAGTTTCTTGATCGAATCCCACTGGAATTGGGCATATATGGCATGAATACGGTCTGGTATTCGAAGAAGAAACAGATCTTTTTCACAAATGGCTCTCTCGATTTATTTTAGTTGCTTATCTAATATATAAACCTGTATAGAAGCTATGATCGGACTTAAATTTTCTTTTTTTTTTTAATAAATAGACTATAATAAAGCAAAATCATGTTTTAAATACCCTATAAGTAAACTTTTGCATCTATTGAGACTCTGACAATAATGATGATATATTTATTGATTAAAATCTTAAGTTTAAAGTGACTAACAGAACGCATATATTAGGTGAACATGTAGAAAACTTATTCGAGTGTAATTTAAATGGATTTTTTTGTGAGTACAATTTTCCATTTAAATAGATTCGCATAAAGTTAAAGTTTCTGAAGCGTGAACAATGTGCTTTCCCGTACCAAGTGACTGTATAGGTTAGACACTGCTACAAATACCCTGGGAAATAATTAACTAAGAAGTATATCTTAGTTTATTTGTAGAATTTGGAATTATCTTTAATTATCATTTAATCTTTTGGAATTTTTAGAGCTTGTTCTTATGCCTAAATATGTAATAATAGAGTTACATGCTATGTAGGGTATTTGACAGTCATGTTAGGCCCGAAAAAAAACAAATGGAAATACAAAAAAAATGTTGATAAATGCGTTAAGAATTAATAAATATCATACTATATATAATGTAGGCACATAAACGACAATAGTTCTGGCTCCCCTTCTCTCTCACTCTATCTCTTTCGCTGTCTCTCTCTGCCCTTCTCTTTGTCTGCTCAAATTACAATTTTCCACGCAACACACAACGCAATTTGAAATGAATTGAAAATCGTGCGATTCGCATTTTTGATTTATTTTTAATTACGCTTATCATTTTCAGCATTTTGGCATAATGGAAAACATAAACGAACAAAGAGCGAGAGAGAGCGAGAGAGAGAGAATGAAATGCAAATTTCAAAAATACGCGTAGAAATGGAATAACAATAAACATTATTATGATGATAATGCGCAAAATAAGTTCTATTATAATAAAACATAATGAGAGAGCACGCAAATGTCAGAGGAGATTTGTGTCCGGTGCGTTGGCCAGGGAAATAGGGGGGGAAATGGTGGGTGGGGAAAAAGTTTTGACCCAGCGAGAAACCTAATAGAAAATCAAGCACAAGAAAATGGCGTACGATAAGACAAAGCAGCGAGAGGAAAACAGAGAGTGTGAGCGAGAGAGAGCGCCAGCTACGCCCCGCAGCAAATTAAATGAAAATTTGTTTGTGTGTGGAAAAATCAAGTGAAAATTAATTGAATTGAGTTGAGTGCGGCGGCCGCTGCCCGTTTATAGATTTTTCCTTGCCGATAAAAGCAAAGCAGCAGAAGCAGCAAGAAGAAGAAAGATAGAGAGAGAGAGCAGAAGAACGAGATGAAGAAGAAGAGTGCAGACTGTGTGAAAATGGAATTTTCCTTTTTTGCCAATCACAAGAGCGAAAGGAGTTGGGTGACTGCAGACCCAGCAAATGGTCAGCGAGGGCGTCGCTCCCCCTCACCCCAACCTCATCCCCTCCCCCCTCTGTATGCGCATAATTCATTTAAAAGACGCAAAAGTCGCAGCTGCGCAGTGTGCAGTGCGCCCAAGCAGCCCCCAGAGCAGAGCAGGGCAGCACTGGGTGGGGGTTGGGGCAGCACTGACTCTCTGCGCCCAGGCCGCTGCATATTTAAGACATTATTACATTATAATCGCATAAAACAATCAATAAAATGTCAGTTTGGCCTGTGTGTGCGCTGCTGCCTGCCACAAGCAGCGCTGCTGGCGTCGCTGCCCATAATCATCATCTGCGTGGAGGCAGCAGCAGCAGCAAAGCAGAGCAACAGCAGCAGCGGCAGCTTGTTGTATAAATTTCCCAGTATTCTTTGGCCACGCCTGTGTGCTAGTCGTGCTGTCTCGTTTGCGCACGCTGCCTGGCAATGCAGCAGCAGCAACTCAAGCGCCATCGCACACACACACACCCAGTCACACACACTGGCGCACACACACACACAAATTCACTTTAAATCAATTTTTTTGGCGTTTTTCATTTCATTTTCAGCAGCTCTTGTCCACTGTTGCGACGCTCTCTCTCTCTCTCGCTTGCTCGCTTGCACACACAGTTGCGCCTCTGCCTGCACTGGCCATGCTCTCGCTCTCAGCCAACGAACGTGCGCGCTCTCTTTATGCGCTCTCTGGCGCTGCTGACGCGCACTGAGGCAGAAAAATACCATTATTGCTGTGTGCGTGTGCTTGCTTGCCTGCCTGCCTGCTTGACTCGCTCTCTCACTCTCACGCTCTTCGCCTGTGTGTGAGTGTGTGTGTGCTGCAGTGAGAGCGCTCGCCTTCGAGTGTTGGTTAAGTGAAACCATTTTTATTTTTATTGTAACGACGCGTCGCGCAGCTGACGTTGCCAGCGACAGCGACAGCGACAGCGACTTCGTTTTGTTATTTCTCGCTTTGGCGCACATAAATTTTGAACCTTAATGATTTTTGCTTGCAGTCGCAGCAGCAGCAGCAACAACAACAACAACAACAACGAGAGCAGTTTCAACACTTGCGAGCAGCAGCTGCTGCAGGTGTCGCTTGCCATCTCATTTTTTAGCACGGACACAAACCGCCAATGCCAGCAGCACACACACACACACACACATACGCAGGCAACAAACTTCGCCGTCGCCGTTGCCGTTGCCGTCGCCTGTTGTCAACGTCGTCTGCATTCGCTTTGCCATTTTCATTTCGCTGTCAACTTTGCCGCGTCGTGGCGCCTCCTCTCACAAACACGCTCTCTCTCTCTCTCTTGCTCTCTCCCTGTCTCACTCGCTCTCCCTCTGCTCTCTCGCACACAGTCTGTCGCGTAAATCAGCGCACTGAAGCGCTTTTCTCTCTGTGTAATTTTAATTCGATTCAATTTGTTTGTCACCGCCGCGACCGGCGCACAGTGGGACCGTCGCTGCCTGCCTGCCTGCCTGCACAGTGTCCTTATTCTGTTTGTTTGTTTGTTTGCTTTTTTTTCTGTTTTGGTTTCGCGTGTGTGATGCAACAGTTGCGCCTCCAGAGTTAGCAGTGCCTTCTCCGCCACATGGATCACCTGCTCAAGCAGCTCGCTGCAGCTGCGCAGGCGCAACCGCCCACGCTCCACCACCCCCACACACACCCACACCCGCCACACCCACTGGGCGCGCATATTTATGCAGCCGCAGCCGCCGCCGCGGCAGCAGCAGCAGCAGCAGGCTGGGCGCCATTTCTGAGCCTGCATCCTGCTGCAGCAGGCAGCGGCGCCTGCAGTGCTGCCTCTGCCTCCGCCTCTGCTTCCGCCTCCGCCTCGGTGCAAATGCTGCGTCATATGGCGCTGCTGCAACGCGCCACAAAGCTGCGGCAGAGGGAAGAGGAGCAGCAGCCGGAGGAGCCTCTGGAGCTGGATGTGGATGTGGAACAGGAGGATGAGCAGCAGCGGCAGCAAAAGCAGCGCTTGGGTAAGTTAAAGCCTAAAGAGGGAGAGAGAGAGAAGGGCGATTCGAAAAGGGATGTAGAGGAGGAAAGTGGATAGAGAGAGAGGCAGGGAGAGATAGGCAGGCAGAAAGACAGAGAGGGAAATACTCGTAATTTTGCACTAATTGAATTATCGCTCGCTGTGCGCTGTTTAAACACTCCAATTGCCCCGATTGCAGCAGCAGCAGCAACAACAGCAACAACAACAACAACAACAATAACAACAACAACAACCATTAGCAAGCCTGCACACACACACACCCTCGCACACACACACACACACACTGGCAGCCTCATTAATTTATAGCAAACATTTTGGCAGCAGCAGCCAGCTAAAGCTCAACTACAGCAGCAGCAGCAGCAACAACAACAGCAGCAGCAGCGACAACAACGCCAACAACAACAACAACATGTTGTTTGTTGGCTCCCTGGCGCGCACTTTATTCAATTTACCAATAAAATTTCAATCGCTTTGCTCTTTTTAATCAATTCGCTGCGACACGCACAGCAGCAACAGCAGCAACAACAGCAACAACAGCAACAACATCAGCAACAGCAACAACAGCAGCAGCAACACAGACGTGCATAATTTGTGTGTTTGTTATGTTTTTTGATCAATTTTTAATCAACGTTGGGCGCCATTTGCGACACTGTTGCCCCCTGTTGCTGCTGCTGTTGCTGTTGTTGTTGTTATTTTACCCACTGTAATTATGCGCCTGTGTGTGTGTGTGTGCGTGGGCTGCTGTGGCTGCGCTTTTAGCCTTTTAGTAATTAAATTTAGCCAACATTTTATGTTTCTGGGCCAAATATTGTCGAAAGATAGAGAAGATAGAGAAGAGCAGTAGAATAAGGATAGAGGGCTAAATAGATTGAAAAAAAGGTAAGAGTAGGAGAAAGAAAGAAAGAGAAGAAGATACATAAACAGAGAGACAGAGGGAAATAGAATAAATCAAATAAATAAATCACTTCTCCTTTTTTAAGATCGATTAACTGGGTCGTTGTGCGTGGCAGTAAAAATTTGAAGTAACCATACTTTGCTTATGATATAGGGGAACCTTGTTGCCAACTTTAATGGCTGTATCTATGATAGTTCTCGAGATCTTCACGTTCAAACAGACCTCTAGTTGAATATAGCGACCTTTTTCTAGCCAGAAAAATTGCTAGCTTTTTTAAGATCGATTAACTGGGTCGTTGTGCATGGCAGTAAAAATTTGAAGTAACCATACTCTGCTTATGATATAGGGGAACCTTGTTGCCAAATTTAATGGCTGTATCTATGATAGTTCTCGAGATCTGTACGTTCAAACAGACCTCTAGTTGAATATAGCGACCTTTTTCTAGCCAGAAAAATTTCTAGCTTTTTTAAGATCGATTAACTGGGTCGTTGTGCATGGCAGTAAAAATTAGAAGTAACCATACTCTGCTTATGATATAGGGGAACCTTGTTGCCAAATTTAATGGCTGTATCTATGATAGTTCTCGAGATTTGCACGTTCAAACAGACCTTACTGTCTGCACAAAACTTATATTATCTCTCTAGTTGAATATAGCAACCTTTGTCAAGCCAAAAAAATAGCTAAATTCAAGCTGAAAAATCTCATCTCACACACTTCTCTAGCTCTATTTGTTCTCTCTCGATTTCCATCTCAATTTCGCCCATTTTTGCTGTTGTTCCTGTTCCTGTTCCTGCTGCTGTTATTATCGAGTTGCGCTGCCCACGCTGTGCCACGCCCACGCTCTACGAGAGACGCCTTCAAACTAGGAAAATTAAAGGTAGACGGGGTGGGGGTGGGGGGAAAATGTGAAAACAGTTCGTCTTGGACGTTGTGCGACGGGAAATTAGGTGCCATTAGTCATTTTTATTGTTTTCGGTCGCGGCCCCGAAACGGCAACAAGCAGCGGTACCAGCGGTACCAGCGGTACTAGCAGCGGTAGCAGCAACATGGGGCAGTCACAATAGGCCAGGAAAAAACGTGGAATGGAGAAATTGGGCAACAAACAATTTGTATTAACAATTTTTCCATTTGGCCGAAGGTCCAAAGTGAAATGTCTTAATTATTTTGGGAGCTAATCGTCTGCTGTACCGCCCCAAACAACCTCGTACCGCTGCCTGGTACAATCGAGACAGAGAGAGAGAGAGAGAGAGTGGGAGAGTGTGAGCGAGAGGCAGAAACATACAATTTTCGTTTACGACATTTTAATTAAGTTTTTCGTCTCGTTTCGTTACGTTTCGTACAATTTTTCCCTCTTGACTTTTTTTCGGTGCCCATTTTTTTCCCCGCTCCCCACCTCCCCCTCCCCTCTGTCACTTGCCTTGCTGGAAATTGAGCAAATTAATAAGAACGCCATTGGCACGCCCCGAAAACCCAACGTACTCCAAGTTTGTAGTACCCCGAGCTGGGCTGCTGCTGTCGATCATCATCTGTGATCATCTCAGTGATGAATGAATTGAGCAGATCTCCTACTGCTCATTAGCCCCAGCCCCAGCCCCAGCCACAGCCCCAGGCCCAGGCACAGCCACAGTTAGAGCCCGGGTAATTGCCATCTATTTCTATGGAGCTACCTAGACCATAGATTAATTGCGTACGATGTGGAGCAGCACAGCGAAGGCGCTGGCGCAATACGTGGATGCTCCTAGAACCGCAGCTTATGTGTGGGAGACACACCGAAGCGTGTATACGCTTTCTTTTTTGCATTAACTCTTTGTGCTGCTTATTCGTAAACGTTTTCCGGACTCGCTTTGCTTGCTGTGCACGCTATATCGCAAATTCTCTTTTGTTGCGCTGTTCGTAAACGTTTTTCTGTACTGCTCCTTGTTGATAGATTTTTGGGGTACTACGTGTTGCCATGGCAAATATCTCTAATTGCCTTTTCTAGTGACTTTCTTAAACGTTTTGCTGGCTGCCAGCTGAATTTACTCAGCTTTCTTTATATACGATTCTTCTTCTTGTTTATATTTATTTTTTAGGTTAGGATACAGCTTTTTTTATTTTTTTCCTTCTCTACGCTTTTATAAAGGTTTTTCGAAGTTAAAGTTAACTTAGGCTCAACTACAGCCAGTTCTCTCTCTTTCTCTCAAACTGTCTGACTCTTCGCATATACCTGCACTGGTTAGGGTATCCTAGAGTGGCCCAAAAAACAAGACTGGAAGCCAGCGTGGCCATCAACATCAGCGACTAATGCGCATTTGGAGCTGGAACCTGCTGTGTGTGTGTGTGTATGTGTGTGAAGAAGAAGAGACCCCGATTGAGGGCTACGATTTCCACTGATTTTCCCCTAATTAATAAAGTGCTCAAGCATCGCTCTCTCCCTCTCTCTCAGAGATCATTCGTCTCGTTGGTTAATTGGTCCGATCGTCGGATCTCGGAGAGCAGACAAAACGAGATGAGATGAGATGCGATGAGATGAGCTGCTCCAAATGAGCTTTTGACGAGCGTTTTGCCTCGGGAAATGATAATTATTTAAGTGACTCTCATTTAGCTCTGTTTCCCGCTCACTCTCAGTTACTCCCCCTCTCCCCCTCTCGCTCTCCTGCTCTGCCCTCTCTGGCCAACAAAAATTAAAACCGAAAACCTAAAACAGCTGCCAAGTGTAGCCTTTTTCGGGGCAATTTTGCATAATTTACGAGGGCGACAACCCTGCGAGTAGCACATAAATTTTACCCCGACCATGTTGGACCTTAGCCAGACGTAGGTTGATAGAAAGAGAGAGAGAGGCAGAGGGAGAGGGGGGAAGGCGTGTTGGGGTAGCTAAGCGGCTAATAAAAATCAAAAGGCGTTTTGTTCGCTAAAATTAAATTGAAAACACTTCAGCGAAACAACAACAACAACAACAAGAAAAACAACAACAGCAGCAACAATGGCAAAAAGGATAAACACTTCAAGGGGCGGATTTGGCTTAGGTAAGGCCCGAAAAAAAAAGCACAGGATGCCACTCCCACTTTTTGCCAGGCACTTGCCGCGACCGTATCTAGTATGCATATCTGTCTGCCTCTCTCTCTCTTCCCCTCTCTCTCCCTCTCTCTCTCTCTGTGTTTGTTGCCGTTTAGCACAAAGATGGCGGCTGTAGATAATGAAAATGTTGCCCCAAAATAAAAAACTCTGCACTCCAGGCTGCCCCCCTCGATTGTTGTTCCTCCTCCTTCGCCTTGTTGTGCGCCATTTACAGTTTTGAGGCGTAATTTTGGTGTCTTAAACAGCCACGCCCACACCTGACAATCCGCCCTCGAAAAAAAAATGGCCAAAAATAAGTTGGCAGCCCAAAATTGGCCCGACCGTTCTCGAGATTAGCCAGCTCCAGTGCCATTAGGTCGAGGGATTGCAAATGAATTCACTGACTAAGCCCAACTGACATTGCCTACGCCCCCCTTGCTCACTCCCCCCCCCTCTCTTTCTCTTTCTCTCTGCCCACCCCTTTTTCCATTTTTTCTTTGCCTTTTCCCGTTCATAATTTGTCGGCCGAGTGCACAGCAACAGAATGGGCGAACTTGTATCTGAAGTGGCACTTGGGGGCCTTTTGTCAGTCTCCCCTCCAAAAAAAAAAAAAAATTACTCAGCTCTTTGTTCTTCAATTAAAAATGCGACTACAAGATGTCGAGAAATGTGCTATTCCTTTTATATATCACCTTTTCAAGCACTTTATCATAATATTAATTATAATCCTCACTTATAATAAAAATGAACTAATATTAGAGTGTTTAGAGAGCGAGATTATACAAAAATGAATGTTTCTAAAAATATTTAGACCGCGTTAAGCGACGTGACTAAATTCTATATGCATATTCTTAAGACTGCAATACTCATAAGTGCTGATACCAAATTTGAAGAGCCTAACTCTTCTGAACTCAGAGTTATAAGCGTTCATACAGACAGATAGACGTAGGAACGCACAGAGAGACGCAACGACAGCCAGACAAGGCCACACTGCTGCGTCGATTTATGTTGATAAGGCATATATCTGCTTGGTATACCATTTAGTGCAACTAATTCAAACGTATATCGAAAAACGAAATAAAATACGATAATAAAACATATATGGGTAAAAATTGCGTAACTGAAGGACAATCAACAACTTATGGCGATACGATATTGTCCTCGGCTACAACACTTAAAGCCAACTTAGCGCAAGGACCTGCCCCCTGCCCCAAGGCACAAGTGCTCTCTCCCCTCCTCTCTCACTCTCTCTTTGTCTCTGTCTCCCTCTCTCACCCCGTCTCTGCTTGGGGCCCATGTAAAGCCGCAGACACGTAGAACGTGGCGTTTTACCACAAAAACCACCGCCGCCTCCTGTTTTTTTTTTTTTTTTTTTTTTTTTGATGCTGCCCCCCGTCGTATATAACCACACACACGTTTCGATTTTATGTTATCTCCATGGGACTTACCAAGTGATACGCCCCAGTTCGGGGGCGATTCACCCACCCAAAACACACACACACACACACACACAGACACAGACACACAGAATCACAGAGCGGGCAACGACATGAAAATTATGTAAAACTTAAGTAAAAGATGAGCTCGTCAAGAATTATGACACCCAAGGGACGAAGATGAGTGTAAAGCGCAACAGTGAATAAAACAAGCGGCAACAACACACACACACATACACACACACATAGACAGGAGCCTGTAGACAAACAACCCTGAAAAAAAATGCAAAAGGACATAGAAAAACGTGAAAATGTAGCGAATACCCTGTAAAAGCTATGCAGAGCCGAAAAGGCCAGAAAAAAAGGCTAAACAAGTCTATGAGGGTAGCTAGGCTAGAAAAAAAGGCTAAACAAATCTATGTGGGTAGCTAGGGTAGTGCTACATACGCTATATTATTCTTAGGAAATTTACAGAGTATGTAGAGAGCATCATGGAACTCAAATTTAGAAACGGTTTAGTTAAGGTCTAAAAAACACACATATTTCTAAAGTAGTAGCTGAAAGTTAACAAGCTGCCCACTGTGTCGGCATACCCACATTTTTAGCATGATTACAGGGTAGCAAAAAGAGAAGAAATCAAATCTAAACTAAAACTACATCATGAGGCATTTAAGTGGCATCCCCTGCGCTCACGCCCCACACAAGCAGAGGAAGAGGGAGAGCGAGAGAGTGCGAACGGGAGAGAGAGAGAGAGAGAGAGAGAGAGAGAGAGAGAGGGGGAGAGGCAGCCAAGCATGTACTACGGTTATCCACCCGCCCACGAAGCTTGTTTGGCGCTCGTAAATGCCTCATGTGCGTTTATATTGAAACAGATTGCTCCACCAGCAGCAGAGGCAGAGGAGAGGCAGAAGCAGAGGCAGAGGCAGCAGGAGCAGCAGCAGAGGCAGCGCTGCCTGTGCTTACCCCGTGGACGCGTTGCAAGTGTCTCCCATGTTGCGTCCTTTGTGAAATTGTTGCGGTTTGCAATTTGCAGCAAATGACACTTGTTGTGAGCACGGACAGAGAGGGAGCAGGAGCAGGAGCAGGGCAGAAGCAGGAGCAGGAGCAGGAGCAGGGCAGGAGCAGGCAGGCAGTAGGGAAGAAGGAGCAGGCAGGAGCATGGAAGGAGCAAGGAAGGAGCAGGAGCTGGCAGGAGCATGAAACAAACAGGGAAGAAGGAGCAGGCGCTGTCAAGGAGGCGGCCATGTTGGCTATGCGTGCGTGCGTGCCAGCTCTCTGCGTGGCGATGGCGATGGCGATGCGCAGCGAAACCACCACCGCACAGCACACGCCCCACAGCAATTGCCTATGCGCCTCCCTGCCTGTCCCTGCTCCCCTCTACCTTCTTCTGCCTGCTCCCTGCTGCCTGCTCCCTTCTCCCACCTCCTGCCTGCCTGCCCCATCAAAATGCCGCACGACACTCCGGGCTAATACAATTTATACACTTGGCTTGGCGTCGTTTCGGTTTGGCTCAGTGCCACGCCTGCCAAACGCTTTGTGGCAAGGCTGCACATGTGTGTGTGTGTGTGTGAGTGTGTGTGTGAGTATGTGTGTGTGTGTGCGGACTAAGGGACTTTTGTGGCAGGACCTGCTGCTGCTGCTGCGGGGTTGCGGGGGCGGCAGGGCGCGGCGATTGTCAGCCAGTTTTACGGTTGGATCAATGTTTATGCCGTTACACACACACACACATAGAGGCACACACACACACACAGACATGCAGACAATCACGGGCAGGCATTTATCCTTGTTACACACACACACACACACACACACACACAGACAGAGAGGGAGCAGAGCAGCGCAGCGCAGCGTTGGCTTTTGGCGACGTTTGTAAATTGGAAAATTTTGCTGCCTTTTTTCCTCTATGTGTGTGTGTGTGCGCGTGTGTGTGTTAGCCCTGTCTACATATTTCTTGTATCCATCGCCTGGCGTTACGCTCGTTGAGCCTTCCCCTCCCCCCTCCCCCCTCGCCACACACAACCCACAGCCCTCAGCCCACTGTGCACTGTGCACCGTGTGCCTTGTGCCTGCGTCTTTGTCGTTGTATCTAATAAACCTTAAATGAAGGCAATATTGTGGGGTTGTTTTGGGTTAATATTGAAACGATAAAATTGAATTGAGCCGCCGCTTTGGCCCAGCAGCGACGGCAGCAGCGCAGCCAGCGTCGATGCCACAGCGACAGCCCTGAAAGTTTTTCCGGGGTTCTTTGTTTTTCCTCAAACTTTTGTATGGGAATTTTTTGGGTGAGTTGTAATGACACTTTTAGCTGACTTTGTAGCCATTTTGGCTGGCTGTCTAGCTCGCTTTCTCTCTTTCTTTTTCTCTCTCTCTCTCACTCTTACTCCCTCTCTCTCTGTGCTCACTTATTTCCGTTTCCGTTGCCATTGAAAATGCTGTGGCTTCTCGTGGTTTTTAATCAATTTTTTTTCTGGGTCGAAAAACACTTTTGACATTTGCGATTTTCATAAATAGAGCCCCTATTATTTACTCTACTTCTTCTTCCCCTCTTTCTTGCCTTGAACTCTGTAATTTCCCTTATTTGTCATCATTCTTTAATTTTGCGCGGGTTTTTAAAAAACAAATTTAAATGTGATAAATGAAATAGTTATCGATATTAGAGAATTTCGTTTTGAAGATAGATTACTCAAGAAATTTCATAAGTTATTCCCCAAAAGTCGTCTAATTTTCAAATTCTGCATAGATAAAGATTTATCTTATTAAAATATCTTATCTTATGTAAGTTAAAATATGGTTAACAATAGAAATATCATTGGAAAAAGTTCTATAAATCTCTTTAAAAATTCCTTAAGAGGTATTTTTAAACTTTTGAGCTATATCAACTTTATTATAAGATATATATTATATATTATATTATCTTTGTATGATATGTAAAATATATGTCTGATGTATTGTCATCAATTTTCTGCCCATTAATCGAGTCGCCGTTTCGTTAATTAAGTATTTTTTGTTTTATTTTGCGCATTTTTTCCGGTTTCGGCAACGTTTTCATCGTGTTTAGCACTTCCTTTTTCGCATACCCAAAGTAATTCAAAAAAAGAAAAAAACAAGAAAGCAAGGCTACCTTCGGCTTGCCGAAGGTTTTATACCCTTGCAGTTGTACACAGCTATATGTAATAGTACTCGGATTTTCATAAAATTGCAACAGGTACCTTCATTCGGCCGATCGTTGATCGTTATAAGTTATAAAACTTCGATTTTGATGAAACTTTATTATTAAGGACATACTTAGATTTGGATGTGGTAAGCCTGATAGCTATATCTTGAAATATAACGAAAATCGACCGAAAGGCTCCATGACAGCTGTACGATATATCAGTCCGATCTGGCCTGTTCCGACTTATTTAATGAAGGCAGAATTAAGAAGCTTGTGAGCCAACTTTTATGAAGATAGCTCAATAACGGGGGGACTAATTTGCGTTGCAACAGACAGATGGACTGACTGATTGTTCCTATAACAGCTATAGCATATAAACGTCTGAGATATTTAAATGGAAAAAATAGAGGCGGGTTACTTTATAACATTAAAAAGTATTGATAATGTGCTGTATTTCCAAGAACAAAACAGGTTTGCATACAAAAACCCTAATTTCAGCCGATTGTTCCTATGGCAGCTATATGTTATAGTGGACCGATTTTGATACAATTTTGACAGCACATTAGAAACGTAATAAGAATAAGATTTGCCAAATCTTGTTGCAATATCTTGAAAAACAACAAAAATCGGCCGATAGTTTCTATGACAGCTATACGATATATCGGTCCGATATAGCTCGTTCCGACTTATTTACAGCTCGCAGCAATAAGAAGCTTATATGCCAAGTTTCATGAAGATAGCTCAGAAACTGAGAGACTAGTTTGCGTTGCAACAGACGGACGGACGGACGGACGGACGGACGTCCGGACGGACGGACGGACGGACAGACGGACATCCATTTTTGGACTCCTCTGTTTATGCTGATTCAGAATATATATACTTTATAGGGTCGGAGATGTCTCCTAAGGTGCGTTGCAAACTTCTGGCTAAAATTAATATACCCTCTGCAAGGGTATAAAAAAAGAAAACAAAATGCCGACGGCATTTTACAGTAACAACAGCAATAGCAGCGAGAGTGGAACCGCGGCAGCTGCTGCTGCTGCTACGTTACGTTTTTTTATATTAATTGAAAAGTTAATTAAAGGTGATAAAAATTATACATGCCACCGATTTTCGCGCTGCAGGCGTTTGCCGGCGACAGCAGCCGCAGCGGCAGACAGGCAAAAACACGTTTCAATTACGCACACACATACACACACATAGGCAGCTGCTCTCCTTCTCTCTCTCTCCCCCCCCTCTCTCTCGACATAATTTCCCCGCGAAGAACATATAGAAATAGATATTACATATTCAACAGATTTGGCCTTTTTCCTTTATCAATTTCGCGTACACACTGTATTTAGGCGCGTACAACAACAAGTGAGCACACTGTGCACGCGCTCTTCTGCACTATCTCTCTCTTACTCTCTCGCCATGCGACGCCATAGTTTGTGCAGTCAAGCGTAACGCAGCGAGAGAGCGAGCGAGAGTGGGCGTCTATGGCGACGCCAAGTGCGAGCGAGATAGCGCACGCGCGCAGCATTGGCAAGTTAATTAAATCCTCATGTATTAATCACAGCACCTACCGCGCGCCGCTCTCTCGCCGCGCCACTCTCACTCTCGCAACGCTGCAGCATCACGTTGCTCTCTCAATTAATCGCCATCGCTCTCGCACATCCTCTCGTGCAGTCGTCGCATCGCAGTCGCAGTCACTGTCGCAGTCACCGTCGCCGTCGACGTCAGTTTCGGTTTCAGTCTCTGCGCTTGCGTGATTCTGATGGCAAATTAATTCCTTGGTAATTTGTTTTGATGTGATGTGCGACTTGAAATTGATTGAGATTGTGTTGCTGCTTCTTCTTCCTCATCTCGTCTCGTCTCTTCTCTTATCTCCCTCTTCCTCTTCCTCTGACCCTACTCTTTTCTTTGCCTGCCTCTCTGGCTCGGGCCAACAATGGCTTGGGAATTCATTAAAGCAGCAGCAGAAATCAATTTTTATGCTCAGCTTTATTTTTGCGCTCTGCTTTGTTGTTGTTCGGCTTAGCGCGGCTTTTGTGGCCCCTTCTGCCTTACTCTTTCCTCTCCTCCTACGTTGTTCGGGCTTACGTATAAATCATAAGCCATCGCCAGACATAACTTTCAATTAATAAACTATTGTTTATATTAATAGATTTTTGCTTGCTGCTCTTCACACGCTGCTCGTAAATTAAATTTGTTTGCTCAATTAATTTCACACACACACAGACACACACACACGTAAAGAAGCAGCACGAAAACAATGGCATGAAAATCAAATCAAAGAGGGCAAATTTTAATTCGATTAACGAGCGTAGCAGATCAGAGATTTTTGGCGTCCGCACTGATTTGCAGATGCTCTTCAATTGATTATAAAGAAATAACTTGAAATACCTTAGGAAAAGTTCGCAAAAATTTAATATAAAATAATTTAAAACTACAAAAATAACCTCAATATAATTAATATGTTTGAAAAGCAACAGCTTATAGCTACTGCCATATCTAGGAAGTTGTTAACAAAATTTCATGGCTCTATCTCTACTAGTCTCAGAGATCTGCGCGTTCAAACAAACATTATTGCCAAAATTGACACGCTTTGCTGTTGTTTAGGAATATATTTGCAGTTCTAGCTGTCTTTCTTTTAAATATATGCTTTCCCTATAAATATCCTCAATGTTTTCATTAAATCATGATAATAACTAAAGTACAAAATCGTATAGGGAACAGGAACTATGGATATTTAGCGAGAAGGTGGCAATTTCAGCGCAAGAAACAAGCTAAATCGCGTATTTATCCAGGCTAAACTGTGCCATAGCACCTGCAGCATTCAGCTCGGATTGGGCCAACACACACCCTGTGAATAAGGTTTAGCATGGGACACGCCTACATCGAATCAAGGGTGAAGGGAAGGGGGGAGGGGGAGGGGGAGTACGTAATCAAATTAAGTAAATTACAAGCTCTGAAATGTGCAAGACTCGTGTTTTACCTGGCTAATAACTGCCGAAAAGCAAAAGTTCCATATAAGCCATGTCCCTTATACCCATTTACCCCGCTCACCCCCTCTCTCTCCATACCCCTCTACCTGTACTGAACTGACAACTGATCATGCCGATCTGCTCTGGCAGTGAAAGAAGGGGCAGGGGGGGAGGAGGAGCAGGAGGAGGAGATGAGCAAGACGAAGCCAACTTAAGAACTCAATTTGCAGTGCGCTCTACCGATCTCTCCTGCTCTCTCTTTCTCTCTCTGCCGTTCTCGCTCTCCCTTTCTCCCTCTCCCTCTCTGCAGCTGTCGTGCGCTGTGGCTGGGGCTGATCTTTGCCGCGCTTCCTTTCTAAATTGATTTTGAAAACAAAATGATCGTAAATTTTGATCGTCTTGCGCAGCCTCTGCAAATTACTGAGCTTTTGCGCCGTCGTTCGTAGCCTGGGTAACGCCCTGATCATCAGTTTGACCGCGTACACTGTCTGCCCCACTGTACCCGCCTCTGCCGCTGCCGCTGCTCCACTTGCGCTGCTGCCGCTGCTGCTCTCTTGTGTGCCTTGGCTTTTTATGGGCCTTGATTGAGTTGTCATATTTTATTACCGAAAATTTTAGACAACGACTGCGACGACGGCAACGGCAACGGCAACGGCGACGAAGCGAAGCGCAGCGAAACGTTTCATTTGCCGTGGCGAATTGCAGCGAGGCGACGCGCGGCGAGCGTCGACTGCACTGTCGGCACATACGCTTAACACCTGTGTTCGCTGCAAGTGTACGAGTGTGTGTGTGTGTGAGTGTGCATGTGTGTGTGTGCATGTGTGTGTGTGTGATATTCAGGTGATAATATGCCCGCCATTTTCGTAATGGAAAGTAATTATTGTTTGCGGCAACGAATTACAGTAATCGTCATAAAATGTTTCCCCATGACTGCCTACAGCGAGCCGAGCAAAGGCAAAGGGAGAGAGAGAGCGACAGCAGCAGCAACAAGAAGAAGCAGAAGAAGAGGCAACCGGCAACTGGCCAAACACAGCGGACCCAACAATCAGCGGCAGTAAACAGCAACAACAACAAGAACAATAACAACAGAGAGACGACAGAAGCAGCAGCAGCAGCAGAGGCAGAGGCAGAGCCGGCAACAACAGCCGCTACGGCAGCCGCCGCTCTCAGCCGCCGCGTTGTTGTGGTGCCCTGCTATAATCAAGGGAAATAACATTTTCAAGCAGCGTTAAAACTAACATTAATTATGTCCGAAACGAACAAAACGATCAGCGAAGAGCAGAGCGCAGAGAGAGAGAGAGAGAGCGCGGCAGCAAGAGAGAAGCGAAGGCGAAGGCCAGTCGTGCTCTCCGGGCAAAAGGAAAGCAAGTCAAATTGGGCAAACTTGCAGTGAAACGCGCACGTGTGTGTATTTGTGTGTGTGTGTGTAGGAGAGTGCAAAGCGAGCACAAGGTGAGCGCGCGAGTGTGAGAGTGTGTGCATGAACTAGTCGTAGCTCTTACTCCTTTGTGTGGGAGTGCAAGCACATAGTGCGCGCGTGAGAGTGCGCCTATGACAGTGAGCTTGTGAGAGGGAGTCTGTGACAGGGGGCCTGTGACAGTGAGCCTGTGAGAGTGCGTCTGTCACAGTGCACGCGTAAGAGTGCGTCTGTGACAGTCAGCCTATGAGAGTGCACGCGTAATACTAGTCATAGCTTTAGCTGCCTTGTGTGGGAGTGAGATCGACAGCAATGCATAGTGAGTGTTGCTGTGGCGCCCTCTAGCGCGAGAGCGAGCAATGCTGAAATTGAAATGTAAAGATGGCAGCCAGGCGAAGCTCTGCCGCTGCAGCGTTACGCCCCAGACGCGCAGGCGCAACGAATGCGACTGCGACTGCGACTGGCAACAATGTTGGAGCCTGTGGGCTGTGCAACGCTGCGCTGCCAGCGACGACGCCAACGCCGAAGCAGGCGAATGAGCGAGAGAGAGAGCAGGCGAACGACGTTAATAAGAAATTAATGTCTTGATCATTTTCGATCGTTATGTAAATCAATCAGGCAAATTATAGCTCAGGGGCTTGCCACAATAATTAGACCCTATTCGTAATGCAGCCGCAAAGAGAGCGGGAGAGAGAGAGAGAGAGAGCGAGGAAGAGAGTGAGCGAGAGAGTGAGCCGTCATGGCGTGCAGACGACGCAGACGCTGACGCTGACTGAGACGCGCCCCTCGATCGCAAAAAAACACAACAAAGAAGAAAAAAAAAAGAGGAAACATTTTTGCTGGCATGCAACGCCTTGATGTCTTCTTCGCAGCCCGAGAGCGAAGACTGAAGACTGCGCAGACTGTGAAGACTGTGAAGACTGCGAAGCGACGTCTTCATTAAAACAACAAAACATTTATGCGCCGCTTTGGCATGTCCGTGTCCGTGTCCATGTCGATGAAGAAGAGACGTGGAGGAAGACGACGACGTCGTCGAAGAAGACGTAGACGATCGCAGGCCAAGATCGTTTGAGCGAAGCTTTTCGTCTGCCTGCCAGCAACGTAACAAGATGCGTAAAAATTATTGATTTTCCTTGACTTGATTGTTGTTGGCTATCAAAATTTAATCATAACATGCACAAGAGAGACAGAGAGGGAGAGAGGGGGAGAAAGGGAGCTGCAGATCGAACAAGCTGCTGCTGCAACATGTTGCCAAGTTAACCACTTGAATTTTCAATTTTGCATCGCAGCAGCGGCAAGTAATTTGCTGCGTTGACGTGCCTGGCGTGGCAGATGAGCAATGACCCGGCTAACCGGCAGCCAGAACAGGCCAGAAGACAGACCAGCACAGAGAGAGAGAGGAAGAGAGAGAGGGAGAGGGAGAGCGAAGGCAGCTCGTCGTGTCGATCAATTCATTTTAATGCAAACAACTCATATAAATTCATGTGCAGCAGCAGACATGCCTGGACCTGGAGCTGGACTTGGACCTGGACTCGACGCCAGATCGACAGATTGAAGAGTACCCCCCCCTCCGCACTGCCGCTCTACAAACAGGCACCTAGTCGGGTCAGTCACTCAATACGTACGGCCTCTCCAATTACCGTCGTGCAAAGTGCAAAGAAATTCATTAATTTAAGTGCCACACATTTGTTGCCCACTGTGCGGCGGCCCACCTCCCCTCCCTCCTTGCCGTCCCTCACCGTCGCGCACCTGGTGCGGCACAGTTTGTTAGTATCTTGAGGGGGGGACGGGGGAGGGGTGCCTTAACTGGGCACATTACAAGCCGCTCGTAAATGACAAGGGGTTAATTATGTTACGGCCCCTTGAACCAATAGCTAGATATGTATGTTTCTTTTTTCTATATAGTAAGCATATACCATATATAACTCTATATAACTCTATTAGAGCTGCTAGAGCGGAGTAATTGGTCTGCTCACAGGTTTAAGAATATGACAGCAAAGTGGAAGAAGTTTGGGGTTGGGGGGTGCTAAATCACTCCATGGATGAGCTGCAGTAAAGGTTTAATAATGTCAGGGTAAAGAGAAGGGGCAAGGAAAGTGAAGTAAAGGCAGGCTAAGTAGATTAGCAAGAAGGATAAGAGAAGAAAGCACAAAGCAGGCAAGTAAGAGCAGCAGAACAGGCTGAATATAACGTTTAAGAATGACAGCACAAAGAGAAAAGGGCAGAAAAAGCGAAGAAATGGAAAACAGTAATCGGGGAAGCTAAGAAGACAAACTAGAAAATAGCTAATAGATCGAATATGAAATAATATAAAAAGACAGTAGCGCGTTTAAGAACAGCACAACAAAGAGAAAAGCTAAGAAGAAAGTAGTAAAATTAAGCTGAGTTGATAAGCAGTAATTAAACAGAATAAGAAATGATTAAAATTAAAACAAGTGAATATGGCTACAGTCGAGCGGTCGACAGTAAGATACCCTTCTCCCAATTTTTAAAATCCGTTACAAACGTGTAACCACACTCATAATATCAAACAGAAATTTTGCACAATACTTCTACTACATATAGCTTTCTCGCTCACACTCACACAGCGACGCACGTTAAGAGTGACGTCGACGTCGGCGTCAACTACTGAAAGCAGCGCGCAGGCTGCTGCTCATACATTTGTACTGAAAACGTTGGCTTGAATAACTTCTGTGTTATTGATCCGATCAAATTGTAATTTGGAGAATATGTTCGTATGGCATATAGCTTTATACATACCAAAGCAGAACTTTATAAGTTTAATAGTTTGCTTAATAATCACAAATTACCGATTTGCGGGGGCGGAGGGCGTGGCATCAAACATTTAACATAATCTTCATCTGCCTATTATATATAGAAACTTCTATACCAAATTTGGTATCTCTAGCTTTTTTAATAGCTGAGATCTGTTCCCTCATACAGACGGACAGACGGACAGACAGACGGACATGTCTCAATGGACTCGGCTAGTGATCCTGAGGCAGTGAAATAATTTTGCAAAAACGTTTAAGAATGATGCAACAAAGAGGAAATTATAGTAAAATCTTCATAACTCAAGCAGTTAGTATAAGAATAGGTAGTATCATTAAAAAATCGCTCAGTTAGATCACTTCAACTACATTTAATCTTCCGTTATGTGATCAACTTTCTTGAAATTCCCACGTTATGGATTCTCATGAGGCGAGTCGAGTTGAGTCGCGTCTCTCTCTCTTTTTCTCTCGACTCATCGAGGCGTTTAGCGTGCGGTGTGCGAACAATTTGGCACACTTCTTCTTCTCAAATCGGAATCTCATTTAGACAATTCATCAAACTGAAAGAGAGAGGCAGAGAGGGAGAGAGAGAGGGGGAACAAGCAGCTAAACGACTTTGACAAGCAATGAAAACTCTTTCGTTTGGGGTGGGGGCTAGTGGCAAGGGGTTACCCCTAATGGATGAACAATGAAGAAAAAAACAAACAAATAGGAAAACAAGCCCGAGACGCTGCATCACAGGGGCGCGTGCCTGGGCGTGTGTGAGGGGGTTGAGCCGAGCGAGGGTCGTCACATAGCATAATTAGCAGCCCTAATCGCTGACGTTGTTCTTTTTTTTTTTTCTATTTTTCCCGTGTCTGACTACGATTCTGCGATTTTAGAACGTTTTTTTTTTTTTTTTTTTTTGTTCTCAGCGTGATTCTATTTGTTTTTTTCTTCCTCTGTCCCCCTGAAGCTGGAAAAATAAAGGCAATGCAAAAAGCAAATCAAATCATGTGACAAGTTTCTAATGAACCTCAAAAGGTGTCACGACCCACAACGGGGGCCCCCAGTCAACCCATCGACCCATCGCGTCTGGCATTTTGTGTGGCCTATAAATGCTAATGAGCCCGACATTTATTATAGTCTCTCTCCCTCTCGTTTTTTCTACATTTCTACATTTTTAGCCCTGATTTTTTTTTAGCTGTTTGTGTGTGTTTTTTGTTGTTTTTTATTTTTTTTTTGTTTTCTGGGTGCAAGTTAATTTTTTTTTATAGATTTTTATGGTGATTTTTTGGGCTGTTTGTGTGTGGGCCTGATGGGCGTAGGGTCGGGGTTGCGAGCTGGGAGATTTGACGCGCCTTCTGCTGTTACGAGACGACGTCGGGTAGTTTTTGCCCGCTCATCGTTATGGTCACGAGCCTTTTCCCAGCGGTACAAATAGCCCAGTAACTGGCCTACCTTTCCCTCTCACTCTCTCTCTCTCTCTCTCTCTCGCTGTCACTGCATTTTGTTCCACTTGAGTTTGTTTGCTTAACGACCTTTGAAATTAGGCACAACTCGGGGGCAATAGGCTGGCTGGTCCAGCTAGATTAGACTGCCTCCCTGCCCGGTCCATAGGTTGGGTTTCCAGTGTTTCCACTGCTTCGATTCTCGAGTCTCTCGAGCAACAACAATAATAACAATTTATACTCTTTATATGCAAATTTGGCAAGCGGCCCGCAAACCCAGCAACATTTGCGAGCCTAATTAAAATCGGGCTACCGTTTTTAATTAGGTTAAACACAGACAGACAAGCAGACAAGCAGGCAAGGAGAGAGGTAGACAATGGGACAATGGGACAGACAAGCAGGCAAGGAGACCAGGAGAGAAATGGGCAAAGAGACAAGCAGACAGACAGACATACAAAGAGAGAAGCAGAGAAGTAGGCAAAGATACAAGCAGAGAAGCAGGCAAAGATTCAAGCAGAGGAGCAGACAGACAGCATACGGCAAGAGCAGACAGACAGACCAGCAGACTAAGAGACAGGAAGACTAGGAGAGAAGTAGATAAAGAGACAGACAAGGAGACGAGAAGAGAAGCTGGACAAGCAGACAAGGAGTGAAGCAGAAAGACAGACGAGCAGACAAGGAGAGAAGCAGAAAGAGAGACGAGCAGACAAGGAGAGAAGCAGACAGACAGACGGGCAGACAAAAGGATGAACAGACAGAAAAGCCTACTGGTATGTTGCAAGGTAGCAAGCTATCAGGAGATGAGTCAAGGTATTAACAGATGTTATGATTATAGAGAGGCTCTTTAATCTCCTGGGTTAGGTCATAAGTATGAAATGAATTGAAAGACGAAAGAAGCGAAGGATTCCTGCTGTATAAACCAGAAAGTAGACTCAAATATCTAAACATCTATGCCTCAGTTACCCAACAGGCTTTATTGCAACCTTTGCAAACCCCTCGATCCTAGCTAGGACTGTCGTTGGTCTAGTTAGGTCACTCATTGCATTTAAGTCTCCCTCAAGTTCCTGCTATAAGCTTAGCTATACTATCATCTCTATAAGCGTATTCCCCTTAACCTTCCAGCGAACTAACCTTATGTTCTGCATCAATACTCATTCCATCCATCCACATCTTCCCGTTCTGCTCCCATCTGTTTGTTTAACTTTCAAATTTATTTACCAGCTATCTATCCACTTATCCCACCTATACTTTAACTCGTTCCTCGTCCCTCTTTAATCTTCCGTTTTGGATCCTTTCGTAAGCTGTCATAATTTCGTTCGCTTCGCTTTTTATGTGCTTATCAAATGCTCAGACATTATCTGATTTACTATGGCATAGCTGACTGCCACGCCCCGAGACGAGCTATGCTGCCCAGGGTTGCATATCGATTTCAGTTAACATATGACAGAGAGAGAGGGAGAGATGGTAGGGGGGGGGGCTGTGTTAGAGCAAATTAGGGGCACAAACCCCAACAAAACTATGCCACAAGCCGAGGAAAACAAGTGTGAGCAAGGAATGGGAGGAGGAGGAGGATGAGATGGAGCAGGGGCAGGATGAACGTACACAAAGTCAGAAAGTCAACAAAAACCATAATTCAGATAATTTTATTTATAACACCCTTGAGGAATTATATTTTATTTACTCTTTCAAGTGTGATGATGAGGCCGCCGAGTCGAGACTCTCAACTCGACTCAACTCGCCTCGACTCGCAACTGGAAATGGACAAGCGGACCGTAACCCAGGGACCTGCCCCCCGTTTTGGGTATACTCTCCTGTTCTTCTTCCATTGTTGTTGTTGTTGTTGTTATTGTTGCAAGCCAATTGAGGGTTGAACCGGGCCTCGAGACACTCCTTCGATTTGGTAGCAGATGTGTTTATAAATTGTGGAAATCTGTGTGCATTTTAACATATGAAAATCACGTAGTACCTTGTCTGGGGAGCGTGTGTGTGTGTGCGTGTGTGTGTGTGTGTGTGTGTGTGTGTGTGTGTGTGTGTGTGTGTGTGTGTAGACTGGGGTAGGGGTAGCTGCTGTAGCTCTGTTTACTCCACTTGGGGTCTGCCGCATCATTGTCATCAAATCGATACTTATAGCGCTTTCTTTAGGTCTCTCTCGCTCTCGCTCTCTCTCTCTCTATCTCTGTCTCGCTTCTTTCTTGCGGTTTCAGTGGTTGCAACTGACTGAAGATTGTGCACCCTGTGCTCACCCCCCCTCTCTCTCTCCCACCCGCTCTCTGCACCTCCTTCTAATTGGTTCGCCAGCAAATTTCGCAATTAAATTTCACTTAAAATTGCAACTAAACACAGACACTGTGAGGGGGCGTAGAAAGGGGGGGGCGTCTGTGGGCGGTGCCACAAGGAAACCGAATCGGGTCTACGCCGCATGTAATTTACTTCCGCTGCAAACGCTCCAAACATATCCGAGGCACCCAGGCCCGGGCAACACCCACCACTTCCTAATTGTGAAAACCAATTTGCGCCGTTATAAATTAGAAAGACAAACGACGACGACGACGACGACGACGACGGCGCACAGTGTGACGAAACGTTTAAGATTTGCAATGCAAGTGAAGAAAGCGAAAGCAATTTGCCATGGCTTTTGGGGGGCTGTGGAGGGTTAAGGTTTGCCGTTTGAGATTTTGTTAATAGATCGCTTACATCAGAGACTTGAAACTTATATAAGAAGAATAACTCTAAAGAAATACTCTATAAATGTGTAAATAAAGCGTAAATATCTTTTAAGCGAAGATTTTTTTCAAGTAAATATCGTATAAGCCCATTAAATCAAGAAAGTTATTATAAACATGTGTATAGAGTGAAAACTCCCCGCTGCGATGTCGAGCCTTTTTCTAACAGATTATATCTTTCAAAGGAACTAAGCTTAAGTCGAGCAACTTCAGAAAGATCTTATATACATGTTTATAGAGCGAAAACCCCCTTAACCGATGCCTTTCTAATTCAAATGGATCCTCTTTCAAAGCGTAGTGTTTCTTTGAAAAGTTTTGCTTCTCTTGCTTAGATATTCAGCATTCTGATAGAGAATGTCCGTTCAAGAGAGTCTCCACAGTGTAAGTGATTAATAATTAATAATAATAAAATATAATATAATAATAAATAATAATAATTAATAATAGACTTATCTATAGAGCTCTAGCTTTACTTTCTTGACTTAGGGAGAAGAAAAGTGCTATAGGGACTATCCTGTACATAGTATATGAATTTCTAGGGATTTAAAAAGAGTTGGTAGCAATTATTAAAAATATCGAACTATCGCACTATTTATATAATATCGATTATCATAAATATTTTTCCCTATTTTGTTTTTATCGTAATTCCAAAGTTTCATAATACTCTCAGTCTTTTCTGCGCATTGAGCCCACTGTGCATGGTAGGCAGCGCGTACTGGGACCGTGCGAGGAACATACATATATGGACGAGCAGGCAGTTGGGTTGCCCCCAAAAACTGGGCGTGGCATGGTTCCTGTTCCTGTGCGGTTTGCCCGTAGCCCGTAGCCGTTGCCGTTTGCCGTTTGCATATCTTGGAAATTTGCATAAATAGACTTTAATTGTTTGCAATTATAATGCGAATGCGAAACGAAACCAAAAAGGCATAGACAGACAAGGAGGAGCAGGGAGGGGGAGGGGGACAGAAAACAGATGCCAGTTGCCAATTGGCAATTGCTGTTGCCATTGCCAGAGACAGTGAAGCAGGCAGGGAAGGAGCTGGAACCGGAGCCAGAGTCCGCTTGTGGCTCCTCCACCCGCTTGTCAGTTAATTATGCCTCGCTTGTTGTTGTTGCTGCCACACAACAATTTGGGAGGCAGCACCGCAGCTCCGCAACCGACTCGACTAACCTCTCTCTCCCCCCCTCTCTTTCTCGACTTATCGACTTTTTGCAGTCACCTCCTGCTCCGCCCACGACGATGACGAAACGAACAGCGAGAGCAGCGCAGCGGGAGCAGCAGCGGGAGCAGCAGCGGGAGCAGGAGCAGGGGCGGTTACTCCGGCTGAAGCGGCTGCAGCTGAAGGCGACGCTGGCAAGAGGCGACGCAGCCGGACCAATTTCAACACCTGGCAACTGGAGGAGCTGGAGCGAGCGTTCCTTGGCAGTCACTATCCGGATGTGTTTCAGCGGGAGGCGTTGGCCATGCGGCTGGAGTTGAAGGAGGGACGCATTGCGGTAAGTTCATTAGTCTCTCGCTGATCGATAATTATCGATATATCGATGAATGGGTGCGCTAACAAGGCAATGGAGTGTGTATTGATCACGTTTATTGATATGTTGAGCTGTGCATTTATCGATAAATATCGCTTATAGACGATAAACATATGCTTTGTGTCAGTTATCGTTAGCTCTGTTTAAGTGCATATAATATATCGATAACAATATGTTGAAAACATATTAAACTCATTGTAACGATATACCGTAGTTTTTATTTAGTAACTCATCACTAAGAACTAACAGATTTATCGATTGTTCATATAGTTTTATCAACTTCCACTTTTACTATCGATACTTATCGATATTTATCGTTATTTTATTAATAACTGCAGCATTTTGTTTTCCGCACATTAAAGGCATCAACCGATTACTCGATTAATACCACAAAATAGTTATCGATTAACTTATTTAAGTAATCATTGCGCAATCCCCTCTCTGATTGTTTTCGATCACTCCACGTGCCAAAGCTGTCGCATTGTCACATGACACATGTGTCCAGGATGGGGGAAGAGGATTGGGAGGAGGAGGCACAGGGTGCATCGATTGATATCGTTATCGTTCAGAGAGCTCTCTGTCTCTGTCTCTGTCTCTGTCTCTGTCTCTGTCTGGCTGCATTTGCGTGCGCATTGTAAAACAATTTGACAGGAACTGCAACTCAATTACTCAATAAAACCAATTACCCGACTATTTTTATTCATTATAATTCATTTTATTCCATTTGCGATTGCGTTTCGTGTCGTAGTCGCAGTCGCCGTCGCCGTCGCAGTTGTTGTAATGGATTCAATTGCATCCGAGACGAGGCTTAACCCCTTGCTGCCATTGGCCTGGGCCTCCGGCATGGCATGTCGGTTCGGGCGTGTGATTATCATCGTAGTACCGAGACTCGACTCGACTCGACTCTCTGGGACAATTCCGTCTGCGCTTTGGCCCGAAATTGTTTCTTGACATGACATATCAATTTGTCAATGCGAAACCAGACCAGAGAGACAGAGACAGGAGAGAGGAGAGAGAGAGACAGACAGGTGAGCCAGCTGTGAGTGCTGGAGTCAGCTGGGAGGAAGGAGGTGCCTAGGGGGGTAGGGGGTTCTCCCAGTTCAGTTGGGGCGCTCGTTAAAGCGGCGACTTGGTGAGCATCGCATGCAGCTACTAAAAAACAATTTGCTGCACATTAAAAAATGCACAATGCATGCAAATGACTTTAAATTGAAGTGACACACTCATACACTCACGCAGAGCACTCACACACTCACTCACACTCGCACACACACGCCCACACACACGCGGCATGCGTTGCGCTTGAGTCGCCCCGCAAACTGCCCCCCAATTACAGACGCCATTTTGTTCGCTCTCTCTCTCTCTCTCTCGCACTCTCACTAGCTGCAACCTAACCCCACCTAACCTCACTCATGCAACGCATAAGTGCGGCCCAACACGGCACAGGCAGAGCGTCATGTCAATCATGTTTAACCGTTGATAACGATATTATAATTATTATTGTTGTTCCTCTGCGAGGAGTCGCTGCTGCTGCCGTTGCAGTTGTTGTTGTTGCCTGACGTGGCCAAGGAAGATGGCCAAAACAGGTTGGTCACACAGTGTTGCCAAGCGGCGATGGTGTAGCAGATAAGGCGGAGGCTGGGATGGGGAGAGATAGAGAGAGAGTGAGAGAGAGAGAGACGACTTAGATTGGGTTTAACTGGAGTAGCTTTTGGCCGAAGAAGGTAGGAATTAGAAAGTGTTCCGTTATCGATAAATCAAGCGATACATATCGATGGTAAGCATGAATTTTGAATAATTTACATTGTTCGAATAGTTAACTATGCCAGCCCGTTGGAAATATCGATAATTTACTAAGAAAAATATGGTATAATGTCGATTTTATTATATCGATATATTCATTTGCATTTACTATCACTGACTATCGATTACACAGTTGTACTTAATGCATGTAATCGATTATTTGTATGACAGTCCGATAACACTGCCCTATTCGATCATTCAAATTCGCCAGCTTGTGCGCACAATCGATAACCGATAACACACTGTTGCTATCCCTTTTCAGGTCTGGTTCCAGAACCGACGCGCCAAGTGGCGCAAGAAGGAGCACACCAAGAAGGGACCCGGCCGACCCGCCCACAATGCACAACCGCAGAGCTGCAGCGGAGCCCCGATACCTTTGCCCGAGCTGCAGGCACGAGAGCGGTAAGTAGAGCAGAGGGAAGATCCAATTCCCAATTCCCTGCCTAATCCCGCCTATCAATCCCGAGCAGCGCCCAGCGTGGCAAGCGCATTGCCAAGGCGGTGGAGCGACAGGCACGCAAGCTGCGTCTGAAAGGAATCGAGGTGGACATGCGGCAACTGCGCTCCGACTATCTGGCCGTGCACCAGGAGGATGCCAGCTACTACGTCCACCAGCAGCAGCAACATCCATGGGACGAGGCCGATGAGGAGCTGCCCATCGATGTGGTTGGCGGCATTGCCGGCAGCGACAGCTTGGACAACTCGCACTCGCACTCGCTCAGCTCCACCTTGCTGCACCAAAGAAGCTGCCAGGATGACAGCTGCGATGGAGATGGCGATGGCGATGGCGATGGCGATGGCGAGGGCAGCGCTGTGATAAAGCTGGAACCGTTGGAGCCACCGCCGTTGCATGTGCCGCGCAAGGCGCAGTACAATTCCTCCTTCAGCATTGAATCCCTGCTGGGCACATAGCCCTCGCAGACACCCACAGCAACCACAACCACCCAATAATAACTACAATAATCCATGAGAAATACTATATATTTTATACCAACCTCTTTTTTTTTGACCCGATCTAGTAATACCCTTAAGATAGTAAGGAAGGGGTAACATAGAGTTGTGCAAATGTGCAAGTAAGACGAGCTGCTAGCTTCATCAATAAAGTCTATATATATTTGTATTCCAAATATTACTATAATAAATATAAAATATCATTTTTTAGGTCAAGCATTTTATTAAAACTCATGGTATATTATATTTCTGCTTTAATTAGGCATATGAAAGCACATATACTTTAGTATTAATCAGGATTTGCAACAATTTAGCCTTTTTTGTCTGTATGAACCCATAGATCTCAGAGCCTATAAGAGCTTGGGTCCTCAAAACTTGCTGAAAACACTCCTAGGTATTGCAAGAATTGTTTAAGATATTCCTTCCAACTTTCTTCCCCTCCCAAGAGATTTTATAAGCTCAAAATCCATAATCATCAGCATATTGCATAGGCATATCGTAGCTAGCGTCTTGAATCGCATTCTCTATCATATCCAAATTGAATTCCTTCGATTTAACCCAAGTTCTTGTGAAGTAGAAACATGAGTTTAGATTTTGAGTTCGAATCATATTCATTTTTCTCTTGAATTTGAATGGATTGAATCGTTTAATTTGTTTCCTGGGAAGTGAGCTAAACATAGGGTTCTATCTCTCGAAACGATTAACGTTTCAACTCAATCTTCGTCTCGTATGACAAGTGGTCTATAACCATCCATAACATATGGTCTAAGACATGTGATGCAACCAGAAAAGGGAAGAGGAAGAGGAGGAGGAGGAGGAGGAGGAAGCTTTGGACAATGAAGAACATTGACATAAATAGCATGCTCCTCTCTCTTTCGTTTTGGACTTCTTTCTACCGAGTAGAAGCTGCAAATTGCATGTTCCTGACTTTTGACATGGACTCTACGAGGGAAGATATAGGCGGGTAGGGGGAAGGGGGATTGGCAGGGAGGCAGGCAGGGGGGAGGGGTCAACGAAATGGGAACAGGCAGCAGTCGCAAATTTGTGAATGCCAAATGCGAATGCGAGTGCGTATGAGTATGAATATGAATACGAATACGAATACGAGTGCCAGTGCCAGTGCGAATACATTTTAATTTCCAGCAAAGTGCCCGGCGGCTGCGTGTGGTGCAGAAGGCGGAGGCAGTGCATCCGTCAAGTTCACACGCAGCACGCAATGCGCATGCGATGCACCCGGAGCGGCATCGGCATCGGGTCCCGGTCCCGGTCGCGGTCGCGTTGCCGGTACCGGCTCAGCAGACTCTGCGTCTGCGTTTGCATCTGTGAACCGAAAGCTGCCACTTACCATGGGTCGATTTATGCGTGTTATCGATAACTTTAAGCTGCTGCAAGTCGATAGGTAGCAAAGATGCAAAGAAGGCAATTCTCGATAGAAATGTATCGATTTGCATGGAAATAATTAATAGATTGAAGCGATAACTAGTCTATCGATTTTTATTGAAATTATCTATTCTAAGGCTGCCGATAATTAACTAAACTTATCGATTTTCGTTGCTTTTTTAATAATAACGAAGCATAAGCTCTTCCGTCCTCGGAATTATCGATATATTGCTAGAACATGCTCTTCTATCGTTCATTCTTGTTCTTAAATTCTCGACAGCAAGCTATGCCTATCGATTTTCACGACAAATTATCGATATTGAGACACAAAAGGCCCTCAACTGTCGATAATTTACTATACTTATCGATTTTAGATGATTTTATTAATATAACCCAAGAAATTATCGATATATTGCTAGGATATGTTCTCGATAACTAGCAATGCCTATCGATTTGCATTAAACCTATTGTTATTTAGGCACAATATGTCTTGCCCTGCCGATAATAAGTTGTACTAATTAATTTACGTTGATATTATCGATACATTCCAACGATTCAGGTTGACCTTAGATCTTAATTATACCTATCGAATTGCGTATGCGGCCCACTGTATCTCACAGATACACGTACTTTCCGCAGAACGCATCAACTGGCAGCGGCTGCAGCGCCGAGAGGCAATTTACGAAATGCAACCTGGACCAGGGATCGGTTGGGGACTCGAACTGGGACTGGGACTGCGAGCTGGAACTCTGAGCTGGAACTGGGAGCTGGGGTCGGGGCCACAAATGTAATACACACATCAGGCAAATAAATTAGAAGGCAACTCCTTCGGCAGAAGCGTCAGCAGCGGCGCGCCTCCTTGCAGGCAGAGCAGAGCAGAGCAGAGAGAGAGAGAGAGAGAGAGAGAGAGAGAGAGAGAGAGAGAGAGAGAGAGGGAGAGTAATGCCGACAATCCGTCATGCAGGTGTGAATGATTCATTAATTTCTCGCCTTCATACGAATTTTCAGTTAACATGCAAGCGGAACCGAAACGAGCCGCCGCTAAAAGAGTTACGCAGACTGCGCAGCTGACTGCGACGTCGACTGCGACTGCGACTGCGACGCATGCCTGGCAGCTTCGGCTGTATACGCAATCGCAGCGTCGTCAGTTCCATGTTGGAGTCGCCTCCATGAGTTCAGCTCCAGCTTAACGTCTTCATTACGCAGGGCCGCAAGTTGCCGCCTGCCCCTTTGCTGTTCCCCTCCCCCCTCACCCTCCTTCAGCGTGTTGCACGTTGCAAGTTGCAAGTTGCGCGTTTGCCTGTTGCCAATTTCGTTTTGCATTTTCAATTTCGTGGCATTTCCTTCGTCAGCGGCAGCGGGTGGGCTGCTCCTTCTGCCTCTCTCCCTCTCTTCCTCTCTCTCTCTCTCGGCTGGCGGCTGCGCTGTCGAAGATGCTGATGCTGCTTCATGCCACATGCCCCATGCCCCGGGCAACTGCGCTGCGTTAATTACCCGGGATCAAATGCCAATTTGCACCTTGAGGCTTTGATTATTTCGGGTACTCGAAATGGATTCAATCAGCCGGGCAAAGTGAGTGATTTGTGATCGGTTGTAAAGAAGTTTTTAAATGTAATTAAATTGAGTGCACTCATGAATACACTCGTGAATACACTCATGAATACACTCATAAATACACACATGTATACACTCATGCCTGCACCTTAGAACTCTGCATTTACTATACTGTAATATGCAGTGCACTCATGAATACACTCACAAAAAGACTGAGCAATAAAATAGCTTAGCATAAGCTTCCTAATAAACTCACGAATACACTCACAAAAACACCTAGTAATGCACTAATGAATACACCCATGAATACACTCACGAATATAATCGAATCTCATTTATGTATCTCTCAGAAATGCAAATCAAATAACTGAAATCGAATAGAATTCATGAATGCCTAACTAACGACCGAGTCGCATTCATATGAATGCTGCGATGAATACCCGAAAATAGTGTCAGTTTTTTGTTTGAATGCTGTATGAATGCGCTTTTCTTTCGTTGTGGCAACACAAATCACTGTGAATGTGCTCACAATGAATATATATTCATACTCACACTCATATTCATACTCATATTCATATTACTTACCGTACTTTAGCGCTTAACAAATCACACACTATTTCCAATTGAATGGACTCATAAATACACTCAACTAATGAGCTGGCCATAACTTAACGTATGAATACACTCATAAATACTCGGCTGACGTGCGTGTGCGCTGTGCACTCATAAAGCACCCACTTGCAGTCGCACTGGCACTCATACTGCACTCACACTCATGCTGCACTCTACTTACTTTATTGTACTCAATACTTATTCACTTGTCATTCAATTACGCGCTGGCCAAGTATTCACACGGCCAGCTGAGTGAGTGTGTGTGAGTGTATGAGTGTGAGTACCCAAGCCCAAGCTGGCACTCTCTCAGCTCATAAAAAGCGCTGCAAGATTTGTTTTTTTTTTTTTGGGCTGCTGCTGTCGCTGTCGCTGCTGCTGCGGCTTAAGACAACAACAATTCATATTTTTTATTACACCTTGTTGTTGTTGTTGTAGTTGTTGTTGTTGCTGCTGCTGTTGTTGTTGTTGTTGCTGGCGATCCGCTTGAGCCGAGAAAAATGAAGGCGTTAACCAACTTTAATACATTTATTTGGGCCACAAAAGCAAAATAAAAACCGCGAGCAGCAGCAGAGGCAGCGACGGCAGCAGCGACGGCAGCAGAGGCAACTGCCCATATCTGTCCAGGGGTAATAATTATGTTTCACGTTGTTATCCTAATTTACGTGCCGCGCTGGCCAGGCTCAGCCTCGGAGTCGGAGTTGGAGTTGGAGACTCGAACTGGAACTGAGTCTGGGTCTGGTTTGCCCGCTTGACGACAATGGCTTGTCTGCCCCCAGGCGCAGCTCACATGCCTCTCCCCCCACCCCCTGCCCTTGCCACAACTGACCCTGCTCCTCGGAAGAGGCAGCTCATCCTGTCTGCGGCGCATTTCACTGGAAATGGTATTAAGCGCAAAGCGGGAGAGATACTGAAAATTGATTTCTCACCTTCGTGCACGTTCGTCTTAAGCCAGAGCGAGGCAACGATCCTCGCCTGCTTTATAATTAATTAATATATATCGCCGCTTGGTCGTGATCCACACGCCCGCATCAACTTCAGTTCCAGCTCCGTCATCATCATCATCATCATCATCATTAGAGTCGGGTAAGCAGAGCAACATCATCATCATCATCAACGGAATATTTCAATAAAGTTCTCAGTTCTGTTCTCTCTCTCTCTTTCTACTGATCTCTGCTAGACAGCCTGTCTCGCTCTATATCCTATCTATACATCTCAGTTCCCAACTCTCTCTCTCTCTCTCTCGCTCTCTTTATCTAGGAGTATCATAACTTTTGACTGCTCAATAATAAATAAAAATTTATCTGTGAATTTATTGCATCATCGAGAAACTTTTCAATTCCCTCAGACAGTATGGGGTAGACAGTGGGACAAACAGTGGGAAAGACAGTGGGACAAACAGTGGGAAAGACAGTGGGACAGACAGTGGAAGAGACAGTGCTATAGACAGTAGACTTGGCTGCATATTTAAGCACCTGTTGCCCAATGAACAAATTTATTTGTCATTTTTCTTGTCCATTTGTCGTGGCTTTTAATTTGCTTTCAAAACTGAACTTAGTTTACCCCCCCCCCCCCTGCTTTCTTCACGACCTTTTGTTGCCCTAACTGACTCAGGGGTCAACTGACTATGTGGTGGAAATCGATTATAGGCTGAAACTATTATAGAAATCATAAACAGATCAATAGCAGCTATGTATGTAGCATGTTCTTTTTTTTATTTTCTGTCTGTTTGAACGCCTATATCTCAGAGATTATGATAGGTAGAGCCAGCAAATTTCGGCATAATGCTCTTATATGCTGCAGTAACTGTAAGCTTAATCTATGAATTAGTCACGCCTCCTAGAAACCTTAAAAACGCAAGGCAAACGTACTTAAAAACTATTAAACATATATATTTAATTATTACAGACTTATTTGCATTTTTTTTTAAGTTTAGTCATCTTTCAAACTGGAAATTGTATATAGTAATATACTAACTGTTTAATCTGCCTTTTTCAGTGTTGGAAAGTGCATTCCCTGGTCTACTTTACACATCGCTTTCCCAGCTTGTTTGCAGCTTATTTTCTTCGCTTTTGTTTGGCTGTCAATAGAGTTAAGGCTGCCCGCTCCCTAGCTCCCTCTCTCTCTCTCTCTCTTTCTCTTTCCCTCCCTCACTCCCTGCTTATGACATTTTTAAATGTGCGTGGCATATAAAAATTTGTATGATATGATTTTTATAGACTTCAAATCGATTTTTTTACGATCATTGCCCGATTTTTATGCCCCTGCCTGCCGCTGCTTTATGTGACACCCGAAACCGGCAGGGGGCGCTGCTGCGTTGTGCATACTGAAGGCGGTAGGGGGAGGCGAGGGTCGCCAATTATGTAATTAGGTGTTAAGGCAAACAATGGAAGAGTGGGGAAGGAGGCGGAGGTGAAGCTATTGATAATGATGTGAGAACCGTTAGAGCTGGAGCTGGAGCTGGAGCTGGAGCTGGAGTGAAGCTGGAGAAGAGGGGAGTGGAGTGGGGTGAGCTTGGTTATCGCTGCGCTGGCATCGAAGATCGGCACCATATGCCGCTTTGAGACTGTGCCCCGAAACGAGGCAACCAATATCCGGCGAGACGCAGCGACGCAGCGACGCTTTGGCCACCTGTTGCCATCGACGCTTTTCTATGCAACGTTCCATCGTTTTTAATGTCTTTATTCTTTATTCCTTCTTCATTCTACATTGAAGAAGAGGAGGAGGGAGAGAGAGAGAGAGAGTACGTTGCTGATTAATAATAAAGGCAACAGCTGTGGCAGCAACAGCCTGGCCAATTTGTTGCAACTTCGACTTGGGTGCAGGACAAACAAATGTGCTTTTAATACAGTTTATTGGCCATAATCCTCACACACACACACACACTTATAAACTAACTACATATGTTACATATACATATTTACATCCCTTCCCCTTCCCTCCCTCGCCATTCCGACGCTCCTCTAGAGCCGATGAAACGAGCAGGCAGTGCGGCAGCCGCGACTGCAGAAGCTGCGATCCGCACACATTGCCTTAGCCAGGCTCAATTCGGCCAGCAACAGGACACGGCAATAATCGTGGCACATGAAGCAATCGGGTTGGGCGCGACATTGCCCCCACGTGGCCCCCAGAGGCGTGTGCAGTGTGCGACGATAGCAACGCTGGCGGCACAACCAAATCCTCGCTGGGAGCTCCTCCTCCTGCTGGCTCCCAATGATGCCAATGATGAACAGGCAAAGCAAGCAGAGTAGGCAAGCGGTGCTAGTCGAGGATGACATGATGAACTGCGTCTCTCTACTGAATGCCTCCAGCCGGTAGATCTTCAGTTTTATACACGCGCGCGCATTCATTGATTAAATTCCGGGAAAATCCCCGTTACCTTCTGCTTAGGTAATGGACAACACATGTGTGCAATCGGCGCTCGCTCTGGGTTGACATCTTCATGAATGGTTTCTTGCGTGGAAAACCCCGGGGATTTTTGCTCATTTTTTTTGTGAATGACAGCGACGCCAGGACAAGATTAGCTGTAGCCAACTACCTGCTGTGGCTTTACCTAAGTTAAGGAAGGAATAAGGAATCAAACGATTTTGTTGATTGCGTAATGCAGCAACCATTTTGAATCCTTCTTTCCGAGCACATTATGCGAGCGGCACACGTGGCGTCATCTATGGTTCATTACGTTGCTCACTCGTCTCCCTGAGTCTCCCACTTTGCGCTAGATGGCGACACCCTGCCGATGATAGTAAAGCAACAAGAAATATGTGGCGCCATCTTTGGTTCACTGCTGCGAGACTTGCATTGATTTTGGGTTTAAGCGCAACTCGTTTCGTTTACAATAGATGGCGCTTTGTGCTGCCAGCGGAACAGATCTTATATTTTTCGTAGCATACTTTCGAATAGTGTTGAGTAATTCCAGATAAAAAATCCTTTTCTTGGGTAATTTAAATCCCATTTTTTAATTCCTTTTCCAATTAATTAATTCCTTTTCTTTTATATGTAAAACTTACATATGTTTCAGGCAGCCTCAGCCCACACTTTAAAAAACAAATAAACGTTTTCTTTTTTTTTTTCTAACTTTGGTTATACTTTTATTCATTAACTTAACTTGTTCTGCGTTTGCTTTTTCCTTATCTTCTTCATCTTCATCTTCGTCCTGTTATACTTTTACAATTCTTCTGCTGTTGCCGCTGCTGCAGCAACAGTTGCGTTTTGTTTGTTTTGTTTTGTTTTTCTTTTTGTTTAAACATAGCTTGAGAAATTCTTTATGATATATAGTAGTATTTATATATATGTAAACATATTTTTATCATTATATATATTAAACAATAGCATAATTTATGTAGCGTAGTAAAAAAAAGTGGGGGGCGCGAAAAAAAAATAAACAAAAAATGATCTTATGACAATACGACGGCGTGTCTGTGTATCTGTGTGTGTGAGTACAGTTAGTACTCCTAGTGTGTGGGGGGGAGGGGGTTATCCGCTGCACATGCACTTCTGCTCCGTCTACTCCTTTTCCTACTCCTGCTCCTGCTCCTGCTGCCCTCATCCAACCGTTCACTGTGGCTTCTGGTTCTTTGGTGCTTGATGCTGCTGCTGTTGCTGTTGCTGCTGCTGCTGCGTCTCGTAGCGCTGCCGCAGTGCGGTCAGCGCACTAAGCAGGCGACTATTAGCAGCGTCTAGCGCCGCAATCTGCTGACCCTGCTCCTCGATGACGCGCTGCTTGTGCGACAGCGCCAGCGACATTTTCAGCTGCTCACGACGCAGCTCCTCCTCCATTGTGATGAGTCTGTAAACGAGTGAGAGAGAGAGAGAGAGAGAGGTAAGTTGGTGCTCTGCGAGCGAGATAGCAACACTTCATACACACCTGTCGATAATGCTGCGCATGGTGGACTCCGATTGCACGCTCAGATTGCTCAAGCCATTGCCGAGGCCACAGCTGCCGCCGCCTCCAGGTCGCTGCAAGGCGAACAGCTCATCGCTGGAGTCGCGCAGCTCGGCCTCGTCGCGATCGAGCGTATTGCGCAGCGTGTCCAGCGTCTCCTGCAGCAACTGTATCTCTCCGTTCTGGTCATAGCCCTTGCCCAGGCCCCCGTCGGAGGCGCCAGCGCCGCTGCTGCTGCGCAACTGACGACGCCGCTTGCCCTCCTGCAGCTGTGTGCAGTGTCCTGCCGGGGTCAGATAGACAAATCAATCAGTCAATCAATCAATCAATTAAATAAATCTCTTTTTTCTAGCTTACCTTCCGTGTCGGTGCTGCTGTCAGAGAGCGTGCGCGCCGAGTCAAGACTGAGGCGTCGCTGCGCCACCGCCGTTGAACCACCGCCGCCGCCGCCGCCACCACCCGTGGTGCTGCTGGCGCCGCTGCTGGCATACTGCTTGTGCTCCTGCTGCACATGCTGATGATGATTATGATGCTGCTGCTGTGAATGATGCGGCTGCTGCTGATGGTGGTGCTGCTGCTGCTGCGAATGATGCTGCTGCTGGTGATGATGTTGCTGCTGCTGGTGCTGCTGCTGGTGATGCGAGGAGGACATGCCATAGGCCAGATTGGCACTGCCATAGACATCCTCACGCTTTAGGGGACCATTGAGCCGGCCGTAGGCATGTGGTTTGCCAGAATTCGAATTGGAGTTGGATGAGCTGCTGCCGCCGCTTAGCGAACGTTGTGCCTCCAGTTTTGTGACACTGTTGGCGCCTGCAGCAGCTGCCGCGGCATAGCTATAATAGTTATCCGCCGAGAGCTGCTCGTCCGATGAGCTGGGCGTCAGTGTGGCTGCATCCAGGGTGCCACCGCTATTCAAATATGCCGCACGTGCTGCTACCAAGCCGGCACCAATGGGCTTCACACGTCCACCGAACGATGCCTGCTGTGGCGTGGCCGGAGCACGAGTCGACGACGACGACGACGTGGGCTGTGTCTGCTGGGGACCACTGCTGCTCTGCAATTGATACGATGGATTCTTGAAGGCCAGCGGAGCGCCCAACTTGAGATGCTGCTGCTGCTGCTGCTGATGCTGCCCTTCAACTGGGCTGGAGGATTGTGCGGGCGAGGGATTGGTGGAAATGCTATGATAGCCCGACGAGCTGCAGTGACTGCTCTTCGCCGATAGCTGCTGCTTGCTGCTGCTGCTGCTGATGTTGTTGTTGTTGTTGTTGTTCACACTGGGCTGTGGCTCAGCGCCAATGACCTCATGCTCCTCGGCATACTTGAAGAGATCATCAAGATCCTCCAGATTCTTGGGCATATTCGAGTTGGAATTCAATGGAATGCGCGCATAGTTAGCGCCACCACCACCACCACCAGCCGAGTGATCCGGTATACCCAGATTCAGATTTAGATTGTGACGATTGATGCGACCACCGCCGCCGCCAGCAGCAGCAACGCGTGCTCCACCAGCTACCACAGCAGCTGAACCACCACCACCACCTCCACTGGCCTTCATCAGCGGCGTCGGGGATTTGCGCACGAATGCGCTGCTCGTGTCCAGGCCAGAGATTTGTATGAATTCGCCGTGCATGTCATCGTAGCTGCCGCTCTGCATGCTGCTGTTGTTGTTGTTGTTGATGTTGCTGCTGTTGGCGTTGCCATTGCTGATGTTGCTGTTGTTGCGCGGCAAGGTGCGTGAACGTGAGCCACCCGAAGAGGACTCATAGTCCTGGCTGCTGCCGCCGCCGCCTCCATTCACCACATACTGATAGGTTTGTCCCAATCGATCCATGCGATCCATGCGCTCCATGGTGCTGGCAGCGCTTGTCTGCGGTGCGGGCGGGCAATGATGCGGATGCAATTGCTGGGCGGGATGTGGCGGCATAAGCAGATTGCTGCTGCTGCCATTTAGCGACGAGGAGGCCATGGAACTCTGCGACTGCGCATGCTGGAGCACGGGTGAGCTCATGTAGCCACCACCGCCGCCAGCAATCGAGCTCTGCGAGTTGGACATCAACTGATGCGAGTGCTGCTGCTGCTGCAGATGATGCTGCTGCTGCTGCTGTTGCTGCTCGAGTTGCTGCTGCTGCTGGAGACGCGCATTCACCGTGGGATCATTGTAACGGAATATGTTCTTCTCCAGCGCGCTGGGTGTGAGCACACCACGCAAGGTGCCACGTTCGGCGGCCAATGGTTTGCTGACCACCGCATGCTGTGGCTGCGCCAACTGTTGCTGCTGTTGTTGCTGTTGCTGCTGCAACTGCTGCTGCTGCTGCTGGGGCAACAATGAAGTGGTCGATGTGCTGGCCATCATACCGCCATCGGGTTGACGATTCTCCTGATTCTCGCTGGCAATGGAGTGCGTTGACATGACGGTGGGCAGGTAACCAGAGCCGAGAGCATGTCCCGCAGTCAGCTCCTTGGCGCGACTAATGTCATCGAGTATATGCTGCAATGGATCCAATTCATGCTGTCGTGCCTCCGGCAATTTGGCCAGGCTCTCGCTGAGCAGGCTGTGCAGGATGGACAACTGTTTGCCCTGATCAATGTAGCCCGCCCAGTCCAGTATGGAGTCGGGTGTCACATGCTCCGGCCGTGTGGAGATGTACTCGAGAAACTGTTGCATACGTGATGCTTCCTGTTCGAGGAAATCATTGAGGAACTCCATGAAATTCTCTTTGCCCTGGAAGCGTGTGAAATTCGCGAGAGTCTGCAACGTTTTGGCCACCAGTGTCAGGTTGCGTGTGGCCCGTGCCGAGGGCAACTCGCTGGTGATATTGAACAGCGAGGGGGACAATATTGCCGGACAAAGGAAACGCAAGAAGATGCTTGCCGAGATCAGATTATCGGCCATATCCTGACGTCCCAATTGCTGCAAACGCTCACGGAACGTGGCAAAGCATGAACGTAGCTGGGGTGGAAAATGCTTATGTGACTCATAGATACATTGCCAGGCACTGCGCACAGCTCCACGCAGTGCTGCCTGCTGACGCTGCAGTGAACCGGCCGAGGAGCCACTCGTCTTGGTGGGATCCACCTCGCAGTCCCGCTCCGATTGAATGAGCTCATTTATCGGTGCCGAGAGCGTGTCCTGCAAATACTGTTCGCCTGTCAGCTTGAGGAATGCCTCCATGCTCTTGGTGGCCAGCGAATTGCCACGGAACGTCAAACGTTGATCGCCCACACGGAGTAGATCCAAGGCCACTACATCGGTTAGGAAGGCTCCGGCCAAGCCCTGAGCATGCATGAGCAACACCAGTGCCTGTCCGATATCCTCCTTGGCCTTAACCCCAATGACGGGTTCCAGTGTCTCGCACACTCGCTTATAGTTCTCCTTGAGGTAACCCAGGAAATTGCCATACACATTGATGGGCAATATGTCGGTGCTCTGGAAGCGACACTTGATGCGCAACGTGGGCAATTGTTCACGCTCCTTGTCCTTATCCTTGCCACTGCCAGTACCGAGGGCACTGCGTCCCAGGCTATCGCTAGCCTTGTCACTCATTATTTGATACCAATCCTCACAGATCAATCTGGAGGTCACCTCATGCACGGGTATCTTAACCGAGCCAACAAATTGATATTTATCGCGTTTCTTTTTCTTATCCACCTCACGGAATACATTCACCGTGATCACATTGATCTCTGGTATATCGGGGAAATCAAAGTATTCACCCCAGAAGAGTAGATCCGTCTGTAGCTTCACGCTCGTCCTCCCGTACAGCGTCTTATCCAGCTGCAGTTCACAAAAGTATTTCTTTTTTGGTGGCAAATTCTTTGCCTCATACACCCACAGCTTGAGGGAGTTGTCTGTGCGACGTGTGTGCTCCGCATTGGGTGCTATCGATTTGCGTAGCGAGTATATCCATAGATCACGCTCCTGCCTCGATCCACACGAATAGTAACGCTCGCCACGCGGCCCGCCGCGCACCTGAAAGCAGTGACGTCTGCCCAGCACAGATTGATGCACTGGCGCAACGCCCACAGCGCCGCTGCACGACAAATCTGCATAGGACGAAAAGATAAAATTAGTCTAAGCACAGCCTGAGACATACCCTGTAATACTACTCACCGATGGTGGACATGACTGCATGACTGGAGAGCAGACTCTCATGGGAGCGTGAGCCGCGTAGGCCGCCAGAACCGCGCTTGGTACGCTCCAATTTGGTTACCGATTTCGTGCGCTTGAGAGGATTCGATCTGTGAAGGAATGGCATAGTTAGTTGAGGATTGAATCTAGCACAAGTCTGGAGGGTACTCACCTCTTGGAGAAGAAGTTGGTGAAGCGCGAAGCGGCATTGTGCTCGGGCTGATGCTGTTTGGAACCAAGGATGGGTGTGGTGGGTGCCGAACCGCGGCGACAAGCCTTCTCGTATGAAGTATCTAAAGGAAGAGCAGAGAGAGAAAGAGAGAGAGAGAGACTTAGTTAAAGAAACGTTTTGACAGTAAACTAGGCTAGTTATAAGCCTTATCCTAATAGATATAATGAAACAATGTATGTTTGAACACCTAGATCTCTGAGATTGTAATAGCTAGAGATAGTAAATTTAGTGAGTACACTTACAGTGTCTTCAGGTTTATTATAAAATTCTGATATACCCCTTATTGCCAATTCTCGTAATTTTATCTAAAAAAGTTGCTATCGATTGCATAAATATACAAGTTAATTGTACAATAAAAATACATGATCTTATATGCATTTAACTTGACTATAGCTCTTCTTAATTGTTTATTGTTATTCTGAATTGTATTACGCAAGTCGAAAATTTTGTTTATTTATTTTTGTTTTAATTATTGAATCATCGTTGTCGTCCGTTTTTTTTTTTTTTTTTTAAACAAGTCGTTAAACCTGTCTCTAGATTATCGTGATTATATTTCTTTTGTTCTCTTGCTGCTGCATTTAGTATACAAGATGACGTTGCCACAGTGCAGCACAACAAAGCAGAGAGCGAGAGAGAGAGAAAGAAAACCGTTAGAGAGGCTGCTTAAAAAGAGATCTACGTGCTTCAGATACCGTATATATATCCGGTTTTGGTTTTGTTTTTTGGGATAATCTGCACAGGAATTTGCTCGTCGATTTTGGGATTTCAATTTCAATTTTTGGTTTACCACACACACACAGAGGGAGAGAGAGAGACAAAGAGATAGGGAGTAAGAGAGAGAGACGGTCTTAACCCGCATAATGCCTGCTGTTGTCGAAGCAACCGGTTTTGGATTCCACATCCACTTGAGCAGAACAAAGGGAAAGGAGCAGCAGCAGCTGCTGCACATCACCTGCCCCGTTTGTTGTTCTTCCACTCCCTCTTCCTCTTCTCCCTCTCCCTTACTACTCCTACTCGTCTTCTTCTTCTTCTTCTTTTGCTTCTGCTGTTCAACCCCGCCCCTGATGAGGCTGGCAGGTACTCGCAGCATGAATCATGATTCATCACCATCATCAGCATCATCAGCAGCAGCAGCAGCATCATCGTCTACCCCGAAAAAGGTAACTCTAACCAAGGCAAGAGATCTGTAAACTGGTTTGCCTCCCTCACCCACACAAACACACACACACACACACACACACCCAGCCAGACACATAGATACGACCTTGCCGGGGCCACCCAACTGGCTTAGTTCTTTTTCTTCTTGCTCTTCTTCTTGTCCCTTTTGGAGCTTAGCAAACATCATTTACGCCGGACAACACACAAGCCACGCCCACTGCAGATTTGAAAAGATTTATCCATATTTGATGAGCCTGCTCACTGCCCATGGGCCTCCATCTTATCTTCCGCATCGTCTGTGTTGATTCATTTCCATTTGCACAGATGCAAACAGTGCGATTTGTCATCAAAAAGCACAGAAAAAGAAGAAGAAGAAGAATAAAAAACACACACAGAAGAAGAAAAGAAGAAAGAACTCAAAGGAAAGTCCATACAAGATTCACATAAAAACCCAAGAAATTGTGTCATCTTTTTGTTCTTGTTGCGAACAAAAACTTCTATTTATATAAACACAGCATCTTCGTCTATAGAGCAGATCTGAAACATCTTCCCCCCCCCCTACACCCTTCGCATCTGCTGCCACAAAAGCAGAATGAAAGAAAAGGCAACAACATAATAACAATAATACTATATGGAGATAGACTCAGGGCCCAGTTACGAAAATGGCGCATATTATGTTATGCCTTAAAGATGATATGAGGCCCTCCCACACACACACACACACACACACACACACACACACACACACACACAGCCTCCGTGTCCGCCCACATCTACGCCCATCATCAGCAAGCGACGACACGGCACACCCAACAAACAAGTCAACGAATCAATCTATAAAGCTGAACTGGAAAGGGAGGGGATGGGTTTAAAGAACTCTATCTTAATGATAAACTAAGTGATCATCAAGTTGATTACAAAGATCGGTCCCCTCTCCCCCTCCACACCCCAACTCATGAGAGATCGTTAATTTACCCAGAGGAAGTTGTTGCATCCAGTTATCATTATTATCTTAGACTAATGGAAAACTAATGATGCGTTTTGTCGCTGATGCGTCGCCAGCTCAAGTTCTTGAGTTTTGATCTTCATTTTCCATAGATCTGTCTGTATGAACGTCTATATCTCTGGAACTATCAGAACTAGAGCCTCTAAATTTTGTCATAATACACACAGAATCTTCAAGTTTGTCTTGGAATTTATATTGATAATCTAGAAGAAGAAATTTTTAATTTCTTGCCAGCTACACTTCTTATCAGAAACGGAATAAATTTTAAAACGTATACGACATAGGTTATTAAACTTAATTTTATGAATTTCATATGACATCATTTTTCTACATAAACATTTCAATTTAACACAAAATATATTTCACTGTGAGTGCAATAAAGTCAAATATTATTGAACTCTCGTCCGTCTAAATCTTCTACTTACATTATCTGCTATTTGACATTCGAATAAACATCATTTTTCAAATTTAAGAAATCTTGCCTAGAGATAATGTAAGTTATTGAATTTACTGACTTCCTTATCGACTCTGAGAGCGAGAGAGGGAGGGAGGTGGGGAAGGGTGTATAATTTATCGGTTTTATGAACCGATTGAAGTTCAAAACAAACACACACACACATTTTTAATAGAAGCTGATCCCGAGTGCAATAAATCGTATATTTATTTATTCAATCTTATCAGGCAAATGAAATATGTTGTGTATGTACTATATAGATAGTAAAAACTACAAAATATCAAGCAATGCATATGGGAAGAAAACTGGAATTAAGTTTCCAATTAAAAAACTCAATGCGCACAAGTGTATTTCTTCCCCCCATCTCTCTCTCTTTCGATAGTTTTGTCGCCTGTACGCGGCCCAGACTTATGTTATGTATATATTATTGTTGCCAATTCTATTTTCGAGATCGCGATCAAGTGCCACATATGGCGAGGCCAGGGCCTATTACAGGGTAGAGTCACTGTAACAGTTTTTGGTCAAAAGACGATGATGATGATGATGATGATGAGATGAGATGAGCTCAGGTCTCCGACAACGACCTCCAGAGTGATCCGCATAGACAACTCTGTTTCGACAGTTGTCGGTGATTTCATCTACATCTCATGTCGTCGACTTTTGTTTTTGGTATGCGATGCAAATGGATTTGGATTTCGGGTAAGGCCAGTGGCCAAACAGCCTAGGGGTCAACTCTAGAAGAGATGGAGAGAGAGAGAGAGAGAGAGAGGGGGATCACAGTGAAAGCGATAAAAAGCCAATTTAATGGCAACGCATGGGAATGGATTGGAAAAACGGAGTTGAGGAATTCAACGAGACCCGCTAAGGTCAACTCAATTAACGAAGCGTTAAACAAATTTATTACTTCTTCTCCTCTTCCTCTTCTGCTTCTTCTTCAGATCGATCTGACACGATCCGCACTGAGCTGATAAATGGAACGAAGCGAGGAACGAAATGGCGTCGATCGATTTGCTGACAAGCTAGGGAGAGGGAATGGGAGAAGGGAGAGGGGGCAGGCAGTAACAAGTGTCCAAAAGTGTCAATAGATGCGATTGTAATGCCATCGATAACCGATAACAGATAAGTAGAGTCCAGTCAATACACACACACGCGTTTTCGAAAACACATTTTCAGTTATGTTTGCTCATGTGTCTTTCTATCTATCTATCAGTTTCTATGTTTGTTTTCTGTTTTCTTTATCGAGAATCGCTCAGCTGAGTCGAGGCGCGGCGCAGCGTAGCGTTGCGTCGCGTCTCGTCGTGTCGCGTCGCGTTCAGTCATGTCGTGTCGTGTCGCGTCGCAGTTACAAAACCGTTTTTTCGTCTTATCAAATTTCAAATAAAATGCACAACCAACAAATGCAACAACTTTGCACTCCTACTCCCTACTCCCTCCCCCTGCCCATACAGCCCCATTTACAGACAGCGTCTCTCTCTCACTCTCTCTCCCTCAATGCAAAGAAGAAGAAGAAGAAGCAACAGCAGCAGAACAAGAGCAACCGCAGCAGCAGCAAATTTTGAACCAAAAAATGCCAACAACAAGTCTGCACGCTCTCAGGCTCTCTTGTCCAGGCGCTCTCTCTCTCTCTCTCTCTCTCTTGCCTCGTCTGGCGCTCTCTCACGGGCACAAACTGGTTTTAGGTGCGGGTGTCAGTGTGCGTGCGTGTGAATCATAATGAAAACAGCAAAAAACCAACAACAGCGCGCAATGAAATTGAAATTGTAGCCAAAGAGAGCGGCAAATAGAGCGAGAGAGAGATAGAGCAGCAGCAGCCGCTGCAGCAGCGCACAGTGACGGTGACAATGGCAAAAATGGACTAAAAATACACATTCACTTAAGCACACACTGTAGTAGAGTCTAATCGGCTCAGGTAGTAATTGTTTTTTTTTTTTTTTTTTAGTACAAATTAACTCGATTTCCTTTTGATCGACCATCAATTTTATATACCTCCTTATATATAATAAACCTCAGGCGAACAAAGACATTTTCATGAATAGACTTCATTGTGCAAATGCAAATAGAGAAAACATAAGAAAAACACAAGGATATATCATTTTCAATAAATTCCGAGTCATAGCTTTATAATAAAGCAAATAACAATGAACTTATTTAGGAACCAAACGGAATTGCCACAAGCCTGATTCATGGATTATTGGGTAACCTCAACTCATAATGGTTGATCTAATTATAATTGAGTTTTTAAAATAGCAATATATATACAATATATAAAGATAGTATCCGCTACATAACATGCCCATATATCGCACATTGCCATTTTTCTAGTTTTTTTTTTCCACACACAAAGAACGTCATTAATAACATAATTCAAATGAAATATTTTTATGATTGAATCATAATCAGTTCATTATAAATAAATAAGTATGGTATGGAAGTGTGCGTGTGTGTTGTGGCTGGGGGAGTACAATAATAGTTTGTCGCTTGTAGAAAACGTTGTAAGTTGTTTTGTTGCTGTTGACGCCCATTGTGCGACGCTTCGCTGCCTTCTCTCAGGGCCAACGCCATCAAAATGGGCTACAATTGAGCCAAACAATTGGGCTACCACACACACACACACAGAGAGAGACACACACACTCACGCATGTACGTGAGTTCTAAAAGAAAACGACGCACGATCGTACGATGAATACCAACAACAAAGGAAAGAAGAAGAAGAAGTGGGGAGTGTAAATAAACTCACGGTACTCCGACGATGAACAGGAAGGCTTAATAAAGCGTGGGCCAAAGAGGAATGTGTGAGGAGCACGTCGATTGTCTTAAGAGAAAGAGAGAGGGAGAGAGTAGGAGTGGGAGGGGGAAAACTGGGACTGGGACATTGGATTTGGGCAATGCGCAGTTGAAAAGTAACTCAAGTGAAGTGAAAATTAGGGGAAATAGGTAGGTAGGTAGGGAGAGAAGATAGAAAAAGAAAGATCGATCTAAACTGAGCTAATTAGCCGCAGCTGTGCCACGCTCTCCCTCTCTCTCTGTCTCTCTCTCTCTCTCTAAACACCCTATGTATCGCATAAATTCGTGTAAACTCTTATCTTATCATTGCTTTGTGCTTCTTTTTCGCTCGATCCGCACGATCGCAACGCAGGGACGACGCATTTCCAACCACCACAAGCAACGACGACGACGACGACAAAGGCGACCCATGCCAGAGAGGGATCGACCCCTACGCAGTTCAATCGATCGATTGATCCCCTGAACAGGAAGACAAAACCAACGAGCCGTGTAGCCGGCAAAGAAAGAGAGAGAGAGAAGAGAGAGAGGGAAAGAAAGAGGGAGAAACGGAAACACATTGAGTCACCTACCCGAATGATGTCCCGCATCATCGTCCGCTGGCTGCGCCTCACCCTGCTGCTCCGACAGCGTTGAGGCATTCGCTGAGGTTGCGCCTTCAGCTCCTCCTGATCCTGTTCCTGCTCCCGCTCCCGCTCCGGCTGCATGCACGTTAAGATCCTTGATCATGAAACGTTCGCAGATGAGCTCCTCGCAGTGATCGGTCTGAAAGTATGCGCTCAGCTCATCCAAACCCAATGGGCTGACATCGTAGCCCATGTAGAAGTGTTTACCCCAACTGCCTGTGTCGCTGGCGCAGCTGCTCGATGCGGAGAGCGATGTACCATAATGATGATGACCACCGCCTCCTCCTACTCCTCCTCCTCCTGCTCCTCCTCCTCCGGCTGAAGTATGCATTAGCAGCTGCGCTGGCCCGCCAGCTGATCCTCCACTAACCGATCCTCCTCCTCCTCCTGCTCCTGCTCCTCCTCCAATCGTTTTAAGTAACGAATTGTTACGCGACAATTTCGTTGATTGTGTGCGTCGTATAAAGCTCAAGGATTTCTTGGGCGGTGAGGTAATCACAGCTGCTGCTGCTGCTGGGGGCGTGGCATCCGCAGTTAACTTCGGCGTTGATTTCAATAGGAACAGATTCTTGGGCGGAAAACTGGGCGTAATAATCGAAGCGGCCGAAGCGCTGCTCTGCAATTTATATGGCGAAGCTGTGGCTGAAGCTGATCCGGAACCCGAACCCGAACCGGAACCAGCACAAAAGGAACCGTATTGTCCAGTGTTGCTGCTTGCCAAATGACTCGCTGTGCTGCCGCCAAAGAGTTGACGTTGTGGCAGCTGCGATGGTTTGTTGCTGCCACTGCCACAGCCACTGCCGCTGCTGCTCCTTGTCGCTATTGTCGCCGTATCGTCCAGGGCTGCCGCCTCCCTTAACGCTATCGAGGGGGATAGATTCTGCGGCAGCGTTTTCGATTTGGCACGCAGCGTTATCAATGTTGTTGTTGTCTTTGTTGTTGGCGTCGTTGCTGCTGCCGTTGCCGACGTTGTTGCCGTGGCCAGTCCGCGCTCTACACTGGGCAATGGGACGGCCAGTATGTTGGTGCGGGAACGCGACTTCATTAGCTTTATTGGCGTCGAGGTGTTCGTCTGCATGCGGCTTATCTCTGAGTCATCGTCGTCGTCGGCAGCGGCAGCGGCGCATGTTGCTGTCGACGTTTGTCGTGAGTGCGCGGGCGATAGGGAGAGCGCCTGTTGTTTGGGGGGCGTGGCCATAACAATATCGTTATCTTCATTGAAATGTGTGCGCGGCGCACACCTGGAGCCAACGTTGACGTTGACGCCGATGCCAGCGTCGCTGCCAGCTAGACTGCTATCAGCTGTAGCTGGCATTGAATCGTTATTATCCTCAGCCCCGCTGGCATTGCTGCTGCGACTGCTGCCGCCACCACCTGCGCTGCCCCCCCCGTTGCCATTCAAACTGATCACATTCAGCACGATGCCATAACGCTTGAGCTTCGATGCAGGCGTAGCTGCTGCTGCGGCTGCCGCTGGAGTCGCTGGCGTCGACTTGAGCTGCTGCTGTCGGGATTGTTGCTGCTGCTGTTGCTGCTGCTGATATTGCTGTTGCATTCGCACCTCCTCATCATCATCAGAGTCAGAGTACTGTGCGGCTGCCTCGCTGCCACTAATACTCCAATTGAAGCCGCAAGGTGGCGACATTTTCGCTTTTCGCTCAAAGAGGGCGCTCACTTTGGCAACGGTTTGTCCCTGCGCCTTGCACGATCCTGATTTTTTGACAGTTCTCTTTGTTTGGCTGCCGCTGCTGCTGCTCAGGCTGGAGCTGCTGCCGCCGTGTGGCTGCAGTTGGCGTTGCTTTGGTTGTTCTTGCTGCTGCTGCTGCTGTTGCTGCTGCTGCTTCTCTTCGTCGTCCTCTATGACCAGCGGTACGTAGAAGGTGGAGCGACGTCGCTGTGTCTTCTCCTCTTGTGTTGGTGTTGATGCTGCTGCTGCTGCAGCGCAGTTGTCGCTGCTGTCTGCGCTGTTTCTGCTTGTTGTATTTGTTGTTGTGCTGCTGCTGCTGACTTCGCTATACGCCTGCAACATTTTGCGCGCCTTGTTTTAATTGTTGTTGTTGTTGCTGCTGCTGCTAAGGCACTCGTGCGCCTTGCTCAACATTGCTCTCTTGCGCTCTCTGGCTCACACGCTCTCTCTTGCTGTTTGTCTCTTGTCTACTACACGCACACGCTCTCACAAACTCAACTAACTCGACGAGAGGAGAGCAGCGCAGATACACAAACGGGCGCGCGCGCGCGCTCTCACGACTTTAGTGCGACAGAGACGACGCGCGGGCGTCAAAGGAAGAGAGCACACACACACACACAGTGCAGTGCAGTGCAGCACACAGGTATTTGCTAGTGTGCGTGAGTGTCGTTCTATGTGCGTGTGTGTGCGCGTATGTTTGTTGTGGCTTCTTTGGGCTGCAGCTACGGCTGCTGCTGCTGCGCTGCTGCTGCAATTTGCTGACAAGCAATTTCTTTCTTTTCTTTTCTTCTTTTATAATATTTTTTCGCCGTATTTCTTAGCTTTTTGCTCGTTTTATTTATTGTTGTTGTTGCTGTTGCAGTTTCTGGTGTCGCTTGGTTTATAAAATTATGCGCTCAAGTGCATTTCCGCGTTTGCGAGCCAACACAACGACGTTTTATTATTTTGTTTCGTTCTCTTTTTCGTTTCGTTTCACGCGTCGTTGTCGCCAGTCGTTCTTGCTGTTGTTGTTGTTGTTGTTGATGTTACTTTATCGCGACTTTGCATCACATTCGCTGCGTTTCGTTGCATTCAACACACACACGCACGCGCATGTCTAAATTACTGTGTGTGTGTTCGTATGTGTGCATTCCTTTTACACTCACTCTCACACACACTTTCGGCTCAATTAACATGTGCAAGTTAGGGAACACTTTCAAGATTATTTTACACACGGTATTCAAAACAAACACTCACACACACACCGATAACAATTTCAATTTGCAATGTTCGACGCGAAAAAACACTAAACAAAAACAAAAACACACACAGAGAAGGAAGGAGCGTACGTACGTACTTCAATGCGATAAACGGAATAGAAAGAAGTTGTTATAATAATGTCGAAAAAAAAAATAGTAAATCACAAACGCAACAAAATAATAAAAAAACACACAAAACAGAAACGCATTTGTGTGTGCTGGTGGGGGGGAGAGAGAAAAGACTGACGTTCTATCGTCTTCCCGCTTCGCTACCGCTCGCTAACGCGCTTCTCTCACAACTGACGCGGCGAACGCCGACGCAGCCGTTTCGACAGCGTCACACGATAAAAGAATGTGAGAGCCGTTGGCAGAGAGAGCTAAAGCAAGAGCGAGGGAGCGCGTACGTTCGATCGAAGCGAGCTCAAAGCCAGGGATGGAAAGCAACGCATGGACCAACCAATTGGCAAACCACAATGAATTTGTTTACTAGCATTTAAATACATTTTACAAAATTAATATTTTAAATATAATTTTCATCTATTTTGTTTATTTTATTATCACTCTACTCATCTCAATTTAACTAAATTTGCTATGCAAACATTTTCAGCATGACTATGCAGCCCTGCGCGAGTGCGCAGTGCAGCCAAGCGACGCTGACAAATGGAAACAGTGCTGCCCATGCGCGTTGACAAAGCCATCGAATTGTAAAGGCAAACTCAATGTGGAGCGAGAGAGAGAGAGAGAGCGCGCAGCGATCTAGTGAATGATTCGGAGCGAGAGTCGAACCGAAAGGAGCGTGAGAGCGCGCCATGAAAGAAGAAGAAGTTCAAATCAAATGGACAAACAAATGCGCTGCAATTGAGCGTAGGGAATTTCGATAAACTGTTTAAATATTTATACAGGCATATTGAAAAATAAGCAAACATTGAGTTTTGTTTAAAAATATGTAGGTTCACCCATATACATAAATATTAATTATAACGATGTATTCTCATGGATAAATCTTATACATATGTTATAAACTGATACATACTGTTTGCAACTTTTGGTATATGGAAAATCAATAGCCTAATGGGATAATATGTTCTTCTTTCTGGGTGGTCAGTTAACCCCCCGCTGAGTGCAGGGCGTATTTCCACTCACATTGTATTGTGATTTAAGCATGTTTTTGCGTGTCCGTGACGATGTTTGACCTAACGGCAAAAGACACGCACAAACATGACAATAATCTGCAGCAAAAATTGCCATACATAACACAAATACATACATATTTTTTTATCCATGTGCGTGAAGTGAGTGAGTGTGGTAGGGCAGCATAATATGCCCGATTGTTTCGAGCGCAGCGCATGCTGAGCAAGAAGAGAGAGAGAGAGAGCGAGAGAGACGGGCATGCAGAGCAACAACAACAACACACAAGTGGACGAATGTAATGGAGAAGGAGACGCCGACGAGCAGACGTAGACGCAGACGCAGACGCAGGCAGAAGCCATAAGGCAGAGAAGGGCGTGAGTGGCAATGTGGCTCGTAATTGATCTAATTGAGCGCAGGTACACACACACACACACAAACACACATACGCAGTCTCTTCAGTGTGTACACACTGGCATAATAAGCAAATTAGAGGCGTGCATTACGACGAAACGAAACTTCTCTCCCCTCCCCCTCCCTCTACTCTACTTGCCCGTTTAACGGAAGTGCGTGACTTTCGTGTTTTACGTGTATGCGACACGTTTCTCCCCCTCCACTCTATATGCCGGTACTACATTCATACTTCCCCCCCTTTTCAGCGCACCCTTTGTAAGGCCTTTTGCGGAACTGTGCGACTTATTTATGAGGCTCTGGACAAGTCATTTTCATATTGTATATACATTACATACATAGATACATATAGTATGTATTTGCCCCCAACTCCAGCATTTCCATATCCAATTCCATTTTTATTTCCATCGGCATTTGCATTTGCGTAAGGCAGGCAGCGGCAGCGCGCACAATGAACTGTTAATGCGGGTCTAACCATCCATCGCGGCGCGTTACGCTCTTTGTTTTGTCTTTCTCTATATGTAACTGTTTTTTTTTTATTCTTTCTTTTCGTTTTTGTACCCACAACTTCCACGCAGCCCTAAAAGTATGCAATGCGCAAGTGCGACGTGTGCGCCAAAAAGTATGCAAGATCTTCCCCTTTTGAGTCGGTATTTTAAGCTTAATTATTTACTTAAAATTTAGAAATTTGGGAAGCTATGGCAATATTATTATATAGCAAATTTTTATACATTTTTATCATTTTTCTCGCTTTTAGAACATTTCCCAAAAGTTGAAAAATTTCTTAAGTTATAAAAATAAAACTGTACTAAAAAAAAGCCAGATTTGTTGGCAAAAAAAAGCTAAGCTGGCAACACTGTTCATAATATAATAATATTCGCATTTCTTTCGGGTTTTTTTCTTCTTCTTTCTCTTTGTCTAAATTGTGATTAGACTTGAGCAGCGGATATGAGTCTAAGACGGAAATGTGTCTTGATCATTTCTCAGAAATTATAAACACTTTTTTTCTATAACTATTAAAAGCATTAAATGAGCGCGAAAATAAATGTCATAAATCAACTGAAACTGGGAAATTACGCTATACTCTATTTCTCTTTACAGTTTCTCAATTTGGAGGCGATTGATCTGAGCTGGCTTTATCAAAAGCAGCAGACAGACTTTGAAATGTTTATACTAGATACTATATACACAAAAGTCTCTCTGTATTTATTTCTTTAAACACACATGGAACCCAATATCGAGAGAATGTTTACCTTCGTTCAGTGACGTATCGTTTAGCGCCGTATCGAAGTGTATGCGAGGCAGGGTCTTCGATTTGTACTCACCTGCAAGAAAGAGATGGAGAGAGGGAGAGAGAGAGAGTGAGAAAAAGAGTGAGTAAAAGAAGAGATAAGAATTGTGCAAGCATAAACGAGTATGATATGTATTTATCGACTAGTTAGATAATTTAAGGGCAGCACACAAAAAAAAAAATATTATAATAATGAATAATGAAAACTAAAGATATGTAAATAATGCTAAATATACTATAGCGAACAATAAGCCCAGCCGACCCAATTTTACATAGTCTCTCTAGTCTCTTTGACCTTTGTGCGGGGTTGCCAGCTTGTTTTGAATTCATTTCAATTAATGCTAAATATGAATAACAACAAAGAGAGCGGGAGAAGAGGAGGGGGAGAGAATGCGACAAGTTATGTGCATACAAAACTGACAAAGACAATTGTAGCTTCAGATACAGATACAGATACAGCTGCAGAAAGAGATACAGATACAGAGAGAGAGATACGAATGCTGATGGAGCTGGGCACGTGTATGAAGCAGGAACAGGGGGTTAGGGGAGCGCAGGAAGGCAGAGGTTACGCATCCATTGAACGCTGGCAAAGAGTGAAAGGGTTTAGGTCTCTCCCGATCTACGATCTACGGTTACATCTTCAGCATCATATCTTTTTTTCGCTGCACGTTCGCGTTCTCAGGCCGTGCAGTTCGCGCCGTTCTCTATTCTGTCATTTTCCCCCTATTCCATTCCCAGTCTCAGAGATATTGGAATTATGCCCAGTCAGCGGACGCACGCTGCATCATTTACCGTTAACGTTAGCAGCTCCAGCATCGATTAACCAAAAGGGCAACGGAATAATGCATCAGCATCGGCATCAGCATCGGCATCGGCGGAGCGACTCGAATTGAGCGCATCACTAACAAGTGCACTGGCTGTGCCCCTCTCCCTCTCCCTCTCCCTCTGCCTCTCTGCCCTGCCTTTCTCGCCTAGCTCTACCATATACCTAGGCCTAACCCAACCCAACCTAACCCATTCCATTCCATCCCATTCGCACAACTGTTAATTCTGCGACGCTCTCATCCATCCTCTCACTAATGACATCAAAGCAAATGGCCCCGACTGGGTACCCCCCCCTCCCCTCTACCCGATCCGTACTCCTCCCCTCCCCCCCGTTGATGATGTCATTGGCATCGTGTACGCGTAGTGCCGCAGCATATCATCAAAAATCATGATACATTAACGAGCCCATTTAGTCAGCTATATAGTTCACATCGCAATACCCAGCGAGGGGAAGAAAGAGAGAGAGAGAGAGAGAAGGAGGTCTCTACCTTTCTCTCTCTCTCTTTCCAACCCTCCCCCTTTATCTGACTTGAATTTAAAATCGAAATACGCGTGTTTGCGATGCTCCATCGATAAGCAGTTTTTTTTTTCTTTTGTTTATCTTTTGAATACCGTTTTGGCATGTCACACCTTGTAGAGACCCCACATAATATACCATATCGAAAGTTACTTGGGGTGAAAGGGTCTTCCCGTGGATAAATTTTCAAGATTCTTATTGCTCAATTTTGGTATTCTTTTTCAGTATTTTAGTGGGGTATATTTCCTAGATAAATATCTTGTTGTTTTCAAGCGAAGAAGAATACTATTTGCGATTATATAGATCACATTGCTTTGAAGAGCTTTCTCTCGCTCTTTCTCTTGCTATCTCAGGCTCTTTCTTTGCTACTCTCTCTTTCTCACATTTCATTCGTTCCTACTCTAATCTCTCTTTATAATATAAGCTCTTTTAAAGTAATTCGTTCCATCTGAATCTTTTGCAATCGATCTCTCCCTTTCTATTTCCCTAGCCATATATCTAGACTTCTTTTAAGTCCTTTCCCTAATTATTTCTTTAGCCTTTTCTCTCCCCCTTCTGCGATCTCTTCATCTTCCTCTCTTTGTCTCTCTCTCTTCTATGTTCTCTCTACATTTTTGTCTCTCTCTCTCTCTCTATCTGTCTTCTGCAATCTTTCTCTTTTTATCTCTCTACCCTCCTCTTTTTCTCTCTTTCTTTCTTCTGCAATCCATCTAACTTCCCCTGTCTCTCTTCCTATTTCTATCTCTCTCTCTCTCTCTTCTGTGATCTCCCTACCTTCTTCTCTCTCTCTCTCTCTTCTGCGCCCTATATACATTTCTCCCTCCCTCTCTATGCCCCTCTGTTTTCCCTTAGAATCCTCCCGGTTTTAGTCTATCTCCCTTAAAAGAACGGGTAGCCTTCTGCCCCCCACCCCCTCTGCCACGCCCTTCCAGGTCGCTCTACTTACTCCTGCTGCCCGCTGCCTCCAGCGCTGCTGCTGGTGGCATTATGCCGCTGCCATTGCTGCTGCCGCTGCACAAGTGCAACTGATCCTGCTGCTGCTGCTGCTGCTGTGGCTGCAACTGTTGCTGCTGTGGCTGCAACTGTTGCTGCTGCTGGAGCAACTGCAGCACACACTGCACCTGGTGTATGGGCGGTGTTGGTGGATCATCGCGTTCGCCACGCAAACAGGAGGCGAGGCCACGCCCACGCGGCATGGTGCTGCGTCGCATGGGCTGCTCCAGGGCTACGGCGCGACATTGTTGCTGCTGCTGCTGCCCTGGCGACGTCACCGTTTGCTGCTGCTGCTGCTGCTGCTGCGTTGGTGTGCGCGGCATCGAATTGATTTGACGCCGCGCAGATGCCTCCAACTTGGATATATCCTGCGGCTGACGCTGCTGCTTCCAGCGCTGCTGCTGCTGCGCGTCGTCGTTGTTGTTGTTGTTGTTGTTGCTGGTGCGCAGGGCGCCGCAGTTCATTTCTATTATTTTTTGGTATTTTTTTGGTATGTGAGCTTAGCTTTGCCTTTTAGTATTTTCTCTTTACTTGCATTTAGTATTTTCTTTTATTTGGTTTAAGTTGCGGTATTTTTCTTGTGGTTTTTCTTGTTCTTTTTCACGATTTTCATCTCGATCTTTCCACTTGCTCTGCTGCTGCTGCTGCTGCTGGGGGAGAAACTAAGCGAGTTAATCCTGGAACGAAGCGCGACGCGGAGGGGGGCGAAACAAGAGAAGCGATGCGACCGCAACTGAGTGGCAACTACGACTGCCGCTGCGACGCTCTGGCAACGCGGCGCTAACGAACGACGAAGGCGACGGCGACGGTGGCGGCGGTTTCGCTTGCCTGCGCGGCGGCAATTAAGATTTATGTTCATGGCGTGCACAGGGCGCCCTCAGGTTTTGACCCTGAGTCCCTCCCTCACCTGTGCACACACACACACACACACACATCTTTCACCCCCCCTCACCCATTGTCTGCAATCCTCACCCTCAGCCAGCACGCAAATTGTTAACTAATTTTAATATTTTCAACTTTATTTAAGTCTCTCGTCTCTCTCTGTCTCTGTCTCTGCACACGCGCGACTGCGCAGCGTCTCGGCAGGCAAACACCCCCTCCTAACTCTCCCTCTCTATCCCTCTCTATCTATCCCTACCTTCCTCTTCAACCTTTTACTTGCACAATTTAACGCTCATTGAGTTTTGGCGCTAAGAAACCATATGGAACGAAGTGGAATAATGAAATGAAACACTTGGCAGACAGTACAGTACTGTTTGTCATCGAAATTAGCGATTCATCGATAACAATGCGATGCGTAACTGAGTGATTTTATGGGAAAGAGATTTCAAGGAGTGTGCGTGGGAGTGTAGAGTTAATGTAATTGATCGATTAATTGGGGATTAATTACGAGTAAGTCGAAATTGTAGACGAGACAGTCTTAAAAACAATTACAGTCTGCGTCATCTATGGCTATCGATAAATTATCGTTAAAAAAAAAACAATCAAACAATCAAAACAAATCAAAGGAGACGGTGTTAAGACAGTTTCGATAACAGTTCCGTGCTGTGCAAAGACTAACTATCGATAAGTTATCGTTAAATTGATTGTCAACGAAATTAATCGATAATGCTTTTTCATAATCCTCTAAAACTATCGATTTCGATTTGAAGCGATTATCGTTTAGTATGTGAAATAATCGCTTTGCTAGCGAACAACCCTTTGTCAATTTCTTAGTATAGCTATTTATCGATTAACCACTGTTATCGATAACTCGCAAAAGTGGCCTCCTGCTGCCTTGTAGCACGCACACTCAATGACGCACCCAAAAAAAAAAAAAACGTTATCGTCATTCGAGGCCACACAATCCATTTTCTCCTTTTCCACGCAGCGCGCAGAGGCTTTTCCACATTGTGGCTAATGAATTTTCCTCTTGGTCGCGTTACGCGCGTTGCCATAAACACTTTTCCATAATCATTTTTCTACAGTTTTTTTTTTTAGTTTTTCTTCTGTTTTCAGCTGCGTGAGGCACCCAAAAAGAAAAAAAAAAGAAAAGAAAACCGCTCGCATGAGGTTTCACACACACACACACAGACACACGCACACCTGGATATAGTATGCATATAGTTATGGCGATAAACATAAATTTCGCCGTCTTCGACGCTTTACTTTCTCCCAGCAATAGAAAGAGAGCAGCGCACAGAGACAGAGGGACAGAGAGAGAGAGAGAGGGAGCACACGCAGCTGTTCTGGACGAGGCAGCGCGACGCTGCTGTCGCATAGGTGCAGCAAAGCGTAAACTCGACGCACCTGTAAGCGCAGACAAGCTGTGAGAGCAAGGGGGGGGAATGGTACCGAAGGGGGGAGGGGCAGGACTTGAGAATTGAAGTTGAGAAACGGAAGTGCAAGCCAATGCCCAGAAATGGACAGAATTTGATATACTACGGGTTGTACTACGCATATGGTCATGTGGGAGCGTGACTGTCTGCCTGTGTGTGTGTGTGTGTGTGTGTGTCTACTGTGTGTGTGTGTGTGGCAGAACAAAGCAGCAACTGCAGCGACGGTAGCGTCGCTTTCGACAGCGGATGCGCCAAATACAGACAACGATATATGGCAAATCATTGCGGCGAAGCGCAGCCAACTTCAAGCTGATTAATGCAGCCAGCAGAGTGGGAGCGAGCGAGAGAGAGTGAGAGAGAAAGAGAGGTAGCCAGGCCACAGTTGAAGCGTGGGCAGCAGCATTAATGAATAATTTGGCAGCACTGCAGCATTTTTGCACGTCGCCGTCGCCGTTGCCGTCACAGCTGACATCGCAACGCGTCGCAGCACAAGTCATGTATAGGACACAGCGAGGGTTGCCACAAAAACTACGCAAAACCAGCGAAAACTTCAAAAAAAAAAAAAGCTCAAGCGCAGCTGAAGCGAAGTTCAAGAGCCTAAAGTTCTAAATAAATATATATGCTATACAATAGTATATATATATGTTTAAAGTTCAAGAAAAAATATCCAATATTTTATTTTACGTAAATACCATACAAACTGTGTCAACTTAAAACTTCTTCATAAATAGCAGCAAGTAGCTGTCAAAACTTCTTCAAACAGTCCCATAAATTCCACATATCATATATCATATATAACATAAAGCATTTATTATAATACCTCTCTCTCTCTCTCTCTCTATCTCTCTCTCTCTCTCTCTCTCTCTCTGTCTATCTCTCAGAAATATTGTTAACTATTTTACGCTGATTGACGTGCATACAAAGTGCAGTAGCCTTTTTTTTTCTTATCTAGCTTTTTTCCAGCAATTATGCGAATAAAACTAGAGCAAAGTCGTTAAAAAAAACATGAGTTATTAGAAGTGAACATGCAAGATACTATATACATGGTAAGTCTATTGAAATTGATTGAGAGAACACAATATAAATTCTACAATTTATTTAGATCTTTTTTTTCGAGTCGCATCGCATCCGCCTTTCAAATGAAAATTCTATTTCGCAGAAATAAACAAATATAGTAGTTCCCTAGCCTCAACTATTTTTATTATGACTGCAAAGAAATTCCAAAATAGCAAAATGCCAGAGCGGAATTATCGGAAAAGTTGGCAAAATGAGCGCGTTTTCTTTTACGTTTTGTTTTTGCTCTGTTTGCTTTGGGGCAGATCGTAAAGTCAAATTTAACGATCGGCGGGTTTTAATGGCGCTGAATTCGCTTGGAGCGACCCTCGCACGGCAACGACGTGGGAAACTTTTACCACATTGTCGCATAGAACAAAAGAAGAAGAGAAGGAGGAGGAGGAGGAGAAAGAGGTGTGGAGGGAAAGTGTTATGCAAGCTTCAGGTTTCCGTACTACCGAGGTAACCCTCTCCCCCTTTCTCTCTCTTTACCTCCCCGAGGTCGTTGCCTTTGGCCGGGGAGAACGCTGAGCCGAGCCGAGCCAAGCCGAACTGAGAGCGTGCAGAGATCGGTGAGAGAGATTTCTATTATACGGCATTACGTGCTCTGCTCAGTTTATTTGCACGCTTCACTCGGCTTGGGTTACTCCTCCAGGAGTGATCAGAGGCGGGGCAAAAGGGGGTGAGTGAGGAGGGGCTGGGTAATTGAGGCTGGCGATGATCAAAATGGACCACGTTGATTGTGGCGATAATTGCGACACACATAAAAGCGAAGAAAGAGTGAGAAAATCAAAGAGAGAGAGAGAGAGAGAGAGACGAGGAGACACGCACAGCGTATGGAATGAATGAGCAAAGCACAGAGGCGTAGGCAGGAGAGGGGGGGGGGCGACTGAGGGCAAATGGCCATAAACGTGTTGCATTTTGTGTGATTCATTGAGAACAATGGAAAAGCCAACAAAAAAAACTTAACTGAAAAACTAAGCAGCCAGAGGCGGAACAAAGAGGGGGGCGGTTTGGGCTGTGGTCGTTGATCGTTCGTTGGCCACAGTCAAATTAAATTAACAACCAAAGCCAAGAAACCAAATGACAACAACAACAACAACAACAAAAGTGAAAATTGTTGTTTATTGTAGTTCGTCCGGTCTTGTCTCTGTGTATTCTCTTCTCTTTTTTTTGTTTTTTTTTTTTCTGTCCCATAGTCAGTTTTGTTTTTGTTGTTGTTTTTCTCAACGGATATTTGCGGTTCTTTTTTCGGGGACCCATTTGTGTCGACTCTATGTACAAAAAACAAAAAAAAAACAGAAAAGAAAAAAAAATATTCTCTCGCCCAATTGTCTCTACAGTTCCGTCAACACAACACCATGAATTACAATGACTTTCGGACGATCAAAATAATAACAATAACAATAACAATAACTAACCGTGCATAACTCTTGTCTGCCCATTATCATCATCATTATAATACCAAAGCTGCAAACTGTCCCATTTGAAGTTGCCCTCGAAGCTGCTTAAGATTAAAGACACGATTTGAAGACTTGAACTCTAGAGCTGCTTAAGATTATAAGATCGTTGATCGTGGCTTTGTATAAGATGACAAAGAAACCCATAGATGTGTTTTAACTACGTTTGATTTGATGAAGATCGCAGCAAGTGAAGATCGTTTTGATAGAAATCGTAGATAACTTAAAGAAGATCAGTTTAGATTATTTAGATGCAATAAAGAAGATCACAGAAAGTAAGGATCGTATTGAGAAAACTGGAAGATCACTTGAAGAAGATCAGTTTAGACTCTATAGATGCAATAAGGTCATTTTGATAGAAATTGTAGATCAGTTGATCAGTTTTTATTAAAAACATCACAATATTTCAGTTAGATTTATGGAAGATATATGTATATATTAGCAAGATCGCAGTTCGCTATTTGTGAACTATTTCAAGCATTTGATCTACAGAGATCATAGATAATTCTATATTATATCAAATTGACCCTCTCTGCAGGCTCTACAAATAGTTCTCTCTAGCTGTAGCTCTGCTCTGTTTATGCTTAATTCCAAAAATTTGCTTGGCAGGAGGCACGCGTGCTGTGGGCGGTCGCGAAAGGGAGAGGCACGTACAGGGAGAGAGAGAGAGAGAGAGGGAAGACAGAGGGGCCTGTTGTGGCTGGACTAGTCCGAAAACATTGCTGTCAATCGCCCCAGCTGAGGCAGCCAAGGCCCATGGCCACAATTTGCGTGCGATCACACTCCCTCTCCCTCTCTCTCTCTCTGCCTTTCTCCCTCTCCCCATCTCCCTCTCTCTCTCTCTCTCTTTCGCTGCTGCTTTGCTTTTGATTTGTTTACACGAATGTTTATCACACCTTGAGATGCGTTTGAAATCATTTCCAAAAATAAAGACGCAACGCACTGAGGTCGCTCTGCCTCGCCCTCTCCCAATTGAAAATTTTGGAATGGGATCGTATTGGATCGTATCGCCCATTGACTTGGCTTCGGCCCGCATGTGATTAGTTGGGGAAAAATTCGATAAATTTAGCGAAAAGTGTGAAGAGAAAAAACTAAAAATGAAATTGAAATAGAAAAAACACCGAAAATAAGGAGAATAATCGCGTAAACAAGTCGGAAGAAACAACAACAATAAGTTCACACAATTCTGCCATTAAAATGGTAGAGAGAAGGGGAAGGGGGGGGAGAAGATAGGGCAGGGTAGTTCGCTTGGTATGGGGATTGGGTAAGGCTAGAAGCATAAAACAGTTAAAATTGCTTTATGCGCTCATTTCAACATCACAAGAGACCCCGTTGGGGAGGGCGCTACTTAGTCCAATATGATGGGGCCGCCTCAGGCATATACCCCTGCGCCTTTCTCTCTCTCTCTCTCTCTCTTTTTGCTGTGTAGTTTTTTGCCCTGCAAAAATAATTTACATAATATGCAACATGTGTTGACACGAATAACGAGCCAAAGTGGGCGGGACGACGACGACGACGACGGGTTGAAGGCCCCCTGGTACTCCCCTCGAAGTAGTATGTATAGAGCGGGTAAGAAAATAACTGCCAAACCATTGTAGTGCCTCTCTCTCTCTCTAGTACCGCCTCCTAACTCAACCCTCTCTTTGGCGTGTGAAAAATTGCGTTGAGTTTGTGGAGAGAGAAGCGTGGCTCTTGCTCAGTACCCCTGAGTCCCCCCCCCCCTCCCCTCCCTGTTCTTCCTGGTGATAATGAAGTGCTCGAGGTCCAAGTTAATTGGGCAATATCACAAAGCAAACCTTCTTTGTTCAGACTAGACCTAGACTCAACTATAGCATGTTGTTATAGTCTGCCTAGCTGGAACCCTAGATTATAAGAGGGTTCCCAACCTGTTCTCAAGAGTATATAGAGCTGGTATCCTAAGCTAATGCTAGATCTAGCTATGCTAGCTCAACTCCTTGCCATCATATGAGGGTATATAGGGTTTCATTATCAAGCCCAACAATATGTTGTTTTATGCGATACGATCTATGGTATAAAAAATATTATAAATATTTATAAAATATTTGTTTTCGTCTCTACTCGTTCCCTTGGGCATATCCAAACCCGATATGCGATATAGCTATATATGTTATATACACGCACTTCTCGGGGTTTTTCCCCCGCAATGAATCAGAAAACAATTATGCAACATCTGGAGCGAAAAGAAGGTCAAACTTCATCTAGATTAAGAATTTGAAACATGCCAATTATGGCAAAATTCTTAATCTTTTTTTTTTTTGGGCTATTTATAATGAAATTTGTAAGATATGAAAACAAATATGATTCATGCGCAATGAAGAACAAAGTGGAAAGCAAGCAGATGAGAATCTTAAGTAGTACACATAGTATACCATATATGATACTATCGAAGACTCTACTGACTGACTGACTAACTGAATGTTTCTATAGTATCTATTATATAATTGGTCAGCTTGAAATTGGAAGTGGAAACAATTGCCATATGTAGATCGACGATGACGATGGGGCCGGGCCGGGCCGGGCCGCAAGACTATGAGGATTATTATGATGTCGATGAGGAGGGAAGGGGGATGTCGATGAAGAAGGCGATGACGACATCGCGCAGTTTTTGTGCAAAGTGCGAACGAGCAATTTACATGCACAGACAGAGAGAGAGAGAGGGAGAGCGAGTGTAAGAGAGAGAGAGAGAGAGAGAGAGAGGCTGAGAGCTATGCAGATACAGCGAGCGTGAAGCGAATGAGTGACTGACAGATATTTATGACATATGAATTACTGCCTCGCTGCTGTTGCTGCTGCTGTTGCTGTTGCTGCTGCTGCTGCTGCTGCTGTTGCTGTTGCTGCTGCTGTTGCTGTTGCTGCTGTTAATTGTTGTTGTTGTTGTTGCTGTTTCAGTTATGCCTCAAATGGTTCAATTGACGACTTCAAAGTAACGGATACAAGTGAGGAAATTCACTTTTAATCAACACACAGCACACACACACACTAACAGATACATTTGTATCTACAAGATACATTTGTATCTTTTATGTGTGTGCGCGACAATTGCAGCTGGCAGCAGCCATAGTGCACCTGCCAAGCAGCTATCGCTAGACCGTAAGATAGTTACGGACTTCTAGACAATGCGGGAGGGAGAGAGAGACAGAGAGAGAGAGAGAGAGAGAGGGAGAGACTGAGAGAGACGCACGAAGGTTGTGTCGCCCATTGCGTTGCATTTTAATTTCGACTTTAACTATTTGCGCATATAATTAGCAGACGAACAGACAGAGAGACAGACAGACAAGCAGACAGAGAGACAGACAGACAGACAGACAGCAAGCAGCAACAATGGCAACTCGCTTTTCGCATAAAGAGGGCGACTAAAAACGCCATGAAAACGCGCTGCGGCTTTTATTTTTATTTTTTTCTATTTTTTGCCTTCATATTTTGTTTTTTTTTTCGGGCTGCCAATTTCACCCACAACAGCAGCAGCAACAGCGGCAGCAACTACAAACAACAATAACAATGGCATTCATCATCATTCACAATGGCAGCAGCTCCCAGCAGAGAGACAGAGAGACATAGAGACACCTCCTAACAGAGACAAAGGGAGCGTCTATTGTTTCCATTTGACGGAGAGTTCGCTTTTCATTGTGAACTCCAAAAAAAAAAAAATACAAAAATAATAAGTAAAAAATAAAAAGGGAAAGGGTATTCGCAGTCGGACAGAGTTATATCCAATATGCTTAGATGGATTTACTTGAATTTTGAGTATGTTCATAAAATAAATATAAAAACTCGAACAGATGATGATATAATGAAAAGAATTTTTAAAAAGGGAGAAGAATTATAAAAGGAAGGAAAAGGGAAGACCTCCCAAGTCTAAAATTGCGAAAACCCTAATAAAACTGCGAATCCAAAGTTAAATCAACAAATATAAAGTAAATTTCGCTATGGAAATACAGTAGCTTATATATTATAGAAAATATTCGAATTTATTATTCAAAATCTGAAAAATACCTAGATAAGCTTCAGATGAATCGGACTGCAATTGAGTTAGGGAATACAAAAAATTAATGCAAAAATGAATAATGAATGCACATGCTCAGTTTATAATGATCAATTTTCACATTGAATTCGAGTCGTGCCTATTAGAATCACACACACACACAGGGCTGTAGCTATTTATATATGTATATGGTATATAGTATTGTATATTTTCTTCTCTCTCTCTCTCTCTTTAGTTAGGGTACTATGCAAGTTCGGCTAGCTAAACGTTGCATTTAGCTGCAATTTTACAGCGGTTTTTGCCTGAGACAATCTCCCTCTCTCTTTCTCTCTGACGGGAAGTCCCCAAGTGCTATGTGGTTAGAGGGGTGCTTGGTAAGGGGGGGGCTAAGGGGTGTCTGTGCTGCATTTGATTAATGATTTTACACGTATTTCAATTATTTATGCGGCGCACTCGAAAAGAAAAGAAAGTTTTGAATGCAGCTTCAATTGTGGCAACAACAACAACAACAACAACAACAACAATTTGCCACACTGTGCGACAGTGTGCAAAAATGTGCGTCTTGCTGCAGTTTTTCTCGACTTTTTTTTGCGCTTTTCATTTTTTTTATATTTAGATTGGCAAACATTTTCGAGGCGCGGTATAAATAAATGTTTATGTGGGTCATGTGCATCAAATTATTTAATTGGTGTCAATTGGCGGCATTTGCAGCCCGTTTAAGCCCATTGTTGCTTACGCTTTGCGCTTTTCTTTCTCTCTATCTCTATCTCTCACTCTCTCTCTCTCTGTCTTTCCCCCTATCTACGTGCGCCGTGTTAACTTGGCCAAAAACACTGGCAAGTGACACAGTTTGCAAGCAAGTTGGAAAAAATTCTGATTTACATGGAGTGACCCCCCCTCAACTCTACGCCACTGTCGGACACACATTACCAAAAGCTGATCCGGATGCGATTATGACCGTAAACGGTTTACAGCGACTTTCCGGTGTCACTTGGCCGACTTTTTTGGGCGCTTACAGACCGTCCCTGTGTTCCCCCCCCTGCCCTACCCTACCCTACCCTCCCCCTCCTCGTTACGCCTCTGCGAACGGTGTCAAGCGCTCATTTCCCTAATTCAGTTTACATTTACATTCATTCATTCTTTGCTTTCTTTCTAGCCTTGTTTTCTGCCAGTTTTTCTCTTCCGCGCGTTTCTTTCACTTTGGCCGTGTTTAAAAACGCGCGCAGAGAACGCACTGCGTGCGTTTCGTGGGCGTTTTTCGTATTTTTTTTTTGTTTCAAATTTTGCTTAGCATTTTTCTAGCTCATGTTTTTGTTTTTTTTTTTTTTTTTTGTTTTGGCTAAATTTATAGCCCAGACGATGATGACGATGATCAGGATGATAATCGTGCACACACACGCAGACACACACACACACACACACACACACACGCACAGTGGGCAGTTTTACGTGCGATTTTTGGGCCTGCCTTCTCCGTCTGCTTTTATTTTGTTTTTGCCTATTTGCCTTGTTTTTATTCCTATTTATAGCACATTTCGTATTTCGTATTTCGAATTCGCAACGCGCGCGCATAGTTTTACAAAATATTTTCCACACCGATTTTTCATTCAAACAACTTTGAAATACAAACAAAAAAAAATGCAAATTCTATTCAAATTTTCTAGTTTTTTTTTTTTTTTTCTGTTTTTTTCTTCGCAACGCAAGCGAAACACAAACAAAAACAAAAACAGAGAAACATAGAACTGCAACTCAGCTGTAAACGAGAGCGAACCGAACGTAGAAACAGACACAGAAAAAAAAAAGAAGAGAAAAGAAGTACAATATAAATGAAGAAACACTGACTCGGAAAAGAACGCACCGAGGCGAGAGCTGCTTAACGACGACGACACGACGCCGAGTCGAACCCGAAGAACCCAACCAACCGCCTGCGCCGGAAGCTTAAAGTGGACTGAAACGAATCGAACCGAACCGCAACGCAACAACGGGCAGCCTCAAAGCTGGCCGAAACGCCACAGCACAGTGGGGCAACAACTGGAGAAAAGTGTGGAGAAAAAGTCGCAGAAAAAATGAGAGAGCTAGTAAGCTTAAGTTTTCTAGCTTTATTTGCAGTTCAATTCTAAAAAACACTTTCCGTTTAAGTTTAAAGTCTTTAAAGATATATTTTCATAAATTTATTGAGCCGGATTCTGATCCTTATAAAACTTGACAATAGAAAAAAATATATACACAAATTTGTAAATAATTTATTGTTCTCTTAGTTTGAAAGCCAAAAATGTACTCTCTCATAGTGTGGCCATGATTTGCAATAGTAAAATTAAGACGAAGTGATAATGTTTTTTTTTTTACAAGTGAAATTTAATTTTCAAGATATAAACAGCATAAAGCTGAGAAGTTTTTTCTTATTATGAGAAATAATGAGTTTGCTAAGGCAGCAAGTAGACTCTCTAATTATATTTGCTTTTATTTCCTTAATTTTTCGCAGTAAACATTTTAAATTGCATTAAAAAATGTATACATAATAAATAGGTAATAACATTTATATTTGCTTCAGTTTGTATTTATTTTTTTGAAAACATAATTCAACTACAGATAAGCACACCAAATATACTAAAATATTTATTGTCTGCTATCAAGGCAAGAATCTTATTCAGCTCAAATAGCAAATAAATATATATACACAGTATTATAGTTTGCACGTTATCAAGGCAATCTTATTCAATTAACACGTCAATATGTATGCTTATACATACTTACTATATATGGTATATTATATATTATATATATTTGTTATACTATATATTATATACATATATTTTATTCTATTAAACTGAATAGTTCAGTTTTCAGCGCATTTAGCCCACTGTGACTGCCAATGAAACGCAAAGGAAATGAGACACGTTTTTGCTCTCCGCTGCGTTGCGCTCTCTCAGCAGCGCTCTCTCTCTCTCTCTCTCTCTCTCTCGGCCGTTCTCGGTTCATTGATGGAACAGTTTGGCAGGCGAAACAAAGTTACAAGCGGCGGCAGCGAACGCACGAAGCGTTGCAAGTGTTGCTCGTCGTGTTGCACTCGTGTTGTTGCTGTTGTTGTTGTTGTTGCTGTTGTTGTTGCTGTTGCTGTTGCTATTTGCTTGCTCAGCACTTTGTTTACATTTGATGCAGTAGAGAAGTCAAAGAAGTAGAAGAGGAAGAAGAAGGTGCAGGGAAATGGAAGAAGCAGCAGCAGCAGCAGCCACTTGAGCTAATCGCAGTTTTAATTGCATTTTAGTTTTGGTGTCGAGCAGCGACGCCTGCGCAGTGTTCGCTTCACTGATTATTTAGCTTTAAATTGGCTTAGCAGCAGCAGCAGCAGCAGCAGCAGCAACAGCCTTGATACGCAGCCATTAACAACACAGCAACACGCACAACAACAACAACAACAGCAGCAGCAGCAGCAGCAGCAGCAACATTGATTGAGAGGCCAAAAACATTGAATGTATAAACGATGGAAAGCTTTGACAAGAAAACGTAGACTAGAAACGATAAATCGATAGGTTCGATAACAAGCGATAGACAACAACTGTAATAATCGCTGGGCAAGGTGCACAACAATTAGAAAAAGCATAATCGATAGCAAGTTAACGATTCACAAGCCACTTCGATAACAATCGATAGGCAACAGATAACACTGAATTGCAGTGCCTTTCGATAACAATAAACGATAAATAAGTAATGCAGACTTGGTCTAGTTTTGATTTTAGCACGACAGTCTCGATAGATATGTCTGGACATGTGTCGTATATCGATTACACAGATTAGTTAGCTAAAAAATCATAAAACGCATAATCGATTGCAAGTAACGGTCCACAAGCCACTTCGATAACAATCGATAGGCAACAGATAACACAGAATTGCAGTGCCTTTCGATAACAATAAACGATAAATAAGTAATGCAGACTTGGTCTAGTTCTGCTTACACTCAGCACGACAGTCTCGATAGATATGTATGCACATGTATCGTATATCGATTACACAGAAACGTTAGCTCCGACTGCGCCTGGCACACTCAACCTGCTGCTGCTTGTTCAATCGCGCGTGCATTGTCATTAACGAGTTCGCCATTGTTGTCGTGTGTCGGGTGGATGTTGTTGTTGTTGTTGTTGGGCTGTTGGTTGTGCTGTGTTGTTGTCTACCCATTTGAATGCCTGCTCTTCCGCCAGCCCAGTCGCTGCTTCCCAGCCAACCCCCCCCACAGTACCCTCCCCCTCCCGCACACCGTGCTGTCTGCCGCGCTATTGTGCCCAATGTGCTGGCATGCGTGACGACGATACAAACAAATTTCCTGAGTGTCGTCTCACACACAAAGCGAGAGAGAGAGAGAGGGAGAGAAGGAGAGAGAGAGAGCGAGAGACCTCAGTCACAGACACTTTGATATGATCGGTAACAGATCCCCAACAACAACAACAACAGCAACTGCAATTACCGTAGCGTAGGTCAATGTAATTACGCGACGTTGTGGATGAGACAACGCACTGACCGCACATGATCGGAAGGTAGCACAGGTATACGAGTATAGTAAGTCCATAACCTTCTCCAGCTAAGCTTACGGTAACTGGCAGCATAATAAACTCATCAAATCGTCAATCGGAATCATCAAAATACGCTTCAAACATTCGCTTCATATATTTTTAAGATCTTCAGAGACATTCATGCTCGCATATCGTTTAATTAAATACCAAAACGATATTTGCATAGAAATAGTTTAGGCATAATATTAAAACTCTATCTTTAGGTTTGATCACGGAGTGAAAGCAAGAAACGAGATATTTGTTCCATCTATCGATCCATCTATTTATATAGGTCACGTTAGGATAAGAAGGTTTACCATAGACTTGCTGTACTCAATTACCAAAGAGTTTGTTATATAATATTATTGTTATTGTCATATTAGATCGATAAATAATCGATAAAATAAATGATGATCAACCGATTTTCTTCGGCTAAAGAATTTTCTTCCTGATTTTAGTTCTAGAATAGAATTGCTTACTAGGTTTTGCAATTAACCAATTTCAAAAACATTTTAATTTTAATGATTTTGGTAAGGGTCCCCCCTGTGATTTTTTCAGAAATTTTTTTTCTTAAAAATTTTAAATTGCCCGCTTTTAATTTTAATCGATTGCGGAGGTCCAAATTAGTATAAAACAAGTGTTTAAAATTGTTTTAGAGGATACTTAATTTTTGCCCAAAAATCATGTCGAAGTCGACTAAAAATTTGACATGTAAGACCCTCGACACGACCAGTATCCTCACTTGCTTCACTTCATAACCTTCTTGAAATTCAACCGATTTTCTTCGGGTAAAGCATTTTATTCAAGATTTTAGTCCTAGAATGGAATTGCTTACTAGGTTTTGCAATTTAAAAAATTCAACAACATTTTTGTGATTTTGATAAGGGGGACCCCAGTTCATTTTTTAGAAATTTTTGTAAAGCATTTTCTTCATGATTTTAGTTTGGTACGTAATACTAACGATATTTAAAGCTCTATAAACTAAATGATAAATAAATATACAAATTAAACGGGTTGTGTGCCCCCTTTAGAATATACATATTATATACATAGTATTTCTAGTTTTCTGAGTATGGACACTCCTCAACTTACCTAGTTCATTGTAGAGCGTTGTGTTTAGCACGATATCATTGAGTCCGCTCATGCCATTGCCCAGACACGTGTCCGAATCCTCGTTCTCCTCGGCCAGTGTGGGTGGTCCATCCCACATGGCTTTGGCCGGACGACGTACGCGATCGAGACGCACGCGGGGTATGTCCTCATAGCAGACATCGCCAAGCTAAGCAGAGAGAGAGAGAGAGAAAGAGAGAGCATCGGTTAGTCTGTGTTATCGATAAATGAATGCCGATTGATGACTACAGTTTCGATAGCAATGTTAGCACTTTTTACCCACCTCTAGCTCCTTTTTGGGCGTAGCGGGAAATATCTACAAGTTAGTAATTTGTTTTCCAAATTAGTGTGAGCAAGTGAAAGTGAGAGAGAGAGAGAGGGAGAGAGATATACACATATGCAAAGACAAATGAGCTCAAGGTCGCGTGTGTGAAAATGTTAACTACACTCTAAGTACTTCGATAGCTTCGATAACAGGCGATACTTACCGATATCTCTTCGCTGCAGTAGGCCGTAAATGTCTGATCGTCCTGCTGCAGCACACAGTACAGTGGGCCCCAGGGCAGAGTTTTGTTTAGGCGTGTCAGTTCACCCTCGGTTTCTGTAAAAAAAACAGAAGTAAAATCGTTTAAATCAAACATATTGTTATCGATTTGCTGCAGGGCACAGGCCTTGCTGGCGCCATCGCACGGCCAGCGGCGGCAACTAAGCAGCAGCAGTTTACAAAAAAATGTTGCCTGCTTTTAGGCGGCGCAAGAAAAATGCGCAACAAATGCGCGCGCAATGTGCAAGTAAATGCGCTAAAAAATACCAAAAAGCAAGCGCTCTCTCTCCCTCTCCCCCTCTCTCTCTCTCTATATCTCTCTCTCTCTTGCTGTCACTCTGTGTGTGTTGCACGCATGCGTGTTGCATAAAAAAAATTATGAATGCATTTGCCGCACGAGATCAACGTCTGCAACTGCGTCAAATGCAACTGCCGTTTCGCTATGCGGTTGGAAACGTAGAAAATATGTGGAAATTGTATGCATTAGAAGAGGAAGAGGGGGTAGGTGAAGAGAGGGAAGTGGGAAGTGAGGAAGCTGAAGAACAACAATGGGCAGCCAAGTTGAACTAAGTAACCGCTATTGCCGACCCCCGCCCCTCCTGCCCAGCCCACTTCACACACACACACACACGGGAGAGAGAACTCACTCCTGCTGCCTCCTCAATTTGCCACACCCCCCCCACAGCTCCGCCCTTCCCACGCTTCTGCTTATTGTTTGCCCGCATCTTATTCAATAATTTAATCGCATCGCATCGTATTCACTTCGCTTCTCTCTTCGCTCTTCTCTCTTCCCTCTGCTCGTTGCGTGCCCCAACGAAAAAAAAAAAAAAAAAATGAAAAAGTTCTCAAAGTTCGTTTCACTTGGCGACGCTGGCGATAACAATGTGAAGCGCTGCTTCTGCTGCTGCTGCCACAAGATAAATACATCAAATGAGAAGATGATGAAGCGAGCAGAGACAGCAACAAAAATAAAAAAGAAATAATAAAAACGGTTTTAATTTGACGAAGTACACACTCGTGAGAGACACGAGAGTGAGAGCGCGAGATGTCGAGAGCAACGTGCGACACGACAGAAGACACGCTGCTACGCTGCGCGACCCCGAAATATCAACAAAACTTTAGAAAAAAAAAAAAAAAATGAGACCAAAAAAACTTAACCCAAACTTGCCGCAGCTGATGACGTGACGGACGGAGGAGCCTGCGGTAAATGTGGAGGCGGCACAGCGCTGTTCACGGCGACAGCTGTCCCGTGGAGGAGTAGGGAACGGGGGGGGGGCTTGTTGAATGTTTTGATACCCTGCAGTCACTATGAATGCCAAGTGGGGTATATTGGGCATACAGAAATTTGTTGTACCCACAGAAACCAATCAACAAAGCTAATTAAAATGTCAATTAAGTTTTTAAAGCCTTACGATCCCCACATAACATTATTATTTATCCAATATACATTGCTCAAAATTCTCAAATCGTTTTTTAATTAAAATAATCTAATTTTCTGTGAAGTTCTACGTTTTTTTTTTTTTTTTGAGTGTTGTTTATGGGCAATGTAAAATATCATAGGCATTATATCGAAGAGAAATGAGAATGAATGTTTTTCTGATTATAAACCAATTATAACCAATTTTAAAAGTTTAAATGTGGCGTGGCTGTTTTGAGTTTTGAAGTTGAAGATGGAGCAACATATAGGAACATGCTTACAAAATTTCATGGCTCTAGCTCTTAAGATCTCTGAGTTATAGGCGTTCGAACAGACAAAAGACTAGTTTATGAATTTCTAGAGGACTCCTGACTGCCTGTGCAGGGTATCTGCCAGTCGTATACCCAATTTACCTGCCAGTTCTATCATTCTCAGAGAAGACTACAAGTAACTACAACGCGACGCGGCGCCCGTCTGGCCATTTAACATATAAATATCGTATGTAATTGCGAAGACCGCAAACGCGCGCGTCGCATGCGCTGACGTTGACGTCGAACGCAGGCGCAGACGTCGCTGTCGCTGTCGCTGTTGACGTCGACCGCAAACGGCATCGTGGCTCAGCAACTTTGCGTTAATTTTGAAATGTTCGTTTTTTTCTGCTGCTGCTGCTGCTTCTTCTTCTTCTGTTCTGTTCTTTTTTTTTGCTTTTTTGTTGTTACTTTTTTTTTTGTTTTTTTGTTGTTTTTGCATAAGAATTTCTCGCTTTTGTTGGGTTCAATGCACTTTGTCAGCGGGCAGAGCCAGGTACGGAGGGGAGGGGGGTGGTCTTAGAGCAGCAGCAGGCGGGGGGGGAGGGGCAAACCACATGCATATAAGCTTAGCCCACCTGCCAAGCGATGGCGCTGCACATGAGCGCGTCGTTCCAGTCGCTGACAGCAGCAGCAGCAGCAGCAGCAGCTCCCAGTCCGTTCCTGCTCCCTCCCGCCCCTTGCTCATTACGTCAAAAGGATTCCCCCAATTATCGCACATTACGTAAATGAATGCGATTCTTTTCGATTTGTATCGATTTGCAACACTGTCACCTGCCCCATTGCTTTCTCATCATTTTAATTCGATAGCAAAGCCATCGCACTTCGTGAGAATTTCAATTATTTACGGCAGTCGGAGAGATATCGAATATACTCTTCATATATGGTATATAAATAGGTAGAGAAACCTGTCTCTGGCATGCCCTACCAGATACCTTATGTCTAACTGTTCTTACGATAATTCTACACACACATACACAAACACACACGAGTCTTGCTCTTTCATCTATAAACTTTTTCATCTGGCTAAGTACACTCGAGTCTAATTGCAGAGACCCCATGGAGAAACTGTTTTATTTTTTTTTCTCTTTTTATTTTTATAGCAGTTGGGCACAGCCCCAGCCCCAGTTACAGTTACAGTTACGGAAAATACCATATACTAGAGCTCACAGTTGGCATCTTGTTGGGGTATAGAGTGTAGATTATGTTATATGATGGTATAGTAGCATTCCATTCGATCAAATACGCGTTATATAACAGTATGTAAAAATATTTTGCCAAGTCAAGCTTTATTTCTGAAGTTAAATGGGGCAGTAATACGAGCATGGGTAGTATATTTACGAGGGTCGTTTGATAAGTCCGTGACTTTTTGAATAAAATATATTTTTTTCGTCAAAGAAGCGTTTTATTTCTCAACATAATCCTTTTAGCTCTATACATTTAGTCCAGCGTTTTTCCAATTTTTTTATTCCTTCCAAATAATAGGTTTTCTCAAGGCCCTCAAAATAGTCGTTTGTTTCTGTGATGACCTCTTCATTTGACCCGAATCTCTTACCGCCGAGCCATTTCTTCATGTTTGGAAACAAAAAATAGTCACAGGGGGCTAAATCTGGAGAATATGCTGGATGGGGTAGCAGTTCGTAGCCCAATTTATGAAATTTTGCCATGCTGACTACACACGTGTGCACCCGTGCATTGTCCTGATGGAACAGCACTTTTTTTTTCGCCAAATGCGGTCGTTTCTGCTTCAAATCAATATCGAATCTGTCCAAAAGCTCTGAATAATATTCGCCGGTGATCGTTTTACCCTTTTCAAGGTAATCGATGTGAATGATACCTTGTGCATCCCAAAAAACTGTGGCCATGACCTTGTTGGCCGACAGACCCACCTTGGCCTTCTTTGGTGCACGTTCACCCGGAGAAACCCACTGTCTTGATTGTTCTTTGGTCTCTGGTGTGGTGTGGTGGATCCATGTTTCGTCTACGGTAACGAAACGGCGCAAAAATTCGTTTGGATTGCGGTTGAACATCGCCAAACACTCCTTTGAAATGGTCACACGGTTGCGCTTATGGTCGTGTGTGAGCAATCGCGGCACCCATCGCGCGGAAAGCTTTTTCATGTCCAAATATTCATGTAAAATGTGATGTACCCGTTCAGTTGAGATGCCTACAGCCTCAGCTACCTCACGCACTTTCATTCTCCGATCATCCAATATCATTCCATGGATTTTGTCGACGATTTCTGGCATGACGACCTCTTTTGGGCGACCTGAACGTTCGGCATCACTTGTACTGGTACGACCACAACGGAACTCAGTAAACCATTTCTTAACCATTGAAATTGATGGTGCAGAGTCCCCATAATATTTATCAAGTCTTTCCTTGGTTTCGGTGATGGATTTTTTACGCAAAAAATAATGCTTAATTAGCACACGAAATTCACTTTTTTCCATTTTCGTTAAAATTCACGAGATCGTCTGCTTTCAATGCCTATAAAACGCAAACCAAAAAACGCAGCTTTCTCAAAATTTTACAGTCAGCTGTTAATCGATAACTGCTGACAGGAGCAGTGTTGTATTTAGAGCAGGTGCGCGGCAAATACAAAAAGTCACGGACTTATCAAACGACCCTCGTATTACTTTCATATAATTTCTATAAAATCTATAGTGTATTTTGTTGATATACGTAATTTAAGCTTAATCCCAGAGTATATAATACCAATTTACAAGGTAAAACGATTAAAGACCTGTTAGAAGTAATTTTAAAGATAAGTTTTATTCTTCGGATAGTAGTGTGAGTACAGATCATATATGTATATGTATTTATACCTTTATACCTCTAATATAATTTAAGTACACTCCATAGCATATTACTTAGATATAATAAAGGTATAGTCCTCGGTATATGTAACTGATTTAATAATTCAAATTTTACAAAATTCCTAAGAGTAATTTTGACTCTTTCAGCTTTACAAAGATACTTTCAAAAGCTTTCTAGCTTATACACAACTTGATTCCTATTCATACACATATCATACATCTATCATATCATTATGTATATCATATCAAAGAGCGTGTCTCGAATAATTCAAGTGATATTCATTATGAGAATCGTTGGCTATGGCATAATAATTCAAGCTATACTGAAGGGGTTTTTCCCGCCATTTTTCCCCATCATAACAGTTGCAATTACTCAAAGGATTCTTGTGAAATATATAGATGAAAGAGAAGAAGAAATTATCCAAGTGATATTATCCCAACAAAATTGAATTAACAAATGGACGAGAAGAAGCACCCAAAAGCTTGAAAACTTTGCCAATTAAAAGTAATTTAAAATAATTTATGCGATGCGTCATGTGTGCGTGTGTGTGTGTGTGTGTGTGTGGGAGGGTGTGGCAGCATGTAAGTGTGTCTCTGTATGTGTGTGCGGCCCTGTTGCGGTTAATGTACGCTATAGCGTAGCGTGGGCGGCTGAGGGAGTAAGTGGAGAGGGAACTGTTGGATGGAGGAGGAGGAGAAGGAGTGGGAAATAGGGAGGGGGAGGGGGGCCTGATCTAGTGACGATCGACGCGCAAAGTTTGTTCTCTTCTTCTGCGTCATTTATTTTTTTTTTGTATGTTGTCTTCCCCCTTTCCAAATCGACCACTGCTTGGGCCAAGCTGTTTTCATTTGCTTGTCGCCCGATACGATACCAAAAAAAAAAATCCGAAAATCCGAAAAACCTAAATCCGAAAACCGACAACAACAAAACCACAAAACAAAACTATTTGCGGTGTGTCGGCAATTGGATACCCTACAAATCGATCGATTGAGCAATTGCAAACCACTACAAAGTGGAAAAAGAAGAAGGGGGAAAGATGATATAGCAAGACTTAAAAGATAAAACCGAAAACAATTCTATTAAAATATTATTAAAAAATAATATGATTTAACTATACTTAAGTTCTTATTTTCTGCTGCTTCTATTTCTTGAATATCTTTCATGTTTATCAACCGATTGTAAGCAAATTTAGCAAAGTTGTGTGTTTGGTAAACATGTTGGTACACAACAAATATGTATGATCTAGCTAGAAAACTAAGCGGGATATCATTATAATATCGTCTGTTTCCCCTCCTAGATTTCTATATTTATTAAGGGTATTTAGACAATTAGAATAACTTTACATGTTACATTTGTTAACTAATAAACCCTTTGTATTTTGATTTTTTTTTTTTTTTTTTGAAAATCTATTTGACTTTGTCGTGGCAGGCGCCCAAACACACCACAGCGACAACAATGGGAGGCAGCCGACGAAGATGCTGCACTTCCGCATGGCAGCAGCAGCAACTCCTCCTTCTCCTCCTCCTCCTCCTCCTCCTCTTTCTGCCACTCTCTCTCTCAGCCCAGCTAAGAATCCCCCATGCTTGGAGATGTCTCTATTAGGCTGTGTGTGTGTGTGGGTGAAGAATCAAAAATTGACGGACGAGGAGCAGTAGAAAGGGGAAAGGGAAAGAAAGGAGGGGCAGAGTATGGGGCTAGACGGAGGGGATTCAGGCCATATGCGCCTCATGCCATGGCATAAGTAAAAACACATGTCTGTCTGTCTGTCCGGCTCCAACTACGTCTCGACATGCATAAACATGCAATCTAACACAAATAGTTGCGTAAATACAACAACAACAACAACAACAACACAATTAATTAGGTTTATGGGAAATATGCGAAACGTAACGTCAAAGTGAGAGAGAGAGAGAGAGGGGGAGAAAAATCAGCGCAAAAACTAAACAAACAAACAAAGCGCAAAGTAAAAAACTCCCAACAAACCCAGCCCCGATCTGCAGCTCCCTCTGTCTCTCCCCCTCTCTCTCTCTCCATCTCGCTCTGCAACTGTCGCTTGTCGCCGGAGCCAAGAGAAACATACAATGCAGAATTATAGCATAACTTGAATTTCGCATCATGTAATAAGCTCAACGCGCCAAAGCAAACTGAAAACCAAACCGAACCGGGCTGCTTTTTTTTTTTTTTTATTTGTCAATTCATTTATAGATTTTTTCTCCGGTTTCCTCTCTCTCCCTCTCTCTCTCTATCAACTGTTGCAAAATTCAGCAGACACTAAAGAGAAACGCGTCACGCACACAGGGAGGCAGAGAGAGAGAGACAGACTACTCCGAGTTTTGACTTTATTTTATCAAGTTTTTTTCTCGATTTTTTTTTTCAGGGCATCTACGCAACGCAATTTCGTAATATCGCCCAGAAGACTCGCAAATGCAGTCTCCCTCCCTCCCCCTCTCTCTATTTCGGTATTATTAACATTATTATTGCGATTATAGCGTACCCCATTTGGAAACTTTGAATACGAGTTGATTGTGCACAGTTTTAATAGATTACACACACACACAGAGAGTTCTTGCTGGGGTCTGGTATTGTGAATTGGCATACTAAGTATATAGGAGAAGTTTCTCTATTATTAAAGTGGGCGTGTCTGTTTGGGAAAAACTTGCAATGAATGCTTAAAATAGTCACAGATTGTGTACAAATAAAATCGTAAAGCTTGAGATTTTATCAAACTATTTCACATATCTCGATGAAACTCAGTTCTTAAACTCTACTCTATACATATTTTTATATGTGCTTAAGCAACCTTATCTAAATCGTGTTATTTTCTTTAATAATGCTTATAAAAATGTTTAATATCTAAGTATATTGTACGTGCTTTATAGAGTTAATATGTATATTAATATTTATATGCTTGGAAAATGGTTAATCTGTATAGACTGGTTTAGGTATAGCTTCTTTATGAAACGCAGTTCTGAAACCTTAGAGAATACTGTCTTATACATTCCCTGCTAATATTATGCATAATCTTTAAAGATTTTTCCAAGTATACCTGTAATATCCGTTCTATGCAAACTTCACATCGAAAAAAAAAAAAAAAACGTGTTATTATTCAAGTATTTTTCATATTTATTTCCACAACTCTACGACGACGACTCGCACTTCCCGTCCGTGGGAATAAATAATAATATTGCATCAAACTGCCGATTCACACGTCAAACTGAATTAGTTTTTTTCTGTTTTCTGTTTTTTTTTTCAGTTTTGTTTTTGTTTTCTTTGCATATCTGCGTTTTCCAGTAATTATCTTATCTCTCCATCTATAGCTTTTTTATTTAACTATGTATGCCAGAGAGCTTCGACATAAACGTATTAATTAGTTTTCTTTTGGTCTCTGCCTATTTTTATAGCTTTATATCGTGTGTGTGTTTTTTTCTCTCTCTCTCTTTTTATACCCTTCGACCATTGAAAATGGTCAAAAAAGGGTATACTAACTTTGTGCAATGTATGTAACAGGCATAAGGAGGCGTGGCAGACCCCATAAAGTATATATATTCTTGCTCAGGATCACTAGCCGAGTCGATTGAGCCATGTCCGTCTGTCTGTCCGTCTGTCCGTCTGTCCGTCTGTCCGTCTGTCCTGCTGTCCGTCTGTCTGTTTGAGACAACGGATCTTAGCTATTAAAAGAGCTAGAGACACCAAATTTGGCATGGAGGTTCCCATATTTCCCAAGCAGATGAAGTTTATTTCAAATGTTTGATGCCACGCCCACCGCCCCCGCAAATCGGTAATTTGTGATTATTAAGCAAAGTATTCAACTTATAAAGTTCTGCTTTGGTATGTATAATGGTAAATGTCATATGAACATATTCTCCAAATTACAATCCGATCGGACCAATAACACAGGAGTTATTCTAGTCAACGTTTTCAATACAAATGTACGAGCAGCAGCCTGCGCGCTGCTTTGAGCAATTGACGTCGACGTCGACGTTGCGTCGTGTCGCTTTACTCTTTACGCGCGTCGCTGTATGTGTGCGAGCGAGTAAGCTATATGTAGTGTAGTTACACATTTATAACAGATTTAGAAAATTGGGAGAAGGGTATCTTACTGTCGAGCGCTCGACTGTAGCCATATCCACTTGTTTTTGCTTATCTTATGTCGCGCATCTCATTAGTTTGTGTCAAGCCATGTATGATCTAATTTCGGTTAAGGCAACATAAACTGATTGATCGCTTTAGTCAGAGAGGAGAGAAGGAGAGAGGGAGAGAGGGAGGTAGTCGACTTTCGGTTTTCGATAGATCGATAAATGTTGCTGTCGATCTGTACGTTGTTGTATGTGGTAATTTATACCACAAAAAAATGTTGCTCTGCCTGCTTTCTTCCTCCCTCTGATTGATCTCTCCCCCACTAGCTAACCCCCTCCCCTTCCCACCTCAGCTGATCTTGTTTATCGATTATTATTTTCAATGGGCAACAGGTTTTTTGCATTTCTTTAAATTTCCTTTTTTCTTTGGGGGGGAAAACTTGAGAGGCGGCAACGTGTTAATCCGTTGCACATTCGATTTGCTCAAGGGGGGAGGGGAGGGAAGAAGAGAGGAGGGGAGAGGGGGATTTGTTGGCTTAAACCACAAAGCCTGCAGTCGTCGTCGTCGCTGTTGCCGGCGTCGCGCGCGTCCCCAACATTTGAGGAAAAAGTGAATTTTTTCATAGAAAGTTGTCTGGGCAACATTGGCGATGGGGAGCAGCAGCAGCAGCAGCAGCGATACTTGAAAATAGAAAATACAACAACAGCAGCAACAGTTGCTGCTGCAACAACAACAACAGCAGCAGCAACATCACTGGCCAGTTCCGAATTCTGCAACTTGTTTCACTTTCAAACAAAAATCTGCCTCATTCCAAATCCAAATCCGCATGCAACGCGGCGGCAACTCTGCTGCGCGGCAACTCTGCTGCCTTTTTGGCCTTAAAGAGCGCATTGAACTTTCTTTCTACCGGCAGGTGGCGCTGCTGTTGTCGCTTAACCCATAAACCAAATCGAAGCAGAACTGAAACACACGCGTCGCGACGCGCTGCAGTTTTGCCCAAACTGTGCCACGACGTCGACGTCGACGTCGACGTTGACGTTGGCAGCGGCGTCGTTAATGACGCCATCACCAATCGACGCCAATGTTGTTGTTGTTGTTGGGTTTCTTGGGGTTTTACGATTTCTCGCCTTAGCTAGCTACCTCTCTCCCGCTCTCTTTCGCTTCCTTTCTCTAGCTCTTTCTCGCTCACTCTCTCTCTCTCTCGCGCGTTCTCTTCTTCTTCTTCTTGTTGTGCCATTTGTCTTGTCTTCCTTTAACGCGCGTTTGGCTTTGTTTTTGAATGAAGCTTAGATAGAACAAGTTAACACGATCGTCAGTTTGATGGCACGACTGGCAGATACCCTGTAAGGTGGCACTGCTTTTACTTTGATCAAGTTAAATAGGGGGAGGAAAAACAAAACATTATGCGATACATTTCAGTTCTTTAAAGAAATGATTGGATTCTTCACGGATTAAGGCAGATAATGTGGAAATTCTTAAGGCTTTTAAATTATTTATATTTATTCATTATAATAAGTAGTTATTGTATCATTAAAATATATAGAAAAGGCAGAGAAATTTAAGTTCCTCAAGTTCTTCAGCTCAATATCTTCATTAATATCGTATATATATATTTCTTTGAGCTCTAACTACCCCAATCACATTATTTTTACAGGGCAACCAAAGTGGCAAAGTGGCCCGCGAGCTGGCCAAAGTGGTTGCCAAAGTGCCCAAGAATCGTAGCAAGTCGTCGCGAGCGGGCAAAACGAAGACGTGTTAACCAAGACGGTCAAGTGACATGCAAAGCGAAAGCCACAAGCAGCAGACAGAGAGAGAGAAAGAGAGAGAGAGAGAGAGGGAGACATGGCTGAGAAATGATGTCAAGCCAGCGGGCATAAAGTGAACAACAACGACGGCAGCAGCAGCTGCTCAGCAGGGGCCATTGGCCAACCCGGTCTTGGCCAGTCTGTGTGCGTGTAGGTGGTGGCAAAGGCAAGGCTAAGCCAAAAGGCTGTTAGAATGTCACAAATGACCTTGACACACCAACCCGACAACACACACACACACACACACAGGTAAACACACCTTCCTTCCGCTAACAAAATTAAAAAGAAAAAGAAAAAAACGCTATTATAACGAATATGGTCATATAAGGGGGGAGCTTCGAATCGCATCGACTCACTTCGAATCACATTCACCATTTGCCATTCGCCTTTGGTCGGTGCCGCCTGCCTGCCTGCGAGCCTTTTGCCCTTCTTCTCTTCTTCCTCCTCTTCGCACAGGCGACACGCGTGCACGAAAAGTTTTCAAACTATGAAGCACGTGACCAGCGTGACTATTATCATTTATATTCATTATTGTTTTAAATGCAGTTCTTTTCTTTATCGTTAAAAAACAAAGTAGACGAGCTGCCCAAGACATTTATAAGAGTTATAAGTCTAAATAAAGTCTGAAATATCATCTTTGTTTACCGTTCCGCACTTATATTTTATAAAGTCTTATATCTTTCAATTTTAACGTGAAAATTTAACAAAAATTCTTAAATTTCTTACGTATCTATAGAGCTTGCTTAATTAGCCATTTCTATTTCTATGCAAATTCTAAAGAGTTTTATCAAAATGAATTCAAAAATCTCTCAAAATATAAAAAATTTGCTAGTTTTACTGAAGAGAAATAAAATATCACTTATAAAATCAATTTATAATCGTTTCATATTATATACACACACTTTTTGACAAAGTAAATGATAATTAATTAATTGTATTCACATAGAGAACATGGTCAAATCAACTTAAGGGTAATTGATGCTAATCAAGTGAAATATAAACTCAAAGTCATATTCATATTTTTTTCTTGTGTAATTGATGATTAAGAACAAGTTGAGCAACGTTTATTGCAAACTTTTCGTTAAAGACAACAAAAAAAAAAAGAAAATATGCTGATTAAGCGCATATTACTATGACATATAGCAAGAAAGAACTTGCAAATTGTTGAATTTTATATGTATTTACGATCGTAAATTATGTGTAAACAATTATTTAACGACATTTTATGTAGTTGCTGGAAAAAGGAAAAGGAAGGTCAGAGAGGAGTTTGTTCACATCACTTTTGTCGCCTGTCAACACAGATTGGCGGGCCTGCCTGTGTGTGTGTGTGTGTGTGTTTACATATCTGTCTCTCTCTCTCTCTATCTCTCTCGGAGCGAACAACCCCTCGAAATGCAATAAAACGTTGCGAGCGGCGACAGGTAAAAATGCTAATAGAAGAGAGATAACGGCAAAGCGACCTAACAATGACAACCTGCCTAATGTTGTCGTTGCTTCTGAGACCTTCTGAGAGACCTGCCCTGTTGAGTTTTCCCAGATCCTACGGCATTGCCTGCCCATTTGCACAGGTGCAACGTAGTGACACGTCACGCTGCAGCATCCGCAACAGCTGAGCCAATGCCACCCCCTTTGTAAGACACATATGTATGTTATATATCAGGGTTGCAGGACTTCCTTGAAGATTTCTCAACAAATAAATCTATATTTATATTTAGCAAGAAATACCAAGTTTACCAAGTTTCTACTCTCAAGTCTCGCATACAGCAACTATTTATATACTTTTTAAAATGTTATTTTTTTAATAAAATTTACTCGAGTACCCCAATGTGCGGGAGGGAGGGTTGGCCATGATAGCAATGTGTACCATTTGAATCGGATGAATTGAATATCATCGCCATTGTTATTCACCATGTCGTGCCATTGCAAAACTATTGTGAACATGATATGCAACAATGTTTATCGTGATTGTAAGCTAATCGAAAGATAATCTACGACGCCTCCTTCTCCTCCTCTAGCTAATTTGACATTGTTTTCACGATGGAGAGCCCAATCGACCTTCGACTGTTGAGTATTCCATAATAATATATACAAATTTTTAGATATATAATAAGGTTAAATACCAAAACTGCATGTTCTAGCTTTAAATAGAGAATTATAATGCGTTTATTATGCATATGCATGGGCGTGGCATAGTTCTAAGAGATACATTGAGACACTGCATTATTTGGGAGTGTTCTTACCAAATTTACTGGGTCTAGCGCTTATAATAACAGAGATCTAAGCAAAAATCCAGATATAGGCTATATTTACTTCTCTCTTGTTGGTTTTTAAGTATAAATACGATATGTCTGCTAATTATATCATATTTGAAACTGAATTAACCCACGTCTAAACTCACTTGTGGCGCCCCTATATATTCGTAAGATCTATCATATCATATACATAATACTCACCACACACATCCAGCCAGCCCTCAACGCGACTGGGGTAGGAAATTGCATAGGACCGACTGATATATGAACGTCGTCCCATCTTTGCGTTTGCTTTTGTTGGGTGGGTGGATGAAATTATTTGGGATGCTGCTGCTCTCTCTCTCTCTCTTTCTCTTTGGGCGCGCTCTCTAGTCGGCTTGGCGCTGCTGCTGCTCTCTCGCACGCCGCCTGCGCCCGCTGCCGCTGCGTTATCTTGCGCGGGGCTTATCGACAAGTTGTCGAATAGCTGCTGCGGCGGCTGCTGCTGCTGCTGCTGCTGCTCCTCTTCCTCTCTCTCTCTTTCTCTGCTGCTGCTGCTGCTGCTTCTTGTTGTTGCTTAATTTGAATATTGATTTTATTGGCTTGCTTTTGTTGTTGTTTTTAGCCAAGTTAACGATTTTTTATTGCACTTGTCTTGGATAAAAAAAACTGATTAACACAGAAAAAAACAAATTAAATATTTTTTTAGCACTCGATACGAGTTTATTTGTTGTTGTTGTTGTTGCACCCTTTTGGCTTTGGCATCGATTAAAAAACAACAACAACAACGGCAATCGCCGCGTTTCAAGAGCACACAACAAACAACAACAATTAAATAAAATACATGATTTTTGCGTTGCTTTTTTCGTCGTTCGCTGCTTTTGTTTTTAGCGTTTTTTGTTTTCTGTTTTTTTTGCCTGCTTTACGCACGGCTCAAGCACGGAGCAGAGTGCACAGGCTATCTCGCTCGCACTGCGCTTGCTGTTGTTGTTGCTGTTGTTGCTCTTAACAGCTGAGTGTCGTGACAGAGAGAGAGAGAGCGAGAGCGAAAAGAGATGCTTATTCTCAAATTTTCGACTGCGACTCCCCCTGCCACCCTCTGCCTATGCCGCCCGCTGGCGATGCGTGACAGTTGTTGTTGTTGTTGTTGCTTTTATATCACTGTATACACACACACACACACACATAGAGAGAGTATGCATATGTGTGTGTATATTGTTAATATTCTGCGCCGAAGGCCGGGTCGGCGCATATTGAAGTTTTATTTATTGTTTCTGCCGCTGCCGCTGTCGCTGTCGCAGTCGCAGCGTCGTTTTGCTGTTGTTGTTGTCGCCTCGAACGAAACCAGAAACTTTTTTAGCAGTCACAGACGCCGCTTTTCACACACACACACACACACACACGTGCATGCAGTTGCATAGGCGCGTGTGTGTGTGTGTGTTTCGGCTGTATTATTTTTATTTTTAAAAATACAAAAATGCGACAGCGGCACACACAACACTCCAGCAACAACAACAACAACAACAACAACAGATCGAGAGAACAAAAACAACACTAACACATACACAAGTTTATTCAAAATCATCACGAGCGAAGAGCGCGCGCGACGTTGTGCAAAGAAATGCAACAACAACAACAACAACAAACATGCGTATAACAACAATGACGAAAAAAAAAAATAAAACAAATATAACAGTTCGATGCGTGCGCGTTTACCGAAAGATGTGCGCGACGTGCCAACCGCGCAACAACAAACATAAACTAAGCCAACGGAAAGAGTGTGACCAGCATCGATTGAGGCGCTAAATACAGCCAAATACAGCAAGTGCACGAAAAATACCAAACAAGTGGAGTGTCTGGTATTTATGTGAACATGGGCGCATAAAAGTATGCTACACATTAAATTCCCGCCATCCTGGGAGACAGAGAGAGCAGCTGCGGCGCATGCTGCATACTTTTAGGCATGCAGTGCGCGCGCAATTTCAAAATCGTTAAATCAAATACAAAAACGCGCATTTTTATTGTACTTGTCGAACATGAGTGATTTTTAATAGTGCACATTATTATTAGTATACATATACACGCATATATATATGTGCATAGAGTTATTAGTAGGTAATCGGTTAAACATAGAATTATTAACATTATTATTATATGTATTCATAAATTGTTTCGCTTTCGATCGCTTCTCTTCGATTCTCTTCGTTTCCCTCTTCTTCTTCTGTGTGTTTTTGCCGTCTCTGCGAAATGGGCATAAATAAATTACACTACAACAGCAACGCAGCAGCAGCAGCAGCAGCACATCGAAATTTACTATAAATGTATGTATGTGTATGTGTAGTATGTATATATATATATATATATCATTATAGGTATACGCATATTGTTGTTTCAGTCTTTGATTTTAAACTTAACGGGTTAAAGTATTTAGTTAAGAAAAAAAAACAAAAAAAAAAAAATGCATACAGATATGTAGAGTAGTATATAGATAGATAGTAGTAGTATGTATCGTATCATAATCAGCTTGGAGTGAGGGCGTGTGGGCGGGGGGAGTCGTGGGTTGTGGGCGTACATGGGGAATGTGCTAGGAAATGTTCTAGGCGGGGCGCAGCCCCATTTCAACGGAACGTTTCAGTAGTTTTTATAATCGTATAGTTATAGTGTAGATCTGTGTGTGTGTGTGTGTGTGTGTGTGTGTGTGTGTGTGTGTGTGTGTGTGTGTGTGTGTGTGTGTGCGTGTGGGATGTTCCCTCACAATTTGGGCGACTCCTCCTCGTGGCCACTGCCAGCCTGCGGCGCAGGGGATACCGAACCGGAGCCGGATGCCGATGCCGATGCCGAACCCGATGCGGAGGCCGATCCCGAGGGGGTGCCCGATGCCGAACCCGATGCCGCATCGAAACGATTCGCCTCGTTGGCCTCATTCGCCGCATGCAGCTCGACAAAGATGTCGATGAGATTGTTGATGCCAATGAGGTAACCATCCTCATGGTTGCCCACCTTCCAGGCCGAATAATGATCGATGTTCATCTCGGGCGGCAGGGCCACCGTCTTGGCGAAGTCAATCAGCCACACGCTCGCGTGCGTGTGATCGTGCACGAAGAGCAGCGAGCTGCCGATCACCTCGTGCGTCTGGAAGAACTCCGAGACGGCCAGGGTGGCGCGTATGGCGCGCAAGCGTTGTATGTAACGGGGCTGCAGGGGATTAGAGGGGAAACCAGAGAGATTATTACCATTTGATGCAGTCCATAAGCCCATGGATAACGCACCAGAATATGCGGATGACCGCTTAGAAACTCGGAGAAGGCCAACTTGATCTGTTCACGCGATTTGGTCGTCTTGAAATCTTTGGAACTGGTGCCGTCGCTCTTCTTGATGCCCTGCAAGAAGATAGGAGAGGATTAGCATGTATTACACAAGGGACTAAGAGCTGGGAAGCTAATGGGTGACACTGGATAACGTTCACAGGCGCCGGATAATGGCGGATAAGATAAATAGCATAATAATTCCAACAATTTCTTAATTATCTATAAAATAAGGCTGTTTTCAATGTTAACAGGAGCCGGATAAAGCTGGATAATCAAAATTGTTTAGGTAAAAGTTAGGAATGATTCACTGAGCAGCACTGGATAACGTTCACAGGCGCCGGATAATGGCGGATAAGATAAATAGCATAATAATTCCAACAATTTCTTAATTATCTATAAAATAAGGCTGTTTTCAATGTTAACAGGAGCCGGATAAAGCTGGATAATCAAAATTGTTTAGGTAAAAGTTAGGAATGATTCACTGAGCAGCACTGGATAACGTTCACAGGCGCCGGATAATGGCGGATAAGATAAATAGCACAATAATTCTAACAATTTCTTAATTATCTATAAAATAAGGCTGTTTTCAATGTTAACAGGAGCCGGATAAAGCTGGATAATCAAAATTGTTTAGGTAAAAGTTAGGAATGATTCACTGAGCAGCACTGGATAACGTTCACAGGCGCCGGATAATGGCGGATAAGATAAATAGCATAATAATTCCAACAATTTCTTAATTATCTATAAAATAAGGCTGTTTTCAATGTTAACAGGAGCCGGATAAAGCTGGATAATCAAAATTGTTTAGGTAAAAGTTAGGAATGATTCACTGAGCAGCACTGGATAACGTTTCCTGACACCGGATAAGGCCGGAAAAGCGAAATGGAAGAAGATAATTAATTTGGGCACCCCCTGCGACTCACCTCGATGCGAAAGCCCAGCGTTGCGGTGCTGGAGATGGTCTCGCGCCAGACCATATAACGTGGCTTGGTCACCGCCTTGGCGGCATGCTCCTCGGCGCTGGGCGCCTGGGCGTCGATCTGTATCATCTTGTCGTACATATCCTTGCGCAGCTTAGGCTTCTCCTTGGCCTTGGATAGCTCCTCCTCCAGATAGGTGCGTACGCCCACCTTGCAGTCCATGACGCAGGGCTGCACATAATCGCTCAGCAGATCCTGCAGCTGCAAGTAAACTAGAGAAGGAGGCAACGAGAGAGAGAGAGAGAGAGAGAGAGAGAGAGAGATAGATAGTAGGGTATATGCTAGCGGATAAGCCGGATAGAACTCACGTTCGCCCTCCTCGCTGGTCACTTGACCCTTGTAGACAGGCACATACGGACGCAGCACATCCTGCATGAGCACCTGGAAGCACTCCTCCTCCTTGGGACAGAGCTTCTTCAGCACGGTCCCCGGCTCGGGACCAGCCTTGAAATTGCCCTGGTGTCCGGCCAGCTGCACCCACGGATAACGCTGCTTCTTGTATGTCTGAAAGAAGGGCGTCCATTGCACTATGTTGCGGATCTTGCGCCAGCCAGAGCTCTGCAAGAGAGAAAGTCGCGGATAAGGTTATTAACGGATACGGATAAGAGTCAAATAGGGTTTGCAGCGGATAAGATAGACAAGTGAATCGCCGCGCTTTTTCATGTCACTGATTCCCAACGGATAATGCCAAATAACACGCCGGATAAGGTCGGATAACCCTTGCAGTGGTTAACCTTCTTACCTTCTTGGTGCCGCTCGCTGTGGCTGCACCTGCCGCACCTGCACCCACCGCAGTGTCCGTGTTTGCCGCCGATGTGGACACATCCGAATCCCACTCGGAGCTGAGATCGTCACTGCTGGCATAGCCGTAATCCCGCGGCATTGGCACCTCCAGCAGCGACTTGGAGTACTGTATGTAGCCGGGACACAGGCTCTTGCCCAGCGGTGAGTGGGTGCGTCGTGGCGGCGACATCATCATCATCATCAGCGGCTGCGCCGCGTTCGCAGGCTGCGAATGTTGCTGCGATAATTTGCGTCCCGACGAGGCGAGGCTGACATGCTCGCCCGCATTGGCCGTGATGCTGATGGTGGGCATCGATAGCTTCTTCTCGGCACGCTGCTTGATGCCATGTGCCTGAGCGAAGGCCAGGCTGCATTTGCGTGTCTGCATATTGTTGCCGGATAGCTTGCGGCGAAAGATCTTTTTGCCAGCTGACGTACCGGAGCCGGAGGCGGAGCCAGAGCCAACTCCAGCTGCAGCTGCATTGCCCTCCGCATCGCTGCCAGCATCCTCGGTATCGGCGGCATTCGCTTTGGCCGCTGCTGCATCGCTATCGACACCATCATCATCCTCATCGTCATCCTCGTCGTCCACATCATCCTCGAAGCGCAGCTTGGCAATGTCCTCGGGCAGCACATCGGGGAAATGCAGCAGCTTCACGGTGACCTTCTTGCCCGCCTCATTGTAGTACACCTCCTTGGCGCTCATTCTGTCAAAGTCCTCGTAGATGCGCACCTGGGGCGAGGGCGGAGGCGTTGGCGGCGTTGTGGGTGGAGTGCTAGGCGGAGTGCTTGTGGGTGTGGTAGTTGCAGGCGTAGCTGTTGCTGCTGTTGCTGCTGTTGCTGTATCTGAACTTGTTGCTGCTGCTGCGGCTTGTCGTGTGGCACGTGGCGCTGGCGGCTTTGCTAGGGCGCACACGGACATTTTACAGGACATGCGTAGACGTCCACATACGCATCAGATGGACTGTAACGCGCGACGGCAACAACTGCACAGAGAGAGAGAGAGATGCCAAGTGTGAGTGAGTGTCGTCGTCGTCGCTGCTGCCGCTGCTGCCGCTGCTGCCGCTGCTGCTGCTGCTGCTGCTGCTGAATTCGATTTGCGAACCAGTTCGCGCCTAAGCGACAATTGACCCAACGCAACAAACACACAAAATGTGACTGACATACCAAGCGAATGTACGTCAGCGGGTTGAACTGACTGAGTGGATACCCTAACTGCAGAAGAGCGGTCTATGAACATATGGCCAGCTATGGTCGGATAAGGCCGGATAATCAAAATGGGGAAGGGGAACGTAAGCAAACAACACTACTATGGTTTGGATAATGTTTACTGGCGCCGGATAATGCTGGATAATCAAATTGAAATAAGACAAAAGTGCGAATAGAAGCAAACAACATTGCTATAGTCTATGGGCTGCGCTGCATAACGTTTACTGGCGCCGGATAAAGCCGGATAATAGACAAAAGTGCGAATAGAAGCAAACAACATTGCCATATTCTATGGGCTCTGCTGGATAACGTTTACAGGCACCGCATAATGCCGGATAATACAAGATACTAAGCCAATTAAAACAAACAACAATGAGCTACACTAAATGACGTTTATAGCCTCCGGATAATGCCGGATAAACGAAATACAATAAGGTAGAGCTCTCACGCCCTAGCTCCGTTTGGGTAGGGTATCTGCAGTGCGTGATGCCCTCCAAACCGTTTGTATTGAATGCTTAAGCAATCGCAGCTTGTTTTGGGCTGTTGTCAGCGCGTTTTTGCTGCTGCTGCTGCTGCTGCGGCTGCGGCTGCTGCTGTTGTTGCTTTGCCGCAGACATCAATCAAAATTGATTAAACAGAATACGCGAAGCTGCTCAGAGCAGCGGCGGCAGCAGAGGCGTGCATCTAAGTAGGCAGCGCAGTCAGCGCAGGCAGCGCGTGTTGGCATCTTGCCAGCGCCATCTGCGGTTTAACCGCGATACGCGGAGGAGATCCCAATGATACGAAGGCGACTCGCGCCAAATGCGAGGCACCTTTGGGCAGAGAGTTAAAGAGCGAGAGAGAGGGAGAGAGAGAGCGAGAGAGAGAGAGAGAGAGGGACTGCTGCAGCGCATTCACATTCGACCATAATCAGCGGGGCAAGGTAAACCGAGCAACCAAACCGCATTATGATAATAATGGAAATGTTAATGGCGTGCAGCAACAACAACAACAACAACAACAAGAACGACAACAACAACAAGAGCGACAAGCACAGCAAGAACACTAAAAGCAACGCTATCAAGAATGAAAAACCGCGCTATCCAGTTACAGGCGCACGCTCTCCTGCTCTCTGCGCTCTCTGCGCCCTCTGGGACCCTCTAGACCCCACTAGCTCCCTCTCCCTTCCACTCACACACACACTGAGTTTCTCTCTCTCTCTCTCTCTCCCTTTGCGAAACATTTGACGTCATTTGCAAAAGTTGTGTAGTGCGATAACGAGGCAGCAGCAACAACATTTGAAACCTTGAAACGTCGTCGTCGCCGTCGTCGTCGTCGTCGCTGTCGACGTCGACTGAAAGCGACACCTTTTGTGTATGTGTGTGCCCGCATATAGGCCACAATATGGCGACTATAAGTAGGCCGATTGAACTGGGAAGCGTACAGATCGGATACAATAGCATTATCCGCTTGGCACAGAGAGGGAGGGAGAGAGGAGAGATAGAGGTATAGGGTAGGGTAGGGCAGGGCAGAGCAGGGTAGAGCAGGGTTGGATTGTCTAGCTGTTGCTTTATAAAGTTGCTGCCTGCCTGCTGTCTGTATGGACCTCGGCACATCCGCATAAACAGTTTATAATAAGCACAGACGTATGTAAACAATACTATATATCACAGACTATATAGACAGGCACAGGCATAGGCACAGATACCCTATATAGTATACCATATGCCATTTAGGTACGATCGGAAATGAACTGTGTGCACAGTGACTGATAAAGGAACACGCTCGCGATCTTGCGAGAGATCGCTCTCTTGCTTCGCTTGCTCTGGCTTCTCCAAGTAGAGGGATCTCTCTCTCTCTCTCTCTCTCTCTCTCTCTCTCTCTCTCTGTCTCTTTCTGTCTTCTCCCTGCTCCAAGCTGCTTTGCATGCATAGCTATATTCTGTTCTCATTGCTGATCTTCTTTGCTTTTCCCTCTCTCTCTCTCAGTTTTTCTTTCACACTTGATTTTGAAATTCTAGAAGGATTTTTCTTTCATAGTTGATTCTATATTATATATTTGCTTATAATTGCCATGGATCTCATCTAGATCTATCTCTCTTTTTACTTTATCTCTTCCTTCAAGCCTTCTCCTCAATCCTGCTATCTGAGTTTCTGGCGATCATTCTTTTTCATTGATCCTCGCGCTTGTCTTGACTTCCTTTAGCGCTCCTTCTCTCTCTCTCTCTCTCCCTCTCTCTCTCTCTCTCTCTGTCTTTCCTTCCCTCCCCCTCTAAGCCCCTGCTCAAGCGATCCTCCACATTTATCGCAATCGATTCGATTTCGCTCAAAAACCAATTTGCAGTTTGTTATCTAATAAAAACAATTTGGTCGACGACAATGCGCGACACACGCCTCACTCGCTCTGTGTGTGTGTGTCTGTGTGTGTGTGTGTGTGTGTGTGTGTGTGTGTGTATCTGGCAGATATGTTAGTTATAGATATACAATATAGATACAATACGCAAATCGAGCGTGTTTTTTTTTCGGCGTACTGCGCTGATACACCTTGTGCAGGGTTGTCTAACACACTCTAAGCCACTAGACCCTCCCTCCCCCCTTCCCCCTCCTCCTCCCCCTCCCCCTTCACACTTCCTACTCCCACCTCCTGCCGAACTGCGCTTAATGTGCGACATTCACGCCGCATAACAATGAAAAAAGCAACGTTTTTGTCTCCCCTCTCTCTCTCTCTCTCTCTCTCTCGCGCTCTCTCTCTCTCTCTCTCATTCGCTGTTTGTTTCTTAACTGCCGAAAGCTTAAAATTAATAAAGTAAACACTTTTTTTTTTTTATTTTCTATTTCGGTTGCGTCGAGCGGTCGCTATTGACGCACAAATTGCGCCAGAATGAGCGCAGCGAGGGGAGGCGATTGAGGCAGGTGGGCAGAGGGAGAGGGAGAGGGAGAGGGAGAGGGAGTAGGAGAGGTTGTGGGTGCGATCATTTATTACGGCCTGGGGGTGGCTGGCAATGGACGAGCGCTTGAACGGATGTGTATTGAAACGATTGACGCCAATTATAGCGCCAGAGTGGGATGGCAAAGGGGAAAGGGGGAGGGCGAGAGATGGAAGGTAGAAGTAGGGGGAGGGGGAACTGGGTGCAAATGGCTATGGGGCTGCCATTTTTGGTATGTGGCCGCTAAATAAGTCTCAATTGCCAAATTGATGCGGCACGAAAATTGTTTAATAAAAATAAAAAAAAAAAAACTAATCGAGTTGGGAGTGGGGGAGGGGTAGGGAAGAGCGAAGAGCGAAGAGCGAAGAGTTTCAATTATATAATACACTTGATGAGCACACACTGCGCCACCCCCACATGGGCTGCTGTGCGGGCTCTCTCGCTCTCTCTCTCTCTCGCTCTCCCGCTGTGGCAAAGTGCGTAGCATTCTTCATTGACGTCGCCGTCGACGTATGTTTACATAAACTTGAATTAATTTCGCTGCAGAGACAGCAGCGACGCAGGCGACGCCAGCAGCAACGTAGCGTGCGCAGCTCACACGCCGCCGCCGCCGTTGCCGTTGCCGTTGCCGTTGCCGCCGCCGCCCACTCCTCTGCCCTTTTTGCGTGTGTGACGCGTCGGCGCGTGCTTCAATTAACACTCAACAAAGTCAGCGCAGGCAGCGGAGAGTGAGTGAGAGAGAGAGCGGGTAGGGGGTGGGGGAGGGCGACTTGCAACGCTCAGCGCGAATATCGAGTGAAAATTGTCAGCGCGCTTGGCTTACATGTTCAACATGGCAAAAAATTCATGTACAGTTGTATAACAACAAAAACAACAACAATAATAAAAAAATGTTAAGCAGACAAAATGAAAACACACACACACACAGACACGGGAAAAAAACGCGAATCGCAGCGAAATTTTAATTTAATTGTTTTTTTTTTCTTTTTTTTTTTTGTTTTCGCTGCTCGTAGCAGCAGCGGCAGCGGCAGCTCTGTTTAATGTCTCTTCAAGTTGTTGTTGCTGCTGCTGCTGCTGCTGCCTGTTCTTCTGCTGCCTTAACTGTTTTATTTACTGTTTCTGTTTCTGTTTTTGTTTTTTGCGTTTTGTTTTTGTTTTAATTTCGTTTCTGTTTCAGCTTCAGCTTCGGTTGCAGCTGCGCGGGTTGAAGGCGACGCGTGCCTGCGCGCCTGGCATTGGCTTCACGACTGCGACGACTGCGACGACAGACAGAGACAGAGACAGAGAGACAGTGAGTGCGACGACAGAGAGACAGAGCCACAGCCGCACGCGATCGCTGCGAAAGCTCAACTGGTCTGCCGGAGCCGTAGACGGAGCCAGCGCCACGCGACGCGTCCGCGATGAGCAGCAGCAGCAGCAGCAGCAGCCAACGGCAGCGCAGCGCGACGCAAATAAAAAAAAAAGGCCACACTCAGCTCAAAGCAGGCGCGAGTCCTAAACACACTGATAACAAGCAGACAGTGCGGCGAAGTAAGAGAGTGAGAGAGTGAGTGAGAGCGAGAGAGCGCGGCGCTCACTAAGGTGTAAGGGCAAGCGCAGCAGACACGCACGCACACAGACACACACATAAACAAAGCGAAGGCAGCTGCGTAGGCTGTGTGTGTGTGTGTGTGGTAGCTTCCATTGACAGAGCATGGGCAAAGCTCATTGTCTCTCTCTCTGTCTGTCTCTGTGTGTGTGCGCTCTGACGTAGTTGAGTTGTGAGCGAAGTGATGAGAGAGCGCGCACACCATTGAGTTGCTGCATGCAAGTGAGAGTATGTGAATGACTGGAGTGGGGGGAGGGAGAGTGTGAGAGTGTGAGAGCGTGAGAGCGTGTGTTGAATTGAGCGCAGGATCAACTGCACAATGTGTTGGCGCTGCCTGCGCGTGTGTATGTGTGTGTGTGTGTGTGTTACTCTCTCGTTTTATTTAATTATGTATTTACATATTTATGTATGTAATATAAAGAGATTCACTGTGGAGAAAAAAGCAACAACGTTTTCTCCTTCCTTGCGTTCCTTTTCCTTGGCGCAGCGCTGCAGGTTTTGTTTATTTTTGCTCTCCTTTTTTTCCGCTTTTTGTTCTTTTGCTGTGCCTGCTGCTTTTATAGTTTTTCCGCTGCGAGCTTGGCTTTGCTGCGATTTCACGCATGGACTGCGCTGCTCTCTCTCGCTCTGCAGCAGCGGCGTCGCAACGTCGGCGACGCGTTGGGGCGTCGGGGCGTATGTCGCATCACAGCGCGCGCCCGCCTGTCTGTGACGTCAATGGCAGTGGCAGCTTTCGGACCGGTCCAACAGTCCAATAATTTTCAATGCGACACAGCGACGCGACTTGGCCAAAGCACAGCACAGCGTGGCTTCAGCTGCGACAGCGACGGCGACTGCAAAGCTTTCGCCAACAGCGGCGCGAGCTTTCAATGCGCCGATCGACTTAGTCAAGTTTCAAACCACGCGCGAAGCTTTTGCGCATTGTAAGTAAACTAAAAGAGAGAGAGAGAGAGAGAGTACACTCCCTCCCCCCCACCCACACCTACCTTCTTTTTGGCCGCCTCTGCTGCACTTATCACATAGAGATCAACGATGCCCAGCAGACAATCATCGCAGCGACACACATCCTCGCCGAACGCCAGTGAGCCGAGGCTGCTTGTCGAGTCCAGTGAATCGGTGCGTCGCAGTCGACTGACAATCGCTGCCGGGCTGCTGCCGCCGATCGCAATGGCAGCGGCTGTCAGCGGCGTTGCCAGCTGTGTGGACAGTGTGCTGGCGTTGCCACTGGCGTTGCTTGTGCCGCCGGCTGCGGGTGACGCGTTACCGGAACCGGAACCGGAACCGGAACCGGGAACACCGCTTGCGGCGGCGGCTGCTTCGATTTTACGCGCCAACAGTTGCTCCATCAGCGTGCGCGGACGCGATGAGGAGGGAAACAAAGCCATCGCACTTAGTGGAGTGTCTACTGTACTCGCCGAGTACCAAGTTCTTTGCTTAAGTCTTTCGTATACTACGCCTATCGACCCGGGTCGATAATTTTCTTTATATTTTATGTCTCTTTCTTTCTCTTGTTTTTTTTTTTTTGCTTTTTATATACGCCCAAGTTGCAACATACCTGTAATGAGATAAAGGGAGAGAGAGAGAGAGAGAGAATTAGTAAGGTATTCTATATATAGCAGTATAATATATAATTTTAATAGAAATGATCGATTATCAGTGGCTTGGGGCACGGCAGCTTAAATTTGAAATATAATTCAGAAGCTTCTGGCATGCAGAAACTTCTATAGCAAATTTGGTGTCTCTAGCTACTCTAAGAGCTGAGATCTGTGCGTTCATACAGACACAAAAAAAAAACAATGTTTTCTCATGGTTTCGTAATCCTTATGAGTAAACTAGAGCTGAAATCAAATTTTTTCTGACTTATGAGCCAATTAGCAGCAGAAAGTTCAAGTTATTTTCGAACTCATTTGGGAGTAATGGCTGTAGATACGTCCAGAACTGCAGAACTTTACATTAAACTACGGCTAAAGTGAATTATGCACTTTTTTCTACTCTATCGATAGTTATCTTGAGATTGATAACAGGTAATAAGAGCATCCCAAAGAGTTATAGCAAGTTTTTTTGCAGCCAGTTTCAAGACCCTCTCCCCCCCTGACCCCTTCACAAATTCTGGCAAGGTCTGGCAGAGCTCTCGAAGCTGCTGGCAAACGAGATACAAATTGCAGTCGATTTATCTTTCGCATTTTCCAGCTCTCTGTATGTAGTTTTGTTCCTTTAACGCGACTATCTATCGTCTCCTTCGTTGCGTGGCAACCTTATCCGGCTGGCCTGATGGGGCACAATTTGTTTGTCTGTCGCATCTTATCCGAAACGGGGCGTCGTACGCTGTGACGCCTAATCGCAGCCTGATAAAAGTTTCTTGTTAATTAACATGAAAGTGCAATGCGGAGCTCCAAGATCGAAACTCTCCAAAAAAAAAAACTCGTCCAGGCACGGACAAGAGACGAAACCGTATCCGAACCCGATTCGACTGCAGTTGGCATCGTTTGCAGTCGTCGTCATATCGCCGCATTTATGCGCACATAAAAGTCAAATAATAGATCCAAAAGATACTTTGCCAGTGCAGCAACTCGTTGCAGACAGATCGGACAAAAGGACAGCCGGACAGGCAGACAGCCGGACAGGCAGACAGCCGGACAGTGGGACAGCCGGACAGCTCGGCCAGCCAGCCATGATTTATAAGTCCCGCGATCGTAGCTCTTGTTGTTGTTTTCTTCGAGTCTCTGCGTATACCCTCTAAAATCTGCGAGACGCCACACAATTTGCTACAGCGCAGCGTTTTGAATAACGAAATTATTGCCAGATTAGCACGATTTATAATCTGCGATCGTTGGTGGTGATCGTTAGGTGATCGAGGTGCATTATAATTGGCATCGTATTGCCATTACATTTTGCATGCCGATCATGTTTCCACCATATCGGGCAATCGTACAAGTTATGGCATAGATCGGATGCCCAGTTGCGATCGCTGCTGGAAGTGATCATGCGGTGTAGATCGCCAGAGAATGCAGTCAGAGATCTAGGAAGTGTTGTGATTTATAGCTGTTCATTCTTCTTGATACTTATCTTAGAAATTAGTCGCGATCGTCTAAGCCCCCGAGAAATTTTGGGGGCTATAGCTCTTGTATACTCAGAGACAGACCTGAAGATCATATAAGAGATTTTTAGTCAGTAGTTAAGAACCTAAGTCAAAGAAATAAATATCACCTCATGATAATTTTAAAAAAGAACTAAGTAATCTATAAACGAAGCTAGAGAACCAACTGAATCAACAGAGTAAATAGATCATTTGAAGATCAGTGTTTTTATTAAAGGAACTTCATGGAAAATGAGTGCAACTCAAAGTCGACTCTATCCGAAATTCCTTTCGATTTTTTTCTGCTGCTCTGGCTGCAGTTATTGTTATTGTTTTTGTGTTGCTTAAGCCAACTGTCTTGTACTTTTATGGTCGGTCGTCTTATCAATAATTTATGTCAGATTATACCGTTATGTCACAATAAATTAAAGTTGGCAACTTATTTTCCCGGCGTTTGCGATTTTCCGTTTTTTATTATGGCCAAATCTGTCAGTTTAGTGGCGCATTTGGAAAATGGGGAAAATTGAACGGGCCAACTGGTTGGGCAGTCGTGCATGTGGCATGCAACAGCGCGACAGAGTGAGAGAGCGAGATAGAGAGAGAGAGAGAGAGAGAGAGAGAGAGGCGACTACACTCGCAGTTGCAGTTGCAGTTGCAAGTCGAACTCGGAGTGGGCTAGTGTGGACTCCGCTTGCGGGCTTGGCGTGCGGCGGCAAATTTCACTGTCACGCCTCGTTTTCAATTAACTTGTTGGCGACCGCTGGCCAGGCCGATAAATCAAATGAGCCGCCACAGGCAGTGCCAGCAGTGTCTAGTCTCTCCTCCCGTCCGTCCCGTGCCTCCTCCCACTGTTTGTCGATTTTATTTTGATTTATGAAGATCGCTTCATTTGGCTGCCGCTTCTGCTGCTGCATGCGGCAATGTCAAAGTTTATCGCCGCGACGCGCAATGATTAATGTGGCAAGTTGTGTGCCCACTGTACTTGCTTGTCTAGTGTGTCCACTGTGCCGCCGCCATACGCAACTGCAAATGCGGCAACTGCAGGCAGCAACTGCCACCGGGCTGCCGTTGCTGTTTATGGTAGTCACGACGCTGCCAGTTGCAAGTTGCCAGTTGCAAGTTGCAAGTTACGGGGACGGACAAGGGTCAATCGGTTTGCAGATACAAAAGTATCTTCGTGCGTTGGCCCCAAGCTGCGTGCGTGAGCGAAACCTGTATCTATCTTTCACATAGAAATGGAGTGCGCGGCCACCTTCGCTGCAACATCGTAATGTATCTCTCACTCGATATCTATCTTTATGCTCATTTTATACGCAACTCGTTAAAGAGTATCTTTCTCTTCTGCACTCAGCTCTAACTGTAACTGCAAGCCGTATCTTATCTGCACTTGCAGTAGCTGCACAAATCGATATACGAAAAAAAAAATGAAAGAAACCAATTAAAATCTTCAAAGATTGCAAAGATTGGTTATCAATTTAAAAGACTCAACCAGGAAAGTCCTCGACGAATGAAAGCACTCAATAAATCTATAAACATTGCAAAGTATCTGATAGTAAATCGATAAATAATCTTCAAGAACGAAATTTGTTTAAACTGATCGTACATTGATAAATAGAAAATATCGAGAACTATAAAAAAATGACTTAAATATCAATATAATTTATCTAAAAATGTATTAATTAGCTAGCAAATTAATAGATCAACTTAGATATAATCGGTGTATATCTTGAGATAATCTTGGCTGCGTAGTCTCTGCCAATACAATAAATCGAACTTACTCAGCTAAAGTAATTTTTGCTACGAAGATCATTTTAATGTATATGAAAAAGTATCTGCCAAGTATTGTGCGCAAATAAAATCGGAAAACAGATAGAAAGAGAGACAGCGAGAGGGGGCGAGTAGGGGGTGGATGGAAAAAAAAAATAAACTTTTAATTAACAAGCGAGCACAAAATCAACAAAATCAATTTGGTCGCTGCGTTTCTCAAACAACAAACAAAAACAAACTCCCCAGATAACTTTTGGGCTGAGTGTGCCTGTTGTTGTTGTTGTTGTTGTTGCTGCTTGTGTTGCTGTTGCTGTTGTTGTTGTTGTTGTTACTCACTTGGTGCCTGCTGCAACGACGATTGCTGCTGCTGCTGCTGCTGCTGCTCAGTTTCGCTTCTAATTTGCAGTAAACAATTGCGCGGACACATAACAAATATGGCAAAAAAAAGATCAAGCCAATGGAGTGAGACAAGAATAATAATGACAATAACAATAATAATAATAAAAGTTGTAAATAATAGTGAGAAAAAAAAGAAACAATAGTTACAACTATTTTTTTTATTATTATCGAGAATAGTTTGGAATCGGAATGCCAGCGAGCGGGCGAGCGAGACGGAGTGTGAGTGAACGATCGACTGCGATCGACGACGACGGCACAAGAAACACGACACAATTTTCTTTTTTTTTTTGTTTTTATGTTGTTTGCTTTTTTAGGTGCCCGATCGCTTGTTGACTTTGGAACGGCGCACGAGCAACTGATCGCCGCGACGGGGCGACAGTCACAAGCAAAGCTCGACAAGATCGGGCGACAAGACGACGACGCAGCCGAGGAGCATAGCCGAACGTGGCCGAACGTGCTGCCAGCTATGGCTCTTTCCCGCCCGCGCCAGCGATTGCAGTCCATCTCTCTCTCTCTCTCTCTCTCTCTCTCTCTTTCTCTCTCTTACTGTGGCTCGCTGCTTATCCTAGTCGCGCTGATCGCAGCATAAATCAGCGAGTGGAGAAGGAACGATCACAACGACGACGACGACGCTCTGATTGAAACATGAAAAGACGCCACAGCAGCAGCAGCGACGACAACTGCCGCTGGGTGGTGGGTCCTGCCTGGTCGTAGCGATCCGTAGTGATCCTCAACAAGCCTGCTAATTGCGACAGCAAATTGCTGCGGCCCGCATTTGATTTGCATAATGGTCCGATCGCTCGATAGTTCGACTTCGCGTTGTCCATATGCAAATTGACTTTGGCCTAATCGGGGCAGACCGATCGACCGATCGACCGACCGATCGTCTGATCAACCGATCACCCAAGCAACTTTATGACAGCCTCTGGCCGGCTGTCACAATATTTGTACGCTATTAATTGCCCACTTGACGCCTTTCTCCCTCTCCCTCCACCTCCCCCTCGATCTTCATCTATCTCTCTCTCGCTCCTCAGAGAGTGCGTTGAGATTTTGTTTAAGTGTTTTATGAAGTCAGGCAGATGGGACAGCCCGATAAGCCGCAGGCAATGGCCCCGCAGGCCTGGCCAAGTCCGCAGAGGATCGTCGTCGTCATAGCTCATACGCCTGTCATAGTCATAGATATCGACTGTCCGGGCCAACAACAGGCAACAGGCCAGATATGCCTAGAAGATACATATGAAATGAGACCAGTTCGAGATCGTTGAGCCTCGTCTGCGTAGCAATTGAGGAATATTTTATTTTTCTTATGTTACCCAGCCCAGCCCAGCCCCTTTTAAAGAAGTGTGTGATCTATTGCCGAGATCTATTTTCGACAATCATTTATGGTTTTTTTTTTTTCAAAAGCTCTACCCAGTTCTTATCTAATCGATAGGCTATTTCCGTACTTGTTGCCAATTCTGTTCAGATTGTTGTCTCTACAATGCTTTGCAATTATGTGTTATATCAAATTTCCTAGCGATCGTGAGTTCTTGTCTATTTCTTAGAAATTATTACGAGCCTTAGAAACGTCATATAATACTTTCATGGAGCCAAGATCTACATAGTTTTCGTCCCATGACGTTTTTTCTCTGTGATTCCCAAAAATCGTGTCATATAAAACTTTCTTGGAGCCAAGATCTACATAGTTCTTGTTAAATGACGTTTTTTCTCTGTGATTCGCTAAAATCAAATAAGTTTTCGGAAGTATTTTTTCCATGAAAACGAAATTATTCATATACGAGGGTCGTTTGATAAGTCCGTGACTTTTTGTATTTGCCGCGCACCTGCTCTAAATACAACACTGCTCCTGTCAGCAGTTATCGATTAACAGCTGACTGTAAAATTTTGAGAAAGCTGCGTTTTTTGGTTTGCGTTTTATAGGCATTGAAAGCAGACGATCTCGTGAATTTTAACGAAAATGGAAAAAAGTGAATTTCGTGTGCTAATTAAGCATTATTTTTTGCGTAAAAAATCCATCACCGAAACCAAGGAAAGACTTGATAAATATTATGGGGACTCTGCACCATCAATTTCAATGGTTAAGAAATGGTTTACTGAGTTCCGTTGTGGTCGTACCAGTACAAGTGATGCCGAACGTTCAGGTCGCCCAAAAGAGGTCGTCATGCCAGAAATCGTCGACAAAATCCATGGAATGATATTGGATGATCGGAGAATGAAAGTGCGTGAGGTAGCTGAGGCTGTAGGCATCTCAACTGAACGGGTACATCACATTTTACATGAATATTTGGACATGAAAAAGCTTTCCGCGCGATGGGTGCCGCGATTGCTCACACACGACCATAAGCGCAACCGTGTGACCATTTCAAAGGAGTGTTTGGCGATGTTCAACCGCAATCCAAACGAATTTTTGCGCCGTTTCGTTACCGTAGACGAAACATGGATCCACCACACCACACCAGAGACCAAAGAACAATCAAGACAGTGGGTTTCTCCGGGTGAACGTGCACCAAAGAAGGCCAAGGTGGGTCTGTCGGCCAACAAGGTCATGGCCACAGTTTTTTGGGATGCACAAGGTATCATTCACATCGATTACCTTGAAAAGGGTAAAACGATCACCGGCGAATATTATTCAGAGCTTTTGGACAGATTCGATATTGATTTGAAGCAGAAACGACCGCATTTGGCGAAAAAAAGTGCTGTTCCATCAGGACAATGCACGGGTGCACACGTGTGTAGTCAGCATGGCAAAATTTCATAAATTGGGCTACGAACTGCTACCCCATCCAGCATATTCTCCAGATTTAGCCCCCTGTGACTATTTTTTGTTTCCAAACATGAAGAAATGGCTCGGCGGTAAGAGATTCGGGTCAAATGAAGAGGTCATCACAGAAACAAACGACTATTTTGAGGGCCTTGAGAAAACCTATTATTTGGAAGGAATAAAAAAATTGGAAAAACGCTGGACTAAATGTATAGAGCTAAAAGGAGATTATGTTGAGAAATAAAACGCTTCTTTGACGAAAAAAATATATTTTATTCAAAAAGTCACGGACTTATCAAACGACCCTCGTAGTATGTTTGCGTATGGAAAATTTAATAAAATGTCAACAATGGAATTATTTGTGATATTAAAATAAATAAATAAATATATATATATCACAATCTTTGACGCAATCGCATGAATCAATATAATTGTTTATTAATTTTACCTAGAACTATTGATAAGAGAATTATGCTAATAAAGCAACAATATTTGTTTTCTTATTTTTTGTATAATTCTTATCAAAATAAAACTAGTCGGAAAGGCGTTGACTGCAAGAGGTCATGGATATATTTATATATTTTTAAAATACACCATAACCAAAATAAATAATACAAAAAAAAATTAAAATATTTTCAAAATAAAAAATCACAAAAAAAATACTGTTAATAAGTTGCAGAGCTTCCGCAGTAAGTTCTAGGTAATTTCTTGAAGTTTCTTGGATTTTATTTCCAGTAAATTCTGGTTTTCTCTAACAAACAAATTCTGAGGGTTCTCGGCTATCTTAATTATTGCTTAATTTGTGTGCTTTTTTTTACTACGTAAATATTTCACTGGAAAGGGCAATTTGATTTCGTTGTGTGTGAATTCATTTTCTCATATGATGCAGCACTCTCTGGCGCCCAACTGGCAAAACGATCTTTTGAACTGGGAACATGTTGTTGCGTTTCCTGTGTTGCGTTTGTTGTGTGTGTGAGAGTGTGTGTGTGTGTGTGTGCGTGTGTGACATGCCACAAAATGTTGTCGCCATAATTTCCCGTATACACTGCAAGAAAATACGTCGAAAACTAAGTAGAACCAAAGCGTAGGTTCAATTTTAAGCAGTAAAGATGGATAAATATCGTAGAGTAGATATCGATAAATGTTTAAGGAGTAATATCGATAAATTTCAAAAGACAGATATTTAGATAAAAAAGAATCTACAAGTAGTATTTCGAGTATCGGAGTATCAGTTATTCCATCTTATCTGCCAAACATTATATCATCAGCTTCTCCCATCCCTGACAAGCTGATCGCCTACATGTGGGCTGCAGCACAGTAGCTCACGCGGCACGACACTAAGCCAGCTTAATCTCTATAAAGCAATTAGCCGCAACGATCAAGGGGGGTGCGAGGGGGATACTGTCCGAAAACTTAATTCAACTACAGTGCTTGCAATAAATTGATCAATGTTGCTTTGGGGCGAGTCTGATCGCCTAATCGGTGGCTTGCAGTGTATGGGATGGGATGGGATGGGATGGGATGGGATGGGATGCCATAGCCGGCCAGCCCACATAGCGTTGCATGCAACAACGCTGCAACGTTGTGTCGTGTTTGGGTGTCGCGCGACAGGCGACATAACCTTTAAGGCAATCGAAGCAGCGAGAAAGAAAGTGCGGAAGAGAAGTGGCAGGAGGAGGCAGCGGCACAGCTTGTGGCCACAGTGCCACATGCCGCATGCCGCATGCTGCTGCTGCTGCTGCTTGCAACAAGGCGGCCGCTGGAATGACAAATATGCTGGCCGCGGCACTCGGCACGCAAACTCCCAATAGGGAGCAACTACTCCAACAACAACTGCCTGCAACAACAACAACAACAACAACTGCCTGCAACTGCAACATTGCATTTGATCTGCCGACTGCGGCAGCGGCAGCGGCGGAGGCAGCGACAGCGATACCGATTGCATTCGTTGGAAAAAAAAAAGAAGAAAAACCAAGAGGCAACACGAGACAAGAGATTTGCCCTGGGACTGGTAGAAGCTATGATGCCCTAACAAAATGTTGATTGAAAAAATCGATTAATCGAATAGATCGATATCTGATATTTAATTTTAAAAATACATATGGCCAGTCCCATTTTTTCAATTAGAAGTTCTTACTGATTGAACTTGCTGTGCCTGAACTTTATCATTGTTGTTTGAAAATGATATTTACTTTAAATTTTGTACTGATTACAATCGAACAGACCTTCAACGGTTCAATTAAAATGCCTGGCGAATGCGTAAGACTCTGCTATCAGTGTTGGAGTTATAAAACATATCGATCTAATGTGGAAAATGCTTAAAATAAATACGTTTTTTTTTTTATAGGGCAATAGAGGCAAGGGAAAGGGTGTTTAAGAGCCTACATACATGTTGTAAAATACTAGGGGAAGAGCATAGAGATTTTAAAGAGTATTTCAAAAGATATAGATGTAGATGTAGATCGCTGGAAAAGGTTGAAAATAAAGAAAATAGAACATGCAACAGTTGTCTGCAATTTTATTCAGTTAAATCTATAAAATAGGTATATATTTACGTATTATAGAGTTATTTGTGGCAAACGATATGGCATAGCTTAAGTACTCTGCGCAGGCGCAAGGGCAGCGACGGCGCGAAGTAAATGACGCAAATTGCGGCATTGTGAAAATACCCAACCCAATACAGTTCTTTTCTTTCTTTCCTCGTTGTTGTTGTTGCTACTCTTGCGGTTTTTGCCGTTATTTACTTACACACTTATATTTATTATTTTATATTTCATTTTTTTTTTATTATTATTTCGTTTCGTTCTGCTTTATTGTTGTTGGTTTTTGTGGCTTACAACGCGACGCCCGCTCGATCATGTAATTACTCTGACGATCGCGCTGTGGCCGTTGATGGGCTGCTGACGTCAACGGAAGTTGCCGCCGACAGCGACGCCAGCGTAGCCAGCGTCGCCAGCAAACGCAACTGCGTCGCCACAGAGGCTGTGTGTGCTTGTATATTTTTTTCGTCTCGGCAGCGTAGACCTCGTGCGAGCCCCTCTACCCCTAAAAACACCGCCCCACCCCCTCTAGACTGGCATAATCAACTTAATCGATTTCTCGCACCATTAGCGAGCGTCATAATTCAAGCGGGCGACTACCACGACCACGTCTATAACACCACCACCACCCCCAACTGACCAAGCCGAGCCGCCGTAGCAGTCGCGTCGCAGTAGCAGCAGCATCGGCAGCGACAGCGACGGCGACAGCGACATCAGCAGCAGCAGCAGCAGCAGCGACAGCGGCAGAGCTGGCGTTGATGAAGCTGAAAAGCTGAAAAGCTGATTAGATATGACGGAACGACTGCGCGCCTGTCACAACTATGGCCTGTTCAAGCTGACGGATGGCGGAGGCCGTGCCATATAAAAAGCACACCCACACACACACTCAAACACACACGCACAACAACAACAACAACAACAACTACGACACCATTCAATAATAATGCTGCCTGCCCATCATCAACAATGATCGCCGCGTGCAACGTCAGCGTATAAATTACCATAATATCTAAGCAGATGATATTATACCATATATGGTATATGTATAGAGCATATGATGTGCAATTGGAGTTGAAATACCTTATAGAGGGGGGTTATCTCAATTTAAAATATATAATTTTATTTAAATCGAATGTAATTGAGTTCAAAGAACTGAATTAATGTGTAGTTATACTCAGTTATATAGAGTCCTGGAGCAGCAGAGTAATTAAAGTATAGAAAACAGAAAGAACAGTCTAGCTATATCAATAGTAGAGAATGACGACTACCCCTATAAGCACTACAGGGGATCGGTTAAACAAATATGTTAATAAGTAAGATCATTAGACATCATTAAAAAAAATATTATGATAAAAAAAATACTTTCAGAGCTCTAAATAGTTCTCTACCTGAAAGATCTGAAGATTAGCATTTTTAAGCACAAAATAATAATAATAATAAACTAAAAACCTTGTGTTATATTGCATGTATCGTTAGCTTAAGCTCTGCAGATATTTATGCTTTTGGTCTAGCCGTAGTGTATGCTAAAATTCGGTGCATGGAAGTAATTTATCGCAGTTTTTTTTTTGTATTTTGTACATTATTTTCATTTTCGCTGGGTGCTGTAAAGTTTTATGGCCTCTGGCCCAGGCGAGTCGAGACCCAAGATTTGCCATTATTAATGATCGCGCACACGCACACAAGCGATGCCGCAAGTCATAAGCAGCAAATGGAGCCCAGTGACGTCACAGCCTTGACACCAACACAAAAGAAAGAGTGAGGCAATCAGAGAAAGAAAGAATAATACTAGGATTATCTTAGGTAAGCAACGTTTGAGATATTTCTACTATAAACGAACAAAAAAAGTGTGACAACATCTTCTAAATGGAATTACGTACTATCATCCCCCCCCCCTCCCCTCGCTCACTCACTCTCACTGCTGGAAATGGGGCTACAATGAATTCTCAGGCCTGTCAGCGATGATAATGATATAATGCTAGTGTGTGTACTAAAATGTCTCATTTTAGACTGATCTCAGACAGTTTTAAATATTTGCAAAATGCTGGAAAAGATTCCGCGAAAAACTCTCAGTTTCTGGAAGTGATCTTATCTAAGTTTAAGAATAGAAAGATCTCTTAATATTTGTGGAAAAAATTCCATGATCAGTGATGGATATTCCTCTCCTGGAAAAAGATCTCTGCACGCAAAGTGCCTATAAACAAAAAAAAAAAAAAAAACAGACCTTATATGGAGAAGCCGCACAAAATTTACGACATTGTGTCTATGATAAGCGAAACTAGTTCAGATATGCGACACAACATACATACTACACTAGACTATGTAGTACAACACGGAGAGTGTATACTACATAGAACTGTTGTGGAATGTGTCATAAAGTGGATTTATCTGGTACTGGGGACCAGTACTCTAAACGTGCTAAAGAGCCCCCCAAAATAAGTACGAGAGCAAAGCAGAGAGTAATACCCCTGCTGCTAACGTAAATCAATTTGGGAAGGTATTTCCAAACCATTAGGCTTATCGAAAAACCCCTCGACGTTGACGACGTCGACCACGACGACGTCAGAGGGTACTTCAACGGAATCATAGAGAATTACTTGGGAATTGCATTTGACTTTGATGACAAGTCGCAACGAGGTCGTCAATCCCTGTGACAATCGCGTGCGCAATACGAAATTTTGCGTAAGAGCACGTTTCTGCAAAACCAACAGAAAAGCTAACAGTTCCATCGAATCGGTTGGAGGGTAGAGTAATTTAGTATAAAATTACATAGAAAGCGTCTTTTCCTTAAGAAAAACTGAACTGAAAAGAGTAAGATCATAGTAAATATCCCTTAATGAATGCAAAATAATAAATAAATAAATCCATTATAATAATAGATCGCATTTCCCCTTAATAATAACATTATAAGGTGCTAAGGTTCCTTTCCTATTTGCTTTTTGTTGTATGTGTTGTGTGCTTCTAATTGACGCACCAGCATTGTGCCGAGCACTACTACAGCACCTGGCAATGTTTATTTTCATTTGCCACGCCTCGCTACGCCTTACCCGCCCCTCCAAAGGCCAGAGTGGAGAAAGAACCTTCAGATAGCGAGCTTATCTCGCGCTCTATGTCTGACTTCATCTGTAGTATATAGTATATATGTATATATAGAGTACACCTGGAAGATCTGAGTATGTACAGGGCACAATAGTTTGATAAATATTTATATTATGATTTTATTATTGTTGTTATATGTATGTAGTATAGCGTGCTATATGTATCGCATATATGAATATCCAAGTTTGCTTAACAAATATGCCAGACTGGGGCTATCTGTCTGCCTGGCCTTATATACAATACAACACACACACACACACACACACAAGGGAATATAATACACATAGATATCTCTATAATACAATACTCTGAGTTAATCACTAAGATAAGCGTGTTCCTATTGTTGTTGCTGTGATAGCGAGTTGGTTTTTATCAGCGCACCCAATTTCAACATCATCATAAGATACAAAAAAAAAAAAAAAAAAAAAAAAAACAATATATATATGGAAGAAAATTATAACCCGCCCCGTGGAATCTCATTTGGGCGATAAGATAAGCGGCAAATTAATTACTCGCGTCGCGCCGTCGCGCCGCACTTCGCCGCAAAGAAATACCAGGCGAAAATCGGGTATATATGTGTGTATATATATGTATGGTATATAGTACTTATATTATATAATTAATGCAACAACAACAAGAAGAAGCTGCAACAAGCAGCAGTACCCGCCCTCCTCCTTCTCACTCTCACTCTCCCCCATTTAATTTTAATTGAGATTTCTCATAATTGTAACTTCGCCAGCGTCGCTGCCTTTCTGCTGCCGGCTGCCATTGCCGCTGCCGTTGCCGCTGCCACTGCCAACGTCGACAGCGCCGCCTACCTTCTTAAAGCCTTCGCCCAGCTGCGTGGCAGCCAAAAGCTCGCTCAGCTGTCGCTCCTGTTCCAACTGCTGCCGCTGCTGCTGCTGCTGCTGCTGCGCTGCTTGCTCTGCCTCAGCTTGCTCTGCTTCTGCCTGCTCCTCTGCTTCTTCTGCCTGCTGATCATAATCATCGCCGCTCAATTCGCCGCTGCTGCTGTGACTCGACTTGCGTGCCAGCGCAACCCTCACCCCATTCACAATACACTCGCCGCCATCCAGTGCCGAGATGGTCGATCCACAATAGTAGAGATTGCTGCAGCTGCTCGCGGCACTCACATCCGACTGAGCTTCATCTTTGGACCCGCCGCCAATGCCGCCGCTTCCGCTGCCGCTGCCTCCGTCGCGTGCTGCACTCGCTTCGAGCGAACAGCGACGCTGGCAGCGTGCGCGCTGCAAGCGAAAATATTCCATTTCCTCCATGCTAATGCCGCAGGCGGTTATATCATCTGAATAATCGGAGACCACCACCGATGGGGTGCGTACATAGCGTACGCCTACCATGCCGCCCAGTTCGCTGATGCAGCTCTGCGTCGATTCGCGTCGTGAGCTTGGCGGCGCTGACAGCGCTGCAACGACGCGCTCTTCGAGCAGCACTTTGCTGGGCACACCAGCAGTGGCGCCTGCAGCGGCAGCGATAGCGGCCGAAGCAGCGGACGTCGCCGCATTTGCTGCTGCTGCTGCTGCTGCCGCTTGCGTTGCTGTCGCATTTGTGGGCGATGTCAGGGGGGAATCGGCCAAGGCTGTTGGCTCTGCCAGCGGCAACAGCGCAGGACGCAGTGGTAAATCTGTCACTGTCAGCGTCATGCGTCGCTGTGGCAGCGCTGGCGGCAACTCTGCCATGGTCACATCATCCACCTCCAGCCCCAAAGCGGAATCACTCGATGCGCAACGCATCACCTTCGGTTTGCCAAGACGCAAAGATGTCGCAGTAGCAGCGCCAGTGGCAGTCGCCGCATCGCATTCGTTGTCGCTGCTGCAGGGACTAAGGCCGCCAGCATTGCAGCCCTCGTCGGAGTTGGCAGCGCTGCTCATTATTGGCTTCAATAGCAACTGCGTCTGCTGTGACTGCTGCGCCTGCGTCTGCGTCTGCGTTTGCGCCTGCGTCTCCGTTGGCTGCTGCACAATCATTGTTTCGAATTTCTCAATCAGCTGCTGTATGCGTTGTTGTTGTTGTTGTTGTTTCTGCTTTGTCGTATCGAGAGCTTGGCACGCCTGCTCTCTCAGCTGCTGCTGCTGCTGCTCTCTCACAAGTTGTTGCTCTCTCGACTGCAATGCAGGCGCATTCAAGTCCTTGTACAAGGCAGCTTTGCACGCGTGCTCTCTCAGTTGCTGCGCCTCACTCAATTGCTGCGCCTCTCTCAGCTGATGCTGGTGCTGCTCTCTCAACTGTTGTTGCTCTCTCGGCTGCAATACAAGCGCATTCAAGTCCTTGAAGAAGGCAGCGCGCAGTTGCGCTTTGTGTGCGGCCAGACGTTGCTGGCGTTCGCATAAATTGAGAGAGGAAGCTGCGGTTGCTGTTTCTCTCTCTGTCTCAGTTGCTCCTCTTGTTGCTGCTGCGTCTGTTATGCTCTCAGTAACTGTAGTTGTAGGTGCTGCTGCTAATGTTGGATATGCTATGGTGGCAGTTGTGGCTGCTGCTGCTGCTTTTGTTGTCTGTGGGAGGCGTGCGCAACGCTTCGCTGCTCTCTGATAACTAAAAGTCGTTGGCGCTGCCGTCGCGCATTTATTTTGAACGTTAACCGTTGTCGCTATCGTCGACACAGTCGCCTCTGCTGACGTTGACGTCGCTGCGGTTGGCAGCGCTGCCTGTTGCGCTGTCGCCGTTACCGTTGACGCCGGCATCGCTGTCATTATCTTGAGCATGAAATCAGTTTTGGTTACGCTTTCGGACGCGGCGGCATTCTGCTGACCGTCGCGGCGCGCACTCATCGCAGTCAGCGTCGACGTCGACGCGCTGCGCTGTCACTGTCACTTCGCGTCGCGTCGCGTCGCAGCGAGGGTGCGTTGTTTTTCTTTGCTTTTATTTTTTATTTTTTAATTTTTTATTTTCGTTTTCTTTTTTTTTTTTTTTTGAACGCGTCCGCGCACTTTGAATTCAAATCGACACCTGCCGCTGCCGTCGCTTAACTGTCGCTCTGGCTGTAAACACGGTCTCCAACTGCGACGGCGGCAGCAGCAAGAGCAACAGCAGCAACAGTAACAGCAACAGCGACGGCAACGTGGACGGCGACTGCGACGGCGACGGCGACAGAGACGACGATGTCGATGTTGACGTTTTGATGGCTGAGTGAAGCGTGTAGTAATGTTGCTCTTGTTGTTGTTGTTGTTGTTGCTTTAGACAGTTTGGCTGCAAGTGGCGCTGCTGCTCTAGTTGTCGTTGTTGTTGTTGTTGTTGTTGTTCCTGCAGGTGGCGCTGCTGCCGCCCGCTTACAGCGACTGCAACCGCTGCGGCTCACATTGGCGTCGACTGCGACTGCGAATTTTGAGCAAAATTGTAATTGAGCATTGTATGTGTGTGTGTGTGTGTGTGTGTCTGTGATCTTGAAACGTTGACGCAATGTGCTATGATCCCGCACGTACATGCACGCACACACACACACACACACATGCATACACGCACACACACCGTGGCACACGCTTTATTTATTTATTCTCGTATTTCGTCGTTTTTGTTGCTGCGCTCCAATTGCTTTGCTAGTTTTCTTAACTTGAGCGCGTAATTGCATTTAAGCATACACATACACACTGAGAGACACACACACACACATATGTGTATGTACGCAAGCTGACAGACTGACAGACGTCGCTACGCGTCAATCGGTCGCCGCACAGTGGGTCCAAAAATGACTGATAGCCGACAATAACCATGCAATTTTTACGATCTACCTTACGGTTTCGCAATCTGTTTTCTCCCTACGACAATTTTCAATTATATTTAATGTTATTTATTTTTATTATCTTTCACAAGAAACCGAAACTAACACACAGCTGCGTTACGATAAGCTGCGATTTCACCTAATCGAATTACGTTGCGCCAAGTGCGTCGATCAAGTGGATGAGTAAGTAAGAAAAAACGAAAAGAAAACAGAAATATAATAAATAGAAATAAATAGGAAGCCAATAGAATTCGCAGAAACAATTTTACGATTATACAAACTCAAGAACAAATGTTGTAATATATAATTGCATTGAAAATCTTAAGTCAGTTTTATTTTCTTGTTTTCAAATATTATTTATGGCCTGCGGTTTGTTAAATATATAATATTATCATGTCATTTAGCTGAGTGTGATGGAATATGCGAACGATGAGTGATGCCGTTGCCGCCCAAAATGATTCAGCGCATTTTTATTTCGGTTTGAACTTGCTCCGCCCCAAAAAGTGAGTGATAATTTGTCACACTGTGCGTTGCCGCCAGGTGACACTGGCAATGATGAGTTGTCGAATCCGCCGAAAGCAGCTCAATGGGCAATTATCGCTGACGCTGACAATGATCGATTGCTTCCCCTCGCCCCAAAGATAGAATAGAATATGTGTGTGAGAATTTTTTACTTGTGATTGTGCTGCACTGACCCACTGTGTTCGACGGCATCGCACTTTGTGCTCCACTATGACGTCAGTGACGACAGTGGACAACGACAACAATGAGATGAGAGAGTATGACGCCGACCACAGCTGTCATGATCACTGGGTGTGTGTGTGTGGGTGCGCCGTACCCCCACTGTGTTTGTCCAGTGGCCACTGGCCTCTGCTGCGTCTGCGCCGACGTCGGCATCGGCGTTGGCGTCCGGCAAAAAGCGGCAGCAAAAACAAATGGCAATTAAAAAAAGTATGTATGTGTGTGTGGGTGCAACAAACAGTGCAAATTTTTGACAAGACTGACAGACGTTGGTGGTGCTGCTGCTGACGCTGACGCTGACGCTGACGTGTGTGTGGCTGATATGACGTTAAGTCGAGTCGATCCCCCGTGATCGTTGTCTGGTTGCGAAATCGAAACCACTTTGGGCTCATTCAACAAATAGACGCAAATAGACACACCTGCTTGCGATAGGCGCAGCAACGTGCAAGTGTGTGTGTGTGTGTGTGGATTGTGCGTCATTGCAATTGATGAACTAACAACGATACTGCTCTAACTAAAGGATAATCAAACAGTATGCAAGCTGCTCTCAGCTACCACACTCACTCACGCAAAGCGCTCTTAATCCATCTAAGTCCATGATGGCCGCTGCCCTTGCTCAGTCAGACTAGCGACACTGCTTTAACTAAAGGACAATAGGCCAGCTTCTGACAGCATGCTAGCACGCTCTCTCACGGGATGAGGTCGGACACATCTAAATTCGCGCATTTCAATCCATTATGGCCGCTTCGCTTGCTCAGTCAGACTAGCGACACTGCTCTAACTTAAGGACAATATATAGAACAGCGCGCTTAGCTAGCTTCTGTCAGCATGCACACTCTCTGTCAGGCTGGCGACACTGCTCTAACTAAAGGACTTTGAACAGCGCGCAAGGCCAGCTTCTGTCAGCATGCGCGCACGCTCTCTCGCCGCATGAGGTCGAACACATCTAAATTCAGGCTGGCAACACTGCTCTAACTAAAGGACATTAGAACAGCGCGTTCAGCCAGCTTTTGTCAGCGTGCACACTTTCTCGCGCACCTAAATCCATGATGGCTGCCGCGCTTGCTCAGTCAGACTAGCGACACTGCTCTAACTAAGGGACAATAGAACAGCGCGTTCAGCCAGGCATTGTCAGCTTTCAAACTCACTCACAATTAATTATGGCCGCCGCGCTTGCTCAATCAGGCTGGCGACACTGCTCTAACTAAAGGATATTAGAATAGCGCGCAAGTTGCTCTCAGCAAGAATCTCTCACGTGCTCTCACACATGCGCGCACACTTTCAATGATGGCCGTCGCTCTCTCAGCTGTGGCCCAGTGACCGAAAAAAGCAAGTGCAATTGAACTCGTCGAACGAAAGCTTTTGAGCAGCGTCTCCAAAAGCTTTGCAGAGAGCGCAAACAAAATGTTTATTGAGTCAACTTTGACGACGACGACGACGTGTGTTTTTTAGCATTTCGCACACTTTGCGCCTGTGCTTTCGCTTTGACGAAAATGGTCACACTCACACACAATGCGCGTATGGATGAACGGCAGCGCGAGCGCATGCGCGCACACACATTGCGCGAGGGTTGGGCACGCAGCGCGACTGCGAATCGCCGCAAGTGATTAGAAACAACAAAACAAAATAAGAAAATAATAATAACAAAACACAAAAAAAAACTTCGTAAGTTTTTAAGTGGTTTTTCGTGTTGGTGCAAAATTCACGGATAATTGTGGGTAATTACAAGTCAGAAAGAGTGAGATAGTGTGTGTGTGTGTGTGTGTGCTGTGCAGCCCTGGTCGATTGGTTGGCCTGCGGCTCATTCATTGCATTTTCCCATGCGCTGACATTGATCAATTGCAATGCGAAACACTTAAATGTTTGTGCGTCCCACTGTCATTCTCTGTCGGTCAGTGTGTGCCTCGGTGTGCGTATGTGTGTGTGTGTGTTTGTTAATTGTATTTAGCAGCTGTTTGAAGCACATGCAAATTACATTTAAACACTCTTCTTATGCTTTTTGGCCCGCAGCTTTTGTTGTTGTATTGCTTATTTATGCTGTTGTTGTTGTTGTTTTTTCTCTTGCTTGTTTTGTGTATTTGTAACGGTCGTAGCGACGGCGAACGCGACGAGACGAGTTGAGTTGAGTTGATTCGAGACGGGAGGCGCGAGACGAGGCGACGCGACGCGTTGCGTTGGCAGCGCGCTTGTTTCGCGTTTCACTGTGCGCAAGCAACTGTTTTCTTTTTTTCTTTTTTATTTATTTTTTTGTTCGTCGAGACTTCAACTAAAAACTAACTCAAATTCTCACACATCGTTGCCGAGACGTTGCGGCGGCGGCAGGGCAGCGGCAGCGATGGCTGTGGGGCGAGTGCGGATCGGCTTCGGTTCGTGGACCGAGAGGTGCGCGCGTGCGGTCGCTGTTAAAGCTTCGCTGTGCCGCTCTCCGCTCTCCTTTGCTCTTCGCTCTGCCAGTTAATAATCTAGGCTTGCTTTGTTGTTTACACACACTCACACGCGCATACATAAATACATAATCTGCATGTGTGTGTGTGTGTGTGTGTGCAATGAGCTCTCCACTCGCGCATATCTTGTTTATTTTGGCTAGTTAAACAAATGTGTGTGGACGCACGCTTCGCACTTGTCCGTCAATTGACTATTAATAAACATAACATACTCTAAAATTAGTCCTGCCTAAGCTAACTTTCTAAATGGTATATGATTATCGTATGTGTATATACATATTTATCCATGCTTGTGCTCTTGATCCGCGAGCAGAGCAAGTTTATTTTTAATTTCGAAATTCGCTTCCTGCCACACCCAATTCGATTATGCGTATACGTCATATGCGTATATTTCATTTTTTTTTTTTTTTTTGTAAACAGGTCACTCGTGTAAGCTGCAGTCTCTCGAAGCACACTTAAGAAAAGGGGAGTAAATACGAGAATAAAGACGTGACGTCAATGGAATCTATAAATAAGTACACTAAGGAACTTAAAAGTCTTATCGCATTACAAGAAAATAAACAAATTGCCCAGCATAAGGGTTAAATTGCATAATTGATCGTCATATCAGTACAGAGGACTTGCTGACTTGCAGATCAATGGGTTAGGCGGCAGTCAGGGAGATTGTAGGATTATTTGTCGTATTGTCATCCATCGGCATTCTCAACTGCACAACACAAATAAGAAGTGCTAAAAGAAGAGAAGAGAAAACACATAGATATTGTTATTTAATTAAGAAACCAAATAAACAAATGCAAACCAAGCGCTTTAACCGTTCTCCCTCTCTTTCACGGGCAAGCTAGCAAAATAGTGGCGGCGTGTCGATAAACTCATATCGATTGCTGTAGGCCACATGAACTTGTGACTCGGCGTGACTAGTTCGTGCCGCACGCCTCTCAATTGCGTCATATATCGATACTTGGTTTGCTTTTGCTTATCGATTGATTGTAACGGCTCTAAAGCGCGTTACATTTCAAATTGAAAGAGCGCACGCTGGTGTATAGAACTTTATTTATTTATTTATTAAGAGCTAACTTATAATGTAAAATTAGATTTCTTAGCTAAGACAGCAGGGGTCTTCAGTTGAGTATTTATACATTTTCATATTTACATTATTTTTACTTATTACATAGTTAAATTTATATTTGGATATTTATACTATTTATAGGTTTATATAACTTATTTCCTATGCAAATATGATAATTATTATATCCATATATCGTTGTTGTTGCCGTATGAGAGATGCTACGATGCTGAGAATTATTTTATTTTGATTCTCCGTTTTCTAATTATAATTCTATTACTATTAAATTTTAATAACTTTTTGCTGTTTGCCTCGCTCAATTAATTAAAAATGCAATAAACTGTAAGTCTCTTAACGCAGAATTTGTAAAAATATTTAGCAAAATAAACAAAATGTTTACACAGCAGGAGCAGGAGCAGGAATGATTTTGAATACGAAATGAAGAGAGTTGGGAGGAGCGTGTGGGCTGTGCTAGGGACACGATGGCCCCATGCGAGAGGCCCCGCAGGATTTCGCAGTCAAATTTTCCAGCTGGGTCATTTCGGCGAATATTCCCAATTTCTCACGCAGCCGTAAAATGTGACAGAGAGAGTGTGTGTGTGAAAGAGTGAGAGAGAGAGAGAGAGCGAGAGCGAGAGAAGAGCCGGGAGTCATGCGCTCTCCCGAAATGTGTCGGTGCCGCCTCGCGGCATTCTTCGGCTCCTTCGTGGCTCGTTAGAGTTGTTGCTTTTTGCTCTGTTTCCTTTTTTAACCATGTGTTGGGGCTCGTTCTCGGCCGTAATCAGGCATCCATTATGAGACGATGTGCATAGTGTTGGGGGCGACGCAGCAGCAGCAGCAGCAGCAGCAGGCAGAAACAGCAGCAGCAGAAGCAGCAGCAGCGCCGACAGGCAACCAGTCGAGCAGTCGCGCAATCAACTCCAGCAGCCGCAGTCCTCGTCCTCGTCCTCGTCGTCGTTGCCGTTGTGGTCGTCGTCGTCGTCGTCGTCGTTGCCGTCTCCACATCACACGCATCGCACGTCGTGCCCTGGTTAAGCTTGTTCCGGTCCTGGCTACGCGTGTGTAGCCCATGGTAATGCCAACTGATACGGAGATAAGACAAATAAATTAACAAAAAATAATAATTATAAAAACAAAAAAAAAAAAAAACAATATATATCATGCTATATATCATGATATCTGTGCCTATTTTTCAATAAGTTTTTTCCTGTGCTGCGCTCGATAAACAAAAATGTGCTTTTTATAGCTACTTATACGATATACGATATACATATATGTATATAGCTTGTATATAGTAGTTCTGGTTCTATCGTCTAAATGGACTGTGTCACGAATTGTTTGATATATATGTATATATATTTGTATATAGTACTTGTCTATTAGATATATATATAATTGTATAAAGTACTGAGCAACGCCCCGAAACACCGAAAATACTGTATACTGTAGACTATATATGCATATAGTATATACTGCATAGATGTGTGTGTGTGTGCTGTATACTTGTGTGTGTGTGTGTGTGTGTGTGTGTCCTTGAATAATACGCTATATAAACGCCGCAGAGCCTACTTTCATGAGATCTTTTAACCCAGATTTCTTTGGGCTGCCCCCGTGCCCCCTGTCCGATGATGTCAGCAATATGTTGCGTCTTCTTTAGTTTTCTTTTGATTAGCCCTTCCCCTTCCCCTTCCCTCTCCCCCTCCCCCCTCCTTTAGCAAGCTATTTATCTGCTTGCAAGCTGCATTAAATACTTGCATAAATAACTGCAATTAACTGCACTTATGCCGTGTCGCCTCTGCTTCTCTTCGCTTCGTTCTCTCTCTCTCTCTCTCTCTCTCTTCGGCCATGCCTGCCTCTCTTTAGTGCCCCTACCCCTCCCCCGCCATCGTGTTATGCACGTTTTCTTTACACTTTTTGCTGCTTAGTATTTTGCTAGGCGAATCGTTAATGCCAACGCGAAGGAGAGCAGCAGCAGCAACGTTAATAATGCCGCCGCGCGCAGCAGCGTCGCTGTCGGCAGCAGCAGCAGCAGCGTGCAGAGAGAGAGAGAGAGAGCGCGTGAGAGAGCGCAGCGAGAGAGCGCTGCTGCTGCTGCTGCAATTGCAGTGTAACAAAATGCGAAAGTGGAAACACGCAAATAAAAGAACAACAACAACAACACGCAGAGAATAAAATGTTGTAAGGCAATGGCGGCTGCGGCGGCGGCGGCGGCGGCGTTGCTTTTGCATTTGCGAAGGCCGAAGACAAACATTTGATGCTGCCGCTGCGCGCTGCTCACGTCAACGCCTCTGCCGCTGCTACTCGCAGAGGCTGAAGCAGAGGCAGAAGCCCGCTCGAGTCGCGCGCTGTCGTATTCCGATGTCACATATCGTCGTAGGTTGACAAAGCTTTGCCAAGCATCCTGATTAACGGCGAAATTGCGGAAGAAATCACAAGGAAAAACAATACGAAAAACTGGCAGTGTGTGTGTGTGTGAGTGTGTGATTGTGCCTGTCTGTGTGTGTGTGTGTGCCTTTAATTATGATACTCGAATGTTACAGTAATGAGTGTGCAAACATTCAGTTAAACTGATTACGGGCTGCTGCTGCTGTGTGTGTGTGTGTGTACATACATAAACACTCACACACACACACGTGGTTCTGCCCTGCACACACACACACATGCACACACTCACACTTATGTTCGATCCGTTGCACTCCTAAGGAGCTCAAACCCTTTGAAAGTCAAAGAAAAAAAGAAAAAAACAAACAGAAAAAACACGATACGAAACCCACACGAAACGTAACGCTTGCCAAGAGCTTAACGAGAGCTTATCGTAAAACGATACCCGACTAATTGGTGAGTGATGATAGTCTTAGTACTATTCACACTATACATAGAGTAGTACATAGTAGTTGTAGTACGATTCCGATTGCCGGCAGATCATAATAGTACCACGTGGCCGTGACATAATTTCACTCAAGGTAGTTGATAATCATAACCTAATTGAGTTCAAACATGGCAGAGCGACCTATTTCAGCAGTAGCTTTAAATTTTGACCTCATAATTAAAGCTATTTCTTGAGGGTTTCCTTTTTTAATTCAAAGCCGACTCAATTGAAATTAGTTAGACCTAAAAATATTTAATAAATTAATTTAAGGTATATAAACGACCTATTTCTAAGGTTTTTCTTGGGTATCATTGCCCATTTGAAGCTATGCGATTAGAGTTTTCATTCAAGCTTAAAACCTAGACTGATTTGAAATCATATTATCCACTTATCGCAGCTCAAGAAGTTCTTTAAATGAATTTGAATAATTAAAATGCATCATAACGACCTATTTCTATGGAGTTTTATGGTTTTATCACCACCTTAAGGTTAATCGATTAGGTTTTCCTTTTTGAAATTCCAAAACTAGACTCATTTGAAGTCATATGAAGCACTTATCAGGTATAAAGCAGCCATAGATCTGTTTCAAAATTTAAAATGCCTCAAAACGACCTATTCCGTTGGTGTTTCTGGCCATAATCCTCACTTTAAAAGATTCTATGCTGTTATTGCTGAGTGCTACTCGTTGTTAAAAGGTTTTTTCACTCTCTCTCTATATTTGTCTTTTTTTTCTCTCTCTCTCCCTCTCTTTTTTCTGCCTTGCAGCAAGCCCATTTTTGGGCCACTTCAAACTGGCACATCAATTTTGGTTCTCGTATCCGCCACCTGGCGCTGGCGGCGGTTCCTCAAGTGAGTTGCATGTACGACATTGGGTGTTGCAGTACATTTCTGTGGTCTCTTATCTTTTTTCCGTCTAACCTTTTTGTTGTTTCCGTTGATGTTTTTTGTTTTTGTTCGGTTTTTTGATTCATTTCCGTATACGTTTTTTTTTGTTTTGTTGGTTCTACTTTCTTCCTGTACTATGTCTTTCGGTTGTTTCTCTTTCCGATACTTAACGATCTTTTTGTTTTTAGTCTTTGGTTTGTTCTTCTCCCTTTCTAAACGGCAAGCCTCTCTAAATGTACCCAGTCTCTTGCTCTGTTTTACAGTTCGATTAAGTATATATTCTATATATTTCCTTGCGTTTCTTGTATACGTACATTGTATGTATGTGTACACGTATGTAACTGAGTGAACCCGAATATCGTGTATTCCTAGATGTAAACTTATCTAAATATATATATATATATGTATATGTATACTATACTTACTTGTGCTCATATATCTAATACTAATACTACTACTATATAAACAATTCAATGTACTTGATCTTGTATCTTGACAAAAATATATGTATACTAACGTACTATACTCGTATATACCATATACTACTTATGTATCTGCAGCGTGTGTGTCTTGATATTATCTCTGAGACTCTTGTCTTGTCGTGTTGTGTAGTCCGAGTGCTAATCGAGTACGAATCACGAATCCAACTCACACAGTCTTTTCAGTTCTTCTTCTCTCCTACTTAACTTAACTTTCTGTACGTTTCGTTATCCCATTTGCAATATGATATATCTCTCTCTTTCTCGGGCATACTATAATTTACGTATAGTCTCTATGTACTATGTATGTATGTATGTATGTGAACGTATGTATTTCGATATAAGTATGTATGTAGCTTAGTAATTTCCAGACCAAAATTCATGAGGCGAATAGGTCCTCCTCCCCCCCGCAAGGTATGGCAAATAAAACGAATCGTATCGTTGTTAGGCACAAGCCTGCAAAATCATCGATAGTATAGTCGATAGTATCGTAGTATCGCTCATTAAAAATCACTAATATGTAGCTATGTTTGTCATAAGTCGAATAAGCAAAGCAAACTATCGTTACGATCGATTATTTTGCAGAATAGCTAGAAAAAAAAAATCATTATAAACAATTAATGCAATCGATTGCTAGGCTTATGTCTTAAATTTATCGATGCTATCGATTGTGTAGCAATAAACAAATATTATTTATACTACAAAACATTCATTTAATTCTAGTTTAGTTAGTCTATCGATTAGTGATCGCATCGGAAATGCAAAGAAAGGAGGAAAATTGTGTTGTTTTTTGTTATTATTATTTTTTTCTGGTTATTTCTTCCAAATTTTCGTGACCTTCTTCTTCTTCTCCGTTATGAACTAATTTTAAATCTAGTTGTAAAGCGAATTATGAAGCAAATTTATTAATCCATCTCACATTGTTGTTGTTTCTTTTCTTTTCTTTGGTATTGTGTGTGTGTGTGTGTGTGTCGTTTTAACCACGTTAATCCCGACACGCCATCTCTCCACCGATCTCACGACCTCGATCACCGATCACCGATCACGATCACCGATCACGATCTTGTAATCACGTAACGCCAAAGCTCAGCTAAAGCTCTAGCTCAAAGCTCGTTGTTGATCGTGTGCCTATCGTTCATGTATTTGTTGTAGCGTGCAGAGACACACACACACACACACACAGACAGAGACACACACACACACACACATATAGGATAGACACACACACACACACACCGATTGAGAACATGAATTCCGGCCAGACACGCTCCGCACACACACAGAGGCCGCGTCAGAGTCACGCATAGAGGGTGCTGCCACCGCTGGTGCTGCTGCATGCAGCGCTTAGTTGCCACAGCGAGAGTAGTGCAATTTCCTCGACCTCGAACGGGGCAACTAAACACTCACACACACACACCTATAAACACACCTGTACACCCGCACAGCCGCACACACACCTCGCATACCAGCGGGGCCATTTAGTCGACATTTTGTTGTGCCCGTTAACGGTAAACTGGCCCCATCACACGCACACACACACATAGAGAGAGGCATACACCCTCACACACCCCACACACACACACTCGCCCGCACACACGCTGCTAATATACGCCGTTAAACGCCGTCGCCGCTGTTCGACACACAAAAAAAAAGCATAAATAAATAACGAAAACAAAACAAAAGCGAGAAGAAAAGCGCAATAAAAATAAATAAAAGCAAAACAAAAGAAAAAAAAGAAAACGAGAATAAAAAGAAATATAAAGAAAAAAGTCAAAAAGAAACAACGAGAACAGAACAAAAACAAAAACAATAAAAGTTTCGTCTGCTTTGCACACGCAGCACACGCACTTCAAAAAAAAAAAAATAATAAAAAAGGTTGCAAAATTTAAATGCTCGATTATCATACAACAATAATAACTACTACAACAACAACAACAACAACATCAACTACAACAACAACAACAACAAGTAGTAGCGCCAACACACCCACAACAAGTATTGCCACCACCTCCAACGACTACAACAACAACAACAACAATAACAATCTGACACTCATCGAGGTAAGGTGTAAGTCTGTCTCACTCGCTCACTCTCTCTCTCTCTCTCTTTCTGTTTCTCTGTCTCTCTCTCTCTCTGTCTCTCACACTATTCTCTGTCGCTTTTTTCTCGCCTTGTCTTTGCGTCTGTCTGGTCTCGTAGTAGTTGTTGTTGTTGCATAGCTTACAATACATGCTCATGTTATCATGTTATCGTTATCGTTATCGTTATCGCTATTGTTATCGTTCCTATTATTATAAGGCTGCTGTAGCATTGTTTAGAGTTGCAATTGCGCTGCAATTATTTACGATAAGTTTCGTTTTGTGTTTTCTTCTGATTCCTTTTCCCTTTTTGCTTCTCTCTTCCTTCCACCTTCCCCTTTTTTCCTCGTTTCATTTTGTTTTGTAGTACACACAACACAACGTTCAACATGTCGTCTAAATTTAAGCACACACACACACACACACTAAGTAGAATACCGTGTCCCGTTACCGTTAGATGTTCTTTCTGTGCCCTCGTAATACAATTACCACAGCAGAAAGACAGGCTGAAAGAAAGAAAGAAAGAAAGGAAGAAAGAAAGCTGCAGCTGCCACCACTAATTGGCCGAGGACACGACATGCTGCTGCTGCCGCTGCTGCTGCTAAACCGATTAGCATAGCCAGAAGCACATTAATTGCAGCGAAAGAATGAAAGCTTTTACTAGAATCCAATTAGCTAATTGAGCTTTAAGTTGCTTGCCAGACGATGAGGCGAGACTGAGGCAAAAGCTCTTAGAACGAGCTCAATGAGCTTATGCAACGATAGCTTGCATTTTGTTTTGTTGCCAAGCTTTAATGTGCTTTGCTGGGAACTTTTTGCTTAGAAAAAGTTCTTCTGCTTTAGATTATGTATAGCTTAAAGCTTTAGCTATGCAATGAATGTGCTACTAAGAATTGCATAGCATACTTATTGGCTGAATATGTTATCGAGTCTTTAGGCTATAAATATATCGATAAACTGTACACACTCACACAACAACACACACTCGCATAGAATTTTGATTAGTACAGCGCACTTTATACTTGAACCTAGAGGAGTTTATATAGTAAAGCTGGTTGAGCCGATGTTATCGATATGTAATTGACTCCTTTTGTAGTGTTATCGATAACATAGTTCCGAGAGAGTTGGATTTTTCTTAGCATTTTCTCTCGTTATTTAAACTGAATACGAACTGTTCAAATCGAGTTCAATTTAAGCTCAATTAGGGAGCGTGCACTCTATAGATATAGTTATAGCGCATACTGCACGACGGAATGCGTGGTATACTACTAGATATTATATACTAGAAATATTAAAATACAAGAAATAACATTTCTTTAAATTTTCTTTAGTTTCCTTTGCGTTTTCCCTAAGTTTTCTCGCTGCTTGTGCATATGGATTGAGAATAAAGTTCGCATGACGATCCTAGATCGTAGAATGTATAGTATAACTGTATTTATGTATGTATATCCCTGTAGTCCCTATGTATATCTGGTTTATGTAATGTTGTTTGTTTTTTGAGTTCTCGACTGAGTTTCGCATGGAAGACGCAACTGATGAGCGTAATTAGCGTACTCAATGTGAATTATCAAGCCGACTAATGAGCCAAGCCACCTTCTCTCTCTCTCTCTGTCTCTCTGTCTCTCCCCCTATCTCTCTGTCTCGCTCTCGCCCACAGATAGCAAGACATCGCAAACCGACGAGGAGAAGCAGCGCGATCGTCAGCGCAACGAGCGAGAGGCCAAAAAGGAAGAGCAGGACGCCATCAACTATAAGGTGAGTGTGTCGCGTGTCACGTCACGATTCTCTATCGCGTGTCGCGTGCTCGCTCTCTCTCTCTCTCTCCCACTCTCTCTCCCTCTCTCTCTCTCTCTCGTGTGTGCCCGTGTGCGTGCGTGCGTGTGTGCTGTGTTGTGTTGTGTATGTGTTGTTGTTGTTGTGTGTGCAAGGCGTACTCTCGTAAATAATCAGAGCGCGTTCTAAATCCAAAAAGAAAAGAAAAAAGAAGTAATAATCGCAATCAAAATCGTATGAAAATCGAAATCGTTATCCAATCGCAATCAAAATCAAACCAAACTCCGCCGCGCGCAGATGACGAGCTTGAGGCCCAAGTCTTTTCCGCGTAGATAAGCAATAATAATGATGATGATGATGATGATGATGATGATGATGGCCCAGTTGAGATCCCGCATTGATAGTTGATTAAAATGCACTTTGCGACAATTGCATGTAAACAGCGCGACAAGGAACAGCGAGAGGCGCGTTTGCTGGACTTCGAGATACGGCGACAGCAAAAGCGCGAGGAGCAGAATCAGCAGCGACAGCAGCAGCAGCAATTGCAGCAGCATCATCAGCAACAGCAGCAGCAACAGCAACAACTGCAACAGCAGCAGCAGCAACAACAGCAACAGCAGCAGCAACAACAGAGCGAAAAGAGTCCACCAACAACATCCTCGCACTGCCAGCAACAGCAGCAGCAACAGCAGCAGCAACATCAACGCCAGCAACTGCAGCTGCAACATCAGCAGCAGCAACAGCAACTGCAGCAACAGCAGCAGAGCGCAGCTGCAGCACAGGGCAACAACACCCGTGTTCATACGCCGGACACGCCCAAGCTACAAACACCGCCGGATCGCTCGCTGCCCCCCGCATTTCGTAGTCGTTCCATCGAGCGGGAAATACTCTACGAACGCAAGCGATTCTCTGTGCAGGAATCAGCTGAGTTCAAGGTAAATGCAAGAGAGATTTTCCCATTTCCACTTTCCCATTTTCCACTTACCTTGACTTGACTTGTCTCTTCCCAATTCTACATACTCGTAGGAGGCCGTAAGCACGACACCATCGCCGCAGACGCACACATACAGCGGAACGCCGCCGGCAGCATACACGGCGGCATTGGCGGGACCCCCGGCAACAGCGGCAGCTGCGACAGCTGCTATAATACCGATATTACCGCTCGGCGTTGCGACGCTGCGCGATGATTCTACGGAATCGGAGCAGTCCGTGACATGCGCCCAGAGCCAGCCGGATGCCTACCATCGCATCATGTGAGTACATTCTTTGCTATATATATCGTTATAGGATTATATAAGTTGAGGTTAGGTTTAGTCTAAGTTAAGGCAAAGAAGCTTAAAAGCTTCTAAAAAGTTAAAGTTGAGCTTGAAGTAACTTCAATTTGTTGAGTTCATACGTAAAAAGTGTCTTGCTTTACTTAAGTTACACGTAAAGCTTTAATGTACTTTTAGAAAGCTTTAAAGCTTCTGGGTTGTAGCAGAGTTGCCTAATTTGCTCTGCAATCGAAAATCAATAAGCTTATGTTGAGTTCCTTGCCAATATGATGGAGCTTAAAGCTCGCATGTGCTTTGCAAGCTGCATAAATGTAAAGATGTAAAACTGAAGGATTTTTAAATATTATATGTAATGCGCTTTACAAGCTCAAAAAAAGAGTTCAGCAATTAAGCGATAAGCTAGATAAAGCATTTAGACTGATAAAAAGTTTTTAAAAACTTTTATCGAACGTAAGCCTATTTGCTGAAAGTTGCTTAAAGCTTTCTACAGTCGACGCTTTAAGTAAAGCTGAAGCAAGTAAGTCTTATGCAAGCTGGGAAGAGACTGAGGTAAATTTCAATAGGGAAATCCGCACTCTCCTCCCTCAGAGAATAGAAGCGAAATCTGATTAAGGTGAATCTAGGCAAGGCCTGAGGCAATATGCAAATATTAAATTCTTAATGGGACACAGGAGCATAAATTAATCGTGGCTGCTTGGAGACCGTGTACCGTTACATGCTCTTGTTGCTCTCAAATCTGGCGCAAACGCTGAGAGAGCTTTTTGTCACTTTTTGGGGCGTGTTTGGCACTTTGCTTTGCTTTTGCCACGATGAGCTTTCGTGCTTGTTCAGCTTTTTTGTTTTTTTTTTCTTTTGCATGTTGTTCTGTTTCCTGATTTGCTTTTGTGTGTGTGTTTTCTTCTTGTGTTTATCCATGTGTTTTCTTTTGTTTTGTCGCCACGGACACGTTCGTGTGAATTGTGTGAAACGCTGAACGCGACTCGCATGCTTAATTAGCCGAGACATGCACCACCACAAATCGGCAGAGGCGTAGGCGAGAGGGGTGGAAGGGGGCAGATTGCATTTTGAGTGCAATTCTTGGTTGGTTCAGTGATGCAACTCGCAACAGTCGACTCTAAGCTGGATGCTGTGCATGGTCGACTGCGAGATACCCTATTGTTGGCATTTGCAAAATTAAATTTGTTTCATCGAGCGTGTTATAATTCTGCCACAATTATGATTATCAAGTATATCAAGTTTATTTTTTAATTTTTATTTTTCTTCATTTTGTCATGCCAATTTGCCCACGTCCCCACACTCATTACTTATTTACCTGTGAATTGAATAACTTGCAATATGCAGCCTTTGTGGTCAATACGATAATCGACTTTGCAGTTGATTTTTTATTCTAAAGGTCGTCAGTCATTGCAGACCTTCGAACGTGCATAAGCGGCATAGGTTTTTCCTTTTTTTTTATTTTTTGACAATTTCTAATGTCTTCAACTGTGTTATACAAGTGAGTTCCCATATATCTATCTAAATTCAAAATTTCTTGAAAGTGGCAAAGGTTTACTATTATTTGATAATAATAATAATACTTTTAAATTATAATTTGAGTATATTTGTAGGAAAGTCACGAAAAAAGTTAAATTAAATTAAAAATGTATAGGTCCTTAGGCTATGCTGATGCTTATGCAATCTAGCATATGATAAATCACTCAAACTGGTTTGATATCTTATGCAATTGCCATTTCTACAATTCTAACTAAAGTTTAGCCCAGTGAAAGCTTAAATTTGGCTAAAATAATATTAAATATATAATAAGTGTGATGTGATACCATATGCGGTCTCTGAAAGCACAGTTGGTCTTTTATCTTGCTCGGTAAACAAGAGAAACGAGAGGAGTTTGAAACTAAGTACGGATGATGCTGCTGCAATGCGATACGATACGTATACGTGTTCTTATACGTATGCGTAACGTATCTGTGTCAGGCTGCTGTGCACTTCCCTCTCTCTGTCTCTCTCTCTCTCTCTTTCTCTTTGTGTGTGTGAGTGTGGTTATACAAAGACAACAATAAAGCTAACTGGAAAACTAAGCTCACGCTTGAGTCAGGACACACAAGAATAACAAACAAAAGCAGAAGCAGCAGAAGCAGCAGCAGCAGCAGCAAAAACAACGGTAAAAAGTGCGCTCGACACAAATTGTCTACGAACAGATGTACTACATGTGTATGTGTGTGTGTGTGTTTGTCCATTTCCATTTCCCTTATGACGGCCCATTTTGGGCAAAAAAAAAAAGAAACATAGAAATAAAAGCCGCACAGTTGTGCTTAGTGCGAGGTGTTGCGCAGCGCCGAGGCAGTTAGCAGAGCAGCGGAGAGCGGGCAGAGAGAGAGAGGGCAGCGTGTGCGTGTGTGTTGCACACTGCGCTTGAAAAGTGGAACACGTGTGTTGGCACACTCACCAATTCACCACAAAAACAGAGAGCGGCCGCCCGCAAAGCTTGCCTTTTGCTCTCTCTCTCTCTCTTACAGCTGCAGCGAGCGCACGTTTGCCCACTCTCACAGCCTGCCAGCCACTCTCTCACGCCACACACACACACTCACTCACTCACTCTCGCTCTCTTTGACACTATAGCTGACTGTGCACGCTCGCTCACTCTGGCCTGTGCGCTCTCTCTCGCTCTCTTGCTCTTGCTCTTGTGCTGCGGCGGCCACGCTGCCATTCGCCGTACGACATTTTCGTTTTATTTATTTATTTATTATGGCATTTTTTGTTGTTGTTCTTTCGCCTACAAATAACACGTGCATATTGCGCTTTGCTCGTTTCGATGCCAATGCCGATGCCGACGTCGATGCCGATGCCCGATGCCCGATGCCGATGCCGATGCCCGTTGCCGATGCCGTAGCCTATTTCCGAGTCGATGCCTACCATGCCGAGATGCCGCTGCCGCAGTCGCTGTCGCTGTCGCTGTCGTTGGCGCTGCCACTGCCGTTTTACAGTTAGTTCGCTTGCGTTGTTAGTGTTGCTTTTCTTTGGATTCTTTCCTTTGCAAAATGTTCTCTTCACCCCCCTGCCCCACCCCGATCTGCTTCACGCAACGCACTTAGAACGTTTCTTCTTTATATTTTTTTTTGCTTCGTGCTGCCCAGGTCTGCCAAGTTCTGCTTGCTGCCGCTGCCTCTGCTGCTGCTACTGCTGCTGCGCACTCACAGCAGCAGAAGCAGCAGCAGCGTTTTCGCCATTTTCGCTTTGCTGTTTTCGGTTTGCGGGCCAAAATATTTTGTCTTTCGTCTGTCGACTTCATTGCGGTGTTACGTGTTTCGCGTGTCAGACGCAACGGCAACGGCAACGCAACGGACCACGGGCCACGGCGCGCGGCGAAAGCGGCAAACAGAAAGCAACAAAAAAAAAAAAAAAAAGAAACAGAAACAAAAAAAAACATAACTAAATAAATAAATGAAAAGCGAACGACAACAATAAAATAATTATTTTAAAACATTAATAAACTCGTAGAATAGTGTCTAGCATAAGTATATGTACATAATAGCTCACACACACACACACACACAGGCACACACATGTGGCCATAAAAATATAAACAGAGTGTATAAAAACGTAGACAGAGCATGGCACATGTGCCAATATCGTATATACAGTGTATATAGTGCACGCCCCCGCATCTCATCGATGACATTAAGTGTGTCCCAAGTTGTTGTTTATCTCAGACAGAGAGGGGGAGAAGGCGAGGCGGGGAGAGGGGGAGATGCTGTAAAATGCATAACTGTGCGAGATGAATTCTTTATGATTTATTACACAAGTTGCCGCTGACCTCCATCTCCCTCTCTCTCTGTCTCTCTCTCTGTCTGTCTGCCATGCACGCAAATATTTGGCGGATTTACGGCTAAAAGAAAACAACAAAAAAAAAAACCATTGTAACTTGTGAAATCTCAAAGAATTCACATTTATTTAGCATATTTTTTTGCAGTGCATTTTCCAAGTTTTTCAATTGATATGCAAGAAAAAAGTTCACGTTCTTCTTGTCTTCTATTTTCTTTCTTTTTGTTCTTGTGTTCTCTCTGTGTGTGTGTGCCAAAAGTTTCTCAAAAAGACAACAAGAATTACGTATTTTAAAGTGGTCCCCTCCCCCCCACCGACCCCGGACCAGCCCCCCTCTGGCCCACTGCGCCTGTGCCGCACGTAGCACGTTGCACGTCCTGTTTCTGTTTCTGTTTTTTCTTTTGTTATTTACTTCTCTCTCCTCGCCATCTCTTGTACGCAAACAATGTGCAACATCATCATCATCGGCATTCCGAAAATAAAAATATAATCATATATATATATATCCAGATAGGTATGGTATAGATATAGATTTCTTATGTATATATTTGACATTGGCATTGAGCTTATCGAAATTCGTCGAATCGGTTAAGTTGTCCCAAACAAACTATAATCGAGTTTATAATTAGTTTGCGTTCCATTTCTACGTTTCGTTTCCCCATTCTCCTCGCCTCGCCTCCTCTCGTCTTGTTTCGTGCTGCCTTTGTTGTTGTTCTCGCTGTCCTGAGCCGCGTGTCATTTGATCCTTTTGGTCATAGAAACATGACAAGCGTTTGAATGCTTCACAACTATTGCATGCCACACGAACATACAGAGAGAAAGAGAGAGAGAGAGAGAGAGAGAGAGAGAGGCACGCACATGCACATGCCACGCGTGTCGCGATCAACTGGGAACAACTACCCATGCGATATGGTTCGAGAGGCCTTCAGACTCAACTTTCATATCGATTGACGGCGACGGCAACGGCAACGGCAACGGCGACGGCGGCAATATTTAAGTGAGTTAGGTTAGGTTGAAGCAGTAAGTGTGGTTAGGTTGAGGCAATCAGTGAGGTTGAGTAGGTCTTTCTATATATAATATAATTAAACCCACAGATCAGTTAGTTGCATGTAGTTTTTTTTTACTTTCATTATCTGGTTTGACTACCAGTTAAATATTTAATAAGCTCTAAAAATGTCAACGTTGCCAGCGAGCTAAAAATATTCTCTTATAACGCCAACATTGCTGCCTACACTTTATAAAGTTCTGTAAACTTTCTATCGACATTCCTGGACTACGTAGTAACTTTAACCAGCTTAACTGTCAGTTAAATACCCTTTAAACCGACAAACTGCCAGCGTTGCCACTATGTGGAATGTATACTGCATTGCCACCTAGTTTAAAGTGTTAACTCCTTCCCCTAACTTTTTTATAGACTTCCATTAGGACTACAAAGTAATTTTGCTTAAATGCCAGTTAAATACTTAAACAGTCCATATAACACACTATATCATTCTGTAAGCTCTCTGCCTTTATTTGATCTACTTGCTTTCTAAACACTTGAGTTCCCCCAGCCTGAAGTGTCAGCTAAATGTATAGCATGATATTTAACTGTCAGTTAAAGGTGTCAACTTGTATCTCTGCTTTGTTTTTCTATGCAGCACTTCAGCTGACAATGAAATACTGAAAAAAAAAACAAAAAACAGAAACAGAAACAGTTGAAAATATCATGTCATAAATCCCCGACTACCCGACTACAGCTAAGCCAGTCTATGCTGGCAGTATCAATCTCTACGATGGTCAGACAAAGCCCCAAAATGCGGCATATCGACCTGTTCGCAGAGTGGGCAAAGTAAACAGAGGGAAGTGTGTAGAGAGAGAGAGAGAGTTCTTTCGGGCTTCAGTACGTAGTATATATTGTGGGTATTTATGAGCGGGTATTTATTTATACCCTGTACTTGAAAAACAATGCACAAACGAGCGGGGGGATTGGTACAAGTAGCCGATGCAATTGTTCAGCTGAAAAGTATGCTATACTTTTTGAGACTATACTTTCTAGGGGTTTCATTGCCCTCTCTGCATCTCTATATATATAGTATAACAGCATATTCTCTTAGTCTTTCCTGCTCACAGGGTATTCCTCGGCACATCAATTGCCATCGCTTGCATTTTGTTTCAATTATTAATACTGTCGCCTGCTACGTGCTGCGTCTAAAACAGCCAACACTTTTGGCCTAAACGACGCAGTAACAGTTGCTGTTGGCATTGCGACACCTTCTAGCCACCCCCCCTCAGCCCTCCCCCTCCCTCCATTCGTAGTGCTGCTAACCAGCTGTCCGTGACACTTGCGGTGCGGTGCGGCGGCACGCAGTACGTGTGAATCTGTAAGCTGGCGGATATTCCCCGCTAGACAAAGCAAACAGCAAATGCAAAATGAGCTTAACTCGAATTCGTTTTGCAGTTCCGTTAAAGGGGAGGGGTGCAGGGAGGGGATGGCGGGTGGAAAACTATGGAAATGATTGCTGTGTGAAAATGTGCGCTTTGTTCGCTTTGCGCGTTGCACGTTTTTCCGTTTTTTTTTTTCCATTTTCCTCATTTTTTGCTTTCGGTCTCTGCAGTTTCTGATTTGCAATTTCATCTCTGGCCAGAGCGAGAAGGAGGAAGAGAAGAAGGAGGCAACAATGGCGGCTTTAAGAGTGTCGTAATATGCCACACACACACACACACACACACACACATATACCTACTATGTGTGTGTTCGTGTACGTGTTTGTACTATTTTCAGCATCCAAACGAGACAAGTCAAGGCTCACAAGCGGCACACAGAAGAGGCCTGCGCTGGGCAGCCAGAGAGAGCGAGCGAGTGGGCTAAATGGGGGTAAGGGTATAGGAGGGGGCTAGAGCGAACAGAGGGGTGGGGAAGGGGGTGCAGCGGTGGCAGCTGCAGCCAAGTGCATAAACATAAAATTGCATTTATATGTTGTTTCACTTTGCCACGTTGTTGTTTTTCTTTCTGTTCTTTTTTTCTCTGGTTTTTGCGCTTTGTTTTTTTAGGCCGAACAGCGAGAAAAACACTGCAGGTTAAGGGAGGGGGTGAGGTAGAGGCAGGGGATGACAGTTGTTATTAAGATCAAGGGCCCAGTGCGGCGACAGCAGCTGCTTTTATGTAATTTCGTTCGCTTTTGCGGGTCAGCTGTAATAAGCTTACCAAACATTGCCATGACTTTCCATTTATATAGAACACGTCTCTCTCTCTCTGTCTCACTCTTTCTCTCCCTCTCTCTCTCTCTCTCTCTCTTTCCCTGTGTGTGTGAGGTAACGGTTGAATAGATAATCGCCAATGAGACAATTTAAGTGTCAAATAAAATCGATAAGCGCACTTGTCTAAACACACACACACACACACACACACACACACAGGTGCAAGCATGCACTCTGCCCCCTCTAATTGACAGTTTAATGTAGCCTACTTATCGACGCTGCCTGTGCTTGAGAAAAGGAAAATAAAAACGGATTTAATCGCAAAATAATTGCACATAATGCCCAAATTACACAATGCATTTATCCAACAACAAATTATAGAAAATTACACACACTCTTCTTTGCCTCCAGCGACTTTCATTGTTCTGGGTGCCTCATTATTATTATTTTCTTTATTATTATTTTTGCTCTTTTCCACCACTATATGATTATCTGTATGAACAATGTGCGTTGCTGACGCACATCGCGACGTCGTTGAATGTGCTGCAGTTTCTTTGTTCTTGCGATAAGGTTCATGTCGAAGAGTGAAATATTACCATACTAAGGGTAAACAAGGAAATTGATGAGCTTGGGTTCAGCTAGTGAAAGCAATGATTACATTTCTCCTGTTTCCAATGAACTAATTCAAAAGTAATAGAGCTAAATTATTCATTAAGTTTATTTGAACTCACATACTAAATTTAGTAGCTCTAGCACTTATAGTTCTCGAGATCTAGGGAGTTTTATAGACAAACAGACTGACAGACGAACAGACAGACAGACAGACAGACAGACAGACAGACAGACAGACAGACAGACTGACAGTCTTGACTCTACTGACTCGACTATTTATGCTGATTCAGAGAACATATTGTTTTTGAGGTCGCAGATGTTTCCTTCTTTGACTTAGAATGAGCATAAAAGCATCGAAAATTCTTTCAATTTCAACAGCAACTTGAAAAAGCTTTATATATATATATATGTATGTATATATTTTACAAATATTACTCAGTTTTCTCTGCGTCAAACCAAAGCGATAAATCAGCAACAAATTATCGAAAAGAAAATAGAAATAAAAAATCAAGTAAAGTTCGCAATTTGCGTGTCGAACTGATGCGGGGCAATTAAACTGTGTGTAAAAGGCATCATTTTGTATAATAAACTTATCAGTGATCATAATTTCGTGTGGGCAAACTTAATGCACTTCCTGCGACCCCCCACCCCCTACACCCCTTGCGAGAATAATCGATAAATGCGATGGCAGAAGGATTTGTAGATTTTGCTCAGTATTATTTACTTAGTTTGCAAGTTTGTGCGACCTCTTCGTGTTCGAGTCGAGTTGAGTTGAGCCTAGCTGGCGGGGGGCGGGGAGCGGGAAGCGGAAGTCGAAGGTCATGCCCCCAAGTTGGGAAGTAGGCATTGGGCTATAGCCAAAGTCAAAGCCAAATGCTGAGACCCGCTTCAACAAAACAAAAAAAAAAAAAAATCATTTGCATTTGCCTCCAGTTCAGTTCAGCTCAGGTCGATTCTCTGTTTGCGTGACCAGCCACGTGAGGTGTTGCCATATGCGCTGGCACTGGCCCTGGCTCGGGTTCCCTAGTCCATCAGTTTCCTCGTACACCCCCCTCACCCTGCACACAGCCCCCTACAGGTTTCAGGTCACGTTTTTTCGAGCCGAAAAACTTTCGCATCGAGTCAGCATTATAATTTGCCCTATAAAGTATGCTATAGTAAAGTGTAGATGAGAAGTTTAGAGAGACAGAGAGAGAGAGAGAGAGAGAGACGAGACGCTAATCCAATTAGTTTCGACTTCTTTGTTGGAGTGTGTAATTTGAAATTCAACACATTTCATATGCGACTTACTACTCCATGCTCGACTTGACATACGGCAAAAGTTTTGTTTGTTGTTTCAGTTGTTTCAGTTGTTGCTGCTGCTCCTGGTGTCATGAACTTTGACCCCATTACTTCAACGGCACTTTGTGATTGTTCTGTTGTCCTGGATGTGGTTGCGGCTGTTTACAGTTACCCATTGTTTCATATTGAAAAGCCGCAATTACAATGCCAAGCGGGGCGTGTCGCTGGCGGGAAGGGAAGGGCGGTCATTAAAAAACTTCGAGATACGACTAGCGTATACCCTGTAGGGCCATATGTGGTGATTGTATTGTAAGTCAAGAAAATATATCGATAGTTTGAATACACTAAAATCGTATTGCACGTTCTCAACAGCTATCGATATCTATGTTATCGATTTGCAACAGCAACCTGAGTACAACTACTCAAACTTGTGCCAGAAACTATAATTTCGAAGTGCTACAGACCCTTTGCGGTTGCCGAGGTATGTCGAGAGCGGCACACACACACACACACACACACACACACAATTGATTGCCACTTGGTGTGGCATGTGGCACGTGGCTTAAGGAGGCGCAAACTTGCGGCAGGACACAAGAGTGTTCAGTAAATTGAAAAGACAACTGAATAATGCATGAAGCACTTTGTTAACTTGGCAAATAAACTGTGAGAAAACAATTAGATTAAGAACACGCCGATAACGATAGCACACGATAAGTGCGATATACGATAGATGCGATTGCAACGATACGAAATACTCTCTGTTTAGCTAGGGGGCAAGGTGTACAATTCGATAATATCGATATCAATTAATCACATTATATTTGTATCGATAATGTTATCGATAACGCATTTGATCGATAAACCATATTGTTGTGCATAGAAATCGATTGTACGCCCACTATCGCTCCCCATAGTGAGCGATACCGACCAATATCGATAACAACAACCTATCGCCTATCGGCCTATCTTAACTCCCTTCTAGAATCCAAAGCAACAACACTTGTGACTGGACTTGCCTTAAAGTAGCAGCTGTAGCTCAAAGCTGCTGTGAAACATTCAAATTGTGATTATTAGTCAAATTTTAGTGACGTAGTGCAAAACCCATAAATACCTTAATCAACATAACCTAAAAACAACAACAACAACAACAAAAACAACAACAAAGCCAAAGCGTAGCGTATAATGAAGCTGATCTAGTGCTCAATCCTGGGAATAATCCTCGGCTCAACTCAAGATGTCCATGGTGTGCAACCTGAACAGCGATGGCAGCCAGGCCAACAACAGCAACAGCAACAGCAACACCAACCCCAATACCAATCCCAGCACCAACACCCACACCCATACCAATGCAACTGCCAATACCAACAACACTGCGGGATTTGACTTGCAGCAGCAGCAGATCCTAGTGGAGGCGCCTAATGCCAGCACGCCGCTGCTGCTTGGCCACGAGAGCAGCATCGATGTCACAAGTAGAACCTCACTGCAGCCGGTGCTGCAGCTGGAGGCGCCATCCGTTTCATTGTCGGCAACGGCAACGGCGGCACCAGCAGCTGCTGCAACTGTCACGGCATCAGGCTCGACGGGCATTGGAGGCGGAGGCGACACTATGCTGAGCCTGCCCAATGGCAGCCTGGGTCTGCCGGGTGGACTGAACTTTGTGGTGGGTGCCGGAGCGGGAGCCAGTGCGGCAGCGGGTGCGGTGGCGCAGCTAGCGAGCAGCAATGACAACAACAACAATATGGATAATGCAAGCGATGACTCGAATCCGGTCACAATTTACAGGTAAAATGGTTATCGATAGCGATATCGACTTGTGTCGATAAATACGGTGTAGGAAATAGATCAACAGGCTGTGGCTGAGGTAACTTCAATAGATGCATCGATAGTATCGATATTATATTTCTATTGCATTCTATAGATTTCAGCTTAAAGATAAAGCGATAGATATAGATCTGTTATCGATAAATATGCAACCACAACAATAATAATAATGAGTAAATAGAACTATCGATAGTCATATGTTTAAGATTTCTCTAAGCTATCATTACGATTGATATACTTTTACTTATACCATACATATTCCCTCTTCCTCTTTCTTCTCCCATCTTATCTCTTTGCAGGTGCCGGGCTCCAATAGCGTCACTCGACTGCATGGAGGAGTTCAGTGGTACGGGCGGTCATCTTGATTTCGGTATCGAATTTCTCACTATTATATGAATTTATCATTTTCTGTTCTTTTAGTTGAGATACGTCTTCGATTGCTTGGCTTGTTCTAGTTTAACTCGTATCTAATCCGTATACATACGTATGCCATAAATACAATTAGTATACATCACACTCACACAGAAGAACCCAACTCAAACTATATATATATTTACCCGTTTCTATGCATGTGATTTGATTGCTTTGAATTAACCTAAAGAATATCATATTATAGGTAACATTATTTATCGTATGCAATGACAAAGTGCCAACATTATCGATTTCGTTTCGATTTCTGTCGCTTATGGCAATTTGCCATTATTTCATTCGCAATTGCAATTGATATGACAGGCTGTGGCATATTGTGATATATTATATTTTCCTGTAGACACACGTAATCCGATTCTATCCACACACATTGCATTGTGTCAGCTGTCATATGGTTGTCGCTTTGTCGCGGCAACAACAGATGTATATAGATATAGATATAGAAATAGAAATGGCAAATCAATATGTCACATATCTGACAATATATATATATAAGTCGACAGCTGACCCTGAAAACACATAAATGGGGGAAATATCGATTATACGTGATTATTTCCTTTAGTTTCTTTGCTTCTTGGGGTCTTTATATCATCATGTTCATCATTTAGTATTCCGTATTATTTTTCTTTTTTTGTTTTTGTTGATGCTCTTTTTGCACGTATACAAATCCAGTTGAAGATTCCCTGGATATAGCTAACCCACGAATACTCTTCCCACCCAACTCCAAAAATGCATGCTACGCCGATAACCGATAACCGATAACCGATTCCTTTTGCCATCCTCAACCTGATACTCATTCTGTGGCTCGTCCGTTCTCCAACTGCGTTACCCGTTGCGTAGGGCGTTCCATCAGTCTTGGGTCGAATCCGGCACTACCGTTGCGGCACGGTTCGACGCCGACGCCGGGATTGCGCTACAAGAATCTGGGCAAGAGTGGATTACGCATCTCGAACGTCGGCCTTGGCACTTGGCCCGTTTTCTCGCCGGGAGTGAGTGATGATCAGGCGGAGGCCATACTCAAGCTGGCCATCGATAGCGGCATCAATTTGTTTGACATCTCTGAGGCTCATTCCGAGACGGAAATTGGAAAAATATTGCAGCGTACTGGTTGGAAACGCACCAGCTATGTGATCACCACCAAGGTCTACTGGAGCACCAAGTGAGTGGGGAGCGAATGGGGTACTATATATATACCTTCTATATACCGCAATTAAATTCCAACTAGGTCGGAGGAGCGTGGTCTGTCGCGCAAACACATCATCGAGTGCGTGCGGGCAAGTCTGCAGCGATTGCAGCTGAACTACATCGATATCGTCATTATCCACAAGGCGGATCCGATGTGTCCCATGGAAGGTGGGTACTCAGATCCGAAAGGAAGGGGTCGCTTTTGCTTGCCAGCAGTCTGGATCTGCTTTAGAACTTGTAGCTCTCTCTCTATATACATTATCTCCATTACTTATACATTTTCCTTCTATACAGTTTATTCATATCTGACTCTTATTTCACTTATTTCTGTTTGTATGAACATCGTGTTCTCAGCAACTATGATAGCCAAAGACACTAAATTTGGCAGGTTGATTCCTGTGAACTACCCACATATTAATATTATCATAATATCTTAATTTACGGCACTTGTCTTTTAATTTGCCCTATTTATCATGCATAAATCGACTCGCTGATCTATCTAACTATCTAATTCGTACTCTGCACAGACTTATGCATATATCTGCCCTCTCTGCCCTGTCTCTCTTTCTCGCTCTCTCTCTCTCTCTCTCTCTCTCTTTGTTTATCCCTCTCCCGCTCTCTATCTCGCTCTCGCTCTCTCTCTCTCTCTCCCTTTCTTTGATTTTGCTGCAAATTACTTGTAGAAGTGGTGCGCGCAATGAGCTACGTCATCCAGCAGGGCTGGGCCATGTACTGGGGCACAGCACGCTGGTCGCAGGTGGAGATCATGGAGGCGTACACCAATTGCCGTCAGTTCAACTGCATCACACCGATCGTGGAGCAATCCGAATATCATATGTTCTGTCGGGAGAAGTGTGAACTCTATTTGCCAGAGATGTACAACAAGATCGGGGTGGGTCTAATGGCCTGGGGACCGCTATCGATGGCACTGAGTGATACACAGAACGGGGATAAGCTCTTTCTGCCCAAGGGATCGTTCAAGACGAAGAGTTTCTCATGGACCGAGGATGAGATCAATCGCAATGTGCGCAAGAGAATCCAAAAAGTAATTCAGTCTCACTTACGTATTCCTCTTTATCTCGTCTCTTTCCTCTTTCTCTATATTCCCATGCAGGCTGCACTATCGCCACAGGGTAGCTGGGGCAAGGATCGCATCGAGGAGGGCAGGCGGCACTGTGATCGCCTCCGTGACCTGGCAGCACTAGCCGAGAAACTGGGCTGCAGCCCCACACAATTATCGATTGCTTGGTCACTGAAGCACGAGCCCGTTCAGTGCCTTCTGCTGGGCGCCACCTCGGCCGAGCAGCTGCATCAGAGTCTGCAGTCGCTGCAGGTAAGAGAAGGGAGGAGCAAGGCGATCCGAGCTCTTCTTTGATCTCTTGTTTAATCTCTCTCTCTCTCCCGCTACTCTAGCTACTGCCGCGTCTGTCGTCCAGTGTGATGCTCGAGCTGGAGCGGATACTGGAGAATAAACCAGTGCGACCGCCAATGATATCAACACTGGCGCTTCGGTGACAATCAGCCTGCCCGCAGGGGCCGCTTAGCCTCAGTGGCGGCGGTCCCTGCGGCGCCGATTCGCCCAAGCATGAGGAGGAGGCTTTCATCGAGGAGGCGGATGCCAAGGAGGCGGCCAAGCAGGGTTTCTGTCTCATTCAGTGACGAAAGGAGTCCTTAGATAACGATAATAAATTTTTGAAAGTGATTAGCAGTAAAACTAGCCTAAGTAGCAATACGATGACAACAACAATAAGCAAGCATGAGGTACAACAACAACAACAGCAACTGCAGCAACAGCAACAGCAACAGCAACAGCAGCAACAACAGCAGCAGCAACATTTCAATGCAACAACAACTGCAACGGAGCCGCAGCCTAACACCGCCATCGACACGCTGAACAACAACAACGACTTGGATGATGCCTCCACCTCCGCCACTGCCTCCGTCTCCGCATCCGCCCCAGCCACTGCCTCTGCCTCAGCCAAGTGCCAGAAACGCCGCTCGCTGCTGAACTTCAAATCCTTTGATTTCCACATCAAATCCCTGTACACGGGTCTGCTCACACCTGGCACCGCATTGGCAGAGACACCGCCGCCTTGCAAATCCGCTGCAGATTCCCTGGATGCAGCAGCAGGCACAGGAGGAGCAACTGCTAGAAGGGCAGCCAAACCGATGCCACCACATCTGCGCATCGAGGGCGTCGACACGGAGCACGATGCGGAGGGCAGTAATCTGCTGCTGGACTACGGTCAATCGCCGTACACACCGCGTCGCAACTCCAGCTCCGCACAGCTGCTCTCGATCAACAGATACAGCAGTGCGTGTGCCACATTGTCGCCCTACCTGCTCTCACCGTACATGACAGTGACGGGCGCAGGAGCTGGAGGAGCTGGTGCAGCAGCAGGAGCGGGCTCCACGGGTGATGTGGATGCCAGTGGCGGCGGCATACGTCGCTCCTCGACCTCCGATATTGTTGCCTGCCGGCGACGTGGCTCCACAGCGGCCAGTGCCAGCAATAGTCGCCGGCCCAGCACATCCGATCTGCTGCGACGGGCACGAGAGCGACGCGGCAGCGAGGCGCGTATGGGCCGCAGTGTGTCGCACAGTGCGATGCGTAGCAGTGGCGCAGCCGGTGGCGGTGGCGGGGGCGGTGGCTGCATGGGAGGACGACGCACCAGTATGGCCTTCTAAGCTGGCAGTAAGATGCTTTTCCCGCACACACACACACACACACACATAGAGAGACGCTATATACTTGCATAATACCAGGATGGGCCAGTGTAGTTAGCATCTGCCTCGTTATGCCATACTCACTTTACTTCCCGCTCCGCTGACTCCCTCTCTACCCTTCTCTATTTCTACTTATCTCTATTACTCCCTCTCTCTCTCTCTCTCCTTCTGTCCCGCTCGTGACCCATTTTTGATGACAATATTAGATCCTAACTATCTATCGATCGGCGCTTTCTACGTTTGATTATACTGTTTTCTTTAGAACGTGCTTTCGCTATATGCTTTACAACGATAACCGATAACGATAACACATTCTCACGCACACACACACACTTGCACGCAAGAGCGGCAGAGAAGAGAATAAAAGCAACTTTGAGAACATAAACCTTATGTGAATGCTCATATCAAATTGAAACCTAAAAAAAAAATATTAAAAAAATCTCACGAAATCGGAAAAAATACAAACAACTTTTTTATTAAATTAGCTAATACATATATTATATACGGAGTGTATAACTACGATAAAAACTAAGCTTAATCGAATATTGAACGCCAGAGCGCAGAATTCATCGATCGGCATGAACAGAACATAAATAATAAAGAACAACAACAATTTTAGCTAACGACGAACAATGAACAATTTCGAATCAAATCCTTTAACGATAACGATAACGATTACGTAGATAAACGATCAATTTAAAGACAACTTAAAGATACAAAATACCAAAAAAAAAAACAACAAGATTTTTTTCTAACAATATAAAACGATGCGAGGAGTACGAAGCAGATGAAAGATTAGACAAAAAATGCCTTTTATTAAACAATGCGAATAGTTTATATTTTAAATACATGCATATAAAAACAATATATATATATATATATAAATATATATAAAACATAATCTAGTCATATACATAAATAGATAATTGAATTGTTAACCATATATGATGCCTCACTTGACACACGCTCACACATTTTGTTAACAGATTTTGTCAGTCAGCCTTGAGATAGTTATGCGTATATACTATAATATAATAATAATAATAGCCGATAAATGAGAAGTGAGTTGTAGATACATACCATACTATCGTATATATAGAAGCAAGATACCAGATACCAAGATACAAGTAACCAGATCAAGATACAAGTTACCCGCTCGGGCGTGTGCGCGTATACAGCACATGCGTAGCGTATTTACAAATACATATACAAATCCATGAACACATTTTTACACACTTACATATTATATATACTATATATACGTATAGCATATATATATAATATATATATATATTTTATCATTCAAGTACATAAAGTCTTTTCACATACGGACTGTGATTTCACGTAAAGTAAAATATACATAAATATATATATTTAAAATTAACTAGAGATCTAATAACGATTAACGATAACGATAATGATTAACGATTAACGATAATAACAAAACGCTAACACCACACACACACACACACACACACACACAAAGCGGAAAGAAAGCAGAGCAGACACACAAGTTAGCAAAGTTCTTTAACGAAATACGATATTATACATACATACCATATATATATATATAGACTCTGTAAAGAGTATATATGGTGGTGATGCCACAAGTTGAGCGTAGACCGAGAAGAAGAAGCAGAAGAAGTCGACACTGTATTTACAATTAAAATGCGTTTGCGTTTGCCTTACCAACCCGATGAGAAATAATAATAACGATAATTATACGCATTGAAGAGATTAAAAATAATAATAATAATACAGCATTATAAGAATTGCAAATCATATACAAATACATATATATATAGATATATCCAAATAGACTACAAATATAGATAAATCAAGTGAAATCAGGCCGGTTTCCTCAATCCTCAGTTGAATTACGGCTGAGCTGCCTGATAATCATTCACACTCTCTGTCCTCGATGTCCTTCTTAACTGGTGCTTGAGAAATCGTGCCTAGAACATGACAACACATACACACACTCACACTCACACACACTGAAACACACTCACACATGTGCAGTATCAGGCGTTAATACGGAATTCAATTAGTTAATCCTGCAACGCGCACACTTTTTTATGACCTTATGAAAAACATTTGCATTTTTTTAGTAGTTAATCCGTCCTCAGCAACGGCCAAGAAAACAGTTAGTCGACCATATGCTCTTGACTATACAATACCCTGTACCCAAATAGTTTCTCTCACAATGTTTAATTAATTATTCGCTCATCTCGGCAGCTTCAAAGTTCGTAGTAGAAACAAAAACATGACAAAATGAGAACGAAAAAAAAACAACAACGTAATGGAAAATCAAGAAAAAATCTAAATCGTAGTCGATCCAAATACAAATACATATATGATATTATATACTACTAGTGAACACACACACACATACACAACAATTTATTAACAATTTGTAGAGCAAACGAGAATAATGAATTGCCCATTAGACTGGCGGACAGGCGGTTGGAAATAGCTTTATGAACTCACAAAATACGTTTAAGTAGAATATATATATATATACCATATATCGATCAATATACAATATAGCCCGCGTACCACATACACTAGTAGCCAGAGCACCCTGTACCCCGCTCCAAACCTTAAACTCAACTGTAATTTATGTGATTCCTCGAAACACACACCAAACCCTATACCCGACGATACATAACATCCTAGCCTAACCTAACCTAACCTAGCTAACAGCGTGCTTTCTCAACAACTCTTTGCTTCTTCTTCTTTTGGGTACAGGGTTCATGAAAGCATATACATGTAGGATATATAGCATAGCATGATCCACCAGTACGGATGGGATGCCAATGGAAAGCAATAATGAAAGCGATAGCGCCAAGTCGGTGAAAAGTTCAACAAACTTAGTGAATGAATCAAGCAATAAAGATATAATACAAATACAAATACAAATACAAAGACATAAATATGAAAATCAACCAAATCAACACTAGCTAACTAAGCGTATGATGGTATTTGTAACGTTTATTCTAACGGTAATTACACAATGAATGCAGCAGGCTCATTGTGAAAATGTTATTTTGTTGTCGATTGTTATAATTATTAACGAATTATTAACCTGTAGCTAGTAAAATATAACAAAATAGATCGGAACCGGGATCGAAATCGAATGCCAATCGAAGCAGACAAACGATAAGTATTAAACAAATGGAAAAATGTTTAAAGAGACCAGAAGCGGCAGAAGATCGCATTGTGGAGAACAAACTGAGAACGCTAGTGAATAAAATAGTCAACAAATTTTACTTTACACAGCAAAATAAAACCCAAAAAAAAAACAAAGAAAAACTGTTAAATATTCAAGCATAGCAATAAATAATTGAATAAGTTAGGCAAAAACCAAAAGAAAACAAAACAAAGAAACAGAAAAGCAAAATAAACGAAACATCAATTATACTGTAATGTACATTTGAATGCAAACAAATGGAAATGAAGATGAAAACAAATGAAATAAAAAAAAAAAAAAAAAAAAAAAAACAAAAAACGAAATATGAGAAAACGTAACGTAACGCCAACAATTGAAGACGCATTAATAGGTATCTTAAAGTTATTTTCTTATCGAACCTGGCAATAATAATTGTAGTAATAATTACTTGCAAGCGCCTAATAACACTAATTATAAAAATAATAATAATATATTATATAATATTATATTTAATAACTACACACATAAACACACACACATTTACATTTACTTATAATAATAATATTGATAAAAAAAAAACGAAATCGAAATCAAAAAAAGAATAACTAAATCCAAAATACACATTATAAACTATTAATACAAACTACAGAAGTGGAGAAGTGCATTTCCCAAGGGTCGCAGTAGCACACAGGAATGCGATCAGCAGGGCAGGCGATGTTCAGACCATCAGATGCATGTGACATGCTTAAAGCTAAGCCAGAATACTTTCGGAATATTGATTCAAGCGAGTACAGAAGAAAACAAAACAAAAAGAGAAAAAAAACGAGAAAAAAACAAAACAAAACAAAGTAACTGATGTAATCACAGCATTGTTTTTTGTTAATTTACTAAACAAAATTGACAAAAAGACGGTAAATTTAATAATCAGCAATTTCAGTGCGTACACACACAGTTTGTTCGTAATCGTACGCATCGGTTGTTTTAAAAAATCTACACATACATATATATTTGCTTTATAATAACGAAGATGAATGCATAATTAAACAAGAGTAAATCGTTTACACTTCACTTTAAACTACATTAAATATTAATAATTCTAAAGCCCAAAAATGGTTATAACAAGAACGGCAATAACACAGCTCAAATTCTGAGAACTTATATAAAAATACAAACTCTTATCTTTCAATCAAAAAGCGTACTGATTTTCTCTTACTGCAAACTTATACATATGTTTTAGTAGTTCAGAGTGTAGTCTTATTGGGGACAAACTTTCAAATTCATATTTGAATGTGGCGCCATTCAAGTGCTTTGCTCTTTTTTGCGTCAGCTCAAAGTGCGCCGATTATTGAGTAGGCAAGGCGCACGGTCATATCGATACCACGTGTGGAATAAGCTTAATTCGATTATTGGCACGTCATTTTACTTTTCTCTTTCATGAATATAATTTACCAAACGAAAAGCTTTCAATAGTAAATTTTATTTAGTGTTTAGGTGTTACATATTAATCATGGCTACCAAAAAAGCTCTGCAAGAAAAGAACATTTTGAATTTAACTGCTGCGAACACTGGTTCCGTGAAACGGCTCAACTCGTTCACATGAGCTGTTCATGCGAACATGTGAGATGCAAGCCGAACTAGCTATCGATATATATATTGCAATCTATTTGGCTTTTTAATTGCTTGTGCATGTGTTTGACAACAATTTTAGAACTTTAAACTGAGAGTGCCGCGGCTGACATATAAGCGCAGTAGGTGCACAGCATTCCAACAATTTCTCTACGTATCCTGAAATCACAGCAGTGCCCTGGCTCTGGAGCTGGCACAGAAACTGGCATTTGCATCATGCAGGAGAGTTTGTCAACACCAAAAGAAAATGATTTAGGTCCATCAACAGGAGCTGCAAATTCCGATGTTGTCGCCCAGCAGCAGCAGGCGTCGTCCGCAGTGCAGCCCAGCCTGACTTCGCGTAGGTTTATTGTTTTATATACGGGGGGTCCCATTGTGCCTATAAATTTATTTATTTATTTATCTTTTGTGCTGGTTAAACAAAAACAAATACGAACAACAGTTGCTGCAGCAAAAATACGACGCTTTTGCTACCTGGGCACGTTTGACATGCCAGTTTATACGCCCACGATCTTTGACCTGACTGTCGAGTGCCACTTCGAGAAATTGCGTGCACTTTGCGGCGATGTCAATGATACGGAGTTGGTAGAGTGTCTGAGCAGTGTGCTGGATACTGGCAACGCAGAGTATCTGCCACGCCGCGATGAGGCGCTACTGGTTCTAGCCATCGACCTGTCGACGCGCAGCAATGAGAAGCAACGTAACTCTGTGCGTGCCCAGTTCCCCAGGTTTGTGAGTTGCGACAAGGATCTCTTTCTGTTCATCAAGTTCGTGAAGCGTGTGCAGAAGCTAATGGAACGCAAGACTCCCTTCAGTCGTACCGTACGCAAAGCAATTCTCGAATGGTACGGCATACAGTCGCTGGACAGGCTGTTGCACATGTGGTCCGTGCACGAGTGCAACCTGGCGATGCATCGTGAGATTCTGGGGCGATGTCACTACAGCAGTTGCAACTACGATGCGGAAATTATGGCTGCACTGCGTCTGCTCACAATGCCTAGCAAGGAGCTAATCAAGTGGCCCGAATACCTGAATCCATTGCTCAAGTGCAAGGAGATCATCTTGGGCATTGCCAAGCTGCGTATGGTCCGAACAACATGTGCAGCTTTGCCGATTGTAAAAGAATTTTCCTTTTGCTATGAGCATGTGCCGCGTCACATGATGTCCGATGCACAGCTGGTCAACGAACTGCTGCCCAAGATGAGCTACGAACAGTTGCTGCAAACCTGGCCCACATTCCTGAATCTCTACAAGCCCTATCGCGGCGAACAATGCAATTATACTGAGCTGTTCTTCGATGAGTCCAAGCTACGTTCAGCCAATGTGCAGCCCATTCGTCTGCTGCTGCAGGAGACGCGTCAGCACAAGCACAAGAAGGTGGTAGGTACATGACTTAAGTAAAAAATTTCTTAGCTGATCCCCTTTCGCCATTTCAGTTCTACAAGGGTGTGGTCATGACTGCCCAGCCCAGTTTCATCCAAAAGCTGTACAAGCGCTCGTTTGGCTTGAATAAACCGCTCGGTGTGCGACTGCATATTACGCTGAATCTGGAGAAGTGTTACCTAGGCAGTGTGTAGTCTATTGCCAGCTATGTATAAAGAAAAGCAATATTAATATCGCCAATGTATTGCAGAATATTTGACTGGACATTGGCGCTCGATCAAGTACCTCGATGCGGCTGTTGCTTTGGCTTTTGGTTTCTACAAATCCGATCCCCAGGTGAATGTGCAGATGTGGTTTGACAAGAGCGGCGAACTGAAGCCGGTGCCATGGAGCCCCGAAATGAGTGTCGATGAAGCGAAGAAAGTCTGTCAGGCACAAGAGGTATTTCTTATGGATTTATATTGATTATATATCGAAAATTATCAAAATAGGGTATACTAACTTTGTGAAATGTATGTAACAGGAAGTATTTTAGCAGAATTCTGAATAACATTTCGTGAAGCGAAATGAATTTTTTTTTACCTTTGCAAATTTAGGTAGATCGGAGCGATACATCGTATAGCTGCCATAGAAACTATCGGCCGATTTTTGTTGTTTTTCAAGATATTGCAACAATATTTGGCAAATCTTATTCTTATTACGTTCTTAATGTGCTGTCAAAATCGGACCACTATAACATATAGCTGCCATAGGAACAACCGGCTGAAATCAGGGTTTTTGTATGCAAACCTGTTTTGGTTTTGGAAATACCGCACATTATCAATGCTTTTTAATGTTATACAATACCCGCCCTTAGTTTTTCCATTTAAATATCTCAGACGTTTATATTCTATAGCTGTTATAGGAACAATTAGTCAGTCCGTCTGTCTGTTGCAACGCAAATTAGTCCCCCAGTTATTGAGCTATCTTCATGAAACTTGGCTCACAAGATTCTCATTTCTCCCCTCTTTAAATAAGTCGGAAAGGGCAAGATCGGACCGATATATCGTATAGCTTCATGGAACCTATCGACCGATTTTCGTTATATTTCAAGATATAGATATCAGGATTACCACATCCAAATCTAAGTGTGTCCTTAATAATAAAGTTTCATCAAAATCGAACTTTTATAACTTATAACGATCAACGATCGGCATAATGAAGGTACCTGTTGCAATTTTATGAAAATCTGAGTACTATTACATATATGTAGCTGTAACAACTACAAGGGTATAAAATCTTCGGCAAGCCGAAGGTTGTTTTTATTTACAATCGCTAGGTTTTAGCTTAAATCGATTGCGGAGTTTAAAATGAGTACTAATCAATTATTGAAATCGATTTTAAACGGTACTTAATTTTGCCCAAAAAATCATGTCGAAGTGGTCAAAAAATTATACATGTAACACTTTCAACAGACCTGGAACTCTCATTTTACACCGCTCTTAACTTTCTTAAAAATCAAACGATTTTAACGCGGACTGACATTTAGTGTATGTTTTAGCAAGCAGAGCGATTGTACATTTAAAAAACAGCATAAACGTTTTTTTGAAAATTTTCGATATTGGAAATTTATCCCCCTATGATTTTTCAACAAAATATTTTTAGTTTAAATTTTATATCGCGAGTTTTTAAGAGCGAGTAAGCCATATGTAGTAGAATTATTTATGCAAAATTCTTTGTTTATAAGTGTGATTACACGTTTGCAACGGATTTTGGCAATTGGGCGAAGGGTATCTTGCTGCGGGCGCACTCGACTATAGCTATACCGACTATACCGACTTGTTTCCTTTACAGGTGTTAAAGATCAAGCAAACGCTGACGGACGTCATCGAGAATGCACTGAAGGATGCAGCCAATACGTACGAGGTGTTCTTGGTTATTGTGCCCGCTGCTACGCGTGGTAATCCCTTCAAGAATTCCGATCATCTTTGCCGGCGCCTCGATGTGTACCGCCAACAACGAAATACGAATGCCAAGTAAAGCCCCTCGGGGTTTCCCCAACTTAGATTCTTTATCAGTCTAATATGGTTTTCTTTCTTTCGCCAGATTTATCATAATGAGTTTGCGTCAACAACATGCCTCCATGAGCTATTCCCAGCTGCATAATGAGCACATTCTGGAGCTGTGCAGCATTTCCGAGAAGACACCGCGTCTAATCAGCGCCTTTGCACATGACAAATTCTTCTAAGATGTCTTCTGAGCAACCAAAGAGATCAATTGCGGAGATTATTGGAGAAAGCTGAACAGACTGGATCTGTTCGGCATCGGGTGAATTTAAGTGTTAATCACTGTGCTCCTTCTCTGCCCATCTATGTATCTGTCTCCTTCTATTTCAAATTCAGTCTCTGTCCTTCTGTGACATTCTCTTATTCTCTCTCTCTCTAACACACAAACATGTACACTAACTAACCTGGTTCTTTGGAGCGCCCTTTTGCACACATGCAGCATCGTTGATGGTATTATAATTATACGCATAGCTTAAATAGGTCATAAGCTGATTGCCCGGCAGTTCTAGCGAGTCTAGCTAGAGAAAAAGAGATAGAGACAGCGAGAACGAGAATGAGTGCGCAACATTGTGTTCTCTTTCTATGATGTCTATCTTCATGAGGTTAGACTGCAGTGAACTGCGGGGCATAATCATATACAGATCCACACATACACACATACGCATATGTATTCCCACATACGCCTCTCTACTCTGTGACACGCGCACATACACTCACACACACACACAACAAGTATTACTCGCCATATATACAGTAATTTTGTAACAATCTGTACCAAGAAATATGGAACATACATACACACATACAGACATGCATACATATAGCTAACTGATACATAGATATAATTGTACGCAGTTGAATCAAATTGGTATTAGGCGTAGTCAAAGAAAAAAGAATTTAATTGCAATTTCATTTTCGAATTCGAAAACGAAACGACGAACTGAATCTAAATTAAATTTGGATTAAAAACAATACACGTGAATCTGAGCAAAGCGAAAGAAAACAAAACAAAAAAGAAAATATATGATACATAAATAAATTGCCTTACAAACAAAATGTTAGTCAATCTTTAATTTTAAACTTTAACTACATATGTAATACAAGGAATTTCGTGAACTGAAACAACTATGCAAAAAGCAAACACAAAACGCATTTAGGTAAAATATTGAAAATGAAAATAGTCCAAGCTAATCAATAAGTTAACACCAAAACAAGAAAAACGAGAAAAAAACACAAACTGCAAACATACATATATATTGTTAACATTAAGTTTTGTGTTCTAAACAACATGTTCTCAAAGTAAACTGCCCAAAAAAAACTGTGACATTTTAAATTGTGTAAAACGACAACAGCAACAACAAAAACAAGAACTATCACAAGAAATATTTATGAAAATTGCGTACAAGACACAAATAAAAACAAAAAGTTAAGAAAAACAATGTATACAGCTAAGAACTCCCCTAATGTGCCATACACACATACTACAACCAGACAAGACACAAACAGTCACACCATCTCCCCCATACGATTAAGAATTCGAATCGCCTGAACATAATCGAACAATAATTGCAGCAAATTCGTACTAGATAAACAAAAAAGACGAAGCATTAATTAAGTATACCGTTTTCTATTAGGTACATTTTACACAGTTTTGGAAACCGAACGAAACTGAAAACTGAAACTGAAAGCAGCTAAAAACAAAAAGAAAAAAACAAAAAAAAAAAAAAGAGAAATATATAGGAAACTAAAATGATATTTCTACGGGTCACTTTTTTGACAAATTGTGTCCCGCACGCATCTGTGAAGTAAACCGTTGTGATCGCCGTTTGAATTGTTTATTTTGAGACGAAATTCGAACAAACTCAAGAGCAACAAAATAATAATTATTCAATTTAAGTAGTTAAGTTATGTTCAAGTGGACTGCGCAAAAAAAAAAAAAAAACAAAAAACGTAAATCTCATCATTGTAAACCAGAGAGAACAACAAAAAGTACCTAGCAAGATAAATGAAATTTGAATACTACACAAAGACAGGTGGAAAAGGATAACTATCGGCACAAGAGCAACAGATAAACAGACCTACACACACACATACACATAGACACATACACAGAGTCACACATTCACAAGTACATAACTATATACAATATATAGACATATATATAGACGCATAATGTATTCATCTCTCTCTAGTATTAACTAACGTTTACCATAGTGTTGAATTCCATACTGTAAATACTTAATTAGATTGAATCTTGAAAGTATTTCAATAATCTCAATGTCTCTTTCATTCGTCAAACGCACTCGAAATGCATTCAGATACCGAAACCGATAACGATAACGATAACGATACCGAAAACTGAAACTGAAACTGAAACTGTTAAGAGAGTTTTAGAGCAACCTATCTATCTATCGAATCCGCAGTAGCAACAACAAAAATGCAAAACAAGAAGCAAAACTTTATGTGATATCTATTTGAAAAATAAGTGAAACTAAACGAAAACAAACCACAAGCAAAACGATAACAAAAAATGAAAATGAAAACGAAAAACTGAAACTGAAAACTGATCAACTAATTCAAAAGCAAACTAAACATGATATAGGAGAAATTTAAAAAAACTGCAGGCATAATCCCCTCTTAATAATAATAATATGAATACTAAATAAATCGAATTGCACCTATTGAATAGTATTGAATTAAGTTCCCTTTCTCCTGTTTTTATTTTTTTTAACTCCCCTCTCTCCTTTACAATGTTTTCTACCGTTACACCCCACTTTTCCCTTTCTCCGTGTTACTATGTAGATCTAAGCAACATTTGCCTAGTTACGTTCCAAGCAATATTCGAAATAGAAAACTCTTAATGTTTTTTTTTTTTTTACTTTTTTATACGTTTTCTTTTTTAATATACATATCTCTACAGATACACACGTACACACACACACACGGATATACATAGGTATTTATATGTGTATGTATACATACTTCTTATACACGACATAAAGTTGAATAAACTCAAAACAAATCTCGATACCAAAAGAAAAAAAAAACAATAATAAGAAAACCGATAACAAGCGTAATCTTTTTCTCTCTCTCTTCCCAAAGGAATATCGGTTTATCGATCGATACTTATTTGTTTTGCGTCACAATGCCAGCGGGTCCACAGATATAGAGTGCCTGGTGATCACGATCGCGTACTGGTTCGAAGCCAAGCTCATCGGTGGGAATGCCATACTGCTTGAGCTTGCACTCGTATGTCTCGAGGAGATCATCGTGCGTCTTCCATGCCTTGGCCAGCTCATAGCGTAGATCGATAATTGTTTGATTCTTGCTATCGACCACGTCGCTAATTGTCTTATCCGCCTCGCCCAGTTTCTCCGCCGCCTCGGGAGCACATGTGGCGATCGTTTTACGCATTATTATATTACGTTTCTCATCCTCACGCATCAGGGCCGCAATCTTGCGCTCCAGCAGCACATTCTTCAGTCCCGTCTTCTGCTGCAGCTCAACGATGACATCGTTGAAGCGCGCCTTCAGTGTGGCACGTTCGCTGACCAACGAATCGTTGCGCAGCAGCAGTGTCTCCGACTCCCACATCAGATCCTTGACCTTCTTCTCCAGCGATGTGTTGGCCTTCTTGAAGCGCTGCAACTGCAGCTTGTCACGTTCATAGAACTCCAGTTTGCGCTGCAGTTCCTTCATGTGAGTCTTGGCCTGCTCGAGGGGTTCGCGCAGACGACGGGTCTCATTGCTTGCCTCCGCTGCGATGCGATCACTGCGATCCGCTTGGCGACGCAGTTGCTCAATCTGTTCCTTCATGCTGCCAATCAGGGCCAGATTGTTTAGTGTGATATCGTTGTAGTAGTTCTTCATGTCGTTGAATGCCAAATCGTGGTGATCCTGCAAATCCCTTATCTGTTGATTCTTACGTTCTTCCACCTCGAACATTTGCGAATTGTAGAAGAGCTCCAGCTTGCTGCGTTGCTCGTTCATCTTCTCCTCGTGCAGACGATCGTTATCCTTGCGTTCACTCTCGAAGAGTAGACGCTGCTCGCTGCAAATCGATAATATCGATGATTAAATAATGATTTTGGATAGATCGATTGTTTTTAATAATATTTCAGCCACTATAAAAAAGTCTCATCAAATTTAATGAATTAATTTTGCATAAAAATCCGATATAATCGAGAGTATCAATGATTTTGGTCGATGATGGTCGAAACCCGATACTAGGGTTAGAGTTAGGGGGGTACTCACAGCAGCTGCTGATTGAAGTGGGACTCCAGCTGGCGATGCTGCATGTCGCTCATCTCGATGCGCTCACGGACCATGCGGCGCAACTGTCGCTTATCGCTCTGGAGTTCCATCTCCTGCATCACATGATGCTCCTGGGCCACCTTGAGTTGGGTCAATGCCTCGGCACGCACCTCGCCCAGTTTGCTGTGATTCTCGAACTGCAGATGCTTCATCTGTTGCATAATATGCTTGGAATCCATATCGGCGAGATCCTGTGTAGACTCGATCTCTTTGTCCTTCTGCTGCAACTCATATTTAGAATCCTCTGCGTAGTTGCGTAGGGTGTTAGCATCAGGTCAGATATGATCTCTAGCTGCGGCACTCACCTAGCTGCTGCCGTGTAATCTCCCAGAAGGTGCGTATCTTGTCACGCTCCAATTGAAAGTAATTACGCTCCTCACGCTCGCGATCCATTTCCGCTTTGAGGCGCAGCGCAAACGCCTCCAGCTGGTCGCGATTCATGGCGGACGTGTCGACGCCATCGATGAGTACTGCAAGTAGGGTGTAGCAGGGTGTCTATACAGCGGGCGTGCTTTAAGTGCGACACGCAAAATTTAATAAGAATTGCATGCAGTGTCTTTTGGTCATTTATGGAGGCGGCGGACCTCCGGCTCCGCTATGTGTATTTTAGGACTGCATGTGTGCAGGCTCTGCTGTAATTGGTTTGTGTAATTGGCATCGTTGGCCGGCTGGTGCCGGGCTGCTTGCCACCCCGCCCTCGCCCTCGCCCTCGCCCAGTCCCCTCTCCGCCGGCAGCGCATTCTCGCCGGCCATAGAAACAATTATGTGCGTTAGAGAGGCCGAGCCTGGTTTGTTCACTCGTGGAAATTAAGTGCACATTTTTTCTGTGCTGTCTGCCTCCTGCCCCATGCCCCATGCTCTGACCCACAGCCTCATCTACTTTCCTTGCTTCATGTGGTTGCAACATCCACGTTGGCCCGCACAATTAAATTGTATCGAGCGCATGGCAGGCAGCAGGGCCGAGGCGAGGAGGAGGAGGAGGATGCATGAGCATGTGGCCAACATGGCCGCCACTTGTCACATGCTCGCCATTTTGCCTCGTCCCTCGCCTCCTCTGCTTCTTTCCCGCTGACCAAGCCTCAGATTATCATTATTTGACAAATTGTTCCCTTCTCCCAGCCTAACGAGCAACTCCATCGGAGCAACATTGCCAGCGGACTTGGATGCACAGTTCGGTCAGTTCAGTCTTCAAGTTATTAATGCATTGGTATCTTATTTTTTAATCTGCAAAAGTTCCCCAACTTTGATTCGGAATATGTTGATAAGTTCTCATTATGACATAGTTATATATTGCTATACTTATCCAGGGATCTCGTGTTCAGTTCAATACTCACGTGGCAGCTTCTTTCCCTTCTTTCCTTTTTTGCTCTTTGGTGGCTGTAAAGGTGAAGAAAATATCACGAAATACATGGTAAAAAGCAAAGCATTGAAAGCCAGGGTAACTGTTAGTCTAATACTATTAGTAGTACAACAACGTGTTAAGCTGAAAGCGAAGATTATTTTGAAGCAGAAGTCTGTGGAATGCACTCTCGACTGCTTTGGGTTTAATTTGATTACGGCGCAAAGCAGTTTTTCACCAGTTAAAAAAATAAAATAAAGGGCGACTGCCAAGGACAAGTAAGAGGGCTACAATCGGGTGTGCACGACTGTAATATACCCGCCAGCAAAATTATCTCTCTCTCTGAGAACTCTCTAAATTTGGTTTCCATAGATCTTGTAGTCACTTAGAGTAGGATGCAGACTGACAGTCAGACTGATGGATATGACACTATCGAGTCAGCTGCCTATTACGTTATTATATCCAGCTAGCCTATGGGTAGTGGGTATAGCAAGGACAAGGATAAACACACAGAGAGAGAGAGAGAGAGAGAGTGAAGTGCAGTGAGAAAGCGAGTTGAAACGGGTAACCGAGTGGGAGTCACAGCGGGAGTCCTGGCTGAAGTCGCAGTCGAAGCTGGAGCTGGAGCTGGAGCTGAAGTCGGAGCCTGAAGCCCGGAGCCTGGATCCTGCGTTGGTGTCTGGAAAAGCGATGTTGCCCCATTGCCAGTCGCCCGTCGCCCGTCGCCGTCGCCCGTTTTAAATAATGTGATGGCGCGGCTTTCAAAACAATTTGCCAACAGCTGTTGGCTTATTGCATATTTTATGACTGCAAATTATTCAAAAATTTTCGAAGCGGGCTGCGACCGCGTTGTGCGCGTGGTGTGTTGCGTAAAGGCGTAAAATTTTCATAAATAATACGGATATATATATGATATATATATATATACACGCGATATATGTGTGTGTGGAGTGCACAAATTGTCGAAAATGGACAACAGCAACACGGGGAGCTGCGGCTCCTTCAATTCTTTAGCCATTTAACGGCTGTAGGCGCACGCCAGGCACATTATATACCATAAATGTAAATAAATGTGTGTGTGTTGGTGTGTGTGTGTGTGTGTCGGTGTGTGTGTCTGTACAGCATGTTGTTGCAGCACAACAGCCGCGCTTGGCATGAAAAATTGAATGTGCAGCAGGGGCAGACGACGAAGCGATGGCAACTCCTGCTCCCGCTGCAGGTCGAAGGTCAGCAAGGCACGCAGTGCACTGGCCTGCCGCCTGCAACCGCTTTATGGCAACAACAGCTGCCACGCCCCCCCCCTGCTTAAGCTACTTAAACGCTCGCTGCAACTTAAGCTTCTCCCACCCATCATACCTTAATTTACTTACCATTTTGTAGTTTTTTTATTAATGGGTTTCTGCTTGAATTTTGAGTTCCGTTCTCGAGTTCAGTTCAATCCGCTCTGGACGCCGCCGCCACTTGTCATCGATTTCAGTGTTCTGTGGCCGTTGCTATTGATAAAGCCGACTCGTTGCTCCGGTTGCCCCTGGCTGCAGATGATTCTCAGGTTTGGTTTGGTTGCGATAAACAAGCACCAAGCAACCTCGCTGCACGTCTACAATTTTTCTAGATTCTCCAAATTTGCGTGTGTGTTTTGTAAATTTTTTAATTTATGTTAAGCGACTGAGTGGAGACTACATATATATCTGATGTAAGTATATATGTATATACGACTGACGCTTGCTGTGTGGCACAACCTACTTACCTAGGGAGATTTTACATCACCAAAATGACTCAACGAGCCTGGGTCTGTTCGTATGAACATCGTTATCTCTGCGATTTTGCAAGCGAGCTCTATCAAATTTGCTGACAATATTTCAGAGTATTGCGTGCATATCATGTGGTCTTTAGAAGCTGCCTGCGCTTCCCTCTACTTCAGTAAATCGTAAAAATTATGATTTCTAGCCTAGTTTTAAGGCCTGTGTGCCCCTTTTTGTTGTACACACTCAGCCAAATGATTTTTAATAATTTTATTGGGTTTGGTTAATAAACAAAGAAAAAAAAGAAATAAATGAATTTAGTTTAAATATTCTTTTTGTTCGATTATTTTGCTTTGAAGCATGACTTAAAGAAAAATCTAATTAGTTTTTCGAGTTTTTCCTCCCCTCTATATTGCATATCTTTTACAGATCTTACAGGGTATTTACGGCCAAACCGAGCGAAAGCAGAGCGAAATTGAAAGACTCGTTAAAGGAGTCAACGACGGGCCGATAAAATTGCCGGCAATGCGAGTCGAGTCCCATAAATATCCTTAGTCCTCTGGCAATGCGAACCGGGTCGCAAGTTGCAGCTGCCTTTGCAACAACAGTGTGCACCTTCCGCACTCCCGCATCCCCCTCTACTCCCCGCTTCATTCCATAAACCAAAGCATGCAGCATGCTTGGGTTCTTAAAGAGAGACGCCCTGTGAATTTCGAATGCATTTTTCCCCCAACAACAACAGGAACACTAAATGGCAGTCATTACTGTTGCTGTTGCTGTTGTGGGTTAAATTCCAAAATTATGATATCATTAGCAGCTGCTGGCGGCGAAATCACAACGGAAAAAAATAGAAACGAAACCCGAAAGCGCTTCTAATTAATTGAATCAATTCACTGCTGAGAGACCTTGATTAGCCGTGAAGAAGTCCATATAAAAAAAAAAACAAAACATCTATTTAAATATTGAAATTTAAATTTGAAAATTTTCTAGCCATTTTCAAGCCAACTTTAAGCGCCGTCAAGAGAGCGAGAGAAGGAGCAGAGCAAAAAGTTTGGCGCGAATATTTCACGCCTTAATTCACATGCCACTGGGCCAGGCGGGACCAATTGAGCGTGTTGCGGGGCGGGGTAGTACACGGTGTGGGGGAAAGGGGGAAGGTTGTTGAAATTATGCGCTGCTGGCTTGCTTGGCGGTTGTGTAAACAGAAGCCCCAAATAAAAAGGATATTGCCGGCTGGCTGTTTGTGGAGCTTGCCGGTTAAATGCTTTAATTGAAATTAATAACCGCAGCCAGTTGAGCCAGTGCCAGGAGCAGGAGCAGGGCGCAGGGCTGGGAGGTGGACTGGCATCTGCCAGTTGACTTGAACTGCTCTACAGAAACAGCAGGCAGTCGGGTTTCCCTCTACCTCTCCTCCTCTCCCTCGTTGTCTCAGAATTTTCAATTGTTTTCATTAAAAGTCAATTTTTGGCTGGGCGCCGTGCGGTAACTTCTTCCGCTTCAACCCTTTGCCTTAATGCCCCCCTGGCAGGCAGGAGAGTGCCGGGGGGGGAGGGGTGAGCTGGCCGCATAATTTTGTATTGGCAGATGCTGCTGCTGCTTCTGGCCATGGGCCATTGCACGGCTAACGGTAACGGTAAGTGTTACTGTAACGGTAACGGCTGCCAAGGGTCACGCGGCTTCTTCTGCTTTGGCGCTGATTGAAAGCGAAAGCGCTCCTCTCTCTCTCTCTCTCGTCTCTCTCTGGGTAACTGTTACGCTGTCTAAGGCACTGGGTAAGGGGAGGGTAAGTACTCTGAGTGGGGGTTGGGGAGGGGTGTCAGTCAAAACTAGACATATTTCGCTGGCTGGAGATGATTAAGTTAGCGAGACGTGACTTCAAATTTGGATTTTTACGTTGCATACGCTCAGGCGCAACCTAAGCAAATTTGTATTTCTTAAATAACTTGTTTATTTATTGTACGATCGCTAGCAAATATGAAGAAATCACGAAGCTAGTAATATCTGTGGGACACAACAAAAAAGAATATTGCGGCTTTAAGCACAAGCTGGAAAATCATGACTAAATTTGAATATATCTGTAATGTACTCAACGATTTTTTTGCGTGTACGCTACGCTTGCAGTAACTTTCAGTCAGGCATAAGCTTGATCTGCTATGATGATGTTCAAAGCTGAAGTTGAGCCTGTGTGTGTGTGAACTTTAAGTGCACTTCATCAGTGTCTATGTGTGTGTGTGTGTGTGTGAGTGAGCAGACAAGCGTACTGAATGCGGTTGCAGAAGTTATTTGCTGTGTTATTTTCAGAACTGTTTCCGCTCAGCTCCAAAACGGACATCCTGCTGTGTTTGAGAGTTAAATTTGCGCAGCTGCTTGGACCGACGAACGGACGGACGGACGGACGGATGGATGGACGGAAGGATGGGGTCGCCAACGGTCCAAGTGACTAACAGCGTCTTGCCTTGCCAGCTGCCCCCGCTCCACGCTCCACAATCTGTTGCCTGGACCCGTCGACAGTTGTGGTGTGAAGAGGGAACTGAGACTGCTTTTCATATGCCAAATGAAGATATGTTTTGAGCCAAGTTGGGGTAAATGTTATAGTTGCTTGATCGTAAGTAAAATCTTATTTTGTTGCCTCTTGACTAATCTAGAACCCATTGAAAAATCGTTAAATTGACAGGGAAACCGTAGGCCAGCTGAAATTATAAAAATATACTTTGAATTTAAGTCATATAAAGCTTCCAAAATGATCTTAATGATTTAAATAAAAAATATAATGACCATCTCCTTCCGCAGCACCCATCAATATTCAAAATGATTTACCCAATTAAATGTAATAAATATATTTGTCCTTTATTTGTAGAATTTCTTATGCGCTTTTTCTCTTTTTTTTTTCTCCATAATTTCTGCTTTTTGTTTTCCATTCTTTATTATGGTATAATGTCTGTATATAACTATGTAAGTATGTATATATACTATATAAGATATATTTGATTTAATACATGTATATTTATTTCTTTGTTCGCATTTATTTTATTTTTTTTTTTTTTGTTCTTGTTTTAACGCTAACTGTACGTTTTGCATTTGTATGCGTATTCGTAGGCTTGTGTCTGTATGTCTGTCTGTCTGTCTGTGTGTGTGTGTGAGTGTGTATGTGTATTTTAATACTCATGTCCATTGTTTCACAAGCGACGCATGTGAATTGTTGTTAATGCTCGCTACGTACTCGGTAATCAAATTTTAATTGCCAAATACATGAGCATACGTATGCTCTCTGCGTGTGTGTGTGTGTGTATGATAATTTTTCCACGCACATGGTGATTAATTGAATACGCCACTTTTATGTACAGGCATATGTGCATTAAAATACACACACACACACACACAAAGAAACAACTATATGCAGCTCCCTTCCGACTGTTTGATTGCCTATTTACAGTTTGAGTTTTAATTAAGTCGGCTACCTTAACAAGAATGACCCTAGTAATCCTTGACCTTTGCATTGAGTACTGGCAGTACCTGTAGTACCCACTTCCCTCTCCCCCTCCCCCCCTATCGCTTACATAACAAAAGATTCGCCACAAATTCAAATTTATTTAGTTTGTATACATATAGAGCTCATTATTGTTGTTGTTCTTCTTGTTTTTCGGCTTGTGTTTTTAGGTATTGTTTTCTCGAGAATCATTAGTTAGTTACATATTGTATACACATCGGCTGCGTTTATAAGTATTGTATTGTACGAGTATAGTGTCCTTTCGATTTTGCCAGGAATACTCTCGTGTGTGCGGGCTGAGCAGTAAATAATAATCATAGTAAATAAAATGAAATAAAGTAGTATATTGAATAAGTATAACTAAATAAGTACAATACTAAAAAGTACCTATTTAAACGAGGATAAATCTATACAAGTGCTTAGTTAAAAAAAATGATAGCATACTTTTTAGAGTGTGAGGAAAGAAAGAAACCCACACAGAGTGAGGACACAAACCCACACACAGACCGCGGACACAAACCCATACTGAGCTGCAGGAGTTGCGCTTGAAAGTAGGCAACATTTCTTGAGAGACGGAAGGACAAGGCGCATTGAGCAGCGCTCAAATGTAGGCAACACTTTTTGGCGAATGTAAATAATAAAGAGAATACAGGGTAACTGCAGGTCAATCACACGCAAGAGTATTGCTCTATTCGTTTCATGCCGAACATTTCTCGATCTCTCGTCCTCTCCCTTTCTTTCATTCTGCTAATAATGGCACATTATATTATTGTTTTTTTTGCAACTTCTTCGAGTCATTTTCTTATGCCCGCCCTCTGCCTCTTCCACTGCATATATCGTATATATTTCGTATATATATCGTATATATTATGTATATTTTTATATATTTATCGTATTCACTAGCTACACACACACACACGCATACATAGATGAATACTTTGTGTGTGTGGTGTGTGTGTAGTTTATGTTTGAAAAAAAATTCTTGAGCTTGTTGCAAAACCGTTTAACATTCACGAACAACCTCGTTAAATATATTTATATACGAGGGTCGTTTGATAAGTCCGTGACTTTTTGTATTTGCCGCGCACCTGCTCTAAATACAACACTGCTCCTGTCAGCAGTTATCGATTAACAGCTGACTGTAAAATTTTGAGAAAGCTGCGTTTTTTGGTTTGCGTTTTATAGGCATTGAAAGCAGACGATCTCGTGAATTTTAACGAAAATGGAAAAAGGTGATTTTCGTGTGCTAATTAAGCATTATTTTTTGCGTAAAAAATCCATCACCGAAACCAAGGAAAGACTTGATAAATATTATGGGGACTCTGCACCATCAATTTCAATGGTTAAGAAATGGTTTACTGAGTTCCGTTGTGGTCGTAGCAGTACAAGTGATGCCGAACGTTCAGGTCGCCCAAAAGAGGTCGTCATGCCAGAAATCGTCGACAAAATCCATGGAATGATATTGGATGATCGGAGAATGAAAGTGCGTGAGGTAGCTGAGGCTGTAGGCATCTCAACTGAACGGGTACATCACATTTTACATGAATATTTGGACATGAAAAAGCTTTCCGCGCGATGGGTGCCGCGATTGCTCACACACGACCATAAGCGCAACCGTGTGACCATTTCAAAGGAGTGTTTGGCGATGTTCAACCGCAATCCAAACGAATTTTGCGCCGTTTCGTTACCGTAGACGAAACATGGATCCACCACACCACACCAGAGACCAAAGAACAATCAAGACAGTGGGTTTCTCCGGGTGAACGTGCACCAAAGAAGGCCAAGGTGGGTCTGTCGGCCAACAAGGTCATGGCCACAGTTTTTTGGGATGCACAAGGTATCATTCACATCGATTACCTTGAAAAGGGTAAAACGATCACCGGCGAATATTATTCAGAGCTTTTGGACAGATTCGATATTGATTTGAAGCAGAAACGACCGCATTTGGCGAAAAAAGTGCTGTTCCATCAGGACAATGCACGGGTGCACACGTGTGTAGTCAGCATGGCAAAATTTCATAAATTGGGCTACGAACTGCTACCCCATCCAGCATATTCTCCAGATTTAGCCCCCTGTGACTATTTTTTGTTTCCAAACATGAAGAAATGGCTCGGCGGTAAGAGATTCGGGTCAAATGAAGAGGTCATCACAGAAACAAACGACTATTTTGAGGGCCTTGAGAAAACCTATTATTTGGAAGGAATAAAAAAATTGGAAAAACGCTGGACTAAATGTATAGAGCTAAAAGGAGATTATGTTGAGAAATAAAACGCTTCTTTGACGAAAAAAATATATTTTATTCAAAAAGTCACGGACTTATCAAACGACCCTCGTATATATATATATATGTATTTATGTATGTATTTGCATAATGCGACGATTAATTATAATTTTTACAATTTGATTACCATTTCAGTAAGCACGATGCGTGTGCATGTATATATATTTTGTTGTATGTGTGTGTGTGTGTGTGTGTGTGTGTTTCTTGAAGGATGCACAAGCATGTTGGCATTTGTGATAACAAAATCGTCGGCGCATTGCTTTGCTGACCTGTCGCAACTTGTCGTTGTGTTTATTGTTGCAAAAAACAATGAAGTTCTTAATTAAAATGCAGCTACATGTAAATAAGTAAATAAACACGGGATGGGGAAGGCGGAAGAGAAGGATAGAGAGGAAGAAAGCAACTGCCAGCAGAGCGAGAGAGAGAGCGAACAAATGAAATTAAAATCTATTGAGGTATGTGACAACATCCATCGGCAGCGCCATTGCTCGACAATTGAGTGAGCAGTGACACTTAACACTGTTGCACACACACACACAGAGCATCCACACACATACTCACACACGCTCAGCTGGTCAATTAAAAGTGCAAGCTGCCACTTGGGGCATGCAGCTGTAGCTGAAGCTGAAGCAGCTGTAATTGAATTTCAGCTGCGAAAATTCAAATTTCGAATTCAAAGTCGCATGTTGTAAGCTGCAGTGTCTGTCTGTCTGCCTCTCCGTCTGCCTGTCTGTCTGTCTGCCTGCCTGCCTGTCTGTCTGTCTCTTCATCTCTCTATCTCTTCGCCTCTCTGTATCTGTGTCTCTCTGTTGCTCAAGATAAGATTACAGCTGCAAGTGGCAGCTGGCAGAGCGCCACGCCCCCTTTTTAAGCAAAAGTTTTTAAGACACAGCAGCAGGTGTGTGTGTGTGTGTGTGTGTATGTGTGTGTGTTTGTGCGACTGCTTGCAGTGTGTTTTATTATTAAATCAAAAAACTTGAGTAAATTTCACAAACAAAAATTGTAAACTGCCACAGCCGATGCTCCGCTCGGGTTGAGTGAGTGTGTGTGTGAGTGTGTGCCATATATATGAGTGTGTCTGCTCACTCTCTCTCTCTCTCTCTCTCTGTGTGTGTGTGTGTGCAGCAATTCAAGTTGATTGCCATTTGTTTTTCAAGCAAATGTTGTGCGGCTAACTGGCTGCACATAACAAGCGGACAAGCACACACACACATAGACATACACTCACACACATACAGAGAGCACACATACAGTGGCTGCTGCTGCTGCTGCTGCTGCCGCTCGCTGGCAGCAAGTGACGCATTCAATTAAACTTCCGCCAAACAAGGCAGCTATGCCGCATGCCGCATGCCGCATGCCGCTTGTTGCTTACATGCCCCAAACAGCTTCTTAGTCTCAGTTCAGCCCCCTCCCTCTTCCTCCTCCTGCGCTGCTGCTGCTACTGCTACTGCCAGTGTTGCCTTGAGGTTATAAAATAAACATGTTGCCGCACGCAAATTTAAATAGAAACAAGTTTGCCAGCGCATAAAACAATAAACCGCAGTAATTTAACAGAAGAAAAAAAAAGAAGAAGCGCACAAAAAACCGAAAGCAACAAAAAAATAACAGCAGAAAAGTGATAGAGATGGCTGGAGGGGGGTAGCGGGAAACAGGGGGAGCAGAGGCAGCCAAATGACGACACAAAGTTGATGCGAAGACAGCGCATAAATGACTGCCTACTTTTCCCACTCTCTCTCCCTCTCCCCCCGACAGACATTTCCCTCCGGGAAGTTGAAAATTAAAATACAATTTAAAAGTATCAAATAGAGCAATTAAGCGGCCTTTTCTTACAGCTTGCACACACATGCCCCCCCTTATTTCTTCCTCTTCCCTTTCCCTCCCTCCCTTTCGCTCTGCCTGTTCAGCACATGCAAACTTCATTACAAACCGGAACAACTTAAGCAGCCGCCTAGACACAATCATAAGTACAACTGCAGGCACATGTGTGTGTGTGTGTGTGTACATATATGTGTGTGTGTGTGTGCTCTACATACAACAAAAGATAACAAAAGACGCGCTACAAGCAGGCAAAGTGCGAGTCAGACAGACTGAGAGAGAGAGAGAGAGAAACAGCTGCGAAAAGTGTTGCATACTTTCAGGCGGTGCCAGCAAATGCCGCCATACTAGTTTGTTGTTGCCTCTATGTAGATGGACGACACATTGCCCCATGGCACCAGGCAGCAGGCAGAGGCAGAGGCAGAGGCACAGGCCGCTTGTAATTCGAAACACTTGTGTCAATGTGCCCCCCACTCCCCCACTCCCTCCCTCCCTCTCTCTCTCTCACTCAAGATTGAGCGAAAACTCGCATGTTTTCTTGTTGTTGCTGCGGTTGTCAGCGTCTTATTATCATCATCAGTGGCAGCTTTCGGCGGTTTTTGTGTGTGAGACACACAAACACACAGACTAACACGCACGCACGTACACACACACACACACACACACATGTATGTATATGCAATACATGTGCGACTCGTGTTGCCGCTTGGTGTCTGACATAACACAAACAGCTGTGGCACAAGTGAGGTTAGGGCTGCGGGGGCGGGGATGAAGCTGGGGGTACTTGCATGTTGTGTGTTGTCATCGGGCGTCTTCGCCCCGACGAAACAGTAAAATTCACTTTGCCAAAAAGTTTTTATTTCATTAAAAAGTGTCTGCATGTGTGTGCGTGTCTGTGCGTGTCGTTTACTGGCAGCCAAGCAATTCATCAAACCAAATTCATTCACCACACACACACACACATACAGAGGCAAAACTAACGGACTGACAGCTCTATGAAAGCGAGCAACGTCGACGTCGACGTCGACGTCGCTGCCTTTGGCTTTATCATGCTGCAAGTTGCTCGCCGCAACAAAAACTGCCAAAAAGATGTTTGCCCCGCTGCCTCAGCCGCTGCCGCCGTCGCCGTCGCCGTCGCTGCCAAGTGCATTGTGAGAGGCAAAGTTTTTAACCTTTTGCATATGCATAAGCAAAACGAGAGCGAAACGGTTGAAGCGGGCGAAGCGGGTGAAACGGGCGCAAGTCTTGCAAGTTGTTGCTGCCTTGGCGTATGGCAAACTTGCATGCATGCTGCGCTCTCTCACACTCTCGCTCTGCGCTCTGCACACACTCTCAGCTCCTTGCACTCACACTGTGCTCCTGCTCTTCTCACTGACACTGCTTGAGCTGTCCGCTTCGCTGAAAAATGAGCTGCTGAGTGGAGAGAGCGGAAGAGTGGGAGAGTGAAAGAGTGGGAGAGCAACTGCCTTACAACACGGAGCCTGTGTACAGTGTGACCGTCTGTGTGTTTTCTGCTCTGCAGAAATATGACATTTAATTTGCATAAATTATGCACGTTTGTCTTGTCGCTAAACACGCTGGAATTTAACAGCAAAAAGTCAGCCTAGCCCCCTGTCATTCTCCCCCCCCCCCTGGCCTTTCTGCCCATCAGTCCTTAAGTCCATCGCCTGATTGATGTCAATCAGCGAAGAAAGAAAGATGGAGGTGCATGAAAAGTAAATCAAAACTTTCGACACTTTCGCATTAATTGACTTTCCCTTTTTCTTTCGCTTTTGCTTCCTCCTTCCCTTTCGTTTCGCTTTTGAGGTTTAAAAATAAATCGAGTTAGGAAATTAACTTCGTGCGCCTTGACAATTGTTTTCTTCCTTTTTCTCTTGGTTTTTTTTTCGGGGAATCGAAAAGGTAAATGGTCAAATATTTTTAATGACTTTTTTTTAGGAGGGGGGGGAAGGTAATTGCAAAGTTCTTAGGATAAAATTAACAGTTCGATTTTGATAAAGTGCTGCACATAATTCACAGAAGATTCACACACAATATAGTACATATATGTAGATATAGTATACATACAACAAAGACATATTAGGGTATATATCTATAAGCTTTTAAGCTGCCAGTTCTCACATTCATTTCAAAAATTCGCAAGTTTTTTTTTGTTGTTTTTTTGTCCAAGTTTTCCGTGTTTTTCGATTTTCTAATTTGATGTATGCAATGAATTGTCACAACATTTCACGAGTGTTTTCTTTTTTTTTTATTATTTTGTTCTTTACTTTTTAATGCGAGCTTGAAATGAAATGAAATTAACATTTTGCTATCGAAGTTTATAATGTAATCAGTTTTTGTTATTTTTTCAGTTTTCCTCTTTTTCTTTTGAGTTATCGGTTTATTGGGCTTAATATGCTTAGTTTAAATCTCAAATGATTATACATTGTAAACACGCTAAACTAATATTAACAAGACCATGAATACAGTTTGTAACTATTTATCTTAGGCTAGACGAGGTCTGCTCCTGCATCTCTATCTTCCTCTATCTCTCTCTCTCTTTCTCTCACCCACTTTCTCTCTCTTTCTTTTGCATATATGCAAAGTAATCGTAAGTATACAGTTAGCGCACTTTATAGAGTTATATGACAGTATGAACACTAATACATATCGAATATCGAATATCGAATTACAACTGCAAACTGGGATTTCTTTTTTTTTTTTGCTGCCTGGGCAAAACATACATATACATGTTTATATATATAGTATTTATATATATATAATGAGCTTACACATAGTTGAAGAATCGTAATATTGGTACTTTAAAAACACTGCAAACCTCTTGAGAGACACAAAAGTGCGCAGGGATTAATGCGCTAAGCTCAAAGCTCTCTCCTCTCTCTCTCTCTCACTCTCTCTCTTTCTCCCTCGCTGCAGCTTAAAACTTCTTAAAGCTGCAGCAAACAGAGAGAGGGAGATTGAGAGAGTGAGAGAGAGAGAGAGAGATAGAGCGAGCGTAGCCCTGGATTAATCCCCTTGTTCAGCTGCCACTTTCAGTCGCTGTTGAAATGAAAAAGGCCCATAAACACAGTTCTGTGCATGTCTGTGCATGTCTGTGTATATCTGTGTGTGTGTGTGTGTGTATGTGTGCGTCTTCGCAGAAGAAAGACGTCATGCAGCGCGTTGCACGTTGAAGTCGTGTGCAATTTGTTTCGGGTAGGCGGACTTAAAAAAAAAAAAAAAAAAAGCGCTCGACTTCAACCCACTGTGCGTATGCCTGTATGCGTGTGTGTGTTAGTGTGTGTGTGTGTGTACGACGCCTAGTGCACAAGTGGCGCCGTGTATTATAACAGTCTGAGCGCCGCAACTAAGCCGGACAAGCCCATTAAGAGCGGCTGTCGCCAAGCGGCTGCTACTGCTGCGTGCCGCCATGACGCACAGCCCGAGCCGAGCTCATTGTTGTCCATGGGTCCGCCATGTCGCACCCCCGTGTTGTCCATGCCGCCGACGCCGCCACCGCCAGCGATGCCGCCACCTGCCGCCGAGGCAGCTCCCACGCCGCCAGCCACGCCGCTGCCGCCATAATATGTTGGCTTACGCGTATTGCCAAAAGCCAACTCGATGTTGCCGCCGCCGCCGCCGCCCCCGCCCCGTTCGCGTTCGCGATCCCCAGCAGATCCGCCAACCGTCTGCTGCGAATGATGATGGCCACCAGGCTTATGGGTTGGCGGCTTATTGCCGCTGGTATAGTAATGGTGCGGCGATAAGGGCGGCAGGCCGGCGAATTCGCCATCGTCGAAATCCTCCGATGAGCCATAGAGCTCGTCGTCCTCCGGCTGGTAGGTGACTTTGACTTGTTGTTTCAGTTTTAAAATGTCATTGGCATCCGCGTCCGCGTTGCCAACTGCACCAGAGCCGCCGCCTCCACCTGCTCCATGCTGGTTTCCTTTGCTATTTGAAGGATTTTTACGATTCGGTCCGGGGATTTCTGTCGTGAAACGAGAAGGCGAACGGAAATGTAACGGTAACGCTAACGGTAACGGTAACAGTAACTGTAATTGAAACAAAGGTGCAAATACCTCTGCCCTCAATATCCCTGCCAACATCCCCCCCCAACACTCCCTCACTCGCTACACGCACACAAACACATTGCAGCGCCAAATATGTGTCGCGTTTATTGTCCATTAAACACGCCTCCAACGCCCCCCACAACCACACCCAATCCCCATCCCTATCCCGCCCCTCAACTTACCGTACAACCGGATACTGCTGTCAACTTCACCCAGAGAGTTTTTCGCTATGCAACGATACGAGCCGACATCGTCTTTCTGAAATTTCCGCACAATCATCGACATACGCGTCTCGTACATCGATAGAGAGTTCTCCTGCACATGGTATTTGCTCGACGAGACAATCATCTCACCTGTTGATTGAATGGAATGAGTGGATAGAGTTGGGTTAGAGACGGCGGGCTTAAGAGATTGCCATGTCTTCGGCACACAAGATTGAAAAGGTATGTGGTATGTAAAGAGAGAATATATTGGTGTAAAATATACGATTATAGATGTACAGATCTCCAAAGATTCGAATCATTCACCCTTAAAACACAGGCTCCCTTTAGAATTGAAGCATTACTATACACATCAAGCAGAAGCAAGGGAAACCGATATAGTCGTGTCTGTTCGTATGAACACCTAGATCTCTGGAACCATAAGAGCTAAGTTAATCAAATTTGGTGACAATATGTCTTATTACTGTACCCAGCTTATGCTAATTTAAAAATTCAGCTATGCTCTCTTTAATCTATGAGAAACGAAAAAAAACTAATTTATCTTTTAATTTCAAAATTATAACTTACATTTTTTGTATGTACAAAGCATATTCCCAGCTTAGATTTGCTGGCGATCGTATAATAAATGTTGAGTTTATTTAGGAAATTATTTCGGTCAACTTTCTAGTTTATTATTCCTAGTATAACCATTACCATATACCATGCTCGATCGAGTGCAATACAGTATCGGGGGTAACTACTGACGTGCATAACACTTGGGTGACTGGCAAAAGTTAATTATAAATTAATTCATTACGCATATTGAGGGCCCTAACAAAAGTCAATGGATTGCATATGATTTATGAGGCGACGATGGGCGACAGGGCGTGTCACACAGTGTGCCGTACAGTGTGCACAGATTAAGCTCCGATGTTGATGGGATGTGTGCATAATGCAGTCGATAAACCCCCGGTAAAGGCGTCAGGGTAGTCAAGACAACCGCAACAATAAAGCCAAGATACGCTGGCGGCATCAAAGGGGAACACACACACATACATACATCTCTGTAAGCGTATGTGTGTGTGTGTGTGGGGGGCATGGGGATTGTTGCTGCTTATGAGCACGCAATACATTTGATGCTTAATGATTGAGAAAACAACAGCAACGGCAGCAGCAGCAGCAGCAGCGACAGCTTCACGTGCTGCTTAAATGTTTATGGCCATGTCACGCACACACACACACACGCACACTCACACACACACACACACACGCATATGTTATGCAGTGTGTAAATGGGATAGATTTATAACTCTCGTTGCTCGGTTAATCGACATTAATGCTCGAGCAACACCTCACATTGACAACATCGCTTCAACGCGAGTGCAAACCGAATAAGCAGATACCCTGCAGTTGAATAGGATTATTTACTGAGAGATTCTGACTACCATCTATATTAAATACCCTATAGAGACATAGATACCAAGAAACTGCTTATGCTTGATAATTTTTAATGATTATTACGCACAAAAAGGGGTGTGGCCAAATTCTATAAGAAACCTTAAGATACTGCAAGTTCATACAAGTATTGTCAACAAATTTGATAGCTATGGCATTTATAGTTCCTGAGAAATAGGTGTTCAAACAGACCGACAGACAAGCAGACAGATGAGCAGGCAGATGAGCAGACAGACAGACAGGCAGACAGCCTAATAGTTCCTCTTATACTAAGTTTATTCAAAAAGATGCCAACTAACCATAACTCATGTGTTTTTAAATGATCTTTCAATTAGTTGCAAAGTTATCTTTGGGTAACCTGCTATAAATCAGTGTAAATTATTTTTAATGATACAATAAAAATGTTTTATGCAGCCAAGCGAGAGCTGACGTTCCCAAAAATCAGACTAATGACAATCTCGCTCTATATATACAAAATATACATAACGCTCGCTCCAACTATGTGTCGCCAGCTGTCTATAAAATGGAAAACTTGTGATGCTTGACGACACACACACACACACACCTGTATATACACACACACACACTCACCTGTATCCTTAATCCAGTAGTTAATTGATTTGGGCGAGGCCTCAACGTGACACTCGATTTGGACATCAGTGCCAAGCGGTGCGCCGACTAATTGATTCGGCACTTGGATGACCGGATGGACTGAAAGAGTGAAAAGAGAGAGAGAGAGAGAGAGAGAGAAGGTGTAAGAGGGAGGTATATATAGATAGAAGATGAGAAAGAGAGAGAGAGAGGGAGGTGACGACAAAGTTACCCTGTGTGTAGTCGCAGCAGTGCAGCATATTATAAAACCATTATTAATATCGCACACACAGCCCCGCCCCCCGCACTCCAGCCTTATAGATGGCATAGTGTAGCATGCACAGTGGAACATATGAGCACATTTTGTACATAAAATATAACATATGTGTAATCAGCTTGAAATGTAAAAATAAATATAAAAGCTAATAGAATTCCTTAATATTTCCATCCGATTTGAAATTATCGTATAGATTTCTCAAAGTATTCCCTTTACATTATTATTTAAAGTACAGATAAATGATGCTACACATGTGTTCTCAGTACAAAGAATGTAAGTAGAAGAGCAAAGCAAAAGCCTCTTCAAAAGACACTATCCAAAATGGGTAATACGCTTAGGAAAATATCAAAGGAAATTGGGGCTAAGAATATACAAATGTTTAGAAATAACTAGAGTATAATGCATTGGGGTCATTGGTGCCACACTTGAGGCACCCTTTATGGCATTACAATTGAAAATGTTTCTCTTTATTTTCTGTGCCCCTGCCCCACTCCCCACTCCGCCCCCACCCGGTCCTGATAAGAAGCGACAACAATGGCGAGTGCTGTTCGAACTTTAAATAGAAGCAGTTGCACCATAAAGCACACACAGAGAGGGGAGGGGGAGGGGGGAGTGGTAGTGGCACTGAGTAGAAGGCCAATTGGGATCGGTGTGCGGCGATGTTGGCCATCAAAATGCAATGCAGATGCAGCTCACGTCTCGCTGCGGAGCCGTATGGCAACTCTTTTGCACAATTCGTGTGCGTGTTTATTGTCACTTAGTCAGTGCAGTGCAGCTGGAGAAGGAGAAGGAGAAGGAGAGAAGGAGTAGGAGACTGGGCACACACACACACACACACATTCGCACACTCATCTAGCAGACCTTCACCGAGCTATAACCAAAATTGGTGGTTTTGTAAAACTGCCAAAGCCGCCACAGGCCGTTGCTAACACACACACACACGCACAGGGCCAGCTCTGCTGCCTCTTTCTAGCCTGTCTTCTGTCTCACTCCTTTCTCTCTATCTCTCTCCCTCCCTCTGTGCGTGTGTGCGCGCTAGTGCGAGGCAATGCAGCCTGGCCAAGTGCATTGATAGTCGATTGCAACAGCAGCAGCAGCAGCAGCAGAGGCAGCAGCAGGTTGCAACAATGACCCCAACGTGTATGTGTGTGTGTGTGTGTGCTGTGCATGTCTGTGCATGTCCATGTGTGCCTGTGCATATGGCAGTTTTGTAAGTTGCAAGCATTTTAATTGATTTCCATGGCCGAGTGCATATGTCTTATCTATCAATTGTCTATTTGCTCACACGCTGTAACCATATAACATCTGCTTCAAAGTCTCGTCTCCTCATCTGTCTCTGTCTTCCTCTCTCTCTCTCTCTCTCTCTCTACTTTCTGTTACTGTATTTGTGTGCAACAAAAATAAACAAATTTTGGCTTAGGCATCCATAGATAGATGTGTAAATAGAAATTTGCACTCCTCGTTCGTTGTGTGCATTACCCGAGGCGATCTAACTGAGATCAGATGTGTAAATATAGTAAGTTGTATGGGTAGACGAAATGTATATACTGTATATATATCACGTTCTACTCTGTTTGGTCAAGCTTCATCCTAAAGCTAAAGGCTTCAAGCTGAAATTTCAATAATATTCTCATACACATCTCGCAAAGGGGTAGCAGGATGGACGAAATTTTTGAAAATTTTAGATTGATGATATTGTGATATAGAATCAAGAAATCTCTCAAGGAAATCGGATAATTTTTAACGAAGTTTTCCATACCAGAGGTTCGTTCTATTGGGGTTCTGAAATCGAGCCAGGGGTTAATATAAAAGACGTGTGGAAGGTGAAAATTTTTGAAAATTTTAGATTGATAATATTATGATGCAGAATCAATATAGAGATCAAATAGTGGATAAAATATCTTCTCCCAAGGAAAACTGATGATTTTTGACGAAGTTTTTCTAACCAGAGGCTATATACGGGGGTTCTGAAATCGATCCACGGGATAATATGAAAGACATGAAGTAGGTCGACATTTCTGAAAATTGTAGATTCCTAATATTATGATGCAGAATCAATATAGAGATCAAATAGTGGATAAAATGACGAAGATAGATATAGGGGTTCTGAAATCGAGCCAGAGGTGAATATAAAAGACATATGGAAGGTCGAAATTTGGAAAATTTAAGATTGATATATTATAATGCTGAATCAATATACAGATCAAATAATAGATAAAATGTCCACTCTCGAGGAAATCGGATGATTTTTGATGAAGTTTTCCATACCAGAGGCTCTGTTGGGATACTGAAATAGTAGAGTTTCTTCCAGCCTCTTAATTACGATAATTACATTGCAAGAGCTTATAAAGTTCTCGACTGATCGACTCTAAGCTGCTTTCGCCTTGCTAATCCACGATTTAAGTGTGATTTTCAGCCAGTCTCAGCGTGCAGCTGGGCAGCTGGGAAAATTGACATGTAAGTCACGCACATGGGACTAGCTGCAGTGGGACTACTGGGAGTAGGATCGACGCCAGGAGCAGACGAAGAGCAACACTCAAGTAGAAAAATCTTGATGTCACTCGCACGCGATGGAGCCAGGGAGGAGGCGTAGGAGGAGACGGAGGCTGCGGATGGCTGCCTCTCTGGTTGCCTCTGCCTGGCAGTTTGACCAATGGATGAGTGCTGGTTGACTGCGTCTATTTTCAATCTGCATGCAGGCACACACACACAGCTGCTGTACGCACTGCAAGTTTTGGTAGAATGCAGGGAGGGCCAAAAGAGAGAGAGAGAGAGGGAGAGGGAGGGAAAGGGATGAGGCACGAGGCAGGCAAACACTTTCGCTGGCGATTTAAAATTTTGCCATGATTATTCCGAGCATGTGCCTTGGCTGCCTGGCTGGCCACGCCCACAGGGCGCTCGGTATTGCCGCTGCCAGTGTCTCTCTCCACACACCCCCCCCCCACGCCACCTACTTGCCTCCTGCTGGTTCACTTGCGGCAAACAAAGCCACAAATATGCACTAATGACGTCGTCGCAGCAGCAGCAGCAGCAGCAGCAGCTGCAACTACAATTACAGCACACTCTCACACACAAACAGACTCACACACACACTCACACACACACTCACACACACACAGGGCACACCTCATCACATTTGGCTCGCATTGTGAAAGTTTTGAGCCAAAGGTAGCAAAAAGTCCGGCACAAAACCCAATGACGTGTATTTTTCAGCTCATTGGCAGCGCAAATAGAGACCCAGGTGTGTGTCCCACTGTCTGTCTGGCTGTCTGTCTGCTCTGACCCCCCCTTACACACTACGCCACTGGCTTTTGTTAAGGCTTCGCAGCAGGCAGCGTCGCCATTGCGCAATATTCATATGAACAACAACACGAGCAAATTGCACCATTTTGCCCCTTGTTGAGTTTGGATCACCTGCTACCCCCTCGACACTCCACTCCCCCCCCCACTCCCTCTCTCTCTCTCTCTCTCTCTAGGTACAGCATCTCCCTCCCTCCCATCTGTCTGGCTTTTCCTTAGGCGTACGTGATTTTTAGCGATTTTTCGCATTTATTTGCATTCGATTTTGCACGAAACGCGTGCAAAATACTGCGCACAGTTAGAGCCGCCTCTAAACGCCGATTTTCAGCTCAAATTTCTACGACCAACACCTGCAGAAAAGGGGGTGCTATACTTGAACCCATAACTGAAACAGAAAACTGGATAAAAGTTTCAAAAAATATCGAAATGTTTTTTTTTGTTCAAATTTATAAAGGCAGCTCATATTTTCAAAATATTTTTTTTAGTTTCATGATAGTTTTCTGCAATTTCCAAGAATTCTACTCCAAAACAATGTTTAGTTTAGAAAGGATACTAGAGTTAAACTTAAGACTCTAAAGGATTTTATGTAAATTAAGGAAATTTTAGAACAGTTCTGCGAGTTGTTTATGTTTTATTATATTTACAGCTGCAATTCAAGTACAAGACTGTATAAGACCAAGGATTTTCGATTGCAGATAACATATGAGCGATTATAATTATCATTAATTTTAAAATACATGTTTAGGCCTTTTGAATATGCTTTAACTACGATATAGTAGGTCAAAAGTGGGCGTGGCAAAATTAATTGAGAAACTGCAATAGATAAGAGTGCAGACACAAAAGATGATGGCTCTAGCTCTTATTATCTCGAAGATCTAGGCGTTTATAGAGAGGAACAGACAGACAGACAAGCAAATAAATATACGGACAGACAGGCTGAGAGACAGACAGACAGAGAGACAGACAGAGAGACATAGAGAAATTATGAGCAATAATAACAATACAAAAATTGTCGAGCCGAGGGGAGTACGAGCTAGTCAGCAGGAGGAGGAGGAGAAGGTTCTGCCAGATTAGTACACATATTGAAATGAGGCCTTTAGAGATCTAGGGCAGAGTAAGAGCGAGAGGGGGAGAGGGGGAGAGGGGGAGAGAGGGAGAGAGGGAGAGACTACAGCTAATTGTGGTCTAATTGTTAGCAGCGCGTTCTGTTTCTGTTTCTGTTACTGATTCTGCTTGGGATTCCTGCTTCCTGCTGCGCTTCGGCATCCTTAATTAGCCGTGCAGGAAGGTGGCTAACAAGGCAGGAAACTTGGGCAAATGGCGCGGAAGCACGCAGCAGGGAGGATGCATGCAGCATCGCAGCAGTTGGAGCTGGGAAGAGGTGGAGGCAGTCGGCAGTCGGCATCGTTGTCGCTGTCGGTGTCTATGTCGATGTCGCTGTCAAAGTTGTTGTCGGTGTCGGTGTCGGGAGTCGGTTGCGTTGTCGGTGTCGGTGTTGCACCAACGTGCCGCATGTGGCAGTGCAACGGCAGCTTTATCTGGCAGCGGCAGCAGCAGCAAAGACGACGACGCAGAAGGAGACGAAGATGGAGATGGAGACGGAGGCGAAGGCGATGCAAATAACTTGCAAGCTGTGGCAAAACTTTGTTTTCACTTAGCGCAGGCAGTTGGAGGAAACAGGGGCACGGCAGGGGTAGTAGCAGGAGGAGCAGGAGGAGGAGCAGAGGGGGCCAGTTGAAGATGCAGATGAAACGCAGGCAACATTTGCCAAACAAATTGTGAGCAAGTTGCAGCAGAAACAGCAACAGGAAAAGCGTAGAGAGCGTCGAATATGACGACGTGGCACAAGGCACGAGGAACACGATTGAGGATGCATGGAGTGAGTTCTGGGCGGGCTCGTTGTGCCGCTTGCTACTCCTGCTCATCCTCCTGCTGCCCCAGTTCCTGCTTCTGCTGCTCCTGTTCCTTCTTCTCCTTCTGCTGCTTACTGCCCCTACTTCTTCTTCCACTCCTGCTCCTGCTGCCCTTGCTTACTGCTCCGCCTACCCAGCTCCCCCTTTCGCTTGCTCCTGCAGTTGCCTCATCCGCTGCTCTCGCTGCTCCTCTGCCTGGCCAAGTGTGGCAGTCAGCTCAAGTTGATCAAAAAGTTTTCGTGCGCGCAGCGTCTGCCACTGCAGATAGCAGGAGCAATCTTAAAGTGGTGCCGCTCAAGCTTCGCACGCTTCGTCCGGCCAACAACAGCAGGAGGAGGAGGAGCAGCCGGAGCAGCAGCAACCACGTCGCACTTAAAGGCCACATTAACAAAATGTCAAAATGTTAAAAAGCGTGATTTCACCCTGCTGGCCAAAGGATGAGATGAGCAGGAGCAGGAGCAGGAGCAGGAGACGCTGCAGCGACAAAAGAGCAAACAGAGAGGGAGGAAGCAGGAGTAAGCAGGAGGAGCAGACTGGCCATAGTGCCGCCGCTGCCGCTGCAGCACGTTGGGCAATGTTGGCAAACAAGCGCAGTGTGGAGCTGCTGCTGATGTCGTGATGATTGAGTGAACTGCCACATGGCACAGCAGCAGCAGCAGCAGCAGAGGCGGAGGCAGCAACAGCAACAGCAACAGCAACGGCAACGGCAACGGCGGCGTCATCAACTAGCACACTGAATGCCGCACGTGCTGCAGACAGGTTGACAAAAAACTGTGCTACAACAACAGAGAGCAGGAGCAGGCGAGGGGAAGGAGCAGGGCAGCAGCAGCAGGAAGAGGCAGGAGCAGGCAGGGAGCAGGAGCAGGCAGGGGGCAGGCAGCAGCAGACGAGGCTGTGGGGAAACAACACAAGGCATCAGGTAATGCCCGGTATCAGTGACTGGATTTAAACGGATTACAACAACGACAACGACAACGACAATCGAGTTAGCGCCACACACACACACATACACATACACACACCCCTCTACTCGCCGCCTCTGCTGTCAGCCCCTCTGCACCTGCTCTAATCTGCGCTCCTTTTTGCGCTATTCTATTGCGAGTTTGCAGTTTGCCTTTTTTCCATTGCATACCTCAGGGCGCAGGGCAGGGTTACTCTGTCTGTGTGCCTGTGTGTGTGTGTGTGTGTGTGTGTGTGTGTGTGTGGCCAGCAGACTAAACTAGATAAACACCACGACGAGCCGGGGCAGCACCAAAAACTGAGAGTTGATGTGTCCAGCGAGGCTGAGGTTGCGTGGAGACGGAGCAGCGACGCTGCTGCTGCTGCTGCTGTGGTGCCACTCTGAGGTTGCGACTGTGGCTCAAACTGACTAATGATATGTATACACACACACGCATACTTCACACACACACACAGTCACACACACACACATTTCACACTCATATCGTATGCATTTTAAACCGGCCTGAAAAAAATAAAAGTTGACCAACCGCAGCTCTCTCTCTCTCTCTCTCTCTCTCTAATTAATGCCACGCCCACTCCACGCCCACTCCACACACACACACACACACACACACGCCCACACATGCTTAATGCAAGCGGATTGCGGGTTTGCACTACTTACAGTGTATGCTAAGCGATATGCGCTTGGAAACCGATGGGGGCACCCCATTGGAGGCGATGCATAGATACGAGCCCATCTCGTTGCGTGAGATTTTCGTCAGCTTGAGCACTTCGCCGCGATATGAGGAGACTGCAATGAAAGAGAGAGAGAGAGAGAGAGAGAGAGAGAACAAATAAGTGAGGCAGTAAGAGAGAGAAAAAAAGTGTTAGCATTAAAGTCAAAGAGAGCTACGATACCCCTATTTGATCACCAATTTCTGTTTTTTTAATTTTTAGAACCCCATATTTAAAATGAACTTCAGATACGCATAACCCAGAGGCACCTTCAGGACAAATTTCATATTTCTAGCATTTATAATAGCTGAGTTCTAGTTGTTCAAACAGACAGACAGACTAAATGGATATTTAGCGCAAAAAAGTATGCAATAGTTTATGAATTTCGATTAATATTTACAATTTTCAGATACGTATAACCCAGAGGCACCTTCAGGACAAATTTCATATTTCTAGCATTTATAATAGCTGATTTCTAGTTGTTCAAACAGACAGACAGACTAAATGGATATTTGGCGCAAAAAAGTATGCAATAGTTTTTGAATTTCGATTAATATTTACAATTTTAGCTTGGAAATTAACAAATTATCTCTGAGCACCTTCAAGTACCACCCCCCTCCCATCTCATAGGCATTACCTACCCAATGTTTTGGTGCCTGCACTGTCCTTGAGCACAATTTCGCCACCATCCTCACGCCGCCAGGTCACAATGGGCTCGGGATAGCCGCGTGCACTGCAAACAAAAAAAGGCAAGTAAGTTTATATGAATATATATATAGTATAGACAATATCGTATGTGCTACATATATCGCACGTGATTCGCCACTGCAATTGAATTTAATTTTCCTCTCCAATTGAATTTAATATGCGGCACTTTTTGGCCGCCATTGTGTAGTATTGTTGTGGCCCCCCCCCCCAAGAAAAAAAAAAGTTCGGGTAATGCCATAAGGCTTAAGGAGTCGTCTGTGGCTGAGATTCGCTTGTATGCAACAAAGGGGATCGGGCAGGGGGAGGGGAGCCGCTTAACTGCGCAGCAGACGCGGGTGTGGTAAATTTTTATGATGCCGCAAACAGATGCAAAATAGCCAAGCTAAAGAAAGTCTACACACACACACACTCGCACACACACACACACACATATAATCCAAGACATTTGTAGGAGCACACAATGGGCGACCACCCGGGCGCCAGCAGTCAGGAGCAGAGTTGCACCAGAGTTGCCTAAGTTGCTCGAAGACTGAACTGAACTAAGCGACTACAACCAGGCTGATTGTTTGTACGCATTTCTTGTCTAAAAGTGCAGCTGTATGTGTGTGTGTGTGTGTGTGCGGGTGTGTTTGAATTTGTCTTGCTTGTAACATGTTTATTCATGAAAATAACTTGCATACTCGTGCCTCAAAGCAGGCGATCATTGTAACTGTTATCTCAAGTAAATGAGTGCGTATGAGTGTTTTTTGGATTCACATGGAAGTTTACTTTGAATAAGGATACCCTATTGCTATAAATATTTATATATATCTATATATATTTACATGCGATAGTTTTGTCTCTATTCAATATCTATCGATAGTTTTGTCGTTTTTTTATTCTTCACTTCTTCATAGTTTCGATAGTTTATATAGTTTTATGTCATTTTGAGCGCTTTCTTCTTTTATAAATATTTATTTTTTATATATCTTCGATAGTTTTATATCTTTTTCGATAATTTCTATTGATCCATCCTTTTAATCAATTCAGTAGCATAAAGAATACTTATATTTTCGCAGAACCTCTTTGAAACTTTTCAGCTTTTATTCCCACGCACAAAGGGTAGAAAAAAAAAACAGCGCACAGCACAGAACATAAATGAAAGAGAAAACAAGAAGGCAGCACAGCGAAAACAACAATAGCACAACAGAGAAAAACAAAACTAAAAAAAAATACACGTGATTCCCACAATCTGCCATAGTCTGGTCAAGTTTTGTTTTAATTCTACTCGACGCTGCGTTGCGTTGCGCTTAAAGTTAAAATCATTTTATGGGATTTGCCCTAAGTGGTATTAAAATGGAAAAAATTGCAGACGCTGTCTCTAATAGCTTTCCACACACACACACACACACACACACCCAGTGGGGTCTAGTGCGTTTATCGCGCCGGTTCCATCATTCTGCGGTTAAATCGTTAAAATTACTTCGTGGTCGTGGTCAAGTTCATAAATCAACGACGACCAAATGCGTCGACAACGTCGTCGCAGTTAGCCAAAAAGGAAGAAGAACCCCGGGGAACACGAGACATAACCAGCTGTCAGATACCCTGCATTAGATTTACTTGAACTATGTGCAACTTCAATTTGTGTGTGTGTGTGTGACATTTTTGGTGTGACAACTGTTATAGACCCAGTACACCACACCAGACCAGACCAGACCAACCACACACCACACTCCACACCGAATCACACCCACACCCATAACCTCCCCACCCCAACTTCGCATATCGAGCAGGGCATATGGAAAGCGCCGACCCAAATCAAGAGAAATGAAGTGTCGCTTAATTTGCTGACATTATTAAATGATGATGATGACGATGAGGATGAGGATGAGGATGAGGATGAAGATGATGCGGGCGGGGTGAAGTTGTTGGCCATTTGGCTGGGATTTGTTGGCAGCCAGTTAAGGCCAACACACACACACATACACACAGTGTGTGTTAGACAATGCAATTGTTTGGCCATTAGCAACAAAATGAACATAAATATGTGCATATATCTTCGATTCGCTAGAGTTATATACATACATATATCTGGTTATACATACATATATAATGCTTGGACTCACCGACATGTCAAACGTACGGAACTACCCTCGGGCACTATGACATCCGATGATGTATCCTCGCTTATGAAATCCGGTGGTATAACAACATCCAGGAAACCAATCTGCAAGTTCAAGTTAAAGAAAGAAGAAGGTAGATATCAGAAAATAAGTGTAAGGATTTGGAAAAATATGTATTAAAGATAAAATATAGCCTTTCCCTAATTGTTGTTTACTTTAAAGGATAATAAACTTATATATACTTCTTTAAGCGCTTGAGATTTCTCTATATTTTATTATAAATAAATAACTAAACTAGTCTATAAGCTAATTTTATTTATTCCATCTTATCGCAGCAGAGTAGAGTAAAATAATTAAAAACGATAACAAATTAAATCGTTATCGAAGCGTAAATCAAAATGGAAACCAATGCAAAGTTTCTTCCATTAAATCTTTATAAAATCGCGTAGGTCTCTACAGATTTTCAACTTATTAAGTACCCCGAAAGTTTTTCTTAAATTCTACGACTTTGCGACCCTCAATGGGATGGGGGTTAGTTATAGTTCTTAAGCAACTTCTACAATACTTTTTTTTTTAAGTTATGTTTAGCACGTAAACAATATGTATGCAAGACACAGACGACAGAGAGAGAGGGAGAGAGAGAGGAAAGGGAGAGAGGACACGGGACACAGGTATAAATGTAGTCGCATTGTCTCACTACAACAACAGGCACAGTGGGCAAAAAGGTATAAAACCGTCATCAGCAAATGGCAAAAAGGCGGCCGTGGGTCCGGTTAACGGAATTTACTATACACTCAGCGAAAATTTGCTGATTATGCAGTCGGTCATAAAGCTGGAGCAGCAGCAGCCTGCTCTGATAGAGGGAGAGAGAGAGAGAGAGAGAGAGCGAGGAAGAGAGAGAGAAAGAAGGCAAAACGTTTTTATGCGCCGAATGGGGGCAACAGATCGACAATGGGAATGGGAAGACATACTATATATATATATACCGAGATGGACAGAGAGAATTAGAAAGAGAGAGAGAGAGAGAGAAAGAGAGTGAGAGCAAATGAAATAACGCTAAATAGTTTAGGACTTTGACAGCCGTCAGGGGGGCAAAGCAGAGGCAGGGGAGGGGTCTCCAAACGAGGCAAACACTCTTAACGCAATGGAAATGGTAATAGAGGAGGCAACAACAACAACAACAACAACAACAACAGCAACAACGAAACGAAACAAAGCAAAGCAAACGAAATGAAAACAAAGCAGAAGACAATTGGGCTACGACGCGAAGTGTGCAGCGCCTGCAGTAGTATCTACCCCCCTCCCTCCTCTGGCTACGCCACTGCACACACACACACACACACACAGATAGACACATGTTTGTGACAGTGTTTTGGAGTGGGGAGGGCCAGTGGGGGGAGGGGTGTGGGGGCAGTGGCTGCGTTGTCCTTGCGAGAAGCGTTAAAGTAAAAATAAAAATTAAGGAAGCATGAAATACATTTTATTGGCGCCATAAACTTCACTTGGCTGGACACATGAGTGTACGTGCGTCCACCACACACACACACACACGCACACACACACATGTAAGTACACACTCTAGCGTGTGTGTGTGTGTGCGTCTCTCTCGCCTTATTTGCCATAGTTTTCGCTTTCGATTTGCTGCGCTTTCTTTCACTTGCTCGACAAGGGATTGAGATGGCGTATACAACTGAGTGGGGTAAGAGGGGGGGGGGGGATGTGTTGAAGAGGAGAAGGGGTGGAAGGTAGAAGGGTAGCACGTCGTCCATACAAGGAACAATAAGAAAAGCAACTACGACGACGACGACGACGACAAGTGCGTTGCATTCAATTTTACTTTGGCCCCTTCAAATGCTGCATGAAATTTTCCCATGGACACTTTGGAAAATTGCTTTCAGCTGAAGCTGTGTGTGTGTGTCTCGGTGTGTGTGTGTGTGTGTGTGGACGCACATGGAAAATATTTATAAACATTTTCATTGTCTTCTTAGCTGAGGCATTATTCATGGACGCGGGCAGCAGCCCATTGTGATTCCATCTCGCTCTCTCCCTGTCCCTCTCTCTTTCTCGCTCTCTCTCTCTCTCTCTCTCTCTCTCTCTCTCTCTATGTGTTGCTAATGCCACGCACACGGCTCAGAGCAAACATCACAAATGTACACAACACATTTACAAATAATTCCAATGTTAGCTGGAGAAAGAGAGAGAGAGAGAAGAAAAGCTAAAAAAAAGATATAGGATAAAAAACAGTTAAATCAGTTTACTATATAAAAAAATATTGGAAACTTGTGAAGCAAGTGTTGTGCAAGGTGCAAACAAACTGTGTGTGATTAAAGAACTTTGTCTGTTTGAACTCGCTAATCGCAGTTATTATTTAAGCTAGAGACACCCCATTTGGCATGCAGATGTCTCTAGGCCATACTCAGTTTATATATATATCGAATATTGGATATGTCTTCCAGTACTCTCGAAAATCGCTGAGATTTAGCTACTTCATTTTTCCTGCTCCATCTCTCTCTCTCTCCCGCCCACATGACATGATACTCACTTGACTCTTCATGGGATCCGTATTCAGCTGACACATATAACCGCCGCGATCCTCCTCAGAGACGGCCTTGATGTGCAGATTCCATGTATTCTGATCGAGATGACTGACCGTGACACGCGGATTGTGTGTGATGACGTTCTCGTGTATAGCCTGAATGGCCTTGGTGTCCGCCTTAAGCCAGCCCACCTGTAGAAGAAAGCAAGACCAGCCCCAATTTGGGGATTATAAGCTTAAGAATAAACGATAAATAGTTTTATTTAGTTGCCTGTTCCAGGCGTTTCTCCAGGCTGCAGGTGAAATGCGGGCGAAAAGGAAACTGAGAATACGCCAGGAACACGCTGGGAGCAGCTCGTGGCTCGTGGTGTCATTAATGAAACTCAAGTGTTATGTGTTTAGTGTATTAAGCGGGGGTGTTAGAGTGTGTGTATGTGTGTGTGTGTGTACTTACACGATATCCGCCCAAGTGTCGCACGTGACACGTGAAGGTTGCGTCGCGACCCACAGCGACCGACACATTCGAAATGCTCTCCACAAACTCCGGTTGAAAGGCGCCAATCGCTGCCAGAAAGAAGCAGAGGAAGAGAAGAAGAAGAAGGAGGAGAAGAAAGAGAAGCAGCATAAGTACGAATGAGAGATGAGATTAGAATGCAACGCGCAGTGCGGTGCAGCAGGCGCGGTTAGTTGTGCAAGTTAATGATATCGCGCAAGGCAGTCGCGCTTGCCTGCCAAAAAAGCCAAGGTGATTTATCGCTTTTAAATGTGCCCGACGCTCCGCTTGCCAAGTAGACGCCGCCAGGAGCAGGCGGAGCAGCTGGTTGGGGGCGGGGTGGGTAAATTGGGAACCCACTCGGTACTAGCGCGAGCCAAGTTGCCAGGCGACTCGTCGCTTTAATGCGGCACTGCACGTTGGGCTAATTGAAGATCAACACACAAGGGGGAGCAGCACTACGCGGGGCAGAGGCGTGGGGAGGGGGGTCTAGTCTGGTTGTGGGTTTCGTTGTCGTTGTTTTCTTTTTTCCTTTTTTTTTGCGACATACGCAAATATATAAATAATTTATTGAATCATTGAAAATCAAACATTTCACTTGCAAGTTTTGCAAAAAAAAAAAAAGAAAACTTTTTTTTTACTGCCGACACCAGTTGCAAAAAAAAAGGTTGCCTGCCAGTGGCGGCTGCAAGAGGGGGGGGGGGAGGTTGCCAGACTCTCGTCGCACGAGCGTAGCAGCCGTTGCCGCAACAAAGTGCCTGCTCTGCACCCCGCACCGCTCCCCCTTCCTGCGCCCGCACTCTGTGCCACTGTGCTGCCTTTGGCCTGGTAATGCATGCAAAAAACTTTTGCCAAACTTGAAATTTAAATATTTATAGACAGTGCCGCTGGCAGCGTGGCAAGTGCGTCGACCATTTCGCATCCACGGAATGAGCCACGGCAGGACTGGAGAACCGGAGGAGGACTGAAGGACAGGAGCAGCATTGAAGGACTAAAGGACTCGTCCAACCCGCGTTTGTATTGTGTGCATTTCGTTGAGAGCATAGGCGCGCGCGCGCAGGGGGTTTGCTGGAATTTAGAGAGCAGGAGCGGTGCGACAAGGGGGCTGAGTAGAAGAATGTGCTGAGTTGACGCAATTGGCCAAAGGCATGATTTATTTCATACTTTTTCAATTTTTTTTTTTTTTTTTTTGTTAAAAGCATATCGATATCATTTGTGAGGCAGTTATGAACTGTGTGTGTGCACAGTGGAACAAGAGTGCGCGAAAAGTGCAGAAATAAAATCATAATACACATGGCCTCAAATGAGAAACATGCAATACGAATAATACAAATAAAGAATAAAGTAAAACATAAATAAAAATAAATAAATACTAGCAGTAAAATTAATAAGGAACCTGAGATAATATGCATAATAATAGTACATAGCAATATTGTATATATTATATATTGTGTGAGTAAGAGCGATTAAGCTATATGTAGTAGAATTATTTGTGCAGAATCCTCAACCTGAATTATTCTTTATTTTAAAAAAGGGCAAAATTAATTTTTTAAAATTTTCGATATTTTGAAAATTTAGGAAAGGGCCCCCCCTATGAAATTTCACCAACAAAATTTTTATTTTAATTTTTAATCGCTAGTTTTTAGCTTTACTCGATTGCGGAGGTCAAAATTAGTACTACACAATTATTTAAATCGATTTTAATCGATACTTAATTTTGGCCAAAAAATCAAGTCAAAGTGGTCCAAAAATTAGACATGTAACACCCTCAACAAGCCTGGTACTCTCATTTTACACCGATTGTAACTTTCTTAAAAATCAAAAGATTTTTACGCGGAAATACATTTTGTTAATTTTTTAGAAACCTAAGTGGTTCTATATCAAAAAAAGTGCATAAAGGATTTTTTAAAATTTTTGGATATTTTGGAAATTTATCTCCCTACCTTACTGTCGGGCGCGCTCGACTGTAGCCTTACCGACTTGATTTAACAATATTGTTATTTTTTCATGAATAATTTTAAATGACAGATGACAGAGAATCTTAAAGGAAAAAGACTAGAACTTGTCATAGCTATTTAATGTATTTAGAATATTTCCAATCCATTTAGCTTGAAAATACTATCAAATTACCTTTGTCTCCTCAACTCCTTTGTGTCACCTGAGACTTTTTGGCACATTGCACAATTAATTAATAATTAAATTGTGCGACTCTGTTGCTGCTGCTGCTGCTGCAGGGCAGATTAGGACTACACTGGGTTCACCATGGACATTACTTATGTGATTCCAAAATTGTGTATTATTCTCGTTCAAACAAAATAAATATGTGGAAGCTGACAGAGGGAGATAGGGAGTATGAGAAGCAGATGGAGATGGAGATGGAGACTGTAGATTGAGATGGAGCTGTAGTTGAGCTGAGTTTGTGGTTGCCTGCAGTTTCATTTATTTGCATAGACTTGTTGTTTAGCTTGTTGTTCCTGCTGATGTTGTTGTTGTTGTAGTTGTTGGAGCGAGTAATCAAGCGACTGACCGAACAAACGACCAACTGACTGACCAAAAGACCGAACGACCGACCGACCGACTAACTGAGTTTTTCATTAACAGAGAAGGAAACAGAAGAAGCAGGAGAAGACACAGCTGCCTGGCTTGCAAGAAAGAGAGGAGGGAGAGTACTCAAGTGGCCAGTGTGGTGAGGAGTAGGAGGAGTAGTGGATCAGGGTTCAAGATCTGACTGCAGATTTCGTATCAAAATCAACAACAACTGAAAGTTCAGGGCAACAACTACAAATCTTTGCTGCAAATTACAACGGCACACGCAAAGATGGAGAACGCAAAGGAGAAGGAGATGCAGATGCAGATGGAGATGGAGATGGAGATGGAAGAGAGCAGGACAAAGCAGCAGACACAGAGACTGACACCCACGCCTGCACCCACTGACACAGCTGACAGTGGCCAAACAGACTGCACTCAAATGTAGTTGCTGCTCGGCTGGCTGCGGCTTGTTTGTCAATCTGTTCAACTGGGGATGCCAACGATGGGAGGCTTCAGCAGTTCCACAGAATTTCAGCAGGAGCAGCAGCAGCAGCAGCAGCACCAGATTCGAGCATTGTGCCAATTCCAATGAACTTGTCGCCCCGAGGTTGCGGCTCTCTCTTTCTCTCTCAATCTCTCCCTCGCTTAGTGTCGCAGTGCTGCTGCACTGACCCCATGAACTCCAAAACAAGAGGCACAGGACTGTGCTTCCTCTCTGCCTGCCTGCTCCGCTCTTGAGCACTTTGCATTTTCCGGTCACAAGAATTGAAGTTGCGCCAAGTCGCGTATGCAGGCAAAGTCAATTAACCCATGCTCGTCGCTCAGGATCCTCCTCCTCCCGCTCCTCTCCCGCTCACTCTCTCGCTCTCTGTCCGACGATGTTTTTCACATTTTCGCACGTTATCATAAATTTGGCGTCTCCGCTGGGACGACGGCCCAGCCGCCCCGGCAGCTTCATTTCAATTTTCTTAGCCACACTCTCCCGCTCAGCCGCTCTCTCTCTCTCTCTCTTTCTCGCTGTGCTGCCTGTCGCGGATCCATTTTGAAGGTGGATTGCACGTGTGTATATATGTGTGTGTGTATGTGTGTGTGCTTGTCACTTTGGCAGGGCTTTGGCTACGGCTGTATACGGCCGGCCGGGGCTACGGGTCCCGTCTAGCTAGGTGCGGCAATGTCGCCCCAAAAGTTTAAATCACACAACGACAATGAGGATTTACCAAAGCAAATTTATGGTTAAGGACATTGGCAAAAGTTAAGCTTGTGTGTGTGTGCCTCACTCTCTCTCTCTATCTCGCTCTGTGTGTGTGTGTGTGTGTTAATAAAGTGTCTTTGCCTGCGTGTGTGTACACAAAATATATGGCACGGCAGGCTTGGCAGTTACCCCCCTTACTCTCACCCGGGTAAGACAAGAGGGTACTCCCAGGCAGATACAAAGATGCCAATCTGCAATCTGCATGGCACCTTTTTTTATGGTCCGCACACACAAATCCGACGCCAAAGCGCCAATGATAGGTGATAATGGCAAATTTGAGACGGCAAACGGGAATTGGCAAGTCGAACTCAAAGATGGCTGCCCCTACAAGACAGAAGGAAAAACTTAAATAAACAGTTGAAGCATTAAAGTTGCTTGAAAAAAACAAACTGTATCAGGCTGCACTTTTCGATTTAAGAAGAACCAAATTTAATTAGAGTCACGATTAATGCAAAATAATACTTATAACAAAATAATACACGCGCAAAAGTAACAGCAAAAACGAAGTGTGCTGTGCTTCGTAGAATTTCATAGCTTTCAGCTTGTGCGTGACTTGCAGAAAGCTGAAATTTAGTATCGATATTAATATGCGTGCGATAGTGTTGATCAACAATTGTGTCGAACGCAAAAATGCGCAATATAACGCAATATGCCAACGCAGTTTTTGAACTCATTGCAGCAAAGACACAAACGAAGGAGAAGCAGTAGAAAGAAAGAGGAGACATTGAAAATGTCAGATCGCTTAAAATGTTTGCAATAAAAATAGTTATTTTATGCAGTAAATGTAAGTGCATATGTATATATATAGAGGATATCAAGCGGCCAAGTTCGTCTGTAGCAAATGGCGAATGGCAAGTAGAAAATAACAAATGACGAGTGCAAGTGCCGACTCCGAACTGCCGCGGTTGGTGGCAAGTGCGCCTAATGGCCGCCAAAGATTGCGAGACTGCGAGACAGAGAGAGAGAAAGAGTGTGAGAAACTGCGCGAAATTTGCATTTTTACAAATAGTCGTCTACAACTTGTAGCACTCGCAATTGAATTTGCACTGTCCAACAAGAGAAAACCAACAGTGGGTAGGGAAGAGAAAAAAAAAAAACAAAGATTCGGCAGAGGAAAAAATTCAATTTAATTTTTTTTTTCGCCTCAGATTTGGATTCGGTCTTAACAAACGTCTTGCAATTAATTGTGTCTTGATTTTTGTTTCACACTTTGAAATGGGTTCGCAGTCCTTTTTTAGTAGTGGGCGCAGGCATTGCAAATGAGCGACGAGTTGCTTTTAATTGCCAAAGTTTTCGCTCTCTCTTTCTCGCTCGCACAACGGAAGCGGGTCAGGAAAGAGGAATCTGCTAGCGACAACGGAAGGGGGTCAAATCTTAAATCAACACTCCGTTACATGGTACACACGTACAGTAAACATATTAATAACTAATAAGTATTTATAATAAATACTTGAGCTCAGATAAGGAGATACCCGACCCACCTACATCCCCTTGAAAATTTAATTATTGTCTATCTGGACAGATTTTAAATGAATAAAATGAACACTACAACAAAAAAAAAGATAAGGAGATAAACACAAAGTAAAGCAAATTATGACTTGCGAATACCCTGCTTATAGAGTCTTATGCGTAAGTATGCTGAATTTAAATTTATTTTCTGTTTTATCAATATTTATCTTTTGCACAGATATGTTACAAAGCTGAGGAATTCTTTAAAAGAAGTCGAATAAAAAAGCGCATAAATCTTTTCTGAATCATTTGCGTAACTATGCTGAATTTAAAATACTCTTTTATATTTAATTAATATTTATTTATTATTATTTTAGACAGAAACTGAAGTATTCATCCCAAAAAAAGGATTGCCCTGGCTTACGCGACTTTTGCTACTTAAGCGGACAAAAAAGAAGTCTTTTAGCCGTTTTTTTTCGCCAGTTGACTGCAAAATCTGTGTGTGTGTGTAAGCCGTTAAGTACTTGGTAACAAATTTGCGCGTCCTTTTAGCCTAACTTTTTTTCTACTGTTATATCTATATGTAACTGCGCTGTGAAAGTGGCGGCGGTCAGCCAGCACTTGCCACGCTTCACACTGCAGCCCACACACACACACACACACACACACACACTTGGGAGCACGTTCCTCCCGCCCACTGTCCACTGGCTCTGCGGCTGCAGTGGCTACGGCTACGCCTGCTGCTGCTGCTGCTGCTTGCGGTCGCATGCCCTAAAAGCTAAAGAACCGCTTGCCCAACGTACGTTGCCATCGTGACGAGCGGCGTCGTATCAATTAAGACACCCAAGGGACGACAGCATTGAATACATTGAATACATCACAAAGTGCCACAAAGGTTTTAGCCAGTTCGACTGTCCTTCCGTCCCACTGTGCGTCGTCTGTCTATGTCGGTCTGCGGTTTAGCTTACATTTATGAATGCACACTGCGTATTTGTTTAAAGTGTGTCTAATGTGTGTGCGAGTGAGACAGCCAGCAAGAGAGAGAGAGGGGGTAGAGAGAGTCGTGTGCAAGTTGCTTATCATTTATGGTCGCCCGTTCACGTTTCCAATTGCCGCCACATGCTGGGCAATTAATTTGCATTTCATTGATATGCACACTCACACGCGTCCAGAGCGAGGCAATGACAGAGTGAGACAGAGAGGGAGAGAGCAACGATAGAGACAGTGCGTGAGTTCGCTCGTTTCGCAATATTTGTTTAGGATTATTATCGGTTATTAATGTTGCTGTAATTGAAAATTATTTTCACTTTTATGTTTATCATTATCAGCGACCGTTGCAACGTGCAACATGGCCAACTGGCTGCCTGTGCAGCCAGTGGGGCAGCCTGTGTGGCATGTGGGGGGGGCGGGGGTACTCGCATAATGCACTCGCACATTCGCATTTCCACTCACATTCCCATTTCACACTCGCTTGGGAATTATTGTTTGCCGAGATTTAAGCGCCCTTTTTATTTCATTTTGTGCGAGCGTCCGAGGGGGCGAAGGGGGCGTGGGCGTATTTAATATTTATACACTGCACCAATGCATATTTTGCCTGTTTGTCCTGCCTGCCAATTATTCACTTGCATTTGTTTTTCACCGCCTGTTATATTTTTTTTTTCGTTTTTCGTTTTTTCCGCAGACACCTCCATCTGCCCCATCGTCATGTTTTCATTGCGTATCTAAAAGCGCAGTTAATTGAACATGATTAAAGTGCTGATTACTGATTACTGATTACGCCGTGCCTGGCGTTAAATGGCTTTCTGTGCACTGAAATGGAAACCAGCAGCTCTCTCTCTCTCTCTCTCTCTCTCCCTGCCTCTCCATTTATATTTGCCTGGCATCCCTTCAGATTTCAAAATAATTACAAAGTGCATCGCAGCATCAGACATTCAAATCAAAATGAAACTAATAAGCAGCATATTATTCATATGATTCACTCACTCTTCACACACATATTCACATATTTCATATCGCATTTCTTCATTTCTTTTCACACTGCATTTCCCAATTAAATACGCATTCAATTAATTTGCCAATTTTCTACATTCTACACTCATTTGCTGTGACACATTTCATCGCACACATCGTTTAAGCTCATCTTCATGATTTCATAATTGCTTTTTATTGCGAAATGCATTTTCATTTATGTTAAATACTAATATTGAAAAGAAAAAACCCATAAGAGAGATTTTTTTCGTTTCTCGGTAAAAATCATAGAAAAGTTTATTATGAAATAGAAAAATATTCAGAAACATTTAAAATATTATCAGATCAGTGTACAGCTTTTTTAGACTTCTCAAATTTTCCAAAAAGTAATTGATTGATAAATCTATGCATCATATTGTAATTAATCATATATGTTGCTTTGAAATACTCCATCAATCTGTCAACCCGATACCAATAACAATTTTAAATTGTATTACGATTGTAAGTGTAACTATTTAGGAAGGAAAAGCATATTGCAGAAGATATAATACATTTATCCACCTACACAACATTCTTCAAAAATAGAAAAAATGAGAAAACTTAAGGGAAATCCCTTTTGAGGCAATGAACAGATAAATAAATAATATTATAGAGTAATCCAACTGATATATTACTAAATTATATTTTTCTACAACTTCTAGGTGTAAAACGCGATCATATATGCCTTAAATATCAAGTATGAAAATATGTATATATTTTGGATTTTAGAAAAAAATTCGAAATGGGTGTGATGAATGTAAATAGGGGAAGAATCGCATGGGAATTAAGCACTCGAGTAGTGTAAATAGGGGAGTATACCACAGAGCATTCCATGTGTGTGTGTGTGTGTTGTGCAAATATGAAAAGTTAATAAGTTGAACATGAATAACAGAAACAGAAACAGATACCGCAACGAGCGGCAAATTGAGGCCTTACAGGGCCTTTAAAAATAATCAAACCCGACCATGGCCAATGGATGGCGGTCAGAGGACTGAGCGGACTGAGCCGGTGCCATTTGACACCTCATTTGTTATGATTACGGAAACTTTGCCGGAACGGAACGGAACACACAGAGGGAACACAGTGCACAGGCATTATTGAAAATCAGTTGGAAAACAGGAAATTTTTGCGCAATTAAATCAAAAAAGATAATTTCATTGCAGCACGCGCATATGGTGTGTGTTGTTGTGTGTGTGTGTGTTGGTTCAGGGATCTCGATATGATGGGGATATGCAGTGCGATATATGGTTCGATTTGATTCGGTTTGTCGGTTGTTCGAACATTAAACACTCGGTCAATTAAATTGCCGTTGCATTTCGCGCTCTCTCTCTCTCTCCTCTCCTCTCTGTTATTATTGTCTTCTTCGTGTCGTGTGTTTGTTTTCGTGTTTCTGTTTGCACCACACACACTCGCACACACACACTTATTTTATTTATTTATTCGCGTATTATTTATACTGTTTAATGCCAGAAGCAACAAAGCGAAACGACACACACACACACACACACTCCCAACAATGAGAGACTGCATTAAAGTCCCATTCGACAGTTGCAGCTCCCCAGCCTCCACTCTCCCCTAGACCACCCTACGATCTGCCTCGATTTAATATTTTCCATGATTCATTTAATGATCGACGCGCTTGATTGTTGCCTTATTTTTATTCCAGCTGACTATAATCAAATTATTTGCACAAATATTTGACTGCGTTAGTTACATATTTGTTTATATTTTTTAATATTTAACATAATATGCAACATTACGTTGTATTTCTTTGATAATTATGGTAAGTAAAAACATATTTATAAGTAGTGAATTTCTAAGATTTCTATAAAATTACTTCGACATCATCATGAGATGGGACATGACAAACTTTTGATTTTATTCGTAATACCACGCCATTTCAATTTCAAAAGAGTTCAAATATCATTGCCTACTTTTAGGAGGTTACTGAAACTATCAAAGCACGGTTACTTGTACGGTTACTTTGCAAAGTAACAAGAAAATAAATATACTATATAATCCAATGAAAATGTTTTATTAAGTGCAAATATAATTCTTTAGCAAATTTTATTTTTTTATTTATGTCAAGTTAATAGAATCACAACATTTTTAAACCTGATTTGAAGATAGAATTGGAGAACAGATCTTGCCTAAAACACTTGATATCAAAATATATTAAAAAAAAGCCCAAAAAACTCATAGAAACCCAATGCTGATTCATCAGTATTATTGAATACGCATATGCTGTACACAAAATCGACTTAATAAACAACAATATTATAATATCGTCCACATGTTTCTTAAATATACAAAAATATTGTTCTTCAAGTGCATATTCTATTTTAAGGCTTTAAAACACTTTTTAAATATTTCCTTATGTCTTTGTTTTACAAATATACAAATCACGTTCAATTCAAAAAACTCTTTCAAAAAATGGATCAGAGATCTGTTTGAGTTCACACATACACGAGTGCTGCATTATTACCTTCGATCAGCGCCACAATCACCAGAAGCGAGATCAGCATTTTCTCATGGCCAGAATAACGGTATAGATGCAGTTTGCCGATGCTCAAAAAAAAAATCGTATTTTTTAAATTCGATTTGTCTGAGCTGTAGAACAGCTCGCAGACACGATTATAAACGGCATATAGTAGTGCTCTATACTATATATGCTTCTCAGACACAAGTACAGCAAAAAAAAAAAAGCGAGGACACGCCGACGATAGATAGATATGCTTTATCGATAACAATATTTGATTTATCGCAAAACGCGCGAAAACTAGACGAAACAATGCGTGCGCCAGTGCGTGCGTATGCGTGCGTGTCCAATAAACACAGCGTGCTAGCCCGACTAGCCGACGTCGACGTTGATGATCAACTGAAAACGCAGCAGCCATGCAGCAGCGCCGGCAGCAGCAGCAGACGATGGCGCATCTCGCACACATCGTTTCGCCTCGTCTGGCCTCGGCTGGCGTTCGTGTTCGTGTGCAGCGTTCGTGCTCGCCGCCGTTTGGCTTGGCCATTTGCCGAACGACAAAGCCGATGGCACGAGCGGCGAATTGTCGTTGCCAATTGTCGAAGTGGATTTTCGAAGCGAATGGCATCCACCATGTGCTAAATGGCATCCACATGCCAGGCACGTGGTGGATGCCATTGCGAGATGGGCCCGCGGCGGTGAGACGCTGGCGCGGCACAACAAATCGGCACATGCGCACCCTGTTGCGAGGGAGGAGTGTGTCGACGCTCTGTGTCCCGCTGACAAATGGTACGACAATTGCTACAAGCTGTGGTGGCATTTGGCGGCTTGGGTTTGTGGCAAGCAACGACGCGGTTGGGCGCCTCACTCGGCGGAGGAGTCGTAGTCATCGTCGTCGTCGTCGTCGTCGTCATCGTCGTCGTTGTTGTCGGTTGCTGTCGGCAGCTTCGGTTGCCACATGATGCTGCCTGGCTGGCTGCCACATGGCTGGCTTTTTTTTTTTGCCGCCTAATCAATGTGCTGGAAAGCAAGGTAAGGCCTGACGAGAGCCTGCCATTTAGTGCTTGATTAACTGACCTAGTGCGCTGCTCCTGCTCCTGCTGCCAGCCTGGTCAGAAGATGCGCTTCCATCAATCCAATCCAATTCATCCATCAGGCATATGCAAAAAGATGCAAAAGTTTTGGCAAAGTTTTTAATGCGAATTGCATTTTGCAATCACAGAGAGAGACACAAGACAAATAACCGAGCTGGGCAGGGAGCTGGAGCAGGGAGCTGGAGCTGAGAGACAGTCCAAGGCGCTTCGGCTCAAGCTGTCGCTAACTGTGGCCAGAGAGGGGGCGGAGGGAGGGGTGGCACACTGAGCCGGGGGAAAAGCGATCAAAACACAAATGGCAAAAACTGAAAATTTAATTGAACTTCAAGTTTTTGTCAGCCATTGGCCACGTTGATGCCATTCGTACTGGGCCACGTCTATGTCTACGTTCATGTCTTTGTCTATCTCAAAGGAGGCTAGCCCGCCTGCTCCCCTCTCCTCCCCTCCCCTTCCCTTCCCTTCCCACTGTCTCGCTGTCAGCCAAGCCAAACATGTTCGTGGCACAATCGAAAATCTCAAGTTGTCTTCAAAATGAAATTGAGCGCACCGCACTAGGTGTGCCCCCGCCCTGCCTGCCCCTGCCCCCTGCCGCTCCACGGCTTGAAGACAGTAGCAGTTGCCTGCCCCTTGCCTCCTCCTTCCCCCATCAACTTAGCTGACTGAATTCAAAGCGAGCCTGTCAAACCTGTCGCAAAGTGGCTTAATTATCCAATAGACGATAGACGTGTTGACTGCCAACACAGCCAAAAAGGGGCAGGGGCGGAGGTAATAGAAGTTGGAGAGGGGCGTGTCGACGTGCGGGTATTAAAATTGTCAGCGCACAACGACTCAGCCTGTCAGTCATATTAAATTACGAGCGCAATGGCAAACGGGTACGCATTGTAGTGCGACTGCTGCTCCTCCTCCTGCCCCTGGCCCCCCTGCCCCCCGTCAGAAATCATTGCAGCAAAAACTTGAAGATTTGCGCTAATAAATGTAACTCAATTTGTGGCCAAAGAGAGAGAGAGAGAGAGAGAGAGAGAGAGAGAGCACGGCTTAAGCCAAAAAAGAAATCAAACTGTGCATGCAAAAACTTTGACAGTCAAAAGCTGCAATTATGCGTGGAACAAAGCACCAAAGGGAGATGGGTGGGAGGGGGGGTGTAAGGAGGCAGCTGGCTGAGCATATGCTGCAAATAAAAAGTTGCAACAACAACAACAACACGAGCAACGTGAGAGCTGACAACGTTGATGAGAACAAAGAAATCAAAAACTTTTGTTTCTAAAACTCATGTTCAAATCCGCACACGTACACACATATAGACACACACAAACACACACACACACACACATATGCAGAAGAAAAGGCTTGTGGGCAGTGCTGCCAACTTTGCTGCTTTTTCTGACTGAGCAGCGCTGCTAAATTAAGCCAAAATTTGAAATTAAAAAAATAAAATATTAACAAGCAAAAAAAAAAGCTAAAATTGCAGTACTTAGATCTGAAAGTATATAAAAATCCTTTGAAAACTATCGCTGAAGAAAGCCAGAAATTATATTTCACCAAAAACGCAAAGACAGGTAAAAAAAAATTATGAAATTTGATCAAATAATATAAAAAAAGCTAAAAATATGTAGAAAATAAAAAGGAATACAAAAAACAAAGCTAAATGTGGAAAGCTAATTTCCTTAACTTTCTGAAGAAAAGCTCTACAAAAAAAACGGCTAAAATAATAAGCCTTAAAAAACCTAACCTATAATAATAATAATAAAATAAATAAGCATAAAAAAAGCTAAAATTGTACAACTTAAAAACGAACAAGTAAAGAATATTTTATGAGTTATGTATAAAAAATGTAATTGATGAAAAATTGTACAGGAAAACGCTAGAAAACCTCTAGAATTCCCGCTATCCGCAGTTGATCTTCACAAAAATACTCGTAGCCAAATTTGAAGAGGAAAATAGCCCAACACTACTGGCTGTTTTTGGGGGATTTTAAAACTGTGTGTGTGTGTGTGTGTGTGGCGCATTCAAACAATAACAACAACGCGACAAAACACATGCCACACCCCTCTCGCTATACCCTTCCCCCTACCCACACCCCTCTCCACCCCCTTTCCCCAACGCTCACGTAATAAGTATGCAGCGCAAGTTGTTGCTTTCTTTGGTTGTTAGGTGTTAAAACAGGCGAAAGTTAGAGGCCATGTACTCGCAGCACCCCCCCCCAGCACCCCTCCCCCCTGCACCCACGTCACTGCCCATCCCTCTTCTACCGCCCCCCTCCCTGCACATGCAGCTCCTGTCTAGGGATGGCACCTTTTGGGCGTGTTTACGTGCACGTGTGCGCCAGCTACGTGTGCCAAACTGTTGGCAACAATGTGTGTGTAAGTGTCACTGTGTGTGTGTGTGTGTGTGTCTATGTGTGAGTGTGTGTGAGTGCGTAGATGTCGCACACACATTTCAATTTGCATGTGTTGGCTACAAACTTTTGGCTAAGTGTTACTCGTGTTACACGCACACACACACACACACACACAGGCAGACAGACACACACACACACACACGATGTACACCTACTCAGACACACACATACGCACGCATAATCAAGAGACTGATACTCATACTACACGGCAATGCCAGAAATTGAAACTTATTGTCACAGCATGCACATCTAACACACACACACACACACACACACACAGACAGAGAAACATATCAATAACTAGTACTGCATATTGCCACAATTACTTTTGGGGCTCTACGTGCCTTAGTCCACATTCCACACACACACACACACACACGCATCCAGCTGAAAACTTTGCGGACGCTCGTAAAACTGTCAAGCAGCGGCAAATCTATCGCCAAATGCAGCAGCAATCGTTATCGATTTTGGCAAAAAAAAAAAAAAAAATCGAAAAAAAAATGTATGCAAAAAAAAAAAATATATATATGTACATAGTTATACATACATATACATATATATATATTATATAAGTGACCATGACGGGACTCGAACCCGCAATCTCCGGATCCGAAGTCCGACGCCCTATCCATTAGGCTACACGGCCCATATGATTTTTGCAATCTATTGAACAAAAAATCACTAGAGAAAACTATCAAGTTTAAACAGATTTAATTTGATATTCCCCGGCAAATGAGAAGCTTATAAGTTTAGAGATTTTCTAGATAGTTGATATGACAACTTATTTATAAATATATATGTATATCATATAGAAAGTAAAATAAAATGAATAGCTGGAAATCATCTAAGACTTTGAGAATTATTAGTACAAGCGACAAGAAATAATCTTATGATTAAAAAAATTATATTTTCCTTTATTGTTTTTCAATATGTATTATTAATTTATATTGTTTATTTTTTTTTTGAAAATAATAATACTTCATAAATGGATATAACAAATGATCAGAAGATAAGTAGTAACTAATAACTAATATTTTAGAAGTTAAAGAAGAAATAAAGTAAATAAAAAGAGGAAAAAAAATAAAAAAAAAATAAATAAATAAAAAAAGAAAAGCATAGAAATAAATGCTTCTGGTAATCTACGTATAACTCCCCATAGTGCACAGGATCGACTGCCGTTCGACACTTGTCACGTGGCAGGTGGCTGCTGTGGCAGTGGCCGTGCCACATGTGGCAAATGTGGCAGGTGGCAGCAGCAGGAGGATGGGGAGGAGGAGAAGGGGGAGGAGGAGCGCATTAAGTGAACGTGACAGGCGCATTGTCCGTTTGCAAAATTATGCACATATCCTGTAAATTTAAGAGTGCCAGCAGCGAAGAGAGAGAGAGAGGCAGAAGAAGAGAAGAAGGAGGAGGAAAGAGAGGGAGAGTGTGGAAGTGAGAGCGCAGACAAAAGGCAAAACGAATTGAGCGAACATATGCGATGGCATGTGCTGCCGCTGCTGCTGCTGGCAAGGCTGGTGTCAAGCTGCCCCATATTGTGGCAGCCAGGGGCGTAGAGTGAGAGGGGGGGCACCCAAGCGGCCACATTTACAGCTGCAACATAAAAATTGTTGCAGCTTTTTCGCCAGTGTGCGACGTGTTATCTCTCGGCTGTGCGTCATTTCACAGCAAAAGCAAAAGCAACAACAACGACAACGACGACGACGACGGCGACGACGAAGGCAGCGCACAAAGCAAAATCTGACAATAAGTGTGAAAATGGTTGCCGCTGCCGGCGTCGCAGCAGCAGCGCTGTCGTTTCATGCAAAACTAAAAGAAAAATGTTTAAATATTTCCTGCTTTTTATTGTGCTGCGCTTGCTGGGGCGCTGCACGGGGCGTGGCGGGGGCGCTGGCAGTGTGTACCCACAAAAAAGCGAGCAAAAAAAAATGGCAACACTTTCCGTGTGTTGCTTTGTCCTCTGTTTACTTTTGCTGCCGCTGCCGCTGCCATCGCTGCTGCTGCTGCTGCTGCAGCCACGCGCAAAAATATGAAAACTTTCGACAGGAAACAGGAACTGATAAGGCTATTTTTGCCAGGCAGCCGCCTGTCGTCGTTGCTGCCAGTGTTGCCACTACTGCTGCCGCTAGCGCTGCCTCAGTCCCTAGCTCTGCCCCCCTCCCTCCTCCCACCCGCTGCTGCTCCCTTGGCTCGTGTCATTTGCGCTGTCGTTGTTCCAGTTGCCTTTTGTTGCCTTTTTTTCTTGTTGTTGTTGTTGGCTTTGAGCGTTTTTGACGCCATCGCCATTGCTGTTCAGCAAACTTATTGTGCAAGATTTATTTTAGACACCCCCTTTGCCTACCCACCCCTGCTCTCTAACCCCTAACTTTCCTCCTTCTCCTCCTTCTCCTCCTTCTATTTTTCTTGGCCTTTTTTGCACGCTCTCACTCCCAATCTGCTTCGTACCTGCACCGCTGCTTGCTGGCATCATCGTTAACTTATTGCCACACCTGCCTCCCCACCTTCTCCTCCCCTCCTACTCCTCCTCCCCTGAATTTCCGCAGCATTGTCATGTGGTCTCACACCGCGTGCGCCTTAGCGATGGTTTCGTGTTGCTGGCGAAAGGGAAAATCCCTTAAGTCGCTTATTGATTCAATTACTACAAGGAGAAAGGGGGTTCAGGAGGGAGGGCGGGGAGGGAGGGAGTGCCTCTCCCCAGTAAACAGGCACAGGCAATGGGTTACTTGCTCAATGTCAGGCTGCGGCACTAAATGGGTCAGCAACAGACGCTGTAATCGATAGCACAGACGATACTATCGCTTGTAGTACTTTGGACAAAATAAGTGTGAGGAGACTGCCTGAATAAATCGATAAATTATCGATACTCTAGACTTATCAACTTTACATATATATCGATAGTATCGAGGATAGTATCGCTTGAAGTACTTAGGAAACAGTTTGTTGGGAAAAAATGGTTGTAAGGAGACTGCCTGAATTAATCGATAGCTTATCGATATTCTAAATTTATCAACTTCACACATATATCGATAGTACACGCGATACTATCGCTTGTAGTACTTTGGAAGCAGTTTGTTGGGCAAAAATGAGTGTGAGGAGACTGCCTGAATAAATCGATAAATTATCGATGCTCTAGACTTATCAACTTTAAATATATATATCGATAGTATCGAGGATAGTATCGCTTGAAGTACTTAAGAAACAGTTTGTTGGGCAAAAACGGTTGTGAGCAGACTGCCTGAATTAATCGATAGCTTATCGATATTCTAAATATATCAACTTCACATATATATCGATAGTACACACGATACTATCGCCTGTAATGCTTAAGAATGAGTTGGTTGAGCAGAAATGGGTGTGAGGCTTCTGCTCCCTAAATTAATCAATAAAATATCGATATTCTGGAGTTATCAACAACACACATATATCGATAGTATCCGCAATAGCTGAAAGTATTCATGAAAAAGCTTAACAATAGTTCCCATTAAATGTTCTTTATTATATTATAATTTTCTTAACGACATCTAGCTAAATTCTATCGATTGGTCCTGTAATTTTCAAAAACTATCGATTATTTTTAATCGATACTAGAGACAGCAAGAGCCTGGCAAACTCTTTCAACTAGTTTAGATAGATAGATCCCTTGTTCTTTTATATGTTCTTTATTATATTATAATTTTCTTTTCGATTGGCCCTGTAATTTTCAAAATCAATCGACATTTTTAATCTTTCTTTCTCTATTTCTCTCTCTTCAACCAGTTTAGATAGATAGGATCCCTCGTGAACGTGTTGAACAACATGTTAAACCGAATGTTGAGCAATCCTAACATGGACATGAACATGTTCATGCATGCTCAAGAGGAGGGAGAGTTTGAAAGAGCAGCGATAAAAGAGAATCACGATGCGATGCGACTGTGGTTGGTGAGGGGGGAAGGGTCAAACAATGTTGAGGGATTTTTTAATGTTGCGACGCGTTGTTGCTCGCTCGTTGCACCGTTACCGTTAAGTTTTGTTGTTGTTGCTGCTGCTCTCGATGTCACCCTGAGGGGGGAGGGAGTGTGGCAACATGCGGCAGCAACTGTTGCAAGTTGCACATTTTTATGATATCTGCGATGTGACCACATCCTGAGAACGCTGCCGGATTCTCGTTGCGGGGTTTCCTTTCGCTTTTACTGCTGCCCCGCATGGCTGCCCTCTCTCTCTCTCTCTCTCCCTCTCTCTCTGTCTATCTTTGTCGTTCTTTGTCCCTCTTTGTCTGTTTCTGTCTCTCTCTCTCTCTCTCTCTGTCTCGCTTGCGCCTTCGTTTCTCATTTCATCAATGTGCGGCCGCAATTTGCAAGTTTTATGTGCAGTTTTCATGTTTTTCTTCTCATTTTACCCTGCACACCCCTTGCAGCCTCTCTTCTGCCTCTGCTGGCTTTGCAACTGTCGTTAGACTAACAACAACAACAACAGCAGCAGCAACAGCAACAGCAGCAACATTACGCGCGCGCAAAAAACATTGCCTACTTATCTGGGCTTAGGCGTGCTCTTAGCGGGATATACGCAGCAAGGGAGCGTGCGGGGCATGCGGGGGGACAGGTAATGCGACTGTGTTTGGGTTACGCTTTAAAGCCGCAAAACAACAACAACAACAAGAACAACAAAACGACACTGATTTAATTTAATTAAATATGTCACACGGCGGCCAGGTAAGCCATGCAAAAGTCATTCCATTAGTGCGACCTGCTGCCTGCTGCCTGCCACGCCCCCCCTACTCCCACGCCCACTGAAGACAAAAGAAATCTGCTTATTTAGCAAACACTTTAGCGCTGCCCGCGCTGCCTGCGGGGCCAATAAAGGCGACGTGGCGACGAGCAGCGCCGGCAACGAGTGCAACATAAAAATACGACCATGAATTAACGTTAAAACATTGCCAAAAAGGCAGCCAGGCCAGGCCAGACCAGCCAGGCCGGCAGCAGTAGTTGCCCCTGGCCTAGGCCACGCTCCTCCCCCTCGCCTCGCCCTCTTGCAGCCTGCCGCAAACAAACACATAAAAATGTTGTGGACGCACCGCATGGCATGGCCAGGGACTGTGCCTGGCCACGGCTGTGCTGCCAGCTCGTGCCTGGCGTGAAAAATCATTTAATTTACTACGCAAACACGAGCAGCAACAGCAGCAACAGCAGCAGCAGCAGCAACAACAGCAACAGCAACAGCAACAGCAGCAGCAACGCGAGTCGAGTTGAGCCTAACAAAATGAAGTAAGTTTCCATTTAATGGACTTGCACGCGAGTTGCTGGCCCTGCCCCTGCCCTGCCCCACCACCCCACCCCCTGGCCAGCTACAAAGCTAAGCCCAGCTATGTGGTTGGCTAACACACACACACACACAGCCACACACAGAAAGAGAGAGCAACACACACTCGTGCAACCACAGCTAAGCCAGCCTGCTGTGAAAGTGAAAGTGTTGAAGTGGTTGCAGCTGCAGCTGACCCCGCAATCCGTTGGCGATTTATACACACACACACAATCACACACACAATCTCACACACATATGAAAGACAGCAGGCGTGCACTGTGCGAAAAGGGGGCAACATATGAGCGATTTTAGTGCAGGCAGCGAGTTTAACAAAAAGTGTTGCCTACTTTTAAGGGCAGCGGGAAAAAATTAAAAGCAAACGAAAGAAGGCAAAAATGCATAAATAGACAAAGGAAAAAATATGAAAAAAAGACGCAAATAAGAGTAAAAATTAATGAGCAAAAGAGAGAAGAGAAACATAAAGAGATAACTCAGTTTAACTCGCGCTAGAAATAAGCGCGCGGCAGCGAATGAGCTTGAAAGGGGAAGGAGAGTGAGAAAAAATAAATCAGAATAAAATATATATTTAACATTCTAAACTCTCATAGTATTTCGCTCAGTGTGCTGAGCAACAGCTGCAGCAGCAGCAGCAGCGGCTGCATAAGCGATCGGCCAATTCACAGGAGCAACTGTTGCTGCAGGCAGAGACAGCAACAGAGTGTGAAAAGGAGTAACAGGAGGAGGACGAGAAGTATGAGAGAATAGAGGAGTAGGGGAGAGACAGCAGGGGGCAGGGAGCAGGGCAAGCGAGCATGCATGCATGCGGACCAGTTGAATGAAGCGTGCAAACAGCAATCACTTGCCTGGGCAAACAATAACTGTGACACTTAAGCAGCTGAGTGGCTGTCTGTCCCACTGTCTGACTGTTGCTTTATCCCACTGTGCCAGCAGCTAGCCAGCTATCCGCCTCCCCTACCTACCCCGCCCTGCCGCCCATTGTGCCATAGCGTGCGTTATAGAGTCGTAGTACGCAGCGAAATACTTGTATCAATATTTGCACGCCACATATCACACACACACACACACACTCCTCTACCCCCTCCCACTTTTTCCCCTCCCTCCCCCTGCAGCTGTCAGCTGCCGTCGCGTTGCCGTCACGCACGCCCGCATGCCAAACAAATCCCGCAGTCGACTAGGGCAAGAGAGGGAGAAGGAGCAGGCAGGGGCTGCGGCAGAGGGGGGTGCGACTTCCCGTTTTGACGTTAACCGTTTTCCGGGCCGACTGTGCAAATATTTTAACATTTCCGACATTCCGACGACACGTCGAAAGGATTTACAAAAAACAACACGAGCCGGAGAAGACGTAGTCAAGCAAATATATACACGCACTATAACTGTAGCTGTATCAGTATATATATATAAAATATATATAGCTATATATACATATTCCTGTATAAACAGAGAAATGAGCGATCGCTGTGGCAATCCATCTGCAAGGCCGACAACAACGTTGTGCAAATATTTGTGCAGCAGCAGGAGGAGGCAGCAACGAAATGGAATGGAACACTGGCAGGGGCAGGAATGGTGGCATGGAACGCGCGCACACAGTCGACATGGATTCAATAAACACTTGAAATATCAAACTTGACGATTTATGGCGTGTGAGAGAGAGAGGGGGGGAGAGAGAGAGAGAGGAGAGGCAACGCAACTGGGCAACGCGTCGTATACGCAATGAATTATTAATTCGTCGCCGTCGTCGTCGCTCGCTCGCACGTTACGGCCAAAGCGTTTAACTGCTGACAAATGATAAATTTATTATTTACCAACACACACACAGGCAGAAAGAGACGGCAGCAGATGCGAGTGAGAGAGAGAGAGAGAGAGAGAGAGAGAGGGCCAGCTAGGAAAGTGACATTGCATTTGCTAGATTAAAATATGTTTTCATATTTGCTTTCTTTAGACTTGGCACGCACACGCACATGCACGCTGTCTACTCACTCTCTCACTCTCTTTCTCTCTCTCTCTCTCTCTCTCTCTCTCTCTCTCGCTTAGAGCAGACGCGGCGATAATCACGCAGCGTTTTTTGATTAATTGCCATGGCGGCGGCACAGTTGACTTTATGCGACAGCTAGACATATGTATGTAGCTGTTTGTGTGCGTGTGTGTGTGCGTGTTCTACAGTAGAACCTCGCTTGAGGGTTTCTTGGCAATTTTTAGAGGGTATACACTGCAGTATCACTCAACTCTTTCTTCCTTTTTGATCGTTTTCTTACTCAGCCTAAGCTTGCTGTACATTTGCTCTCTATATTTCTTCTCTTTTTTTATCTTACTTCTTGACGTTTTGCTTAGCCTGTGCCCACTGTAGCTGTACGTGAAGCAGCAGCAGCACCAGCGGCGCAGCGTCAACGTTAACGTGGCGCGGCTAAGTGCAAGTTCAACAACGCGTTGCAAGTTTCCTTATCGCTGCCACAAGCAAAGCAGCAGCCAAGCGAAGAGAAGCAGTGGGAGAGAAGAGAGAGTAGAGTAGAAGGAGAGAGAGAGAGAGAGAGAGAGAGAGAGAGTGGGCGCAGCCTCAAAAGTTGCAAGTTTTTTGGTCGCACCTTTGTGCGTTCAAATACTTTGGCTTAGTTTCACACCCGCACACACACACACACACACACACTCTTACTCCACAAACACCTACACACTCACCCACTACACACACACACACACCTGGCCATACTCTGCCGTTCGTCTGGACGTGTCAAAATCGCAGCACAGGCGCTTATCACGCTAAAGTGTCCGCGAATCCTTAATTACGGCTCGCAAATCCCTCCCCCCCCCACCACCTGTCCCCTCCCACTCTCAACGGGTTTTTCGGATGTGGCAGACACAAGTGGGCGTGGCATTTGTTTTGGCTTGCCACAACATTTGCATAGTTTGAATACGAGTTTGACGCGAATGTCACTGGGCAAAAGTGAAACAGCAAACTTTGCCGACCAAGCGAAAGAGGGGGAGGGGCAGGGTAGGGCAGGGGTACTACCTAGTATATATAGTTATCTATTCTAAATTTATTTCGATACATATGTATGTACATATTTCATATTTGGTAAAGGAAAACTTTGAATTTGTGCAGAAATCAATGCGTTCAAAAAGTGTTGCCTACTTTGCGGCTGTGCAAGGATATCGCTTACCTGGCTGCTTATGCCAAAAGTGTTGCCTACTTTTGCGCTGCTCAAAAAAATCAATTTTCACGCGGCATGACATTTTGTTTATGCTTAAAGAACCTGAATGATTCTACATACAAAAATAGAATACAAGATTTCTATATTTTATTTTAACATTTTTATTTTCAAAAATTTAATTCGCTGGTTTTAATTTTAATTGATTGCGGAGGTCAAAATCAGTACTAAACAATTATTTAAATCGATTTTAAACGATACATAATTTTGGCCCTAAAATCATGTCGAAGTGGTCCAAAAATTAGACTGATAGTCTCATTTAACACCGATCGTAACTTTCTTAAAAATCAAACGACTTTTACGCGGAATGACATTTTGTTTATGCTTTAACAACCTGCGTTATTCTATATTTCAAAATAGCAAAAATGTTTTTTTGAAATTTTTCGATATTCTGGAAATATTTTTATGAAATTTTAACAACATTTTTATTTTAAAAAATTTAATTCGTTGGTTTTTAATTTTAATCGATTGCAGTGGTCAAAATTAGTACTAAACAATAGTTTAAATCGATTTAAACGATACATAATTTTGGCCCTAAAATCAGTCCACATATGCTCCAAAAATTAGACATGTAACACACTCAAAACAGGCTTGGTATCCTAATTAATAAATTAAACGACATAAACTTTCCACTTTCAATCTTAAAGCATAAAAGAACTTAAACAAATGAAATCGAAATCGAAATGGAAAAGCAAAGGTAGAAAATGTAAATCACAAAATAGACTAAAACAATGCGCAAAAAAAAAACAAAAGCAGATGCCCCCCTGGCCTGCCCCGCCCACTGCCCTCCTGTCCCTTGCCTGCATCAACAGCGAGTCGTTATCATAAAACGATTTTCTCATTTATACTATATAGAGTAAAGCAGGCAGAGGGTGCAAGAACGTGCGGCATCTGAGAAAAAAAAAAAAAAAAAAAAAAAACAGAATGAAACCCCAAAAAGGAGAACTTAAATTATGGCAAATCAATTGGCAAGGAAAACATAACCAGACCAGACCCGCTGCCCGAAAAGAGCTGCTGCGCCACGGAAGCAGCTGTGCAAGACCTTCAGTTGGGAGCGAGAGAGAGGGAAAGAGGGAGAGAGGCTGAGTTACTCCTTGCCGTGTCTGCTGCCGCTGCTGCTGCTCCTGTTTTTCCCTGCTCGCATTTTCTTTGCTCCCTTTTTTTGCCATAAAGCACATTTTATTGAGTTGTCGAACTTAAGCACCAACAGCAGCAACAACAACAACAACCAGGGGGAGGGGGGAGGTAGAGGGGGAGGGAGTGTTGAATGGGGCCACTGGCGCCCTGGCAAAGTGCGGGGCAATGTGTTGCATAGACGGCTCAATAATGTGCCACGCCGGGGCAGACTTTGGACATGTGCAACGCACACACACACACACACCGCGAGAGAGAGAGAGAGAGAGAGAGTGAAGTAGAACGAGACGACAGACGGCTGCGGCTGTCGGTCCAGGCAATTGGCAACATTTTGGCAACAACCCACACACACACACACATACACACAAACACCCGCACATGGGGACTGATAAGTATTTGTGTCGTCCTCAATCGCGACAGCGCCGTCAATACATGCAAGTTTCCCATCTCTCTCTCCCTCTCTCTCTCTCTCACTCTCCCACTCTGCTACTGTGCGTATACGTAATCGTTTACAGCTGCTCGAATGCGCAAATAATTTGAAACGAATGTGCTCGAATGTTCATACGCAAAAGCTACCGCCATTTGCCCATGCAGCACCATAAAGTAGAGCGTACTGTGGGGTGCACAGTGGGCGCGATGCGAAAAACTCTGGGTGAAAGTAGAAACTTTAAAATTACTTTTTTTATTGAACTTATTTAATAAGTATAAAACGCGAATGATGAGTGATTGATGTTTGATTGATGACTGATTGATGAGTGATTGATGTATGATTGATAACTAATCGATGAGTGATTGACGCTTGATTGATGAGTGATTAATGTGTCATTTTTAAGTTATTAATGGATGATTGATGAGTGATTGATGGTTGATTGATGTATGATTGATAACTAATTGAAGTGTGATTGATAAGTGATGGAAGCATGAAAAATAATGCTTTAAACGATTTGTTAATCATATTCAACGTGTATTCACAGCTTCATTGATGGCCAATAGTTAACAGTTGATTGATCAATCAATTATAATAGATGAGTGATTGTTAAGTCATTGATGAAGGCTGGACAACTAATTGTTAGCTGATAGATAAGTGTTTGATATGTTTAATAATTAACTTGATTGATTGATTGACTTATTAAAGCTTCAACAATGCCATTTCCTCAATTTACACACAAACTGTTCAATCTCAACCACTGTGCAAAGCAAAAAGGGACGCGTCCTTGTGGGAGTCTGTTTTTGTGCTCCACTTTTCGCACTCCTTGACTCACGCACAGCCCGTGCGTGTGTGTGTGTGTGTGTGGGGTGTGTGTGTGTGTGTGGGTGTGCGGCTCATTAGTACGAGTACTATTACAAGCACATTGCTTCGTCATAAATGACTGACGCCAGCGCCGCGTACCGCACAAACCCAAAACGACAGCTTGTCCTTTTGCCCGTCTAACATTACCGATTGGCAGCCCGCGCACACCCCGCCACCCATTCCAGCCCAGCTACATCCCTACATCTACCGTAATGCTCTACATCATTTTGTTGCCAGCTTTCTCCTTTCTCCTTTCCTCTCACACCTCCCCTCCCAATATGGGCCCCGTTGTTTGCTTTTGCCATTGTTTTGTCATATTTAAAAATGAATTTACGTTTTTCTTCTGCTGCCTCCTTTTCCGTCTTTCCCACCTCTCTTCCCTTTTTTCCTCTCCCTCTCCACCGCTTTGCCTGCCTCTAACAACATAAGCTATCAATAATTTACTTTTGTTTAATGCGCAGCAGCCAATTATTGCTTGAGAGAGAGAGAGAGGGCAAACAAACCACTAGGAGGGGGAAGGGAGGGGTAAATTAGAGCGGGGCGGGAACGGGTATTACAATCACATATGATGCTCAAGCAGCGACCTCGTAAATTTCGCACTTTTTTTTAATTTTATGAATTAGTACAGAGCGGCGGCAACTTAAAGTCCGCTTGAAGAACAACACAATTAAAACAACGTCGCAAACTTCAGTTTCATCTTTTTTGTGCGGTGAAATTTGCGGCGTGGCAAGCGATACGCTTGTGTGTGCTTCAATTTTAATTGTGCCAACGGGTGCGTCGTTTCGGTCAACTTGTCGTGGATAAAGACTTAAGAAAAGAGAAGTAGACAAAGACTAGAAAGCAGAGAGAGCAGATAAAAAAGTTACAAAAAGCAAATGCAAAACAAAGAAAACAAAAAAAAAGAGAAGAAAAGTGTGAAAGTTGCAGCAAGTACTACATTCAACATAATCTTGTCTTACAGGAGTTATGTAAATATGCTATACTATATATATATATCATACTATATATATATATCATATATTGGTCAGTCTAAAGGCAGAAACCTGATATGGATTTTTATTATATATTAAATTGGAACTATAGCTAGTTATGCCTATTAATTAAATATAATCGATAGTATGGATAGTTTTGATTAAAAAACCATATAAAAATTGATAGAACTCAACTAAATTTTCTGGATTTGTAGATCTCTATCCAAGTTAGCCTAGAAATATTTTTATAATTTCCTGAAGTGGGATTATCCAAGGTAGAGTATTCCCAATGCGACTACCTCGAAGTCAATTAAAGAGTTTGTGTTTATTTGATTTCCATTTTGTACTCAGCGATTAACGGGACTTACAAGTTAACAAGTCCATTTTATCAGGCAGCTCAGAGGAGAAGGAGAAGGAGGAGTAGGAGAGGAAGGAAGAAAGTAAAAGAGAGAGAGAGACAGAGAGAGAGCGTGCGAAGAGGAAGCTAAGCAGTGCGTGTAATGAGCTGCAAACGATGAGCCTGCTACGAGTGGAACCTAGCTGATGCTCTAAGCTGCTGCTCCCCGCTTCCTGCCACTACCCTCTTCCTGCTACCACTCCCCCCCCCATCTTCTCTAGCAAATCAATTGCAAGTGATTTTAGTATGCATCAAACGTTTTACAACTATTTTTCTTAACGCGTTTTATTGGCGCTAAGGGAAACTGCGCCCAACGCGCAACGGATGCCACCATCGCCTCAAGGGGGGACTAGAAACGGATGACCACGAAATGGCGGCACACCACCACACACAGGGGACAAGGAGGCAATGGGACGAGGCACGTACTCATTTAAAGCGATGCGCCTGACGAGCTAATGGTGCCAGCTTCGAGTTGTTGTTGTTGTTGCCGTTGTTTACAATTTGTTGTTGTTGTTGATTGTTGTTGTTGCTGCTGCCCATTGTCATATTAAAACCACAGTGACGAAAGTAGCGACTAAGCGGAAAGGGGGACGAGGCAAGCTGGCGGAGCTGAGGCCGTGCATAGCATTTTCTATTAACAGCAATAAAATGTAAGCAGCAGCACGGAGCCAGTTGAAATGAGGAGGAGGCAGCGGGCAGAAGGGCTGGAGCAGGAGCAAGGCAGGAGCAGGGAGGAGCAGGGAGGAGCAGGGCAAGAGCTGGAGCAGGGCAGAAGCAGGGCAGGAGCAGGGGCAGAAGCAGGGCAGAGGCAGTAGCAGAAGCAGGGCAGGAGCAGGGCAGGATCAGAAGGAGGAGCAGGGCAGGAGCAAGGAAGGAGCAGGACAGGAGCAGGGGCAGGGGCAGCAGCACTGGCTACTCGGCGAGTTTCTATTTTGCCTTTTTATTGTTATTGGGCAGCCAATTTGACACAACGCTGACCGAGTAAGCAAACGCTGGACACGCCGCCGGAATGAGCAATATATATGGAGCATGCATATGTATGTATGTGTATAAGTATATCTAATGTCCATGAACTGCCAGACAGATAAGCAGAGAGAGAGAGAGAGAGTGATATACAATAGAAATATAGTAGGTCAACTGTTTTTGCAATTGAACTGCCAGAGCTATCGATAGCTGCATATTGATCAGTTATTTGTCTACTTTACTGCTCTTTATCGATAATACTGCAACGATATCTGCATAACACAGGCTGAAGGGTCATTTATCGAAAGCTATCGATAAACTGTGTAATTTCTTTACGTAATGAGCATACACAGCAAAAATGCGCATTCTAGCTTATAAACTATGCTTGCAATTCGATTTGTATAATTATAGGCAGACAAAAGGGGCGCGGCAACATTTGTAAATAAATAAACAGTGTCGCAGAAGTGTTGCCACCAAATTTGGTAGCTCTAGCTCTTTTGAGTTTAGAGATCTATGCGTTCATACAGACAAAACATTGATTGCAGCGCTTCGCACTGGCAATTTTGCTAGGTTTGTACTACACAACTCTCTCAAGAAACTAATACTAATAGGCACTATCTATGGGTCTCTCTCTCTCTCTCTCTCTAAACTAACTAGATATGCCCCCAAAACACTGGGAACTTTCAATTTAAGTCCAGAAATCCGGACAGCAATAACAAGGCCCTGCATAATTTGCAGTATGTGTAGGCATAAGCATGATTTATATAGCCGGATATGGTAGTAAATACGACATAATACAGTTGTATATGCTGCGCCTGTCTTGAAGAACGTGTTCGCAATGCACAAACTGTTCTAGCCTCGAAATTAGGTTAAAGACGAAGGCGCAATTTCGAGGGCAGACTGTACGGGTTACACTCTGGCAACAACGACAACAGATTGTGCAATTAAATAAATGTTTTTTGTGTCGCAGCAAAAATGCAAAAAAAAAAAAAACAAGAAGATTTTGAAGCGATTTTATGAGAAATGCCATAAGCAGCATGCGGTGAAGCAGAGGCGGCGTTACAAGGGGGGTGGGCTGGACTTAAAAGGGGGAGCACAGTTGTTGCTGCAGTTTGGTGCCACGCTGTCGGCAGTTGGCCAAATGGCGCAGCACAAAAACGAGCGAAAGAAATAATTTAGCTTAATTCAATGCAAAGAGCAGCATGCCAGAGGCGTGGCTAGCAGGGGGGGGTAGTAAGGTGGCTAAAGCCTTTACAGCGACAGTGAGTGGCGACAAGCAGACGCTTCCTCTGGCGCAATTAGTGCAACATTGTTGCACATTTTTTTTTTTTTTTTTTTTTTTTACTCACTACCCCCTCCCCCTCCCTTGCCTTTGACTTGCGACGCGTTTCGTGTCGCTTGTTGCGCCTTGAAGTATGCTCCATGGCCGAGAAAACAAAGCAGAGGGCAAGTTTATGCGGAGGCCAAGTCAAGCGGGTATTTTGGGAAAGGAAAGGGGGCGCATCAAGTGGGCCAACAACAACAACAGCAACATGAACCCTTCAGCTGAAGTGCGGCGCGCCGCATGGCGAAGTGACAGAGAGAGAGGGGGAGGGGGAGAGGGAGAGCGAGTGAGTAGAGCGGATTACGCAGCAGTTAAGCCTTGACTGGCGCTGCTTCACTTTTAATTTCTATACCAGAGCAGAAGCTGCCGCCACTTTTTTGTGTTAGTGTTGATGAGGCCATTGTCAATGTGCGCACACACACCCTCACAGCCCCCCTCCCACCACCCTACACATCAATCGCGCTCTTTAAGGCCGCTTTAACATTAACAAGCACTTTAACCAGCAGTTAAATTCGCTTTAAGTGCCGCATTTGCCTTGCAAGTGCAGTAAAACCAAATTAAACTGCTGTTTGCAGTCAGAGTTAATGTTAACTTATCGATACTTATCGATAACATCACAATAAATTATATATCTTATAGTATTTTCAATTGTTTTCCCTTTAACCAGCAGTTAAATGCCGCATTAGCCTTGCAAGTGCAATAAAACAAAATTAAAGTGTCACTTGGAAGTCGAGTTAATGTTAACTTATCGATAACATCACAATAAAGTTAAGAGTTAATGTTTACTTATCGATAACATCACAATAAATTATATATCTCATGGTATTTTCAATTGTTTTCCCTTTAACCAGCAGTTAAACTGGTTTTTAGTACTTATACTGTACTAAATGCAAACAATAGTTATCGATAACTATCGTTAGCAATAATACCATCTATATTCAGCTTTTCTTAAGCTAAAAGTCAAGCCAAAGCAAGCGATAGTTTTGTATAACTCACTCCAACTATCGATAGTCGTGTTTAATTTGATTCGCAATCACGATTTCTCGCTGCACTTTAAAATCAAGCCGGAAAACTCTTTGCACAACTTTTTTCCTTCAAGTCTTCAATCTTGTACGTATGCAAAGAGTGTGTGTGTGTGTGTGTGTGTGTGTGGAAAACTGTGTCACCTCCTGTGCCTGCACGGGCAAAGCAATCAGGCTAAGAAACAATGTCGAAAAGGGTCAATACACTCGATAGGAAATACTGAAATTGCTAAAAAAAAAAAACAAAAAAACTACTTGGCAATAAAACAACAACAAAGAAGGAAGAAGAAGAGATAACAAATGTAGACACTCTATTGCTACACAACTGCAAAATCCCTTTCCCGTACACCTTCTCCTTCCCCTGCACAGTGGGCAAACGAGTTGAATTGTTTTCACAGATTTCGATAAAATCATCGAAGCACACTCGAAAATTTTCTATATAAATAGAGACGTTAATTTACAATTCAAACACAAATCGTACAAAGTGAAAGTAAGCACTTTCTCTACCTCTGCTTCTCTTCCTCTCCCTCTATCTATCTCTTTCTTTTTCTCTTCCTCTCTAGTGCTGTCTGCTCGGCCATTAAATATACAAAACCTCATAAAACAAAGTTGGCCCAACAAGCGTTTTTAATTGATTTCCACGCCAATGACTGGTCCCAACTTTGTACCCCCTTCTGGACACACACACGTCTCTGTCCTCCCCCCCCCACACACACACGTCTCTGCCACTGGCCTTGACAGGGAGTCGCACTCAAGCGGCCCATTGATGTGTGATGTGTGTCTGAAAAGTTTACAATAATTTTTACACATTCAATAGCCGCAACTAAACGCCAAATGCCAAAGCCAGGCGGGGATGTACGAATACTGCCAGACACAACTGTGACCGACCAACCCACCGAACGATCCACCGAACGATGACGATGACCAATGAGGACGTTGAAGAGCAATGAGAAAAGAAAAACTTTTTTCCTGTGTGTGTGTGTGGTAGCATATTTTGGAAAAGCCCTTTTTCCAAAATGCTCCCACACAGAGAGACAGTTACTACTACAACACACACACACACACACACACACATACGCAAAAGTTCAGAGTTCAACGCATGATTGTGAAAATGGAATTGCCAAAGTTGCCCACAACGAGGGCGAGTTGAAAAGTTGCACAATTCTTTTTATTCGCCCTTTTTCTGTTTTTGTATTCTGTTGCTTCTCTTTGCTATCTATTTGCGCTATTTCTTTTTTATTATACATTCTTCTTTTTTCCATTTTTTTTTTTTGGTTTTATTTTCATTTGTCATTTGGCAAAAATACTCTTCAGTCCTTAGTCCTCGTTTTTTGCATAATTTCCTGCTCTGCTGGCAGTGTAGAGCGTTGGATGGGGAATTTCGACTAGATCTTGGGAACTAGCAGAGCTAGAGTTAGGAAATTTTGTAAGAATACGCCTATATATTATGGAAGCTGTAAGCTTGGCTTAGAATTCAGCTACGCTCTCTTAAATATATAATAAAACGAACTGCAATGCATTTTTAATGCTGGCACGTTTATAATTGCAGTGTATGGTCTGAAATTTGTTGTACTTTTTACCTATTTCCCTAGCGTAACTCCTAGTCGACTACTCCCGAACCGGAAGTCACTTGCTGTTTGTTTTTTTTATCTCATTTTTTCTAGTTTTTCTTTTTTTTCTATTTGCCTTGTTGTCATTTTCAATGACAGCGGCAAGCGCTCTCTGCTCTCTGCCCTCAAGTTCCATTGTGCTGCTTGTTCGGCCCCAACATCGTAATTTTCTACACGAATATCTATATATGTATATATATGTACAGTTATGCATAGATGGAACTCTGCGAATGTGGGAGAGTGTGGGCAGGGATGCGATAGAGGGCCACAGCTGTTTGCAAATAATTTTAATTTCATATCTCTGCAACTGCGAAAGTTCCTAATTGAAATTGCAGTTTTTTGGGGCCCGAGAGGGAAAACCTCAAGCTGGAGAGGAAAATCCACACACCTCCCCCTCCCCCTCACTCCCTACTTGGAAAGTCAAAGTATTTAATTTCAATTACAAAATGGCAATTTGGCAATTTGACAATTACCGTTAGCGTGAGCTAATCAAGGCAAGAAACGAGACGAACGAAGAGAGAGAGAGGGAGAGAGAGAGAGAAAGAGAGCATGGTCAAGCAATCAACATAAAACAAAAAGGAGTAGGGCAGTAGATGCCAGTGTGGGTGGGCGTGGCAACTGTATAAAAATTAAGCTCAATTACCAGAAATTTACAACATCAATAAAATATCTGAAGAGTGCTCAACGAAATCAACGCACACAGAGAGAGAGGGAGAGAGAGGAGGGAGAGAGACACAGGAAGACCCTAGCACACACACACGCATACAGGGTGCACGTGCCATGGCAGGATGGGAGGTAGCTCTACCCCCCTCCCTGGCAAACTGGCGAAACTCATCACCGGATGCTGACATATTGAAACACGTACCGACAACATGCTACACCAAAATTATAGTCACTTCCTTGATTTTGATTTTGAGTACTGCCAGGGGAGGTAGGGGGGGTGGGAGAGGGGTTGCGGCACATAAGCAGCCTGTAAGTGTTGCAAAATATGTTGACTCAACTCATAACATGAAGCAGCAAGGGGAGCAGGAGCAGGAGCAGGGCGCAGGGCCGAGTCTAGCGACGGCGTGCGTGGGCGAGAGCACTACGAAAAAATTGCCAGTGCAAGAGCAAGGGAGACAGGTAGATAGCATTGGAAGTCAAAAAGTAAAACAAGAAGAGTGTGAAGAGCAACGACGTCGACGACGTCGAGCATCTCGTTCGAAGCTCGACGGGTTGGGGATTTCCTAATGAGTGCGCCATGAATGAATTTCAGCCACAGAATACTAATTCGATGGAAAATTCATTTTTCCACACGATTGGCAATTAAAAGAGATTTTCTGCCACACACACACACACACACAGAGAGAGAGAGAGAGGGAGAGGGAGACATGCACATGAGCTTGGAGGACGCGCATAGCTTTTGTGTAGTCATTGAGTGAATTGACAGGCGATTGGACAGACAACTGGACAGACAGGGCAATGGACGAGCACAACGAACGGAACTGAAGTGCATGGCCAGGGGCGTAGCAAAGTGTGATAGGGAGGGGGGCAGGAGGAGTACCAGAGTGCGAGTCGTTGGGCGTTAGCTTGTTAGTCACTCGGTTGGCTACGAGACAGCAGAAGGCAACTGCTCTCTCTGCCTCTGCCTCTGCCTCTGTATGACTGCTCTGCCCAGTGGCGTAGGAGTGCAGAGGGGGTAGAGTGGGGTGTAGTGTCAGTACATGCCACACTGCACACTGTGTTAAAGCCAACTTGTCAATGCGACAGCAGTCAAGCAGGCAACCGACAAGCGTTGATGTTGATGACAAACAGCACGTGGAGCCGGCACACAGTTACCCCCCCCCCTAAAGTCCCCCCCTGCAGTTCCCTTCAACAGTTCCACCTATAGTGCCCCCTACAGTTCCCTCCTGCAGTTCCCCATAAGGTTCCTCCTACAGTTCCCCCTAAAGTTCCAACTACAGTTCCCTCCTACAGTTCCCCCTACAGTTCCCCTACAGTCCCCCCTACAGTTACACCCTCCCTTCCCAGGCAGGCTAATTTCTTTAATTGGTTGTCGCAACAAGGCAGCCTTTTGCAGCCTCAGTCCTTACCCACTCCAGGGAGGGCCCTGGAACCCCGTGCAGAAGTTGCCCCAATCAGTAGTACGAGAACCGAGAAAGTTGGCAATCTAATAATGCCCTTGCCACAACTGAAAAAGTGCACGACAAACGCATAAAAACAATAAATTGCACAAACGCCGAGACGTAGGGCTGCAGGGGGGGGGAGGGCTGAAGGGTTGAGAATCCATGCCAGAATTGTAATCCTTATGGATTGGAGGCGAAGGCGAAGGCGAAGGCGAAGGCGATTGCATTGAACGTTCGCCTCGTTCGCCTTTCAATTTGAGTTAAGCGCCACGCTTGGTTACTGAAGGACTGAAGGACAGAGACAGGGACAGTGGGATACTCGAAGAGATAGAGCGAGAGAGAGAGAGAGAGAGAGAGAGAGAGAGAGGGGGACAGCCAGTGAGTGCGAGTAATGAAGTTTTCTGTTGCCGCCTTTGTGGCCGCTTCCGCTTCCGTTGTAGCGAGTACAATTTGACAGCTGCAACTAACGAAACAATGCAGCTGTGTAGGGGGGGGAAAGGGAAGAGCAGGGAAGGAGGAAGCAAGAGAGAGAGAGAGAGAGAGAGAGAGAGAGAGGGAGATAGAGGCAGAGCCAAACAAAAGCTTTTAATAAGTGTGTGCAATGAGCTTTGGGTTTGGCTTGCCATTTTTCGGGCTAGAGCAGGAAGAGAGAGAGAGAGAGAGAGAGAGAGAGAGAGGGGTGGTCACCCTGCTCACAGGGCGTCTCAAGTGAGTGCCACTTGTGCTGCTTTCCGTCTCATCAGCGTCATTTGTAAGCCAGCGACATGGTGAGAGTAGAAAATGTTTGACAGCAGCGCGATTATAATCGACTTAAGAAGATATATGGTATTTAGTATAGTTTATATAACCCAAAATCAAACGTAAATAAAAAATATAGCTAAATAATAAAATTATAGCTAGAAAAGTGCAGAAAAAGGCAAACAAAAACTCGATATATGCCAGCTAGCCAATTCTGTCTGTACGAACCGCTAGATCTGTAAGACTATAAGAGCTAGAGCTATCAAATTTGCAGATAGAATACCTTATAAATGCACATAGCGCAAGGTTGCATTAAAACTTAGCCACGCCCCCCTTTTTTTGTGTAAACAAACACAACGTTATGAAGGCGCAATAAGTAGCAAAGCTTTTAAACAAAAATTACTTTAAGTCGCTGGCGAGAAAGATGAAGGAGAGAACTAACTGGTAACTGGGGAGGGGGGAGGGAGGGGTCTCTGGCATAGTTAGTAGGGGGAGCAACTGCAGGCGGGAAATAACTTAACTCAATTACGCTTAATTATTTCCTAGTTGCCAAGGAATTTGCGCTCGCTCGCAGACAATAAAAGTTTCGTTTCGTTTAGTTCGGTTTTTGTGTTACTTTCAAGTGGGGGAGGAGCGAAAGAGAGAGAGAGAGTGGGAGTGGGAGTGGGAGGGAGGCCATTGTCGGGCAGTTTAACCCATGTGTGGCACATGTGTGAAGCTGTAGCAGGAGGTGGATTAGGTCGTGGCTGCTGCTGCTGCTCCTGCTCCTCCGACTCCTCCGACTGATTATTATTATTCACTTGGGCATTTTTACGAGCTGCTTTGGACAAAAGTTCGACTCGACTCGACTCGCTTTGTGCCAACTATTCAACTGTCTCGCGAGACATAGATGAGGGCCAAGAAGGAAGTGGGAGGCAGCACGACGTGGCCCAGCCAACTTGTGCTTCATCTGCTCTTTTCTTTTCTTTTTCGCTTTCTCAACTTTTTTTTTTCTTTCATTTGTTTTTTTTTTTTTTTTTGCTGTTTTTATGCACAACTCTAAAAATGCTGTGCGACGGCGTTTTGGGCTTGCTTTTTTATGAGCCCAGCTGCTTGTTGGTCTAACGGATTCCAGGAGGAGGTAGGAGTGGGAGTGGAAGTGGAAGTGGGGGGTTAGCACTGAGGCAACTTTAGAGCCTTGAGAATTACAAATCAGACTGCCGCTAGCCATAAAAAGCACTAATAAGTGTGTGTGTGTTCTCTCTCTCTCTCTCTCCCTCTCTCTCTCTGTGTTTGTGTGTGTGTTTTATTGAGCACGACTTTATGGGCATCAGCGATGACACGAATGAACATGTTTGCCTACTCCTTACCTAACCTCAACTCAACTCAACTCAACTCAGCTTAGCTCAGCTTACCTAACCTCACTTCAGCTCAGCTGTTGACAACCCTAAAATCAGTGTTGCCTACTTAACGGCGCTAATGTGTTTTTCAGTGTTGGAAATATTATTAAAGCAGCAGCTGAGACAGAGAGAGAGAGAGAGGTGCACATTATTTTGCAGGTTATGTAGACAGACTGTTAATCGCAGGGTATGCAAGTTAGCAGTGTCACAGGGTATCTGCCTGTACAGCATTCCCGCCTCACTCCGCTTCGCTCGAGCAATTAAGCAAACAAAAGTCTTGGCCTGATGGGCTTAAATCGCTTGAATGGCCTGTATCACCTGGCTCAGTGTCCATTTATAGGGCTAAGCTGGCAGCACACACACGCAGGGACACACACACACACACACACACACTGCAGAGTAGCCTAAGCAGGGACACTCAACGATGATAATAATATTTATGCGACTGCTCAAGGACACTTGCGAGGGCGTCACTTATGTGGTTAGCAGCAGGGCAAGCGCAGTGGGGGGGGAGAGGGAAGAGCTGAGGCATCGCTTGGCCTTATATTACCCTGGTGGCCACTCGACACTCTCTGCCCTCCACTCCCCACCCTCCATCCTCCACTCTCCACTCTACGCCTGCCTTGAATTTTTCACAACTTGGCCACAATTTGCGCCTTAATTTGCCACACAGTGGCAGCAACAACAACAACAACAACAACAGAAAGTGAAACTTTTTTTTTCTGTGTGTATTTTTACAATAACAAAAGGCGACCGCAGGCCAAGGCAAAGTGGCTCGGTTGAAGGGCAGCAACAATAGCAACAAATATGCCCCAAGGACTTGGCTGAAGCTCTCACGTTGGCCCCGACATCACAAATATTGCTGCTCATCATTTTTATTTGTTTGCCTGCCACTCTCTCGGCCGGCCAAGGTGGCCCCGCGGGTGCAAACCACTCCCCCCCTCTCTCTCTCTCTATCTAACCTTCTCCCTCTCTCTCTCTCTGCCCCTCCTGACTGTAACTTTGTTGATTTAACTCTCGCCCTGGCCCCGGCTTTGGTTTTGCTTTCTTTCGCCTGCTTTGCTTTACCCTCTTCCTACTCTTCCCCCTCCTCTTCTTCCCTTTCGTCTGCCCGCTTCCCACTCTTTTCGTTGAACCGCAAACTTTGTTTACCTACGAAATTGAAGTGTGAAATAAGCAAAGTTGAATTATTCCTGGCGGACATGATAAACTGCGCCCCTTGGCGGCCTTCGACAGGGGCGTAGTATGGAAGGGGGAGGGGCCACAGTAAAAAACCTCACACACACACACACACACACATACTATCTCTGCCTATCTCTGTCACTCACACTGTCACCTAGTCAAGCTTCTATTTGTGTCAATTTGCAGCTTTGACTTTTTGTTTGTTATTCTTTTTTTTTTCTTTTTTTTCTTTTTTCTATTCTTCGCCTGCGGGGGCAAAGCGTGGGGTAAGCGCGGGGATGAGGCAAATGAAATGTGTCGCTTGTTGTGAGTTTTTGCGGGAAGTGTTATTACTTGAAAATGTTCTCATAACATTTATAGATCGGCAATGCATAAGTTATTAGCGAAAGGAAAGGGAAAGCACAGAGAAGGGCAGATACTTTAAAATATGTATAACTCAGCTGTTTATTTAGCATTTTCGCCTAAATTTGCTGATATGTTAGAAAATATTTTTATCCTCGCATATACTTAATTTAAACAAATTAGCACATATACTAACATAAATATGTGTCTTTGAAATATGCCATAGCTCAAATCTCTCTTGCCTGAGTATTTTAAGCATGCAATATAAATTTCATAGCCGTAGCTTCTGTAGTTCCTGAGTTATAGCTGATTTTCCAAGATTTCGATAGTCGATAATTTCTTTCAATTGATGTAGAAATTTATCAATCCATTTTATAATTATTTTTTTTTTAATATGAAATTATTTTGTGATTATGCTATGGCATGTGCCTTCTTTCTTGCGCATATAATTGAACTGCGTCGGGGGGGCGCAACACGCTGCCGAGGCAACAAGGGAGAGAGGGGGTTGGAAAGAGAAGGCACGTGGATGCGCTGAAAAGTTTTGTGTGAAGTGCCTAATTTGATTTGGTGGCATTAATGGCAAAAAGTCGATTTTAATTAACTTGAGATCGCCGGACAAGCTAATAAAATTACCAACAACAACATGCATTCTCAATACATATGCGTGCGAATGAGTATGGCTTGTGAGTGTCTGTGTGTGTGTGTGTGCGTAGGCCTGTCATCGGACATAATTAATGGCAGCGACATGTTCCAAGTGGCAGTCACGATTTAGCTAATTCTTTTATCGATATATGTCGATAAGACGTGCCGGACAAAAGCTAACAGCTGTGAATGCTACGCCACGCCTCTCTCACACACACACACACGCACACGCTCTCTCAGACAACAACAACATGGCCGACCGAGCGACCGCGTGTTGTGCTTTGCTTTTGTTCACTTTTTCAGCATGTTGCGATTTTTATGATTCTTCAGCTTTCGCTTTCGCCTTCGCTTTTGTTGTTGCTGTTGTTGCTAATTATTGCCTGGCTAATTTGCAGTAAAAACGAAATACGCTTGTAACGCTTTTATTAGTTCTAAGGCCAAATCCAATTAGTCAGCATTAGCCGAAGAGAGCAGGCATCAAAGGCAACGACGACGTAGGAATTTCCTTCAAAAATTCCCCCCGCCCCGCCCATTTTGCTCATTTTCCTTGCCTCTTTTTTGCATATTTTTTTTTTCTCTTTCTTTCTGCTTCGTTTTTTTGACAGCGAACAATTTAGTGATTCAAAAGTGCAGTAGAAAAACCAAAAAAAGAGACAACGACAGAGGCATAGCTCGACGGATTTGCTGGCGAGGGGGGTTAGGTATATAGTATGGGATGGTATGGTATATGCCACTGTGATGGGGCAACGGCACGTGCAGCTAATGGGCGAGGCGCAGAAATGCGGGCGTTTCTTTCTTATGACAAAAGTTTGCTTGAGCCGCGCGAGCGCAGAAAAGTATGCTATAAAAATTAATTAATGTAAAATGTGCAACTAATTAGCTTGCAGACACGCCACCACACCCACACCCCCCCCCCCCAACTGCCGCAACCACTTAAAACAGTTTTTAGAGCTTAAAGCTTATGCTAGCTGTGGCTTAAATAACTATCGCAGGCAGCAGGAGTTAGTAGAAACTATATATAATATTATTTACATATATTGCTTATAATGTAATAATATGGCTAACTATCCTTACTTAAATTGATAACTACAGTTGATATCTATACTCCTGGGAGAGTAGACGGGAAGGTAGCCGAGGTCGCGGCACTTAACCTCAAAAGTGCAACGCAGAACACGACTAAGCTGGCGATTAAACAACAATTGGCTGACAGTTATTTACACAAGTAGCTGCAGTTTCAGCGAGTTGGCAGCCCCATACTGCAATGGCGTTGCCACCCTGCCGCTGCCTCACGCTCTGCCTGCTGCTGCTGCTGCCGTTGATGTTGCTGCATCATATTGATGCAAAATGTTCGATGTGGCCACAAGCAGCGACGCTGCGGCGGCGACTGCGGCTTATTGCAGACAATGGAAGAGCGAGCAGGGGGGGGGGAGGAAGCTGGAAGAGGGGACTGGCATTGTGATTGCGTTTCTGTTGCTCATGCTGTCGATTGTTGCTCCCCCTCCCCCCTCCCGCGTCTCTATTAAAACACAACAATTTGCTGATTTCTTATTCAGCAACCACGACGCGTCTCAGCCATCGCCATCGCCATCGTCGCCGCTGTTCATCCACAACGTAAACACAGACAAAAAACTGCTAAATCATTGTAATACAAAACCAACGTTAGCTAGCTGCTATACTCTTCAACAGTTCCGACTCCGAGCCAGTTCCAACTCCAGCTCCGGCTCCAACTCCAACTCCAGCTCCAAATGCGACTGTGACTGCGACTGCTGCGGTGCAGGCTGCGGCAACGCGCATTTTCCATGATCTACCCTGCGCAAATATTGGAAATACAATCTGTCTATGCGAAGTATTGATATGCCTCACACTCGCACACACACACAGAAACACACACACATAGAGTGTACCATATATCGTATATCTTTATATAGCGAGTGCTTTTAACAACGGACTCCGTTGTCTGCGCCATGATTTATTGACGGGCCTCGGCAGAGCGAAAGCGAGCGAACTTCAATGTAACTCGCATTTTCGCCGCATTTAGTCTGCCTGCAGGGGGAAGAGAGAGAGAGAGAGACGAACGTCTATGACCCCTAAGCCCCTCAGACGGGCTTAACACTTCCTCTCCCCGTTCCCCGGCAAAGTCTTTAAGCAAAAAACAAAAAAAAATGCAAAACTACCACAAAAGAGCAACAAAAGCGCAAGCGATAGTTATGGCTATACTATCGATATGCACATAAAATATACGATATTATTCAATTAGAAACAGTTCAAGCTATTGTGCTATACGATAGTATGCTTAAACTATCGATACATACGTTTTTCCCATAGTTAACGAACTATGTTCTTGTATAAAGATGTTTTAGCAAGTGTGGGCAACCTATCGTACAACTATCGGTATAATTATTAAACTACTAAGTTTACTAAGCGATAGTATGGTCCAACTATCGATATCTTAATTAAACAACACTTTACTACTCCTTTTTACAGTTGAATATAAAAAACTATCGACTGCAAAACATCCAACGATGTTTAACGACACAACTATCGCAGAACTATCGTTTAAATTTACCATCCCAGCATAATTACAATTAAGAAACATAAAATATCACTAGAATTTCACAACTTGCGAGGCAAAACAATCGCAAGTGACTGCAATAAAAAGCCAAACAAAGCATTCTTAGCCACATTACAGTCCACTAAATAAAGTGCACAAACGAAACAAAAAAAAGGCACGCATGGGGCGCACCATAACCGAAAAAGTACATTAAGAAAAACAATAGAAAATTAAAAAACTCAAAAAAGAAAAATATTAGTATATTGAAAATTTAAAAAAAAAAATGTAAAAAAAAGTATTTCTAACTATTTAATGTGAGGTTATATTGAAGTATAGAGCATATAGTAAAATCGTTTATATACATATAGATAAACTAATCTAGCGCATTTTCTCGCAGTGCAGCCCGTTGTGGCGCATTGAAAAACCATTCAATTCATTAGTAAAGTGCATTTTCTTGTAACATATTTCGGGCTGGTCGCATACTGGCATGACTCACTGTTCGTTCTACTGTGAGCTAGAACGGGAGGAATAGAAGAAGAATGGGCAGGAGCAGAAGGAGAAGGAGAGAGAACGCAGTAGCAGGCCTGAAATATTTTGCACAAATAGCAAAAGTAATAAAGACGCGCTTAAAAATCTCTCATTGAATTCGTGACAAAAATAGTCTTTCCCCCCTACACCTCCCTCCCTTCCCGCTGGCTACTGTGCAATGGGGTGCAGTAAGCGCGAAGAAGCAGAAAAGGGAGGGTGGGGGGAGGGCATGGGGAACTGGGTATAGGGATGAAGATGTCAGCTGAAAAATGCGACTGGCAAAAGACAATATTTGCTTGTCGGCAGTGGCCCAAAATGAAAATGGCCAAGTGGAATGCACAGCACGAGAAGGGGGGAGGGAGGGAAGAGAGATAGAGAGAGCGAGCGAAAGAGTGGAAAGGGAAACCGAAGAAAATGAAATAAGACGGCGCAAATTGTGCAGCGTACATAAATGCGGCAAGTCTAAGGAAAAACGTAGAAAAATAAAAAAAAAAAAAGAAATATAGAAAATCTTCGACATGCCGATGGTTTTATACTCTTGCGGTTTCTTCGATTTCGAAAGAGAGACAGGCGGAGAGACAGACAGACATACAAGCAGACAGACGGAGAGAAGGCGAAACAAAGAGACAAACATACAGACAGGAAAACGGACTGACAAACTATAGACGGACAGGCATACTTATAAACAGACAAACGGAGATACAGAAAGGCAGATAGGCAGACAAACAGACAGACAGACAGGCAGACAGGCAGACAAATAAGCAGACAGACAACTAGAGAGAGACAGACAGACAGGCAGGCAGGCTGGCTAGCAGGCAGGCAGGTAGACAGGCAGACAGACAGACAGACAGACAGACAGACAGACAGACAGACAGACAGACAGACAGACAGACAGACAGACAGACAGACAGGCAGACAAACAGACAGAAAAATAGGCAGACAGTCAGCTAGAGAGAGACAGACAGACAGGCAGACAGACAGGCAGGCAAATTCCGGCCTCCTCTTGATGCTGGTCAAGAATATATACTTTCTGGCATCGCAGACCTCTCCCAAAATGCATATACCCATAGCAAGGGTACTACAAGCAATGGAGAAGAAGAAAAAAGCAGAAAGAAGCTAGAAAGCAGCTAGAAAAAAGCGAGAAAAAAGCGAGACTAGACTGCTGCCGATTAGATTCGAAGCGGTGGTTTTTATACCCTTGCAGAGGGTATATTAATTTTAGCCAGAAGTTTGCAACGCACCTTAGGAGACATCTCCGACCCTATAAAGTATATATATTCTGAATCAGCATATACAAAGGAGTCCAAAAATGAATGTCCGTCTGTCCGTCCGTCCGTCCGTCCGTCCGTCTGTTGCAACGCAAACTAGTCTCTCAGTTTTTGAGCTATCTTCATGAAACTTGGCATACAAGCTTCTTATTGCTGCGCGCTGTAAATAAGTCGGAACGAGCCAGATCGGACCGATATATCGTATAGCTGTCATAGAAACTATCGGCCGATTTTTGTTGTTTTTCAAGATATTGCAACAAGATTTGGCAAATCTTATTCTTATTACGTTCCTAATGTGCTGTCAAAATTGTATCAAAATCGGACTACTATAACATATAGCTGCCATAGGAACAATCGGCTGAAATTAGGGTTTTTGTATGCAAACCTGTTTTGTTCTTGGAAATACAGCACATTATCAATACTTTTTAATGTTATACAGTAACCCGCCCTTAGTCTTTCCATTTAAATATCTCAGACGTTTATATTCTATAGCTGTTATCGGAACAATCAGTCAATCCGTCTGTCTGTTGCAACGCAAATTAGTCCCCCAGTTATTGAGCTATCTTCATGAAACTTGGCTCACAAGACTCTTATTTCTGCCCTCTTTAAATAAAACTGAACGGGCAAGATCGGACCGATACATTGTTAAGGCTGTCATGTTACATATCAGCCAATTTTGTTTATTTTTCAAGATATAGCTATCAGGCTTATCACATCCATATCAGAATTTGGTCATTCGATGTACTGTTATAATTGTTTAATTAATACCACGGAAACCAGCAGCAATCCAAATTTATTTTATATTTAGTATAACTGCAAGGGTATAAAACCTTCGGCAAGCCGAAGGTAGCCTTGCTTTCTTGTTTTTTTATACTCTTCGACCATTGAAAATGGTCAAAAAAGGGTATACTAACTTTGTGCAAATGTAACTGGCATAAGGAGGCGTGGTAGACCGCATAAAGTATATATATGCTTGCTCAGGATCACTAAGCGAGTCGATTGAGCCATGTCCGTCTGTCTGTCCGTCTGTATGAGACAACAAATCTCAGCTATTAAAAAAGCTAGAGACACCAAATTTGGTATGTAGGTTCCTACATATCCGGGGCAGAACAAGTTTATGTTAAATGTTTGATGTCACGCCCACCGCCTCCGCAAATCGGTAATTTTACGATTATTAAGCAAAGTATTGAACTTATTTGCTTTGGTATCTATAAAGCTGAATGCAATATGAAGATATCCTCCAAATTACAATCCGATCAGACCAGAAGTTATTCAAGTCAACGTTTTCAGTACGACGTCGACGTCTTTACGTGCGTCGCTGTGTGAGTGCGAGCGAGTAAGCTATATGTAGTAGAAGTATTTGCGCAGAATTTCTGTTTGAAATTATTAAATTGAGAGAAGGGTATCCTACTGTTGGGTACGCTCGACTGTAGCCCTACCCACTTGTTTTTTTTTCTTGTTTTTCTTGCTCTCTTCTGTCTCTTTCGCTCGTGTGATGAATGAAATTATATGCAACATGCGCTGACCGCAGTGCCGACACTGCCACACGGACCTGGCCAACAAAAGAGTGAGAGCGGGTAGGAGTAGTGGGTGGGGAGGGGGGAGAGGAGTGGGGGAATGCGCTACCCAGGTGCAGGCAAGAGCCAAAATAAACGCGTCGTCTGCCATTTTTGCAGGTCACTGCGCGCATACAAAGCACAAAGACAACGCCGACAGTTGGCACAAATCGCAGCAGGAACGAGCAGCGTGTGGGAGGTGGGAGGAGGGAGGGAAGGGAAGTGGGGAGTGGGAGGGGGAGTAGGGGAGTAGGGGAGTAGGGGTACCCCATTGTTGGCAGTGTGCGCGCTGCGCTGCAAGTGACATGAGCATTTTGCGTATGGCAAACCGTGTAAATTGTTGTCGCACGCTTTGCGTTGGGTATCAAGTTGCCTTTTGTAACTGCGACTGCGACTGGAAGTGCTACTCAAAGCTGTGACTGCAATGGGGGCGAAAACTACGAATGCTACTGCGACGAAGACTGAGACAGGGATTGCAGCGGGAACTGCTACTGCGACTGCAAGTGACAACTGAAACAGTGACAGCGACTTCGACTGCGAATCATAGTGTGACTTAGACTGTGACTTAGACTGTGACTGGAATTGCGACTCCTACGGGGACTGCGACTAGGATAAGGAAAATAACTGCGATGAGCACAAAGACTGAAACAATGACTGAAACTGTGACTGGAAGTGCGACTTGGAATGTGACTGGAAGTGCGGCTGTGACTGCGACTAATACCGTGACTGTCAAAGCGACTAAAATTTGACTAGACTGAAACTGTGATTGGAAGTGCGACTGTGACAGGAAGTGCGACTGTGACTGTGACTAGAACTGTGACTGCCAAAGCAACTGCAATTGTGACTAAGCTGAAACTGTGATGAAAAATGCGACTGTGACTGGAAGTGTGACTGTGACAGGAAGTGCGACTGTGACTGCAAGTGCGACTGTGACTGTGACTAGAAGTGCGACTGCGACTAGAACTGTGACTGCCAAAGCAACTGCAATTGTGACTAAACTGAAACTGTGATGAAAAATGCGACTGTGACTGGAAGTGTGACTGTGACAGGAAGTGCGACTGTGACTGCAAGTGCGACTGTGACTGTGACTAGAAGTGCGACTGCGACTAGAACTGTGACTGCCAAAGCAACTGCAATTGTGACTAGACTGAAACTGTGATGGAAAATGCGACTGTGACTGGAAGTGTGACTGTGACTGTGCCTGGAAGTGCGATTGGGACTACGACTCCGACAGCAAGATAACGAAACTCACTCATCCTCCCACTCACGTTCTATCTGACTCTTCCACTCGCTCTGACTCTTTCCAGCTTATCTCTCTCTCTCTCTCGTAATTTCTCACTCCTTCTCTCGTAATTTCCCTCTCCATCTCTCGCTCTCCCTCTCTGTTTCGCAGCTGACCTCAAATTAAGCGTTGACAATTGCAACTTGAGTGCGGGCGGCGCCTGCAGCTCAATTGAGCTGCTGCTGCTGCTGCTGCTACTGTTGCAATTTGCATGCACACACACACATGCAACACACACACACACACACACACACACACACACACACACACAGACATTCGCCCAGCACGTGCACACACAGTGAAAACATAATTATAAACACATGTTGCGTTGCTTTTGCCTCTTTCCCTGCCCAAGTTCTCCCCCTCTCTCTATCCCTCTCTCCCTCTCTCTCTCTCCCACATAGAGCCGCACACTCTTTGAATTTTGGGCAACCAACATGTATTTTGTTACATGATTCGAATTTCTGAAAAGTTTCTGCCTTTGCCGCAGACTGACCTCCTGTTTAGTTATCTAGCGCATGGATTTAGGAGTTCGACACACACACACACACACACAGGACTGGACAGTGGAGACAGGATACAGGATGCGCCTGGGCAGCCTCAACCTTCTCTTGCCACACGGAATCGGACACCTCATATGCATAAGGCAGGCAGCAGCAGGAGCATCTCTCTCTCTCTCTCTCTCTCCCACTCCCCCTCCCATTCACCCTCTTCCTCTGCCTCTCAACTAACAGACATGGCCATGTAAATATATACACTTCGGCACTTTAAGGCGATAAGGTTCTTGAAATAAAAGCTGACCAAAAAAAGCTAACAATTCGGTAAGGCTACAGTCGAGCACGCCCGACCATATTATACCCTTCGCCTTATTGCCAAAATCCGTTACAAACGTAGTATCACACTTATAAACACTTAAAACAACGAATTTTTCACAAATAATTATACTAAATATGGCTTACTCGCGATTTTAAATTAAAAAAATGAAAATTTTGGTAAAATTTCATAGGGAGGACCCTTACCTAAATTTTCAAAAAATCGAAATATTTAAAAAAAAATTATTATGCTATTTTTTCAATGTAGAATCACTCTGTTTGTTATAACATAAACAAAATTTCATTCCGCGTGAAAATCGTTTGATTTTTAAGAAAGTTACGATTAATGAAAAATCAGAGTATTTGGCCTGTTGAGGGTGTTACATGTCTAATTTTTTGACCACTTCGACATGATTTTTGGGCCAAAATTAATTTTCGTTTAAAATCGATTTAAATAATTGTTTAGTACTAATTTTGACCTCCGTAATCGATTAAAGCTTAAAACTAGCGATTTTAAATTAAAAAAAAAAAAATTTTTGGTAAAAGGTCCAAAATATCGAACATTTGAAAAAAATTAATTTTGCAATTTTTTTGAGCAAAATAAAATAACTCGGCATGAAACGTGTAAACTACTCTCATAGTTTCAAACAGAGGACTCTGCACAAATAATTTTACTTCATATAGCTTACTCGCTCTCACTCACATAGCGACGCGTCGCGACGTTGAAGTCAACTGCTCAAAACAGAGCCGGTTGCACAAAGTTAGTATACCCTTTTTTGACCATTTTCAATGGGCGAAGGGTATAAAAAGTTCTGACATAATATAACTCGAACTAGCTAGGTAATATTTTGAAATTATCAGGGCAACTTTTGAACTCAAAAGGTTTTGCCCAAAAATCGTTAAATTTTCCTTTTAATTTTCCGCTTTAATATCATATTTTATTTATGTTAGTATTTTTCAAATTCTAATTGGCACAGTATGTTTTAGTTGGGGGGGGAGTATAAGGGCAGCAAAGTCTGGCAACACTGTCGTCCGCAATCCCTATTGTGTACAGGCAGCAGCTGCGCCTATCGATAGTCAACGATATTTATCGCTTTGCGCAAATGCCGCGTGATTTATTCTTTAGCTTTTTTCTGTGTGTGCGTACTAATTAATTTCAAATAATTTGGCCGCGATTTACCGTTTTGTGATTAATGCCAATTGAATTGATGCATTTGCAGTACAGTGGGCACTCTATTTCGTATAATTCTCTCGTATTTATTTTCTATTTTCTCTTAAATTTTAATATTCCATCTTCCTTTACCATCTCCCTTACTCTACCCTCTTTTTATCACCTGCCACTTACCAATATTAAAATCGTTCAGTGTTTCCACACTTTTCACACTGTAAATTTATCGATAACTTTTCCCAATCAGCTCATTTATCATGCCAAACGCTCATCTCGAACTAGTTCACCTCGACAACTGTCTAACTCCCGCTCTCCCACTCTCTCTCTCCCTCTCCCTCTCCAACCGTTCAATACGCTGATGAGCTGCAGGTGCAGTCGTCCGCAGAGGCTTCACTGTACCGCCACATGGCCAAAATGAAATGAAATTTATTAGTTCACTTGACAATTGCAGCAAAACGCTGAGCGAACATTTTTCATATTTCAATTCAGACGATTTGTCGACATTTTTTGCAAGCTACCCTAACGTATAGAGAGTGCAGTGAGAGTCCATTGACTATATTAACTGGGGAACACTTGACCCACAGCATGACATGGGCAGGGCATAAATCAGAGCGGATATAACCTGCCCAGAGCTGGAGAAGGATGCGAGAGAATTAATAAAGCTGGCAGAGAATGTGCAGGTCTTCAATGAGATGCGCTCAAGTGCCCTCTCTTTCTCGCTCTATCTCTCTCTCTCTCACACACACACACACACACACACACATATACAGCTTGCACTTAGCACCATTCGGGCTTAGCATTTGCCATGCAATTTCCAACAAATGCGCCGGCAGCGAATTAACCCGACTACCCCCCCAGCCCCGACCAGAGTACCTACCCAGTCCCCTAACCACCCATCTCCCCAACCAGCCAGCCCCATGTGCTATTTATCTATCGGGGCGCGCGGTGCTCTGGACTTATAATCATGGGCATGAAATATGACAAACGGCAAAGCGCGCGCGAGTTATTACATCGGGACGGGCTCAAAATATTTCATTTATTGTCATGGCGACGGCTGTTGTTGGCTCGAGTGTTGTGCGGGGTCCCCTCGAGGGTGTAGGGTTGCCATGAGTGGAGGGAGCATTATGTCTATTGAACATAGAAAAAAACTGTGTGGGAATAAAAAAACAAAATGCATTCTATACCATGTTTATCCTATGCAATAAAAATACTAGCTTAGCACTTACTATACGCTTTTACTGACTGAAATTTCTCGATTTGCATGGTAAGTGGGCGTGGCAACTAAAATTTGATATACTCTTGATCTGTGTATGGTTTACAGGAATCTTTCTGCCAAGTTTCAGGTTCATAGCACTTAGATTAGCTGAGATCTTGTTGTTCATACAGACGCAAAAGACCAAAACGTCTTTATTCTCTGCTGCAAAGGGATTTACCCAACTTAGGAAACTTTTTAATGCACTTTGGCTTTCCTTTAAGGCGATTAACGATATTAGCGATAGTTTTGATAGATATCGAATGCAATCGAAGGACTCTACATGCGGTTGACAGCTGCGACCTCGCCCCCCACACACACACACACACTACTATATTTGGTATATCAGTCTATATCATCTCAATCTGTCTATGTATTTGCTCATGCTTCTTGGCCAAACTGAAATTGACATTTAGGCTTTGATTATTGCGATAGAAAGAGATAGCGATAGCAGGCAGACATCGACTCAAGCTACGAATCAATCAACGACACAAAAGTGAATATGTTGACTGAGGGTGGGGAGGGGGGAGGAGGAATTGCGGGTTTATCATCAAATGGAGCTGGAAATTTCAACGATTTTTTTTGTTGGCCATAAAAATGATTTAATTGGTTAGCTGCAAAATTGTTCAAATGGCCGAATGATTGAATGATTGAATGCCCAAATGGAATGAGAGGCGAGAGGCGGTGGGGAGGATGGCGAGGAGGAGGAGGAGGAGGATGAAGATGAGAGGAGCCAGCAGTCTGCAGCCAGAATCAGCTTTGCCACAAATCAATTGACAATTTATAAACAAACCCGTTGATGGGGAAGGGGGAGATGGCGAGGGGATGGACAGGAGGGTAGCCACGGGGGTACCTTTTCGCTCTACCTGCCTCCACTGACCTCTCGCTCTCTCTACATCCTTATCGGCTACCCTTCTCTCTCTCTCAGTTTTTTCACTGCTCTCTACTCCTACTCCTCTCTCCCCCTTCTCTCCTCCCCTCCCCTCCCAATTGGCATAGAAACAACAAACCCGAAGACAGATCGACCCACCTGCCGTGTGCATTTGTTATTCATGAGCAGCTATCAACACCAAACAATGTCCAACCATGCCTTTTGTGTTGATAACAACAACAACAACAACAGCAGCGAGTGAATTGCCCCCCTTCTACAATCCCCTGCTACGCCACTGTGCCCAACCAGCTTGATTGTCCAATGTGGAACCTGACGTTTCCGCTTGCCAAATGCAAACGGAAATGTCGCAAAAAATGGGCTAGTTCATTGCCTGCCAGCATGGATGAAGGGAGGGGGGAGGAGCGGGTTGCGGGGCTGGCAAGTCTGCTGCAACTGCCAACTGCTTTTGTTATGAATGATGATGGAAAATCTGGCAGCAGCATCTCAGCCTCAACTGGGCCGCCAAAAATTTAAAATGAAATGGGTTGCATGCAACTCAACGGGGGAGAAGCAGAGAGAGGGGAAGGCAGGGGGGGTGGGGGTGGCACAACAAAAGGGTATCCAGCGTTGTGTCGTAATGTGGTAGATTCAATTCAGTTTGTGCATTGAGCAGCCGTGCAGGGGATGGGGGTTGGGCCAGGAGGGATCGGCCAAAAACTTTGAAAAATGGTAAGAAAAATTTGTTGGAACTAAGAACTGAACTGAAGCAGTCCTGCTCCTGCCTCTCCCTCTTCTACTCCCACTTCTACCCCCCCTCTCTCCACCCCTGCATCTATTGGTATTGAAATGCAAATGGTCGTCGCCTGCCGAAATTAAATTATGTGGAAGTAATGATAACCCTTCTGCCAGGCAGACCGATGCGACTAGCGCAGCTTCAATTGCCAGTTAGCTGTCCACTGCCCTCCTCCCGGTAACCCTCTCCCCCCTCCCCCTCCCCCCTTTACTGGGCAACGCAACGCCCTTTTTGGCAGCTGTCTTTTTTGCGGGTGGCAACTCTTGGCTACGACTTCGACTGGCTTAGTCCTCTGCTCCCAGCTCAGAGAGAGAGAGAGAGAGAGAGAGAGAGAGAAGGAGGATTAGGAGGAACTGCACTCACCGCTGCGACGGGGCCTCTCAAAAATTCAAAATTAATTGGTAGGTGTGACGTCAGCAGCAGCAGCAGCAGTACCAGCTAACGGTAATTAATTGTCTCTTCAAGTGTCTAAGGGGCTAGGAAGGTGCTGGGTTAAGTAGGTAACGCCCGCTTTAATATATTGTACTACCGTCACATACACACATTGATCAAGTATGCAAGTCATGCAGTGATTTAGCAATACGTAATTAGGTCAAAAACCGAAACCTAACCTAGAAAATCCTACTATGACGTAGGCTTACCCGCATAGCTTCCCTGTTTCTGGTACGATTCCATTGAAATTGGGAATATAGTTTTCAATTATGGTCAGCTAATCATGTGCCAAAGCAGCATACTCTATGTTAAATAATTCGCTCACAAATCACATAATATATTTAATATATCAAATAACAAGCTCAAAAGGCAGAGAGGCAGACAGCGAGGCAGTGTGTGTGTGTGTGTGTGTGAATAGCTGTCGAAATGAGTGTTACAACTAAATGAATAAATGGAAATTAGTGCAAAAATGGCAAATTTTCATACATTTTGAAAGCAAATTGAGTTCTCACTGCAATGCGCGCGACGAGCGCATACCCTGCATAAATATTGCGCTCTGTTATATAACTATTGCGCTCTCTTATATAACTCTTGCTGGCCTCTCTTATTTTACTCTTGCTTGCCTCTCTACAGGCAAAGAGAACAACAAACTGATCTCTGTTGAAAGCAACGCCATCTCGTTCGCACTGACTGACATCAAATACGCGTACTCTGTTAAATTGCATACATATGCATGCGAATCACACACACACAGAGAACACGCTCAGAGAACGTCAGAGCCCACTACGGTCAGCGGACAAATTCATAAATATCGTTTTTTAGAAAAATCGCCTATAATTCTCAAGTTGTTATTCCGCATCAAATCGTTTATAACGCACCTTATTTGTTTCTGTTGACGGAGGTCGAGTTCCTCGCGGTTTTCAAGGGTTGAACACACGTTCCCGACTTAATTGTGGTTTTCTATTCACAACTCCTTCTCCTCCGGAACACAACAAACAAAAAAAAACAAGTAGGAAACGACGACGGCGCGAAACAAGAAATAAAAAAATACAAACATAAAAAAAAGAACAAACATCATCTCTCCCTTCCTTCTCCAGCCTCTCTTAAACGAAAACACAAATAAAAAACAAAATACACGTGGTGTTGTGTGTGTGTGTGTGTGGGTGAGAGAATAATTGCCGTTAGAGGACACGCTCGGTCGGGGGGAGGAGGGGTGGGTGGAAGTTCCCCCCCCCCTCTCCTGTGTGTTTTGTAGATCGCTATTATTTTATTGCAATAATGAAATTTGCCCCTGACCGATCACATTTTTTTATCCTTTGTAATCTGCAAATAATATGTTCATAAGCATTTTTATACATACTATACATATATATATATGTACACTCAGCGACAACAAAAAAACCGCACTTCGATAAATTTTGAATTTTTGACTTCTCTAACCTGGGGTTGCCCTAAATGTCTTTCTATGCATGCAAATATTTTTTTGGGAGTCCTCTTAAATGTTTTCTACAAAGTTTTGGTAGTTTAACAACACAGTTCACAGAATTCTTCAAAGGGATAATTTCTTTGCGCTGGTACGTCAGAAATCATGCCAAAGGGGAAACAGTTGACCGTGCAAGAAAAATCGAAAATTATTGCATTATCTGAGCAAAATGTGTCGAATCGCGAAATTGCAGCTCAAACACAATGCAATGAAAGCTCAGTGCGTCGATTTTTTAAAAAATATCGTGAGACCAGGGTGGTAGATCGAAAAGAAGGATCAGGAATGACCAGGTGCACCACTACTCGGAATTCCCCTCCTCCTCCCTCCCTCCCACCAGCATAGATCTCCCTCCCTCCCACCAGCATAGATCGCTATTTTTTATTGCAATAAAGAAATATCCTGACCCGATCACATTTCCTTTTGTCATCTGCAAATATGTTCACATTCATTTTTATACATACATATTGTAATAGATTTAGATAACATAGCAAGTAAGATAAACACATATTGTAACAACATAACTATCGTATTGAATAACAGTTTGATATCGATTTATTGTACAGAAAAGCAACCATGTATAATATCGATATATCCAATGCAATGTACGATGAATGAAGGCGGGAGTAAAAGAAAGGAGTTGGGATCTCGAAGCGTCAAAAAGAGGGAAGCTCAAGGAAAAAAACTAAAGAAAAAAACTGTAAATAAAATATAATATTAAATAAAAGTTATATTGCCTACTACAATATGTATATTTGGCTCGACTCCAATGCGAAAATTGCATGAAAAGCGATTTAAAGCCATTTAAAAGCCCTTAGCCAGTCTTCCTCCCCTCACTCGCCCTATTGTATAACATGCATAAATATTATCGTATAATTCAAGGCGAGCGACAACGTACAGAGAGAGAGAGACGCTGCGAGGAGTGGGTGGGGTTGGGGTTGGATGACCCATTGATGTGAACGCATATCTATCATTAATATCGCTGCAGCTGCAGTCAGCTGCTGTTGTGCTTCCCATTTGAATTAAACTAATAAAGTGCTTCATATACACAAGTATCTCCCTGCCAAATTTGTTATATCTGGCATTTATAATAACTGAGATCTGTGTGCTCATACAGACAATGTAAGACTTTACTAACCAAAAGCTAATTCCCTGCGGCTGGAACGCAATGCCAAAACAAATTGAAGAGTGCAAGTGTACGTGCCGGGTGCCCCCCCCCTCACAACTCGAAGGGATCTTCGCCCCGTAGGGAGAGGGAGGGGGGAGGGAGGGAGAGCTGTGCTGGGCTGAGTGACTGAATTAATGCAAATTTGAGACGCGATTGTTTTGAATTTGTGGGCCAAGAAAACAAATGAAGCTACGAATTTGGCAATATTTATTGGGGCGACGCGACAGATAACGAGCTGATTGAAGCAGGGAAGAGGGAAGAGGGAGGACGAGACAATAAAGCGCTGTAATCCACTCAGAGCGGACTGCAGTGCGACTTAAAGGATGCTGAGACAGTTTATCCAGCCGGGCCAGGGAGTGGGTTGGGGTTGGGGTTGGGTAGACAGAGCCGACCGGCTGGGCAAGCTATGAGGAGGACGACGACGACGACGACGACGAGGACTGGCCGCCAAACAATTCACAAAATTGTTTTCGTGACTTAAATTTTTGCGTCGTGGTGGACGTGTTTGGAAAGCATATGATGTGATTTGCCATCAAATTGAGTTGTCTTCCACTCGTTGTCCTGGCTCTGGCTCTGGCTCTGGCTCTGTATCTCCAACTGTATCTGTAGCTGTATCTGCGCTTGTCAGACAGCTCTCCCCCCCTCTCCCTCTCCTATCCGCTTCCCCTGCCCAATTGCTCAAAATGCAATTAAATTTAGAAAAATATCAACAGCAGGCCGAGCCGAGCCAGAGTTGCCAGAATAATAGTTTATAGCCGGAATAATGGCCGAGTGGCTGCAGTGGATGGCGATAGGGAGAAGGGGGATGCACTTGCCGGCAGAGAGATGGGCGTGTTCTTGTAAAAGCTAAGAGATAATATGCAGTAAGTTGGGGGTAGAAGCAAACTAAAGATATAGCTTATAGGCTCCTGTATGTATGTATGTATATATAATACATTTCTTGATGTAAGTATTAATTATATTGAGTCAAACATTTTTAAATAAAAAGAAAACAAGCTTAAGTATATTTAGTGAGGTTATGTCGCCTTTGAACGTGCATTTTGCGCATATTGCGTGCCGCAGCACGACTTAGTGTCATCTCTAATGCGTGGCACTAGTTCAGCTGCTGGGTGAATGGCAAAAGAGAGGAGAAAGGGGAGGGAAATAAGTTAACAAAGTGCTTGTTGCCTTTAAATAAATACTATGCTGAAGCTTGCCACGTTTAGTTCTGACTGTAAGTAGCCTGGCATATGCTCTCGCTCTCGCTCACTCTCACGTTTCTGTTGTTGTTGTTGTTGTTGTTGTTGTTGCAGCAGCTGTTGTATAACTTGTAACGCACGCCGAAATCGTCGAAAGATGCAAGAGAGAGGGAGAGAGAGAGAGAGAGAGTTTACTTAGGTTTAGGTTAGGCCTTCTACTTACTTACTCACTCTCCCACTCGCTCACGCCGAGCCGAGCACCTACATGGAACAGCAGAGACAAAGAAACAGCAACTAAAACTGTAACTGAAGCTGAAGCTGTGTGAAAAGTCTTGAGTAAAGATACATTTCGTACAACAACTAAATTTCACTATGCAAATATTTGCAATACGCATGCTAAAGTGTGCATGTGTCAGTTCATGTGTGTGTGTGTGTGTAGTGACAATTCAAACCAAAACAAAACAAAAACTCGCAATACAATTGCCAAAGCTGCACAAGTCCTTTGCCAGTCTCTCTCAGTGTATGTATGTATGTGTGTGTGTGTGTGTTGTTTGTGTGCACACTCGAGTTGCCACATTGGCAAAGGACACAATAGGCGTTATCAAAGCAAACAACAAGAACGCGTGTGTGTGTGTGTGTGTGTGTAGTAACATTTGCTCTGCCAAATCTAACCTTAAATGTAACGCGAGAGACAAACAAAAGGTAGCGCGAAAAAGAAAAAACGATAATTCATGCGTGGCCTAAATATCGATAGGTTTTGCATGGAATTTCGATCGCAAGTTGCGCTCTCTAAGAGTTCGCTGCACTGGCTATCGATAAAAAAAAATACAAACAAGGAATCAAAACAGAAAGGAGAGAGAATCATCGTCTCATCTCTTAAATGGAGCACACATTTTATTTTGTGTTTTTTTGCTCTCTCTCATGCACGTTTTGTTGCTGCCCTTGCCCCACATTCTTATTCGGCAAACTGAACTCGTTTCTCAACTAATTGCCAAAGCGATTAAGCAGCCTGTGACGATGACTGCTTAAACTCGTCATAGCAAATACTATAAACAAAACCACAAAATGATATTGTCGCAAGCCCCCGACCGCTCTCTCTCTCACTCTCTTTCTCCCCTTTACCCATGCCAAACTATGCTGTGGGCAAAAAGCGGGTGACGAATTTCTCGGATGTCTCAAAGGAGCATGCAGAATGCTTTAAAACAATTAATTATACATTTTTGGAGCCAGCCAAAGCAGACATTTAAATAACTCAACCACACTCACACACACACAAACACAAGCAGCCACTACACACACACACACACAGAGAGAGAGGGGAGGGGGAGAGAGAATTGCTTGAAAAGCGAGCAAAAACAAACAGTGAAAATGGATTTCCATTTAAGGCGGCATGTTGAGCACATTGTTTTTATTAAGTGTCGCATGATATACTGTACGTGTAGCTGTATGTGTGTGTGTGTGTGTGTGTGAGTGTGGCGGCACGGCACTTCATACACATAAACACTTCAAGTGGCAACATGGCGTGCAACTAATCCGCTGCCCAAAAAATATGTTACAAGTGGGCATAAGCAGTCCGGGATCAGGGCCTGAGCCCTCAGGCCAGAGGTCAGGGGTCAAGTGGTCGCCCCCTGGCAGCAGCAGCAGGCAACGGACCATCAAAACTGTAGCACAGTGGCATAAAATGACGAAAAACTGAGAGTGGAAATCTGAAGGAACTTTCTTTATACCCGCTACTCATCGAGTAGAAGAGTATTATAACTTTGTTTCAACCGAAAATGTATGTAACCCCATAAATATATTCTTGATCAGTATCAACAGCCGAGTCGATATAGCCATGTCCGTTCGTCCTGGATCTCAGCTATTATAAAAGCTGGAACTTCTGAATTTTTGCCACTGGAGGCCCCTATAAATTGAAAAAAAATTGATTACAGCCGCAATATTATCTCTACAGCAAGAGTTTTGTATATACCTTATAAATACCATCTTGCGGACGTTTCGTGAAAATTTCAGTAAGATTGGACAATACAGAAGGAAGATATTAAGGAAATAGTAGTGTCATGTGTTTTGTCTGTTTTATTGTGTCAGATATGCGTTTTTTTTTTCAATTACTACATGTACCAATGTTTTTTGCACTGTTCCTGATTGCAATTTTCTTGGGTAGCATCCAATATAGTCCCAGTGGCTAAGTGGTTGTGGTCGTTGACTGTCGAGCGTAAGGATACGGGTTCTAATCCCACCTGATGTAATAGTAGTAAGTAGGGGTCTTTTGGAAACTAGCTTTTTTTTTAAGCATTTAAAATATTTTATGTTTAGTATTTCAAATACAGAATTTTAAGGGAAGTGAGTTTTTTAATTTTTTTTTTTTTTTTTTTTGCATTCATTATACTATATCTTCTTTTTATTATATTTAAGGCCAGTAAAAATCGTAAAGGATATTTTGCAGCAATATACAACATAAACGACAAATCTGGTTGTATGTATGTATTGAATTACATAAATTAATATATGATATAGGCGTCTCTTTCACACGTGCATCATTTAAAGCCCTCTGATAAGTTCTAACGCACCCGACTGTAGCCTTTCCGACATGTTTTATATTAATTTTTTACTTAAATTTCGTTTGTAAATGGAAAATTTGATTATAAATTAAATTGTGAGGAAATTAAACTTTGTACCACTGTGCAGCATGGTCACTGGGGCAAACAAACATATCATCATCATAAAAACAGGCATCCTCGTATGGATAACAAGTGACGAAGGCAAAAAGCAAATTACACTGTGAAAAACGGGGGAGGCAAATAACAACTTATATCTCTGTAATTTATGCACTCTATTACCAATCATTTCTCTCAGTGCAAAGGGCGACAATGCCGGCGAGGTCATCATACATATAATGCGCGCTAAATACATAGTTTCAAAATAGTTGTGAACCCTTTCATCAGCAGCAGCAGCAGAGGCGGCAGCAGCTCCTGGACTATCAATCCCCTCAATCTACACTCCACCCACACCCATCCCGTACTCCCCGCGTCGGAAAATGAACTCTGTAGTTTCTACTCACAAGTTGAGCAAAACCCATGGGAACTCGACGCGTCGTGGCAGAATCGAGAAACAAAGCGAGAGCGAGAACGGGAGCGGGAGGGGAAGAGAGAGAGAGAGAGGCAGGAGAATAGAACCGGTTCAGTGTGTGGTGTGGAGTATTTTCTGTCACTTTGGTTTTTGTTTTAGTTTTGATATTCGCATGACCTTTTTTGGCATATGCACAGTAACATTTTGTCAGCAGCGTAACTGCCATTCCACAGCAATTCACAGCCTGAGCTCAACCAATGCCGGAAACGGGACAGAAGCAGGGCGAGGCGAGGCGAGGCAGTGGGCGGGGTGGGGGTTGCCTTGCCTAACTAACTCTGTCTCTCTCTCTCTCTCTCTCTACTCTGCTCTGGCGTTGATAAATAAAAGGCGACTCGAATCCGTGTGGACAGTTTGCACACACACACACTTGCAGAGAGGCAGTGTGTGTGTGTGTGAATAGCTGTCGAAATGAGTGTTACAACTAAATGAATAAATGGAAATTAGTGCAAAAAATGGCAAATTTTCATACATTTTGAAAGCAAATTGAGTTCTCACTGCAATGCGCGCGACGAGCGCATACCCTGCATAAATATTGCGCTCTGTTATATAACTATTGCGCTCTCTTATATAACTCTTGCTGGCCTCTCTTATTTTACTCTTGCTTGCCTCTCTACAGGCAAAGAGAACAACAAACTGATCTCTGTTGAAAGCAACGCCATCTCGTTCGCACTGACTGACATCAAATACGCGTACTCTGCTCAATTGCATACATATGCATGCGAATCACACACAGAGAGAACACGCTCAGAGAACGTCAGAGCCCACTACGGTCAGCGGACAAATTCATAAATATCGTTTTTTAGAAAAAGCTCTTATAATTCTCAAGTTGTTTTTCCGCATGGAGTTCGTTTATAAAGCACCTTATTTGTTCATGTTGCCGGCGGTCGAGCTCCTTGCGGTTTTCAAGGGTTGAACACACGTTCCCAACTAATTGTGTTTTTCATTGAAATATGCTCCGAACACAACAAACATAAACAGATCTCGGAAATAATGGCACGAAACAGAAACAAAAAAACATCAAAAACACAAACCTAAACAAAAGAAAAACAAATACAAAACAAAATACACGTTGGTGTGGTGTGTTGTTTGTGGTGAGAGAAAAAAGAAAATAATAATTGCCGTTTAGAGGAGCGTGGTTGGGGGGAGGTGGAAGGAGTTTCCCTCCTCCTCCCTCCCTCCCACCTGCATAGATCGCTATTTTATTGCAATAAAGAAATATACCTGACCGATCACATTTCCTTTTGTCATCTGCAAATATGTTCACATTCATTTTTATACATACATATATGTATACATGTATATTTGGCTCGACTCCAATGCGAAAATTGCATGAAACGCGATTTAAAGCCATTTAAGAGCCCTTAGCCAGTCTTCCTCCCCTCACTCGCCCTATTGTAAGCATGCATAAATATTATCGTATAATTCAAGGCGAGCGACAACGTACAGAGAGAGAGAGACGCTGCGAGGAGTGGGTGGGGCTGGGGTTGGTTGACGCATTGAAGTGAACGCATATCTATCATTAATATCGCTGCAGTCAGCTGCTGTTGTGCTTCGCAAGGGCTGCTGCAAAAAATATACTTCACAGACGCACACCGAGACACACCACCTTCCCCCCACCAAACACACACACACACACACAATTGGGATCGTCGGCATTGTGTGTGGCCTCCGCTCTAGCTCACTGCCAGCAGAACTGAGCAGTAAGTGCAGCAGCAGCAGCAGCGGCAGCGCAACTGACTGCTGAACTACTGCCAACTGCAATTAATCATTTTTCTATCATTTTCAGATTTGTTATACATACAAACAGCCGGTGCCAATGCACATGTGTGTGCGCGTAAGTATGTACATACATACATACTTATGTATGTATGCATGCGAGTGGTAAGTTATGATTTTACCTCCCCCACACCAGTCCCTCTTACGTTGTAGAATGTTTCATTTGCCTATGAATTGAGCAGACAATTAACATACATACATATATATATATACACACACACACAGAAAAACGTATACATATGAACATACATATCCGATCATACACGGAACAAAATAAATACTTATGTACGAACAAATACTTAAATAAATATATAATTCCTCATCCAAGGATGAAAGCTCAGTTAGACTGATTTTACACATATGTATAATTATTCACTACGCAGTTGCCAATGTACGAACGAAGGAAGATGCCAAGAACTTCATCCGCACATCAACCGCAACACTCTGATTCATCAAAATTCGAAAAAAAATAAATGTTAACTAAAAAAAATTGGAGAATGGAAAAAATTACTTATAATTATTCGAATGAGGCAGTTAATAAATATTAAATTTGCACAGTTGACACCGCAAAAATCGAGAGAGCGCCGGATGGAGAGAGAGTGCGAGAGCTGAGTGCGTTGGCAAGCTGCAGACAAGGCTCACGATAATCGGACAGGGTTGGCAACGCTTGCAGCAACGAAAGACAGGGATAGCCTTTAGCAGGCAAATTAAAACTAGTACGCAGCGAAGCAGAGAACAGTCAAAGAGGAGGGGGAACACTGGTGTGAGTACTGTGTGCATGCACGTGTGAGTGCGGACTGCCTTAAATTGCATTCCTGCCGAGCAAAACGATTCCTAATGGCGCCTCCAATAGATTAGGTCAATTGGAGTCTGTGCTGCGAGCGTTCGTTGCATGTGGCAGGACAAAAAATCTTTCGTTTTACATGCACACACACACACACACACACCTACTCTCGTACGTGTACAATATGTGAACATGTGTGTATTTTGTACAGATGTATGTACATACATACATATGTATGTACAACAATCTGGTCAGAAAGCCAAAGGCGAAAACTTTTTGATGGTCATTGATGGTGATACGTCCGGTGTAGTGCGCAACGTTTGGGGTGGAAGGTCGGAGAGGGAAGGATGATGGAGCAGAGAGCAGGAGTATAGGAGGCAGAGCAGCTCACCGAGCTCTGCTGGCCAGCAAAACTGCTAACAAGCTGCTTGGCGTCCAACGTTGACAACCCTATGGAACATTTGGTCGGCTCGGTTAGGTTTAAGTGTTTTATGAACTTGTTTCAATGAAGTCAGACGAGGTCTGTGTGTGTGTGTGTGAGCGTGTACCACAGACATACACGCATATGTACATGCGTATGTACATACATATGTACATGCGTTTACACTCGCAGGTGACATGTGGCAACAGAAGCCATGTCTACGCTTAACCTGACCTGCCGTCGTGGTCTGGCTCCGATCCGTTCGTCCAGCTGCAGCCCCTTCTTCACCAGCCTCTCACACTCCTGGAGCACACTGTCCGTCCGTCTCTGTCTGGCGCATTGAAGCTTTTAATTTGATTTTCGTTCAAGTGCGGTTTACGTACCCTACTCCCCCTTCCATCGTGCGTGTAAGTGTGTGTGTGTGTGTGAGATTACGTGCATATTGAGCAGGTGTGTGCGTGTGTGTGCGTATAGTAAGTTCGTACTCAGCTCGGCTTTGTTGGTTGCATTGAACTTGAGCTGCTGCTGCCAGGGCTGCCACACTCTTCTACTGCCCGGCCTCACGTTGCGCTCTAATGAGCGAGAGCCAGCACACATCTTAATTAAAGCCAGTCGGAAAGTTCAATAAGTTTTGCAGTACTCAGTGGACAGTTATCCTGTAAGTAAGCCACAACAATCTATACGTAAATCGTACAGAATGTGGCACACACATATATACTACATATGTATGTAGGTGGAAACTCTAGAACGAGTCCTCTTAAAGTGTTGCCAAAAGGATTTACATTTCAGGCATTTAATATTTCTAGGAATGTTTGGCAACATTGTTTTTTTATATTTGGAATATTTTGCAAAATTGCCACAAATAATGCGCATAGAATGGTAAAACATATTTGTTACGATGTCTACCCACCAAATAGAGTCTACTGAATATATAGAGTATCTAAATGTCGAGCGATAATCGCATTGGCACAGCTTTATTTGTTTTTAATTGAAAAGTCAACCACGCTTAAGCTTAAATTCACTTGCCGTAAAGAAAATTTGAAAATATATCTCGAATAAATAGAAAATTATGTATTCTACAAATCAAGCTAAGTAGAAAATTGATTAAATTAATATGGGATTAAAGCGACATATTCATTTAATATGTTTAATCTGTTTATCTATGTATATATACACTTGAGTCCAAAAGCAGAAAGTCTCCCCATTGATTCCGCAACCGCATCGTGGCAATTTCAATATGCCATTAGTGGACTGAATATGATAGTGGAAGAAAAACAATTTGCATGGAGGATTAGGCAAGCGTGGCACATGGAGATAAACAAATCGCCAAGTCTCAGTCCAAGCGAAGTTGCCACAAATTTGCTGCAAGCATTTGCTGCCAAGTGGCAACGACATCATGCGACTACTTGGCAGGCGACGGACGAGGCGACAGCCGGACTCGAACCCGGACGCGGTGATGCAACCCGCATCCTCCAATACGGTCAGCTGGCGTAGCATATTGGCACTGAACACGGATGAGTTTTGCCGCAACACTAGCATACACGGCCTGAAGTACATCAACAGTCGACGCCTGCATACGGCGGACAGGTGGGTGGGCAAAGCAATTAAAATGCAAGAGAGTGAGAGAAGGAGGAGGAGTAGGAGGAGGAGCAGTGTGTAAACAAAACCAAAGTCCATTGCAGAGTCTTCTTTGGCCTCGCACTGTTGTCTGTGCTCAGCTTTGCCGCTTTCCTCATGCAGGATGCCTTCGAAAAGTGGAACACAACGCCAGTGATTGTGGGCATTAACCCGGAGCCGACATATATCACAAACGAACCGTTTCCCGCGATTACCATTTGCAATCTCAACCAGGCACTGTCCGCTCAGGCAGCCCACATTGCCAACGATTCCGGTAAGTTTGCCATGCTGCAGGTGCTCTGTCGGCGCAAGACGAATTCACAGTTGGCCAGAGGTAACAACGATTGGGAGCAACTTATCAGTAATGTGAGTAAGGGAGTAAGCGAGTAAGGGAGTAAGGCTGCCAATCCTCTCTTTAAGTGCTTTAGTTTTACTGACTATAGATATCTTTCACACAGATCTCTCAGCCGTGCAGCGCTATGGTAATCGGCTGTCGCTATGGCGCCGTTGACAATCAATGTGAGCGCCTTTTCCATCCCATTGTCACCGACGAGGGACTCTGTTGTGTCTTCAATATGCTGCATCCGCGTTTCATGTACAAGCACAAGTGAGTCACTTGACCCACTCTCTGCCCCCACATTGTATTCTTCCATTCGTTCAGGCCTCCGCTTACACTGCGCAACATAAGTGTGGAGCGTAGCTACACGCCTGTCAATTGGCATGCCGAGCTGGGCTATGGTGGTCATCATCGGCAGCCGGATGTGCCATCGAGTCGTTTCCATCCGCGTGCCGCGCTGGGCATCGGTGAATCGTTGGGGCTGTCGTTGACGCTGGACGTGGAGGCGCACAGCTATTACTGCTCCTCGTCGAGTAGCATCGGTTTCAAGATGGCACTGCACAGTCCCAACGAATCGCCCAATGTACGTGAGACGGGCGTGCTGCTGGCACCTGGTCAGGAGACCAAGCTACGCATTGAGCCCGCCAAGATTATCACTGAGTTGCATCTGCGCAGTGTGCATCGCAAGTATCGTCATTGCCTGTTCCGCAGCGAGGGTAATCTCAGCTACTTTGCCCATTATACGCAGCGGAACTGTGAAATGGAATGTATGTCGCGGATGCTCCTCCAGCACTGCGGTTGCATTGTATTCTACATGCCACGCCTGCATGGCAACGATACCGTCTGCAGCATACGTGAGGCACAGTGTGTGGAGAGTGTGCGACTCCATGCCGTCGGTATTGCGGTGGAATCATGCCTGGACAACTGCTTGCCCAGCTGTTTCGATCTCACCTTCAATGCCATACCCTATTCCACGAAGATCTCCTACGAGGATTTCCGCGTAGCCAATCCGGATATGCGCAATCTTAGTCAATCCTATGTGGAACGCAGCATTGCCATACTGAATCTCTACTACAAGGAGCAAACGTTTCGTGCCAACAAGCAGACCGAGTTCATTGGCATATCCGACTTTCTGTGTGAGTAATTGAGCAGCAGCAGCAGCAGGAGGAGGAGTAGTGTAACTCCTTCTTCTTGCAGCAAATGTTGGCGGCCTGATGGGTCTCTTTCTGGGCTTCAGTTTCCTCTCGATTGCCGAATGCATCTACTTTGCCTTCATTCGCCCGTGTCGCATTTTCACCGAGTTCCGTGAGCAACGCACTGTATCCACGCTGGAATTGGCCAAGGCTTCAACGAACACTGTCGCTCCGGAGGAACCCAAATTGCCCAAAGTGCGACTCAACACGCAGCTGTCGCCACATATGCTTGGCCAGCTGCAGCGACAGCGTCAACAGGAACGTGAACTGCAGCAGCAACGTCATCTCTCATATATCTCGGCTGCCACTTGGTTTAAAACCGAGCTGGGACCCCAATTTAATCCAGTCTAATCTCAATCACACACACACGCTCATTTATTCTCCACATATATGTATAAACTATATGATTATATCAAAGTATTTTGTAACAATATCCGTCTCAGGCAAAGCAAAATTTTTGGGTCTCTCATAGCCGAGTGTGAAATTTTTGGCCACAGTTTTGACTTCATCGTCAAAGATCTGCAAAGGGTTTTAGTTATAATATATAAGTTCTAATCGTCTCTCACACAGCCCTTACATCGCATTCCTTCATCTCCAGCAACGGCCCAAGATCGTGTTCCATAATGGGTAAACTTTTTGTTATAAAACGCGCAGCATTTGCCACCTCAGGCACGGCGTGTTTCTGCAGCAAGACCAACTCCCATAGTGAACTGTTGATGGCGCCCGATTTGACTGGATCCAGTTCTGTCTCATTGTATGGATCGGCTATCTCCACAGCTGCAATTATAATTATAATCAAATATATGTATTTATTCCTTTTACTGTCTCTCTTTCTCTCTCTCTTTCTCTGCTTACCACTCGCCGCGGAGGAGGCGGAAATAAGACGCTGCAGACCTGTGTGACGCAGCAGCAGATTGCAGACGAAGCGTATCAGAATGATGGCATCTTCTGTGGGACTCTTAAGCGCCAGACGCGCCAATCGCTTGACAAAGGCAGCCACCAGATTCTCCGGCAAATGTGTCGAAGTTAGAAATATGTCGGCCAAATAGAAGAGACGCGCCTTGTACTTGTTGTAGAACATACGGGGATAGAACATATTGTAGAGCTTTACATAGACATCTGGATAGGTTATATTTTGTTTCTGCATGAGCGTAAATATGCCCTGTAAAGCTAGCAAGGCGATAGGACCATCTGCAGGATTGGAAAAGCTGTCGTTAGTTAAAATGGCAAACTAAATGCAGAAGCTTCTCCAAACTTACCAAACTGATGCAGCGAGTCCATGAGAAAGTCTGTCAACAATATAGGATTATACAAATGCGACAATATACGCTCCAGCAACACGACAAGCACCTGTCGATGCACCTTCTCCTCCAGGCCCGAACTGGCTGCCATAATGCTATTCCATAGTTTATTTAGATATTTGCGTGTCTGATCGTAGTTAAAACTGGGATTGCTCTCGGTTCCCGCTCCGATATGGTGTTGCTGCTCATTGAGCACTGTCTTACCCAAATCTAGCAAGTTAATGAGAGACAACAAATTGAATGATCTGTCGGGATTCTCGGCCAAACTGGAGGGCACCAAATCGATCAATTGCTGATAACATAATTGCAGCACGTCCAGACAACGTGCATATTTCTCGAAAGCCACCAGACCTACAGGTGGTGATGTCTCCGACTCGATTAGGGACTTGAGAATGCTACGCAGTCGTTCCACTGGCCATTCTCTGTTCTTGGCCAGCTTAGATTCGGCCAAAATCAATTGCATGCAGACTTTAAGAGCAACAGCAGCATTCTCCTTGTTGCTCCCACCGAGATGAGTGAGTAACAGCGACCAGGCCTCGTTGTATAGTATATAACTCCTGTTAGTCTTCTCTTTGCCCGTTGCCTTTGCTTTGCCGCCCTTGGTCTTAGCCGTCTTGTCCTGCTCCTTGTCAGTGGGAAGTATGCACTTTCGTTTTAGCAAATTCTTGAAGATTACCTCAATCACATGCATGACGCCAGTGGCATTGTACTCAGAATTAGTCTAAAATGAAGAGCAGGACAGGATAGACAGAGATTGGGAATAACAAAGCTGCGCGACACACGAACTTACCAACAGGTGAATAATTTTCTTGAGCTCCGCTGTGTCCACTTTGCTGGCATTTAGTAGAGCATTTGCTCGCTGCTGCAGCTCTGCTGGCACATTGGTACGTTTGCCGGACACCTCATCCTCCTTTTCCTGTGTTGGCTGCGCCGCCTTTTTGGCTGCTGCTGGGTTTTTCATTATTTTTCGATGCGCAACCAATGTGACAGTAAATAAAAGCAAACCAAATATAAAACGTGCGGCGTGCAAGATTCACAGCGTTGCCACCAAGTCTGATTTGTTTCTTACGCATTTGGGAAAAATTAGTACATTTCTGCCTGCTGCCTTGGCACATGTGTTTTTGAAAAATAATTTCAGAAAGAAGAATATACCAAACACAGTGCACAGAAATTATGAATGTGAGCACAGAATTTAAGCCCGTGCTGACACGTGCTGCACTAGCCCTGAAGAAAACTAAAGACAGTTCCGATTTCACAGCCTTGGTATTTCAAGAACCTCAGGCGGCAGCAGTAACAAGCAAACGGCCGAAGTCAACGGGAGATGAATCAACGGGAGATACACTGGAAACTAGAGAAACGTCGGCTAAGACTAAGTTTGGAAAGAATACAACAGACAATGAATTCGACATAAAGAAGGCGCGACATGAAATCATTAACTTTGCGACGGCAAATCAACGAACAGTAAAGAACAAGCGAAAAGCAGAGATTCAACAATTGGTCAAGCTGGGCGCTAAGCCGCCAAAGAAGGAATACAAAAACTATAAGGAACTGAAAGAGGAGAAACAACGCCTGAAGGAGATTCGACAGAAACGCAAGGAATTCAGCCAACTGGGTAAAACGCAAACTGGCGCCGCAAGCGTTCGATGCAGCGCAAAGGCTCAAAAGAAGCAAGTGCAAAAGAAACGTGCTCCTGTTGCAAATATCAGTCAACACTACGGCAAGGCGCAACCAAAGTTTAAGAAGCGAAATTAAAGCATTTTGAAGAGTACGAAGTTGTTTTTTTTTTATTTTTTGCGATGGGCAGATCTCTGGGGGTTTGTGTTGTAAACAAAACACACAAAGCAAAAGTAAAATGCATATGTATGAGTAGACTGTTGAATCGTGTGCAAATGACTGGCAACGCCAACGATAATTCAGTGCTGCCAACCTATAGCAAATCATCTGTTGTTGTTTTTTTTTCTGCACTTGATATATATTGTCAGTCGTGCGATTACGTGAATTTAGCTTGAAATAATATTTTTGTTTTAATTGTCGCAAAATGAACGCAGCCCCACGCGTCGCAATCAATCAGCTGCTGCGTCGCAGCTACAGTCAAGCACAAAAGGGTGCAAGCGGCTCTACAGCCAGCAGGAGCGGCTCCGCTTCGAGTTCGCCATCCGTCAGCAATGTCACGGGTCTGAGCAGTGCCTGTGTGAAGCCCACATCTGGACCAGTTGGTCCTGGAGCATCGGCAACTAGCGGCTACAAAGTTCCTGAATATTTTTCTTTCAATCGGTTTTCCTATGCAGAAGCTGAGGTAGAAATGGCCAAATACCGCTGCCCCCAACCGTCTGCGTTAAAGAAGTAGAATATTAAATGCAACTGAAGTGCTACGAACTTTAAAAAGAAATGTAATTATTAAAAACACATACAGCCTATTAAATGTTGATTAAAAGAAACAAACTGATATTACATTTTTTAGCCCATTTGTTTTTCTGCTCAAGCGTCCAAAGAGCGAAGATTCATTTAATCATCTTGTCACAGGTGTCCTGGACAAGTTCACGCCAAAATCATCATTTATTTTCAAACTGATTTCGCGAGCAAACTGAAAGGTGTCACCTCTGCTCGCTCGAAGGAATGCTCTCTCTTTGGATGGATCGGGTTTTTGTTGCCTTTGATTCCGAATTTTTTTTTAAAGATTTTGTTGTTATTATTATTCTTATGAATGTGTGCCAATTATGTGAGCATCAAAAATTGTCTGTGTTCGCACTAAAACGAAAGCTAAAGAAGAAACAAAAAACTATAACGGGACAATTTGCGATTATTTCTATTGCGCATTAGTACAGTCATTAGCTGCATAAAACATTTCGAGTCCAAGCGACGAACATTTTATGCAATACGCAAATAAAAAAAAAAAAATTTTGTATGTTAATAAACGTTTATGCAAAATTATGTACTCAAACGTTCAAAGTGTAGAGTATAGAAATTATTTTACATATATACAACAATGTTCATAAAAATAGCAGTGCTCATGAGCTGCAACTTTCAACTTAATTTTATATATCAAAAACTAAATGAATGTTCACAAATTTAATTTTGTTTTAACTTTGTGATTATTTTAAACAAAAACAAATCAATTTATTATTCAAAATGTTGTTAATTTCTTTTTACATTATTAATTTAAACAAAAAAAGTGCTTTTTACAGCTGTTCATAAAAATAGCAGTGCGTAATGAAAACAGTGGAATTAGTTGAAAAAAAAAACATTGTTGAACTCCAAAATAACTATTTTTATTTGTTTGCTTGGGCTATCGTGTACCCATTATTTTTTATTACGGCCTGGCATCTGCAAGGCATAGAATCCACCAAGTCCTGGCAGCGCTTGACAGTGATCCGCTCCCATGATTTTTTAACAACCTCCCAAAGTTGTGATCGAGATGTGGGATTTGCATTTGCAACACATTGTTTAATATCACCCCATAGGTTTTCAATTGGATTTAAATCCGGAGACAGCGCAGGCCATGACATAAGATCGATCCGCTTTGATGCCATCCAGCTTTTGACCAGTTTGTTTGTATGTTTGGGGTCGTTATTTTGTTGAAACGTCCATTTTAGTGGCATTTCCCAATCGGCATAAGGAAACATAACATGTTCTAATATGTTAACATATACAGATCGATCCATGATCCCATCAATCATGAATATAGGGCCCACTCCACTGTAAGAAAAACATGCCCATACCATAATACTCGATCCGCCGTGTTCAACTGTCTTTAAAGTACACCTAGGATCGTACTCTGTGGAGCCCTTTCCAGCAAATAACACAATTTTACTTTCGTCACTCCATAAAATATTTCGCCACTTTGTAATGGGCCAATTAAGGTGACTTTTGGCGAACTCCAAACGTGCTTTGACATGTCTGAGATTTTGTTCTTTAAGACGTCGCCGAATAGTAACGCCACTAACATTCAAGTTTAAGTCATTTTTTATCTTGCTGGACGATGCAAATGGCTGCGCCCTGCTATATCGCATAATAGATCGGTCCTCATTAGGCGTGGTTTTACGTCTGATACCACGGTTTTCGGACATTTCTTTAAAGTTTAAAGCATTATGAATCATTTTAGCAGAACATCCACATATTTCTTGGATGTCTTTATATGTTTTTCCCAGGTTTCTTAGTTGCACTATAATATCTCTTTTTTCAGGAGTACAATGTTTGCCCCTGCCCACTAAGTTAAAAAATATTAATTTATTTTAGTGTTTTCTAATGTTAATAATGTAGTCTCTAACACAAAACCACTTACTTTTTTATCAATTAAACGTCTCAACAAAATTTTTTGGGCTTATCAAGATACGCACTGCTATTTTAATGAACAGCCAAAGACTGGTGCTTCTAGGAAAAGAGTTGTTCATTTGCTTAAATAACGGGATTTATTCGTTTCTTGGAATAATCGTAACGGAACTTGAAAAAAATAACATAAGTATACATTATACATTTTAAATAACATTACTTGATTTGCATTTCTCGCACTGCCATTTTTGTGAACAGAGCTGTACATACATACATATGTACGCAAAAATATACATATGTATGAATGAATGCATGTGTGTGTCTTACACATGCATACATATATGCATAGATATTCTCAATGGCATGCCAACCTGTTGACCAGAGTTGGCAGCACGTAGAAATTTGACAACAGTTGGCAGCCCTTGCATCTCGCTCTCATTCTCTCCTCTTTTCACTTCTATTTCTCTTCACAATTTCTTGGCGAGTGGCAGAGCTGTGCTGTTCTGGGTAATCGACATCGAAAATATTGAGCGCGGGAAGTGATATATACTCAGTTTTACATATAATTTGTCATTGCACAAAAACCAAACCAAGTAAAGCAATATTTACATTAATATTAGTGTTACAAATAATTGTGTTAAACACCAAACAAAATTATTATGCTATTTATTGCAAGGCGCAAGCCACGGGGTAGCAGCTCTGTTTGTGCGTGTATGTGTGGTACAGTTGGGTAGAAAAAACATTGCTGGCCTGGCAGCGCCGCACAATTTCATCGTTCCACAGCACAGAAAAAGTAATGCCAACCAAGTAGGGAACGAAAAAGAGAAACACTTCAGAAAAATCAAACTGAAAAAGAAAAGAAAACAAAACAAAGTGGCATCGTGATAGTGTGCGTTGCTGCAGAAAAATATTATTAAACAGTAAATCAGTGAAATGAAACGAACGGTGTTGCCAATTTGCTGATATTATTCACAAACAGGGACGTCTTCTCGAACGCAATCGCAATCGGACAGAGTGCAGTGAAAGTGTGCAAAACACAAACCGAAACAGAAACAAAAATCATAAAGACGTTAATGAAAAAAAAAACCCGAAAATGAAAAACCATTTAAATGTAAGTGCACGACGATTGTGATGAAATGCAGAAATGCATATTATAATAAATTATTAAACACTAACAAAAACATATGCATTAGATTCGATGTATGTGTGAATGTAGTTATATATTAACATTAGCTATATGTAGAGTATGTACACACAACTGGCGCGCAAAAATCAGCGTAGTTGCTAATAGAGCACCAAAAATGACAAAAATGGGCGCCAGAGTTGTCGCGCAATCTAAACAGAGAGGAGCGCGTGACGCTCATTTTCGTCACGAACTGAACACGACCATTGAACTGAGCACGAACTAATAAATAATATACAATACAATTAATTACTAAATTACAATTTGGACTAATTAGCTAATATTCTAGTATATTTTGATTTAATTTACTAAAATACTAAGTATATATGTATATAATATAAATATAAATTTACTCACGATGCCACTAGACCTCCATATCTAATTAGGACGACCTGTGTTGCCACTACGCTGTAATTTCAAGTTTTGTTTTGTTCTTCTGTTGTTTTTATAATTTTGTATTTACATTTCCTCATTCTGTTGCAAATCGCTTTAATTACTATTGACCAATTGCAGTGACTTCTGAAAGATGCGAGCTGGAAAAAAACAGGAAGCTGAGAAAAGAAAAACTCGACCGTGCATAGTATACGTAAAAAATATTAAAGGATCTAAAGCCAGCGCAACGGCATTCACTAAGAAATCAAAAATAGTGCGCAAAGCCGCAACCATCACAACAGCCCCCACCACCATCCCGACTAGACGTATACAGGTCGAAAAGCAGCGGGAGAAAGCCAGTGTAACGACGATACGCACCACACGACGAGCTGCGTCCATTGGCAACACAGAACAGCAGCAGCAACACCAGTTGAAGCTACAGCCAGCAAACGTCGCCGCCCGCCATACCAGCTGCAAAAGGTAAACGCACGTACAAGCAGCAACAAATCAACCACTGGTTACAGGGAAACACATTGAGCAAACGGCGCCAAACAGAGCAGTCTGTAGAGGATTTGAAGCCGTCAAACAAGCGTCGCAACTCCTCAGTACAGCGGCTCCAGGAGCAGGAGAAAACGCAGCAATCAATTAAAAGTAGCGTCGAAACGCTGAAAACAAAAAAAATGTACAAACAATCAAAAATGGCCGTAACGCCAGTGGCAACACCGCCACCAACGATTGCGGCGAGTCGGTCGCGTCGCTCAATCAAACCAAATCCAAAATATGCCAGCGAAGACATGGTTACACCCAGATATGTGGCAGCCATAGCCAGTGACAGTCCCGGCAGGCGTACGGGCAAACAGTTATTTGCCGCCGATGATCTGGACGATGATACGGATCTGCATGATTACATTGAGGAGGACAATGATGATGAGCTCAACGATGCGGCATTCAATCCACAACATCACAAATCTGACGATGATGATGATATCAGTGAGGGTGAATTCGAACAGCTGCGACCGAAGCAAGTGCCAGTGAAACGTGGACGTGGACGGCCGCCAAAGAATCCAAATGCCGCAACAGCCGCAGCAAATGCAGCAGCGGCATCGGCACGTGGCCTAACGTCATCGGCGGGTCGTGGAATGTCATCACAGGCCGGACGTGGCGGTGTCACACAATTACAGCAGCTGCGTCGTACCATTGCCGCCTCCAATAATTTGGCGCGATCCCACCTGGCCGCGACGGCTGGCGTAACGGTGGGTAATAAACGAAAGAACGAGGATAACAGCGATACGCCCGTTCCACGCAAACGGATGGCATCCGAAGTGGTTGGTGGTGGTGCTGCTGGCCGACCTACGCCTGTCATTAATGGCAGCACATCTGTGGCAAAGACTACGGCAGTTGGTCTGACCAAGTCAAAGGTTATGATTAGCAACAATAGCAGTAGCGGCGGTGGAGCAGGAGCAGGAGGAGCTGGCGGTGGAGTGCGTTTGGTGCAGGCAACAGGCGTCAGAGGGCGACCGCCGTCCAACATAAAGGTGGGCGCGCAAGGGGCAGCTGCACGGGGCACGGCATCTGCTGCGGCATCAGGAGTCCAGCATCAGCCACGGCCTGTGGGCCGACCGCCTGGATCGGGTATGAAGATGAAACAGGCGTTGGCGGCAAGCGGAGGAGCTGGTGCTGGTGCGGCGGCCAATGTTAAATTGAAGGCGGACAGTGGGGATGTGCCCACGTTTACGATTGTCAATATCGATGACATTATCAATCAGGATGATGTGCTCATTACTCGCTCCTCCGTTGCGTCCTCCAACAACAACAACAATAATAATAATAATAATAATAACAACAACAATAACAACAGTAAGAAACTGACACCTGCTGCACGGAACAACAACAACTCACGTACTAATCAATTGCGATCCTCATCCACCCCCTCATCAGGCTCAGCAGGCCTCAACAGCAGCAGCAGCACGACCAACATCAAGCGACTTAAGGCATCAGCGGGCACAACATCATCATCGACAACAACAACGGGCTTGATAGGAGCAACAAAATCATCAACAATAGGAGGAGGAGGTATCAATCACAACAAGGCGGATGTGAAGCCACGACCAAGAATACTGAATGCTGAAATGGGAAAAAAGACGCAACCCATGAAGCCATTGATGAGCATGGGCAAGGAGCTGTGCCCCATGCCCGATGGTGGCGACACCGAGGATGAGGATATGTCCAATGAATTGGCCGATGATGACAACATTACCATATCACCACAAGCAGCACCACATTCATCCCAGCCAGGCAAAACAACAGCAAATCAAACGCATATCGTGCGTCCAATAATTCGGGGTCAACAACGGCGTCATGTCCTATCGACGACAACTCCAGTGAATGCCAGCAATAATCAAAGGCATCCACGGCAACAACAGTTATTCGGCACTTTGGGGGATCGTAAGCTCTCCAAATTGCTGAGTGAAGGCAGTGATGATGATCTCTTTAAGAAACCGGCAAGTCCATCAATCGCCTCGTCATCGATGACCGTATCCAATGTTCAGCGACGCTCCAAAGAGAATGCGACCGCAACGGCGGCGGCGGCGGCGGCTGCCGCTGCGGCAGCAGCTGCTGCGTCTGAGGATGATGAAAGGGAGGCAGCTGCATCGGCGGCTGGTACCGAAGCTGATTGCAAACCGCCAAAATACTTTCCACCCGAGACAACAACCTATTGCGAGGAGGATGGACGGATTGTCAAGAAGATCACCTGCTATGAGACCTGGCATGTGATTAGTACGCCCAAAGAGCTCAACAACAAGACACGACAGCAACGCACCTGCCTCGAATTGCCGCTTGTCAAGTTGGCCAACGTGGCTGCACGGATTAAGGTGCCATCAAATAAATGGACCAGCAAGGTAACGCTCTACAAGGTATCGCCAACTCTAATGCAACGCCAGACAATGACCATATTCACGGGGGATCTAAAGAGCTATAATATACCCGAAGAGGAGCGACACAAATATCAACCATCATGTGTGCTCTTTAGGCGATCCGTTCTCGATCGCAACAAGTGTCGTGTGCCCTTCGATCGTGCCATCATCTTTAAGAATAAATGCTTCTATGCCAACATCGAGGGCAAGCATGTCAATCTGGTTGGGGCACCGGAGGTGGTCAATTCGGTAAAGGATGTTGAGCTGCTCATCGATATTGTCGACTCGTTGACATTGTCCAGTGATCTTGTTGAAATGGTCACGTCCAAGTAGACGTCTCTAGTAGCTGCTCCACCTTGGTTTCTGCTTCTTGGTTATATGTATAGAATTCATGAACACAGACGGATTGTATGTGTATGCGGGGCACTGCAGCTAGTTGGGTGTATACACCCGTATACTACGCATACACCCACACATACACACACTGAAATATATATATATATATATATATCTACGTATATGAAATATATATATATTGATTATCTTTAATATGTTTTTTTTTTGTATTCAATTAAAAAAAAATAAATAGCTGTAATAGTTACTTTAGCGTAATAGTTACTTTAGCTGTTCGTTATCTCTACTTATATACATCAATAATAATAATAATAAATGCATAAAAAAAATTAACATATACACACACAAACACGCGCATATATACGTATATAATTAATTACATACATATATGTATATAAATGTGTTTGAGGTTTGAGAAGGCAATCGGAAAGAACTTCACCTTCACCCAATTGGCGGTTGTCAAGAGTCCGCTGTTTTTATTTTATATATGTACATGCATCTTTTATATTTAATAATGATAATAATAAAAATATTTAATTCATCATAATAATAATAATAATAATAATAACAGTAATCGTAATTATGCAAATTGAGACGCGTCGATTGCAGCTCGGACGAACGACTTTCAAAGTGAAATCTATAATTTTAAAAAATTATTTTACATAATGTATGTATGTAGGTGTAGTTTTTTTTTAAAACCAATCACTTTTTAATTTGCAAATAAATAAACTGTAGTTGATTTATATGTAAGAACAAAATTTACACCAGATTGGGAGGTGTATCTAATAAAGTAAAAATAAAAAAAAACTAAGCAAAAACCGAAAAAAACAAAATATTTAATTTTATTTCTACATCATGTAAAACGATGAAAGGAGTTACCAATAACAACTTATTTTATTTTATTTCTATGTAAATCGACAACATGTGTAATCCATATTAATGAACTCATTATATTTATATACATATACATACATATAAAAATGGTAAAAACAATTTTATTTTTCGGTTGGGTGAGATATTGATGAAATTTAATAGAATTATGTACATCTACTTGTTAAATCGACTTTTCTTCCCAATCAATGGAAACAAAATGAAGAGTAATAAAGTAAAATAAAAGTAATTAAAAAAAAAACAACAATCTTTGTTTTCTTTCTTAAAGAAGTTCAAGTCCTCAATTTATTTACAAGACCGTTTCTAAGGGGTTAAAGAAACCACCGTCAACTGGCATTGACCAGTGTGTCCCTATTCAGGGCGGAAATATAAGTAATTAAAATAACAGCATAATTTGATAGATAAAGGATTTCCTGCCATTTTCTTATTTGTTTCAAGTGCAATGCTATAAATAATGTTTTCAAAGTAATCAAAGAAAGACACGTACGTATGTGCATATGCAGCTCTAATTTCGATATTCAATTTCTAAGACAAACCATTTACTATCGATATGTTATTATTATTAAAAAAATCATGCTAAAGTCTATGCTACAATAAATTGAATAATTTTATAAATATGTACCAATAATATAAGAAAATATAAAGAGTATAATTTGAAAAGTTTAACAGAGTTTTGGCAATTTGTTTAATCGAAAAGTGTCACTGAACTCACCACGATAACTATCGCACGACTTTGCTTCGTTTTGTTTGAGCGTGAGCGTGATAGCATCCCTGGTTCGATTCACGTATCGATATCAGTCTAGCGCTGTCAATTATTTACCTACATATATATATTTTGTCTCCCAAAATTACAATTATTGAACGCCTCAAAAAATAAAACAAGAAAAAGAAAAACAATTGTACAAAATATTGAAAAGTGCACGAAAAGCGCGCACAAATGTTTATTAATCATTGTTGTTGAGCTGCAACAAAAGCAGTGCAGTGGCTACATACACAAATGAAGGAGGAGGAGCTGCTGCGGCTCCATTGACAACCCAACCCAAAAAGCATAAGCGTGAGGTGGAGAGGTGGAGGAGTGGAGTGTCGAGAAGTGGCGAGGCGAGGCGAGGAGTACATATGTACATGTAAAAAGAAAACGGAAAAAGAAAAATAATACGAAAAAACCGTGTGTGTTTTTGCATTTCACTAAAAAGTGTTGACTATAATTGAATTACAAATAAATTAGTATACACCCAATTTGCCGATATACAGTATACAGTAAGAATCAAGTAAATTCAACGAGAACGAGAAAAAAAATATATATCGAATTTAATACGCAGCCAACGCAATGGATACAGATAGACCAAATGGCCAAGAGACGAAAGTCATTTATCATATTGACGATGAGAGTACACCGTACTTGGTTAAAATACCGATACCCTCCGCTCAGGTGACACTCAAAGACTTCAAGATGGTGCTCAATAAACAGAACAACAACTACAAGTACTTTTTCAAATCAATGGACGCCGACTTTGGCGTCGTTAAGGAGGAGATCGCCGACGACGCCACAATTCTGCCTTGCTTCAATGGACGCGTCGTCTCGTGGCTTGTCTCTGCCGATGGGACAAATCAGTCGGACAATTGCTCCGAGCTGCCGCCCAGCGAATGTGAGATGCGTGTACGTAGTCATTTAGCACTGCAGCAGCAGCAACAGCAGCAACATCAACAGCAGCAGCATCAGCAACAACAACAGCAGCAGCAGCAACAACATCAACAGCAACAACAGCAGCAGCAACAGCATAAGCTTGGTCCGCTCCAGATGCTGCAACCGCCGCCACTCACATATCAATCGGCATCGGTGCTGTCCAGTGATTTGGACTCGACGAGCCTCTTTGGCACCGAATCGGAGCTAACATTGGATCGTGATATGACCGACTATAGCAGCGTGCAACGGCTGCAGGTGCGCAAGAAGCCGCAGCGGCGTAAAAAGCGTGCGCCGAGCATGTCGCGGACATCGTCGTATAGCTCCATAACCGATTCCACCATGTCGCTGAACATCATAACCGTTTCGATCAACATGGAAGCGGTCAATTTTCTGGGCATATCCATTGTTGGTCAATCGAATCGTGGCGGCGATGGTGGCATCTATGTGGGCAGCATTATGAAGGGCGGCGCTGTGGCATTGGATGGACGCATCGAACCGGGCGATATGATACTCCAGGTGAACGATGTTAATTTCGAGAACATGACCAACGATGAGGCGGTGCGTGTACTGCGCGAGGTGGTACAGAAGCCGGGCCCAATTAAGTTGGTGGTCGCAAAATGTTGGGATCCCAATCCGAAGGGTTATTTTACCATACCGCGCACGGAGCCGGTGCGACCGATTGATCCCGGTGCATGGGTGGCACACACACAGGCGCTAACCGCGCACGACAGTATTATGGCTGATATACCGGAGCCGATTAAGGAGCGACTCGATCAGAACAATCTCGAGGAGATTGTTAAGGCCATGACAAAACCGGATAGTGGCCTGGAGATACGTGATCGTATGTGGCTGAAAATAACCATACCGAATGCATTCATTGGTGCCGATGCGGTCAATTGGGTTCTGGAGAATGTTGAGGATGTGCAGGATCGACGCGAGGCGCGTCGCATTGTATCCGCGATGCTGCGCAACAATTACATCAAGCATACGGTCAACAAGTTGACATTCTCGGAGCAATGCTATTATGTGGTCAACGAGGAGCGCAATCCAAATATGCGTCCACATCCGCATTCACATGCCCATGCGCTCAGCCATGCCGATACGGAGAGCATTACCAGCGATATTGGGCCGCTGCCAAATCCCCCGATCTATATGCCATACTCGGCCACGTACAATCCAAGTCACGGCTATCAGCCGATACAGTACGGGATCGCCGAGCGACACATCTCTTCCGGTTCGAGCAGTTCGGATGTGCTCACTAGCAAGGATATATCTGCATCGCAAAGCGATATCACCTCTGTTATACATCAGACCAATCAGCTCACAATCGCTGCCCATGGATCCAATAAATCATCGGGCTCATCGAATCGTGGCGGCGGTGGCGGTGGTGGAGGTGGTGGTGGCAACACCAACGATCAGGACGTATCCGTATTTAATTACGTATTGTAGAAATTTTTTGCAATGAAATTGTGTGTTTATTATTAATTAATTAATTAATATATAATAATTATTCTTTTTATACATATACGAGTATACAACAAACAAACAAAAACAAAACAAAAACATAAACAAAAAGAAGAACCGAAACAGAAAAACAAAAGCAAAACAACAACAATATAAAATGTATATTTCTAAGATACAATGATGATCATGCTGATAATGATAATGATATGATGATGATGATGATGATAATTATAATTTGCTAAAGTTCAGGATGGACAATGGACACTGTGTCAAGTAAAATTAGCTCGAATTGCGAATTGTGGCAAGGCAAATTGAGATATGATGAGATAAGCAGAAGCACGTTGGAACGTTGCATGATGGGGATGAATGTAAGCCGAAAAAGCCGGTTGAAATGAGCATAAGAATGAGATGATAATTTTGAATAAAGTTCTAAGAATTTAGTAATCAAAAATAAAAAAATATATTGAATAAATTCAATGTATGTTTGTTCATTCTCTTTACTTTACACTGCATGAGATTTACAGAGCTTAAGTATTTCCTTTGTCTTCGATATGCCTTTTGCTTCGTTTTGACAGCAAAACTAAATGGGTAAGTAAATAGGAACTAACTAATGCAAATTATTATAACTTACAGTGTACTGGAAATAGTCTTAAATTTTACTTATAGACAAACAATATCGCAAAAAGTTAGTTTTCAAGGCATATGATATATATTTGTTTATACAAGTGATTCATTGTGGGTTTTTTATCATGATGCGCGCCAAATTCCATGATCGATTGATAAACATAGTATTAGTTAGTACGAGTAGAAAAGCAAAAAAAAAACAATTGATAAAACAGAAATTGATTGCACTCAAGTTGCGCGCGTAGTACGTCTTTTACAACACTAGCAAAACTTATCGATGCCGATTGTTGTGGCGAACACCTATCGAACAGCGAACACAAACCGAGCACAGAGATACTACATAAAATTGTAGGACAAACAAAAATATGGCAACAGAAGTGGAAACTGCAACGGCAGCTGATAAGTTTGCAGCTAACGCTGAAGAATTGGAAAGCTACTATCTATTACTCGAAGCGGGAACCATTCCAGAACTGCAATGGCAATCACCGGGCCGGCGTGCACCATCGCCAGACGCCAATGCCGGTGGCAACAACAAAGAGCTCGAAGCGGCCACAGAAGCAGTAGAACAGGAGTAAATACAAATTATTCTCAATCTCATCAATCTGTGTATTCACAGGAATGTAATTTTTTTTTTTTTGTTAACTCCTTGCAGGCCACAGAAGGCGAACGACTTTGACTTTAGCGACGATGTTGCTCCCACACAGATGCGTGTTCGTAGCCAGACATCGACACCAAAATCGGCCAAGAAAAAGACAGCGAACTTTGCCGGAGTTCTAGAAACATTGAAAAAGAAGAAGACAGAGGGTTCCTAGCATACACTGTCACGCTACAATAGTCTGTAGAGAGTTGTTAGTTGTAAGGCAACAATTGTAAATATCATAAATATGGTGGTCTAAGGACTTTGACGATCCTTATGTAACAAAAACCATCTATACTTCACTTGTTCGTCCAATTCTGGAATACGGATTATGTAGGTCGAATTATGCCCTTCACGATCCGTTTAGGGTATTATGCTCGGACGACAATAATCTATACTTTCTTATTTCTAACGCTTCCTCTGTTGCATGCCTAAAATTTGAAATCCTTTCCTATCATTCTAGACATTAAGTAATCTTTCCTCGCAAATCTTTCCTATCTTTAGTATTAATCTGCATGCCCGCGTTCTCTATTCGCGTTTCGAGTCGTACGTTCGGCGACTGTGCCCCTCGGTCGGTTGGGCGGGAGGTGGACATTCGCTGTGTCTGGGATCCGTGCGTAACAAGCATCGGCTTGGTATTGCATGGACCACTTGATTATACATTCATTGTATCAACTTCCAAAAAAAAAAAAATAAATATGTATCTCATATAGTGTAAGGCTAACTTAAGTACAAATTGAGAGGAAATCGAGACAAAATCAGTGTAGAGAATAATAGTTGATTGAACTTTATTATTTCATTTTATAAGGAAAAAATATATGTCAGCTTATCTTTTTACCAGTATTTGATAAGTGTTTCTACAAACAATTTTTTTTTTTTTTTTGCAAAATGCTTTATCAATAAACATTGGCTTGAAATTAAAAATTTATCATTTCCTACATTGTGTTTTGTTTTGTGATAAGAGATTCTATAGCATCTGCAAAAGGAACAGAGCACGCATGCATCTATCTCTTTTTAACTCTTACTCATGCTATCTCGCTCTAATTGATGTTTCCCGCATTTCCTTCAGTACCGGAAAGTAAAGGCGTACAGTTTATCAATAGATTTTATTGATTTAAAATGGCATATGTGTATATATAGTATAATTGACTCTCTTTAGTAACGTCAATCGATGTTTCTATTTCCTTTTTTACAATTTTTTGTTGTTGTTGTGGTTTCTTTACAAAGTTAAAATATACTATAGTTATGTATATATATATATATATTAGCTATATGTGCACATATATGTTTTGAGTAAATTATCGTTACATACATATGATTCGTATATTCGCTTGATTAGGTTTTAACGTAAGTGTGGGTGCCGTCGTACTCAAATGCATGTCCGGAGAGGGTACAATGCATTCGCGTTATTCAATTTCCATTTAAATATATATATATATATTTTTTTCTTTTTTGTACATTTTAAAATTACATCAAGCTAAGCAATATTTAACAATGGTTTCTAAAAATTTATAACAAAACTAAAATGAGAATTTCAGCTAACAGTTTGCTGTGCTGATTGTGAGAACTTTTAAAGGTATAAGAAAAATTTGGGTAAAATTTTGATTAAAAAAAAAACAGGATTAAAAAGGGATGAGTAAAGCGGGCAGTGGGACTATAAGATGGGATAGAGTTTAGTTTAAAATTACATTTTTTTCTCGATTTTTTTGTTTTAGGTTTTTACATACATTTATAATATAGTATTATGTCTCATATAAGTAATTAGCTTAAGTGCAAACAATCTTGTCTGCTTTTTAAAGCACGTGCGTTGGACGTTTTTAAAACGTATGTGTTTGCGAGTGTATATTTGTGTGTGAGAGAGAGAGTGTGTGTATATGTAGATTAAGTAGTTAAAATAAAAAATATAACAACTTAAAAACGATTAAAAAACACATGCCGCAAAGCTCTCAGTTGCTGTGGGCGATCGATCAGGCAGATACATTATTGGCTGGCTCACGATGCACCACTTTAAGCGAGGCCAGTATGATGGTTAATTGTGTGGGGCCAGTCTATCTGGCTGGGATTCGTTTCATTCGTTCTCCAATGCGGAGCTTCTGTGATGCAATGGTTGTTCCTGTTGTTCCAGCTGCTGATGCTGTTGGTTTTGCTGCATTTGCTGTTGCTGCTGCTGCTGTTGCTGTTGTTGTTCTTGTTGCAGTTGCCCGTTGATGGTCACATTGGCGCCGGTTTCCCCCCTAATTATTTGTATAATTTGATAAAATGTCGGACGCGATTTGGGTATTTCATGCCAGCACGGTCGCATCAGTTCGTTGTAAACAAAATCTGTACATTGATCTGGTTTGGGTAGTCTATATAAAAAGAAAAGTTACAAAAGTGAGATCGAGAAAAAGATGAGGTATCTCTTTTTGCATACCGTTCGCCTCTGCGTAGGCGATTGAGAAAATCGTTTTGTGTTAATTCTTGGCCCTTAACCAGGTTTGGAACATCGCCACGTGAGAACATTTCGAAGAGTGTGACCCCGTAACTCCAGACATCCGAATACGATGAGAATTTACAGGTTTCAATGGCTTCCGGTGAGTACCTAAGAAAACAAAAATGATAAAAACAAATTCTCTAGCAGAGTGCCTCCAATTAAACTTACCATTTAATGGGTATATCGCGCTGGCTAATGCCATAGTAATAGCCTTCTGCATTGGCAAATTGCGCCAGTCCGAAATCTGAGATTTTTACACATGACCGATCGACTAGAATGTTTCGAGCAGCTAGATCACGATGGATTAGGCCCTTACTGGACAAATAGTCCATGCCCTGCGCACATGGAAAATGGTGTAATAGGTAAATCGGAAAAAACAAAATGTGATATATAAACTTCTGAACTTACGAGTGCTATATCCAAAGCAAAGGCCAGCAGGCGGTCATTGGTGAGATTGGGTTTGTGAGAACTTAAATACACAATAAATGAACCAAATTCAAAGTAATCCATGATTATGCTCATTGACTTTTCGGCCCAGTATTTAAATTTGACAACATTCGGATGATCCAGTTTGCGCATTATCTCGATTTCACGTATAAAATCATTCGATACCTGCAATGTCTTTAGCTTCTTAATGGCAACCTGCTCGGGCAGTCGATCCTTATCATTGTATTCGAGTTCGCCACGATAAACGATGCCATAATGTCCTTCACCGATTTTGTTTCTCTCACGATAACGTACTTTACAATCAGAGAATTCAGAGATCACCAGTAGATCACATGAAAGTGGACCGAACGGATTAATTGGACTGATATTTTCCCCATTTCCTACAGCGTGTTCCCCATTCGACATGCTATTCCCGTTGGGGGAATCATCGCTATTATTATCGTTATCATCCGTGTACTCATCTAAAATGGAGAAAAATAGAATTGGTTATAAAATAATATCAAACAAAATAGATTCGAAAAAAAAAATATTATTCCTACAGGATTCTGCTTCCGTTTCAGGTACATCGTAGTTTCGTTGCAGGCGTGTTTTAATCGCATTCAATCTCGTAAAGATATCGTGATGATTGAAACGCTTGTCAGGATCATCACTCCAGCCGTCCATGATGGTGCTATAAATTTCAGCGGGACACAAACGTTGCGGCAGCGGTTTTAGTATGCCACCATGGATGGGACGATTGTGTATCAGTTCACTTTGTGTCACTCGCTCCAATGCGAGCTGGCCGCGGGAAAAGATCTCATAGATGGTGGTTGCAAATGCCCAGAATTGTGTGCTCGATTCCCGCTTGGCTGCCTCCAAATTGTTGTAATATTTGCACGGTATCCAGGGAGAGCTATAAATATATATGTATAATACATTAATTCTTTATATACACTGCTGGGGAACGGGCTAACACTCACTCAGATATTAAATAGGGACGCGGATAGCCAGAATCACTAATCTTGGCATCTAGCACATATTTTTCGGGTTCGTATTTGGTAACCAAAAGATTTGCACAACGTATATAACTGTGTATGATCTTATTATCTTCCAGATAGTGCATGCCACGCACCAAACCATGCATCATGTCCAGCAGACAGTACATGCTTATGTCCCTATGCACCTGCAGAAACTTATTGAGTGGCCCATATTTCGAGTACTCCATCACCATTGTATATGGCTGTGATATTGTCAGTCCATAGAGTTTAATGAACTGCGGCGATTGTATAAGACTCCATGTTTGTGCCAGTTTCATAAAGTCCTTAAAATTTGCATCATCCTTTAGCATCTTCATTGTGACGGGAACCTCTTTGAACGCGCCCTGCTGTATCCAATCACCACGCATTGTGAACACCTTGCCATTATCGCTATCATTCATCGAGTCTATAGTGGCAAGAATGTTGGGAATGAAGACGTTAAGATATGAATGAACATGTAGATAAACAGTACATAGTTATTACGTGCAAAGCATTCTTACCTTTGTACCATTGCAGATCGGTTTTCGGATTAAATATCTGCGGGTTACGACGCAACAATTCAGCTTCACTCAGTTTCGCTTCAGTCTTTTTGGTTTTCAAATTTTTTGGCAAACAGAGTAACAACAGCGGTGGCTTATCGTATTTTGATGCCGGTATGCGTATGTGATCCATATTATCGGTTTGTATAAATTGCGCCAAATCGGTCAGATGATCGAACTGATGCTCGCAACCATTATAGGATAGTTTCCATTTGTCAGTGCGTAAGATTTTAAATGTTTCCGTTTGGCATCTCAAATGATCGCTGTGTCGGGCCACGCTGCAGAGCAAAATGAACAGATGAGTTTAGAAAATAAATTATAGACTATTTTTATTCATGATGATAACACTCACATTCTGGTATTTATGTCAATGTAGTAGGTATAGTATTCTCGATCGCATTGTCGAACTATATAACTACCGCACTTGTCGCCGTTCTCGTGCAACTTCATAAACGAATAACCGCCTCCGATCGGACCATGACAGTATAAACGTTCCAACTCCTCCAGCGATGGTGTCTTGTATGATGGACACAAATCCTGCATCCATTTCACAGTCAATCTGTAAGCGAAACCCGTAATTAATTACGAAGCTCTCTCCGTCTCTCTCTCTCTCTCCCTCTATCTCTCCTGCTCACCTTATGTAAATGCCCAAATAGGATATGAATGATTTCATTTCGGGCCCGGTCTCAAAGCGCATGTGATATCCCTTGGGGAAACCGACAATTTCCATGCGCACCACCGTGTCACTCTCTTTGTACAACGAGAAAATGTCCTCGACGACCGCAACGAGACTCCACTGTAATAAATATGCAGGTATATATATATATATATATATATATATATATATATATAAATCCAATAAATAACAAACTACGTGAAATAAAACAGCACAGCCGGTTAAGTAAACAGAACCGTGAGCTGGGGGAGTTGGAGATATGGGATAGGGGCCTAAAATTGAATTTGCTAACGCTTCGAATTACCTTGAGAGTTGCTTCCGATGTGACACGCGCCACCTTCAGGCCTGGTTCGGGTGAATCGTGGAACCAGAGTTTCACATAGACGGGTATCGAATTGGGCTGCTGTTGCGGTTGTATATGCTGATGCGAGTGCGACGAATGGGAGCCAGGCAGGGTGTGGGTATCGCTGCCGCTATCATTGTGATTGTGATGATTATGATGATGATGATGATGGTGGTTGCTGTGGTGCTGAATACCATTCCCGGTGGTTGTTGTGGACAATGTGGTATTGGAACCGGTGACTAGCGTTGTGGTAGATGTATGCGTCGAGTGGCTAATGCTGCCGGTGGTGCCGTTACCAATTGGTGGTTCCGTTGTCGATTCATTTGGAAAATATTCCACTGTCGCCTTAAACTGTTCCGTGAGATAACTTGGAGCCAGGTTCCAGATCTGATGTACATAATGCCACTTGAGAGTTTCTACGGTGGGTCGTATATCATTTAGTTGATTGAAACGACTGCAGATCTTGGAGCGCACAAAGAATCTATGCTCGCGCAGCAGATTACGTGGCAGATAGTTCTTATAGGCCTTCTCCACTGCATGGGCATTCAGCTGTTGCTCCTCCTTGTCGATCAGCATATCCATGACGGCCAGCCCCATAACCTTATCCTTGTGATTCGGATAGCGTATCTCATCGATCAATTCATGCAGCATATCATAGCGCATCTGATGATACAAATATTTGTGACTATTCGCATCAATCTCCGGCAGCTGTCGATCGAGATCCGGAACACGGAAACGCATGCGAAAACAATAACGCACATTGGTGGACAAATGCTCGCCGGGCAGCTGCCACTTGTAACGCACATTCACCGATCCACCTGCCGACGATGATGATGAGGAACTGCTGCTGCTACTGCTGCTCTTACTGTTGCTCTTCCGGCCATTGCTTGTGCTATGCTCCCGCAGTCCAAACAGCAGCTGTGCCGTCGGCAATATTCCCAAATGGCGGCACATTGTCGTGCAAATCTCTTCGCACATCAATGTTGGCACGAATTTCTCGAAATCCCCTTTTTGAAAATTGAGGACGTGGATGAAGCCATCGTTTGCAATATTCTGATTGGAGCTGCCACTTTGCAGTGATGCTGTTGCGAGACTTGCGCTATCGGCCAGCGAGGTACGTCCGCTGCTGCTATCGTCCATTGTTGTTCGATTTGTCCCTCTTCTCGCTTATCAGAGTGTACTTGCTTCAATTGGAGCAACAGTGCCCGCATTTACTAAGTTAATTTATTCCCTTGACGTCTCTCGCTGCTCTGTGTGGTGTGTGTTGTGTGGTGTAGGCATCCAGGCTGGCGCCAGCAGTGGCAGTGGCAGGTGGAGTTACGGCCGGCCACAGGTACGGGTGCACTGGCACAACTTGCACTGCCAATTCCACTGGCACAACTACAGCTACAATTGCTTGTGACGCTTGCCACCACAACAGCAAAAACCAAAAACAATTTTATTGTATTTTAGCTGCCTATTTGGGGCTAAGTTCGTGCCTGCGTCGGTGCCTCATTAATGCGCAGTTTTTCGGTATGTGTGTGTATATATGCAATATTCATGCACTTACTTACATTCGATTCGAAAATTCAAATTATATATGCGTTGCGGGGGTACACACAACACACAAACAAAGTAAATACAAAAGATGGAAAAAAATATACAGTATCACCATTGATTGTTTTTGTCTAGCGCTACTTCATTTCACTAACTATCGATAACTTGTTGCAGCGCCCTGCTGGTGCTGCTGTTGCTTCTGCTGCGGCTGTGCACTGCCATAGACTTTCCAACACTGTTGTAAGAATTTTGTTTTAGTGTTGTACAATATGCCGTAATCTGGCAGCGCTCTTACTGTCAGTTTTTATATAACCTCAAAACTATAAATTCCAATTATTGTGCGAGAGGAGACAGATTTATTTCGTTTTGTGTAATATTTTAACTAAAAACTCAATCAAAAGCAATTACTTTGTATTGAAACAATGGCAGACTTTGAGAATCTTTCCGGCAACGATAAGGAACTGCAAGAGTTCCTAATGATTGAAAAACAAAAGGCACTGGTCAATGCACAGGTATGTTTAACATACTACGTGATATGATTATGATTTGTGATAATAATAATTCTGGTTGCTCCATCGACAGATACACGAGTTCAATGAGATTTGCTGGGAGAAATGCATTGGTAAACCCAGCACCAAACTCGACCATGCCACAGAGACGTGCCTGAGTAATTGTGTGGATCGTTTTATCGACACATCACTGTTGATAACGCATCGTTTCGCACAGAAGTTACAAAATCAGAGCTCTGGCGGCATGTAGAACTCATAAGTACCTTACACTAGTCAACAACAACTGGACAGAATGGGTTAACCCGGTGGTGTCGGCGTATCGTCAAACAGGATAAGCAACAAAATATGAACATCAGGAAGTACAATAACAATAATCAATGGCAATAGCAAAATAATATTAGATGCGACTGGACTCTTTTCCATAAAAACGACGATCCCGACGACATCCATCCGAATAATCCATTTAATTCCGGTTCACTGCAGGCGTTTTAATAATAATTTCAAAAATTACCATGTAAGAAGTTTGTTGTGCGTTTTGGTAGAGAAGCAATCTGGACAAAGCGGTGCTAAATTTCTATTCTGTCTCGTTCACCGTGTCTGCGGCGTGTTTTGATAGCGACGAAACTTCGACAAAATTCTGAAACCAAATAGAAAACAAGGCAACCAAATAAGATGGGTATAAAGAGAGAAAGAGAGGCAAACTACCACAAATACATCTTGTACTATATTGTTTTTGTTGTTTTTTTTTCCTTTTTTTTTCCAAGGTTGAATGTTTGATAAAAAGATAATAAAAAAACAAAACATTACAACAATTTTAACGGTGTTACTCTGCCTATTGTCTCGTCACCCCGCTCTGCTGCCCTTTCTTCAGTTGGCGGTACAATTCGATCATTTTGCTACGTTCACCATCGAGCATGTTGCGCGTCGCGGCGGGAAGATCTTTCCGCTTGCCCTTCAGTTGCTGCTTCGTCGGCGTTTGATTTTGTGGGGTTTTCTTTTTACCGCCCGCCGAGATGGTTTGTGCTGTCTCGGGTGACGTTGTCGTCGGATCCATCAGCGACTTGAGCAACAGATTCGATTTGCGGCCAGGTCTGGGTACAGTCTCATTTTTGTTTGCCTTGCGCGGCAGAGTTTTAAGTGTAGGCGGAGCATGGACAATTTCACCGAATTTAAATACATCATGTTTGTACTCCTTGGGTGCAGTGTCCTACGGTTGGGAGACAAGACTTATAAGAACCATTTAAATCGATCAATGCGAACTTTGTGCTTACCTCATCCTCCTCGTCCTCCTCTTCGTCAGCCTCCTTGAAGGCCCGTTTAATGAGCTCTTTGCTCGTCTTTATATCCATTGTAGACTTGGCCGCTGCTGCCTTTCCTTTATTACGTCCATTCTTGGACAATCTGCGTTCTTTTTGTTTCTGTTTCAGCAGTTCATCGATTTCATTCTTTGGCCGCTTCTGCAGCGTTATCTCGCCTGTCTTTGGATTGCGTATCACATTCACACCGTACTTAGCCTCGTACTGTGCCTCTCGCACCGATGCATTTGTGATACGATTCACACGTCGCAGGTAATCCTCGTCGGTTTCCTCGGCAAACTGTTTTATGTTGCTTGCATGCTTTTTGCTACTCACAGCAGCTGCTCCTCCTGCTGCTTGCTGTCCCTTCTTTTTGCCCACAGCCTTGGGTATGTCCTCTTTGCCTATGCCACTGAGTTTCACTTTTTTACCGGACTTGGCAGCGTCCAGTATCTTCTTGAATTGCTTAAAATTATGCGAGGTACGTTGCTCGTCACTTTGTGTTGGTGGATTGTTCGTCACGTTGGCGAGTCTGTAAGGCAAATAATGTAAACAAATTTGTTGCATTTTAGCATATGCTGTATTAAAACCTTTGCATCACTTACTTCTTTTCCCGCTGCTCAATCTGCTGTAGAGGATCTCGGACGCCGTGGTGTTTTCTTGCTGGGATTTTACGTTTTCTTGCCATTTCAAATGAATATGCATACGCATGGACAACAAACTTCTTGTGCGGGACTCGTGGTCACGTTTACTCAAACATCGAAACAATCAGCTGTTTTGGCCGTTGAGTGAGTTAGGTATCGGCGAGAGGTATCGATAGACACGGCATGTTTATCGAAAGGGTGTTCGTGCCGAGGCAAATCAATTAAAATATGCGTTGTACTTTGCATATTGTGTGTCTATACGAAGAAGAGAGATACTAAATGCATGTGAATTAAGCACATTAGGCAATACACATACATACATGCATGAACGTGTGCTGGCACGAGAGTTTATGTGTATGTTCGCTGCACTTGCCGTACCGTACCGTGTGTGTTCATCGTTTCACTCGGAGTCGGACACAAACACACACACATACACACACACACAGTTGGACACAGTGACAAGCACAGAGGGCGCATGCGCCGATTATACGGGCCAGACAGACAGACAGACAGGCAGGCAGGCAGACTGGCTGCCAGGCAGCCACAGCCACGGCGAGCAGCAGCAGCAGCCAAAGTAACTTGCGAGCTTATAAGAGAGAGCAGAAAATCGTAATATATTCAACGTGCTTCATGCCAAACGCAAACGAGAACAGTAATTTATTTATATTTAACATAAAATGCCTGAGGCTAGTGCCAAACGCATGTCCTGTGACGTGTAAGCGTGTATGTAAAAGCTAATTGTGATATTTAACAATGCTACTTGCAATATTTTGATGTTTCATACACACACACACACACGCGCGCACACCGTGCAATTTGCATTGACAATTGAAGAAGGAAAATCGTGTGTACATACATACACACGCGCGCACATATACGTGTATGTAGGAGCAGAAAAAAAAACGTTTCTCCTGTGGGTGCGTGTTGTTTTTTTTCTAATATTTTTTCATCAGTTTCTTATATACCTACATACTTGTGTATATGTACCTTAAGTACAATATGTACATTTATACATCGATGCAAGTGTGCCTGTGTGTGTATGTGTGTGCAAGGGATGTTGTTTAAAAATGAATAGTGATGAGTGCCCTGGCATCGACCAGCAGCACAGCAAGCGTATCGGTGTGTGTGTCTGTGCCTGAGTAGCTGTGCTGTGACTGTGTGTGTGTAACGTGACAGCCGCAGCATCAGCTGCCAGAGCGTCAGTGAGCTCATAACGGTGCGAGAAATGTCAAACCTTTTTAATGCCAACGGTTTTTTTTTTGCCGTGAGTGAAAAGTTTAAACAGAGTATATAAACGTGCATCGAATGTAACAGTTATAAACATTATACACATCATACATGCATATGTAAAGGATTTGTGTATTTGTGAGAGATAGAGCATACATTTAGGAGTTTCACATGCATAACATAAACACCTTTCTTATTGGCTATGCTCACACACACACAGACATATAAATACATGGTACATGGGTACATGAGTACATTTTCATGCTTTACATACAAAGTGTTTGGCGGCAAATGCGGTAATAAGATGATTGAGAAAAATGTTATAGAATAAAATTCTTTTCACTGATTCCCTTGTGCGCTCATTCGGCAACGCTCTCGTTATGTGCCCTCCTCCACCCTCCCCCCCCCCCCAATAACATAAATACCTACCATCGTATCAGTATGTATGTCAATTTGTACCCATGTACCTATTTGCATGTGTCTGTTGATGTATTTGTATTTGTATTTGTTCGGATTATCTAAAAATAACATAAATTCAAGCAGAAAAAAATTAAATAAATCAATGTTGCGCTCACGTACATTTTCATGTACAATTGTACATACAATTGCACGTTAGCCCTGTCTCTCTCACATATGCACGCACACGCACACGCACACTTTTGTACATCATTATGAAGCGAGCTAAATGTGGCTTAAAAAGGCAGTTAATTAATTGGCATCAACTGCGGTCAGGGTCATTGAACAAGCGTACATCCCGTGCGTAGACACACGCACATGTACATCTATACATACATACGAGTACATCTGTGCATGGTACTACATTTTACCAGCTGTATGTATTATGTACGTGTGTCTAGTGCGGAGCAGCAAATCACAACGCAACGATGCGCGTCAAGGTCATCGCATACATTTATCGGTGTCGCGCGTTGACTGACAAAAGGGAGAGAGAGAAAGAGGAGGCAAACACAGAAGGAAGAAAAAAATCGAATGGAAAATCGAAAATGTACTTACAAGAAGATGCTATCAGAGACTTGCTGGGTGTTTTTTTTTTATAGCATACTTTAATGAGCTCGCCTTGAGGCGCACGTACATATACAAATGTACATATGTATGTATGTATTCTGTTCATGCATGTGCGTGTATGTGTTTGGCCCGCACGTGTAACCCACATAAGGATGTGCGTGCGTGTGCGTATGTAAATGGGAGACACTCAAACAACTAACTCTGCGCCGATTACAGAACGCCAGTGTGTACATCTGCGCGCGAATGCGCATATACATATGTACATATGTATGTAAAAAGTGTAACCTACTCGCGCGGATTGGATTTAATGCGAGACTTATAAAGTGGCATATTGAGAGCAATTCATTATTGTGAATATCAATCATATGCCACGTACAATTACAATAATTGCCGCTTCGCAGCCAAGGCGAGGGCAATCAATTGGCTTCTTGCTCGGGCGACAGGATAAGCAGGGCCCCCTAATCGGCTTGTAATGCCAAGCAGCAGAGCGCGCGAGGTGATTGAACTTGCCGGCGTTGCCACTGTAGTCGTACTAGCACACACACACACACACATACATACATACATTAACACATACATATGCGGACGTTTGCGTTTCTCGCTCGCTCTCTCGCCTTGGGCTCATCAACATTCGGCTCTTTCGTTGCCCTCTTTTTATTTTCCCTATTTGCCGCTCCTTCGTCGCTTAAGTAATATGCATCAGAATTCCCCCGCACAGCCCCCTCCCCCACCCAAAAACGGTTCCCAGTGCTCCAGTAAAACGTGCTATTGCACTGTGATTTGTAAATGAAATATGATAATATACCAAGGAAATGGAAAAATGGGTGCCCTAATGGGCGTATCGTTGTTAGCGGGCTTAGCTTAGCTCTTTGTTGAAATATACTGAGGGAATTTCGTTATGTTTATGCAGTACTTTTATTTGGCTAATGGAGAATTAAGTAAAGCTAGCTCTCTAACACAAATTTACAGTTCATTTAAAAGTTTTATCTACCTTTTTGTGTAGCCTACTTTCCGGCTTAGAATGAGAGTGTTTAAAAAAATAACGTATAAAAAAGGTATACATATATATAGTTATTAGCTTTAAGCACATTTCCAATTCCCAGTTTAACCGAATGAAGAAGAGAGAGAGAGAGAGAGTGGGCAGTAGTGTGAAGAAGCACAAGCAAAAGAAGCAGAACAGAAACGCTTGAGCGCGTCACTTTTCAATCGGTGTTAGTCGCTCTCTCTCTCTCTCTTTCTCTTCTACACACAATCAAGTGATTTTTATAGTGGGTTTAATTTACAGGGTGATTGATGTGATATTTATAGGGGAACTGGTGGCATAACAAGTGTAATATGCGCATATAAATACTAAAGTTCATTGGACAGTAGCATATAACTACCATGTGATTTATCGATAGTATCGATATCTTAATAAATTGTGATTTATTAGCATTGATTGTTGATCAATTGTGATTTTAAATGCCAAGTATATTTGAGCAAATAATAAATCGATAGCATGATATACAGCATTAATATTTTGATATCGATAACTACTTAAATATGCATGTTGCGCTGTGCTTTGGTTTTTCTCTTCGCTGTTTTGTTTACACTCGGCTGTGTGATAACAATCGTCATCTTTGCGCGTGCAAGACTCGACAACTCTGGCCGCGAGGAACAAGCGCGTACCAGGCAATTAGGTTGCTTGCGCGTTCTTGCTCGGTTCGCTCAGTCGGTTGTTGTACTGTGGGGGGCGCGGGTGCCTTGAGAACTGAACAAAAAAAAAAAAACGCTTCCGAAGTGCGAGTAGTTTATTTAGTTTTGTGCAAGTATTTTTAAAAATTGTAAGATATTAAAAATGATGGCAGAAGAAGCAGCGAAGAGCGAAATAACATTTCAATATCTGCCCGTGCAGACATAAATATATGTACAAATATAAATATATATCGCATATAGAGCGAGCGAGAGCGCTAAACTGTTGTTGCAAAGAAACCGCAAGAGAATTCGCTGAAATAGCGTAAAATGAAACGAATGTACTTATGTACGTGTGTGTGTGTGTGTGTGTGCTGTGTGTGTCTGTCCGTGCGTACATACTTAGCCCACTGTACACAGACGCCAGACAGAAGACGACAAAAATCAGACAATAGCGCCGCACATTTCGGGCGACAAAATTCTTAAATAATTTTTGATTTTTTTGTAAATTTTTTTTTTTTAATTTTTGAGTGGCGTTGTGCGTGATAACGAGACATAGAGATGTCTGTTTAAATATGTTTCTATATACATATGTATTTTCAAATGTTTTGGTTTGTTTTTCAAAATTTTCCAGCGATTTGTGTCTTTTAAAGTTCTGCAATTCGATTCTTAATATGCACATGCGTAACCCATTATTACTCATAAGCACACACTCACACAATTGCGACAAAAATCTAATAGTTTAAAGACAGTTTCTTAAATTAATAAATTATGAAGCCTACAAAAATAATAAAGAAAATAAACAACAAAATATATGCATAAAAACGCAAATGAAAACAAATCAACAATTATTCGAAATATAAAAAATAATATCATAGTATGTGTATCTGTATTGCAGCACATAGTAGCCGATATTCCTTGTACTATGAGCACATGAAACTCGCCTGAAAAGGAGAAACCCAGTGATAAATAGAGTTTAACGACAGTCAAACAACACACAATAGACATAATAAAAAAAAAACACAAAGCAACAATAAAAGAAAAACAAAAACAAAATAAAAACAACAATAAGCAAACACAAAATAAATCCACAAGATGCCAGTGAAAAAGCAAGGTAAGCTTTTCCATTTTTTTATTGTTATATTAATGTGTATATTTTTGTTTACCCGATACGCGGCTCGATAAGTAAATATTACCACAGTTCAGAAAGTAGTGTATTTGTAAACAATCCTATATAGAAAAGAAGAAAAAAACGATGGTTAATTGTGCCTTCAAGTTTACTCAATTTCCCTTAGGTTGTTCTACTATTTAATATATATTTATTATGCATTTCTTTTAAGAACTACTAAATTAATTTATTTATTGGTTTGAGTACTTTACTCACAAAAAGTCCTACATATACATATTCATGAAAACTTTGATACAATGTAGTTTTCTTAGATGTTTTACAATAAAAAAATAAATACTACAAAAATATTTTATAATAATTGAACAACAAATTATTTAATAGCAGCAAGTTATAATATATGATTTTAATGATCTCCCACTCTATCTACATGAAAATAAACTTGTAACTTAAAAATCACATTTGTTTTTAAGACAATTGTGAAAATCATTGAAAACTTTTAAAATTCAGATATATATATATCGAAATAATAAACATATACGTCTACAGACTTGTCCATTGCACCAAAACTAACCACAATAAACCAAAAAAAAAAAAAAAAAAAAAAAGAACTGAAAAACGTTGCCAAATGGGCAATAAATGAAGGTCAACATAGGCATGTGACGTGTTTGCGAAGACTCGGGGCAGCGAGATTGAGATTTTCATGCTTACATACATGTGTAATAAATTCTACACGATAATATATGTATGTATGGTTATCTTCTATATATAGAGATGAGAGCAGCAGATAGGTAAGGGCGGTGGGGCATTTTGTTGGCAAAAGTCTGTGGGGCAACAGACGACATTATGGCAATGTCATCCAGGTTGGCTGCCCCATCTATCCATCCTTACCCTGTCCCTCCCAGATTTGAGCATAAATAGTTGTGGGGGGAGCGGGCTGTAGAGGGGGCGGGCAGGGGCAGCTGGCATAGTTTTAGGCAGCGGTAAAGCTGTTTAAGGGCAGGAGAAACCACTAATTCTGCTGTTTCTGTTTTTTAAGTCAATCTTTATTGATTTATCGAACCTGCGGTTGGACACGCTGCTGCTGTTGCTGCTGCTCTGCTGCTCTGCTGCTTGACGTATATCATAAGGTAGTTGAACGTGCTGCGAGCAGGTGCTGCTGCTGCTGCTCGGATAGAAAAATGAACTCAGACACGGATTCGGATTCGGGTTCAGAGCGCGAACGTAGCAGCGATCCCAATGAGGAGCTGCTGAGCAGCGATGACAAGACCTGCGATGATGAGGATGCTGCTGATGATGGCGACTCGGATGACTCGGCAGCAGCGCTGGCAGAGCGGCAGCAACTGCTGGGCAGCAGCAGCGAGGGGCAGCGTAGGGTAGCTGGAGCGGAGGCAGGGGAAGCCATAGCAATGCCTGAGCAAATCGATGTGGTTGCAACTGTTGCCGTTGCCGTTGCTGCAGCTGCCGAGCGGGAGCCCCTGATGGTGGCCAGTGTACGTGAATCTGTGGAGTGTTTCTACTCTGCGCAGGATCTGCTGGACTATGGTCACATGCTCAGCTCATCGGCTGCAGAGCAGCGTACCCCGGATGTGGAGTCGGGTTATTTTGATAAATCCGAGAGCGATGATGTGTCGCGAGAGGAATTCGAACTGGTTTCCTCAGCAGGAGCTGCCTCTGCTGCACTGCATCCTAGACTGGAGACTGCAGAGCAAGCAGCTGCCAATAGCGAGCAGTGTTTGCGCCTGGAGCTGAGTCGCTTCTGCAGCTCCATGGAGGCATTTGAGAGACAGCAAGTGGAGCAAGAAATGGAGCATGAGCTGCTGGTGGTGGCAGCCAGGCAACACTGTACTGAGACAGTGGAAACTGAAGCAGTGCAACCTCAAAGTGAGCCTTATCTTATGCAGGTGTATCGTCTAGGTAAATGGAGAGAGAGAGCTTGAGAAAGGGCAGGGCAGGGTAGTGGGTAGAGGTAGCTGGAAGAAGATGAGAGAGAGAGAGAAGGGTAGCAGGTAGGGGCAGCTGGAAATAGAGCTAGAGAGTTAGATAAATTAGATATGGAAATATACATTTATATTATTAATATTATTTATTATTTTCTACAAAATAATATTAAATACTTATTAACCTTGTACACTTTTTCTATCCTCTAATCTTTCTCATTCTACAGAAGCTCATCGCGCCCTTGAGCTGCTCGAGGACTATCACGCACGTCTGTCTGAGCCACAGGATCGTGCATTGCGTATTGCAATCGAGCGAGTTATTCGCATATTTAAATCGCGTCTCTTTCAAGCGCTACTCGGTGAGTATATCTCTTAAGCCCTGCATATCATTTGAACTATATTCAGATATTCTTGTACTATTTTAATTGGGGTACTGCAGAGCAAGGGCCTGCAAATCGCTGCAGTTTTTTTTTTCTTGCCCTTTCTAGCCCTCCACTTACTTATCTTTCTTCAGTTAACATTACCCACTGTAATCCTAACTAATCTCCGTATGTTATATGTATGCTAACTTCATTAAAACATCAAAAAAAAACAAGTGGATATGGCTACAGTCGAACGCCCGACAGTAGGATACCCTTCTCCCAATTTTTAAAATCCGTTACAAACGTGTAACCACACTCATAATTTCAAACAGAAATTTTGCACAAATATTTCTACTACATATAGCTTTCTCGCTCACACTCACACAGCGACGCACGTTAAGAGTGACGTCACCGTCGGCGTCAACTACTGAAAGCAGCGCGCAGGCTGCCGCTCGTACATTTGTACTGAAAACGTTGACTTGAATAAATTCTGTGTTATTAGTCCGATCGGATTGTAATTTGGGGGATATGTTCGTATGGCATTTAGCATTATACATACCAAAGCAGAACTTTCTAAGTTTAATTCTTTGCTTAATAATCGTAATTAGCGTGGCATCGAACATTTAACATAAACTTCACCTACCTCTTATATATAGGAACTTCCATTCCAAATTTGGTGTCTCTAGCTTTTTTAATAGCTGAGATCCGTTCCCTCATACAGACGGACAGATAGACGGACATGTCTCAATCGACTCGGCTAGTGATCCTGAGCAAGAATATATATACTTTGTGGGGTCTGCCACGCCTCCTTATGCCTGTTACATACATTGCACAAAGTTAGTATACCCTTTTTTGACCATTTTCAATGGTCGAAGGGTATAAAAAATAAAAATTATTTGTCATGTCAGTTGCAGTTTCCGTTCTCGTTCCAGTTCCAGTTCTAGTTCGTTTAAACTTTCATTGTATCTATAGTATCTATGTATACTATATATGGTATATACATACATACATATATAGAGTCAAAGTGCTGTGGCAGCTGTGACGTGTGCAGGAAATTAAATTGGCGCATTGAATTTAACCATTTAGGCCACTTGACTTTTGTTATAGCACAAAAGCATATCGATTAGTTACCCTACACTCTGTATCCCTCTCTCTCTCTCCTTCTGTTCCTCCCCCTTTTTTCTGCTATCATTTCACCAGAGAAAGCGCAGAACAGACAAGTGCATATTGAACCGAACTTCCCCATTCCCCATACTTTCCCCAGTTAAAGTTCAAAATTGAATTCGATGCGTTTTGTATGTTTGTTTGTTTTGCGAACTTTTTCAACTTTCTTCTTGTTTTTTATACCCTTCGACCATTGAAAATGATCACAAAAGATTATTCTAACTTTGTGCAAATGCATGTAAGGGTCCCCCCTATGACATTTCACTAAACAAATTTTTTTTGAAATTTAAAATTGCTAGTTTTAAGCTTTAATCGATTGCGGAGGTAAAAATTAGTACTAAACAATTATTTAAATCGATTTTAAACGATAATTCATTTTGGCCGAATAATCATGTCGAAGTGACCAAAAAATTAGACATGTAAAACCCTCAATAGGCCATCGATCGTAACTTTCTTATAAATGGAACGATTTTCACGCTAAAAGACAGAATCAATATAGAATCTCTCTCAAGGAAATCGGATGATTTTTGATGAAGTTTTCCATACTAGAGGCTCTATAGGGGTACTGAAATCGAGCAAGAGGTTAACACGTATGTACAGTTCAGAATGTATAATTTATTTACCGTGGTTTATATATTCATGCTATAGAGTCCTACATAATTGAAAAAAATGCAGTCTGCTTTTAGGCGGCGCATTTTAATGTTGATAGTATATTGGGGAATCTTTTAATATATATCTCCTTCGACCATTGAAAATGGTCAAAAAAGGGTATACTAACTTTGTGCAATGTATGTAACAGGCATAAGGAAGCGTGGCAGACCCCATAAAGTATATATATTCTTGCTCAGGATCACTAGCCGAGTCGATTGAGCCATGTCCGTCTGTCTGTCCGGCTGTCCGTCTGTTTGTTTGAGACAACGGATCTCAGCTATTAAAAGAGCTAGAGACTCCAAATTTGGCATGGAGGTTCTTATATTTCCCAAGCAGGTGAAGTTTATTTCAAATGTTTGGTGCCACGCCCACCGCCCCCGCAAATCGGTAATTTGTGATTATTAAGCAAAGTATTGAACATATAAATTTACGATTATTTAGCAAACTATTAAACTTATAAAGTTCTGCTTTGGTATGTATAAAGCTATATATATATATACGAACATATTCTCCAAATTACAATCCGATCGGACCAATAACACAGAAGTTATTCAAGTCAACGTTTTCAGTACAAATGTACGAGCAGCAGCCTGCGCGCTGCTTTCAGTAGTTGACGCCGACGTCGACGTCACTCTTAACGTGCGTCGCTGTGTGAGTGTGAGCGAGAAAGCTATATGTAGTAGAAGTATTTGTGCAAAATTTCTGTTTGAAATTATGAGTGTGGTTACACGTTTGTAACGGATTTTAAAAATTGGGAGAAGGGTATCTTACTGTCGAGCGCTCGACTGTAGCCCTACCCACTTGTTTTCCTAAATCTTTTTATTAATTACTATATTATTTTTATCTTATTTCCCATTTTCAGATATACAAGAATTCTATGAATTAACATTATTGGATGACTCAAAGAGTATACAACAAAAGACCGCCGAAACATTGCAAATTGCAACCAAATGGGAAAAGGACGGACAGGCAACTAAAATTGCCGATGTAAGTCGAATCGAAGATATAGTTGTATGTATGTAGTATAGAAATAGATCCCAATTGTATCGTTTGATATAGCAAATATGGTAATTGTGTGAGATTTGTTAATTTCACTTGTTTTTCCTCTACTTGTTGTTGTTAAAGTCTTTATATACGTCTCGTGTGTGTAGTCTATTGATTTCTCCTTAAGTATATCGTTTTAGGTGCCTTGTATAATCATTTACACATTCTCATCTCTTTTAATCTTCATTCATTTTTCACTTACTCTATTTGCTTTCATATTCGTTTGCTTTTCGTATAACTGTTCTAAATAGTGCTGTAAAACTATCGATAATTTGTTTAGCTCTAATAAACTGTCGATAGTAATACTTTCTTTTGATTTTATCGATAGTTTTGCAGACTCACGCTTTCTTGCTGTCTCTCACACACTACTACTGATCTATATCTTCTCATCTCTATACATATATCTTCAATTTACTATCTCTCTCTTTTCTCTCTCACGCCTTCTCTCTCTCTCTCTCTCTCTCTCTTCGACTTTACTCATTCACAGTTAATAAAAACTTCCAATATTAATCGCAATTGCGCCTATGAGTTTAACAACGATGCCATAAATCCCAATCCAAGTTCAAATCTCAATCAAAACGTGAACGCGGCCGCTCATGCGGAGGCCTTGAGCAGAACATTTAAAAATGAATTGGAAGAGATTTTGGTAAGAACACGCATACATGGCACATTATCATCATACATATCATACATACATTTACTATTACATCATTATACATGCATATCTATCTGTACATCTAACTGACATTTCAGTGAAACTCTTAAATGAAGTGAAAACTTATATTTTTTAAAAATATATTACAAACCTTTCGCTTGGCTCTTAATTTTATAATCTAACGCTGTATAGGGAAACTCTGCATATCTATCTATAGCTTGCATAGCTTTCTTAAGTCCTTTTAAGGCACATATATTTATTTTTAAAGTAATATATTAAATGCTCCAACTACTTTCTAGTCTGAAAGTGTAGGGAAAAAGATTGTTTTTTTTTCACGTTCAGTTTTTAGCTGACTTAAGACCCCTAAGTACTTTCCCAATCAGTTAAATCAACAGACAAGAAAACAGATTTTGGGATGAGACCAGCGTATACGAAACCCTATATGATTCATTGCGCATATGGGTGGGGGGTTCCTTAATTCGACCATTAACATTAAGCGGTTGCCTATGAAAAATAATTATTGACGAACGATGATGATGAGTGATGAGTGTCCAGCGATGACTGATGAGGCGACTGACCAAGCGATGATGATGATTATGATGATATATGCGCCCATAGGGGGTGACTGTACAAACAGATATATATATTATAAATTATTGAGATTATTTGAAAGGAAAAAGGGATTTGCGTGAGCGTAAACTTGAAATCAAAGCGCGGGGAGGAGACAGAGGAGGAGAAGGAGAGGGAACAAAATAAGTCGGAGCAGTAGCTGAGCAGGAGTCGGGTTAGTCGTTGTGGCAGGAAGTGGCCAACTGTTACAAGGTGTCAAACAATTGAGGCAGGGCCAATTTCATAGGTTTCGTTCCACTGTAATTTCAAGATTGTCGCGTGGGTTGTGCCCCTTTTCGCTCAACCGTTTTTATGGTTAGCTAGCCTCCCCCCTCCCTCCCTCTCTCTCCCACTTCCACTGTGTGGGTGAGCCCGGGTAGCTAGGCAACCAGCCAGGTCACACACACACACACACACAGACACACACACACATGCCTGCGAGGTGTTTCGTTTTGTTTCCTCTTTTTTTAATTTGATAAGGACTTAACTGCCAGCAACATGATTTGTGTTGACCCAGTCAGCAGGGGCGTGGGCAGGGAGGGGGCAGGAAGGGAGGCAACTGCGATGTGTCGTAACGAGAACATGCTGAAAAGTGGCATATACAATTTGTTGTTGTTGTTGCTCGTGCCGCCCGTCGTGTTCGTGTTTCGGCTCATTCGTTTTGCCTCGTCCTGCGCCGACGCCATCTCCGCCTCCGCCCGTCGCCTGAGCGCCCGGGCAGGCTCATGCGTAGTACATGTAACGTATGTGTGTGTGTGTGTGTGTGTGTGTGTGTGTGTGTGTGTGGTAACTTGTTACAGCTACAAGCTGAGCCTGATGCTCAAACGATAACTGTTAACTGTTTGCTGATAAGGGATTACTGATAAGAATGTGTTATAATCCGATTACATGCAAGCAGCGTGAGAGAGGGAGAGAGAGAGCTAATCAATTGTTTAACTATAGCTCAAGAAGCTAACCCTCCTCTTCCCCCTCGCTCATGCTGACCATCTCTCTCTCTCTCTTGCCCTGGCGATGTCTTCGACGTTGACGTTGACGCTGCCATTGCCGCTGCCGTTGCCGTTGACGCTGACGGCAACGTTGGCAATTGGTTTGGTGCGTCGCGCGCGTGGCGCGTGTGGCAGTAACAGCAGCGCTGTCGACGTGTCAAGTCGCACAAAAGTTTGCCGTGTCCGTCATACGCGACGCGACGCGACGCTCTCTCTCTTCTCTGTCTCTGTCTTTGTCTGTCAGCCATCTTTCTGTGCGTAACGGTAACGCGTAAATTGAAATCGCAATCGCATGTCTGTTTCGCGCTTACAGTATTGTTTTTTTTTATTATTATTTTTTTTGAGTGACTTTTGAGCCTGCTAGCATATTCACTTTTTCTCACGCTGTCTCTCCCTTGATATAATGATAAAGCACAATTTCAATTTGCATGTTTTATATGCATCAATCGTTTTTGGCCGTTAATCATTTATCGAATTTCGATGTCAACTTTTAATTGGCATATTCAAATAAAAAATACCGAACTGTGTGTGTGCGTGTGCGAATGCTGCGCACACAATTGTGAACTAATAATACTGTGTCTGGTATTTAAATATGCATATGGCAAACAGCTGTTTAGCATCAATGCAAAAGCATGTTGCTTGCTCACTTCATCCAACTGTAGAAGATGCCAAGGCCTTTATCCTCAATCGAGCGTTGCCATATCGTTGAAACGCTTGATCTGTGCATAGAAACAGAATATCTTTTTTGTGCTCGTCTCGTCTCAACTTTACCTGTAATGTACATACATACATATAGTCTCCTTATGTGTGTGTGTGTGTTACTAGACGGGCATATATTACGTATACGTCTTGGCAATGTTTTCACAAAATATTTCGATGTTTTTACTTGCGGGCATAGACAGATGTGTGCACACTTACATACACGTACATATATACGCCTGTACATACATACATATGTACATTAACTGACTCGCTTTGGGCTACTCATTCATGTTGTTTGATTCATTTTAGCTTTTCCGCGCTGGCATTGGGCAACTTATTAGAGCAACACATGCACACGCATACATATGCATATGCATGTGTCGATGTGTATGTATGTGTTATTGTTTTTTGTTTGTTTTTGTTTTGGCAGCCTGCTTTACTGCTGCCGCCCGTCATCGCCTTCCGTCGTCGTTGTCTTTCGCCAGTTTTTCGCGCACGTTCGATTGAAGCGATTGAAGCAACGCGGCTTGTCTTGTGATATCGATAAGTTTCGGAGCGGTAGCAGGAGTTGCCGCCATTTGATTAATCGCACAATATTAGGCCTATCAGTGGGACAGATTAGAGTATACACACACACACACACACATAGTATATGCGCCTGCGGATTTGTCACTGTAAAACTTAATTGAATCCCATAAATAATGCTTGAGAAATGTTGGCATTTTCTTTCGTTGAGCTCTCCAAAAGCTTTGCAATTCGCACTGGGGGATACACAAATTGTGATTTTGTGATACAGGTGCACACACACACACACACACACACATACACAAACTCGCACTGTGTGTGGGCGCGTGTTTTGTATACAGGAAATGAGGTCCACCCCAAAAAGTACATTAGCACACTCCGGCTCGGGAGATTAGATACAGTTTGGAAAAGAAAAGAAAATAAAAATTAATAATAAAATATAAACAAGGGCATAAAAATAAACGTATACTTAATTATTGTCTGTATATTTTATTAATAATGTTTTTCAAAATCACATTTTGTCCAACTGTCTCTAATCAGCTGCACAGCGCTGTCTGTCTGTATGTTTGTGTGTATCTAGTTGCCAAACAGATTTTCATTTGATGTTTTCTTGTCTGGCCAACATGTGAACTTTTAGTATATTCTATGTGCGTGTGAATGTGTGTGTGTGAGTAAGCGAATCGCAAGAAATATGGCGCACACGTAACGTGGCACGTAACATCAAATTTTGAAGCAAGAACTTAGCAACGATAAAAGAGCATTAGGGCAAGAAATATATTTGCCTATATACAAAGTAATATATGTACATATACAAACATATGCGCGTATATGTGTAAATATGTATTTATATTTGTGTGAGCGTGCAGAACAATGACAAACGAGCGCGACGCATTGCGAATGGCAACAATTCGCACACACACGCGCGCACACGCACACGCACTCACACAGCATCTCAGGCTGCTCTTTGTAAGACGAAGCCAGAGCTAGAGATGGTGGGTGGGGGGGGGGTGTTGTCAGTGTGTACCTACAACTTGTTGCTACGCTTTTCTGCGAGTTCACAAAACGAATTAGCAACTCTGACAAAGAAGGAGGGGAGGCATAGAGAGAGAGAGAGAAAAAGAGTTCTGTTTGTGAACCCAAACAAATTCAATTTTGACAATTCATTTGAATTTTCCTTAGCTATGTGCGAACCCCTGACATTATGCACTTAGAGCAAAAAGAAAAGGGAAATAAATCAAGTGAAAAGTGAATAAGAAATTGAAAACTAATTATCATTCAACTCAAAATATATTATCGATATCGATATGATCGATTGGGTGTCGATTGTGCGACACTCGCGACGTCGCTTCTCCAACTATGTCGGTTCGCGTTCGCCGGTACGTATGCGTCGACGTCGACGTCAGCTAACGGCACCGCCACCGCAGCAGCAGCAGCAACAACATCATCAGCAGCAGCAGCAGCCGCAGCAGCACAAGTCGCGGGCGCAGGAGAAGCGCGAAAAGGATGACGCTGACGGCGGCAGCGGCAGCTACGTTTGCTGTTGTTCCAATGTAAATTAACAGAGTTTATTTATGTTATATTGAATATTTACTGTTAAATAATATTGAAAAAAAAAAAAAAATGAAACGAAGCAAATGATTAATTTTAATTTTAAACAAATATAATGGGTATATAAACAGTTCAATGAACTGTTTGCAGAATTTGCATAATAAATAAAACACAAATCCACACACACATAATATAAATATCTTTCATTTTATTTGGCAGAATCAACGCATGCGCATCGAATCGGAGTGCGAGGTGAACGCCAAAGATGCCACAGCCGACGCAGGCGACGCAGCAGCGTTGCAGCAGCAGCAACAAATGCGCCACAATCGCGCGCCAGCACCCACACAGCATCAGCAGCAGCAACAGGTGGTGCAACAGTTGCAGCAACAGCAGCAGCAACATCTTACGCAATCACAGTCCACGACAGCCCGCAGCGGTACTCAGATCGTAAGTGGCTGCAATTAATAGCTAAAAAACAATCCTAGCGACAAATATTGCATTATATATCTCAAGCCTACGTCCTCCTTCCACCCCCAACTACAAACATTCCAAAAAAAGCAGTAGCAATCACTAATCGATAATCGGTAATCGTTTTTTGAAGGGGCGCGTTAATCGCGCTCTTCATTCCAAAAAAAAGGAAAATGGCTGCCAATGGCGCGCTTGTTTCCGTTTCCGCTGTACCTAATTGAACCCTAACCAGTGTTTATGTTCATCGTTTTATTACCACAAACTCTATCACTATGCAACACAACCACATCCCATCGTAAATCATTCCCTCACTTACGTTAACTACCATATCTCACGCCAAAATTTATATACGATTTTTGTTATTATTACTATAGTTTCTTATTTGATTAATAAACAACATTCATTCATTTTATTCAGTTCGGGCATGTTCATGTTCAATTAGTTTGTAATTTTACCAATTTTCCATGTACTTACAATGTATTTTATAAGATATTAAAACGACAATATATAAATGCATATACACAAATATGTTTTTCATGCTTTTCTTTTTTGATTGTTTGATTTTTGAAATTGTATGGTTTGTATACATTTTGTTATTACCACTACCCACTGTTTTAACCCCTATTAAGAATCAAACCCTATTATGTTTGTTTTTATTGTTACTCGGCTTAAGCACTGTAGTTTATGGATTTGAATTTGAATTTGAAATTTAAAATGTTGCGCGCTCAGCTTAGCAATCAGCCCTGTATTAAGTGTTGATCAACACAAACTCACTACTCGATGCCTGGCATCGTTTCGCAAAAGCATCGATTGTCTGGCTTCAGGCTATCGATCCCCAGTACCGCCTCTAGCAGACGAAGCGCAAGCGTCACTCCCTAGATAAATAAAAATGTAAAAAGTAAACACGTCGTTGCTGAATTTGTAGTGCGTGTCAATGTGCAATCCGTATGTAAGCGTAATTATATTTGCATAGGTAATCGTTTGTTGTTGTTGGTGGTCGTCGCTAAGCCGCCGCCGCTCTCAGTAAAGTGTCAGCAAAATTTCGGAGAGCTGTAAAGTTTACAGTGCGAGTCTACAGACTCTCACGGTGTTGCCAGCCAAAAACGGTGTTAAGCCATTCAGCGGTAATAGTATAACCGGTTACGCATACCAAAACATCGCGACTCGTAGCCGCGATAGTTGAGAGAGTAGTATGATGTTAGCATGCTAGAGGTGGTCGGTTTCGTTGGGCTCGGCAACAATCGGACGCTCGCGCAGCTCTAGTCAGTCGCTGGCTCGCTAGAAAAATGCCAACAACACAACACGGGAAAAGAAGCAGGCATCGCATAATTGCGGCGTAAACGGCATCAAGAAAATCTATCAAACGGTCTGTGAAAAGTTGTGCTATCCAAATCATTTGCCAAATCAATCCGAAAAACAAGTGTTAAATTGTCTCTTTCACATAGAAAATATGTGCACTAGACTAACCTGAAAAATACCAGAAGAGAGAGAGAGAGAGAGCCCCTCTCTATGTGCCAACAACCGAAGTGCCAACAGAATTTTAAATGTTTATACATACACATATGTACATACGTGCGCACACACACACACTCACTCAAACACACCCACATACGCACAGAAAACATATCAAAACAAAGTGTAATCAGTGCTTGGTCGTAGTAGTCAGCAGTTAAATTAATGTTTTAAATATGTTGTTACTTGTGCTCTACATATATTTTACGTTCGTCAGAATCGCGTACACCTATACGTTTAACATATACAAACGTGCGCACACATGCACACGCACACACATAGATGTATATGAGAATGTATGTAGGTTATACACATGCAAGGCGTAGCGCAAAAAATACCAAAATAGTCGGCGGCGTTGACACTGAGAGAATAAGAGGAGGGAGAGTGTGTGTGAGAGCGAGAGCGAGAAAGCAGGAGCGCGGCGAGCGTGCTTAGAGTTTGTTTTTTGTGCTTTTTTTTTTTTTTTTGCTTTTTGCCATTTGCTGTGCTGCAAACAATAAATAAATATGTACGTGTATATGGATGTAATTTGGAAAGCATAACCTATACGCGTATGTTTGTGTACGCGTGTGTGTGTGTGTGTGTGCTCGTATTCATCGTTTGTGTGTGATTAGAAGATTCTCTCACGCTCGAAAACAGAAGCAAGCAGCAGAAACAGTCTGACAGTGTCTGGCAACTGTTAGCGATAGTTGTAGTTCGAACTCGCTCACGTCGGTTACGCGCGCCGCTCGTTTTGTGTTCGCATATTTATTAGTTGTTATTATTATTTATGTCCATAAATTTATATATATTCATATATTTTGTTATTGTGTGTGGATGACACTTGTTAGTGCCAGTGTGCAGCATCGTGAGTCACGCGAGTCGAGAGTGCAAGTAACTCAGCAAATAACGAATGAATGAGTGTGTGGTGTACTACACGATATAAAAATAAAGTACATTTATGTATATCGGTTATATCGGCGGGTGTGTGTGTGCGTGTGTGTGCTTTGTACATATATATGTATGTACTTATGAACTAAAGTGAAATTCCTTTATATTTTTTATTTTGTTTAGCACGTAACGAAACGAAACGTTGCAACGTAACGACAATTAACGTAAACGTTTACGCAGACTGCGACTGCGACGTCGTCTCTCAACCGGCATTTGTTTATTGTGTGTTCGCGTTGTCTTACGTTACGTGCAACGTTAAGCGCTTGAGCGAGAGAGGGAGAGCGCGTTGTGATAATAATAATAATATAAAATAATATAAATTAAATAATATGACCACACGCAAAAAGAAACGTCAGGATGGCAGCGGCAGCAGCGGCGGCGGTGGCTTCATTAAGAAAGTCTCATCGCTATTTAACCTGGACTCGGTAAAGAATAAATTGTTGTTGCACCATTTAAATTCAATAAGCATGTGTGCCTATCGATAGTACATACCATTGCGATAAACAATTGATCAGTGCTGCCAATTAATTGTGGTGCAGACAATTGGAAAATGTGTGTGTGTGCGCACAGTTTATTGGCAGCACTTTACGCAGACATTGGATGCTGCTGATTGTGAATGAAAGAGAAAGAGGGAGAGAGTTCAAATCAAATCAAGCTATGCATGTACTATCGATAGCAGACAAATTTAATAAAATAAAAAGGAAGCATCTCTTATACTCACCCAACCACCCACAGCTCGGTCGCGGCTAACAAATTTTCCAATTTATGCAATTTCCGTTTTTGGCAGTCCAAGAAAGTGATTCCGTTCGCTCAGTTGGCTTTTTTCTTTTTATTATTATTTTTTTTTCTATACACAAACTGAAACTGATGATTCCATGGTTTATTTATAAATTCCGCCAGACGTTCAGACAGAGCATTAGGCGAAGAAGAAGAAAAAAAAATCGAGAAAAAAACAACTACATAAAATGAAAAGCACAAATTCTCTTGGCCGCCGCCGTGTACAACGAGTTTTCTTTGTAGAGCGAGGCGAAGCAGAGCAAAGCAGCGCACGCAAAGCAGCGGCAGTGGCAGTGGCAGAGCAGAGCTCTGTGTTTGTCATCGTTTGTATTGTGTGTGCGTGCATGTGTGTGTGTGTGTGTGTCTAATTTGAGCGTAAAAACTTCAGCAAAATGTCGCTTTACGCATGCGCAACGGAATTTCTGCTAATGCACAAACACACACACACACACAGTGACGCACACACACACACATGTGCATATGTTAAATGGGCGTGCATTGTACAATTTGCAAAATTGATAGCTGCATCTCATTTTGTTTTTGCTGCCTACATATACCTTTCTTTTTCTCGCATGCCGTCACGCATAATGTCACCTACTTAAGTACGCGCGTGCGTATGTGTGCGTGTGTGTATGTGTGTGTTGCATTTGTCGTGGTGTGTGCTCTTCCGCAGTGTGTGCAAACTCATCACTGCTTCCTCTACACTCTCTTGCCCTCTCTCTCTCTCTCTCTTTTGGGGATCGCACAATTTGCTCAAAATAGATCTGCCGCCTTGAGAGAATTAATACCACCCAAATGCAACAGCAAATTCCAATGGCTTTCAAAAGCTTACCCCTCCTCCTCCGTACTTACCCCATCTAAAATGCTTGAATGAAATGAATGTGTATACATATATCTAATACAGTCTAGACTTGATATATAGCATGTTAGTTATTCAACTGCATGTCAATCGAAAAAGAAGCGAAACCTTGATGCCATTTGAATTGCGATCACACTTGAAACTTGATTTAAAATTCTTATTGTATATCGCTTTTATTTTTATTGATTTTTTTTTTTTTTTTTGTTTTATATACTAGTTAAAAGCATTTTCTTATAAACAACATTATAGGGAAATATATATGAAAAATCCAATATAAACTGAAAGTGCAAAAAATTGTTTAAACAATACACGTCGTCGTCCCAACCGCGACGATTGATTCACGCGTTTTGGCATTCGTATAGCCATTTCTGGCCACCCACCAGATGGGGGGATAGGATGGGATGGGATGGGAAGGAATTATCCAATGAATAGAGTGAACCACATTTACGCGTTGACTCAATTGAATTTTTATACGTTTTCTTTCCGATTTGGGTTCGATTACGTAGTAGTAGGTGTACAGGTGGTGTTGGCTTTATATAGTACCATATTGAAAAGACTCATCGGTTTTGTGTAAATAATCATGGACAGACTGCACTTTTTGGTATCAAGAGAGAGAGAGAGAGAGAGGGGGCAGAGATATCATATTTATGGCACCTACAGAGACTATATAGACACAGCTATAGACAGTACTTTGACAAAAAAAAAGCGGAATGGACAAAACTGGCTATAGACATGCATATATTATTGGGATATCCGAACTGTTTAAAATTAAAATGAGATTTTTATTTTTATTTGAATTATATAAACAAAGGCAGCTATAAAATGCATTTTCAAAATTATTTTTTAAATACGAAAAAAGCTTTTTATTGATTAATTCAAGTGCGTGCATTAGAATCTAGAACTGCACTTGAGAACGGGAGAAAGAGATTTAGGGAGAGAATTTCGTGTCTCAAGTGTAACTATAATTGTGAGCATTAGTGTAGTTGATATCTACAGCTAACGGAATTCAATTGCCACACTCTGGGGAAACTATGGTACCTTGCACATGAGGCAATCCCCCAACGCCCCAACGAGGGAGAAACCAAAACTAAAGCCCAAGCCCAAGCATAGACGAAAGCATATGATTCTAGCAGATAGATAAGATAAGAGCTATAGAAAGAACCCTATGCTGGCGATAATACACACACGTGCACAGGTGTGTGTGTGTGCGTGTGTGTGTGTGTGGCCTTTGACTAAGGCTAAAATAACCACAACAATTGAAAATACCTTTGCGGTTGTTTGCGAATGAGAAATAAAAAAAGAAAAACAGGCAGGTAGAGTCAATTAGAGCGATGGCAGGGGGAGTGTTACGAATACTTAATATATGTGTATATGTGTGTGTGTGTGAGTTTACTAATAGCTAAACGTACGTATGAGCGACCTTCCAATTGTTCATTTATGATGTAATTGTTTATATAACATTCCTCATGCCCAAAAAAAAAACAAAATCGAATTTAGTTAATAAATATGTTGTTCGAAACGATTCTAAGCAGCTGCGCCGCACTGTATTTAGCGTGAAAAACCAAAGCTGTTTTCCCAGTTGAGCAACATCTTGAATTACCAAGCACAAGTGTCGCATGTGTTTTTTTTTTTTTTTTTAGGAGCGACCTGACCTACCGCTCTCATTTTTGCTTGGTAGGGCACGTGGGTTGCCACAAAATTGCTTCGAATTGAAAGTTGCAGCAGAGGCAGCGACAGCGACAGCGACTGAGCCACATTACTCACATCATGTAGCAGCGCGTAGTGGCGCGGGGTCAACCCCGCCGATGTCAAAGGTTAATAAGCAATTTGAGCGCCGCCGACGTCGCAGCGCACGTGAGCAGCGGCAGCAGCAGACTTTGCATTTGCCTCCGCGGCTGCTGTTGCTGCATTTGTGTTTGTGGAGTTAGCAGAGGGGCGGGGGCGGAGGCGGAGGCAGCGATGTCGGCTTAATGAATTCATTTACACTTGGCTGCTAATCAATTGATCCCATTTGCTGCACGCCTATGTGTGTGTGTGTGTGTGTGTGTGTGGGCGTGTTTGTTATTGTCAGTTTTATGTCATGTTGCAATTTTCACATTTTCGAAAGTTTGTAAATTACGTGAAGAATTTTTTATGTAACTTACATATTTCATTAACTATCTCTCTCTTCCTATTTTCTTTCTCTGTCTCTCCCTCTCTCTCTCGCTCTCTTCTGTACACGTATGAGCGCAAATAAATGACAAATTGATTTTGGGTGGGGCATGGGAAATCGTTGACTTGGGTAGGGCAAAACGTTGCTAATTTCGATACCGTTTCGAATTTTAATTGAAAAACAGCAAAAGCAGCAGCTTTTTGGTGATGAGAAACAATCGATTTTTATATCGATTAAAACGATACTCTTGATTATCTTATATTTTTTTAAATCGGGCAATCTTGAAATTAAAAAATAAATTCAAAAAGTTCAAAAACATATTAAATCGAATCTATTATATCTTCGCTCTGCTTTGCACATTCCTTGGCATTTTAATTGAAAAGTATCTATGGTTTTATGTGCAAATCTCTAGTCTTTATCCACATTATCTTATCATAATTTATCAACATTATTCAAAGACTATCCCTAGCTACTCACGCTTATTTTAAGTTCATTTATATTGCTCAATTTTACTCACAATCTTAAGTTTTCTTCTCCTGGCAAATTCCCATAAATTTTCAGCTACACAAGGCATCCTCGACGAAGGTAAGCGTAAAGAAGCGTAATTAGAAAAAAAGTGTGTTGTTTTGTTTTCTCTAAAAAATAAAAATTAAAGAGAAATAAACTCTCTGCGACATTATTACTCATATATGTTTTGTTTCGTCCTAATCTCGCCTCTGTGTTTGTCCACATACGGTGGGGAATAACTTAAGTTGCATTTGTTGCTAAATATTAAATAGATTTAAATAATAATAATAATAATATAATATAATAAAATAAGACGCCATCTAGAGCACCCACCTTTGCATGCTGCACAACAATAAATCGCCATTATTATTAATAACTGATAATATAGTCAATCGATAAACGATAACCGATCACTACAGTCGATTGTAAAGCTTTTGTGAAAGTCCCCTCTGTATCCTGTACTCATAAAACCAACGTTACTTGTCTCTTCCAACCATTCTAGACAACTCTCTCTAACTTGATCTCTTTCTCTCTCTCTCTCTCTTGAATCTCCAGGTGAACGGCGATGACAGTTGGTACTACGAGGACATTCAACTGGAGCGTGGCAACTCTGGTCTGGGTTTCTCAATTGCCGGTGGCACGGATAATCCGCATATCGGTACAGACACATCGATATATATAACGAAATTGATACCAGGCGGTGCTGCTGCAGCTGATGGTCGTTTGAGTATCAACGATATCATTGTATCGGTCAATGATGTCTCTGTCGTGGATGTGCCACATGCATCCGCTGTGGATGCGCTCAAGAAGGCGGGCAACATTGTCAAGTTGCATGTGAAGCGAAAACGTGTAGCTGCTGCTGCAGCAGCCGGAGCTGCCGCCAGCTCCGCTGATGTACACGATGGCGTGGCAAGTGATACTGGAGCGGTGGCTGCGACGACGGCAGCGGCGACAGCAGCAGCAGCGGCGGGGCCAAAGGTCATCGAAATCGATTTGGTTAAAGGCGGCAAAGGATTGGGATTCTCCATTGCCGGTGGCATTGGTAATCAGCATATACCCGGCGACAATGGCATCTATGTGACCAAGCTAATGGATGGCGGTGCCGCTCAAGTGGATGGCCGTCTCTCGATTGGCGACAAGCTAATTGCGGTGCGCACCAATGGGGTAAGTGCAGACGACGAATGAGATACACTGAGAGAGAGCGAGTGCAAGATTAATCTGATTGAATTTATTGCTTACAGAGCGAAAAGAATCTGGAGAATGTGTCGCACGAACTGGCTGTGGGCACGCTCAAGTCCATTACCGATAAGGTCACACTGATTGTGGGCAAGACGCAGCATTTAACCAGCAGTGCATCACAGTCACAGGGTGTTGCCGCAGCGACCAGTGCTGCGAGCATTAGTGGCGGCCAGTTGGGATCGCAACAATCGCAGGCGCATTCACAGTCACAGTCACAGCTGGCGACCACAGGAACAGCGCAGGCACGGCAGCAGCAAATGACAACGGATTCCACAGGTGCGCTTAACAATGCGGGGCAAACGGTTGTTGATTCAGCCACCACCAGCCCAGGCCCAGCGACGGCAACGTCACTAATCTCTGTACCAGACTCAGTCACAGCTATCATCACAAACACAATCAAGTCCACCACCACCACCACCAACACCAACAACAACTCGAACACAAACACCAATACGAACACGAACAGCTTCGCCAGCTCGAAACAGGCTGCAACAACAGTCACAGTCACCAACAACAGCAGCAGCAGCAGCAGCAACAACAACTATAACAACGGCAGCAATAATGTTAACAACAACAACAGCAGCAGCAGCAACAACAGCAGCAACAACCACAACAGCAATGCAACAGCAGCAGCTCCTACTCCTGTCACTCCTCCTGCTCCCGCATCCGCCTATAATGCTAAGCTTGCAATGCCCATGGCTGTTAGCTGTGCCGACTTCAATCGTTCCCAATCTCCCTTGCCGAGGCGTAAGCAAATCCTGTTTGCAACTACTACGACTAACTACATTCGTACTAAATATTCCGCCCACACACACTCTCTCTCTCTATATATATAGTATATTTCATTAAAGGCGGCTAACAGTTCCATTTCGAATAGTTATTGTATCCTTTAGATACATTTATCTACTAATCTATAACCCACTCATTTCAATAGTTATACTACCTACGCACTAACTAACTAAAACATGTATTGAGCTTGGCATTATTCTCTGATCTCTCACTAACTTAACTGCTAGTCTATTGCTGCGCTTTCTCTATATTTATTAAGCCACTCTTTACCGTCTAAATCAATCATTCAATCAATCAATCATTCTTGCGATCAGTTTTCTGTGCGTTGATGATTCTTCGATTCTTGCTGGATCATTTGCTTGCGTGCTTCTGCTAGCTGCTCGTTATTAGTGTTGTTTTGCAACACTGCTCCTTCTTCACACCCACACCCACACACACACACACCACGTTACAGTTCACAATCACGGATCCAGTACTACGATACGAACTACTACGACCTTAACTAGAAAATCCTCACGCGCCCATTTGAGGCAACGTTTATATATCGTATTCGCATGCCCGAATCTGTTTAAGTATATATCTTCTTAGTCCTCATCATAGATGTAGACAAACGCATCAGTATACAAACACACACATACACACACACATACAGACTCACAAACATACACACACACGCACAGCCACTCGCACATACACTTGCGTGTGTGTCTTTTATGTGTATATTTGCAAGACGAGGAGATACTCTCTATCTCTCTCTCTCTCTACTTTCGTTGGTTGTACATCTTGATTGAATTTCGATCATCGTTTTCGATGAACTGTATCTAATATCTATTTGATATATATATACATACTTGTATAATCTAGTTACTAAGAATGAAAAGCGTGTTTTTTATTATATATATACTATATATATGTGTGTGTACTTTTCATAGTCATCAGTTTTATCATTATTACTTTTATAGCGTGTATTTTTATCAATATTTATATGTAACTACTACTTCTTTCTCTCTCAATAAGCACGCTCTTCATTCTCTACTACTATTTTCCAATTTCCAACTCAATTGTATTATATATTACTTTACTTTTTGAATAACAAATCTATCTGACTGTAGACGCTCGATAATTGCAAAAAACTTCTATGATATCCGGTTACAATTATCGAGCGTCCAATTCGCGTGTTCTTCTACTGGTTTTGTGTTTTCTTTAGTTCTATTTCTCTCTCTCTCTCTATCTGTCTGTATCTGGGGTTCTTCTAACGTATATTCACTTTAAAGATATACGAGCTCGCGATCTCTCCACTAATTACCCTTAATACCATTTATTTTCATGTCTTTGTTTGTGTTTGTGTATGTAAATGCGATACAACACGTGTTGTGCTTGATAACTTTTCGAATATAAAAAAAAAAAAAAAACCGAATCGAATTTGAAAAATAAACAAAAAAAAACCCATTGCGGCACCTTTTAGAACCGGGATCAAGATATGCATCGACAAATGTTCTGGCCGCCGTGCCACCGGGTACACCGCGTGCCGTGAGCACAGAGGATATCACCAGGTGAGTAGAGTACAGCTTGAGCGTACTGCAGAACACGCTTCGTTGCAGATTCTTCTTCTATAAGATCATATTGAATCCTAATCTATTTCATTCGCTCACAGAGAACCACGCACCATCACCATACAGAAGGGACCGCAGGGTTTGGGCTTTAATATTGTCGGCGGCGAGGATGGTCAGGGTATTTATGTGTCTTTCATCTTGGCTGGCGGTCCAGCGGATCTTGGCTCAGAACTGAAGCGCGGTGATCAATTGCTCAGTGTGAATAACGTGAATTTGACGCATGCCACGCACGAGGAAGCTGCACAGGCACTCAAGGTGAGTAGATCCATCGCTCAGATCATCTTGATTATATATACTAATTCTCTACTACTCTAGACATCTGGTGGCGTTGTCACACTGGTTGCACAATATCGGCCCGAGGATTACAATCGCTTTGAGGCACGCATTCAGGAGCTGAAACAGCAAGCGGCGCTTAGCGCAGGCGGATCTGGCACACTGTTGCGAACCACACAAAAGCGATCGCTCTATGTACGCGCTCTCTTCGATTATGATCCGAATCGCGATGATGGTCTGCCATCACGTGGCCTGCCCTTCAAGCATGGCGACATTCTGCATGTGACCAATGCCTCCGACGACGAATGGTGGCAGGCACGACGTGTGCTCGGTGACAATGAGGACGAACAGATTGGTATTGTGCCATCAAAACGACGCTGGGAGCGCAAGATGCGTGCACGTGATCGCAGTGTCAAGTTCCAGGGACATGCGGCGGCAAATAATAATCTAGATAAGGTATGGCATAGTGTGGAGAATCAAGAACCAACTGGAGAAAGCGTATGCAACTGAAATTAGGCGAGAGTGTAGAGTTTTAGAGGAATTTGTTAAACTTGTGCTCTCCCATTTGTTTCCATATACATAGTTCTCTCTGAGATTTGTTGTTTATTTTTTTATCAGATCTTGCACGTATCGTGACTAAATCAGATTAAAATTTATACGCAATTATTTCTCTAGTTGGAATTGGTCTATGTTATTCTCGCGCAATTACTTTAGACTTCTTTACTAATGTGTTCTCTCTCTCTCTCTCTCCTCCCTTCTGTCTCTATCCCTATCTACCCATAATTATAGCAATCAACATTGGATCGCAAGAAAAAGAATTTCACATTCTCACGCAAGTTCCCATTCATGAAGAGTCGCGATGAGAAGAACGAAGACGGCAGCGATCAAGAGCGTAAGTAGTAGTCAGTCAGAGTCTACAACACAGTCTCTCTCAACATCTCTCTCTTCGCATCGGTCTTCTACAAAGACTTAAGGAGATGTCGCGCGAATTAATAACCGAATAAGCGCGCGATTTTATCAATTAATTAACAACAAAAACAACAACTACAATAACAACAGCGGAAAGAAGCAGAGTATCGCAGAAATCTCTCGCACTTTCTCAATTCTCTGTCTCTCTCTCTCTCTCTCTGTCTGTGTCAGTCTCGGCAATTTCTCACTGTGTATTTTGTGAACGCTTTCTGTGTGCAATTCTCTCTCTCTCTCTCTATCTATCTCTGTCTCTCGTTTTACGTGTGCGTGTGTGCATCTGTCTGCTGTGACTGCCATCTTGCCGGCAGTCTCTGTTATTATTATTAATTCTATTATTATTTTAAATATATAATTGTTATTATTAATATGTTAAGTTGCGACGTGCATATATAAAACTTGATACATTTGATGTGTACGATATACGAATTCTGTTCTGTTTTTCATGTTTCTGTTTTAATAAACATTTATTCAAGTGTGTTGTCAACTGTGTTTCTTCAGATTATACTACTAAGTGTATCGAATCACTCACAACACACACACACACACACACCTCTTCCTGCACACACAGACAGTTCATGTGTTTTCGTTTTCATTTTTCAGTTTGATTTAAGTTAAGATTTAAGAGTCAGTCCTTAGTTAAGTAATCGACAATACTGTAATTACTATCGATAGTAAGTGTATGCGGCATATCGATAGTAATTGCAGCACATAATCTTATGTTTTATGTCTCTTTATGTTCCATTTTGTTGTAAATTATCGATTATTTCATGCATTTGTTTACGTTTTGTTTCTTGTCTTTTCTTCTTTTCTCTTCGTTTACTTTCATATGTTGTTCCTGTTCTACTTGCGATGGTACCTTGTATACACACACACACACACTCCTACCCACCCACAACAAACACACACGCATATAATCATATGTGATCATGTACTACATATATTTGATGATATAGCGAATGGATTCGTGAACAGCAACAGTGAGATCGATGTAAACAATGTTAACAACAATCAGGCGAACGAGCCGCAGCGTAAGTGTGTCTGTGTAATCGTTTATCAGATATGTATATCGATAAATATTTCTCTTCATATGCATATATAGATCTATATGTATTGTGTGTATGTTGTATGTTGGCTTTATATATACATATATATATTATTATATATTCAAAAAAAAAAAAAAATACTGTTTAGAGATCGGTGTATGCACATGGTTTATGTTCTAGCGTTTTCGGGGATCGGATCTACAAAACACACACAAACATCACAAAAACACACAAGTTACTAACAACACACACAAATTCATACACACATGATCATCTAATAATGTATATTTAGCGTGAATGTATTCCTGTATTATCATCAAGGTGCTTCAGCGTTACAATATGTTGAGTATGGATCAGCTAATATAGAGCTTACTCCTCCTCCTCCCTTCGTACAGCTAAACATCTGAGTCGAGCTCTCAGCAACAACAATAAGAAAAGAACACATACATCAAAATACTACAACAACTTCATTCTCTCTCTCTCTATTTCTCTAACTCTCTCGCTCTCTGAAGTGTATCAACTGTTCGTTCATCACACTCCACATCAAATTTTCAAAAAAAAAAAAAAAAAAAAAAACTATGAAAACTATTTGAACTACTACTACAACTATCGATTCTCCTATACCTATACTATTACTTCAAATTTATCTATACTATATTTTACTGCTATTCTGTTTTAAACTGACCAAAACGTATATCTTTTTCGATTCTCTTTTTTTCGTTTTTCTCTCTTTATTTATCTAGCTTTTATGCTTTGCTACACACAAGACGATGCCAACGCTGAAGGAGGTATGTACTCGACTATAAACCTGAAGCTTAACTAGATTTCAAAACTACTCACACTCGCACACACACTCACAGAATTACACAGTGACACACACATGAAATTTAGTCTATATATGTATTTATATAATGATCAATTCTTACAATCTAAGCAAATCGACACAGACATCTCTTTAGTTCGTTAGTTAACACTCACACACAGTTAGACAGTGGTCACTCGTATCTCATCCAATTATCTCATCCAATATACGTATTACTAATACTATACCCGTAGCCCACAACAGTTCATGTCACCATGTCCACAGACAATTTACTAACCCGCCCACCCAACAGTAATCTCTCTCTATATCTCTCGCTCTCTATATTTATTTTTGCAACTCGAAACATACATACAAACATACATATATACATAATAACATACACAGTTGATCCATAAGTCATATATAATTAGTCCTAAGCGATCTACTATATATACTACATAAACATATTGTACATTTTACTATCCTAATTTACGATTAGTATATTATTTGTCTTTATTCACATACATAAGTGTACATAACTTTGATACCGAACAGTGAGGACTGAAAATTTATATTCTTCTCATATATATATTTTCACTTACTTATCAACCGATGTTTTTTATAAACTGAATTGGATATAACTTTTTCATATATACATTTTTTTAATGATTTCTTTGTGGATCAAAATTGACAGACAGACACATTCCAGGCACATACACATACGTACATCTATCTATACTCTATACTGTCCTTATCGTATGTGTAAATAGTGCTATTTATATGTATGATATATATATATATAGAGTAATATGATCTATACAAACAAATACTCAACATGTATATTGATCTGTGAATTTGTATAAAATGTAATCTAAGTTCTAGCTACATATGGTACACATAATACACATACTAACGTATATAGTTAGTATCGATAAAAGAAATATGAAAAAACAATTCGGAACACCCAAGATTACTACATGTAACTAGTTCCTGCATACTTTATTTTACAGTTATTACTACTACTATGATTTTTGATCTCGTTCGAAACTCATTCGTTTAGTTCCTTGTTGAACTCTCTCCCTATCGAGCACATACATAATGGTACTCGATCGTCAACTCAATCGGTGGACACACGTACCCATTTTGATAGTACGAGTATGGGTGTGCGTTCACATACATAGGACGTGTGTGCTCGCCGTAACCAACTTAACTTTTTCGAAACTAAATTCTAATTTATTTATCGACCTTCTAAATGTTATTTATGATTAACATACAAAAAAACGAAATACCCACATATACTATACAATACGATATAAGTACAGAAACCTAAAAAAGAAATAGGTCGACAGAGTTTCAGTTCTTTCAGTTCTATGCTCATACAGAACCATTTTGCAGGGAACTTGCAAGAAAATGCGGTATTATCGAAACTACCCTATCTATAAATTATTGAAAGTACTTCCCAGTTTCTGAAATGATCAGTTTTCGAAGGAAGGCATAAAAATCGAAAAAGTTTGTCGGTTTTCGTTTGTTTAAATAGTTTGTTACTCATATATGATATGATATTTCATGGATCCATGAATATATCCTTAAACCTTCTTTATATATCTATATGTTTTGTGTATATTCTGTACATAACCACACTTCTTTTACTCTTTGTGTTAATCGTGTTAGTTCGCTATTTAGTTTTGTGCCAGTTTAAGCTAGTTAATAATACTAAGTAAGCGTATACTCTCTCTATCTCTCTCTCTCAATATTTATTAAGTAAATTTTGCACTGCGAGAGACCTTAGAGTTTCTCGGTGCTTTCTCAGTTATACATACATAGTTATCGTTATCGATTGTTTTGCAGTCTCTTTCTTCGAAATGAATCGAACTTCGGTTCTAAAATTGTTTTTATTTTGATTTATTATTTGATTTTGATCTGTTTCCAAAGTTGTAGTATTTGCCTTCTCTCATACACAATGTTCACAATGTTATTCATTCGCTTTCATAGTACTTTGATTGAGATCTTTCGATTCGATTGGGTAAATCAATGGTAGGCTTGCCACATATTTATGTAAATATTCACAATGTTCGATGAATAAATGTGTGTGTGAATGAGTTTGTGTGTGTGATAAATACGTATGCATCTGTTTGTGTGTCTTCAGTCTATCTGCATGATCGAAAGCTCATCCGAAGTTGGAACTTCGATGGAGAGATGGAAAATGTCAGATGAACCACTCAATTTTGTTTGCTTTTACCTAGGTATCTTTTCTCTTTTGAAATTGCACCCACATAAGGCGCACAAATACTCACACAAACACACACACACATGTACACTGACACAACACAACAAATTGTCTAAAAGATCATTTAAATTTTGCAGGTTTCTCAATACTATATCGATGATTAATTTTGTTGTATCTTTTTCTTTCTTTTCTTTAATAAATAATTTCCCCATTGACAACCTTTGTGTGTGTTAACTATTTTGTATTTTCCGTTCAACCTACAACTGTGAAAACCGAAATACATGATATCCCAAAAAAAAAAAAAAAAAAAAAAAAAACTGCTTCACCCACTATCTGCTGCCTACTGCGCTTTTTCGACTTTACTACTACCAAAACTACAACTACTACTACTAAAACTACTACCGCCACTAACACTACTACCTTTTCTACTACTATTCAATCCTTATACTACTCACATCTCCCGAAACAATTGAATACAACATTTGCTATGATTTTGTTGCGTTCGATATTCTGTTATATCAAAATTGTTCTACCTTTGCCATGTTATTTACAAACACACTCACACACACACAAACTACAACTACCATAACTCGTGGCAATACGATAACCTAATGTTCAATATACATATATATATTTATATATATTCTTGTTTTGTTTTGATTTTTTTGATTTTTCTTCCTAACTTTAATTGAATCCAACGAACATTTTTAACCGATCGATGGAAACATCAATATTTATATACTTATATATAATACTTCAATATATAAAAACACACATATCTTTCTATATATATATAATTATTAACGAATATATATACATATATATATAAATATATGTGCGATCGTTCATGTACTGCGACAAAAATTACTAAATTTATCTACTACTACCTATCAACCCCGTCTATCTCGTACATCAACCAACAACTACCAATTGACAAATCGACCTATAATACCTATCGATCCGCATATGTCGCGCAGGCGAGATTATCTACAGAGTGGAATTACCCGATATGGAGCAGATAACATTAATCTACTTGGAGAATAATGATGCTGACTATCGTAAGTCGAGCAACTAAGCAACAATTTTTGTAAAAGAACCAAACAAACCATATAAATGCAACAAAACAGCTATAAAGGCCCTTAAATATTATCAATTAATTATCAAGTTAAAGCTTACGTTTCTTAAAATAGGTTTACAAAACAAATCTATGCCGAAAAAAAATATATATACAATATCAAGAATATATATTTCTGTTCATTTGGGTTTCTTATTTTCCATTTTTTATTCTTTCATTTGTGTTCTAAAAATCGAAAATGCAAGCAATTTTCCTTAGTTAGTTTCCTATTATATCTTGCCCTAACTCTCTCTCTCTCTCTGTTTCTCTCTCTCGCTCTGTCTCTCTCATACACGCTGTCTACCCTTCAGCCTGTTCACTCTCATGCTATTTCTCTATCTCTCTCTAGCTCGTTTTCTCTCTGCTTTTTGCAAATTGAATTTCGAATTAATATTATTAGTCTAGGATGTACCTGAACTCTGATTAGCTTAGCATTTAGCTGTTTGTCACGGATACCACCATATATACCGTACACCTTATCCCAAACTTTGCATATATTTTACTTTTTTTCATAACACACTGCGTCATGTTTTTGTTTTGTTTTCACTGCTTAATAAGAAGTTTACCAAGAACTTAATTCTTTCGATTCGATATTTAGTATATCATTGAATTCTTATAAAGCTCTTCGGATGATATTCTGCTTCGTATATACGTTTAGTTAGCCGTAGTAAATCAGATAAAGTCATTTACTATAATTTCAGCCTAGCTATCGAATTAGCTTTCGTCAGTGAGAACAGTTTTCGAATGCTTTACGAGTTTACATTACTGACTTCCCTATCGATTTATAAAATAGTTTCGTAGTCTAGTTTGTTTCGAGTTTTGTTTTTGTGCGTTGCCTGTTGCTGTTCTCTTGTTCCATATTCGCTATTTCGATAAATTATTTTTGTTTTTATCTCAAGTATCGTACAGACATTTTTGAGTTTTTCTATTGTAACTGTGCTTAGTTCCATAGTTCATTCCACCTTAATTCTTTGGTTTGTTCAAGCAACTTTCGTAGCGATGCAGTCAAAAATACTATTCACACCGCGATAGATGTACTGTTATATTTTCCATTCTTATTAAAAATCACTTCTCGTTATCGATATTGTAACATTTGCACGCACATTTCCACTACGCGACACAACCGACCGACACATCCAAAATCGCCCGCTGAAAGATGAAAAAATAATGAAACCCCTCCAATTTAGATCTTAATTGTACTAAATATATATACATATAATAACTGTATAATTGAGTAGTCGACTAAGTGGGAACAAACGGAACGTGAAACTATATTTCTATAATATATATTATGAAATGATGTATTAAAAAAAATCGATTTGAATACGCAAATTTTCTGAGTACAAAATGATGTTGAATAAATATTGTTGTTTGACTTAAGAAGTGTTTGTTATAATCTAAATACATACTACTATATCTCATTCAGTCCTCCGCTTCTGAGCATATGTATGTGAATCAATCGATCTATCTAATCAATTCCTGCGGTTACTTCAATCCACTCACAGCAAAATAAACGATCATCATGTTGTTTTAATTCATGTATTTCTTACATTCGTTTTCTCTATCTTATTTTTGCAAACTTTTTGAATAAACTAATGAATAGTTATACATCTTAACATGATTTGCAAAAGATATCCCATGACATGCTGTTACAGAGTGAGTAAACTATGTGAAATTGAAGAAGAATCTCGAACCACCTCTGCAAAAGTATGCGAAAATCGATCCCAGAAAATAGCTCTATCTGCCTAAGCTAACTATAAACAACAAAAAAAATGAATATACACATACATATATCTAAATATCTAAATCTATATGTATAGCATAGTTCCTAAGTTAATTATTAAAAAAAAAAGAAAAAACTACCTCTCACATAAATCATCGTTTGTGGTCGTATATAGTACATATATAGTATAGAGCATTGTAATATTTGGTTTGTCGTTTGTATTGTACTAACTTTATTTTTAGTTTCGCATTCTACTTAGTTTCTAGTTCTTGGGAATGCATCAGTTATTAATAGACTAACGACTAAAACTAAAACAGAAACTAAAACTAAAATACCAAACCCTTGACCTACCAGAAACCTAATATGTAATTCCCAAATTGGAATCAGAATTACGATTATATATATCTGAATATGGCGATTCTACTACTACTACTACTACCACTAGTATTGTATTCGTGTATTCGTGTGTTGCTCGTCTAGATCGTATGGCACCAGTTGTTTTGTCTGTAATCCCCTAGCATATATAATACCAACCACTATGTATATATGTATGTAATTCGATGAATTTCATTTATATTGAATTCTTAATCGGAACTTTAATCTTAATCTTGATCTGAATTTGGATTTAAACCCCAAATAAACTACCCAACTACCTATGTAATTCGATGGCAATTGATTTTTGCTGTTTATAATAACCATGCCTCGTGCCGTCGATGCCGCCTCCGTCCCACTCCTTGCTACATAGAGATTACGAAACCAAATACTATATATATAGTTTGCTTATATCTATCGATTATATTATTATGATGATGTTTATTATTATTATTATTTCTCAAAACAATATTGAAGATTATATATTATATTTTTCCTTTTTGATAATATTTTTTTCTTCGTCATTCTATTGGAAATATTATTTTATTTTCATTACTTTTATTTTAGCATAAGCGCTCGTTACACTAAATCTACTTAGTCTCCCACCTAACGCTCTTCTTATCTCGCTCTCTTTGGCCTGCTAAAAACCTATCGTAGCACTCCACAAAACCATCTAAAGAGCTGAGAGATATTGTAAATGATTGAGTCACGTTTGGAAATGCAAAAAATAAAATTTTCTTACACTATCTATCGCTCTTTCTCCCCTTTTTCTATCTCTCTCTCTCTCTCTCTTTTTATTTTATTTCTTACCCTGTCTGCCTCTGTCTCTATTTCTCTATATATTTTTCTCTCTCTCTCTCTATTTCACAATTTCTTTTAATTTCTATGCAAAATTATTGAGAACATTAACCTGTTCCCAACACCACCTCCCCTGCAATTGAAAACTGTTTAATTTCTTTACTGCCCCAAAACCCGGCCTCGCTCCGGCCCGAGGACCCTAGTACCTAGTACCCAGTACTCTCCACTCATTTTGTAAATTTTGATTTTGCACCCGCACAAAACCTAATACCATTGCCTACTATGCTTGCAGCTTCCGAGGAGAACGTGCTGTCCTATGAGGCCGTGCAGCGTTTATCCATCAACTATACGCGTCCCGTTATCATATTGGGACCGTTAAAGGATCGCATTAATGATGATTTGATATCCGAATATCCAGACAAGTTCGGCTCATGTGTGCCACGTAAGTGATAAATGGAAACATCGATTCGAGATCAATGTTGCTGTTAATTTTTAACTGTTTTAAAAGATTGTGATTCATCTGAGCATATAAATTCTCATTCTCATTAATTTACCATACACTCCACAGATACCACACGACCAAAACGCGAATATGAGGTCGATGGTCGTGATTATCATTTTGTATCGTCACGCGAACAAATGGAGCGTGATATACAAAATCATCTGTTTATCGAAGCTGGCCAGTACAATGACAATCTGTATGGCACCTCGGTGGCAAGTGTGCGCGAGGTGGCTGAGCGGGGCAAGCACTGCATACTGGATGTTTCGGGCAATGCAATCAAGCGTCTTCAGGTGGCGCAGCTTTATCCGGTTGCCGTCTTTATCAAGCCCAAATCCGTGGACTCTGTCATGTAAGTGTCGATCAATAGTAACAATAAGACATATTTAATACGATATGGATTGTGTTTGCGCAGGGAAATGAATCGTCGCATGACCGAGGAGCAGGCAAAGAAGACGTACGAACGTGCTATTAAAATGGAACAAGAATTCGGCGAATACTTTACGGGTATTAATTAATTTAATATATCTTTTATTTTCAAGTTAATCCAATGATTTTTAATTACTTCTTTAGGCGTTGTACAAGGCGATACGATCGAGGAAATCTATAGCAAAGTAAAATCAATGATTTGGTCACAATCGGGACCAACAATTTGGGTACCATCGAAGGAATCTCTATGACCAACAGCCACAACAACATGGACACTGCCGCCTCGAGTACGTTGTCGACCTGTCTCGAGAACAACAACAGCAACAACAACAGCATCAACAACAAATCAGCCGCAACAAAAATCGTCGCACTGATGCACCACAACAACATGGCCAACAGCAACAACAACAACCGAAGCAACAACAATCGTAACAGCAACAGCATCAACAATTGATTCTTGTCTCGATAAGCAAATGACATTTGCCCGTGCCGAAACAAAAGATGAGTCCCAAAGCAGACGATACAATATATGAAAACCCAACCCAGGGGTTAATTCGGACAACTGAAGTGGCGGCTGTTTAGTTTTAGTTAGAACAAAATTGATACAAAAAGGACAACACACAACCACACACACAAAGCGAAGCATATTATACATAAGATCTAATATGAAAAGAAACCCGTTAAGGCAGAAGATAGTAAGAAAAGTAGTTAAGAAGTGTTAGCAGCATTGAGAGGAAGATGGAAGAGAGGAAAGAACGTTCGTTAAGCGATTTAGTGTTGTTTGTTTATGTTGATGTTTATACGAGAGTTATAGCGAGTGAGTTATGTTGACGCTAATGATAATATGGTACATTATTATACATTATATACACACTAGACATATACAACTACATTTACATATACCCGGTGGATATATGTGTGTGCTGGATATATGCATATGTATGTGTCTAACTCTTTAAGTGCGACTAGCGTCAAATATACTACGTTAATGATAGCAATTGAAGTTAACTCAGTTGGCGAATACGACTATATAGGTACATATATACATATATGGGTTAATAGACGATGACGACGACGATAAGTTGGTGCATTTGTTGTTAGATGTATTGTATTTTTTTCCCCACGCGCCTTTGCCTAATGCAACACTAATCACACGATAAGAATCAAGATAAATGTATTGATTGACCTATGTATGCATATATATTCATACATTTATCTATATACACATACATATTGTATATGCGTGTATGTACACAAATACCATGTAGCCTAACTAAAGTAAAGCGCCAGCAACGAGAGAACTAGATAGATAGAGAGAGACCGAGAGAGTAGAGAAAAAAGCTGCAGAGAGGGGAAGATTCTTTCAATGCTAAAAGTCATTTTACTACTTAACATAAAAGCATAAAACAAGCAAGTTGTGGACGCATAGGCATATTACGATCAATACAACATATACAAATACATATACACACATATATAAATATATATATCTAAATATATATATATATATATATATATATATATATATATATAACATATATATGTATGACACACACCGATACGGTTTAATTTTACAATTGAATTTGCAAATAATTCAAATACCTGAATGGTATTTACAATTTTTTTTTATATATATACAGATATATATACATATATGTATATTTATATATCGACAGCAAACGATTAGCTAATGTTCAAACAAAAAAATGGAAAAAACAAAAACAAATTTATGAATTATAGACAACGCACATAACTGCTAATTGCCCCCGACCCCGTCCCCGTCGTATTATTTTTTTCGTTTTTTTTTTCGCTCCATATACATACATATATATTTTTTTGCCTAAGAAATTTAGTAAAATTCAAATTAATATTAATTTAATTTTTTTTTCTAATTGTTTTGTGTGTCGCTTCCAGTTTTCCGCATCAATTTATATAAAAAAACCAATACATTTGTTATCTGTGACGGAAACTGCTCGCGTTCTACTTATACATTTTGTCTCTGTCCCCTATTTTGTAATATGACTACATACATACATCTATATCTATTTTGTAAATTATCACAAGATCCATACAAACAAACACACACACCACTATATACACAAATATCGAACAGTATATGTACGTGCAGCTGATGCATACGAAATTCTTTTTCACATTGTTGTATTTAATAAACAAACCTAAGCGAATTATATTAATTTAAATCTAAAGAAAGCAGTAAATGTAATAAAAATAAAAAAAAAAACAAAACAAAAAGCAAAAACAACATAAACTTCTATAAAAACATAAAAACAAAACAAAATATTTTTCATCCATATGAGAAAAAGGAAAATAAAAAAAAAAGCTTTTTACTAAATTTCTTCACTCAATCGAAAAGAAAAACTTATAGAGAAACGTGCGTTGCAGATGATTTTGTAAATTGAAGCGAATTGTGCACAACTCCCCCAAACATACTGATACACACACAGATACACACATGAATCCATAAACTATATCTCGAGTGAGCCACGACTGCGAAAGTATGATAGAAAAAAGAAATCAAAAACCAGAGCAACAGTTCGAAAGGACTTTTTTTTGGCGATACATTTATAGAGTACCGATACAGCAGATGCTATTTGGGACTGCAATTAGTACTTAAGATTGCCAATACATACATATGTTTATAAGCCCGAGTCGTATACATATATGATCGATTCGAAGTCAATGCCGATTCGCAAATGGAACTTATGATAACATACTTTAGCGTAAGCACTATGTAATCGCTTTCATACTCTAAACAAACATAATATAACTACTACGAATCTCTCTCTCACATAACTCTGCTATACTGCCCCCAACAACTACGGTTCACCTTAGTCTGTACATACTGTACGAATTTGACTCTCAATCGAATGAAAACAAAAAAATACATGCATCCGCCTTGCAACCTCTTTTTGTGACCTCGCTCGCTCGCTGTGTAAACGAATTCAAACGGAAAGCAATCTAAAAAGTACACAAAATCGGATTAATTGGACGAACGAAATTGATATTAAAAAATAAATGAAAACAAAAGATAAATAAAATAGAAAAGGAAATTGATATTGATATTGAAATCGAAGAAATTGACTAGTAAATTTTGAAAGTGCTTGGTTACATGCGTGTTGTACGCGAGAGATGTTCAACTAGTTGATAGATCGATAATAAAGGATTTTATGTATACTAGAATAACGGCGTTATTATAATAACTTATGTATCATATACCAAAATATATACATACATACATACAAACATTTACATATATATATAGTATATATATACCATATAGAGCTGTTCACATACTTATGGGGTTTTAAGCCCGTTCGTTCTCTGATGGCGTGTGTTCGACAAGTCGTTCCGAGGGTAAACTGTTCCGAAGCCTTAAATGCAATTATTTAACGCATTTACGAGTATATCCATAATTACCTAGATATGGCAGACATTACTTGAACATCGTTAGACGGATTTGTAATAAGAAAAATTTAAAAAAAGAAGGTAAACAAAAAAAAAAAAAAGAAATCAAAGAAAACGCAAAACAAAAGACAATTTTTGATGTAGCCTTAGAATTGTATGCAAGAATTTACCAAAAAAAAAAAAAAAAACAAAGAAAAGAAGGAAATCAATGAATAATTAACACACACATACATACGTATACGTATGATGGCGAATACCGAATAGGGCATTTAACGATCCATAATTGTTCAAGGAGATCGTTCCACAAGTTTGTCGTGGAAGCATTTCATCATATGGTGCCTTTATCAGTTTTTTCTTGTTGGTATGCCGAGAGAAAAGAAAAACAAACGAGAGAAAGCGCATAATAAGTAATACCAATACCGATAATAACTTATAATGAGAATACTCACCCACACATATAAAATTAAGTAGTCGAGTCATCCGGCAAATGAAAGGATTAAATACAGTTTTGCAATTCTGTTTACCATCAGTTTAGCCCCTCGCCCAGAGTCCCATTGAATATTTTACAAACGAAACCTAGTAATATGTTTGTTATTGTTATTGGAACACTCACATGGAAAACTTAAGAAAAAAGAAAAAAAAAGCATAACAAAAGATCAACACGTACCTAAGTACAACTTATTCGATTGCCTTTTAAAGTTAAACGATTTGTTGTCCGTTGGCGAATAAGTGCTTTAAGTATACCTTACTATGAACTAACTAATTTAAGTTAAAACTGATGAAAGTCGAAGAGAATTGAGTAGATTGTTAAATTGTCTACATGGAGTATATAGTAAAGTCCCTCCCCAATTTCCACATCCCTGCACCTTGTCCACTGTTACTAGAACTGTTTAAATAATATGAAAATTTACAGCGCTAGCGGTGCTACATATACATCCCAGATAATAGATAATATATATACATACACACGTTTATAGAGTTACACACCCACGCACTGTGCGAGGATCTCCCGTGCAGCTGATGCTGAACTTTTTTGATAGGTCCGAGGCTGCCTATAGGAAATCAAGTGCTGTATTAGGGGTACCTCAGAGAATTCGCGGTCGTGGCATAGTTAAATACAAGACACACACACACACAAACACACTCACCTGGCACTCATGTACATATATACACACCTGTGCATTGCTGTGTATTCGTATACTTGCACCCACACACACACACACACATACACACTCTCACACGCACACGCACGCACACAAAATTAAATTATAACGAAAAAAATATAATAAATACAAAAAAAAACAATTTGTGAATCCTACATTATGTATTATTTATCATTAAATAGTTCATCAAACGATGCGACATTTGAAATAAACAACAAATTCAATACGTAAAAACATTGTGTGTGCTTAACTAATCCCCCATATTCATCTGCAGATATGATAATGCTCATTGTTGGGTTGAAGCAGGAAGTAAAGTCTATATGGAACATGGTCCACTAGAAGAAGACTCGTTTTGATCCCATTTTATCAGCTTAGTTCATCAAATCATCAACTTTTCATCAATTTTCAAATTATATATTAATCGATTCCTAATCGATAGTCGATAGTGTCAGTCTTGCGTGTTGGTCGAATCGCGTTTGATTGTATGTTTCAATTAGGATAATTAGTCGACGCTGCGTGTGGGTTGATTTGATGATTTGCTTAGTCAGTTGATTAGCCGGCTAGTTAGTTACTTGGGGTGACAGTGGGAGTGCATGTCAATTAAGTCGCCTTTGTGGTACGCAGATAGAGATCAAACTGCACCAGCGTGATGAAGTAGGAGAAGGCTGTCACGGAGATGAGAAAGATCAGATGACGATCCATGTGCAGCAGGCCGCACAGCATGGGCTGGCGATAGTGCAGCAACTGTAGCGAAAAGTGTTCCAGCTGCAATCGGAAATAGAAGGTATATCAAAGCTTTAACCAACCCGTGCAATGTAATACTCAAGCTCACCTCTTGATCCAGACTGGGCGGCTGCAGAGAGGTGTAATCACAGAATCGACGCACAGTCAGGGGCATGTGACGTAGCTCCACCTTGATGTGCTCATTGACCAGTGTCACGATATATGTATCAATGTAGAAGCCCAGAGCGTAGACGGCACTCACAACAATGGGATAAGAGACATCTCCCAGCGATTGTGTGGCCAACATATTGAATATCGTAAAGCAATTGGTTAGATTGTTGATCAGCGTGGTCAGCATCAGGCCGAGCAGTTGAAACTGATGCATGCCAAGACTCTGGATATACAATGCATGGATCTCGACGAAACGGCAACGTAACAGCGCGATGCGATCACAAAGCCGGCAGCTCTGCATCATCAGCAGGCCGGGACGTGGGGGCAATCCTCGCAAGCGACGCAGCTGGGCGAGCACGGCGTGCACTTGCTCATGCAATTGCCGTAGATACTTCAGCACGCTGCTATTGATATAATAGAAATAGTCTGCCATATTTTCCGTATAATTCCACAGTACAAAGGAATAGATGGCGAACTGTTGACGCAAGCGGACCGCATCCTCGGCGTCTGTCTCTGTCCCAGCAACGGCGAAGATGCCGCACACCTGAATCACCATCATGATGTTGATCAGCACAAATTTGAAGTACATGAAACGCTCGAAACTTATTTTTGGCCAGCGTGGTCCATGGTAACTGGCTGCAAAGGCCGCTTCCAATTTGGCTCTTTGCAGGGTGCAGCGATGATTGATATCCTTGAAGTGGAATGTGTTGGCCATGTAGGTAACAATCACTGTGACATACTTGATCAGAGTGTTGGCAAAACCCACGTATAGCATCAGCTGCATACGTCGATCCTCAGTTGCGGTTAACGATTGAAAATGATAGCCAAAATAACATGGAATGGCCACAATCAGCATCAGGCTGAAGGCATGGCTGTATGCCATGAGCAGCGCTTTCAATGGAGCTCGCAGCGGCTCCTGTGGTAGATAGTCAATGATCACTTGGCCATAGATGTTTGCATAGATGTGGCCATATCTATAGAACTTGTGCTCGTGGCGATCCCAGAAACTTCGTCTATCGTTGGACATGTCGTTGCGCCTGTAGGAGCCAAACTGGCCAGCATAGGTTTTGCATTTTACTGACTCTCCGATATGGTTGAGCGCTGTTGCGTGATTGATGCGAAGATAAGTTCCAAATAGTGCGTGGTGGCACGCACATAATAATAATATTGAATGTAGGAAAAACCTACAAAGTTACGCTTTAAACTTAACGGCATTTCACAGCAAAGTACTCATAATCTAGGAATCGATATTTCAACGTAAGCTACTCACTCCCACTCCTATCGATACCAAACAACTTAACAGAGCTCAAATCTGTGAAATTAAATATTTATCGAACATATGTATCGATATGTCGACGACTTGCTGCTTTGTTTATGTTGCATCTCACTTGCACTCACACTGCACAGTTGTTGTTTACCACTCGGCTTGTGTTCGTCTTAATAATATTTAAAGTTTTCATTTCGTTGCATGTTTACACTGAAAACCAAAGCTTATGTAAATCTCATGCTACAAACTTGAATGGCATGCAAATGCGTTGCTGCAGTGCTTAGTCGCGTATAGAAAGTTGATTTACATAAATCATCGAGTGGAGTAATGTGGAAAACATGTGCAGCTGGTCTAGCCAAGGGTTAAGGTTAGGCTGAACGCATTTTGTCGCATTGCACAACAACAATAGCCTTGCCCAGTTGTCTACCGTGACCACTGTCAGGATGTCTGCTAAGCCGCAGATACTAATTATCGAGCCGTTCTTCGGCGGCAGCCATAAACAATTAATAGATACGTTAATCGAGTGTGAGTAGTAGCCGTGGAGTAGTAGCTGTAGATCGATATTAAAACAGGTTATATTCCCCCATCTAGGTCTTAATCTGGACGACTATGAGATATTCAGTCTGCCCGCCAAGAAATGGCACTGGCGGGCACGCACCTCGGCCCTGTATTTCTCACAATTGATACCACCAGAGCATGAGTACAAAGTGCTCATCACTAGCTCCGTGCTTAACTTGGCTGAACTGATTGGTGTGCGTCCCGACCTTGTGACCTGCCGCAAGATTGTCTACTTTCACGAGAATCAGCTGGTCTATCCGGTGCGTGAGGTAAAGGAGCGCGACTGCCAATATGGCCTGAATGAGATTCTCACGTGGTAAGTGCAGCCAAACTCCGATTTTCATCCAATTTGACTAACCAAAAATATGTTGTCCCATCAGCCTGGCCGCCGATATTGTACTCTTCAATTCGAACTTTAATCGAACATCTTTTCTGGACAATGTGCAGCCGTTCTTGAACATTCAGCCTGACTTCAAGCTGAAGCACATTCGTGAACGCATCGAGAAGAAATGCGAGGTACTCTACTTTCCCATTAAATTCCATGTGTTTCCCAATAAGAGACACATCATGGATATGGAGAACGATGTGGAACCAGATTGTTTGCATTTGATATGGCCGCATCGCTGGGAGCACGATAAGAATCCCAAGCTGTTCGTCGAAGTGCTGATGGAACTGAATAAGCGCCAGGTGGATTTTAAGGTGACAATTTGCGGTGAAGCCTATCAGGCTGTGCCGGAGGCTTTCGAGGGTCTGCAGGAGAAACTGGGCTCAAAGCTTATCAATTTCGGTTATCTTACGCGCGAGGAATACATCAAGGCGTTGCTGACTGGCGACATTGTTATCTCGACCGCCGGCCATGAGTTCTACGGTGTTGCCATGCTAGAGGCCACCTATTGTGGCTGCTATCCTATTGCCCCAAACAAACTGGTCTATCCCGAAATATATCCCAAGGAGAACCTTTATAATACTTCAAACTCGCTGATAAAAATGCTCTACAATTGGTGCCGCAATCCGGAGATCTTTCGTCGTCACAGGGATAAGTTTTTCGATTACTTCACCTTTGAACGCTACTCGGCACAGCATTTGGTGCCCAAATATCTGGAAAAGATGCGCATTTCGGTTTAATGGAGACACAAATCGTAAATGATATGATAATGATTATAAATTGTATTGGAATTCCAGTTTGCTGTTTTGTGCAATACGCATCGAATTTAGTTGATAAGCCAAGCCAATTATAACTGACCAATTTACCATAGATGCGTCATATAGGAATATTCTGTATGTATAGCTTAACGCAATTGTTTAACATTTGTTTGATGTTTGCCAATTATCGGATTAGTTTCATATATACATACTTATGTATTCCAACAATTGTTAATTTCATTGATCGCTCCCAGTTGTTAGCAGCCAGATAACTGCATGTTGTTGTAGTTGAATATGCATTTAATCATAAGTTTGAATTACTTTTGTCTTGCTTCAGTTTTGAAGCCCTCTCCCATTTGCCTTAACATTGGATTAAATCCCTATAGAACAGAATATTTTTTATAGAACCCCCGATATGATCAATGCACAAATAGATAATGTGTGTGTATGTATATTGTCTGCTTCTTCGGTTAGAACATTAGCTGAAACATTTCATTTTCATTTTCTTACTAACAAAAATTTTAGACTGCATCGAATTCATTCTTTACAGCAAGTATGTGTTCATACTTTGAAATCAACCAGTTGTGGTACTACATTTCTTAATGTATCCCCCATAAATGTTAATTTACATAAACAAAAACAAACATAATACAACATAAAATGTAACAAAATTTGATAATTATAAATGCGCTAGAAGTGATTCTCTTTGAATTTGGGCGGCACAGTGTACTTCTGCTTGACATGACTTCGATACTCCTCGTCGTCGTCGTGACACTCTCGATAGCACTGGGCGCAGAAGAGCTCACCATCACAGCCAATACAACGATATACAGCATCCTCGTTGCATATATTACACCAGGGAAGCTCCTCAGTGGCCTCTTTATTTGCATTCGACGTGCTCACACCCAGCTCAGCGTCCAGGGGATTATCTGCTGCCGGCAAACGAGACTCCGCAACATACTAAACAAAAGAGGGAGAATAAAAATAGTCCTCGAAACAGTTTACAAGAAGCAGGAAGAAGTTACCTTTTGCATGATGGCTTGCAGCACAGTTTCATCGTTCTCGTCCTCGTTGTCGCTAGGAGTATTAGTTTCCGTTGAGCCGGCGGTTGCACCAACTGTAGTTCCAGCTACAGCTGCGGCACCGTCGATCGGTGTATCGCGCAGTGCCCGCAGACGTCGCTCAATGTCGGACAACGCATCTGTGCGCTCGGTTTCAACGCGCTGATCCAATTCAGTTTCACCCATAAACTGCTGCAGAAGATCCTTAATTTTATCTTGATCCGTTCTTTGGTCTGTTGACAGCAGGAGGTCCTTTTTGTCGTAGTTTTTCTGGTGCGGCATGCCGCTTAGGTTGGAAAGTCGCTCACGGATCTCATCATCCGTTGTTTCTACAGCCTTAAGATTTTGCAAGCGCTTGCTTATGGCGCTGTCTAGATTCTCGTCTATATCCCCGGCATTTGTGGCAACTGCAGAGGTAGCTGGTCTCGCATCGCTCGGCACAGTGGTATTTATGGGTGCCAGTACAGCAGCCAGTTCCTCCGAGGGCAGCACATTACTGAAAATAGGTGGAATATTATGAATTTCGGGTAATGTATTGCCGTAGATACTCACTCAAAAATGGCATCTGCTGCTTCGGGATCCCGTGGCGATGTGCTTCTCGGAGGCAGACGCGACTTAGTCACCAGTTCACCCGGAAGTGCCTCACAGTCAATAACCTTCTCGGCATCGGCAATCACTTGCAATTTCGACAGTTTGTCGAAGCAAATTAGGCAAACATTGAGCTCCTTGTTCCCCTGCCGAGGCACGGCTATTGGTCGCTTCAGACATTTAGCGCAGTACGAGTAGCCGCAATTGGGACAACCGTACTGGATAAACAGTTGCCAATTAAATTATTGCTAATTAGAACAAGCATACCCAATTATTGCATACCTCCTTGCAGAAGAGACCATACTTTCGGCTGCATCCGTAGCAGCTCATTGTGTTTTACAATATAAAAAAAACTCCCTACTTTATCAACTATGGAAACTTTGTGAAAGATAAAAATGTAAACAAAGGCTTATTCTGGTTTGACTAAATCACTGCAATAGCTCATCGTGAAATATCGATATTTAAATGACACAGTTATCGATGACATCGCTTCATTTCGATAACGTGCGCTTAGTAAGTAGACAAAGCTAAAGCAAAAATTTATTTTGCTGTTTTGATGATTGTCCAAATATGTACTTTAATTATGAAAGACACGTGATCAAAGGATTTTTATTTTATTCATACATACAAACGCACATATACATACATAATCCAAATGTGCAAGCAGCAATTATAATCCTACTTAGCTGCCAAATTCCTGAATTGTTTAATTCACATTTATTCTTACATATTTTGAATCACCTATGCCGGAATTCCCCTGACGTAGTTCTTTTTTTTTTTGTTTACACTAATATGTAACTTAAATACGCAAAATTATGATTTAAAAAAATATTACACTTTAATGCATATGTATACGTATTTAAATATCTAAAGATATTGAGAGTTTCAAGGAATGTAATTCATTTCTTCAGGGGGTGGCCATGAAACAGAGATGGATGTACTTATGTAAATCGTAATTATATTTAGTATAAATGCAAAATACAAAATTTCACGTGTGACTGTATTATCCTGTTTAGGCATATTGAGAACCATATGCCAAATAAATTGTCAGTGTTGTTTAAACCTAAGGGAATGGGATTTGATTTAAATATGATTTCGAAGCTGTAGTATGTCTGTTATATTATAGTATTAGTTAAGGAAACTTGCGTTATTGAGTTTGGGTATGCTTTGTTTAGTTTGGAAAAAAATTCCGGATAAATAAGCGAGTAAATACTTTCATTGCTTATAAAGATCAAGCGGTTAGGTAGGATTTGGATTCATAGTGGGCCACAACAGACTCTGGAGGACCTATCTATTCAGATGGTGTGAGATCATGTTCCACTTCATTCTCATTGAGTATTTGTGATAGCAAATCGTGCAATGGTTCGAGTATTTTTTTGGCGCCGGTATTGGTTAGATGCTTATAATCGAACATATCGTGATGGCTGATGGTGCCGTCCTCCTGCACCAGCCGCTGGCCAATATCAACAGTTTGCACACGATCCAGTCCCTTGGTCTGCTCCTTAACCAATTCATTGATCTGTGCGTTCTTCTCGCGCAGCGCATTTGGTTGCTGACCCCGTGGTAAAAGCGACTGCAAGTGAACAAATAGAAAGCGATTTTTAGCACGTTTAAAGTATTCCCTCCCCCCGTTAATTTCGTATATTCCTCTAACCGGTATCAGAATGTAGGCGCCTGGCAGCTTTTGTCGTATTTTTGTCACATTCGCGAGGACTCCTTCAGCCACCTCGGCAGCGCTATTGCTCACATTATTGGTGCCCACGTGCAGGACAACTATTTTGGGATTGACATTATCGAGGGCACCGTTCTCGATGCGCCACATGACGTGTTCGGTGCGATCTTCGCGTATGCTAAAGTTGAGGCAGTGCAGCGGTGCAAAGTATTGATTCCAGGTTTCCGTATCCTGTAGCGTTTCAAATATGCAGTCGCCGAGAAATATGACATCTGGATCCTTTTCGCGACAATCGGATATGAAACGGCGGTGGATACTTTGCCAGCGTTTGTCTCCGTCAACATCGGGTACGGCTGTGGGCACAGTGCAGGGATTCATTTTTGATTTGTTGTTGTTGCTGGTGTTGGTGTTGGTCGTGGAGCGGAGTTGTTGTTATCTTTAGCATGCGGCGTATGCTGTTACAGCTAGGGAAACTGCAAAGGAAAGCTGCTTAATTTCTTTCTTTGAGAGCAGACGACAGTTTAAACAACTGCAATGGCACCTTTTCAGTGAATTGCGATTACAAGTGAAAATAGTTCTAACCAAAAAATAATTGACAACACAAAACAGCAGCGGCGTTAGTGATGGAAATTTGCATTAGGGTTGTGAAAATGTATAAAAGATACTAATACATCGATATTTTTTTAAAAGAAGTGCGATATTATTTTGCACAAATATTTGAGTATCATAATAACATTACCACAAGAGATGATCCTTGCAAGTGCAATTTGTATTTTATAAATAGAGTATATGGTAATTGTCTATAAGTCTGCCTTCTCCGAAATCGCACGATTTTCAATATTTTGTTTTGCAGAACTATGTGTTTCGACATCCTGAAAACGAATCCGGTGTCGGAGGACGGAAATTTTGGAATTATTTTAGATGATATAAATATAATAAAATCGGCAATTCATTGCTTTTCTACACTGTTCGATAGTTCGATATGTACACAAAACGACGCATTTTACACGAAATTGTGTATGTGTATGTGTGTACAGCTGACAATTGTGTGTTCGGCTGACGATTTGCAGTGTGCAGCAATTTATTATTCAAGTGTTGCAAATGAAAATAAAATGAAAAAACAAGTTGATTTTTCGGAAAAGGCACTCTTATAGACATTTACCCTATTAAATTGCACAATATATTTAAATGAAAAAAAAAAAAAAAACTCGGCTGAACTTAAACAAAATAAACATTAAAATTATGATAGAATTTTTATCCAAATTCAAATTTCGATTTTGCAGAACCAAGAATTCATCGCTGGACTATCGTTCTTGTCATTTTCATCGATGCGATGCGATGTGCTGCAAGCCATCATCACTAAGCGCGAGAAGCAGCAGCGGCGGCCAGCAGTGCTGTGTGTGTGTGTGCGTGTGTGCGCGACGAAAAAGTATAAATCGTAACGAGCAGAAGAAAAAAAAACGTGTGAAAATTTATAGAAAGGTATTGGAATAGAATAATTAACGAAACTTTCAAATTGCATATAACGGACGCGTAGGCATTTGAAGGACTTTCTGTTCCATCGTGAGTGTGTGTGTGTCGCCTGTCGTCTTCTAAGTTCTGGTGTTGTGTGTGTGACCAGCAGCACCTGGGCGGTGGAGTGGAAATTTTGCGTTCAAGGACAACACAGAGCGACGGTGGCCACAGCTGAAAGTGTGTACAATGTGCTGCCACCTAACCGCCCGACCCCCAATCATCTAACCCTCCCATCCCCTATAAATTCTCTGCCCTCCATACGAACTCTCGATATGCTCCTCCTCGGCACACCAAGACACACTCGCCCATTATTTGCCCAGGCAGGCAGGCAGGCCTCTCGAACTATGCAATCCGAAAGTACCGACTTTTGAAAGAGCGGGCGCGTTTTTTTCCATTCAGTTGCTTTCTGTTCTGCTGCAAAACCCAGTTGATATACAGTTATAATTGAAGCGCATCAACATTAATATGCAGAGCAAAATAATGCTCTACAGATGTAGTGTAAAAAAGAGCGCATTTTAAAATAGAATTTTTCACATATTTTAATAGAAATTTAATTTTCAAAGAAAGCAACGTATATATGTACGTACATACGTTTCTGTGTGTTAGTGCGCTGGTGTAAAACTCTGTGCGTGTGTGTGTGGGGTTGCCAATATTTTTTTTTGCGTTGAGCGAGCATGCGCATACCATCACATGTGCGGAGACGCTCTCTTGCTCTCTCTCTCACTCACTCGCTAAACACATGGGTCGTTCGGTTGCTCGTGAGGCGGCTGCACTGAAAATAACTGTCGCAATTGAGAGCGCAACTCAGTCGCCGCGCAGTGAGAACAAACGTTCGAAAAAAAAAAGTACGTAAAGAAGCGAACAAAACGTCAGAATGTGAAAAAAACAACAGCTGCGCAGATTTGACAAAGTCGATTGGTGGTCAGTAAGGGAAAAGGGAAGAGGGGCGCAACTAAGGGGGGCATATCTTGCTGATGCCCATTTCCAAATGCACGAGGCGCATAGTCCGGCACAGTCGCGCACAGATTCTCGTAAACAAAACGCTCGAAATTTGCGTACCACGTGTGTCGTCTGTGTGCGTGTGTGTCCGCGAGTTTACCCACTACATATAAATATACATACAATTTTACATACATATATGTATGTCTGTATTTTATTGAATGTTGCAATTGTTTTCCGTGCAACTATTTTCCTGTTGTGGTTAGTTTTTATTACCGTTTCGGTTGCAGTGATTCTGTTTTTTTTTTTTATATGTTTTTCGAGGGCTACTACTACTAATCAACATTTAAATTTGCGGCACATCCGCTGCGGGCATTACTCAAAATTCGTAGGAAGACGCGTGTGATTGTATATGAACATATTATATATATACATATGTGTGTATATGAAATACACACAAACAAAATACATATATGTATGTGAGTATGTGCTAGTAGGTTTGTTTCTGCTGCTGGCTGGACGCAAAAACGTACATAGTAGCTGTCATAAGAAGTGTTTTAGTGTCGTAAATACATATATATGAATATGTGTGTGTGTGAGTGTGTCCATATATCTGCATATATTGCTATCCTTGTTCAAGGATTATTTAGCGTAGTGTCCTTGCGTGCAGGCAATAAAAATTGGCGCATAGTGTAAAAAGCAAAGTGAAGCTTGTTGCAAAACGGCATTGTTGGTCTCCCTTCTGTACGCATTGAACGTACACTCTCACACGCACATACACATTCAACGTACGCAATGCAGCAACATCGACGCAGGCGCCTGCGTCACGACGACGGTAGGAAGGCGACAAATTCTATCAGACAATGCATACATACGAACATACCATACATACTACACACTGATGGCACGTGCGTAAAATATCGATTCACATTTATTGGGATAAAGCCTTTAATCTCTAATATGCAATCGATAACTTGTTTGTTGAGAATGTGTTTTGTGCGATAGAATGGACAATGGCAATGGCATCGATGTTATCCCCCCCCACTGGCAAAGTTGTCGAAGTTTTTGAAGATGCGATCGTTTCGATATCCAGAGGGTATTTTTGTCGATTAACTTAATTACTAAAAAGTTACGATGGCAAGTAACTAATAACGATGTTTTCTAATTGGGAGAGGCAAATTCGACTTGACACCTTTCAAGCCCTTGAGACTGTTTTTTATAATCTCCTTGTAATCGATTTGCACGAATCTACGTGAATAAAGGAAATTCCAATATGATTTGTATTGCCTTTTCATGTGGCATCCTTATAATTGCCAACTCGATAGCGAGAGTGCTCCTTTAATTAATGGTCCACAGTCACGTATCCATATGTAGATACTTTATGGGCGGAAAGCCAAATTGTTTACGAGGTTAATTGAGCCGCAAAGTATGCAGCAGAATGTGCCAAGTGCGAGTCTTGGTTGTTTGTGTTTGTGTTGCATAAGCGGCAGGCGCTGTAACCATCCTCATCATCCTTTTGGCTACCTTGTTTTCTCTAGCCCCCACCCGACTCGGGCGTAGTGCGTCGTTGGGGCAAACAACTCCTCATTTACTTTACTGCCAACCGAGGAACTTGACTGTTTATCGTTCCCTTTCACTCTCTCGTCAGAAACTGTAGGCGTGTCTCAACGGCGTCATTTTATATTATTGTTGTATTTAATTTTTGTTTTTGTTTTTGTTTACTTTTACGTGGTTTTTCGTTCTCCTCGTTAAGTTAAGAGTGCATATTCGCGTTGTTAAAAGAACACTAACCAATAACCAATCAGGTTAAAACAATTAAATGTTTGCCTATATTTCGATAACTGTTCGTTGTAATCGTTTTTTAAATCTGACTTGTGTCCCTTTTGGGACTTTCTTTATGTGCAGCAGAACGACGCTCTCATCCTTTGTCTATTGTCGTCGTCGTCGTTGTCGTTTTTCGTCATTGTCTCGTCGTGGTTAACGCAACGCAACAATCGTTCAATAATAAAAAATACAAAATATACATCAGCGGTAAGAGCAGCCACAACTAATACTACTATTATAAAAACAACTACAAAAGCAGCAGCCACAACTACTACTATTACTACGAAAACATCAACACGCAAGTCATTGCTTTAACGGAACCTGCAACGGATCGCAACAGAGTAGCAGAGGGAAGAGAGAAAATAAATATAAACAGAGGCTTACAAAATGCAACAACAGACGATGCCTAACAACAAAAATTGAAAGGAGCGCAAAACGCGAAGCAAGCAAAAAAGAAGCGTGCAAAAAAAAAACAGAAAGACAGAAGAAAAAAAAACATAAAGAAGATTGACTGTGGTTGGGTGTCTGTGCGTGTGTACGGAGAGTGTTTTATGGATATTTGAGAGCAGTTACGAGCGAGCGAACGCGCGAACTCTCTCGGCGGCCACTCACGCTCCCCTCTCTCACTCTCACTCTACCTCTCTGTCTCTGTGTGAATTGCTCTCTCCCACAATCTGTCGCTGGGTCGGTCGATTGTTGCGTTGTTGGTGTGCGCTTATTGCTACTACTACTACTGCTAGGCCAACATCTTGGCTCGTGTGTATGTGTGTGAGTGCAGCGAAAGAAGAGGAAGACAAACAAAAAAAAGAGGCACAAGCAGCAGCAGAGATTCAAATAGTGTCGCTCTTGCGTTCTATCTCGCTCTGTCTTGCTTTGCTCTTGTGCAATTGGCATGGCTGCTGTAAGCAATTGCCAGAGTAAAAAGAACAGCAACAACAATAAGGATATTCAGAAGATATAAGAAGATTAATAGTAAAATAAGCGCGAAGGATTTGAAATTTGAAACCAAAAACAAGAAAAAAAGAGAAAAATAAGTTAATTGCTGCAACTACAAGAATACCTATTACAACACACACACACACACACACGTCAACTAAAACGGAAAGGATATTTCGAGCTGAACTCTTCCCACCATCATCCTAAATCACCCTATCCTAAAGTAAAAAAAAAGAGTTAAACGGTAAACAGTCACAGAAACAGTAAGCAATTTGTTAGAAAAATGAGTACTCTGTTGGAGGAGATTGGCCAGACGCTGGTCCCAGCGCCGATTGATGAACAGCAGCAACAACAACGAACATTGCTGAACACAACAATGTGCGATGATTCGAACGCTTCATCAGTGATGGAAGACATCGATGTGAGCAATACCAGCAGCAGCAGCAGCAGCACTAGCAGCACCAGCAGCAATAGCAGCAGCTGCAGCAACGGTTCCGTCTCTGGCTGTGCCACCGATACGGATACCGGCAAGGGCAGCAGCACTGTGGGCAGCCTCGATGTGGCCAGCGTTAGTTCGTCAAGTATCGGTTCGGCAGCATCGATTACATCATCGATATCAACAACTGCACCATCAACGTCTAATACATCTGGGCTCGGTTTGGTGGTCGATGTGGATAGCAATATTGGCAGCAGCCAGGAGCTGAGCCATGGCTACGATGCGAAGAGTGTAACGGAGCTCGATTCCCTGGAGGATTCGTGTGGCTCTATGCTAAAGGATGCTGACAAGCTTTGCAAGCTATGCAGGTGAGTGTTATCGTTGCTGTAAGTCTTTGAATGCCATTAATTTTGAATTTTTAAATTGGTTTGGCAACACTTTTCGATGATTTAAAAGTAATTGATTGCGATAAAAAATTTAAATTTGAGACAAGAAATAATAATCGATAGGATAAAGATGCCGATAAATGTCGTTTTTTTTATAGTGATGGCAAACTCTCTTTTTCGCTTTGCAGCAATTTTGCAATTGATATTATAATAATGTGAATTTTCTCTTTATACCTACAGTTCCCGTTTGGTGATGCCGCGCATTCTGTCGTGTCTACACGTTTTCTGCGAAGATTGTTTGATAAGTCTATTAGCCAACAAGGAGACGGTGTCGGCCAGTTCACCGGCTGCTTCACTCTCTTCAGCGGCCAGCTGCTCCTCGGCATCGTTCGATGGCAGCGATCATCAGCATCGATTGAATAGCATACTGGAGTGTCCTGTCTGCAAGCAGCCAACACATTTGGATAACAAGGGCATTAAGGGCCTTACGTGCGACTATATTGTGACCAATATACTGGATTTGTCCAATCTCGAATCGGAGCACATACCGTGCACCTCGTGCAAAAGCAAGGAGGAGACCATATCGCGTTGCAACGATTGCGCCAACTTTTTGTGCAATGGCTGCGATAATGCGCACAAATACATGCGCTGCTTTGAGAATCATCAGGTGGTCCGCATCGAGGATCTCCAGAAGAACGTTCAGAACGACAAGCTCATCATACACAAGCCCATCTGCTGTCGCCAGCACATCAACGAGAATCTCAAATACTATTGCTTTACATGTCAGGTACCCACCTGCAATGATTGCCTGCTTAGCGAGCACAAGGGCAGCGATCATCATTACGAGACGGCCAACATTGCCGAGCAGGCGGTGCGTGCTGATCTCGAACAGACCCTGGCCGATACACTGAAGAAGGTACAATATTGCAATGATGCTGGCAATAATCTGAGCAGTGCCCTCACCGAACTGCAGTCGCAGCACGACAATGTTCATATGCAGATCGATAATGCGTATAAGAGCTACAAACGTATGTTGGAGATAATCCGTGATCAAATGTTCGCCGAACTGGGACGTTTGCATTCGGAGCGTGAGTTAAAGATTATGGATTTAATGCAGAGCTTGGAGAACAATATGGGGAGATTACAGCAGGCGGCGCAGTTCGGACAACGTGCCATCGATAAGGCCAATGCGATTGAGTTTCTCTTGCTGAAGCCCGTGATCAATGCGCAGTGCATTAATTTAATGGAGCAGACGCCCCAGAGTGATGCCAACTATCAGTTGCAATTTGAGTGTATGCCCGATAAGTTTGAGCGTTTCGCACGCGATATGTTTGGCAAATTCCGCACTGAATCAAGCAAGCAAACAATGGGCGGATCTGGTGTCATCGGAGGAGCAGGAGGCATTGGAAATGGAAATACAGGAATTGGAAATATGTTGATGACTGCGACGCCATCACCGACAGCAACGCCCAAACAGCATACACCGCCACCGGCGTCTTCGAATCTCGTGTCGGGTTGCCATGGCGTTGGTGGAGTTAACGTTGGCGGTGCTGGTGGTGCCCTTTTGCCTGCCGGCGGACGTAGTTTGTCTGGTGGAAATGGTGGCGCTAGTGGCAATTCGGTACAGGGACGCCTTAGCTCGGCAGCTGTATTTAGCCCATTGTCTTTGCCATCGTCGCTGCAGAGTTCATTTGATGGTGACACTTCGGCGATGACAAACTTTTCCATGATGAGCACATTGCCAACAGATTCACCACCGCAAATGCAGACACCGTTGCAACAGCAGCATCAGCAGCAGCAACAACAGCAGCAGCAGCAACAGCAGCAGCAGCAACAACAACAGCAAGTACTGCAACAGGTGCAGCAGCAGAAGCAGCAGCAACAACAGCAGCAGCAGCAACAGCAGCAGCAACAGCAGCAACAACAACAGCAGCAACAGCAACAACAAGTGCTGCATCAACAAGCACAATCGATGCCTGTGGCACAGCAGATTGCTCAACTTGTGGCGCCTCAGGGTATTGTGCAGGTGCAGCAATCGTCCGGACATGTTAATCTTAATGCAGGACCCAACAATACCGGCGTCGGCATGGGTCTCGGCTCGCTCAATGGCCTGGGTATGAATGCTGGCGGACCACCGCCTGCGTTCAGTATGCTCGAATACAATCTGTCACGTCTTGCCAGTCTCACTGAGAATATACCAGATACTCTTAACGATACATTGTCCGTTGGCAATTCAAATGCAGTTGCTGCTGTCGCTGCCGCTGCCGGTGGAGCAGGTGGGGCGGGGCCACATCATCAGCAGGCGGTTATACCCGCATCGAATGTGACACCCACACAGCCTATCACATTGGCGGACATTCTTTCCGGTGATCAACGTGCCCTAAACAATCTTCAAGCGCTGGCAAAACTGGGACTCAACAACAATGGTGAGTAAACCTTTTCCTCCTCCAAGCAATCAATCCTTTCCCTCTGTGCTTTATGACTTCTACCAAATAACCATTGTTTAAGCCGTATTTCAAAATTTATTGGCTTCGGGTTTTTCTTTTTTTACGTGTTTTGTATTTTATTTTGTTTTATTTTTATTTTTGTTTTGGTTTTTTCTTTCCTCCCACCCCGACGAACCAACCAAACACACAACAAACTCCAACACTCCCAACACCAATACCACCTCCAACAACACCTCAACCACCACCACCATCTGCACAACATGAACATAGATGAACAGCATGATCTGTTGTCGTCGAACGGGAGCTCAACGTGCCTTGATTATCTTTTAACAGATTTCTGCATGCCGGCAGCGACCTCACCCAGTCTGCAGACACTTAATCCGATTGTTGGCGGTGTCGAGGATATGGGCCTAAACAATTTCCATGCCGTTGCTCCGCCGGGCACCACAAGCGTTGTGACCGGTCGCAATAAGGCGACACCCATGCAGATACGTTGCAAATTCGGTTCGCTGGGCACAGCGAAGGGACAATTTAATTCACCCCATGGCTTTTGCCTTGGCGTCGATGAGGAGATCATTGTCGCCGATACAAATAATCATCGAATCGAAGTCTTTGACAAAATGGGTGCACTCAAGTTTCAATTTGGTGTGGCCGGCAAGGAGGAGGGACAACTCTGGTATCCACGTAAAGTTGCTGTTATGCACAACAATGGCAAATTCGTTGTGTGCGATCGCGGCAACGAACGTTCCCGTATGCAAATCTTCTCCAAGTGCGGACATTTTATGCGCAAAATCGCCATACGGTAAGCAGCTACATTGATCATGCGTGGTTTGTGGAGTTAATTTTGTTGTTTTATTGTTTTAGTTACATTGACATCGTTGCCGGACTGGCTGTTACCGCCAAAGGTCACATTGTGGCCGTTGACAGCGTTTCGCCAACTGTGTTTGTCATCTCTGAGGAGGGTGAACTGGTGCGTTGGTTTGATTGCAGCGACTACATGCGTGAGCCTTCCGACATCGCCATACGTGGTGAGTAGAGATAGAGAGAGAGAGACACGTCCCCAATGATATCCTTAACAAACTATTCAACTATGTTGTTCTATCTATCCATCAGACAACGATTTCTATGTGTGTGATTTCAAGGGGCATTGTGTTGCAGTATTCCAAGAGGATGGCACCTTCCTCTATCGCATTGGCAATGAGAAAGTTACCTGTTTCCCCAATGGCATTGATATATCTAATGCCGGTGATGTGCTCATTGGTGACTCTCATGGCAATCGCTTCCATGTAGCCTGCTACTCACGTGAAGGTGTTCTGCAGTCCGAGTTCGAGTGTCCACATGTTAAGGTTAGCTGTCTGTGATTGAGATGCAACTTGACATTTCTATAACAGTCTCATTTATAATAATCAAATTCTTCCCCACATTTTTAGGAATTGGGTTTTGTTTTCGCTCCCATAATTGTAAACTTGAAATTTTAATACTTTATTCTCTTCATCCAATTTAGGTATCTCGTTGCTGTGGCCTGAAAATAACCTCCGAGGGATATGTGGTTACGTTGGCCAAGAACAATCATCATGTACTCGTCCTGAACACCCTGTATGTTCACTGATTGCAAATCAAAGCGCGCAATAATCGTCCAGCTGTCGATATGAACAAATACAATTACAAATACTCGTCGGGCAAGATATATGGATGTCGCCGGCAACAGCAGCAGCAACAACAGAAACAACAACAGCAGCAACAACAGCAGCAACAACAACAGCAGCAGCAACAAGCAAGCATAATCAATAACAGCAATAGTAACCGCAACAACAAAAACATCAGCAATATCAGAAACAACAGTAACAGCAGCAGCAGAAACAACATGGAGCAACACATCAGTAATATCCATCATCAAGCTATGCCGCCGCTTTCCATTTAAAGATCGGTAATGCGGCCAAATACTATAAAACCTCTTTGATATAGGCAGAAAAGAAAACTAACAAAATTACAAAAAAAAAAAAACCGAAACTGGGAAAAAAGAAATAGGAAAAGAGCGAATCAAATCTCGAAACACACACACACACACGTATATATATTTATATATATGTATATATTTATATATGTGTACATACATATATATAGACATATATATATGTATGTACATATATATATATAGGCAAACAGCAAGCAAAAAAAACCTTTTTATGAAAACGTTGTGCCCCATACATGCAGCATCAACAACAAAATGCAACAACACTATTTTTGATCTCTTATTTAAAAGCAAACAACAAAAAAAAAAAAAACAAAACACGATTAGCGCTACTAAAAAAACAACAAATCTATAACATGCAACAAACAAACAACTTTACTAAGTATAAAACAATACAAACAAAAGAAAACAACACAAAACTAAAAATAAATAACAACAAGGAAGGAAGGAGAAACAAACATACTTTTTTAGAAAATGCTCTTGTTTAGTTTTTGTTCTATTTGGTTTTTTATTATGTTCTTGTTAAAACTTGTCATACCTAACGCGACAACATCAGTCATACTCACTCTAACACACACACACGACATGTTACTCATTATCTATGTATAGGCATATATTGTTATATCAACCGTTTAGTTTTTGTGCTCATCACCCTTCCATACTTTATTTTGATACAAACGAAACACGCATATATATTTAACATACTATGTTTGTGTATATGTATGTAAACTCACACACTCATAACACACAAACACACACACAATCCCACATTACTGTATATGTATGTATGTGTATACATACGAGTGAAACGTGCGCCTTTTGTGCATCGTGTTCCACAGTTGGGCGGGAAAAACCAGGCGTCGTCGTACATGTAATAATTAACAAGAACAAAAAGTATATATAAAGAAACAAAAACAAAACCAGTTATATATATATATATATATATATATATATATATATATATATATATGTACACATATATGTACATGTATATGGAAACTAACGTGTATTTTCTTCGATTTTAACTGATACAAAATATTGAAAAAAACACAAACACTATGAAACAACAAACCGACAAACTGTTTAGGTTTTTCCTTACCGCTGCTTATATAAGGTGATATCTATTTATATACATATATGCATATGTAAACGCGTGTATGTGTATATTATATATGTGAATATATAACAAAATATTTAAAAACAATATCTTATACATATATGTGAAATCCTATGACTATATGACTTTGCCATATACAATAACAACAACAAAAACAAACAACAAGAACAACTAAACAAATAAACATCCACAGCGAGAGTGGGTCACGTGTTCCCAGATCGTGTATGAGTGTGTGCTCATATTTATGTTTTCATAGTCGCGTTGTGCGTGTGTTAGTAGTAACAAAAGTCTAAATACAAATTAAATTTAAGCTAATTAACCAAAATGCAATAAACAAAAACAGACAAGCAAATTTGCATTAGGCCAACAACTTCAACAACATCAACTAAGTTAATGAATTTCAACAAAAACGATAGACGTCAGAACAGAGGCAAAGCGAAGCAGACAAAAACAAATACAAAAACATAAATATAATACTAAAAAGGAAAGAAAAGTAAAGAAAACCAAACAAATAACTATTGTTAAGTTCTATATATATATTTACAATGTTAAAACGATATTCCTTTTGCTTATATACATACACAAACAAACAAACAAACATATACATATACATGTGCATATGCCCACAACATACATATATACATATGAACGTATCTATATATACATATACTTCTATGCATATATATAGACATACATGTATGCATATAGCACATTTTGGGGCATGTGCCATTTTTTCCCGTTGTAATACAATATATAAGGCTGGTTTACTCCCAAGACATTATTATTTTTTAAAAAAACATCTATAACTTTATATATATATATACAATTATATATATAAACATATGTGTATATTGTGTAACTATTACTATTATTAGTTATGTGAATATTATGACTTTGTTATTCTTTATTCTTTATGTTTATCTATATACATATAATTCTTGTGAATTTTTATCATGTAAAAGATGGCAATTTATTTTTGACTATGTTCTAAGATGGGGATACGAGAGAAAACAAACAATTGCGATGAATCATGTAAGAGCAAAGCAACTTATTTTTTTATAGGCTGTAACACATTTTATTATTATTATTATATATATACAAAACATACACACAGAGACACTCTATAGTCCTATAAATATACATATGTATTTATATATTAAAAAAGAATGGGTAGAAAAAACAAATGAAACATATTACAAAATTACAAGATTTTCTACATATATAAATATATATATATATATATATCTAAATAATATGTGTGTATGCATCGTTAGGCATACGCAATCGATGGATTTAAGTTCTTTTATTGTTTTTTATCATTTGTATTCACTGAGATCGCGTGATTCGTAAAAATTGAATGTGTTTCATATGGAATATACATTACTGTTTAATCTTGTCATTTATTTTACTCTAGTTGTACTACAAGTGCGTAATATGGAATATTACAAAAAACAAACAAGCCACAAAATTGAATTATGCGGCAACGAATAAACGTTTTAAATTGTATTTTAGTCGTAACGCAAAACAAAAACACATCATCAGCAAACACAACAACTTGTCAAACTTTATTGTTTTTTTTAAATACACATATATATTATTTTTTAAATATTTTTTTTTGCTTATTGTTGAAACAACGTGTGAGGCTACACTAAATTATGAAAAACAAGAACTTTAACTTGTAACTATGGCTAGACCGACACCTATTATCATAAGTTCATGAAAACGCTTTTAATTGTCTTAATTTTTAACATATATTTTGTTTTTATAACTTGAAATCATGAATTTCTGTATGAGAGATAAGCAAGCGAAAACCCACTACTTCTCCCAAAGTTGGTGTCGTAAGAACAAGAAACTGAAACCGAAAGAGAAACAAAAACAGAGAAAAGAGAAAGAAAATGCAATTTTTTGTGAACAATTTGGCTGTTGAAATATAATTTTAATTTTTATGCATATACATATAAAGTACGTTAATAATTACCGATTATGATTTTTGTTTAATATTTTAATTATGTTTACATATATGTATATATAAGATTATATATATACATTTATACATCGTGTACAATACGGTCCCCGAACAACTATATTGTTCTTAGTGAATTTACTTAGATTTCATCTTATGTTCGTTAAAAAAAACGAATAAGGTATCGCAAGTTAATTTCCTGTTTGTTGGCTTTTCCGCTGCATTACTATTATTACTAAAAGAACTACAACTACAACAATAATAACGATAATATTATTTATAATAAGAACAAGTATTAAGAAACAAAGAACACTAGTAGAGGGAAAATCGAAAAAAAAATAACACAAGAATATGCCAAAACTTGTTACTTTTCATCTTATTTGCGCCTTAAATCAACTTATAGGAAAACCACTCTTATAAGTTGGAAAATTCAAGTGAATACTTCTTTTTTGACACTTAGTTTCTAGTTATTACGAAAGCCTTCAAAAACAGAAATGAAAAGAAAATAATATAATGAAATTGTAATTCCACACGCTTTTATTTATAACATTTACATAATTATTTTTCTTTGTTACCAAAAGAAACGGCAAAAGAATTCAGTTTTGTTTTAAACAAAAAAAAAAAAAGATTTTGTTTTAGGTTAGTTTGAGAATAATCCAAAAAACAAACAAACAAATGATATTAAGTAAACCGAAAAATAAGTTTTATGCAACGCGTTTAAAACAAACATAAAAAGTTTCCAAGAACAAAACGATAGAAAAATGTAGAAAGCAAATGAAAAGAAAAGAAAATAAAACCAACAACAAAAAAAAAAATATCGAAAATAAAAACTAATTGATTTCCTATTGCATACAAATTTATGAAAAAATGTGCTTAAGTTTAAATCAAATTTACAATTTAGTTGAGATTATGAACTAAAACTTTACATAAACCGTTTATATACACACACTTGAATATGATGTATATAAGGTCTAGCTAAAATATACTTATAAGTTTAGCCAAATGGCAAGACGGCGGGAATCAGCGGATTATATTGGGCGTGTAAAAAAAAACCGAACAAGACAACCGATAACTAAGGACAAACTAAATATAACTGAAACTGGAAATAGACTCGACCTTCGTACATTAACTGGCGCGTAACTAGTCAACTACGTCTACGTCACATCTATTAAGTTAACGTCTAACGTAACTTCAAATCAATCATAGAAGAGAAGAAACTACAGGAAACATCACTTTGAAGAAATGATTACGCATTGCGTGTCACGCTTACGTACTATAAAAGATAGACACAAGGTCGAAAACATAACTATACTATACGTGACAAGATATTACGTAACGTAAAGACAGTGACGCCACGCCCCAATGGATCCAACTCAGCCAATTCGTGCCAATTATCACACTTTTGAGGCCGCCATTTTGTGGCTAAGCTACAAACTGGAACAAAAGAAGAAAAGAAAGAGAGAAAAGCAAAATGATAGTGAGGTCGAAAAGGCATATTTTTTATTATGATTATTATTATGTTATAACGTTTATGATTATTATCACATTATGTTCTCGTATTGAATTGAAACGAAAAAAAAAAACATTGAAAATTGTGACAAGTGAACGCTTTCCACCTATTTAAGTTTATTCTTGTACTTTATTGTGTTATATATTCTTTATAAATCTTGTGTTAATTTACAACGCAACAACAACAACTACAACAACAAATAAATCTTATTAATTTTATTGTAGAAATTTATACGCATACACATGATATATATGTTCATATGTATGTGTACTACTTACATATACACATTCTCTACACTCAAGTCTCTCAGTCATTTTATTTGTAATTTTACTATGATTTAACGATATAACTATCAATTGGATTTGTATGAAAACACCAAAAACTAAATGTAACGAAAAAGCAAAAAGAAAAAAACAAAACAAAACGAAACAAAACAAATGAAAATTGTAAGATGCTGCCAAAGATTTATTTTTCTCTTTTTTTGTTAACAAAAATACACAATGAAAAACGCTAAAATACAATTAATTATGGTGTAACTTTTATATGTACGACGATCATGATGAAGCGTATTAAATTTTGTTTATTTTAAAAAATAAAATCGAAAAAATGGAAAATTTAATTGAATCGAATGATTGATATAATTGCTCAGTAAGCAACCACAACAGCCAGACAAACATCAACAATAATAATAAACACCTAAAATTACACTAACTAACTATGTAGCTAAAACTTATCACATACTACTAATGATAAAACGTTAAAAGATAACGAAAAAAAAAAATGAAAAACATTCTGCATTCATTGAATTTGTTAATAATTTGTTCCTCAATGCGATACTTTCGACAAAAAAAAAAAAACCGAAAATGAACCGGAAACGGAAAACTAATAACGTAAATCTATATGTAATGAGAAATCGTTGAGGTAGCAATTGGTTTAAAGAGCATATAAACACTATACATATACGATATACATATACAGAAACGAAACGTGTACATACATATATACAAACACGAAAAGTATATATAAATATACATATACAGCATATACATACATATATGTGCCTACATACATATTTAATTATATGGCGCGCCAGAATCGGTCAAGCAATCAGTCAGGTTTAACTACGCGTCCCGGCGTAGTCTAGTTAAGTTACTAACACCCACACACACATAAATACACAAACACAATTAGACACTAACACACACCATTAAATGCCTGTGTACACCTTAATCAAATTTTGAAAATTCTCTCCATTTACACTTTGCCCCTGGCCCCCGCCCGATTTGCGTGTTTCATGTTTGTAGATTCTTGTATCATATTGTGCATTTAGTTAAATTTTTTATCGACGATAGGAAATGTCAAATAAAAAATTAAAAAACAAAAAATGAAAAAAAAAAACAAACGCTTTATACATCAAATTATTTTAATATAAATATATATTAAAAATATTGATAAAAACCAAAACTTAAAAAACAAAACATATATCTATATATACATATACAACATATACAAAATATTATGTATTTTATTTGAAAATTTTAAATGTATTAGCAAAGAAACAAAAAAAACGAAAGTTTAAATTCTACTCTTAAAGAAAAAAAAAACAAAACCAAAAGAAGAAAGAAGAAAAGAACTAAGAGAAAAACAAAAAACGTAACAGTAAACGTAAGAGTCAAAGAGATATGACAAACGAGATAGTACAGTAAAACACGCAACATTGCGAAGGCGACGCTCTATAGAAGGATGAAAGCTGAATTGTAGGCGTGGCAACAAATTTACTAACGCCGCAACGATAATGATAATGATAGCGATAACAAATGATTTACATATACACATGGTCTATATACATACATACATATATATGAACATAATAAGAAATGATATATACCTATATAGTATATATATACATGCATATATGAAGAGAGTCTACATAGATGTAATACTATACAATAATGAGCAAAAGAAAAACAATCTAGTGTACGTCAATTTTTTGATGATATTTTTCGCCTTATTATAGACAACAAAACAAAACAAAACAAAACAAAAACCGAAAGAAAATATAATATTAATAATAGCAGGATATAGAGAAAACGAAAGGATGCATGAATTGCAGTTACTTATTCGGATGAGGGACAAGCATGCACGAATTTTTGGGATTAATTTTGATTTCGACTGAAAAAAGGTCATCTATAAGGTCATCAAATTCTTAACGAGAAGCAATCAATTATCAGATTAACAGAAAACAAATTAACTAACAACAACAACAACAAGAACAACAAAAGCCAATATTTGTATATTCGAACCAAACTGAAATAAAAACTATTAACAAATTGTCTAATCAAAAGGAACATGGCAAAAATAGTGTAAATTACCATGTAAATTTATGGATACATACATATATAAATATGTATATGTGTCATATATACATATTTCACACTGAAAGTGAGAGAATCAATTAAAAGTGTAAAACAAATTTGAAAGTGAAACGTAACATAACAGAAATAGAAAAACAAAAAAGAAATGAAAAAAAGGAAACATACTATAACTTTAGTTCACTTAGGATCACGAGTATATACATACATACATACATAGTTGTAATTAGGGAATGCAAAGTGATTAATTATATTAATAATAGTTATAATATCCTAAGAATTTCCCGCAATTTACAGAGGTTCTCTTTACTTAAGATGAGGGCAATAATACACCGCGCAACAACAACAAATTATAAAGAAACCAAAAACAATAATAAGATCAGAGACAGCAACAACAGCATCATCAGCAGCAAGAAAGAAACTAAAAAAAAAGAAAGCAAAATAGTAAAAACCCAAGAGACAAATCACCAGAAACGTCAAACAAATTGCTTTGCATGGGCCAAGTTCCTCGAGTCAATATCAATTATTATTACGTAGTTATATTACATTTATATATACATACATATATCATTTACGATCGTTTTTTGTACATATATGTCTGTATACACACGCGCATACGTACACGTGTATAGAGTCGAGAGCGTTTTATGTATCTAACAATTTGATTTGAAAGACAATTGAAAGTACATATGGATTATGAATTTACTTTAAACCTTAAAGTTTTTTAGATACATTTTTGTCCCCGTCACAATATACAAACAAAAAAAAAAGCCAAAAAGAAAAACGAAACATAGTTAGACGAAAGAACAAAAAACCGTTAATCGAAAACAATGTTGATAGAATTGAGTTGTGTTCAGCTTATAAAATAAATGAAAAAAAAAAAAAACCTAAATAGATCGTAATTCGAAACGAAAACAAATGAAATACACGTATATTTATTATTTTTGTTGAGTTTTTATTTATTTGATTTAATTTCCTTTTTCAGTCCATCTGATGAAACCTCATCAATTCAATTGTGCCAATAGTTGTGCGTCCCCAAGAATTCTGCTCCATAGTGCAAGTTCAACTCAGAGATTCCAAAACGGAACTTTTTAAAGAAGAAAAATTATAATAAATATTGATTCCAATTTCTATATATGTATGTATTAATAATTATCGAAGTCGGAACCAAGATTAACATCGTATAGACATTTGAATTACTAAACCAGAAATGATATTAAAGTTTTCCAAAAAGGCGATTACTGAGACACGATGGATGGATATTTGAATGTATTTAGCAGACATAAGTTGAAATTAAAATTGAAATGAAATCGAAACTAGGTATTAAACCGAAACTAAAATTTGGTCTCTAGAATCAACTGGTAGTAATCCATCCTCAAATCTGACTTATTCCATCAGGATTCTCGCACTCTGTAGATTTTGTCTTTTTCTAAAATACCTACATACATATAATATCTTCCTAATCTCAGCTCTTAGTCCAATTCGTGTGCTTGCACTTTTGAATAACACCAACGGATGCTTCTCATCGGCCTCAGTTCGTTTCGCTTCAAGCCTTGTCCAAGTTTATGAAATAAACAATTCAAAATAAGCAAATATTAAATGATAATACTTATGAAAACCAGAAAACAAATGCAGAAGATAAGGAAGATGAAGGAGAAGAGAAGAGAGAAACTCTGCGAGTTGTTGTGTTAAATTTGCGTACATATCAGTGAGAATTATTTACACTACGCTACAAACATTTTGGCATAATGTTTACGGGCGAAACATTTATAGTCTATAAATTATATATGATACCTTACATAATACGATGATAAAAGAAACAAAAAAAAAAGAAAATACAAAAAAAAACATAAGTAGTAGATTGCTTTTCGATATTTATCGACATATTTGGTGTGCTCAAATTTTTTGGTCAACACTTTTTGCGACATGTTTTCGTGTGTGTGCGTGTGCGTAGTTGTTAATGTGTGCATGTGTGTTAGTGTGTGTCAGTGTGTGTGGGTGTTATCAGTTAATTAATCATTCACATACTACAAACTTAGTGCCACGAAAGAATAACAGATAACTTATAGCGGATAGCGGATTATTGAAACTATATTGATGTTCTGTAAATTTCTTTAATTTCGTTTTTATTTGTTTGGATTTTTCTCGATTTTTCGACACTCAAAAAAGTATACAACGTATTTACTAGCATACTTTTAAGGGCCAACGATAGCAATTACTAAGAGGACGGAAACTTGAAAGAGCTGCATCTCGATCCAAATCGAGATATCGCTAATGTTGCCATACAATTAAAACGATGTACAATGAAGTGAAAGTGAAAGATGTTTTCTGGCTTAGAGATTGGTGTGTTGGTTCCGCTGCTGGGACTCGCAGAACTTACGACAACCGAAGCAATTAGAAAGCTTTTATTTTTCTAGAATTTTAACAGATCGAGAACAAGAACAAACAAAAAAATTAAGCAGAAGATTTCAAGCCTGTGCCGCGACAAAAACGACTAAAAAACTGACAACTTCCTAATTTCTCTCAGTGTACTACACAAAATCTACATGCATATACATATACATATTATTATATACTCTATATACATAACTAGTAGCGTATGGCATAGAAAAACCGAATATACATACATTATATAGAGGTCATATATCTACACATAACTCACGATTTACACTCATATACGATATACCTATACATAAATACGTGTTATGTATGTACATGCATACATGTGTGTGAATATAAGTGAAAACTTGTGCGATTTCACAGAATGCAATTTAAATGTCTCTGGGTTGTTCGAAAAAATTAAAACAAAGAAAGCAAACAAAAAAAAAAAAAAAAAAAAAATTTTTACGTGTATGAAAAAGCAAAATAAATACTAGAGCATATTATAATGAAATCTACATACAAGCATAATTAAAAGTATCTACACTCGAAACACTTAAAAGAAAATACGTATACAAAGCTACAATTGATAATAATAATACAAAAACACAAGCAAAATGGCAAAAACCATAAAATACCAAAATAATATTTAAGATTTGACCAACAAGAAATAAAAACGTAGAGCGCGCATTGCGAATTAAAACATAGCAAGAACAACAACAACTACAACAAAGAGCAGTTAATTTCTAGTGAAACACACTCTATAAATAGTGTTGTGTTTTTCCCAATACGACTTTGGCCGCCATTTTGTATTTAGGCAAGCGTAGAAACTGTCAAACAACGATAACGTTATCGATAACAAAAGCTCTGCAAATGTCGCAAAGATAAACGAAAGGAATTAAACAAAATGAACATAAGAGAAATATGATAAACAAAATTTCCTGTGTTGTCAAATGGCTTTAAAGAACAATTTGTAATTTAGCATAATGTATGTTTTTGTTTTTTTTGATCGTATTTGCTTACAAAAATATATACATACATATATATATATATATATATATATATATATATATATATATATTATAGATATTTCTAAGCGTGCCTCACATTTTAGACACACTTTTGAGGTAGACGCCGCTACAGAATAAGACAAGAAAACTAGAAACAAAACAGACAGCAACAATATTTTTGGGCACCAAGGTATATATACAGGCATATATGTATGCATATATGTATATACACTATATACATATATATAAAAGTATATACATACATCAAGTATTATTGTATTATCTAGAATACCGTAAATACTTATGTGAAACGGAAATCCAGGCGAATTCGAATGGGAATTCATGCGATAAGTATTGCAAACAATTACAAGTACTTATGTATGGTACGTGTATCATTTAACACACACATACACACACATACACACTCGATGTCTAAATATATACGGATATATACACCTAGATATGTCTATATACAGATACGGATATGGATATGTATATGTATTAAGGTATTCCAACATTACAAAACATGCATACAAAACTTATTGTAATTAGAATGTTTTATGAATTATATACACCTTATATACATACAAACAAACATACATATATTATGTACTACTTATAGTAAACTATACATGCATAACTATACGGTACATACAGATAAGATGTTGATCAATTTTATGTGAGTTATTCATGATGTTGTAGAGTTAACGAGCGAGAAAACCACAAAAAGAAAAAAAACAGAAAACCGAAAACCAAAATCCAAAAACCAATAAAAGCTAGGAATATCCGTAAAAGTCAAAATAGAAGAAAATTGTTAGTCATTTGAGGAAAATGAAACGAAAACTCAAGCAAATGATGTGCATTACAATAAAAAATAGAAAACAAACAAAAATAAAGTACGAAGAACAAAGAACGAAGAACGACAATGAAGTGCACAGAAATTATGGCAGCTTTGGTGGATAGATACAGACATATGTATATCATCTGCCGATCTGCGTATATAGCTTATGTCTATTCCTGGATCTGGTTTTCTTTATTGATTTTTGGCATGACTAACAAAAGGCAGAAAACAAAAGCAAGAATAACAACAAAAAGAAAAGAAAACAAAACGTTTAGAACTCAAGAAGCTGCCTCAAAAAAAGTATGAATTAAATAATAATTTAAAGTAATTAAAAATATATACATATACATATGTATGTCTTATACAAATTATATACATACATACTATATATATATATATATAGTATATACATACGTATAAAAAGATACAAGGGCATTCTTACTAGCTACTTGGTGACTCACAAAAAAAAACAAAACTAAAGTGAACTTACTGAACTAATCTTTCAAACAAGATCCTGAAGAACAAGAGAAGTGAATCATTAATTAATTTTACTGAGAAAACACCAAAACGTTTTTGTCTCTTAGGGACTAAAACAGTTTAACATAGAATTGTAATAGTTTAGTAGACAAAAAAAAAAAAAAAAAAAAAAAGAAAACAGAATGAAAGAATTCATGTTTTTTTTGGCAGCATTTAGTTCTGTTGCACAAGGGTTAAGAAGACTTCATGTTCCTCCACACTCTTTCACACACACACGCATTGGTAAATCTTGTACTGCAATACGTTTAACCCTTGTGTATGCCATGCCATGTCCATATGTATGTAAGGGGATAATAAGATTTGAACGTTCCACACGCTTACTTACGAAAACTAATCGCATTGATATATTTTGATTTCGATACGAGCATACAACTATTTACAGACATATACAACGAATAACGAAAACGAAAAAGAAAAACAAACCAACTTATACCATTTTTGCTGACTGTACTCCTTAGGCTTTTTACACCTTTTACCATTTTATTCGCAACGGCAGACTATTTCCAAACTTTGCATGCGAGCAACTTGACTCTAAATCAATCTTTATATACATGAATATTTATGTATAAAGATATATGATGCCTACATACACGTGTAAGTTTCGAACATAAGTAGTCGACACACACTTAAACCAACACCCATTAATTCATATAAATTTATATTTATCTGCAATTCATTATGATCAGTCACCCTAGAAAATACTTATGCTAGTTGTGCGAAAACCGGGTCGAAACTCTGATCCTACAAGACGTGGGAACGCATCTCGGCTCACACAAACACGTAATTAAATGTAGATGATATTATTTGAATCCCCCCGCCTGTGATAGTGTTAATGAATATTGTATAACGATCGATGAATACGTTTCCAGCGTTTTTAGAATTATCTTTCTTTTTTAACTAATTATTTAGATAATTTACTTATACAAAACAAATCGAATATTATAGGGAAAACCTGACAAAATATGATATCCACAAGCACGAAAATAAAACCAAAACAAATAACAGACAGAAACACCAAAAAATATACATACAAATCGATATAAATAAAACCACTCATATAAACCCAGAATTGGGAGTATGATATAGTTGTGTGTGTATTTTCGGTAGTAACATATTTAATCGTTTCGATATTTACATACTTACTTACAAACAATTGACAAAATATTGCAAATTTCTAAAAATCATTTATAACCACATTTTCCTTCTACGCATTCAAGAATACTTTTTTCGAATAATGTTAACTGGCCCCGCAGAATGTTTAAACATGGTCCGTTTGAGATGAATTTGATCGGGTTGAGAAGCATATGGAAAATATAGTATGCAGGTTCGATAAATTTGAGAAGACGATTTGAAAAGTAATACAAGAGTCTGCTAACGGGTCTTAGGACAGAATATGACAATATTCTTATTTGTGAAAAAGAAACAAATCTTTAATCAACATATCTGTCGTTCACTCTTAACCTCCATGCACATACTTATGTGTGTCAGTGTGCCTATATTATGCTGATTTGTTTCACTTATGTTGCGACAGATTGTACACGCCTTTCCTTGCCACAGACCAGATACCAGTACGTAGAATAGTATTTACTGTAAAATTTGAACCAATTATTAATAAAAATAAAGCACAAGTGAACAACAAAACATTCTAAATAGTTAAAGTACCTTCGAAAAAAAAAAACAAGAAAATACGAAAAACAAGATATGCATAATAGAAAAAACCAAACATTTTTAGAAAGCAAATTTCACCAGTTTCCATCTTTTTCGTTATAATTTTCTCAACTTGAACCCGTCGATATGCGACAATATTTTATTGAATATTGTGCCGGTAGCTTGAGAAATTTTGAACTAATCTCTGACTCTCTACTACAAGTACTATTACCATCTTTCCAAGGTCCCACATCCCTCCCCAAGACAACCGCCTCCATTGAGTTTCTTTTTTCCGAACATTTTTCGTAAATGGTTTCATTTTTGTGTACGTATCGACATCTCTATAGATACTTATTTTTGTATATAAACCCGATCGGAAAGGAAGCCAAAAAAAAAAAAAAAAAAAAAAAAAACAACATTCCGTACTTTCAACCAGGAAAATGACGTAGAATTGAAAATTATATTTAATAATTTACATATTATAGTAATTATATATACATATATGAGGATATATACAAAATACAGTGCGTGTAATAACTAGAATCACATAATTCCATCCACTTTTGATATTTTAAATGATATAAAAAACATTATATGAACCATATATAAATAAGTATAATAATAAATATAACAAAAGGCAGTAACAGTAAACGTAATGATAAAAGTTAAAGTAAAGGAAAATATTTATTCGGATATTAATTGAGGAACTTTGATGCGATTCATAACGAGCTGCGTCTTTTGTGTGTCTGTATGTTGGGCCTTATAAAAAGGCATTCTACAACAATAACAACATTTAGTAAAAAAACAATAACAAGAAAAAGAAAAAACCAAATAGTCTTGTGCTTTTGCACCTCACAGTGTATTGAGAAATCGATCAGTTGTCGAGAGTTAGTTACTTAGATCACACAGATACTATACAAATACACTTCAAGAAGATACAGTCATACAAAAATTCATTTATACATATGTACGTATGTGTATCGTGTATCGTGGCACCAAAAAATCCAAACAATACGCAACTAAAATTGTCTTATTGTTGTAATTGAATAAAGTTATGAGAATAAATTATAATGATATTTACACGTCATAAATAGAGTTAAAAAGAAAACAACTTAAAAAGCGTCGCTTTAACATTCGGATATATATTGATATATATATACTCATAAAAATATATACCAGCAACAAATATACAATTATATATACATACTATATATATACATACATATATTTACGATTAATTAACTCGAGGAGTATGTCAGAGAAGGAAAACCAAATATTGTACCACAAATCAGTAAGAACCTTTCTAGAATGTTATGTCTTCCCTTTGAATCAATTAAATATATATATATATATATATATATATATATTTATTTATGTATGTATACATATACTATATGCATACAGACACACCTACATATATACATATAAATATATATATATGTATGTGTCAAGTAAAGGAAAACATTTTGAAACAGTCGAATTCGAGTCACAAAACTGACCAAAAAAGTGAAAATCAAATGTTACTCAGAATTGGAATCCGAAACAGACACAGATACAGAAACAGATGTAGAAACAGAAACAGAATCAGAATCTAATTTACACTTTTAAAGGACAACAAATTCTTGGCTGGAGCGAACACAGCGAACTAACTAACTAAGCAACTAACTGTTTTTTCTAAGAAACCTCAGAGATAAAATTCGCATGAAAAATTTCCTAATTAGAATCCTGTTTAAATGAAAGAGAAAAACGAAAAACCACAAATTTACCTACATATTTATAGTATATAGTTTGCAGGTATCGAGCCTACTAGGTCCTTGACGGCAACTGTAACATTAACATTAACATTAACATTAACATTAACAACAATTAACAACGTTAACATTAACTTAACATTTAAATAACTAGTTAGCATTGTTCCAGCATCTGTTATAGTTAACATTTTAGTTCGTTTGACCAAGCAATAGTTGAACAAACAAACAAATAAAGAAACAAACGAAACGAACCTATAAACAAATCTATAAGTGAATCGATTGCCATATGGGAGAACTCGAGAACCTATCTTATATTGTACTTTATATAGTATGAATTATATACATATATATACGCAGATACGTACATGTACGTACGTATTGGCATACAGTCGCAGAATCTAATATAACTAATGGCGTAACAGAATTATAGTTATATATATCTTTAAAGCAGACTACTCAGTGCAACAGATAAGACTAGAAATTGATTACCTGAACCTTGAGAACAAAGCTTGATTTTTCTTTTACTTTATGCACACAAGACACACAGACACGCAGATACACTTACTCACACACAGACACACTGACAGACAGACAGACAGACAGACATAGGCATGCTACAAACAGATGGACAGACAATGTGGTTTTAACATATAGTGGAATATGCTATATGGTACATCCTGTAGTAATCCATGTAGTTTGAATTTGCCAAGCAGAGAGCTTCAAAAATAACTTGAAGGTGATTACAAAAGTTCAGAGTTTTGGGTTAATTTTCGAACCGCATTTTACTCCGATGCCTCCTCTTAGATCCCTTCTTTGAACGGTTGTGAGTTTCGTAGGGACGTTTAGCTAACCAGAGCAGACCAAATAATATAATCTATTACTTTCTTTCCACGCTCCATTCCGTTTCCATTAGCAAGAGTCCGTTCTTAAACTGAAACTGAAATTTTTTGTAAAACTGATGATTTAACAAAAATCCAAGTTATGAGATGATATTCTACTAGACGCTATGGGAAATGAATACTCAGTAAATTTCGACCTATAATCGAAACCAAAGAAGTGTACTCGATTCGTGTGCCCTCCTTAGATATTTTTCGTATTCATATAAAACTTATATACATGTATACTACATATACATATATGTATGTTTGCATAGGATTAGATGTGCTATGGTCTTAACTGAGATCCCACACGCATACACACACACACACACTCACACACAGACATATAACAGATACATATACACGTATTTTACTTAGAGTTATGCTAGAACTTTGAACCTACATAAACATGTCCTAGATGATTTGCTCATTGTTTATAAGTGTAGCAAACTATATAGACGACGATAACAGGAATAAGAACAACTGTAGCTAATCGCGTGTATTTACATATTAAAGTTTACAAGAAGAACAACAACAATGAAGCATTTTTAAAGCCTTTTCGTATTGCATAAAGTAGCCAAAAAAAAAAAAAAAAAAAAAAAAGAAAAATTAAAAAAATTTTAGGAAAGATGATGGGGAAAACCGAAAATATCGAAATTCGAAACTGAAACCACAGTGAGAAATGTCTGTTTCTAGAACATGCGTAAACCAATTGCAATCAGGTACTGAAATCAAAATTTTCGATTAAAAACAAGACAATTGTATTATTTATCGCTCTTTATCGATTTTAGTTAACAACAAATACACAATAATTAATGCAGTTACTTACAAAAAAAAAAAAAAAAAAAAAATGGATAGAAATGAAAAGAAAAGAAAAACAAGAAATAAATGAAGAATGTAAAATGGATCGAAAACCTTCTCCACTTGAATTAATGTTGGACAATTAGAAACTCGTCTGTTACGACAGATGTCTTAAGTATCTCTATAATAAGCATAATGGCGTCATTTCTACTTGTATGTATTGTAAATGTATTAGTGAATTAACGACGAAGCAGTTGGTGAAATTGGGGTAAAGAGATTTCAGGAACACAAAACGATTCATTTGCACACCGACATGTTTTATCGATGTGTGGTGATACGACATGCTTACACGCACACACACTGACACATCTATACACACACACACACTTACACACAAACACACAGATATATATATACACACGTACATATATACGTACATCATATACATAAATGCCTACATACTTTATACAAACACACAAACACGTATAAACTATGAAACTTAATATTGATAATTACGATAATATATATATATTATGATAAAATATGTCCAGACGTTCAACGAAACCAAATGCAATATTTAATTATACAACTACATACATATATTTTACAATTTATTTATATACATACGTATACATCATAGGTTATGACATATGCTACATCATTTTTGCATAAGCCAACAAATTGTTTGTTACATTTTTGAACATTTTTCCATTACCAAGAAAAGCTCACACAACTAACCGAAAACAAAAAGAAAACCGACAAAAAAAAACTATAAAATCTAAAAAAAAAATATATACATATAAAACAAATAAATAAAAAAAAAAACCAAAACCAAGTTGCGCCAAAAAAACAATTTATATACATTTATCAAGAGGCAAAGTTGATAGATGTAAGTTTAGAAAATAACATATAAGTAGTAATTAGCTTAAGCAAAGACCAAGCGAAAACCGATAATGTATGCAATCGTGACAAGCGATCGATTGCAACTATCGATTGCACTACTCAACACAGAAATAGCCTTACCGATGCGGAGGTAGCACTCCCAGGCGAACAGTCGACATGGAGAATGATATGCAATGTAGCATACTTTTGTGGGCGGGAATAATAGCCAAAAAGTAGGCTATACTGGTCGGGTTTTTTTTTCGTTACTTGCCGCGTCGAATGCGAATAGACGTCTGTGTTGTTCGTCGAAACATGCGCATATTTTTACACTACACAGAGACAGTTTTCGGGCAGTTTTTGAACCAGACGCCACCCTTATAAGGTAGAACGAGGACATAAAAAAAAACAATTATAAATAAAAAACCAATTGAAACGATTATGGCAAATTATGTAATGCATAACGCTTCCGACAATAAGCTTTGGCCACACTAAAGTATAATAATAATAATAATATATAAAATAAAATAAAACTAAACAAAACAAATATGAAGAAAATGAAGAAACACTAAAAGAAATTATTTACGTTTTACAAGCAAGTTTTTTGCGTTATTATAAAAATAAACAAAAATACAAAATGAGAAAACACGAAAACAAATGCGAAGCCCAAAAGATATGTTTATGGTATAATACTAAGAGCCAGAGAGACACGCAGCGGTACATTAGCCCGTTCTAATACATATATGTAGTTACATGTGCTATTTACTGTACTCATATTTATGGAGTTGTATTTATTACCAAACAAACAAATAGAAGAAAATTAATGCCGAAAAAATACTAACATCAATACAAAGCAAATGTATTTTCATGACACGCATTTGAAGCGAACATATCAAAAAAAAAAAAAAACAAGAAAATTATATATAGCATATTAATTATAATAATACTGATAAAAACAAAACAAAACTAATTTGTGACAATTGACCGTTGAGTGGTGGTTGGTTCGATCGATAATCATTATACGATATTCGACGATCGAACACCGATAAAAAAAAAAAAACAGTTCTTGCTAGATATTTCAATGGCATCAACCAGTAGCAAGCAATAGAAATAGGTATCGTTCGTGCGTATTTATGCGAGTTATAAGCAAACAACAACCACAACAACAACAACACTTATGTATACAAAAGAAATATATATACACATACATATTGCTACGAAAGTACGAAAGTTCTTTAGCTGTTTCATCATTTATTATTGACAAGAATATTTACACGCGCATTTATATGGCAAACATGGAATAAAAATTATATACCAAACAAACAATCGAATGAGAAAAAAATCTTTAAAAAAATACCAGATCATCAAATCGAGAAAAAGCCGAAAAGCCCAAAGAAAACTGAACCTAAATTAAGCATAAATATTTTTTGCTGTGTCTTAGTCCATGTGTCGTAACGAATTTATTGAACTTAATATAAATAAAACTAAAAACAAAAAACATTTAAAAATACCAAACTCAAAAACAAAACAACCATTAAACAATTTAACGATTTTAAGTTGTTTTTTAATGTAAGTGAGAAAACAATGAAAAAAATTATAAAAAAAAAACAAAAAAGCAAAACAAAACAAAAAAAAATAAACAAAACAGGCAAAAATATTTCTACAAAGTTAAGCACAAATTTTTTCAACTACGAAATTGCCTTTTACTTGTATTTTATTTTTTACTACTTACTAAACGAACATTTTAAAAATTAATAATATTCGAATGGAAACTACGCTGAATTCATTTGAGTGTTTTGCAAAATTGCGCCTAAGAAACTGTGACTAAATATATATGGAAAACTAAACAAAACAAAAACAAAACGACAAAAAAGAAGAAACTCCAATAAAATTATTTAACAAAAAACCAAAAACGAAAAAATCCAAAAGCGAAAAAACAAAAAGAAAAAGTTACTAAGAAACTTAAAGAAGAGAAGGTAAAGTGTGCAGGATTTATCATGGTAGAAACTACATATACAAACTTGTATACAAGCTCTCTCTCTTTTTCCGATTCACACCTATACATACACTCACATATACACTCACACTCTCATCGAGAGACAAACTAATTGTTGGTACATACATTCTACATATGTACGGCTACGTTCGCTGAGACAAACACACACACACATACTCCACATTGAGAAAGTGCTACTCCCCCACACAGATGTGTATATACAGGTGCATATATTGAGGCTATATAGAGGCTATATATATATATATATATATATATATATATACATATGTATGTGTACATACTCGTAGAACGGTTTATACATAGCATAATGCAACATCAACTTTTATTAATACTATATACATACATACATATATACTATACATACAAGTACATATATATACTCGGATATTTGGCGAATGCGAACGCAGGAAAAAAATATAACAAAGGAAAACAAAACCAAACAGCAAATTTACTTATATAGCAAAACTGTTTCTTTCATATATGTAAGTCGCAAACGACGGAAAAACAAAAAAAAAAAAAAAAAACCAAAAGATAAAAAAAACCAAGTGGAAAGAAGAAGAACAACAACTAACTAACAAAACGAGCAAGAAAACAAGGAAAATGCAAAAAAAAAACAATATATATACACTTATTTGAATATTTAAATAAAACCAAAAAAACGATTTATATACATGTGCGATCGTATACATACATACATATGCGTGCTGTGCTATAAGTACGTGTATATGCGCGCACATGGAATACTTATATATGCATATATACATACCACTACATAGTTTAAATGTTTATTTATTGTATTTGAACAAAGTAAATAATTATGAAACCAAATTTAAATAAAAATATTCATAAAAACAAAACTCAAAATATTGTTTTCTTTCAATGGGATCGGCGGGTTCGGGTCCGGAATATTGTCAATACAGATCAGTACTCCAGTTGTAGCAAGGATTCGGTCTTCGTACTAACCGCATTAAAAACAATAATTTTACTCGAGTAATTCCGGTAAAAGTACCGCAATTATGCGATACATTTTCGGTATACAAACGGATACACTGCAATTGAATGATCAAAGAAATATATCAAATTCAGCGGATTTTCGAAATATCGGATTGCAAGCTATGCATCTTTTACAACCCTCGATCGCGAATATTCGCGAACATTCATCGCATTTTATGCGGTTGCCCATCGCAACCATTGCAATTAAAAAAAACATCTTGTTATTGCTCGAAAGACTCTGGTGACCTAAGGTTGTCTCCTAAGTTGCGTTGCAAACATCTGAGCAAGATTATGATACCCCCTTGTAAGGGTATTAAGAGAACGCCAGATGGAAATGACGCTTTGAATTTAAGATAAATATCTTAGAAGGATTATCATGCACACACACACACACACATACTTACCATAGTATACATTTGCATGTATGTACGTATACTGTAATCCGATTACAGCTGAATGAAAGGAAGGAGGAGATAAGTCATGAAGAAAATATTAAGAGTTTTGGTTAGTTTGGAAATTATTTTATTTCAATATATTTCATATTTATCAGTAGTTCATATTTTCTGATCATCTTGTTTTAAACGTTTACACAAAAATACGTGTGTGTGTGTGTGTGTGTGTATGTGTGTATGTTTGGTGTGTGTTTGTTCTGGTAGCCACGAGTTGTGTGTGCTGTGAGTGAGCGCAAAGTAGAAAGAGACAGGTAGAGAGCAATGAAGAGGGAAAGTAAATACCCTTTCCTTTCCTTATCGCCTTTGCCCTCCCTTACCAACTTTTGCACTTTCAGACACTCACTCGTCTTCGCACTCGCGCCCCTTCTGTCCATTTATTGGGCTGGACATGAACTTAGTGATTTAAATACAATTTCCATTTGAATATTTCCATTTAAATGCATTTCAGAAAAGTATCAGTATGTTGTTGTATTTTTCTTGTTTTTGTTCTTTGTTTTATCTTTTTTCTTATTCTTCGCCCTTTTTTTTGCGTGGAATCTGAAGTAAATACGCAGTATAATTAGTGAGTGCTGTTGTGTTTTTTTTTTTTTTTTTTTTTTTTTTTTTTTTGAGAGTATGGGGAAGAATTCTGAAGGGACGGCGGTAGGGCTATGGGTTTCTACTAGCGTGTGTTCAGTATACCATATTTGTTTTAATCAATATTTATTGTTTCTTTCTTTCGTTAATACATTTAACTTGATTCATTTTACACATAGTACATTAAGTTTCAACATAAAAGTATATCGTGTGTTTCCTGTGGTTTACACCAGTATTTATTTTTATTTTTATTAATTTTTTTTTCATTTGTTTTCGCACTGCTTGTAAATAGTTTCCAACTGCTTTTACTAGTTATCATCGAGTATTTAATTCCTGCTTCATTTTTCATAGTGATTTACAATTAACTGTGGCAAGGTTCGGGAATGGGGGCAGGGGGCTTGAAGTAAAGATATAAAGCGCATATAGTATGTACTATGTATGTATGTTTGCATGTTTTTATTTTTATTTTAATTTGTATTTTTGCGGTATTTTTTCTTTCTTTTAGTATTTAGTATTGTACACTTAATGTTTTGCAGTTGCTGCTAATAAGTATTCTTTCTTTTTCGTACATATATGTGTTTTCTTTTTTTCTGTTTGCCTCTTATACAACGCGATGTGCTTGGAGAGAGTTGCAGTATTTTTCATTGTATATTAATAATGTGTATATGACTTTTAGTGTTTTAGTATTTTCGGTTGTACGGCAATTTCCATACACTAGTTTGTTGGTTTTGTTTTTTTTTTTTTTAACTTTTTTAGTTCTTGTTTTTGGATCTCTTGCAGTATTCTCCGACCAGTCGAGCTAGTTGCTTCCACCATTGTATATATACTATTCACTCTATGTATATATACTTCATATAATTCACGCTTTACTTTTGTATTTTGTTTATCATTTTATAAGATTTTTCTTTGCTTTCTCAACAATTTCTTAAGTTCTCTTCGTTTTAACTTGGTTTCGGCTTTAGATAGATTTCCATAAATCTTTGCTTAAAAATAATAACGGTTCGCATTTATTTTTATACACATATAGTCCATATATGTACATATACATATGTATGTGTGAGTTACTTCTTTATTATGCTAGTCAATATATGTATGTGTATGTGTATATATGTTTTATGTATACTATATTGAGATTTCCATCATTGACATAAAATTTGAAAATATAGTATATATATATCTATATACATAGATTTGTATGTATATGTATATTCATATCTATTTAGACCGCTGTCGGCTTTCTCAAAAAGAAATTTCAATTTCATTCCTAGAGGTGCTTAAGTTCGCTGAAGAGCTCCCAACAGTTGAAGAAAGCGGTCAGGAATTCTTCAACCTCAAAGACTAGGTGAGTTTCATAATCTACGACTGAAACCTCTAACCTGTCTGTATCTGCGTGTGTGTGTGTGTGGGAGTATGTGTGTTAGGGATGTGTGTGCGGGCCTAGACTGAGAGAGCATATTTGCTTCGGCCTGCCGAAGAATGCTTCGCAATAACATCGACTCTTTCTCTATTTAAAATTGCATAAGGGTTTTTCGTTGAGTTCTTCGTGTCCTCCTCGAGTTTTGTATAATAATAAAATGTAGTCTTTATTTTTGTTTTGAATCAAAGGCTTTCGTTTTTGAAGTTCAGGAGGGTCTCTAGTCATATAGTAGTTATAGAGTTATACATATGTATATAGCTATAGATACTTAGTATATAGTCTATATGCACTTATTATGTATCATCTCTTAGAGCTCTTTGCTGTCCAGTGCGCAGGAAGTTGACGGAGAGAGAAAGAGAAAGGGAGTGAGAGAGAGATAGCTTTAGTCCGATCGAGCAAGACAGAAAAAGAGTGGGAAAGGGGGTAACAGATTGTTAGGGTTAGGGAGTACCAAAAGAACGCTAGTCTCAGGCAATCGTTGGACAATCGATAAGTCGATAACAACAGATGATGTGATGTCGGGAAGCCCTCCGATGCACTACAGTGGTCCGTTATCGGTGGTTATAGAGACGTCTTGAGCTTGGCTTCTGTCTGTCTGCTGTGTGAGAATGTATGTGTGTGGGTGTGTGTGTTCGTGTGTGAATGTAGTTTTGTCTCTTTCTCGGGTTATGCTGACTATTTCATCTGATGGCTTGTTATATATTTATGGTTTGGAAACCGTTTTGGAAGTTTTTTTGCTGTCGCTCCGCTTTGTAAGATACGTAGAAAAGTATAAAGTAGGCGCATCAGGGCCCTCAATACGATCGGCCGATAGTACCGATAGTACGTTGTCTTATCAAATCGTAGGGCCTTTAGCTTTAGCTGTGTTGCATAGATAGTCAACAGGTAGTTGTGGTTCAGAGAGAGAGAGAGAGAGAGAGATATAGAGAAAAAATGAGATATACGTATTACTCTTGCTGCCTTGTTACATTGAATGAAGCACGATAGACAATACCACGATATATCGATATATGTATCTACGTGTGTACTCGATTAATATGTCATCTGTCTGCCTGCATGTGTGTGTGTGTGGATTCAGATAGTTCAGTAAGTTGGTCCAAATTGCTCATACTTGTATGGGTACATATGTATATATAACTTTATAAATCTGTATATATATGTATATGTATTTGTATATACTGTAACATTTTGCTCGCCTACTGTACCAGCATCTAAAAGTCGTAAATATATAAACAAACTCTCAACGTATCCCATATCCGATTTAGCTTTAACTTGCCGCCGCCTTCGCTCCATTTGCCTATATATAGTATCTTCATGTATTATACAATTTTTTTTCTATGTATGTGTGTGTGTGTTTGTGGCGTAACATCGATAAGCCTATCGATAAACGCGCATTTTGCACTGCCTTGTTGGGGTTGTGCTTCAAGAAATCGCATGCTGCATTTTTGGAGGTTAGGAAGAAGCTACTACTCTTGCGTGTCTCTGTGTTTGTGTGTGTGTAGTTTGTCCGTTTGCTGTATAATTGACTGACAAAATATGTTGACTAATATATATAGTAAGTTGTACATCGAAAAGCATTCAATTTGTGAGTGTGTGGTTACTTTCTTTCTTCTCTTTCACGCACTAGTCTAGTTAAATTATGCTTAAAATGGTTTTTCATCATTTTTTTTTTTTTTTTTTTTTTTTTCATTGAGTTTTCATATAGTACATTTGTAAAACACCTAGAGTTTTTTCTTGTATTTAGTTTACTTTAAGATATACATATGTATGTTTGTATATAATATATATAGTTTTTAGATTTTAATTTATTTTTTTTTTTTGTTTTTTTAGTTTTGTTTTTGGTTTTTGGAAAGGTTGTTAAATTCAAGTTTTAGTCTTTATGTTTTTCATCAAACAGGGGAAGTTGTGGCCACAACAAAATATGCACATGCATGTGCGTGCACACAGATCAATCAACACACCCGCACACACACATATACACACAAACCGAAGTGATCCTTGATCCGAACTTGGACTAATGAAGCGATATCTGACTACGTACGTTGCACCTGTGTGTGTGTGTGCGCGTGTGTGTATATAGAACACTTATACACCTACAGGAGTTCACATAGATACTTGAATATTTACGCCTATCGAGCGATTTCGTATATGTATTGATAGATGTATTTGTAGTTGTAGTTGTAGTCAAGTTACTTGTCTGCTGACACCTCTAAAATTAATAAAAAAAAATTAAATAAATAAATATATATTTTTGTTTATTTTTTTTTTTTTTTGCATTTGCTTTTTTCCGTTTTTAATATAGACTCTTTGAGTACGCCCTTAGTTGCAGCTATAGTAGTTACAGTTACAAGCCAAGTTCTTTCGCCATTTTTCCATACAACAACAATAACGATGACACTTAACTAGTTTGGAGAAAAAAAAACAACGCAATTACGCACACAATTATACACACATATATAACATATATCATTTTGTATATCATATGGATCATATATTTATATATCGTAGATCATCGAACATACGATTATCGCTTTGGGGTTATTCATAATACTCGATAAGCTTTCGCTAGACATTTATTCTTTTTTTTTTTTTAACTATATGGTACATGCAATTTTGGTTGTGTTCACGTTTTTTATTTTATTCTCTTCCGTTGTTTTTGTGTGTGTTCTTCTTCTTTTTCCGCTGCGTTTCGTTTTACTCTATCGTATCTTTCAGTTTTCTTTATTTCAGAGGACAAACGATAGTTGAAAAAAAAACAGGAGAATCAACATGAGGATGAGAAACCCACTTAACTAGTTACAATGTGTCTGTTTGTCTATGTATGTGTGTGTGTGTGTTTTGGCCAAGTACCAGCTTGGTTTGCCTGCTGCGCTTAACTTTTAATTGAAATAGTTCCCTTTTTTTGTTCTATTAGGTTTTAGTTTACTTGTTTTCCCTCAGTTTTCACTTCGTTTTTCGCCCCTCGTTTTCTGCTATTTTCTACAAAACCTTTGCCACTTTGTGACGCTGGCGTTAAAAAGTATGCAACGCTTTCTACATGACATTTACAAATGTACATGTGTATCAATGTGCGCCGGTGTGTGTGAATTGATGTATGTGTGTGTGTGTGTTTGGGGGGTGTATCGTACATTAAACATTAATTTACATTGATAATTTGTAGTTTTGAAGTTTCTGTTTAGTTTTCATTTGTTGTTTTTTTTTTGCATTTCCGCCTCATTTACATTTATAAGGATGGTTATATAGGTTTTTTCTTCAATTTCAATTTGAGTTTCGTTTTCGTTATCTTTTTGTTTTCATTACCATTCTCAATTCAATTCAATTTGTATCCAGCTTGGATATGTAGTTAATTGTTTGTTTGTGTTTTCGTCTGTTTTTTTTTTCTTGTCGATTTCTTTTTATTTTTCTTCATCTTTTTCTTTTTCATTTGACTTTTTTCAGTTTCGGTTTGTTTTCTTTGTCAGAGTCTAAAAATTTGTTTCCTCATTGCTTGCCAATGCTTCTATATGTGGGCTGAATGAAATGATATAAGTGTATATTTATTTTTGTGGCATCATGTTATGAATAATGCTCGCTGCGAAATAAAATATGTTGGGTTCGGTTGATTATGTATGTGTAGTTTGAGTCTGTAGGTTTCATAAGTTTTCAAACTTTCACGCGGCATATTATTTGAATTCTATACTCTAGTAAATATGACATGGTGGTGTCTTATGTGGGTGGTATGTACATATATGATAAAAAGGTGAAAATTGTATGATTTGTTTGTGTTTTTTTTCTGAAATCAAAATGTAGTTCATTGGAACAGATGAGGTTGAACAATAAAAGTAAAAGCAGATAATTTTATGATTTTTGAGAAATATTTTAATTACAGCTTGGCTTAGCTCCCAGCTAACAATATTATATTTAGAAAGAACTGTGGAAAGCGAAACTTGAATAAAATACGTTATTATGATCCTCATTAGTTCAAATTTTTAACTAAGCGCTTGATAATGGCTATGTAAGCTGAAGAGTATAAGACAAATCATAAAATTAAGAAATATTACGCTGAAGTGGAGAAGATAAATAATCAAATAAGGCAGCTCGAAATCAAGAATGGTATATTCAAAACAAAAGATGATTTTATTGCTGAGATTGTCAAAGAGCTTGGAAATTAAAAAATTCTTCAAAGAGCAAAATGCTAATAGAACTGAAATCGAATCCCCAAAACAAGAGATTCATCTCCTAAAGACCGAAAAGGAACAGACTAATCCGAATTAAATACAACTAACTAAAATAATTTATTTGAAGGATGCACTAATTTGAAATGGATAAAAACAAATCAGTTGATAAATCAAAGATTATAATAATTAGTTAGTCTAGGAAAGTTGCTTGAATCTTTATCATGGCGGAGCTGGATGGTGGTTCGATAAGTATAGCCATTGGTAAGTATTCTATCTATAAGCCTTAACATACTTTGAGCAAAATCATATTGCGGTTTTTTTCTTTCAGTAATTTAAATGGATAATTTAATCAGGATAATACTACGTATAGGAAGTTGAAGAACTGAACCGGTTTATTTTTCATTTCAGTAATTTAAATGGATAATTTAATCAGGATAATACTACGTATAGGAAGTTGAAGGAACTGAAGCTATTTATTGGAATAGTCGGAAAGCATAGAAAACAGTTGGGATGATGATTCGGGCGCAGGTAAAATAAAAAAACCTAAATCCAAGTTTTAAATGTTTTAAATCAAGCTACAACTTATTTATCAGATTTTTGTAAAAATGGTTTGTTTTTATACCCTACAAACCCTATTCTGTATGTATGAACGCTTCTATATCAGTGACTAAACTCATGTATATTTGCAGTATGTTAACGATTACTTTAAAACTTCGCCACCCTTCTAATATTATTTGAAATCGATAAAAATTGATTGAAAAATTAGCATAGAATCCAAAAATCTGCTTAAAGTTAATATAAAATCTTCAATGATACAATAAAACGGTCCTATGATCTGTTGGGGTTCTGCAAATTGTCAGGAAAACAACTTAAACTACCGCAATATGCCGAATTTAGCAGAAGATACGAGAAATCCCGACTAGGCGACTTGATAGGCAGACGGTGGTGACGGGAGGGAGGTAGACAAGAAGTGTTAGGCTGGCTGCAATTAGGATTCCCTTGAAAAACTGATAAACAAATTTGCGGTGCACATGCGAATGCCTCAGGCTGTGGCTGCAGCTGCGGTGGCTCTGGTTCTGGCTGTGGCAGCTGTTGACTGTCGATTGGACGAGCCGAAACTGACTGTGTGTGTGTGTGTGGGTGTGTGGGTGTGTGGGGTGTGTGTGTGTGTCAATATCGAATGCAGTAGGAGAATGACTTTCAATAATGCGGCATGTGGCAGAGTCGCGATTGCGAGCACAATTCGGTTGCGCTGCAGGCGTGGCATGCAGCTGCCTGCCTGCCTGCCTGGCTGCCCCACGTGGTGTGCCCCAACAAGCAAATGGAATTAGGCGTACATGGCCGGGCTCGCATATGCATGAGTGTCTGTGTGTCTGTGTGTGTGTGTGTGTGTGTCTGTGTGTGCCACACACAGTGATTACAATTGCGCGTGGCAAGTGGAGCATCGAGGGGCGCCACAGATTGTAGAGGGAGAGAGAGCGAGAGCGGGAGAGAGTGAGCGAGAGCTCTGGCTTTGGGGGCATTTGGTTTGGCATTGCGTATGCAAAATGCAAAAATTTGTTTTGCGTAATTAAACGGGAACGCGACTGCGCTGCACTGCACTGTACTGCGTGGCATGTGAGTGTGTGTGTGTGTGTGGCATGTGGCATGTGCGCGACCCCTAATGAGCGGCATGTTCGTGTCCGGCCGCCGGGCAGGCACATCTCTCCAGCTGGCCAACGATGGTCCCAAGGCCAATCAGTTAGCCAAGCTAATCCGATGCAACAGCAGCAGCAGCAGCAGCCAGTGGCATGTGGCAGGAAAAAAAAAACAAACTAGGCTTGTCGAAGGTTCTATACTTCTATACTTCCCTTTTTACCGATTTCACTTATTCATAATTGTATTTTAAAATGAAATCTTAATTTTCTACTAATTTTTGTTACTATATTTTGTAATTAACAAAAAAATATGATAAAGCTATACCGATTGTTCCTATAATAGCTTTATAGGTTCAACAGTGTTCACATTTTAATGAAATTCGAGCAGCATATTAAAAAAAAAACAGAATTCGATCTATTGTTTCATTGTAATATCTTGAAAAAATAACAAAAAACAACAGTTAGTTTTAATGGTTATTATATGAAATATTATCACCATCCATCCCTCGATTTCGACTTATTTATAATATGCAGAAATAAGAAGCATGTACCCCAAGTTTAATTTAATATAATAAATAATAATATATTTTGATAGAGCAGCTATTGATTGACTCGTAGAATCTTAAAGGAATTAACTTACTAATTAATTCTTGAGGAAATTGAGAAAATAATGCTGAAAATATTTTTAGGCTTATATTATTTTGATCGGCACTGTAGTTCGACTCTGCTATGCTATGGTATATTTAAAATTTGAAATGTCTACTAAGCTGCGTTACAGAAAGAATATACCTTTTGCAAGAATATCAAAAAAAAACCAAGATGGAAATAAAAATCAACATAAATAATTGTATAATAATAGTTTTTATATATATATGTATATGTATGTTTATACCATACAGCATATAGTGTATGTGTGTGTGTTAAAAATAATAATTAATTGTGTGTGTGTGTGTGTACGTGTGTGTAATTAATTTAAATGTAATTTAAACATTGAGGAGCAAAAAAAAGGTTTTGTAGAGCATATGCTTGTTGGCAATGATTGACTGACTGACTGACTGATTGATTGTTTGATTGATTGGCTGACTAATAAATTGGCTTGGCTTTTGGCTTGGCATCCTCTCTCTTCCCCTCTCTCTCTCTCTCTAGACATTCTCAGGCTCGGGCAACTTGCGCTCACAGCAATGACAGACGAGCGCATTGAGCCGCTGCCCGATGGCCGACCAGACCGTGATCGACATCGATGACATATCACAGCTGGAGCTATTGTCCTGCTGCAGTGCATCCGCCTCGCTGGCACCGTCTCCATCCCCGTCGCCATCACCATCCCCGTCGCCATCGCCATCACCATCGCCATCCATGTCGCTGTCATTGGCAATGTCTGCGTCGTCGCGTGCCACATGAAATGTCGCCTGGTTGCACAGCGAATCGTTTGTGGTATCGCTGCTCCCCTGTTGTCAAATCTTTGGGGCCGCCGCCATCTCCGACGAGGAGCCACTGGTCATGCCCAGGCCCAGCTCACAGCTGACGCTGGGCGCCAGCAATGTCTGCAATGGCTGCTGCTGCTGCAGCAGCAGCTGCTCGGCCATGCCCCTGGTGGTGCCTGTGCTGCTGCCCTCCTCGGCGCTGCCAATGCGTATCCTGATGCCGGATTGGGCCTCGCCAATGATGCCGCTGCTGCTGTGCAGCGTGTTGTTGCTGTTGTTGGTGTTGCTCATGTTGCTTATGTTGCTGCTGTTGTTGTGCTCGTCGTGGCGCGACGATTTGCGGCTGCTGCTGTCGCCGGATGAGTAGCGTGTCGTTACATGATGCCGGCTGCATGGCACATCCAGGCTGTACGCGCGATGACGTGCCACGCCTCCAAGGGCAGCACCAGCACCAACACCAGCAGCAGCACCAGCAGCGACGCCTCCTCCTGCTCCTCCGCTTAGCTGTGCCGCTCCAGGTGATGGCAAACTATTCGAAATGGTGCAACAAGCGGACTTGCCATCCAGGCTTATCTCCCCAGCAGCAGCTCCTCCTCCTCCTCCGCCTCCGCCTGCCCCATTGAGCGTTGCATTGTTGTTGCCACGCCCAGCGCAGGGCGAGCTGCGTGTGCTGCCGAAGCGTTTGTTGCCCTTGTCAAAGCTGAAGCTGAAATAGTCAGAGAATTGTCGCAATCGCGACTTCCACGAGCTGCTGCTGCTGCTGCCACTCGCTTGGGCAGCTGCAACAGTTGCTGTGGCGGTGCTGCTGCGTGCGCTGCCATTGCTGGCTGCAACTGTTGCTGTTGCTGTTGATGTTGCTGTTGTTGCTGTTGCCATTGCATGCTGTGTCAGAGTGGGCGAAATGTTGCCATTCGAGGTGGCAGCAGCAGCAACTGTTGTTGCTGTCTTCTCGGCAGCATCGGCCGACGACTGCAACTGTTGTTGCTGCGGCTGCTGCTGCTGCTGCTGGTATTGCATTGCCTGTTGCTGCTGCTGCTGCTGCTGCATCAGTTGCAACTGCAGCTGTTGCTGCTGTGTGCTGTGCCCGCTATGCGGCTGCTGGACAACAGGTGGCGCCTGTGCTGCATGCAAACTGGTATTCATATTGAGATCCTCGCTGCCACGCCCCCCAACAACAGCAACGCCCCCGGCTTGGCCAACAGTCTCGCGATGATGTCGCCCATAGAAGACGTTGCTGTCGGAGATGACCTGCGGCAGGCCGTCGGACAAGCGACGATTGTTGCTGCTGTACTGATCGAGACTGACGGCACGATTGCTGCCAAAGTGACAACGATTGGCGTGATAACCATGGATATTCCCATACGAGTTGCGTATGCGCTGCCCCCCGCCGCTGCTGCACAGTTCCCCAATCATCGAGGGACGCTTCTCGCGCGATGATTTGCGCGATGTCGAGTGCGATGATTTGCTGCGATTGCTGCAGCCCTCCGTGTCCACCTTGAATTTTGATGTCTTCTCGGCCACCTGGTCAATGGCAGAGAGATATCGAAATGCATTATACAATATTATAGTACAGTACAGTAGGGCTGCGTAATAATCGTAATGGAAATCGATAGAAAGCGATTTCATAATTTGTTTCGATACAATTATTGCGGTTTCCCCTCTATCGTATGTTTGAATGTTCCTTAACATTTTATAACACTGTTCGAAAAAACAATCGAGCTTGCAACACTTGTGTGTAAGCAAAAATCATGCAAATTGTAGAACTTATCGATAGTATCGATGGTTTTTGCTCAGCAAATTATTTTTTTTTAACATATTAACTGTTTTTGTATAACATTTTGTTTATGTCTTAACAACCTGAGTGATTCTACATTTAAAAAATAACATTATGGATTTTTCGAAATTTTTCGATAATTTGGAAATTTGAGGCCCTAGCCTCCCCCTAGCCTCCCCCCTATGATTTTGCAATAATTTTTTTTGTTTTAATTTAAAAACGCGAGTTTTTAATTTTAATCGATTGCGGAGGTCAAATTTAGTACTAAACATTTATTTTTATCAATTTTAAACGAAACTTAATTTTGGCCCAAAAATCATGTCGAAGTGGTCCAAAAATTAGACATGTAACACCCTCAACAGGCCCTCATTTTAGGCCGATCGTAACTTTTTTCAAATGATTTTCACGCGGAATGACATTTTGTTTATGTTTTAAGAATCTGAGTGAATCGATTTTTAAGAAATAGCAGAAAAATTTTTTTTGAAAACTTTCGATATTTCGATATTTTGGAAATTTAGGTAAGTAAATATTTTTTTTTTTAAGTTTTAAATCGCGAGTTTTTAAGAGCGAATAAGCCATATAATTTAAATTATAAGTGAGATTGCGATTGTAACAGATTTTAGAAATTGGGCGAAGACTATCTTACTTTCGGGGACGCTCAACTGTAGCCTTACCGACTTTACCGAGATTTTTCAATATTGTTTAAATAAGTTTGCGCTTAAAACACTTGGGGTGAATAACAATTCTGATAACTGTATAGTTCTTTTTGCTAAGTTAATCGATAGTATCGATTTCAATTAAGAAACGTTTTTATATGTTTCTGCAAGTGTGTTGAGGTTGATAACCAAAGATATTTGTACAAAATGGATGAGATATCCTATATAGTTTATGTATTGATGACATACGGTAATATGGTATATATAAAGTATCCTATATAGTTTATGTATAGTCTTGTACAACGTCATGCAGCCTACCAAGATATTCGGCATATATCCTGAGACCGATACACAACGATATATCGATAAATTGAAGTTACCAATCATATGATAATTTCAGTTTATCGATTTAATCAATCGAATTGGTGGAAAATAAACTTACATCGACTTCGGTTGCGGTCTCCGAATCACCGCTCTCGCTGCCCTCGGGCAGATCGTGTAGCTCAGCTGCCATGCCCCCCGGTTCGTCCACAGAGGTGCGGGAAGCGGACTTCTGGGATGGGATGCTGCGGCGGGATTTGACGCTAATGCCGGAGCCGGAACGCGGCATTTGTGGTGAATTGTTGCCGCCACCGCCAGCGTTGCCAGTTACGTTGCCAGCGCCAGGGCCAGTACCGCCAGTACCACCAGCGGCACCACCCTGGTGGCCCTGTCCAGCATTCTGACCAGACTGGGCCGATGTTGATTTGTCAGCGCCGCCACCGGCGGCATTGCCTGGCCCGCTGGACATGGCTGCATTCGAGTCCATGTTGCCACTGTTGCTGTCCGATGTGGCTGAGGTGTTGCTGTCGGCAACCGATTTGCGTGTCTTGGTTTGGGCATCATTGAGTCGCCTGGCGGATGGAAGGCAGGGGTGGAATGTCAGTTATCCTAGAGTAATTCTCCCCCTCCCGCTTACCTGTAGTACTCGAGTGCAATGCGCACGGGTATTATGATGAGCTCGGTTAGTTCGGGCACCAGTTCGCCCAGGGCCTCGAAGAGGGGCAAGAGAACGAGTCCAATGAAACGCACCTGTGAGCCTGGTTTGCTCACCTTGTCGGGATCCATGAATGGCGTCACGGGCAATCCCTCGGACTTCTCGGCAGCACTCTGTGCAAAGAACTCCTGCAGCAGGCGATCCAGCCAGGGCTCAGCCACATCCATGGGTCGTGCCTCGTTCGATATGTCCGCCACCTTGATAAGTATCATGCAGAGCTGCAGCCAGAGGAGAGAGGGAGAGAGGGAGAGGGAGACAATGAGCGGGTTATCCAGATGGATATGCAGCCGCACTTACCAGATTGATGTGCGCACGATTGTTGTAGTCGAAGATGGGCGTAATCTCAATGAACTGCGTTAGGATCTCGTTGTGGCGTGCCATGTCTGTGGCCAGAATGCAGCGTATGATGCCCTCGCGTATGGTGCTGCAAGAGAGAGCGAGAGAGACAGAAGTTAGTGCTAAATTCATGTGGCAAACAGAGAAGAGAAGTCACGCTTTTGCCATCCATGCATCAATCAAGCGACTCAGTCAGTTGCCTATTTTGCAGGGACAGTGGGGTCGAAAGTATGCACACACGCACACAGTGCTGCATGTCAGTTAGTCTGCACATGGCGCGTATACGTAATGTTGCGTATACGCAGCGTGCTGCGACTTGAGACGCGGCCAAAAGCGCAAATGTATTTTGACAAGAAGTGGAAGAAGAAGCAGAACAAGTCATGGCACACAAAGAGCCAAGGCAAGTGCGTGGGGGAGGGGGAGGGGGAGGGGGGAGATTGAGGGTATGCGGCATGCGGCGCGTAAATATTAAATTGCATTTCATTTTATTTTTATTTCAAAGCAGTGTGAAAAATGTGCAAAAGTCTCGTCATATACGAGCAGAAAATTGAATTTTTCGTGTCAAGTAGCACAGAGAGGTAGAAAGAGAGGGGGAGACACTGAGAGAGTGAGAAGGAGAGAGAGAGAGAGCGCGTGGGGCAATTGCAGCGTAGCGACTTGAGCAACTGCATTGGAAACTCAACACCTGCCACGTTTATAGTGCAAATAGAGCGCAGTATTTTCTCCCTCTCTCTCTCTTTTTCTTTTCTTACCACTTTCTCTCTCTCTCTCTCTCTCCTTATGCAACACCCACATCTCTCTCCCTGCCTGCTTGCAGATAATTATGTTGGCATCAGAGCAGGAGGCTGAGCCTGAGCCCAGTTGAGATAAAATGAAATGAAATGAAATGAAATGAAAATGGTCTCCTTTTGCGTTAATCGCAACACCAATTCAAAAAATTGTAAATTGCAAAATTGCTGAAAAGTTCTTTCCCTTGACCATTGAAAATGGTCAAATAATTATGTATGTGCATCAGGCAAAGGAGGCTGAGCCTGAGCCCAAAAGTTGAGATAAAATGAAATTGAAAATGAAATGAAATGAAAATGGTCTCCTATTAATTAGAGTCGCTTAGGTATGTATAAAGCTATATCCAACGAACAATCAAATAACAATTCGATCGGACCAATAACACAGAAGTTATTCAAGTCAACGTTTTCAGTACAAATTATTATCCTTTTTTTTTTTTTTATTTTAAACGGTCGTCTACGTCTCTGTTAAGGTGCGTCTATGTGAAATTGCAAAATTGCTGAATAGAAATAGAGGAAATGTCTGTTAATTTTTAAAATTGGGAGAATGCATCTTACTGTAATCTAGCCATTCCACTTTTTTCTCTACTTGTAAAACAAGATTATAATGTATACTACAGGTGTAACAGACAGCTGAGGAAGTCAGGCCACTGAGAGATACTGAGTTCGAATAGCTTGAAATATATTCGAATAATTACGGGCGATAGTTCGGTTAACAGTTTATGTGGTATATCGATTTATAGCAAAGGGTTTCAGTAGGTCTGGTTTTGTACAGAAATTCGATAAAATTTTCTCAAGCAACACTGAATACTTATATGAGATTTACCCAACAACATCATAGCCACTCATAAGAAATTATATCGATTGTTTAATCATTTTTGTCGATTGTTTTTATTTCCCTATCGATATTTTTTCAAGATTTTTCAACACTGTTGGATTAACGCAAGCAACTATCATAATGATTGTAGAATTGAATTTGTTTAGAATTCAATAGAATTGATAGCAAATAAAACGTACTGCAATCGATAATATCGATTAATGATAATAATATTAATAGTTTTTCGATACATGAATGATTTTTTTTCACTATTGATCGTATTTTTTATGTTTTTATTCAACTCTGTTTGATAGATTTTATGCCGGAATTAGGATTAAGTAACTAATTTAAAAATTGGCAATAATCGATATAATCGATATAATCGATAGTTTCGCTTTTCTTAAGCAGTATAAAATATTATTCCTCCCATGTTTAGAGAAAACGAGTTTCGTTTTATTTACAGTATAATCAGTTGCAGTTAGTTAAATAGGTTAGAATATCCACCAGTTATGCCTGTGCTGAATCTTTATCTTTTATCTTCACATTTATTCTTTGAAAACGATTTAAGCTTCGTCTGTTTTAGAGAAACTTACGTACCAAATTTCCTTTCTCTAACTGTTGCAATAGCTGAGATCTATAAGTCATAAAAATACCAAGACATATATTGCAAGGTATATAGCAATTTGTATCGATTTCAATTGTAAAATTGAATTATCCTGAACTGCTCAGACAACGACTGTAACTAAAGATTCCTGGAAAAGTCCATGCAGATACTATGGACTATATGGTATACTGTTCACCGGTGAATAAGAAGAAGAAGTAGAGGAGTGGAAGGAAGGGGGAAATGTCAGAGTCTGTGACGATTAGTCGCATCATACACAGAGTGGAACACAATGGAGCACAATGGAGCACAATGCGGCCAGAATGGGGCACAATGGAACGCAACAGATAACTGTACATGGCATACATAGAAGTGTATCTATTTCAGGAATAATACGGATTGTCGTTCCAATTGGGATTTAATTAGTGCAATGCGAGATTCAGCATGCACGGCATGTTGTAATAGACGAGTTAAGCTGCCAGGATTTGCCAAAGATTTGCATGGCAAGCGTGCACTGTGTGTGTGTGTGTGTGTGTGTGAGTGTGTGTGTGTGTGGCCACTGTGGCACAAAGGGATGCAACCGGTGTGGCACGCAAATCCCCTGCAGCGTGGCAGATTGAGAGTGAGCGGGAGGGGGGAACCAAAGTAATTGCGAAGAAAGCGCATTAAGCGTTGCAGCAGCAGAGGCAGCGCCAGCGGCAGAGGCAGCGGCAGAGGCAGCAGCAACCTGCAACATTTGGCATCCGCTTATGTTGCCAAGGCAACGGCATTCAATTGGCTCCCTCAAAGATGAAGCCGGTTCACAAGTTGATCCTGCTTTTGCGCTTTTTGTAAAATAACACACACCCACACCCACACCCAGTGCCCTCTCAGTCCCCTCCCCAGCCACGCGCATAAGCCCCAATTAAATAATTTTGTATACAAAATGCTGTTATTTTTTCTACCCAGTTAAGCTCGGCTTTTTTCCAACATATTCCGCGAATCCAGCAAGGAAAATACGGAGCGAAGTGGGAGAGATGAGAAATGAGTGTGGGTTCTGTTTGTGGAAATTTGTATTCGGGTTTTCCATCAAAGGAAAAGGCAAGTTTTCATGAAATAATTGAGCAATTTGCACGAGCTGCTTACGTTGCGTGAGATATGCGAATTTCACAGGATTAGTCGCAAGATATATATACAGTATATATGTATGTACGTATGTGTGTCATATGGGAGTAATGGGTAATTAGAGAAATATATACTTAAAGAAAATATAAAGAAAAAATTAAAAAGCGAAATAGAGACATATTAATAATAAAAACATTTTGCATTCTATTTAGAGTGAAATATTTAAAATTTTAGTGCTAAAAAAAGAGCCAGAAAATAGCTTAAATATTTATTAAAAAAGGTATAAAATGGAACTTTAATTGAAATTATTTAAAAAATAAAATACAAATTAAAAAAAAAAAAAATTAGAATTCCCAAAAAAACCTAAATTTATTCTATTGTTATCTGTCTTTGGCGAGAAAAAGGAAAATAGGCCAGTAAGACGAGAAGGAAAACATAGTTAAGGGTAGCTTCAAATTGTGTTGCTATGAATGACACACATATCATACCATTATGTATTATAATTATTTCCATATGAACGGAGAAAACTTCAAGTTCGGGACACAAGTTGGAAAATGACAAATTGTTGTTGGGAACATTTCAGCGAAAGGGACTCTGCGCTGCCTAATTATGATCAAATAATTTGCGAGGCCAGGCCATGGCTGCCTTGGGGTAATCTATCAAACTTTACTTAAGGGTTCCCTTTCTCAGTTTTTGTTTTAGGCAAATTTCATGCGCTTTCTCTCTCTCTCTTTTCTTTTTCTTCTTCTGCGTTTACATTTTTTTCGGGAATGTTGACAGCATTTTGTCTGCTTAATTTTTATACCCTTCGACCATTGAAAATGGTCAAAAAAGGGTATACTAACTTTGTGCAATGTATGTAACAGGCATAAGGAGGCGTGGCAGACCCCACAAAGTATATATATTCTTGCTCAGGATCACTAGCCGAGTCGATTGAGACATGTCCGTCTGTCTGTCCGTCTGTCCGTCTGTCCGTCTGTCCGTCTGTCCGGCTGTCCGTCTGTCTGTTTGAGACAACGGATCTCAGCTATTAAAAAGCTAGAACACCAAATTTGGTATGTAGGTTCCTAAATTTCCCAAGCAGATAAAGTTTATGTTAAATGTTGATGCCACGCCCACCGCCCCCGAAAATCGGTAATTTGTATTATTAAGCAAACTATTAAACTTAGAAAGTTCTGCTTGGTATGTATAAAGCTATGGCATACAAACATATTCTCCAAATAACAATTCGATCGGACCAATAACACAGAAGTTATTCAAGTCAACGTTTCAGTACAAATTCTGCGCGCTGCCTTTCAGTAGTTGACGCGACGTCACTCTTAACGTGCGTCGCTGTGTCAGTGTGAGCGAGAAAGCTATATGTAGTAGAAGTATTTGTGCAAAATTTCTGTTTGAAATTATCAGTGTAGTTATACGTTTGTAACGGATTTTAAAAATTGGGAGAAGGGTATCTTACTGTCGAGCGCTCGACTGTAGCCATATCCACTTGTTTTTAATAGTTTTCTCTTTCTTCTTGCCTTTACTTGCTGCACATTTTTTACTTTTCTCCATTTTAACATTTATTTTTATACCCTTGCAGAGGGTATATTAATTTTAGCCAGAAGTTTGCAACGCACCTTAGGAGACAGCTCCGACCCTATAAAGTATATATATTCTGAATCAGCATAAACAGAGGAGTCCAAAAATGGATGTCCGTCTGTCCGTCCGTCCGTCCGTCCGTCCGTCCGTCCGTCCGTCCGTCCGTCCGTCCGTCCGTCCGTCCGTCCGTCCGTCCGTCCGTCCGTCCGTCTGTTGCAACGCAAACTAGTCTCTTAGTTTTTGAGCTATCTTCATGAAACTTGGCATATAAGCTTCTTATTGCTGCGCGCTGTAAATAAGTCGGAACGAGCTAGATCGGACCGATATATCGTATAGCTGTCATTGAAACTATCGGCCGATTTTTGTTGTTTTTCAAGATATTGCAACAAGATTTGGCAAATCTTATTTTTATTACGTTCCTAATGTGCTGTCAAAATTGTATCAAAATCGGACCACTATAACATATAGCTGCCATAGGAACAATCGGCTGAAATTAGGGTTTTTGTATGCAAACCTGTTTTGTTCTTGGAAATACCGCACATTATCAATACTTTTTAATGTTATACAGTAACCCGCCCTTATTTTTTCCATTTAAATATCTCAGACGTTTATATTCTATAGCTGTTATAGCTGTATATATATATATATATATCAGTCAGTCCGTCTGTCTGTTGCAAAGCAAATTAGTCCCCCAGTTATTGAGCTATCTTCATAAAAGTTGGCTCACAAGCTTCTTAATTCTGCTTTCATTAAATAAGTCGGAACGGGCCAGATTGGACTGATATATCGAACAGCTGTCATGGAGCCTATCGGTCGATTTTCGTTATATTTCAAGATATAGCTATCAGGCTTACCACATCCAAATCTAAGTATGTCCTTAATAATAAAGTTTCATCAAAATCGAAGTTTTATAACTTATAACGATCAACGATCGGCCTAATGAAGGTACCTGTTGCAATTTTATGAAAATCGGAGTACTATTACATATAGCTATGTACAACTGCAAGGGTATAAAACCTTCGGCAAGCCGAAAGTAGCCTTGCTTTCTTGTTTTTTATTTGATAATTAAGAGAGAACTCGTTTAGGGTTCTATTGCAAATGTTGCAGGCAAATAATGCTTGCTTGTGCCTTTTGATTTATTTATTTGCGTTGAAAATATATTGAAAAAAAATCGAAAAATAAGTAAATAAATAATATAAACTTAATTTTGCAAAAAGAGTCTAAAGTGTTTCTAATGTTTCTAATAAATACATATTGTTTATATATTAATAATATGATTCAAAAGGTTCGTAAAAAAAATTAATTTTAGTTTCGTATATGTATAGACTTGCAAACCATATCTTTGCAAGCCTGAACAGATACCCTGTAATTACGATGTTTCATGCCAATTTGCCAGAAAGCCTTTCAGCAGTTTTGCGAGGCGAGGCGTGGCTTGTATGCGTGGCCTAATGCGGTTCAACAGGGCGTATGTGTAATGATTAATTGCCTGCACGTGGCCTACTCCCACTCCCACTCCCACTTCCACTTACTCTCCCTCTCTCCCTATCTTGCCTACTCTTTCCTACTCTCTTTTATTTAATTGCAAATTACTTTTGTCTTGCGGTTTTGCCCCTTCTCCCGCTCTGCTCTTGCTTAATCGCTTTAGTCGTCGCCTAATTAAAAACAAACGAATTTCCCCTGCCTCTGTCCCTGCCTCTGTCCCTGCGCTCGAGCGCGTGTTATCAGCGCATTTGGCATTGCACAAACGACAAGGTCATCGCTTATCAGTGCCCAGTTTGAGCTTGAGCTTATCAGCAGCGCGTCCAAGTCGCAGCTGCCAAGCAGGGCGACGCAGCAGTTGAATTTTGAGAGCAGCAAAGCAAAGACAAGCGACGCCTTCGCCATGTCCGCATACAACGTGCAACAAAAACGAAGCTGGCTGCCTCCGCTGCTGCTGCTGCTGCTGCCTCTGCTGCTGCAGGTAGCCGCTGCCTGCAACGCTGACGAGGACAGCAGCATCGATGCCATGGATCTAACCAAATCCCCCTGCGAGAACTTTCACGAGTACGCCTGTGGCAACTGGCACGCCCCCTATGGGCTGCGCTCGCTGGGGGCACACGATATGCGGAGCAAGCTGCGTGCCCAGAACAAGCAGCTCCTTGTGCGACACTTCGAGGCACAGGCACAGGCACAGCAGCCGGAACGGGAGCCGGAGCAGCTGGTGTCGTTCTACAACAGCTGCATGAGTGGCCGCCAATCGCTGCGCGTCTACATGGATGCAGTGCAGCGTGTGCTGCCTGATTGGCCGCTGCTCAATAATGCCACAACACGCTTCCAGTGGGCACGTGGCAATGCTGCAGTGCGTCGCTTTGGGGCACAGGGTCTGTGGCGTCTGCTCGTCCAGCCCAATTGGCAGGCAGCCGAGCAGCGTGTCTTCTATCTGCTTGCGCCCACATTCGATCTGCTGGGCCGGGACGAGCAGAGTGAGTTCCTCTATGAGCGATATCTGAAGTATCTCCTCCTGGAGCAGGGATTACGGGTGCGTCGCGCTGCGGCCTTGGCCACGCAGCTTGTGGACTTTGAGCGTGAGCTGCGCGAGCTGACCCAGCCACGAGCCCAGACAGACACTGGTGGACAGCAACTGGTGTTGCATGCCCCGCAGACGTTGCAACAGCTGCACGCGCAGTTACCACAGCTGCAGCTGGACGAATACTTTAGCACGCTGCTTGGCCAGGACGCCTACACGCCGCAGCTGCTGCTGGTCGCGGATATCGAGTACTTGCGTCGCCTGCAGCGTGTTGTGGCTGCCACAGATCCGCTAATCCTCTCCAGCTGGCTGCTGCTGCAGCTGCCCGCCCACTTTGAGCTGCATCTGCACGAGGACACGAGGCTGGCGGCTCAGCGCGATCACTGCCTGCAGCAGCTGAACGAGCTGCTGCCTCAGCAATTGTCGCAGTTGCTGCTGCGCCTGCTGCACGGCAGCGATGCGGCTGGTGCAGCGTTCCTGCAGCGCACTAGGACGCAGCTGCAGCAGATCTTTGGTACGCTGCGATCACAGTTCGAACGTCTGCTGAATTCCACGTTCATATTCGAGGCAGATGTCCATACCAGGCAGCTGGCGCTGGACAAGCTGCGGGCCATGCGGCTGCTGCTGCCGGAGCAGGAGCAGAAGCAGGGGCAGGAGAAGCAGCAGGTTGAAGAGGGAAAGCACCTGACAAACGACTACGATGCGAACCTGCTGCGTCTGTCTGAGGCACAGGCACGCGTCCAGTTCCAGCACGCCTTGAGCTGCCTGCAGCTGCCCTGCGAGGCAGCCACATCTGCGCTCTGGGATGATCACACACTGGGTGCACTCGATGTCAATGTGTACTACAAGCTGAAGCTGAATGCCATCGCGCTGCCACTGGGACTGCTGCGTGCACCGCTCGTGCCCAACCCGCTCGAGGCGGAGGCGGAGCCAGGAAGCTGCAGCCAGCGCACCGAGGCACGGATGCGGGCCCAGCTGCTGGGCAGCCTGGGCTACATGATTGGCCACGAGATGCTGCATGCCTTCGACTACGATGGCATCAACTACGATGCCGAGGGTCACGTCTCCAGCGAGCAGTGGCCTGCCCGTGCCATCATACGCTTTGGACTGCGTGCCCGCTGCTATCTGGGATCGCGGTACAGCAATGCGACCCTCATGATCAACGAGAACATCGCCGACAACGAGGGTCTGCGCCTGGCCTTTGAGGCCCTGAGCGAGGAGCTACCGGGCGACAAGCTGGCGGCGCGTAGCTTCTTTGTTGCCTTCGCCCAGACCTGGTGTGGTCGCGCTGTGGCGCCATCTGCCGTCGCAGCCGGACAGCAGCAACACGCTCCACACTGGGAGCGCGTCAACAATGTGCTGGGCAACTATCCCGAGTTTGTCGAGACCTACGACTGCCGCGCGGGCAGCCCCATGCATCCGCCCGAGAAGTGCCGCATCTGGTGAGGCGTCAAGGGGCAAAGTGATCTGTTCTAGCCAGTTGGATGCAGTAAAGCAAAGCAAAGCAAAGCAAATCAAAGCTGAGTTGAGTTGACTGAGTTGATGGATGCGTCTTTTATTACAGACAGACACATGGGGCAAGTTGCAAGCGGTGCCACAACTTGTGGCAGCAACAACGAACGCTGCAGCAGTGATTGAGCTGCAGTCTTGCGAGGATTGGATGCCAGGGAGATGAGTTAGACCAGCTGAAGAGTGGATAACGGGGAGAAGGGTTAGACCAGCTGACCAAGTTGCTGGCAATGCAAGTGGGACGCAGGGAAAGCGTGGCAGATCAGGCCGTTAGTTGCCATGTCTGTCGTGTCTCTTCTGTCTCTTCTGTCTCTTCTGTCTCTTCTGTCTCTTCTGTCTCTTCTGTCTCTTCTGTCTCTTCTGTCTCTTCTGTCTCTTCTGTCTCTTCTGTCTCTTCTGTCTCTTCTGTCTCTTCTGTCTCTTCTGTCTCTTCTGTCTCTTCTGTCTCTTCTGTCTCTTCTGTCTCTTCTGTCTCTTCTGTCTCTTCTGTCTCTTCTGTCTCTTCTGTCTCTTCTGTCTCTTCTGTCTCTTCTGTCTCTTCTGTCTCTTCTGTCTCTTCTCTTTGTCTCTTCTGTCTCTTCTTCTCTTCTGTCTCTTCTGTCTCTTCTGTCTCTTCTGTCTCTTCTGTCTCTTCTGTCTCTTCTGTCTCTTCTGTCTCTTCTGTCTCTTCTGTCTCTTCTGTCTCTTCTGTCTCTTCTGCATCTTCTGCATCTTCTGTCTCTTCTGTCTCTTCTGTCTCTTCTGTCTCTTCTGTCTCTTCTGTCTCTTCTGTCTCTTCTGTCTCTTCTGTCTCTTCTGTCTCTTCTGTCTCTTCTGTCTCTTTTGTCTCTTCTGTCTCTTCTGTCTCTTCTGTCTCTTCTGTCTCTTCTGTCTCTTCTGTCTCTTCTGTCTCTTCTGTCTCTTCTGTCTCTTCTGTCTCTTCTGTCTCTTCTGTCTCTTCTGTCTCTTCTGTCTCTTCTGTCTCTTCTGTCTCTTCTGTCTCTTCTGTCTCTTCTGTCTCTTCTGTCTCTTCTGTCTCTTCTGTCTCTTCTGTCTCTTCTGTCTCTTCTGTCTCTTCTGTCTCTTCTGTCTCTTCTGTCTCTTCTGTCTCTTCTGTCTCTTCTGTCTCTTCTGTCTCTTCTGTCTCTTCTGTCTCTTCTGTCTCTTCTTTCTCTTCTGTCTCTTCTGTCTCTTCTGTCTCTTCTGTCTCTTCTGTCTCTTCTGTCTCTTCTGTCTCTTCTGTCTCTTCTGTCTCTTCTGTGTCTTCTGTCTCTCTGTCTCTTCTGTCTCTTCTGTCTCTTCTGTCTCTTCTGTCTCTTCTGTCTCTTCTGTCTCTTCTGTCTCTTCTGTCTCTTCTGTCTCTTCTGTCTCTTCTGTCTCTTCTGTCTCTTCTGTCTCTTCTGTCTCTTCTGTCTCTTCTGTCTCTTCTGTCTCTTCTGTCTCTTCTGTCTCTTCTGTCTCTTCTGTCTCTTCTGTCTCTTCTGTCTCTTCTGTCTCTTCTGTCTCTTCTGTCTCTTCTGTCTCTTCTGTCTCTTCTGTCTCTTCTGTCTCTTCTGTCTCTTCTGTCTCTTCTGTCTCTTCTGTCTCTTCTGTCTCTTCTGTCTCTTCTGTCTCTTCTGTCTCTTCTGTCTCTTCTGTCTCTTCTGTCTCTTCTGTCTCTTCTGTCTCTTCTGTCTTTTCTGTCTTTTCTGTCTTTTCTGTCTCTTCTGTCTCTTCTGTCTCTTCTGTCTCTTCTGTCTCTTCTGTTTCTTCTGTTTCTTCTGTCTCTTCTGTCTCTTCTGTCTCTTCTGTCTCTTCTGTCTCTTCTGTCCTTCTGTCTCTTCTGTCTCTTCTGTCTCTTCCGTCTCTCCTGTCTCTCCTGTCTCTCCTGTCTCTTCTGTGTCTTCTGTGGCTTCTGTCTCTCCTGTCTGTTCTGTCTTCTTAGCTCCCCTGTTTCTCTCATCTGTCCTTTACAATAGACTCTCCTTTCTATCCCATCTTCTATCCCATCTCTGTTGTCCAGCTTGTCTCTCCTCCTCCGTATTCTGTCTGTCTCTCCATTTGCCTTAATATATGTTCCTCTATTCCTTTGTTTATAATTTCAACAAGGCACATTTCGTGATTATAGCTATTATTATAGCATAGTACGTATTGTTACTGTCTATACAATTTGCATTGTATAACTTCATCTGATTATGGTATATATACGTATTACTTGCACAATATCAGAGAATGCAATCGAAAACCTCAACCTCAACTGAGTTTCCTCTGCGATTATTTGCTTTGAGAGGCAGAACATGCCTATCTCTCTCCCCCTTCCTCTCTCTCTCTCTCTCTAACTAGTCTAGTAAGTAAACCCTAAATTGGTTAGACGCCCCAAAATGCATTGTGCTGATTTGTATAGTTCATAATGGACATGCATGAACATGTCTGGCAGTGTTTGAAAATTGCATTTTAATGTTTATGGAAGACCGAAGCGAGTGAGACAATTTGACAAGTCGCTTGTTGTTGTCGCTTGATTACTCGGAGATGGGGATAATAGCATAACAATGCCACACACACACGCACACACACACACACACGCACACACACACACACACGCACACACACATGTACGCTCTGCTGTGCTGTCTGCTTAAGCAAACAGAAGGAGGAGCCAAAGCGTATCGTATGGCATCGTGTGGCGAAGTTGTTGCCACTTTTGGTGGCTGCCACTTTTGTTGCTGTTGCTACTGTAGATGTTGCTGCTGCTGTTGCTGCTGCATAACATTTACGAGCATATTGTGCATGTGGCATTTCTGGCAAGTTTTGCCATCAAAAACTCCCAAAAGTATGCAGCAGTTTATGCACGCAAACTTGGCAGCCAAACGACGTGAAGGCGCCCAACGTGGCGCAGCATCGGGCACCGAGTGCGGTTACTCTTTGGGGTATTGGCCACGCCCATCCTATATGCTCCTACACCAGCCCACAACCCATCGCTGCTGCTGCTGCTGCTTGCTCTGGCTAAGATGATGATGGTTCTGTAGTTGCAAATGATGAAGATGATGGTCGCTCCTCGTTCCTCTCTGCCTCTTTTGCTGTTCCCCCCTTTTCTCCCCACTTTCCTCCTCCTCCTTATCCCTGACTGCTTTCACGTCGCGCTGCCTACGTGAGCGCGCAATCCAAAGTCAAAAACATTTTTCGCTGTTAATCCACTTAATTAATGTTTGCGGAATTTCGCGTTGCAATGAAAACGCGCAACGACGCGGGTGGTAAGAAGGCGTGGGGGGGGGTTGTTTAAGTGGCTTCTCTATAAAGCTCGAGGAGCAAAAAAAAAAATAAACCGAAATTAATCACAAGCGTAAAGAAAATAAATGAAGCTATAAGCTCCGACCAGGATCAGGTGGACGCCAGCAAAGTGGCCCGCTCCAGCTCCCAATCCTAAGCGATTGTTGCGTGCCAAAACGATGGAAAAACGCAATGGGAACGTTTTGAGATAATGTCTTAAGATCATGTACCTCGTATGTCACAAGGGGTTTTGCCCCAATTAGTCTTTGGCAACAGCAAGAACATCTGTCGATTATATCTCTTTTTTTTTTTTTCTATGGGTTGATAAGCGCAGTCAAATAAAATATTTGGTATCTTAGAGAAGGACTTTTATATCTTTCGCTTTTTATCGATAAGATGATAGAAGTGAATAGAGATTTTTAAGGGCAAAACAACGAGAGAAAGAGAGAACATATTGCAACCTCAAAATAATGATTGCAATTTGTTTTTTTTTTTCATTTTAGGAGGCAAAAAGAGGACGGGGCCAAATTCCAGTCCATAATCATTGTGCAATCATTAGAAATATATGCAGCAAATTTAGTAGCCTTAGCTCTAGTAAGAGCAGAGATCTAGGCATTCATACAGACGGAAACAAGGTTATAATATACTAATGAATCAACTTTAGATATGTTTATTAGGTTTGCTGAAGCGTATTTACCCAACTACTTAAGTCTTGAGAGTTTTAATTGACCATCGAAATTGGTTTCTTGCAACTTGATGCTTTAACCTATGGTATCCCCAATCAGAAAGGGAAATAGGGAAAAGATATTTAAGTCAGCCGAGGGAAAGAAATCTCTGCTTGGCTGCGTACACACCTACCCATCCTACCCTACAGGGGGATTAACTCTACCTTCAGCTGGCTACGCTGTAGAGGAGCAAAGGTTCCTCCTGTTGCAAAGTGCAGGGTGCAATAATAACAAGGACAACGCGGCATTGCTGGTGTTGGGGCTGGGCTTCGTTAGGGGTTGCTCCTTTAAGAGCTTTAAACACCAAATCGATACACTCGAGGGGCATGCGGCGTGCGGGGTGCGGCTTGTTGCAGCTGCTGGCCCGTTGCCCCATTGGCCTGTTGCCTGTTGCCCCATTGGCCCGTGCCCGTTGCCCGTTAATTAGACCTGGCAATGGGCCGACGTTTAATGCAACATCATTTTGTACGTGCCGCGCATAAAACACGAGTAGAACGAAGGAAAGTTGGCAATTAAATGGCGACCCCCTCCCCTCCCCTCACCGACCGGATGACCCAAATAGAGTCGTGCTACTTGACTACCGTTCAGAGGGTACCCACAGGGGTCTCACTGGGGTCTCACTGGGCAGGTTTACTACTCACTTGAAAGTGTCCCGGCTAAAGTTCTTGAAGATGTTGCACTCGGGATGCTCGAGCAGTCGGAATGCAATCGAACAATGATGATTCTCCAGTGGCGAAATATCATTATATCTGGAGAATGAGCAGATTTATATACATATATAATTATTTAATAATTTAGTAATATAGACATTGCTGACTCCCTACCTGAGCGCGAGTTCGGTGCGCGCATTGATCTGGTAGATATTGTTGTAGCCAGGATGGTCAAGGTCATGGCAGATACAGGACACCAATAGGATGAGGCATTCCAGATCGCCCAGACGACTTAGTAAATTCGCTTGACGTGTGATCGCGTACATCTGTAAAGAGTTAGGATGCGGAGAATGGGTCCAAATAGTGTACATTAAATATGATAGTAAAGGAATCAAGTGAATCAACCTCAATTTAATCCGTGATTATTATGATTAAATGATATAATTTAAAAATATAAATAAAATAAAATCAAATTACTTAAATACTTATAAATTAAAAAAATATAATAATTTTAAAATTCTTAGTTTTAACTTAAATTACACTTATATTTTTAATTCAATTTATATTTGTAATTTTCTTTTTTTTTAAATATCTTTGAATTGACTGCTCTTAGTTGACGTTAAATAAATAAATAAATTTGATAACTAATTTGAGGCGTGATAATAGTGAATTGTGTTTGATTAGGTAAAATTGAGGGTCCAATATATTCGGAAATAAATATGGATTGTATAATAACTACTATATAACGAATAGATTAAACTTTTCTATTAATTTACAAGAAGAATTAATTGCGATAGTTTTACATTCGATTGATCGTTTTTTTTGTTTTCACCACTATCGATTGTCTTAAATGATTTTACAACACTAAAACACTTCGGATAAGCCACATATACAGATAACTCAATACAAAATAGTGTTGAAAAACGATATTAATTTCCAGAATCAAGCATGAGCGGGAAAGCGATGACATCGATTGAATAATTTGCGAGGCAATCAACAGACTGCGGGACAATGCTGCTATTGCTGAACAAGAATATATATATAATATATATAGTACTTATGTAGCTTAAGCTGCAAGTGGGTAAAGCATCTTTTGCTATTGTTACTTATGCCCAACATGTTGCACATCTCTATCTCTCTCTCTCTTTCTCCGACTGGAATGCTGTCTCCTTCTCAATTTGGCTAATTAAATGGAGTGTCGACTGTCTGGCTGCGGGTTGGTGGTCTAAATATCCCAAAGAATTCCTTGGCCTGGCACTTTCAATGTTGCAAACCATTAAGCCAAATCACATTTGATGTGGCCAGAAGGGAGCGGGATAAAGGTAAAGAATGGGTTAAGACTTAAGCCAATGACGAAGGTTGCCAGTTGCCTGGGGGGAGGTGGCGGGGTGGGTGCAGGGTTGCAACTTAATTTGTCTGCTGCAAACGCTTGCGAAGCCTTTGCTATTACCAGCTGAAGCTGTCGCTGCTGCCGTTGATGCCACACGGATCTGCCAATACACTCACTCCCCCTCCCCCACACCCTCCCCCCTCCTGTCATCGTTGCAAATGAAAATGACTTGGCCGGTTGAGGCCCTTGAGGAATTTCAACGACGTTCAATTTAAGCTCTTCGAAATACAAAAGCAGCGTAAAGTTTGCTTTGCGCTTTGCTGCGCACCAAAGTTCCACTATAAGCGGGGGAGGGGAAGGAGTCAGGGATGCGGTACATAGACTGGCAGATCGCGTAGGGAGGTAGCGAGAGGTAGAGGCACTGGGGTAGGGCTCAAAAGTTGCTGCACAACTTTCGACGACGACGACGACGCCGACGATGATGGCGTCGCTGCATTTACTTTGGCATTAAGCGCGGGGGAGGGAGGGGGGTGCGTTGGTTAGTGGGAAGTGTGAATGCAAAATCTTTAGAGGCGAGGGCGAGGGATAGGGACTAGGAAGAGAGAGAGAGAGAGTACCCGGGTGACTGTGTGCTATAAATTTATGCAAATGCAAATACTGTTTGCATTTCGAATTTCGCAAGTTTATCTAAATTCATTGTCAACAAACACTCTTCCCACTCTGCCCCGTCACGTGGGGAGGGAGAGGGGGAGGTAAACAGAAGAAACAACCCAACAAAGTTTTGCAGCATCAACACCCCAAGGAAATCAACTGCAACTCGCAACTTGCAACTCGCAACTCGCAACTCGCAACTTGCAGCACTTTGGTAATGAAAAGCCGAGACGATGACTCGCTCATTTGGCTACAAAAAGCTGTGTGTGTGTGTGTGTGTAGTGTCTATGTGTGGTCCACTGTCAGTTCAATAATTCAGAGCATTCTTTTCGCTTTTCTCTCTCTCTCTCTCTCTCTCTCTCTCTCTTTTTTGCCGCTGTTGCTGCTGCTCTCGTTGCGTTTCTCTTGTTGTCGTTCCCAGAGTCAGGCGGGAAGGCAAAAGCGAAAGCCGCTTAACGGCTGTTGTGTTCTGTCCAGCACACACACACACACACACACACAGAGAGAGAGAGGGGGAGAGAGCAAGGAAATTACACGCGCTATACATACATGAGTGCCTATACAAATGGCCGCCCATTGAATTGTAAAATACGCACCATCGCATATGTAGACGAGTCTAGCGGCCATTTTGCAGCTTAGAGGCACCATGCCTCTCCACCGCACTTCCCCCTCCCCTCTCCCCACGAAATGGCTGCTCGACAATTTAAAAACGTTGCAGCTGACAAAAAAAGAAAAAAAATAAAGCATATGAAACCATAAATAGCAAAGGAAACAGCAACATTTTCTTTTACTAAAGCTAAGAGATAATGAGACAAAGAGAGAAGGCTGCAATGCATAGATGTTTAGAAAGAGAGAGAGAACTGTCTCAAACTATCTAGAGATGCATATAATAAAACTCGAGTTATTGCAATTTTTATATATTATACATTTTTTTTTAGTATTTTAATAAACTAATGTTGATAACGCAGCGAATGAGTTTAGGTTCTTGAATAAAAAAAAATTCTTAAGACAATATGAACACTAGTTTGCATACTAATTTTAAGCTCCTCAATTGATAAAGTTGAAAAACACACGATATAAAAGTATGAAATACTAGAAATCGTTTAAATAATGATAAGGAGAGACCTCTAAGAACATTTATAGAGAAATCTTCTTAAATGTTTAATTAATAAGGTATTTTTTCGCATACGAATCGGATGTGTGGAGAGAGTGAGGTTAGAAAAACTGTCGAGACTATAACATGTTTTTTAAAAATAATAGGGAAAGATTTCACAAATTTCCAAGTTGAAATTTTTATTTCTTTAATTCGCAATGACTAAGCTTATCGGGACATAACATAATTAATTTGCTTCAAAAGTGAGTTTAGGAGGGCTACAATTCTACAATTTCATTTCATTCATAATCCGTTTATTTGATTTCACACAGTTTGTATAGTGATACATATAAAAAGATATATATTGTAAGATGAGCAATCATCAACTTCATCTTTCTCTTATGCCTGACCATAATGGATAACACTATAGATTGAAATAGCTATCATACATTCCCCATTCCCCATTCCCCATTTCCCAATTACCAGCAGCTTTTGCCTCCTTTGGACATGGAATCGTCTTGAACTCGTGTTGGGGAGTTCACTTTTCGAGGGTCGTCGCCGCATTGGGGCACAGTTCAAGATGCCAACTAACTAACGGGGAATTAATATTTCATAAAAATGTTGAGCACACGAGGCACACGGTCGACATAGACAACAAGACAACAACGAGCACGACAAAATGATATATATGTATATACGTGTATATATAGATGATATATATACGGATATGTGTGTGTGCACTATAAAAAAGCAAGTTTCATTTGCCAAAAATGTAGGTTAAAAACTCGGCTTGCAAAATGCTTCGTTGGTACTTGAGCATCTAAGTGGGTCGCTTCGGTCGGCTGGGGGGAGGTTGGAAGGGGGATGGGTTTGGGTTTGGGTTGGTTGGCTGGTTGCCTGGTTTGTTCGGCTTATAGGCGGCTTTTTTCATTCGTTGTTCTTATTGTTGTGTTTTTTTTTTTTTTTTTTGCTCGGCACGGACCGTTTGAGGCCTCAACATTTTGGCTGCAATTTTCACTAGTCGCCAGTCGAGTACGTTGTTTTTTCGTTGAACGCTGTCTAAATACCCTAGACATATAGTATATACATATATGTATATTATCCATGTTATGCGGCTAATAAGTCAAAGACTTGCAAAACTAATCAAACATAAGCTGACTAATTGGAACTCTCAATTTACACAGTCTAAAGTTCAAAAATCTTCAAACTAGTCAAGAGCTAAAGATCAGAAAAGCCAATATCAATAACTTGTCTAATCTATAATTTAAAACTCTAAAATGAAGCAATCCAAAGCTCAAAATTTTTTCAAATTATTAAAGATCTAGAGTTGAAATTGAACAGGGTCGGTACTAGAAGTTAGAATAGTTAAGTAGAGTTCTAGGTTATTCTATGTGATGAAACTGATGCAATAATAAACATTCTTGAAAATATGGTATAAAATATGTTTTTATTTTAATTATTTGCTTACAACCTTATGAAAGAGTTTTAGGAGTTAAGGAACAATTATTTGACTGTTCTGCTAATTGATATTCAGAAAGGGTATTTGCTAGTCTCGTCTCGTCTCAATTCTCTCTTTTATGTTTCCCTGCACATTGCATATATTGTATTTTTATTTTTGCAGCAAAGGCTTGACGAGTATTCTTTTTTTTTTTTATTTTCTCGGTGAGCGGTCAGTCAGTCAGTCTAACTGTCTGTCTGTCTGTCCGTCTGTCTGTCTGCTCGTCTGTCTGTCTGTCCGTCTGCTTGTTGCTGCTGTTGTTATTATTGCGAGTACCGAAACTGTGCAACATTTGGCGCGTCCATTTCTTGGTCTCTTCAGTTTTTGCTATTTTTAAATGCTGAAAAACTTGTTGTGCCCCACTGTGTGTGTGTGTTGCCGTCTTGTCCGCTATAAATAGGCCTTTTCTTATACACATACACACACACACAGGCAGAGGGCTTATCAGCATGTGTGTGTGTGTGTGCGTCGCCCTTTTGGCACTGCGCGCTTTCTATATATTTTATTTTTTTTTGCATACAACAAGGGGGGCATTCTTTAGTTATAGCGCAATGGCAGATGGCGGGGGGTAAAAGGGAATATCGATTGCACTGAGCATCCTTGGACATCCTTTATTCTATCGATAGCTACATACATAACATTACATTCTCCCTTTCCATCCACATACATATATGGTAGTTGAACTGGTCGGTCTAGTGTCTATCAGTGCCTGCATCTCTCACTCAAAACGATTCAAATTGAGCTCGAGCCCACGTTGGGCGCCACACACACACATACACACTCGTGGGCAATCTATAAATAATGCAATTGTATTGAACTTAACAGATTAATAATAAATAGCTATCTAATTATGTGAGAGATTTATTTAAGCGGGCCTAACTATAAATATACTGGCGAGGGGATTGAAAGTGATAAATGAATGCAGGCAGGCTAGAGAAGGTACTCTATGTGTGTGTGTGTGTGTGAAGTATGGGTATTAAAGTGTTCAAGATAAATGTGTACGTGATGGGTTGCTGCAAAACTATATTTTTCGAAATAAGCGCAATTGCCATAATTTTGTTTCAAGACCTCGAAAAATGTTGAAAACTATCGACGGCGACACATAACTAAGTTATCGATATTATCGATTGTTGTGTAATATTTTTCCAGCAGTAAAATATGATTAGTCGATAGTCAATTTTTATCAAACCTACTTGTATAGATAATATCGAAGTTATGAGAGTATAACTCACTCAAACAGTGTTGCATAATCTTTAAGTGCAATCGATAGTAAGAATACAAAAATACTATTGAAACCATTGCTGTAATCGCAGTTGATGTTGCGATGTTTCTGTGCCAAAAATATCGATTATACATATCGGTAATATAACTAATTCTTCAGTTCTTGAAACTGTTGCTCAATCCACTTAAACAGTGTTGAAAAATCTTATAGAACAATGCAACAGTTTACAAAAACATGCGATGAATCGAGAAATTATTATACTACCGTGATATACGGATATATATACATTTATAGAGTTAAGTATATGATGTTACACTCACCATTTGGGCCACACAGAAGCAGTGCCGAAAATTGTGAAACGGCACCTCGTTGTAGTGCTTGTAGACCTCGTAGAGCCACTCGCGCAGCGTATCGACGGGTATGCTGAACTTCTCGACAAAGCCCAGCTCGAGGAACATGGTCTGCATCAAGTGTATGACATCCGCATCGCCCCATTCATAGGAATCGAAGGCGGGCAGACGTAGGGCCGCCTTGACCTCATCCGAAAAATTGGTATCACAAATTTCCAGGAAGCGACGCTTCACCTCCTGATGCTTTGGTAGACTGCTCTTGCGATGTGGCGGGCCGAGGGGCCGATTGGAGAGACCTGAAACACAGAGAGAGAGAGAGAGAGAGAGAGAGTGAGACAGAGATACATTTAGTTAGCTCACAAATGTATGTTATATTTTTGCGGATATGTGGGCCATGATGAGGCACAAAATTTTCAACAGAATTTGGTGACTGAACGGAAATCAGCCAAGTGCTTGTTGCAGTTGTTGTTGCTGCTGCTGATGTTGCTGCTGTTGCTGTTGTTGTTGGCTGCTGCTGCTGCTGCTGCTGTCGGCACTGGCAATAAATAAATCAGCAAATTGAAACAGGAAATACAGCTGGGGAAGTCGCCTGGTAGCCATGGCAATTTGGATTATTGCAAATGAAGAGCCATAAACAAGGCACATTGAAAAACACCAGACAGACAGACAGACAGATGGGCGGACATAGAGCGAGACAGTGAAAGAGAGAGAGAGAAAGAGAGAGAGTGGGAGAGAGGCAGAGCAAACCAAATCAAAACCCACTGAAAAGTGAAACGGAACAGCAAACGCTGAAATGACGGAAATACGCTGGCCGAACAGAACGATTGGGGGCAACGTTGGCAGGGGGGCGTGGCTTCCAGAGTTCAGCTCATCCAGAGACGCAGTTGTTCTCTGTGCGTGTGTGTGTGTGTGCTCTGTGTCTTGCTTTTGGTGTCATGGGCGGGAAATTAAATTTTCAATCGGCCGCACGCCTCACTGACCAAATGAAACAACAAAAAAAAAAAAAAAAAAAAACAAGCTGAGTTTTCTTTTCTTTTTTTTTGGGTCACCCACACACACACACACAGAGACAGGTGTGCGACAGCTGAGCTGTCGATCTGTGGCCGGCGGGGACAAAACTTGACTGAGTTTCAAATTGCCAACCGTGCGTGGCGAGCCGCCTCAGCTGCCATGGCAATTTTCTACAGGGCAACAGAGCCAACACGCGCTCAACCAACCAACTCTCCCTCCCCCCCACACCCTGTCAAAGCACTTTTCATATATAGTATGTATGTATATATTTGCATATTGGAATAGTTTTATGCATTTCGCATTGGCCAAAAGTGATTGGCGTTCGCCATTGTCACCTCGTTGTTGGTTGTTTTTCTTTTTCTTTTTTATATATTGTGAATACCCAACAGAGAGCAAAGCTGAAAGGGTATTACGGGTAGGTTCTCATAAAAAATTGATGAACGTGTGTGTGTGTGGGTGGAACTACTAAAAAATGAAATATACATGCCCACACAGTCTATGCAGCATCATAGCATTTGCATCACAGCAGAGCAGCCTAGATGGGTTGGGGGATTGTTCCAACTCCCTCTCTCTCCCTCCCGCTCTCTCTCTCTCTTTCTATGCCGGATTACTGGAGGCTACACGGACGGAAGCTTTTACATTTTTCACATAAAGTTTTGTTAATATTTTGCACACTGCCTCGTTATCTCAAATATCTCTTAATACTTTGAACCCCAGAGATGCTTTATAGAGAATTTATTTTCATCGGACCATTTTGTATTGCATATGAATGGAAGATTTTCAATGTTTATAGACGTGATAAGCATTGACCAATGCAACGTAGCGATGTTTTCGATGATTTCGTCAAATTTCAGTTTGTCTGTCTGTATGAACACCTATATCTCAGCTATTATAAGAGCGAGAGCTATCAAACTTGTTCATTGTATGTATTTTTATTGCATGCAGCTAAAGTTTATTTTAGAATTAAGCTACGCCTCATAAATTAAAAAATAATGAATTGCAAGCTTCATTTGAAGGTTAAAATATTAGTTTTTATTTACAAAAAGTGAATTTTATGGTTTATAATATATCAATAAAGGATCTTCTTGCTTACTTTCAATACAGATTTTTATTAACTATAGTTTATTATTATGTTCGGCATTAAAGAGGGTCGCTCCGTTCTTGCGGCATAGGAAACCTGCCAATGGCAAGCATCCTGCTTTTTGTTTTTTTTTCAAAGTTTCAAAGTTCTGTAAACATTTAGGAAAGAAACCAACAAAGTAAATGTTTTCAAACTTTTCGACAAAAGTTGTAAGTGTTCCCAGTTCACAGTTTTCAATTCACACACACACACACACACAGTTACACACGGGGAGAGAGAGGAGAGTAGAAGAGTTTTTCTTTTATCTATGTGCGCTGTCACCTGGCTCCATCTTGCCGCTTTCTGTATGTAATCGAATTAGAATTAAAATGCGTCACCTTTGTTGAAAAGCAAATGAGTATTTCTCTCTCTCTCTCTTTCTGTGTGTGTTGCCTTCAATGTCACTTGCAGAGTGGCAACTCTGGCAAAACATCTTTGAAGTGTTGCGCTGTTAATTTGTTGCGCTGACATCAATTTGCTTGCGGCGGCAACTAACCAAATTGCAATTTGGAAACTGACAAGTGATTCGTTGGGGCAGAGAAATACAAGCTAGTTCTTGCCACAGAACTCACTCTCCCTCTCCCTCTCTCTCTCTCTCTCTCTCTGAGTGTGTGAAGTGGGCAAATACATAAGCAAACGCACACATAATCAAGAGTGGAAATTTGATTAAAATGGCTGCTTTTGATGCACAAAGAAATTAAAATGCTGACAGCTGGCAAATGGAGCTAAAAGCAAGAGAGAGGGAGAGAGAGAGAGAGGAGAGAGAGAGAGAGAGAGACGGCTAGCCTATGCCTGCGTCTGAGCCGTCGTCGTGCCATACAACATCATTAACCAGGCAAAACGACCTCATCATCATCATCATCGTCAAACCACCTGCCGCCCACTGTAAGGGCCATATTGGCTGCTGCTCTGCCACGCCCCCTTATGTGTCTCGGCCACATGTGGTGCCTCGCTACTGTTGCTGCCGCTGCCGCTGCCGTTGCCGCTGCAAACCAAACACTTTGCGGGCCGCGGTTATAATTAATTTACTGCCACTTACAATTTTTAATTAAGCGCAGTTCTCAGCGCATTTCTATTTAACCCTCGAACCAGGCAGCACCTCGCAGCACCCACTGCAGTCGAGCCAAACTTCCAAGAATTCTGCCCACCTGCCGCAGCCCACCTGCTGCTGCTGCTCTGCTGCTGCTGCAAGGCCATTGCGGCGTCTGTGTGAATTGAAATGTTGAAAAAGGGGTTAATTCACCAGCAGCAGCAGCAGCAGCAGCTTAATAAACTGCAGATGCTCTCGCATTGCGTATACGCAGCGTGTGCAGCAACACGCGCCGATCAAACTAATGAGCTGAAACTCAAGTACACACACACACACACACACACACACACATACAGCAGCAGGCATTGAGGTTGCATCTGAGTTGAATCTGAGCTGGAAACTGGCCTGATATTTAATTGCGAATGCCAAATCGAATAGATTTTCATTGCCACGTTACGTATACGCAGCGTGTAACAATTAATTAACTGCAATGTCAAAGTGACGACATTACGTATACGCCAAGCTGGACACTGACAAAATAATTATAAGAAAAACTACTCAACGTTCCCCACTGGCGTGCATTGCGTATACGCCACGTGCAACACGTAGATTATCCAAGAACGTGCAGCAGCAACTGACTCTAATAAGGTGTTATATGCGCTGGCAGCAATATAATGATGAGAATTATGTCCGTGTGGTCTCACATTGCAGTTGCCCTCTGGCCAGGGGCCGCTCTTCTCTTCTTCTCTTCTCTTCTTTTCTTCTCTTCTTCCCCCTTCCTCGGCTGCCTCAGCTGAGACAAATTGAATGCCATTCGATGCACTCGTTATGCACGCATTACGTGCACATTATTCAGTGACACAACCCTGCTCACGCTTTTTCTGCATGTTGCATGCCTGGCAACTCTGCGCGTCTCCTCTCTCTCCCACTCTCTCTCTCTTTCTCGGTTTGTTTGGCTTAATGTGAAATTGAATTACATATTTTTGCCTCGGTTTCTTCTCTTCCTTGACCCCGTAAAAAAACGATAACTTTTTGTTCTCTCTCTCTCTCTCTCTTTCTCTCTCTTTGCCTTTGCCTCGCTCGGCTGCGTGACAATTTGATCGATGAATTTCGCTTTTGTTGCTGCCACAACGCACTTGTCTCTCCCGCTCTCTCTCTCACTCTCTGTATCGCTGTCTTTCTCGGGCCATGTTTTTTTTTTTTTTTATTTACTGCATTCACTCATTTCCTTCGTTTCCTTTGCGCTGCTGCGGCTTCTTTCCGGCAGCGGCAGCTGCAAAATATTAACAGTCAATTGTGCGTGTGTGGGTGTCTGTGTGTTTCGGCAGGGTTACGCGTGAAGGAGGAAAGGGGGGGCGGCTCTGCATTTGCACATTTGTTGCAACATTTGTGTGGCATGAAAAATTGCGAATGCCACAAGAAATGACAGCTGTCAAAATTGCCACAGCAACAGGCAGGTGTGCAGCTGCAGCAGAGTAGGGTGGTGAGGGGAGGGGGGTAGGTGTCAAGACAGAGTGAGAAAGAAAGACAGACCAAGCACCTCGAATTACCCAAATGTTGCGCATACGCCGCGTGCCCGCACTTGCTGCTGCCCAAAAAAGTATGCTATAGTTTCTTTTTTTTCGCTCACTTCTAATGGGCATTAATTCCCCCCCCCATCTACTTCTCCCACCTGCCGCGCTTTCCATTTGATTACACACAAGAGGCAGCTTAAAGAAATTGACAGAGAGAGAGAGAGAGAGCAGCAGCAGAGCAGGAGGTCTATAAGTATCGCAGCTTCCCTCTGTCTCACGGGGTATGTGCAGGTCGTGCATGTCTTGTACATTTGTCATTGGTTTCTTGTTGATTTTGTCGTCTTGTTAAACATGCATATTGAATAAGAGCAGCACACACACACACACACACTGAGAGGGAATGAAGAAGCAACCCTCGCACACAGACAAAAGGAAAAGGACTGTAAAAAGACGACAAGGAATAACATTGCGTTAAATAATTAATTACAATCAATTAATTAATTAGAGAACGCAGTGGGTAGGTCATTAGGGCAGCAGCAACAGGCAACAGGAAAAGGACAAGAGAGAGAGAGAGAGGGAGTGGGAGAAGAGAGAGTAGGAGGGGGAGACAAGCAACTTGTATACATAATGCGGCCATAATCAACATCAGCGCACGTTTTGCTGGCCCCTTTTTTTCGACATGTTTTTCGCTGTTCTCTCTTTTTTTTTTTGTTTGTTTTGTTTGTTGTTTGATGCTCTTTCATTGGCCTTCGCACGCACAGACAGAGGGACAGAGGGGCAGAGGGAGAGATGGAAAGACAGCGAGACAGGCAGACAGCGAGATAGACAGAGAAGCAAACAGACAGTGAGCGGGCTCTCTCTCTCCCTCCCTCTCTCTCTCATCTTGTATTGCATATTGTTAGGCGTGAAATGATGCCCTACACATTCGCATAATTAATGTCCGCTTCTCCTCCCCATTCCCTGCCCGCCTGCTTGCCTCTTTTTGGCTTCTGAACTTGCATTGATTTATGAACCTGCTGCCAGTCCTGCTCCTCCTCCTGCTCCTTCTGCCTTGACTTCCTGTTTCGCTATTGTTGCCGCTTGCGTTTTGATTCGTTGTTCCCTTTTAGCCAAAGGGCAAAGGCTAATTGTTTAATTTATGGTATAGCATTTGCCACTCCCACTCCCACCCCGCCCCTCTTGGCCTCTTGTAGACACAGGTCTCTGCTGTGGAATGCACCACTTGTTGCCAATTAGCCGGGCCAATGTTTCTTTGCTTTGCTGCTTTGGGAATACAATTTGACCGCATTGCCCGCCCAATTGGCCCGCACAATAGGGCAGAAAAACGGCAAAGGTCAATCGGTTTCTCTGCCTCTGCCTCTGCCTCTGCCTCTGCTGGCGTCGCTGCTTTCGGCATCAAGTACTGCTGCTGCCTCAAACGAATTAAATGACCAGATTACTCCAGAGTACGATATTATGAGAAGTTTAACCACAATGACTTCTCCGCCCCTGCCGCTGCCAGCTCGTGCACCTTGAGGGGATTCGAAAAGGGTTTAATTTTCTTGTGATTCTCTGATGATTTTCCAATTCCAAAGGGCAAGTGATTATAGTAAATTCTCTTGCATATTTGCAATTGTGATGCATATTATAAATATTGATATGGCTTTTTGAACTTGTTATAGTTGAATTATATCCGCCACTTGTAGAGTTTGCAGGGTATTATGACACTCTGACTGTCTGTCTGTATGTCTCTACAACTATATAATAAACAAGATCTCTGCTATTATAAGAGTTAGAAATATTAAATTCAGTGTCAATAACCCTTTTGATTCCACTCATCTGAAGTAATTTTTTTGACAATTTTCCCGCTACCCATTTGCACTCAAAAGTGTAAAATATAGTTTCCTACTAATATATCAGATTCCTTATGTATACAATAGCAAATGATTTCTGGAAATTTAATTACAATCGATCAATAGACATCAATAGACATAGAAGTTATTCAGTATTATCGTCTGAAGAGAACCCTTCCCAATGAGCTCCTTACCCGCAGGATATCATAATCATTTGTGAACTACATATATACTACTTTTAAGGCACATTATCCACAACAATTTTTAAGCTACACATTAGGTTAAGTTCAGAAGGCACTGAACGATTCCTTGTGATTATAACAGTAAATAATAACAGTAAATAATAAAAAAAAAAAAAAAGTTATTCAATATATAATTGTGTTGGGGCGGCGCCCTAAAGTATGCAACATATATTTTATTTTCAGACTTACAGCGCATTTCGAAAAAGGAATTTATTAAATCACAACTATATAGTAAGGGATTCATTAAAGAGAGTATGGGAACTAAGCCTGCAGCGAGTTTGGAGTTTATTCCATCTTTTTCGCTCCCTATTCTATTTAGGGATAATTAACGAATATGCTCGGGGATTTTTGCAAAATGAAGATACTTAATACGATGTACTATCCGATTTATGGGCAGATTGTGTGCTGTGTGTGTGTTGCTGCCTCAAAATGTGGCATGGGGCATGGCGAACTGCAGATGTTGCGCATACGCCGCGTTGTGCGCTCTTGGCAAATTAATTACTGCATTCTCGTTATGCATGATTTGTTGTTGTTGTTGTTGTTGTCGATGTTGTTGTCGGTGTCGATGTTGAGGCTGATGTGTTGCTGTTGTTATTGTTGCCTTTGTCAATTTTTTCAATGTTGCTGCTGCTGCTGCGTGTTGCTTGTTGTGGCTGCTGCTGCTGCTGCTGCTTGTTTTGCCTTGTTGTTTGTTTCTGGCCAGCAAACTCATTTCAACTGCGGTTGCTGCCACAAGGGATGCCACGGCCAGAGGGGGAGGGGTACTGACTGCAGGGGGAGGGGTAGGGTTACGTGTAGGGGAAGACGGAACAAGCCACAAAAACGCGTGCGGTTAATGCAAATAAAGCAAAAGTAAAAGCACTGCAGCCGCAGGTAAGGATACCTACACACACACACACACACTCACACACATAGAGGCACACATACACAGGTACACACACACATACACGCACACGTATATGTTGGCTGGCAGGTGAAAAATTTGCAAATTGATGGCCAAGAGCTCGTAAATAACAACAACAACGAGTAGAACAACAACAGCAGGCAGGCAGGCAGAGAGAGAGAGAGAGAATGAGAGAGAGAGAAGAGAGAGAGAGAGAGGCAGAGCAGCAGGCAGCTCAGGCAAATGAATACGAATCAATGGGCCTCAGCAATTGGCAATTCGATACAAGTTTCTTTTCATGACTCGACGTGTGTCTTTGCGACTGTGTGTGTGTGTGTGTGTGTGTGGTGTGTGTGTGTAGGTGTGTGTATGTGTATAAGAGTCTCTGAGTCCCTCCCTAGACTTAATTGAAACTTGTCTTTGGCATCTCCTGTCTGTCTGTCTGCTGCTTCGCATGTTTTGTCTTCGATTTCGAATGCAAGCAAGTGTGCGCTGTCTCTCTCTCTCCCTCTATCTCTCTCTCTCTCTCTTGCCATGTGTACCTGTCTCTAACTCTCGTCTGGCAAAGGAAAATTCCAAAACAAATATGTATGCAGCTTAGGTTGACAGTCTCCTTTCGGTGCGTAGAGTGCATGCTGAGCTTGTGAGTGCTAATAAATAGAACTGAATAATCCAAGTGGGTGTACCGAATAAAGGTTTCTCTACGGATGTGTGTGTGTGTGCGATGTCTGCAGGCTGCGATAAAGGCTTGAGCACGCTTATTGCACTGTGTGCTTTGAATATGCCTGTCGAATACAGTCGCAATTTGTGTAAATACACTTTGAATATTCACTAATTATTCAAAGCTACGAATTCTGATAATATTAAGTAGACTCTACTTTGTCTAAATACGCTTTATGTTGCTAAATTGGAAATTCCAATGGCGCGTGGTTTGAGTATGAGCATGATTTGATTAGGATTGAATGCATTCAAATGAGTTTTTTTGAATACTCTGTTCGCTTGAGTACTGTTTGAATACTGAATGAACATGAGAATTGTTTAAGTTGAGATTTCCCCTTTAATAAGTACTAATTTCGTATTATTCATGTTTTGAGGGTCGAGTTTAGTTGAATACATGGTTTGAATACCAGTCAAATGTATTTTGAATACATTTTAAAACTGAGAAAATAAGTCGCTAGTCGTTTAAAAATGTTTTGAATAGTTCGAATTTCGGGCACTGAATACTGAGTAAACTTTGAATACTTTAATCAGCTGAGCTTACTCTTTAAATATTCTACATTAGCTCGTATTAATCATATTCTTTGGATGCGTATAGTAAATTGTAAAGTCTTAATTTGCAAATAGTTTGAATACATTTTTAAGTACTGAGTACACTTTGAATAATTACAAAAGTTGTTATAGTTGCTTAAAAATACTCATATGTGGATGAGTATAGTTATGAGTATACTCTGATTTTGGTGTGAATTGATCGCATAAATAGTATGAATTCACTTTGAATTCATCCATATTATTTAAACATTCAAACCAACTGAGTACAGTCTGTATATGCATTGAATACATTTCTAAAGTAGTTTGAATGCATTCTAAATAATGCTGGAAATATTCGATACCGATATTGATTTAGTTCAAATAGAATATGAATAATATATGTGAGTTTTAAATAGGTCTATATTGATTTAAATATGATTCTGAATATATTCGATCTATGCTTTAAGAACGTATATCGACTTTAAGACCTCCAGCCCTATAGGGATATTTAACTTAAAGATTATTTTTCTTTTTCACTCACTGTGATGAACGAGTCTCATTAATTCGTTGACTTTTAAATGAATAAAAGTTTTTCTTGCGGATTTCGGTTTTTTTTTTCAATTTTGTTTATCTTCGTCTTTAATTTTTGTTCTCCTTCTCGCCTCCATTGTGCGTGTGTGTGTGTGTGTGTGTGCCGGTGGCTTTTTGTTTCGCTCTCCCTCTCTCTCTCTCTCTCTCTCTTTGGCCTAACGCATTTTAAATGCGAGTCATTATTCACGAGTACTCAATACATTCAGATTCACAACTGGAGCGAGCACACACACACACACACAGATAGAGGGAGAAACCCTCGAAGCGTTGTCGGTCAGGTTCATGATAAAGTGTATTATAACTGATTAAATTTGCACGGTGGCAGCGTGTACGGACACACACACACACACACAAATATGTACAGGCACACTCACACACACTCGCATACTATACACACCCAGGCAGGCACACACACTCTGATTAATATGCGCGTAATCACGTTCTTTACTCATAGCTGCCTTGGTGTGTGTTAGAGTGTATGTGTGTGTGTTGTGTTTTGTGTGCCCTGCATATGTGTGCGTGAGTATGTAGTGTGACTCTGTGTGTGTGTGTGTGTGTGTGTGTGTTATACGTTTTGCGAGATTAAACGCTTTGTGCTGATTAAATGAGTTTAGAGAGTTTGCAGCCGGCCAACTTTCGTTTGCTTTTCCTCTACAACGCACACACACAGACACACACACCCAGGCACACACGTACACACATACAGCCTCACATTGTGTGTGTGTATGTTGGTATTGGTTGCTTGACATTTTTGGGGCAGTTCGTTTCTCTTTTTTCTCCTCTTGCTCGCTCCACTCTTCCCTCTCTTTCTATACAAATTAAATGCTTTACACAAATGAAGTTTTCATGTGCGTCACTTGACACACACACACATTTACACACACGCACTGCAGAAATGATGCAACTCGATTTCGCCAATCAAAAGAGAAAAGCTTTATACCCGACTAGGGTCAGTTTTTTTTTTTTTTTGGGTCGCCTCTTAATTATGCAGCCAGAGCAAATCCGACAAAAAGGGATTTCATCGAATCGATATCGAACTGCTTACTCTCTGAGCGAAAGAGATGAAGAGGGAGAGAGAGAGAGAGAGAGAGGGGAGACTAGCATTATGTCTTTAAGCTTGATTCCCAATGGTTTTCCATTTGCAAGTACAATGTATTTTTGAAGGGTATTCGTTTTGCAAATATCATCATTTTAATGGGATTTACTCGTTACCCCACTCACTATTCACACAATATAGAAGGGTATTCCCACACATAGCAAGCGTAATTTCTGTTCACTTCTCTCTGCGTGAATAGCTAGATCTCAGGAACTATATGAGCTAGAGCTATCAAATTTTCTGAAAATATAAATTAATAGTGCACGCAGCTGAAGTTTGTTTAAGAATTCGAAAAATAAGTAAAGCAAGCGTGATTTTAGGTCTAAAGTATTTTTTTATTGGGTGTATAATAAGTATCACGCCGCAACAAATAAAGGATATTTTTAATTTTTAATTTGGGTTTTAGCTCCAGAATTTCTTTTGCTCTATTTAGGTTTATTTATGTAAATAGGTACTTATTATTTAGAAAAATGAATTACACTATAGTATAAGTTATTAAACATAGTAAAAATAAGCTTTAAATACAATTTATAACTTAAAATTTCTAAAAAAAGCAGCTCCAAAAAGTATGCAAAAAAATATAAAACATTTGCTCATGATTCGTGTAGGGTATTTGCCAGTCGAGCACTGTTATTGCCTTCTTTTTTTTGTGAGTTTTTTCGGTTATGCTTCCCCTCCCTCTATAGACAGTTTAAACCCAATTTTGGAGCTGGGTACATGAAATGCAAACCGAAATGCGATTAAAGAGACTTTGCTTTTCCCGGGTCCCTTTCAGCTTCGCACACAATTCAAGGCGGAATAAACGTATTATGGGGCGTGGCAGGCAGAGGCGTAGGTGCTTAATTGCTTCAACTGTCAATAAATGAATTATACAGCAGGGTGTAGGGTGTAGGGTGCAGGGTGCAGGGTGTAGGGTAGCGATGCCCGTAGTCAAGTTTTGACAGCTGTCAAATTTGTTACGTCTCTCGCTTGGGCAACTGTGGAAACAGCCAGGGGGGAGGGGAGGGGTGTGGTAATGTTGCTTAGGGTAGGGAGTAGGGAGCAGGAGGAGAAGCTAGGTGAGTGGGTTGATTCTGGGAGGGGCGGATGGGAAACAATGTGGGTGTGAATCGCTCTCCCTGGAGACTTGTCAGGCGACTAGACGAGCGAGAGAGCGAGAGAGCGAGAGAGAGAGAGAAAGAGATTGTTGTGCAGTGTCGCGAAAATTAGCGCAAATAAATATCTCATCATATATGCGTATGCGTATCGGTGGGTCGTGGGCTAATGGGCGTGGCACTGACACATCTATATGCGCCCTGATGTGCCTGCCTGTCTGTCTGTATGTCTGTCTGCCTGCCTGTCTGTCTGCCTGCCTGTCGTTGTCGTCGCTCATCAAAGTCAATTTCCGTGTTGATTTTTGCTTATTTGCGCATCTAAATGGATTTTTATCGCAATGTTTTGCAATGTCCTTCCGGCAGGCGATGGCGGCGGCATCATCAATTCAACGCATATGCCACAAAATGTGCCTGTCACACACGCACACACACACACACCCACACACACACGCTTCGATCATTCTTTCATTTCTCCGTGCACAAATTTGCAAATTTTGCGGTAATTTGTGTTTTTATGCTGCCTGCCAGGGGCAACTCAACTCGCTCCTCGTTTGCTCCTGCTTTCTTGCTCGCAGTTGGCAACTCACGCCCTTCCTCTCTCCAGTTGGCAACTCGCCTGATTGGCAAAGCCGCCTGCATCAGCATCAGAAGTTAACCGAAAGCCAAACAGTTAATGAAAACAAGCCAGAAAGAAAGCTAAACGGAATGAAGCAGCCGGCAAGCAGCCTCAGGCCCCAGTCTCAGGCCCCAGTCTCAGGCCCCCGTCTCAGGTCCCAGTCTCAGAGCCCAACGGCGTGTAGGGCTCCGGTGCCGCGGATAACTGACAGACAAAGCCCCACGAAGTTTTGCAATGCAATTAGAAGCGGTTCGGGTTCGGGCTCGGTTCAACTGATTCAGTGCCAGGCCAGGATGTGGCCAAGGCCAGAGTTAGGGAATTGTCTTAAAGCGTGACTACTTTAAAGATTTTCCATAATATTTCTTATAATAAAACTAAACTTGTTTGCAATCTCAGTTGGAAAAAGCACAAATAACTTTATTATTTATAGTACATACATACATAAAAAAATCTATAGGGAAAATTATATCAAAATTAATACCTCAGAACTACTTATATTTATGCTAAGTAGTCTCAGAGAAGTAACAACCATAGATGCTCATTAGGTTATAGAAAAATATGTATAATGAAATAAAAAAAAAAAAAAAAAAAAATTAATATCATTTCAGCAGTACTCTCTATAGCTTCACGGCGTTCAAGATATAATGTTATTTATAAAGATTCACTAAGTATACAGAGTACCTTTTTCTCTCTCTCTCTATCTATCAGTTTATCTCCTTACTCTACTCCTTTTTTGCTGACATTCTTTGCACTGATCCCAAGACATCGTAATTCCTTTGGAATGCTGCCGCTTTATGCAGTCATTAAATATAGATAAATGTAAATTAAGACAACACTGTCTGCTCACCCGACTGACTGACTGACTGACTGACTCACTGACATAGATATATGTATATTCATGTGGATATATGTATGTAGATGGAGCGAGAGGGGCAGGGTAGGGGTGCGATTGCTTAACGTGATTTGCATATGCTGCCGCGTACTGAGCGGAAAAATTGATTGACAGCGTATTGGCTTTTGGTATAAAGGAGCGCAAGGTAATATGAGGCGCAAGAAGCGTTGCTGCTGGAGGCCGAGGGTGTGGCATTTACAGTAAATTAAAAAGCGTCACAAAGTGAAGGGGAACTGCGAGAGGGGGAGGCAGGGAGAGTGGGGAGTAAGAGTAAGAGGGAGAGAGAGAGAGTGTGTGTAAGCGTATGCAAAGTGAAAGCAGACTGCCACTAACAGAAGTTAAAAGGCACAAACACAATACACTCACTCTAGCAAAAAAAAAAAAAAAAAAAACACACACACTCTCTCCCGTTTAAACACGCCTTCTGGAAAAAGAAAAACAGCTAAAGGCAAAAATGCAAATTCGACTTGCCGCCCCGCTGCCTTCGAGCAAACTCAGTTCTCAACTCAAATTTAAATTTTGAATTCCGCATAGAAGATTTCACCCTACCTCCAAGACATTCTTCTCTATTCCTAATGATAGTGCCACGCCCTGAAATAACTATAAGCAAATCTAACAGCAACAACAATTGAAGCGGTAAAATAGAGAGAAAAAAACGTTTTCATTTTTTCCATTTTTATGCAACTTTACTCAAGTTGTTCCATAAAACCGAAAACAAAAAAAAAAAAAAAAGGCTGACTCGTGTGACAGCCTTATGGGGCTGAAGAGCAGTGTGAGAGAGAGAGGGAAACAGAGGGGTGCAGGTGTACAGAAATAGGGACAACACGTTTGGGAATTGTCGGATCCGAAACGTGGCAAACTTTTTTTTTTTTGCGCCCCCAAAAAGTGAAACTCATGATACATTTTTATTACATTAAAATTATGAATTTGAAATTCATAACACAAAACGACGACGCCTCAGAGAGAGAGGGAGAGAGAGAGAGAAAGAGATCTCCATCGCATTTTTAGCTACGTGTGGAGTGAACAAAATACGATACATACATGTACTCTATATATACATGAAATACACATGTTTATCTATAAAGCAGCAAGCGATTTTTATGTCTTCAAGGAAGGATAAACAGTTTTCAAGCGTTTCCCATAACTCCAATTTTGATGGCTCTTAAATTGTTCGAATTGACAGAAATGGAACACAAGATGAACCGATGATATGCGGAATATACGAGTGGCTTAAGATAAATGCAACTTTTATACTTTGCATTGAAGAGCGAATAAAAATGTGCTGAATTCTCATTGGGTTCTAAAATTTCCTTTTTTTAAGCCCCATTTTAAAAGCAGAAAATTAACAGATATACCAAATTATAACCCTGTTATGTAGGATAATTTGTAAAATTAAATGCAATTGGAAAAATATTAAGAAATCATATATATAGTATAATAAATTATTTTATTATTTATACATATATTATATATATAATTTATATATTTATTATTATATATAAATAATTAAGTTATTTCACCAAAGTAAAATTGAAACAGGATAAGGGAAAACATGTCCTAAGCTTTACTTAGGTTTAGGTAACTGACTAAATTAGCATTATATGGTATATGCAGCTATCAATATGTATTTAGCTAATGATTATGAACTAACTGAAGACAATCTCGAAATTTTATAGCTTGCATATATGTATAAGTCTTGTGCTAGGTTATCTCAAACTGAGCTAATATTATTAAAATAGGCATGCGATACGAAGTTCTGAATATTAATATTTTTAAGGCAAGCGATACAATTATATCGATATAAATATAATTGAAAAAACGATCGTTGCATAGTTATCGATATAAATAGTATTAGAATAAGCAAGCAAGGCATATCTGTCAATATAGTATTGCTACTTAGGGACATATTATAAAAATGTCCGAAAATTATAGCAGATATTATAAGGAATATAGATAATTTATACATATATCCTTCTCTTAATTTTGGTATTAAATAGGCAATATGAAATCAGGTCTGCATATGGCCTATATATATCGTAGTTGTAGTTTCCAGCTGGGAATCTACGGTCTGTTTTCCTGCTTTAATCAAGGTACCACCTCAAAGTGCGCTCGATAGCGACGCCGTCTCCAGGGGTGACCTGCGCAACTGCGACAGCTGCGGCGGCTGCCATAAAAATCGCATGCAATGGACCAAAAAAAGAAAAAAAAAAAAGAAAATGGCGACGCAACAAATTCACACACAGGTGTACGTGTGTGTGTGTGTGTGTGTGCGTCGTTATTCGCAATTAATGCAAATGGCGGAGTCGGTGAAGGCGGCGCGTGGTGTCGATCTTGAAAGCGTCGCTCGGGGAATCGAATTGGCGATTGAACTTTTTGCCTTGATAATTTGCTGGTAAACATCCTGACGGGACTGGGACTGGGACTGGGAGTGGGACTGAGACTGGCAGAGGGATCCGGCTAGCGGTTTAGCATCCTGTTTGCCATGGCAAAGGGAAGCAGCAGGTGCGGCACAGCGGAGCTGTGTGGGTCGCCACAGCAATCCAATTTGCTTGGCAGCATCCGCTTTGGGCAGCATCCAACGCGTTTGGGTCCTGAGCGAGACATCAGCTGCGCGCAGCAGTTGGGACACGCTCGTGGCCTGCCGCCTGCCCCCACTTGTCGCCTATCCCCCTCTCTCTCTCTCTCTCTCTCTGGTCTGGGCCGTCTCCATGGTCTCCGGTCTCCAGTCTCTGGCTCTGCCTCGGACTTTTGCCAGTTTATTTACCGAGTGCTTTTAATTAATATACTCAAATGATTTCATTGGCTCGCGTGGCGGGGGGGAGGTCCGGAAGGCGGCCCAGGGGCGTGGCAAAAAGGTGTCAACTTCTCGTGGGCAGGCGAAAATGGAAATTTGAAAGCGACTCGCCCGGAACCGCAAGTGATTCGCCACGATGTGCCAGGCAGGCAGACGGGCAGGCAGGGCAGTCGCATCTTCAAAGTGTCATGTCATGGACGTCCCTTTGGGTATAGACAAGGGGATGGTTTGGATTGGCGGGCAGTGTAGGCAGGCTTAGTCCCAGTCCCAGGTCTCTCCTGATCCTGCCCAGTCTCTGCTCGGGCTGCTGGGACTATGTCTCTGTCCACTTTGTGCTTAGTTTCGTTTCTCATTTAATTTTTACAGATTCATAATCCTTTCAACTGTCAAAGCCATACACACACCTGCACACCAACACACACACACACACACACACACCTGCACACCAACACACACACACAGACAGTCGAGCTGTAGCAGCTAAATTAAAATAGAAAGTACAAAATGAATTTCTCATTTTTAATTATTTACGTTTTGCTATGGCAACGGTAAACCAAAAGAAAACCGACTCATCCCCCTACTTCCCCTACTCCCCCTACACACCCCACCCCACCCCACGTCCCACTCTAAAAGCACCTCTAGAGCACCCCCCTGGCGCGCTTTCCGCTTTTATTTATTTTGTTTTAATTTATTTTCATTTTCACTTTATTGGTTTACTTCGCAGTTTGCATTCTGCGAATTTCATTTGCAGCTCCAAATTTAGCTAAGGTATTAAGTCACTTTTATTGTGGCATGTGGCATGTGGCATTCACACACACACACACACACACACACCTACACACAGAGTTGATTAAGGCGCATCTAATGAGCAGCGCGCTGCCATTGACAACGCTCCCGTTCTCTCTCTCCCTCTTGCTGTCCCTCTCCCACTCATTGGTTTAGCTGCTTCAAATTTGAAAGCTCATAAAGGCGCACATAAAAATACCGTTAGCTGAGACGATTAACCCCCTGAAAGTGCAGGTACTATAAATGTTACTACCTTTAGGATGTGATAGTTGAGCAACCAGCTGCCCGAATACGCAGGGTATTCGACGCAGGTCGAAAAAAGCTTCAAAACTTGTGAGAAATTTAAAGATATTTTAGAAATATGTGTCAGAAAGATCTATAAAGTCAGATATGAGTTGTAAGTAATGGAAGCTTAAACAAGTGCATATGGCTACAGTCGAGAGCTCGACAGTAAGATACCCTTCTCCCAATTTTTAAAATCCGTTACAAACGTGTAACCACACTCATAATTTCAAACAGAAATTTTGCAAAAATACTTCTACTACATATAGCTTTCTCGCTCACACTCACACATCGGCGCACGTTAAGTGTGACGTCGACGTCGGCGTCAACTACTGAAAGCAGCGCGCAGGCTGCTGCTCGTACGTTTGTACCGAAAACGTTGACTTGAATAACTTCTGTGTTATTGGAGCGATCAAATTGTAATTTGGAGAATATGTTCGTATGGTATATAGCTTTACACATACCAAAGCAAAACTTTATAAGTTTAATAGTTTGCTTAATAATCACAAATTACCGATTTGCGGGGGCGGTGGGCGTGGCACCAAACATTTGAAATAAACTTTGTCTGCTTGGGAAATATAGGAACCTCCATGCCAAATTTGGAGTCTCTAGCTTTTTTAATAGCTGAGATCCGTTGTCTCAAACAAACAGACGGACAGACGGACAGACGGACAGACGGACAGACAGACGGACATGGCTCAATCGACTCGGCTAGTGATCCTGAGTAAGAATATATATACTTTATGGGGTCTGCCACGCCTCCTTATGCCTGTTACATACATTTCACAAAGTTAGTATACCCTTTTTTGACCATTTTCAATGGTCGAAGGGTATAAAAACCGCTATAAAGAAGTTTTCAAGTTTTATACCAGGGATATTTTGAAGCTCGAAAAACTTAAAAACTCATATAAATAACTTTATATATATATACATATATATGTTATATATATATATATATTTTAAAGCTTCTCTCTTAACATAGTCATTGCCGAATTTCGACTTAACCTTAAAATATTTGAAAATTTGTGCCCCCATGACATATATTTTAACTAGTATTTTCTTATTTTCTTAAGTCGAAGTGAATCGCAATCGCTAGACAAGAAAAATTCCTAACCTCAAAAAACTAAAAATCCTTTAAAAAGTTTCTTAATTATCTAATATTCTAATCTGTTCCTGTATTTTCATATATTTCAACTTAATTAACCTCAAAATATATATTCACAGTCCTAAATAAAGGGTTCAAGGTCTGGGTATGCGTTTTATGTTTTCATATGTTTATTTTATAATTAATAATATTATAAAGTAAAAAAAACTTCTGGGTTTTACCTGGCTCTGCTGTTGCTGCTGATTGGGAATATTTATGAATATACACATATGTGAATGTGAAGATTAAAAGTAATAAAAACAAATTAAAATATAGAGTATTATATTATATATTACAGGGAATCTACATGTTACAATCATACTACATATTTTTCGCAGCAACTTAAACAAGTCTAATTTAAACATACCTGTATTTACTCGCATCTCGCGTGTAAAGAGTATCTGCTAGTCCATCAACTTTTAACTGCCTGCGGCTGGACTGTTTGTGTTGTCAAGAAAATATGAAGAATTATGTTATGCCTGTTCGATTGTTGTGGCTCGTGCTGTCGATGCGGATGCCGATGCGGATGCGAATGCGGATGCCACTGCGCGTATTTGTTATAGCTACGGCAACAACTTGGCGGCACTTCATTGTGAACGTGAACGTGAACGTGACAATATGTCAAATATTTTATGTCACACACACACACACAGATAGAAAGGGCCAGTGGAGAGGGGGGGAGGGGGACAACACACACACACACACACACTTACTCACATACTTGGAATCGTCAGTCAAATCGCGGCTCGTTTGTTTTCTTTTCCTTGCGGCAATGTGAGAGTGAGTGAGTGAATATGAGTGTGTGTGTGTGAGTGTGTATGAGTGTTGCATTAAATTGGCATAAAATAAACAGCACGTATAAATTACAGTAGCAGTGGCAGCAACAGTGGCAGCAGCAACAACAATGAATAAAACAAAGCGTGGTGCGAGGCAGGTTGTGGCACGCGTCATGAGAAATGTGGCAGGTGGCAGGTGGACAGGCGGGAACAGAAGACGGGATGCGGGGGCAGCGACAGCGACATGGATGTCCCGAAAATATTCAAAATAATATTCAATGAGCCCTGACAGTAGTCGCACGTGCCGGCATAACATAGGTACCCACTTTGTGAGTATATTCAAAAAAAAAAAGCGGGGGCAAAAATAGCCAAGGAGCAGGCGTAATTTGCACTTCTCAGTCATAGTAGAACCTACCATATAAAGGTGACAAGGCCCGAAACGTATGTCGTATCGGGTGAGTTAAGTAAGTTTCAAGAAATGTAATTATAGTTTGATCTATCTATAGATTGTAGAGCTTGTATGCTCATTTTTTTTAAAGCTGCCACTGTGCAGTTCATTAATTATTATTTATTGTTATAATCACATTAAAAATTATTGTTATAGATAATTGAAAATAGTGTTGCATACTTTAGAGTGCAACCATCAAAATAATATATATTTATTTATATACATATATTCCTTGTTTATTCAAAGATCACAACTAAATTTGCCCGAAATCATTTATGTGTTGATATTTAATGTATAAACATTATATATAGGTATATACCTAAAATGAAATACTTTAGCCCTCAAATTCCGTATTCAATGAGATTTTTTTGTTTTACGAAGGCGCAATGAGGGCGTGGCTAAATTATAAAATACACTTTAGCTGTGTGCAATTATAAGAAATATTGTTAGCGACTTTGGTAGCACTATTTCCTGAGAACTATGTTTTTTTAGAGATGAGCAGACAGACAGGCAGATAGACAGATAAACAGACAGTTGGACAAATAGATCGACAAACAGACAAACTTATAGACAAAAGTGGGTTTCTCTATGTGTATAAAAATAAAATTAAAAAAACTTTTTTGGAAACAATTAAAAGATGAATAAAAATAAATAAAATAAAAAAATAAAATTAATATTTCTAATCTTCCAGAGATCGCATCGATTGTCTTACGTATAATACTTTAGAAGGAAATAATACGAGTAACATAAGAGTCTAAAATCGTTGCCATTTAGCATTACTCGAGGTTATAGAAATCAAATAGAAGAAGAATGCAAACAGAATTTACTTGTATTGTCTGCGCACGTACTCTCTCCCTTCACTCTCTCTCTCTGCCATCCCTCTCTCTAACATTAAACACTATTATCACGTGTACCCATATATAGTACTTCCTTTTCTCTTTCTCACTTTCTCCCTCTCATACAGTGTTCTTCCGCAAAGTCTCCACTTTCAATCGGCAGGCACGCGCCAGGAAAAATGATGATTATCAAATCGCAGCACAGTAATGCCATGGCAAATGGGGTTAGAAAGGGGTGATGGAGGGAGAGGGAGAAGAGAGGGAGTGGCCAAGTTTCATATGGCAATTAACAATTATTTTTTGCAAAATCTGTAGCATCTTTGTGCGACAGTGTAATTCAATACGCTGAAACAGTTGCGAACTGATTAAACAAAAGCGACAACTAATTGGATTGACCAGGGACAGAGACAGAGACAGAGACAGAGATAAAGGGAAAGGCAGAGGTCGAGACAGAGACAGAGACAAAGGAAAAGGCAGAGGCCGAGAAAGAGACAGAGACAGAATTAAAGGGAAAGGCAGAGGCCGAGGAAGAGACAGAGACACAGGCACAGGGAACAAGAAGTTGTGCCTCAAATTAAGTATACGCCATGTAGTGCGTCTCGCATAACACACACTCACACACACACACGCACACACTGCACAGGGTGAGTATGTATGCATGTGGGAGGTCTTTTAATATTATAGAAATGGCAAACATTTCATGAACGTAGAAATAAAAATCACAGTCAGGACCTGCTCTAGTTCTGGCTCTGTCTCTGTCTCTCTCTCTGCCGCCCTCTCTCTATTTTCCCCTCTGCCCCTCTGCCTACTACATTCTTTGTTGCTTTTGTGCTGTGGCAAAACACACACAACTACGCACAGTGGGCTGCATAAAAGAAGAAACATTTTGAATGCCGACGAAGCAGGTGGCAGGTGTAGACTTTCACTGCCACTGGACACCTTGCCACATCTGCTCACACACACACACACACGCATACCTGCATATAGGGCTACAGACAGGCGCCCTAATTGAGTGGAATGTCTGGCCAAGAATTATTATAATTATTTTTGTGTGTGTTCTTCTCTCTCTCTCTCTCTCTCTTTCTCTCTCTCTTTCTCTCTCTCTGTGTGTGAGCACGTTAATATCAAAGAATTTCAATTTGCCAGAGAAGCGACTGCCACAGTTAGTTATCAGCAAATATGTTAGGAATTTTTTGGTATACAGAGTGAGTGAGTTTCCCAAGCTGCTTGTTAACTTTCTAATTGGGGAATGCATAGCAAGGCATATAGAGAGGCACAAAGAGAGGCAGCAATCCAAGTCGAAACAGGCCCAACTGTCCTGCTGCTGCTCCTGTGGTTTCTCTATTGGTTTAATTAAGCATCAGCTAAATAAATACTTGTTACACCAGCGAGACAGAGAGAGAGAGAGAGAGAGAGAGGGGAGATAGAGAGAGAGAAAGAGAAAGAGAAAGAGAAAGAGAAAGAGAGAGGTAAGAGCTGTAGACAGCAGCAATAATAATCAGGGTTGACTCGACTCAACTCAGTTGAAGCGAAAAGTGAATCGGCTGAAAGTAAGTTCAGCAACAATACACAGAAGAGAAGAGAGAGAGAGAGAAGAGAAGAGACATCTTTGCCTCTCTCTCTCTCGCAAGTTCTGCTGACTGAAAAAGTTTGCTCATTTGTTGTAAAATAATTTAAGTTAAATGCCTGTTTACCAACCGGGCCAAACAATGAAATTGCCAAAAAGGGTATTACGCACACCCACACACACACCTTCTCTCTCTCTCACACACACACACACACAGCTGCACATTGTTAAGGTGTTTCGCTTTGTTTTTTTGTTGTTGTTGCTGTTGCAAAACTTTTCAAAAGCGCCAGCAAAACTCTAACGAAAAGGTGTCAAAAGCGGGGAGGCAGAGCGAGAGGGGGAACGAGGAAGAGAGAGAGAGAGAGAGAGAGCACAAGCAGTGCTCATAACTCACAGGCGTCGCCATTGCTGTCGCCATTGCTGGTTGCGGCTCTCGCGGCCCGCTTAAGTATGCAACATTTTATTGCTCATTAAAATTGTTGCCAACATAAATGTATTTACGAGTATCGAGCAGGCTTCTGCATAGCACCCCACCCCACCCCCCGCCTCCCTCTTCTCAATTTGTAAGTTGTACAAAATTCAAATTTTCAAATCCTTTCGATTGCGATAAAGAGAGAGGGAGAGAGAAAGGGGAAGAGGCAGAGGGAGAGATCAGATCGAGTAGTACAAGCGGCGTCGTCATTTTGATTATTTTGTGTTATGCATACATATACATGCACACATATACATGCACACTTACACGGAGAGAGAGCACACACACACACACATGCAGCTTAATGCTTTTGTTCTAGTTATGCCTGTTGTTGTTGTTGTTGTCCCTGACGCCTCGCATAATCAACATTTTTATTGATTGCTTAACTTTATTAGCGAACAAGCGAGGCACAAGGTGTGTGTGTGTGTGTGCGTGTGTGTGTATGTGTGTGTGTATGCAAGGTGTGACTGTCAGCCAGATTAGAGCGCGTCAGGGTGGTTTTATGTTTGTGCTCCTCTGTTTGCTTGCCTTCCCGTTCCTCTGCTCTCTTCCTGCTGCTGCTCCTACTTCTCTCCCCTTCTCCTCTCTTGCTTCTTCTCTTTCTCTCTCATCCCCCCTCGTTTGCGGTGCGTTGTGCATAGCAATTCGTGCCGTGGAGCGTGCGAAAGCGAAAACGCAACGACACACACAATACAATGGGGTGTAGGGGGGAGGAGGGGGATGAGCTATAGAAAACTATAGCATACTTTGCAGCGCAGCCAAGAACTCAAGTGCCCAAGCGAATGAGGGCTGAAAGCATCTGTCACAGTTGCGATAATAAAGAAATAGCAAAGAAATTGATAAGACAACACGAAGCAGATGATTCAATTGAATGCGCGGCCAGCGAACTGATTGTTCCAGAGTTGCCACCCATCTTCCCTCTAGAATAGGAATGTTCTGCGCATTGTAACCAGGGTTGGCTGTCATCGAACAGGAACATCGAGGAAGAAGACAGGAGACAAAAATTTCCAGTTAGCTGTGTGAATAAGTTATCTGTACTTATTTCTGGTTAGTATAAGGAAAAGCGCTTTCAATCCTATAGATATTTCAATGTTCTTGTTACAAAAACCAAAGATACTATCAGTAATTATTTTTATACCCTTCGACCATTGTAAATATATGTATACTTCTGAGTGATATTTGATATTTTTAAAATTTTGGTTAGGGACCTGAGTGAATTGACATTTAAGAAATAGCGTAAAAGATTTTCTGAAATTTTTTGATATTTTGGAAATTTAGGTAAGGGTTCCCCAACGATTTTTCATATGTGGGAAAATAAGTTGCGCAGAACTCTTTATTTTAAATTATAAGTGCGAGTACACGATTGTAACGGATTTTGGCATTTGGGCGTAGGGTATCTTGCTGTCGGACGCCCTCGACTGTAGCATTACCGACATGTTAACTATTGAAACTATTCGTTTTTATTATAATCTGTCTTACGATAAATTGTTTCGTTGTATCGATCAAATGTTGATACTATTATGAAAGATTTCGAAACTCATAAAGAACAATCGATATATTATAATAATATTATTGAACTATCGCAAAATAAATAGTACAATATGCATGCTACACCTTATGTTTTTAGAACAATATAATCGTGACAATCAATTATAAATCCTTAAAAAAAGGGTTAAAAAATTATAAAAAATAATCGAAAAAGTGATTAAACTATTATGAAAGATTTAGTTTTAAAGTTCGATGATTAAACTGTCGTACACTATCGATATGTCGCAGTTCTGCATCGAAACTATCGCTTTAATTGTCACAGATATAAAGTCGAACAATCATTAAAATTCATCGATAGTTGAACCGAACTATCGATTTGTTGATGATATGATTAAACATCGAAGTAATCGATTGTAATATGCGTATTTTTTAATGTATGGTAGACACATCTGGGCACTAGGGATTTATCGCATTCGATTGTCTGGCATTCGCTTCATAAATAGAGACCCCCAACTCGTAGATCCCCTAACTCTTTTCCACTCTCAGCTGTGAGTGCCAATAATGTTGTCATTGTCTGTCTGTCTGTCTGTCTGTCTGTTGGCTGTCTTTATCGCTTCTACGAATAGGGAGGGTACTTGCTGTGCCAAAGGACACACTGACAGTCACACTCACACACTCATACACTCATACACTCACTCAACCCACACACACTCACACAGTTTTAAACGTCAATGAATCGCGCAAGCTGTTGCATGACAACAACTCAGGCAGGGCAGGGCAGGGCAGGGCAAGGCAGGGTAGGGTTGGGGCCGCGTAGGGCAATGCACTAGACACCCCTTGCCCACCCCTGCCTCCTCCCCTACCCCACAGCAGCAGCAGCAACATCATCGGCAGCAGTCATGAGTCATGAAAACAATGCAACAATCTTGCAGCTGTTGCCGAAAACAAACTTTGCTTTTTATTTGACTGGTTTCGCCCTGCTAACTTTTGCCAAAAAAAAAGAGAGAGAGAGACAGCTGAGTGTGAATGAGAGGGAGAAAGAGAGAGAGATAGTGAAGGGGGCGGGGGGGGGGGTAGAGACAACATGACTTGTGGTTTATTGCAGCAGACGATCCCAATTAAGTGTGACATTCAAGAGAGACGGCATCGAAAATGTCTCAAGAAAACAGAAATTCCAGTTGAGCTGAGATGAGAGAGAGAAAAAAGATATAGCTAAAATAAACTAAAAGAGAGAGAGAGAGAGGGCGTGATGTATGTAGTTACCATATACGATATGTAGTTGTAGTATCTTAGCTATAGAGCTGGCAAAGAGTCGGGGAGTTACGACAAGTTTTCAGCGTTGTATTTTGCACAATGTAAGCGCAACTTTTGAAGTTCTCGACAACATTATGCGGCATGTTTAAAAGAGGTGGAAAAGGGGGGGGGGGGTTAGGTAGGGTGGGTGGTACAGGTGTTACGGGCTGCCTGAGCCTCAGCCTGAGCCTGTTCTCGAGCGAGAACGTGAGCAGCTCGTGGCGGATTATTGGCGAAACTTGAAACTGTCGACAGAAGCGTTTCTAGAGAAAAACGTTCCATGTTCCCCCCTCTCTCTCTCTCTCTCGCTCTTTCTCTATAGCCATCTCTTTCTCTGTGTCATATTGCAGCCTCTCGTTGCAAACGTCGCCAGGGTAAATATTTATTTTACACTGACATAATAAAAGCGCAATATGCAATGCCATTTTGTTTTGTGCGTGCCACAGAGCGAGAGGGACAGGGGCAGGGAAAGAGGCAAAGGGAGAGGCAGAGAGAGAGATATGCAGCAAATGACATACTTGAAGCAGGGGAAGCGTGGGGTGTGGGGTGTGGGGCGTGGGTTGACTAGGGACACGCAGTGCACAGATAATGAAATAAATATGTTTGTGCTTTGTTAACAAATATTTTGCATACCAACTTTGCTGACATTTCCTGCCCTGCCCTGCCTCCTCTACCCTACCCCTGCTTCTGCCCCTGCAGACAGAGGTGCATAAATAGTTTTCCCTGTTGTTGTTGTTGTTTTTCTTGGTATTTTCCCTGCTGATGCGCCATTTGTAAAGGCATTAAATGTCACGCGTGGGCATATTGTACACACGATACGACCACGCCTGTTCTCTGACTAGATAGGGGCAGAAAGACAGACAGAGAGAAAGACAGAGAGAGAGGGAGAGAGAGAGAGAGAGATACAGGGGGAATTCAGTGCATCGCTCAGAGCTATAAACAGCCATAAACAGATTTTTCTCGGGACTCGAAATGTGCTCGTGGTGCTTGTTCAACTAAAGTCGTATTAACGCAACCTCCTCCCCCTGCTTCCTACCCACCCCCCGCCACCCTGAAATTCGATGCTTATTTAGTTTACGTCCTCCTGCCCCTTTCTTCTCCTCCTCCTCCTCCCCCCCTAGCAATCCCATCCCTAGGCTACTCCTGCATGTCCTTCAGCTGCACGCGCAGCTCCTTCTTGCACGTTGCAATAGGAGGAAGAAGAAGGAAGAGGGAGAAGCTGAAGAAGCAGAGAAAAAGAGAAGCAATTTCTGAGAAATTTCACAATAATAAGCCGGAACACGAGTAGTTCCCCAGCTGATTAGCTCGTGCAGAAGATTCACCAAGTAAAAAATAGAAAGGCTGTTGCCAGGCACTGCAGGGCAATCATGACAGGGGGTTGACCAAGGGGGGAGGGGGGTTAGGAGGGGCTGAAGCTTAAGAAAATATTAGTGTAGCATTGCAACTGCTGCTGCTGCTGCCGCTGCTGAAAATCGAATGTTATTCACGCACAGCAACAACATGAATTGTCGAGGAGACTTGGGAGCAACTTGGGAGTTGGAATCGCTTTCGATCTACGCCAAGGCCAATTGCAATACCATGTTAAGTGACTGCTAGTGTATAACGGTAAAGCTTTTATTAAATGTATATAAAGTGGGGAGTACAATGTATCGATACATTACTTCCCCATTCAAATAGGCAGCTCTAGTTGAGTATGTGTGAAATACAATTCCATTCAAAACATATCTTAAATAAAATCCACATATTGTAGTACGTGTAGTTTTAATAGGTATGTAAGACTCTGTGTAATTGTATGTATCGTTTAGTTTGTCGATCCTGGCTCAACGCCATCTATTGTAATTATTGTAAGTTAAACAGTTGTAGTTCACAAAGCGCCCTCTGGCGAGAACAAGAGGATTAGAGAGAGAAGAGAAGCGACGCACTTAAAATTAAAATAAACAAACACATAAAATAAAAACTTTAATTGATTAATAACTAAGAAAAGGCTATCCGACTACTTTATCTACTAAAATATATATTATAGAGACCGCAAGCCAGAAGCAGAAAGAGAGAGAGAGTGGGAGAAAGGCACAGAGAAGTAGGAAAAGAGTAACCGAAGTTCCCTAATAAGCATTCAAAATTGCGTGCTGTTACTAGCACTTACAGAGCTATGTTAATTCTCTGTTAACGTAACAGTGAGCATATCATATCGATTCTTGGATATCATAATCATTTGTAAACTATATACTATTTTGAAGGCACATTATCCACAATAATTTTTAAGCTACACATTAGGTTAAGATCAGAAGGCTATAAATAATAATTAAGCTAAAAAAAAAAAAAAAAAAAAAAAATCTTTTCTTTTGATTTTCGCTTACAGCTCAGGCGTTTATCTTTATGTGATTATTCAGAGGAATTCATTTTTAGCGTAAAGATATGCCAGTAAGAAACAGTGGGTGCACCAAAAAATAAAAACAAAATTATCTTAAATTATTTTAGTTAAGCAGTTATATTAATTTGTAAAGAATTTAATTTAATTTAAAGTTTAAATTAAATTTTTTTATTTCAAAAATTAGAGCAGAATCGTTGAATAACTGGCAAACTGTAGTAACAATATTATGCAATCTGAAGAATCAGAAGATATATTACTATAGGCAAGCTAATAAGAAACAACTGTAATTTATAATGAATAAATAGTGTGTACTGGGAGTTTACATATTCAAGAACTCAAGGAAAAAAGGTCTTTATTTAAATGTAAAGTCACGTGCTGTAACTAACAGAATTGAGGTTATGTTTTGCGCTGTTATTTAACATTTGTATGTTAGCTTCGTTGCTAGAAAGTGCTACTTACATACATAGACATATATTATTATATATTTGTTGGGTTACAAAATTAATAATATTTAGAATTGGAATATTAACAATGAGATAATCGACAAAAAAGTCTGTAAACGAAAAGAAAACCCTGCTAAAGACACATTACATTTCATTCAGATGATATGAGGGTATACAACCTAACTGTGGTACATATAGGAAAAGGTGAGTCCAATGTTGCCATTGTAAATCGCCAACAATACGCTTTAAATTCGTTGCTAAAGCTGCAGATGGATTTGGGAAGGGAGGGAGTTGAATTTGGCAGGGACTGTGGACTGTGGACTGTGGACTGGGTTTGGGGCCCGAACAGACGAAGATGCTGTCAACACAATGACAAATGAGCTGAGCAATCTTCAATTTGTCCATTCCAATTTGCGATTGCCGGTCGAAAAGTGAATCCTTTTTGCCTTTAAGAGCTTTTGCTTGTCGAGATTCGTGTAAGCTTTCGCGCCTCTGCCTACAACAGGCGGAAGCGGAAACAGGCCGGGCAGTGGCAGTGCAAGAAGAAGAAGCAGATAGGGTACCAGAGAGGGAGCGGGAGGGGAGTAGCAATCAACAATCTGACTGGCTGCACATGTATATCGAGTAATCTAATAATGAAAAACATAACAGAACAAGGAGAACAGCAGAACAGGAGAACAGGAGAAGGTACTCGAAGTGAGGCCATCGATTGCATCTCTCTCTCGACTCACATGACTCACACATTGATGGTGAATCAACACTCACTACCCACTTGTTCGTATTCACAATCAACTGCCCACACAAGGATATTTTTAATGAATGAAATGGCCACTCACTTGTTCGTTCATTCGCTCTCTTTCTCTCTCTGTGTGTGTGTGGGTACTCGACAACAAGTGTTGCTGTCTCGCTTTAGCAGGGCATGTGTGTGTGTCTGTGTGGGTGTGTGTGTCTGTGTCTGTGTCTGCTGCAGTCATTCAAGTCATTCGTTTTGATTTGCCAAACACTTTATCACTTAATGTTGTTTTGTGGCAATTTATTTTTTATTTCTCATTTCATTTGCGCATATTTGCTGTCCTGCTCTACTGTGCCTCTCTCTCTCTCTCTCTCTCTCTCGCTCTCTCTTTCTTTATCTGACTGGCCCTGTCCCTGTCCCTGTTGCTGTTAAGTGAAACAATTGAATTGTTAACCGAACAATAAAGTATTTTATTATTATTAGATTTTTGCTTGCTGCTTTTGTCACTCTCTCGCTCTCCCACTCTCTCTCTCTCTCTTCCTCCCTCGTGTTGGCCTTAAGTGCCTTTCGGGCTCTGTGATATGACTGCTGGGATATGGCATGGTATTCGCTGGCTTGCGGCTGTCTCGAGTAGATTTCCGACATATTTTTTGCCTCTCGTTATTTGTCATTTATGTATTATATAGGGCCACAGCAGGGGAGGCAGTACGTTGCGGGGAGTGGGGGAAGGCTTTTCTTTTGCTTTTCCTCGGCTTTGTTGAGTGTTGAAATTTTCGTGGCTGCCGCGTTGTGTCAGTAAGTATTGCCAAGCTATTTAGGCTTTCTTCACAATTTATGGCCATTTTGCGTTTTGTGGCTCTTCGTTTGCTCGTTCTTTTGCGCTCTTTTTGAAAAGCCTGCCATCCCCCCTGCCTCCGTGTCCCCGTGTCCCCTGCTTCACACAACCTCCGGCAATTTACGTCTTGTGACCTTTGACACATACGCGCACAATGCGGCTACAACGTATATAAATGTGTTTTGATTTACGACCGGTCGCTACGTGCTTGACCCACTTACCAGAGTTGCCTACCTCCCCCCTGCCCTGTACTCCCCCTCCCTGCAGCCCTGGCAAGAGGAGATTCTGTCAACTTGACTAAATATATTTGGTACGCATCAAAATCGACATGAAAATTAACCGTGGGCCATATGAAATACAGATTAAAAGTAAACAAAGAAGAACGGGGGGAATAAGGAATGACAGACTGACAGTTACCCTGCAAAAGCGGGGATAACATATAGATAACATTTTAACTATGTGATGATAGCTTCCAATCAGTGTGTCAATTAGTGTTGTGCAACGTCGCAGAGTCAACTAACCAACCAGTGTTGCATAACTTCGTCGATTAGAGTAGATTGATTTACTACCCAACTTAGACTATTAGATACGCTATAAAGATATGAAACACATACGAATTGTGCTGCCACGATTACACAGAGTTGGCTAACGATGGCTGACAGTGTTGTGCAACGTTGTGCAGCGCAATAAACCGTAAATGACTTTGGCCCTGTTCAATTAACTGACCCAAACATAGTTGCTTGCCTGATGCGCTCTGGGGCCGAATGTGGCCTTAACTGCTTAGCCTGGTTCGGGCCAGGAGAAGCAGTTAAAAAGAAGAAGAAGAGGAGGCAATAAAATTATGCAATGGGAAATGTGGCAAGACGTAGACGAATTGCAGAAAACCGAAGCGGAATGTGGAGAATTGAGTAACGTCGATGTCGATGATTGCCCCCCAAACAGCTTGAATAAGCACACAAGCACACACACACATCACACACACACACAGCGATACACACACACACACAGCACACACCGATACACACACACAGCAACGTATTATACGCTTGAGCGCGTAATCAACTTAAGAGATTAACAACAACAATCAAAATCAAAGCGGTCACACGATGGCGTGTAAGACAGAGACAGAGAGAGAGAGAGAGAGAGAGAGAGGGACAGAGAAAGGGAGATACATCGTGCGTGTCACGTGTCTCGTGTCTCATGAACTGGCTGAGTAGGGCCGCGGTGCAATTGAACGGAAGGCAATCAACAGGCGCCACGAAGTAGGCAACACTTTTTTGCGCAATTTCAACGCCTTCACGAATCGAAGGCGACGCGACGCGATGCGATGCGATGCGACTCTGTGCTGCGAGTTTAATTGAAATGTTTTAAATGCGACAATGTGGAAAAATGTCAGAGCACACACACACACTTGAAGTGACCAAGTGCACAGATGAAAAGGAAACGGAAGCTGCAGTGAAGCAGGCACGACCAAGGGATACCCTGCGCCTACGATTTAAATCGATTCACAGAACTAAATTCTGAGAATATGTAACTGATGCCTGATAATACACAAAAAAAAAAAAAAGAATTCATGCAGTGAAAAAAATAAACTTGATTAACTGCTGGGTTTATAGACAGATTGTTCGGAAATTCGTTAGACAGCTGCATATAACATGCATCTTTGTGTGTGTGTGCAAGCAGAGCAAGTTGTGCCTTCAATGCATTCTCTAATAATCATAAATTTTTGAACTGCGTAGGCAATGGGCGTGGCAACTGAAATTTGAACTAAACTTCAGTAGCAGCAGCTGCAAAGGGTACCTCTTGATAAATTTGATGTGTCTAGTTCATATGGTTGCTGAGATATAGGGGTTCATACAGACAGATGGATGAATATATAGGATTTAATTGGCTTTACAGCTAATGCTGATCTCTGCCTTCAGTATACAATCTTTTGACTTATTATAATGCTCGAAATGTAAGATAAGAAAATAAAGAGCCGTAGATAGTATTTTATACCATCTATGCGAGTTATTAATCTTAACTGACTGGGAAATATTGATATATGTTCATATTCAGTGATATATCCCAAAGTAACTGATCAAGCAGGGTATACGGAGTGTGAGTCGATACAAAGACAACTTTTAATGCCATTCAACAAAGTTGTTGCCCCAGCTCCGTCCCATCTCCTTGTCCCCTCATCTTCGTTGTTGCTGCTGTCCTTGGCCACACACACACACACACACCGACACACACACACACAGAGTGGACACAGTACAGTGAACACATAAAAGGCGTAAGTCGTAAAAGCAAAATGTGGCAGCCACAAGAAGCGCAGAGCCAAGCCAAGCCAAGGCAAGCCAAGCCCTTGATATAGTGACCCAGACAGCAAGACACATGACCACACACAGCCACACATACACCCCTACACACACACACAGCGTAGACATAGTTCCAGCTACAAACTGCCAAACTCATTCCATGCCAATGTTGTCTGAGCCACAAACGAAGCAGGCAGACTGAGACGGAGACGGAGCTGAAGACGCAGCTGGAGAGGCAGCTGGAGAGGCAACTCTGAAGACCGTAGCCGTACCAGGCCCAAGCCGGCGGGCAAGCCTGAGCAGAGCCCAAAAGTAGCGTAACTTTTGATGAGCAGCATCACAAGCAACACAAGCCAGGATTGTCCACGCTCCTCCGCCTGCCTACTCAGCTGGCTGGTCTCTCTCTCACTCTCTCTCTCTCACTTCCTTACTTGCTGCTCCCGCTCCCCACTTGCTTCGCAATTTAAATAAACGAAGGCAGAGACAGAGGCAGAGGCAACATCGCTCAATTGTTTTGGTCTCCGATAAGCCGAGAGCGGTACGACATAATAATCGCATCGGTAATTATTTGCATTATCTCTCTCTCCCTCTCTCTCCCCTTCTCTCTCTCTCTCTCTGTAAGTTCACCTGGCAAACTCGTCAATTCATTCGTAATTAGACAAAGAAGTAAGCTCTGCATTCTCAAGTTGATAGACAACTCTCTTTAGCCTGCTGCCCTCTCGTTGGAAGTGTTTGTAGGGTGCGGGGTACGGGGTAGGGGCGTACGGGTAGATGCGCTCATAAAACCCAGTGAACCATATAAATTCGAATGCGAATACGAATGGCCGAGTCGACCCCTTTAGCAATTGTGTGAACACAATCTGAAATGACTTTTACATTTTCATTGTACTATGTATAGTTGCCATCTCCCATTCTCCCATTTCTCCCTTTTCTCCCATTTCTCCCTTTCGCCATTTGAAATTCTACATTTGCCTCTCTTTCCATCTCTTGCATCTCTTACGGCTCATTTGAGGGTCTCTCGTTCAGACAGTCCGTAAGACGATTAAACACTCACTTCATTATCTGATTATGTTTGTATAATTGTCTTGAGATCTCTGAACAGACTCCAAACTCGCTATATAAACTATTAGACCTATATAAAATATAATACAGTTCTTTCTGTTTGCAATTACAAAATAGTTTGAGCTTGAGTAAGTGCTATACGTGTTAAGAAATCCTTGTGAAATTTGTAGAATCGTTGCATATACTACACATGTTTGTGTGTGTCAAAGCTGAAAGTTAAAACTTCTATACATTGTCCAATAAACAAAAATGATTTTACACAGGCAGGAGGCGTGGCAGGCAGAGTTTTAAATAAACACTGGAAGTATATGGCATAGATGTACCTGCCTGCCAAATTTGCTGTCTCTAGTTTGTATAATAACAGAGATCTGCGATTTTCAATATTCAATGTATCTGGATTTTATCGATTTTCACAGGCAGGAGGCGTGGCAGGCAGAGTTTTAAATAAACACTGGAAGTATATGGCATAGATGTATCTGCCTGCCAAATTTGCTGTCTCTAGCTTGTATAATAACATAGATCTGCAAGTTTAAATATACAATGTATCTGGATTTTATCGATTTTCACAGGCAGGAGGCGTGGCAGGCAGAGTTTTAAATAAACACTAGAAGTATATGGCATAGATGTAACTGCCTGCCAAATTTGCTATCGCTAGCTTGTATAATAACAGAGATCTGCGAGTTTGAGTCTTAAAACATATGCTAAAAGAGCATAATATTATATATAATATAATGAATGAATTTCGATACTCACATAGCCAATTCATACGCTCGGTGTACTCAACCTTGCGCTTGAGGTCCTTGACCAGGGCGCGGAAATCGTCGTCGTTGAAGTGACACTGGATGATGGTGTTATTCAGCTGGAGGATGCTGTACTCGTTGTTGCCGTTGCCATTGTTGCCGTTGTTGCCATTGTTGGAGGCGGCTGCAGCGGCAGCACTGGCAATGGTTGCCATCGCATCCCTGGCGCCATTCAGGGCGCCGCTCACGGAGTTGCTCTCGATGTCGGTGGCGCTGGCGCGGAGCTTGTTGGCCACGTTGGCGGCGGTCGCGGTGTCGCCGTCGACGTTGCTGCACGACTTGCTCAGGATGATGGTGGCCCGATTGGCAATCGAATTGGCGGCCAGCAGATGCTCCCCAGCAGCACCGCAGCTGCCGCGATGGAAGGGCAACTTGCCTGCTGCTGCTGTTGCTGTTGCTGCTGTGCAGTTGTTGTTCTTCAGCGTGATGCAGTGCAGCTGATTCGATATGGCGGCAGCTGCCTGCACGGCAGAGCAATCGCTGGCACGACGACGACGTGGATTGTCGCCGTCCAGAGTCGACGATGGTTGCAGATACGAGGCGAGGGCGCGTGGCTGATGCTGCTGCTGCTGCTGTTGTTGTTGCTGACTAGTTGCAGTTGCGCTGCTGCCGCTGGGCGTTTCGCCAGCAACAGTTGCTGCTGCTGCTGCGGCGGCAGCGGCGGCTTCTACCATGTTCGACATGGACGTGGACATGGTCAGGCTTTGGCCGTTGCTCATGCTGCTGCTGTTGCTGTTGCTGTGACTGTTGTTGTTGTGCTTGCTGCTGCTGCTGTTGCTGCTGCTGTTTATGCTGTTGTTGTTGTTCAGGTTGTCGGTGCAGGCGAGTCGTCGCCTGATTACGGTCAATTTGCTGCGACACTGATCCTGATCCTCGTAGAATTGCACCAGCAGCTCCTCCAGCAATGCGATGGGCGTGGCAGCTGCCAGCAACGATGCGGATGCGCTGGTCGATGCGGAGGCGGATACCGATGCGGATGCGGATGCAGATGCGGATGCCGAGGCAGTTGCTAATGCGCTCACCGAGCTGCTCGAGGAACGACGACGCACAGTTGCTGTTGCAGTTGCTGTGGTTGTTGCTGTTGTTGTTGCTGTTGTTGTTGCCAGTTGCAGCTCAGCCTGCTGCTGCTGCTCCTCCTCTGCCTGCAACAGTTGCTGCTGCTGCTCAAAGTCGCTGCTGCAACTCTGACTGCGACTCACGGCACCAACTGTTGGTGCTATTGCTGCTGTTGCAGTTGTGGCTGCTGCCGCCGCTGAGGCTGCTCCCACGGCAACTGCCGCCGCAGCGAGCAGCAGAGCGCGCTCCCGCTCGCGTCCCGGATCGAATATGGAGTGCTTCAACAAGATCTCCTGCAGCTGTCGTCGCTGCCGGTGCGCACTGTACGGGTTGACCAGGCGGAAGTCGCCGTAGTACTTGGCCAGGCACCGCACCCGCGATGCGATGTATCCAATCTTCCGCAGCAGCCGCACATCGGCGTTTAAAACGGCGGCGGCACGTTGTGCCTGCTGCTGCTGCTGCAACAGTTGCTGCTGTGGCTGCTGTTGCTGCTGTTGCTGTGACGGCGAGTGTTGCTGATGTTGCCTGCGTACGCCACACAACTGCGCTGCATTGCCGCCGCAGCTGCTGCTGCTGTGGTTGTTGCTGCTGCTGCTGTTGCTGTTGCTGTTGCTGTTGCTGCTGGTTGTCGAGGGCAAACGCGAGCCGTGCGCTGTTCTGCACTCAAGGTCGACGTCCACGTCAACGTCGACGTCAACGTAGGCGTCGGCGTCGGTGTAAACGTCGTCGTCCTCCTCGTCCTCCTTCGCACCGTCGCCGTTGCCGCCGCCGTCGTTGTTGCTGCTGTTGCTGTCGTTAGTTGCGCTCGTTATTTCTGCTGCTGCTTCGACTGCGCCAGCTGCAGCTGTTGCTGCTATTACAGTGGTTGTTGTTGTTGTTGTCGATGATGTTGCTGTTGCTGTTGTCTCGCCAGCGCCAATAGCAGCATCAGCTGTCGTTGTAATTGTTGTTGTTGTTGTGATTATTGTCAGCGCCTCAAACGTTTCGTCGTCACTTGTTGCCGTTGTTGCTGTTGCTGTGGTTGTTGTTGCTGCTGCCGCCGCTGCTGCTGCTGTTGCTGCCGCTGCCGCCGCTCCTGCTGCTGCAGCTGCTGCTGCTGTTGATGTTGCTGCTGTTGCTGCGCTGCCACGTCGACTACTGCTGCTGCAGCTGCTGTCCTGGTACATTTATAGGCAACCCTCTAGGCCCGGTTAGGTAGTTGTAGTTTTGGTTCAATCTATCAATATCCAGTAATCGCTCGCGTTTTGCTCGCGTTTCGCGCGCGCTTTTCGAAACAAGTTGCTGAAGTGAAGCTGTCGCCTTGATTGTTATTGTTAATGTTGTTAATGTTGCATAAATGAATTACATGCTGCTGCTGCTGCTTCCCCCCTCCCAGCTCATGCACATATAAATCGTATAAACATCGTATATATATCGCATATATCTTGCTTTTTATTGTATGATTTTCTAATTTGATTTTCCTTTCTCCTTTTAATGTTCTTCGCCCACGTCCAGCTGAAAATTATGCAAATTGTAGCTGATATCTACACCGTGTCCCGTGACCGTGAACCGTGAACCGTGATCCGTGAACCGCGAGCCGTGGACCCAGCCCTGAGGAGCGTGTTGCGTCTGGGGGCGTAGACAATGCCGATTGCTCAAATCAATTCAGTGGAAAAGTTGCCGTCACTTTGCTTCTAATTTCCATTTGGCATGCCCCATCCACAAATCGAGTGACTCCCCCCTTCTCTCTCTTTCTATCTCTATCTCTGTCTCTATCTCTGTCTCGTTTTGTTCTTTTATTCTTCTTCTTCGTCGTCCTCGTGCTCGTTTCTGTTGTTGTTGTTGCTGCTGTCGTGTTTTACATTTTATTGTATTTTAATTTGCATTTTTCAACTGTCTGACGACTTTGTCGCGGGCACGGGTTTGGGCACGTCACTTCCGTTTCCGTTCCAAAATAATCGCAACGTGGCGGCTTTAGCTGTTGCTGCTGTTGCTGCTGCTGCTGTTGCCCGTTTTTACTGCTGCTGCTGCAACGATAGAAATTTGAAAGTGATTAGAGGCGACAGTTTTATATGAAGTACGAGAACTAATAGAAGCTGCTTGATATAACAGACTGATAAATCACAGTTTTATTCATTTATTTATTTAAAGTCAGCTAAGAGCAACCTACTCAAATATTAAAAAAAGAAAAAGAAAATTACATATACAAATTTAAATTAAAAAAAATATAAGTATAATTTAAGTTAGAAGAAAAGATATAAAAATTTTTATTTTTTTTTTTTATTTACTATGTATGTGACATATTTGAAGATCTTAATTGATGTAAGGTAAGGTTGCTTTCTTTCTTTTTGGTCTCTCCGCTCAAAAGATTTTCCATTCCTCAATCATTTCAATTATATTCGTATTATTGTTATAATCGTCTTATGGACGAAAGACGATTCAAAACTTCCGTGACGCACTTAACCAATGCGAATGTGAATGTGAATGTTAAAGTTGAGTTGTACTACATATATGTAGGGTATAACAATAGTATTACTCTGTCTGTCTGTCTGTCTCTTGGTTATCAGCGGTTGATAGATGGGACAGCATGAAGGTTGAATCAATCATCTGTGGGGCAGGAACAAGTAGGGGGTGGGAGAAGGTGAAGAAGGAAACACGAAAGAACATTACCAACTGCAAGGTCAACAGAATGAAAATATTTTCGAAAAATATTTCACAACATATTCTTTTGTGGCTCATGGTTTGTCTGCTGCTGCTGGTGCTTCTTTTTATTATTATTGCTGTTGTCGGATCTGTTGCTGCTGCTGCTGCTGCTGCTGTTGTTGTTGTTGTTGTTCCCCATTATTGTGAAGTTTATTATTGTCGTTGGGAAATCAATTGAAGGTGCAGTGGGAAAGAAAAGGGAAAACCACAGGTAGCGAGCACAATTTGCAGTGCCCACGGTCATGGGCAGGATGAGGGCGTGGGCGTGGGCGAGAAATATATGTGAGGCCGCAGAGACAAAAGCTTTGCCGGCCAAAGGCTCTCTGGATAAACAACGGTAAATGCACAAAGGCAACGCAGGCGGTCACAACTGCAACAACAACAGCAGCAGCAGCAGCAGCAGCAGCAGCAACAACAACAACAACAGCAGCAACAACAACAACAGCAGCAACAATTGTCGAGGACGTTGACAATGACAGCAAATGTCAAACAGTTACTTCCCCATGGCTCCACTCCGTTAAGTGCAACGTATATATATGTGTGTGTGTGTGTGTGTGTGTGTGTGGTCAACAAAGATGGAGGCAGCTGTGCTCTGTCCCTGTCTCTGTCTCTGTCTCTGTCTCTGTCTCTGTCTCTGTCTCTGTCTCTGTCTCTGTCTCTGTCTCTGTCTCTGTCTCTGTCTCTGTCTCTGTCTCTGTCTCTGTCTCTGTCTCTGTCTCTGTCTCTGTCTCTGTCTCTGTCTCTGTCTCTGTCTCTGTCTCTGTCTCTGTCTCTGTCTCTGTCTCTGTCTCTGTCTCTGTCTCTGTCTCTGTCTCTGTCTCTGTCTCTGTCTCTGTCTCTGTCTCTGTCTCTGTCTCTGTCTCTGTCTCTGTCTCTGTCTCTGTCTCTGTCTCTGTCTACCCGTCTGTCTGTCATCTTTGTCAGCAACTCGTGTGCGACAAGACAAAGCGCCACATGAAGAATGATGTCCAGAAGAATTCTCTGGCCGTGCGCTGCTGTACAGACTTGTGTATACCCTGTAACGAATGTGAAATATACAACATGTCTTGAACTAAATCAAACTACTTGCTATGCAGCAGTGGTACAGGGTATATATACCATAACTCGTGCACATTCCCCAAGTCGGTCGAGACAGTCTTTTGACAGGCTCCCGGCCAGCTTCCAGTTGAGCCAAGACTTTCCTGCCACTTCTAAAGTACTTAAGACTTGCAGAATTTTATATATGATTTCGCATCATTCAGCTTTCGATTGAGCAACTTGTGGCAAGGGGGGGTTTACTTTATAGCAACTGCACCCACCCACTCAAGTTGGGGAACAACTTGGAGTCTCAAATCAGAATCAATCAAAACAATCAGTGAATACTGAAAATCTGTCTCTCAATACTTTCGCATGATTTTATGCGAAAATTCATTGTTTGTAGATTAATTGAAGCGAATTCCTTCCGAATTCTTCCCGCTCTCTCTCAGCCCACGCACATCTCTTTTTAGCCTCATATCTTCTAAGTCGATTGGCTCAAGTTGTCCCCCTCTATTCTACGCTTCTTTTTCTTCCTCCTCCTCATCCTGTTCGCTCAGTTTTGGAATTCCGAATGCATTGCGAGCCGTTAGCGTGGAATTTTCTAGCCCCCCGCCCCCTCCCTCTAAATGGTATCGTTCTGCTCCTTCGGCATCCTGACAATTTTTGACACGCGTTCACATTGCCAAATGGCTCCGGTCCAAAGAATGCTAGAGGAAAGTGGACAGCAGAGATGCCTGAAGAAAGGAGGAAGAGCAGAGCAAAATTCTTGTGATGTCTATACCCATTGAGAACTTAAAATGCCCAAAATAGGGTATACTAACGCAAAAATGTCGGTATGAATGCGTTAATCTGAGGAAATAGTTGGGCTAGAGTCATAAAATTTGACCAGAAGGTTCCTGTATATCTAGCGAGAAATACTTAAACTTCGGATGTTGTATGATACACCCAAATCGTGCATAAATAAATAATTTGGCTTAGGCAGTCGGTATGAACGCGCTAATCTCAATAACTAGCGGAGCAAGAGGCACCAAATTTAGCATGAAGCTTCTTCAATATCTTACAAATAATACGATTCACCAGAAAAGTTTGGATAATACACCCACTTCACGAGGAAATAGGTAATTTGATTTTATAATTTTTTCTATAACCTTAGTAGACTTTCTAGCCAGTATTGTTAGCTGATTGCAATATGAACATTTTCTGCACATTTTCTGGACTAATGCATGCAGGGTATTTAACTGTCGAGCACTCTCGTTCAACTTTTAGTTCACTTAACTTTCTCCTGCTTAGCGTTTCTTGGTTACCAAAAATAAAAACTTATTACTTTTAATTAAGGTTATGATTAAAGCGCTGTCGCAAATGCGATCGAACATCTTGAGTATAAATACATATATACCTTATAAGCACAAATTCATATATTTAACACACACACGCACACCCAAGTGTCAATATGGAGCCGCAGGTGGCGCTGCTGTCACATGGCTGACAAAACGCAAACGCAAACAAAAACCGCCGAGGACGCAAATGCGGCTTCGTATCCAAAACACGCCAGCAACTTGCCAACTCCCCCTCTCCCACTCACCCCCCTGTGCACAGACAAACTTCAGGCTCTGCCTACACTTAGCCACCCTCAGGGCCAGGCCAGGCCCAGGCCTCCGCCCACACCAGCAGGTAGCCAGGACGCAGACAACCTCAACGAACGTGGCCAACTGTTGAATGGTAACAACAATTTTGGGCGCTTGCCAAGTGGCTGCTCACATATTGTTGTTGCTGTTGTTGCTGCTGTTGCTGGTGTTGCTGCTGTGGTGCTTGCCATTTTATTTATTTACATCAGAAGGCAAAAACAACTACAGCAGCGGCAGCAAATGAAATGAAATGTTTTTTAATAAGCTTCGGTTTGCCATTTTTGCCACGCTAAATACATAAAAAAGTAAAATAAAATGAAATACGCCGAAAACACACGGTAAAAGGGAGTGGGGAGGGAGGGGGAGTTGCTGCCAGAACATAAGTACCCTGGCACACATTATGAAAGTTTCCTTAGGACGCGAATAAATTAACTTTGCCCGGCTAACTCGCCTACGGAGCGAGTAATGAATGCGTAACGGGAATATGTAAATACATAAAAGTCACATTTAGTGACTGCGAATCTGGAGTGTGAGCAATGCTCGACTAGCCAGATACCCTAAGTAAGTCTGTTGCAATAATTATATTATCTTTAATTGTCTTTAATATTTTTGTAGATAAGTAAACATTATCTTGAATAAATACATATAATTCAAGGAAGAAATATATATATATATGATTTAAGTTATTTTGGATATAGAATGATTTATATTTAAGGCTAGATATGTGATTTTATATTTATACCTTTTAGTTTCCTGCGTTTTACTTGAAAATATGTTCTTGGTAAAAAAAAATAATAATAATAATATGTTCTTGGTAAATATAACAGTGTGTGTACAGGGTACAAGCCCGTTAACGCCCTTTTAAATATGTTTGATATTCAGTTTTCTTTATGTGTTATAATATGCTATGGCATAGTTATTGATGGATATTAATTTCTGCTCTAACATAACCAACTTGCAACTTGAGCAATAAAAATACTTAAATTTAATTTAGCTTATGATATAAAATTTAAATTTATCTTAATGTATCTAGGAAATATGTGTAAGTCTTTCAGTTAAGATATAAATTGAATTTCTAAAGCAAATAATAAATAATAGGGAATGGGAAATCATATACCAATTTGTAATACCTTTAGTAGAATTCAATATAATTCATCAAAAATAATTCATACACAATTCTGACAGAGGAGGCAACCCCTTTTTAGCTTTGACAACTGTCGCTGTGGTAATTTGTAATTGGTAAATTTCGCGTCTGATTGAGTGAATGAGTGATTGATTGATTGATTGAAATGACAGCCATATGCTTAGTGCGACCTTGACAATATGCAGGTGCTTTAAATGCATCAATTGATGCAGCCTACTTTAAGGTAAACGCCCGCATGACCCAAAACAACAAAAAAAAAAGAAGAGAATCGGAAGCTAAAAAATGCACTATGTATGTCGACTGTAAAATACGCTTTCGACATAGACTTAACAGATACCCTGTAATGCATAAAGTATGCAATATGAAAGTTTGTGCAATTAAAAGCAGTTTAAATATTGAATTGCCCCAGTTAGTTGGACAAGTGTTACACACAGTGGATATGCCAACGCTGTTGCTGTAGGGTATTACGGGCCTATGAACAAAAAAAACTTGAAAATGCTGCAGCAGCGACGTCGACACACATTTTGTGGTTGATATGAATATCGATTCGGCCCGCTTTACTCAGCCAGCGCGCTGGCGAATGTGTTTAGGTGTCGCTGTGTCTCAATGTGTGTGTGTGTGTTTGAGTGTGTGAGTGTGTGTATGGGTGTATGGGTATGTAAACTAGAACTTTGTATAAATTTATGTGCACAACAATGTTTATGTTGTTGAATAAACGAGCAGTTTTGCATATGCGACCACTGTGCGAGAGCCAGAGAAACCGTGAAGCGTGTGCGAGTGTGTGTGTATGTGCGAGTGTGTGTGTGTGTGTGTGTAATGGCAGGATGCAACATGAAAATGGCGTGCGGTTGCCAACGTTTATTTGCCAGCTGTATGTGTGCGTGTGTGTTCGCTGTATGTGGGTGTGTGTGTGTGTGTGTGTGTGGATTGGGCATTTGGTTGCTTGTTTTCCTTTTGCATATTCTCTCTCTCTCTCTCTCTCGCCGTGTGTGTGTGTGCTGCATTGTGCATTTGCTTAAAATAGAAATATGCCAGACACTCACGCACCACGCACACACACACACACAGACACACACATAGCCATAACGGAAATCACCCAACAGCTTTAAACAATGTTCCAGCTGGCATCCTGCAGCAGCGTAGGGCTTGGCAGGGTATTGGCATGTCCCTCGTCGCCATCTGCTACCCCCTCCCCCCCCTGCTAACCGGCTAATCTAGAACTAATTAAATGTACTCAACATGTCGGCATTTTCGGCACTTTTATGGCACTTGTAAACACAGTTATGTGCATATGTATGACAACAGTTATTCAGCTCGTTGAAGAAGGAACAGGAGGAGTAGGGGGAGGAGGCATAACGAGCATACAAAAGATTGTCGTGCTGGCTCAGTGTTGTATAAGATAGGCAGTGAGCGATGTGACTTCCTCAAGCGAATTCGGAATCCAATTTATTTCAGTTTTGTTTCTATTACAGGAAATTTGTCATAACTTGCTGCAGATTGTAGCGAGAAGTAGTTGAAAGGGTTCCATAGTAAAAATTCTCAACTCAGAGTATACTCTGTATGTGCATTAACCAACACTGCTTGCTATTTTTAGCAAAAGTTGAAAGTGTTATTGATTTATTATTATAACTAACTTAACTATCCCATTTTTATAGTCTATCAATATAATATATAGCTAAACTTATAAAAAATTAACAATTATCTGTTACTCAATTCATTTTCCAACACTGACTGAAATATGGTCCTTGGACGTCCTACTCATTTACCAACACTGATTATTACGTTCGGCAAAATGGCAAATTTAAAACATAAGTGATCCCTACTTCTATACATTATGCTACATCCGATTTGGTAAATGCGTTTACCAACACTGTGTACGAAATTCAGATAAAATCTATCTAAGATTTTGATAACAGAAACACAAACACAGCTTTTTATAGTTTCTCATTATTTATTTATATTTATTTTCAACTAAGCAATTTTATTATTTCCAACTTGGTTAATTTACCAACACTGATTACTAGCGGTAAAAGACAAATTGAAAGTATAAGCTCTAACCACCACTCGTATACAGTATAAGTGTTAATTTTCCAACACTAAAAACGACTGTATAAATATTTGAAAATAGAAAATAATCACAGAATTTCAATTATCTTTTATTATACCCTTGCAGAGGGTATATTAATTTTAGCCAGAAGTTTGCAACGCACCTTAGGAGACATCTCCGACCCTACAAAGTATATATATTCTGAATCAGCATAAACAGAGGAGTCCAAAAATGGATGACCGTCCGTCCGTCCGTCCGTCCGTCCGTCCGTCCGTCCGTCTGTTGCAACGCAAACTAGTCTCTCAATTTTTGAGCTATCTTCTTGAAACTTGGCATACAAACTTCTTATTGCTGTAGGTTGTAAATAAGTCGGAACGAGCCAGATCGGACCGATATATCGTATAGCTGTCATAGAAACTATCGGCCGATTTTTGTTGTTTTTCAAGATATTGCAACAAGATTTGGCAAATCTTATTCTTATTACGTTCCTAATGTGCTGTCAAAATTGTATCAAAATCGGACCACTATAACATATAGCTTCTTATTTCTGCCCTCTTTAAATAAGTCGGAACGGGCCAGATCGGACTGATATATCGTGTAGCTGTCATCGGCCGATTTACGTTATATTTCAAGATATAGCTATCGGGCTTACCACATCCAAATATAAGTTTGGTCATTCGATGTACTGTTATAATTGTTGAATAAATACCACAGAAACCAGCAGCATCTAAATATATTCTATATTTTGTATAACTGCAAGGGTATGAAACCTTCGGCAAGCCGAAGGTAGCCTTGCTTTCTTGTTGGTTTTTAGAATTAGAATTATGTGAATAAGTAAAAATTTAAGAGCAAAAACTATATATTATAAAGGAATTAATTAGTGATCACAGGGTTATTCCCTTATTCAATTGGGTTTCTAGTATGGTTTCAAATGTTTCCTGTAAAACAAAAAGTAGAAAGGGAATCCGTAACAAACTGGAATTATATGAAACAATCCAAATTGTTTCTTAAGACCTTTAAAAGTTGTCTGAATTTCACTCGAGAGTGTTGAATTTTCCGGCTTTTCTTTTCTCGCTTTTTTTTTTTTGTTTGCTGTGAATAATTTTCGGGCTTTTTTTCTTTATTATCATAATCAGCTTATCGCCAGAGAGTGTGGTCCGTTGTCTAAGCAGTCGCGTTGTCTGATGCTTTGACATTGCGCTCACGCGACAGTCACGCACACACGCACACACACACACACGCACACACACGCATACACACAGGCACACAGGGTGTTCAATCAAACTAAGCGCAAACAAGAGAAGCAACTGAGGAGAAAGAGAGTGTACAGTAGGGATTGGTAGGGAAAGAGAGAGAGAGAGAGAGAAGAGTGGAGAAGTGGAAGAGCGGTTAAAAGCAAAGCCAACGAACCGTATAAAATAAACAGGCAGCAGGATGTGAGGACACACACAGGACACGGACATGGGACATGGGACATGGGACATGGGACACGGGACACGGAGATGGCAAACGGACGCCACCAGAGTGAACTTACTTAAGCAACTGATTTTCAGATTTTCCGCACAGCATGTGAGAGGGAGTGCGAGTGTGTGTGTGTATGCGTGTGTGTGGGTGTGTGTCGCCGTAGTGGGGTTTTTAATTTCTATTTCATGTCAATAATGGCTGCTGATGATGCGATTGCTGGAGTATCCTTTGCCTTTGTTTGCCCATTTGGGGGCACCTGCTGTATCGCCTGGCTGCCTCAAATATATGTGGGTGGGTTGGGCAGGTGTGGCTGATAAGCTAAGGATGGGGATGGGGGAGGGGGTGGCAGGTCAGTGGGCATCATTCATCATTCATGCTAGTTGTAAATAATGTTACCCACAGGATTCTTTGCGCTTATTAAGGTGATAAATCAAAAGTCCTTGCCGCCATTCGCTGCTTTCTTATGCTACCCCCCCTCCCCTCCCTACCCCTCCCCCTCACCCTAACTGTCTCTATCTCTGTCTTTATCCTTCATCTGCTGTTGCTCTCGTCTTCTCTGTCAGTTTGTTTGTTCATGAGCTCAGCCAGAGTGGGAAGGAGAGGGAAAAGAGCGAGAGAGACAGAGAAGCAGCGACAAGAAGCCACCGCTTGTTTGCAGTTGTCAGACACACATTTTCCATTTTCCATTTGCCATTTTCCGCTCTCAGTTTTCCCACCTATGCACTACGCATTAGTTGTAGTTTTTCTTCTCGTCTTTTCGCCACCTTTTCGGTTTTTGCGACCCTCATGTGGGTTTAATATGGAAATTACGAGCTTTCCCTCCCCCAACCACACACACACACACCCCCACACACACACACACGAGAAGGGAACGAGAGGAGGATGAGGAGTCGGTGCGATGAGCTCTGGGCGCAATCCCTGACAATCTATAAATAAGTCCGGTAAACAAGAGCGACATCTCTGGGGCCTGTATCAAACCCGTGTGCTTGCATGTCTGTGCATGGTTGTGCGTGTTTTTTCTTTTTTATCCCCCTATTTACTCCTGGCTCCAATTCCCAGTTCAAAATTCGCAACTTGCCACAAAAGAACGGAGCACAGCTAATTAACAACAACAACAGCAACAACAGTTGATACGACAGTAGCAACAGTTGCTGTTGCAATTAGCTGCAGCAGTTGTTGTTGTGGCCAGGCTTATGACAGCTGTCCAGGCTGCTACTGGCCCCTAGATGGCGCTACCCAGCGAAACTGCGATTTTTACTAATCACAAGTATCGCTCATCCTGCTGAAGCGACCGACTCCCTTTACTGTGGTTGCCCCACTATCTGTCTCTCTCTCACTCTCTCTTGCCCTCTCTCTCCCTCTGTTTCTCAGTCATCATCTCTCTCTCTCTCTCTCCTCTGGCTTAGCTTATTTGTAATGTCAGGGGAATGATTTGTGGCAAGCATTTCGCCAAGTTGTGCCGTAAACAAGCGTTCTCTGCTCGACTAGCAGATACCCTGCGACTGTAAGTACAATACACTCTCTGTGTATACTGTGTATACTAATAGTGCGTAAATTTATAATTTATTAATTAATTTATTTATTTATTTATATCATTTTAAATTTTCATAGTAAAGTTTCAAAATATGGAAAAAAAAAACATTTTATACAAAGTAATTAATTAAGAGTTATGTTAAGAAACAAAAATTTTTAGAACTAAATGCTAAATTGATTTAAATAAATGATTTATTGATTAACAGGATATTTAGTCAAAAGGATAAATATAACTTTTAGTGTTTGTATGAACGCTAAAAAATCGACTATTTCAAGTTAAGATTCAATTCTAATCATTTTCATATTTCTTTTTCACAACTTTATAATTATTAATTAATGTGCGGTCAGGCAGGACTTTCAAAATAAATTCCTATTCCTATAGCAACTACGTAAGCGCAGTGTAATACGATATATACTTTTCACTGTACACAGTACGCAAATATCAAAGCTTTGCATTAATGTATAATATTTTTCATTTATTTTTCCTTTTTTTTTGTTGTACAAAAATGAAATGCGAACCGTAGCAGCGGCAAATAAAACAAATTTCAAATTAAATCTAAGCATTAAATTGCGTAAAAATCATGATATCACACTGATTCGATGCGAAGTCGATTTGATTTTGATTTTCCCCATAATAATGGCAAATTAACATATTTTTGTTATAAAGTTCAAGTTCAAAAAAAAGGAATGCAATGCAAAAGCAAAAAAAAAAACAAAATGAAAAAGAGAGAGAGAAAAAACAGATTGCCATAGTAAAAAAATTGTAATATCATGAAAATCAAATTAAAGCGAAAATTCTCTTGCTGTGTTAAATTGCAGAGAAATTCAAATTGAGTCATCATTGGTTTTTGCCTCTTCTTCTCATTTTCTCTCTCTCACTCTCTGTCACTTTCTTTAATTATGTTTCCGTTGACAATTGCGATTTACAATTATCGCTTTTCATATTTCACGTTTCTCTCGCTCGTTCTCTCCCATTTGGTCGTTTCCCAACACTGTTCATTCAATTAACGCACACTGCAACAGGGTAGGGTATTTCTCGATTCCAAGGAGATTTGCTAGATCTGCCAGATGCAGACATGACCTGGTTATCAATAGATTAAATGGATTTCCAGCTAATCCAAGAGTGAATCACGGACT